>CM047811.1:101846354-103336445 GCA_026214975.1 Gentiana macrophylla
TCTTGAGTTCGATATCCGATATGAGCCCGGAAGGCTGTAAAGGCCCAAGCTCTCCCAGATTTCATAAGCGAAACAAGCTTCGAAGAGGTGAAAGAAGCGGCTCTGCTCCGAACACGACCAAGATAGGAGTCCCACGGAGGCGAGCCTATCGAGGCCAAATCCTTTGTTAGCGACTCTACGTTGATGGCTCCATTAATCACAAAGGTCTTGGCCTTGGGAATAATCTGTTAGAACCGGGGAACATCGGAAGAAATTGAAGCGAGGCTCACGAGATTTGATTTCACCGCCTCAACAACGAGGCGAATCTGAGGCCGTCATTCTTTGAGTTGAAACTTCGCCAAAGCCATGAAAGTCGAAAATATACAAGTATTTTGTGACTCACGGTTGGTAGTAAATCAAATCAAAGGGTCATATGGCATTCATTGCGAAATTTTACAAAGGTATATTAACCTCGTCAAAAGACTCGGCGACTTCACATATTGTCAATTCAAAAATATCCTCGAGAGGACAATCATAGGGCCGACTACTTATCCAAATTAACGGCGAAAGGCGACCCGTGCGATCGACATCATGAGTGAACATCTATCGAGCCCGCCATCTCGAGGGCGAGATCATGGATTTCCAACCCGGTAACACTTGTTGGATCGACATCATAAAAATCTTATATTGAGTTAGGAGAGCTTCCGGCGACCGCGCGAAGCTAGGGCCTTAATAAGAAAGGCGCCAAGATATCTGATTATGGACGGCGTGCTTTACCGTCATTCATTTCGAAACCCGCCTACGATCATGTCGACTGAGAGGTAGCGGGAATCTAATGAGCTACATGAGGAATGTCTGGCGGCCATTTCTCAATCGAACACTATACCTGAAGGTACTCTGCCGGATATTATTGGCCAAAATTAGATGAAAGCGCATCCAAAGCTCATACCGCGGCGTGTGATACTTGCCAGAAGGTTACGCAAATATCCCAGGCTACCCTCGGTCCGAACAAAGCATAGTGGTATTTGCCTGGCAGCTTTCGACATGTGGGCAATCGACCTCGTCGGACCTTTGAAGAAGAATTCGCTCGAGGATCTTGATACGTTGTGCGTCGCGGTTGATTATTTTACTAAATGGGTGAGAGCTAAGGCCTTGGTAAAAACCAATACCAGGGGACATAACATACTTTTGCTCGATCAAATATGGACAAGATTTGGTGTTCAAGTGATGGTTTCCGATCACGGACCTCGGTCGAGAGGCAATTCGACCAGTTACATGAAGAGAACAATGTTAAACATTGGCAATCATCCGTGTGCTACCCGCAGAAATGGGCAAGCCGAAAATGCCAACAAGCGAGTCTGAGTGTGTTAAAGAAGAGCACTGGTGAGAAAGCGGGCCAGCTTGGCGGATCACGCTTCCAGCGACTCTATGGGCACTTTCGGGGCGTCGCGAAAAAAATCACAATGAAACTCCTTTTGCTCTAACATATGGAGTGCGAGGCTATGGCTTTGTGGAAATGGCCTTACCAAGCCTAAGTCGTTTTCTCTGGCCGAGGTCAATAACACTGTTGTAGCGTAAACTCGAGCTCGATCTAGTAGAAAAGCGGCGGCGCCGTGACATCTGATCGTCACGGTCAGCTATAAGCAGTGGCAAAGCGTCATCCACGACAAGCGTATTACGCAATCATCGCCACCGCCGTCGGGGATTACGTTTACAAAAAGACAAGCCACAGACCACGAAGCGAAAAAAAAAAGCTATCCAGCCGGGAGGGCCACATCACAGTTTAGCGAGTTATCAAAGGGGCGTACATGCTAAGTGACAAGGAGGGCATGCAGTATAATAGGCCATGGCATCAGAGACAATACGAAAAAATACTATATGTAGCAAGACAATTCAAATAAAGGCATTCTTCAAATTGTATTTACATCCTTGTCTTTTTAAATCGTCAAAAAAAAAAAAAAAAAAAAATGAAAATAGCGAGGAAAAGTTTTTCAAACATATCGATCAAGCACTGGACAAACTTCCATCAAGCTGCAGGAGGATTATCTTGCCCTCCGATCACATGTAATGGAGGTCAAAAGCGGCATCATGCACGCAAAAGCTCCACGGATAAGTTTTTCAAACATATCGGTGAGTGTATGGAAGGGACCCCTGGCGCCGACTGCATAATTTGGATATCGGCGATCACGAAAGGCATCGCGGCGACCGAGTACCACGGCGACCTTGAACCGCCCGAGCTCGCATATCTTATTGCCTCGCGATGGATCAACACTCCCGAGTCTATATCCACTCTATGGTCGTGAGCGGCGTGCGAAAAGGCGCGCCGCTCTCACTAACAACATCGACGACATCGGCGATGATAAGGCGAGAATTTATAAACTTCTTCCACTCACAGTCATTTTTGCGAGAGAGGTGGACAATGATCACTCCCAGACCAAACCCGATTCTCGGGGAGCATTTCGCACGTCGCAATACCAGGCGAATGCCTATTTTCCTCATCATGAGGTCCAGGCGATCTCGTAATGGGAGGAGGATTTATCGCGGGTATGTTAAAAACTTGGTTGATTCTCTCCGGAGTAAAGATAGCAGGAACACCCGGAGAGAAATCGCTGCTCTTGCCCGCCGGAAATACATCGAGACAACCGCGGGTAAAATTCCCGTATCATGGTAACATTAACGCTCCGGAAAGGCTCGGCAATAAATTCCCCGGACCGGAAAGCGAGCAGCGCGGCATGGAGCCGTCTTACGATGCGTTGTTCATATAAGCCCCTCTCCACAGTAATATCCGCCACTCAAAAAAATCCCGAAATAATCGCTTGGCTATAGAAGCGGTGGTGAAAAGGAAACATCCGGATGGGGCGAGCTTTGAATATCGAACACAGGCTGCTTTCCCTGGATGAGACATGGAGTTTGAAGGATAAGCAGTGAAGAGGATAATGAGCGATTGAGGGAAGAAGGCAAAATTCGGTATGAGGCAAGAGGTAAAGTGAGTTCGAGAATAACCCCACTTTTTATCTTTGGAGGAGGTATGATCAGCGGTTGGGATTGGTGGATCTAGGGCCGGATATGCAAAGTGGCCCGAACCAAGGCAGGAGGCGCCGAGACCATAAAGAGGCCGAAATTTATAGCTCTGATTACAAGCGACACTAGTCATTAGGGGTCGTAACTCTGCGTTAATGACCGCAGTCAAAGGCTGCTTTATGTGAGGCTCTATCTTACGAGCAAAAACAACGCTCAATAAGGCGGCTGAAACCTTGAAAAATTAGCGTCGCGTAGCGACTATGGTTAGAACAAGGCGACGGCGTCTCGCAGCGGTCGGCGTCGCCAAACTATTAAGCGACTTAGCATGAATCAAGAGGAGCGGCCACGAGAGAACAAAATAGCACATCACGACCTCGCGAATCGCGAAAGGCGCGAATCGAATCAACGACAAGAAAAGCCAAGTATAAATTGAAAAAAATCACGAGAAAATAAATTGTCAAGCTATTACAAATCAAGAGTTCGGTCAAATCACAAAGTAAATAGTCAAAGTTACAAATCAAATTTTCAAAAGAGCTCGCGAGGAAAGTCAAAGAGAAATCTAGAGAGCATGCGGAGTAAGCGAGTCTTGATAAACTCGTCGCCTTGCTCGGAGGCGGCGGCTTCTTCAACATCTCAAAATTCACGAGGATTGGCGGGGCGGGATCCCAAGCAGGCTCGCTACGTTTAAGGTATTCGATCTGAATCGAGGTAATGAGCTCGCTTGCATAGAAGATTTCGGATGAAAGGCGATGGGTGGGATGACCTTGATCGTGTTCACCCACGCGACATATCCTCAGGAGTGATGTGCCCCTGCCTCGATCGGCCCGAATCGTGAGCCAGGTGGCTAAAGCCCTGGTCAAGCTATTCTCCATCGGTCGAAGAAGTCATCCGAATTCTTATAAGCGGCGGCGGCCCGGGACAGCCTCTCAGCGGCCTCGGCCGTTTTCTTTGGCCATCAGCATAGCTTTCTCGTGGCCTCTTTGGCAAGCGACTCCGCCTCGGCAAGCTTAACCCTCAGCTGTGGCGATCTCTCCTGCGCCCCGCGTAATCCTTTGTCAAAGATGCAACTTTCTCATTGATCTCGACATCAATCTAGAGTGCTCCTCCATGATCGCCTTCATCTTCTCCACACCTACTTGCCCGCGTGTTTAGCTTTCTTTTCGGCGGTAATCTCGCCTTATCGAGTTGCTCCAGGTGCGCCGTCACCTTCTTCACCTCTGCATCGCGCCTGTTTCAGTGACCTCAAGTACCTACTGTTTAAGCGAGCACCGGTGGGGAAAACAAGGATGATTAGCAAAAAAAAAAAAAAAAAAAAAAAGGGATGATTAGCAAAAAAAAAAAAAAAAAAAAAAAAAAAAAAAAGAGTCTTACGGAGAAAATTTGCAATCCCAAGCTGTCGCTCAAATCTCAGTCTCGGCAATCTCATCTTGAGGCGGAGAGTCGTCTTGAGCCGCATAGCGGGCCAATATGCCCGAGCCAATCTCGGCTTGAACATGATCGGGATAACCGAGAGGATCGGCCCCGAGAGGAATCACGTCGGCGATTGCCCGCCAACCGGCGAGCTTTGGATGGAGTCAAGTTCTGGGTAAAGCTCGGATCAACCCACGGGGCCTCTTTCCCGGAGGTAACCTCGGGGCAAAGTCCTTTCTTGGCGGCGTCTCGGCGAGTGCGCTCTTCTCGCGGGAGTTTCAACCTCTTGAGATGCGCGGGTGGGAGGCGGACCGTTTGGGTGAAGCGATCATCCTTCCGCCTTCTCTGTTTGAAGTAACCGGCCGTGTGACTCTTTAGGGGATGAGTCTTTTTGAGGCACCTTGTGCGGAAGGAACCATAGCGGCGGAGAGGAACCATAACAGCGGCGGAGGAAGTAGCAACAAGGCGAGAAGAGGTCGCGACTTCCGGGTTAGGTGTCTGCCCGACAATCGAGGCATCTACGATTCGAGGCACCTTCACACAGAGCTTTCTTCAAAGCCTCTGCCGAGCAGGCGCGCTTTGTCGCCTCCGCATTAAAGCTTGTTTGGTGAGCCTGCGAGCATTTGGATCCATGCCTACAAAAAAAGCGGTTTAGAACCGGAAAACAAAATGAGCATTTACAAATAAATACAAGTGGACAAAAAAAAAAAAAGTTACTCTGCGGCCTAAGTATAGGATCGCCCCCACATTCAAACACTCGGAGAAACATTTGTTGATATGACAACCCCAATCCAGTCCGGATCACGACTCTGGACCCGTTTGTACCGTAGGCACGGCATTCCCTACGCCCGCAGGCCCCGCCATGCATGCAAAGAGGCTCGGCTAGATCAAGAAGATCGACCCGAAGCGTTTCTCGAGATGGCGCCGCCCGTCCATTGAATCAGCGTCATCGGCCCCGCTACGTGGCGCCGCTCACTCACGGGGTCAAGAAGTACAAGCGTGGATTTGCCTCCACGAACTCTGCGCTTAGGAAAAGGCCGGCCTACGCCGACTCAACTTTCGGTACCAGCCCCCCATTTGTGAAACTTATTGGGAAGCGAGAATAGTAAGCGAAGTGCGACCTCGAGAGAGATTTGCCGAGGAATAGGCGTCCACAAAAGGAATAAAATTGCCCCGATAAGGTCAGCGTCGGCTCGATCTTGAGGATCCGACACATGCGATGAAGGCCATCAATTGGATGATAGCCCGACGGCAAAATCGGAGGAAGCGCCTCAATCTCCTGCAGATCTTCACAAAGAAAGGATCGAAAGGAGGCCTCGGACCCTACGCATAAATGATGGAAATGGAGGATAAGGGTGTCTCCGGATCGCCAGCGCGCATACATAATCCTTATGGTCCCGGGTTTAAATTTATCGGACTCCTTCCCCATGTCGAAAAAAGAAAGCCGATACATGTGGTGTCGATTCGAAAATCGATTAATGGTCTTGTTGAGATCGCTATTCTTGCCTGATCGGGTCCATTTCTTGTCAACATCCTTCTCAAGCGCCGCCCGGCGCAAACTCGCCACGGCCAGGATTATTGGGGCGAGAACCGCTTGGTGGGAATCGGCGCGGCGGCTTCTGCGGTCATGGTTGGGCTCGCGATTTTCTTTTTCTTACGCTTTTTCGCGGGCATCAGACATCGCTTCGGGGCAATTCCGCATTTTCGTCCTCATTTGGACCCGTTAGCTCGTGAACGCGGCGTCACGAACATAAGCCTCGTCATGATCGGGGCGCCGCTAGTGCTCGAACGCGATTTGTTCTTGATCGGGAAGCGATTTCTTGACCTCATGGTGTTGGAGATTTTAGGCCCGCTCCTTCTCCGTAAGACTCACTCTGCTTGTGGCGGATTTGGGCGAGATGAAGGCCTCCAACTCAAAGGTCCACGTCCATATATGCGACCTCATCAGTGATAATCTACGCCCATATCTGTGACCACTTTCCACCTCAACCTCGTCCAGCGGATCGCCGGTAGAGGCGTGGATAATCTGAGGTCATCTTGTATGTCGTAAACCTCCCCTTTCCGTAAAGTAAATGCTTGAATTGTCATTCCCGACATCTGCAAAAACAAGGGAGGAAAAAGGTGGAGCTTTCGGACTGGTATAATAATAAATTAACCAGGAAGGTGATGCACCCACTTGATACCGCCTCCTCCGTTTTACAAGAGATCGCAAATAAAATCACGAGAGGATAGCGAGGAGGCGGGTGAAACCCCATTTTCCCGGGAAAATCATAAATCTCTCCCAGGAAAAATCCCGTTTTTAATCAAAAACAAAGCGATCTTGCATCTCCGTAGCAAAAAAGAATGGCGAAATTGGTATATATGGAAGAACAAAGCGGGGATGGATGAGTAAACAAGTTAACAAGAGGATTTCTTACGATTTCTTTGAGAAAAATTGGAAAACCGCTTAGCCAGGAAATACTCAAAGAGGTGGCGGAATCTTCAAAGAGCCGCCGTGAAATCCTAGAACCACCGCGAGAGCGCCGTTGAACCTTCAAAGCTACGCCCAAAAACTAAAAATTCTAAAAGCAACAAACAACGGAGAAAATAGAAACACTAAAAGTGTGAAGGGTGAAAGCGAAAGGCTTTATATAGGCAAGGGCCCACGATCGAGCGGTTGGGAGCAACCATCAGCAGTTGGATTAGAAGCGGCGGTTATCGATTTTGAAATCTGGCGTCCATCAATACCCGTACAACTACCAGACGATTCTTTGAAAGCGGCGCGTCACTCCGCGACAAAAGACCTGGAGGTGGCGTCGGCCGCGATTGATAGCCTCGCCCGCATAAAAAATAGACCGAGTTGCTTTGAGGTCGCATGTTTTGAAAACCGCGGCTCTTAGCGAACAAGTCGCGCATCAGGCGACAAGGTCGCAAAAATAGACCGAGTTGCTTTGGTCGCATGTTTTGAAAGCGCGGCTCTTAGCGAACAAGTCGCATCAGACGACAAGGTCGCAAAAATAGACCAGGAGTTGCTTTGAGGTCGCGTGTTTTGAAAGCACGGCTCTTAGCGAACAAGTCGCATCAGACGACAAGGTCGCAAAAATAGACCCGAGTTGCTTTGGTCGCGTGCTTTGAAAGCACGGCTCTTAGCGAACAAGTCGCATCAGGCGACAAGGTCGCAAAAATAGACCCGAGTTGCTTTAAGGTCGCATGTTTTGAAAGCACGGCTCTTAGCGAACAAGTCGCATCAGGCGACAAGGTCGCAAAAAATAGACCGAGTTGCTTTGAGTCGCGTGTTTTGAAAGCACGGCTCTTAGCGAACAAGTCGCATCAGGCGATGGGATCATAAGTGTTGATAATTACTCCATCCTTCATTATCCTCGGGGAATGTCATTAAAGCACGGAGTAGGGGCCATTGATGGGTACAAATAATTCCACCACCTCAGCGGTAGGAGACAACCCACATGACCACCTCGGCATGACAGAGAGATCGCAAAATGGGCGGCGATGTGTCTTACCTCGCCGCGATCAAGGCATCTGCGGCCTCAGGCAAAGGCAGAGACCCTGTGAAATCTCGTCGAGGCGAGTCGGAAATTTCGCGAAGCGAGAGCAAGAGGGCTTGCTCTTGCGACCAGGAGAAGTGGTGCCGATTGATCAGAATCTTTTCCCAGCATAACTTAGATATTTCATCTTGCTTAATATACAAGTAAGACTATCTCTTAGTAAAATATCTAATAGATTACTTACCCACAAGTTAACCACCTCACATAAAAGGGTGGTCATTGTAAACTAAAAGATATGAGAGATATGAAATACACTTTATATTCCCAAAAAGCAAAAGCTCTCTCCGTTCTAACTCTCACACCACCACCGCGGAGCATCAACACACGCCATCTGACCGGATATCCACCCGTCGAGAACACATGAGGACACCGTGAGGATTTAGGCGTCTTCACTAACATAAGAGGGTAGATTATTGAATTAATGTCTATTTTAGGAAGCAGGAGGCGACACCCTTCAACGATGCGAGAACATTAGAGTTTGTCGAAACACTTCGGAAGCGAGTTAGGGTTAGAGAGTAGTTGGTTGGATCATAGCTCGGCTATCTTGTTTTTAAGTAGTTTAAAATCTTTTCTCTTATGTTTATTTAGTTGTTAGAACCGGTGATCGACAAATCACCACGTTCAATTATTGTGTTGACTGAAGTAGGGGCGAGACCGACTTTGGTACTCGACCAGATTCCACTGTGGGATCGACGCTTGACTCACCAATTCTAGGCTCTGATTGACCCGGTACTGCTGCGGTGAAATTGGACACTTAGAAAAGGCCGATCACCTTTTTCCTCTCTCACAAACTCTTTATAGGATCTCTCTATTTTACGTAAGAACAATGAGCTCTTGCAATTGTGATGTCTGAAAGAGCTTGACACCCACTTCTTATTTATAGCTAAAGCGGCGCCCCGTATGTGTGTAGGAGAAAGCAGGTTTCCCGATAAAATAAGGAAAATATTCTAGATTGATTTATCTATTTTATTATTATAATTAATATTGTCAATATCTTATATTGATTATATTTATCTTATTACCATAAATCTATTTTTCCAAAATCAATTAATATCTTATATTAATATTATGGTAATTTTATTAATTAAAGTGCACATTCCAGTATCTTATACAAATCAAATGTGATATTTTATAGTCAACAAATTGACTTAGGAATATTATTTAATTAATATAATTTGTATATAATTAATATCTTGTATTTTATTTATTCATAATAAATAAATACTAACATATCAATTTACCACTATAACGCTTTATAGTACAGAGATAAACTTTCGTTATTTGGTTATCAACTATAACCGCATTTTAATCCGACTCGATGTTCATATGTGCAATTTACTAAAATGCCGCCCGTGCCTAACGATCACGGGATAGCGTCTAGCAACACATCGTGACCCCGATCATCGGAAGAGTCAAAAGCAATGACTCTACCTTTAATGTGAAGCGGTTACCGTGTAACTTACAATCTATCAACGTAATAATATCCATACGATCGTATCTCGAAGTGTCGATACATTAACGATCGTATCTTATAATCGGATATCATGCTCTCTCGGAATAACACATTTACTCCCACTTTGTAAAGATTCTTGAGAGCTATACATTCTTATAAGAAGGCCATTTCGGATATTCGATCCCGATCATAGGATGCGATTCCCGGACGACCAATCGTGTATACTCGCATGCTTCAATATCATACACAATCACTACCGCATGATCGCCCGGTGGCTGGGAAATCTCAAAAGTGTCAAAGCATGACAATCCACTCCGTGATGCCATGAAGACTCGGTCTAAAGGATAATTACACAACCGCCACATAGTGTGACACTTAATGTAAGTGGGTCGATCTAACGTCACGCATTCTCAATACACGTCCACGTCACGGTCAAGTGTCTCTACACTTCGATAGATGAGATCTATCCCTACCTTCTATAAGATAAAAGTTATCAAATACGTGCTAGTCTGATTATACTATCAATGTCCCATTTGACAGTACATAAGACTAGAGACATTTAAGTACCAAACTTGTTAGAATGATTAGAGATCTCATCAACCATAATCACTATCATGGTTTCTCTATCACAGTTTGACACTAGGGACATTACTATATATATACAACAAATAATATGAAGATAAACAATATATAATAACATAAGTGATTTTATTAATCATAATAAAGTTATTACATGAACTAAATAGGCGTAAATGACCCGACCCGATCGGATCGGTCCAACCCGATTGGGTTTAGGACACCTTTCCAACATGTAGAGGCGAATGGTTGAGTGGCTCCGTGCATCACTACTCTCGCTTAGGCGGTCAAAGCGTCGATCTTTTAGATCAAGCAAGGTAACCACCGTCTACTACTTTTTGTTTATTGCTTAGCGAAGTCGATCTGGTTAAAGAAAATAAAATTTTGAATTCGTTGCATTCCGCATAGATTTCCTAACATGCTCTCGGTTGACCCGTTTTGGTGTCGGGGCGCGTCGAACTTGTCGGGGCGTGTGCGGATCGAGACTCAGATTTCAAAGGCAGATCTGATTCGGGGATCGATTTTGGATCGTGTTTCTTCTAAAAAAGGTAATTATCGTAGTCCATCGTTAATTCAGAGATTGATATTGTTAAGTTTTGGTTCTTGGCTTTGAAATTAGGGTTTCGGTGTTTGTAGGTTCTTGAGGTTTGAAGGCTAATCGTAGTTATTTTGTTGGTTGGGTTTGGCTCAAATCCAAAGGTAAGGAGTTCTTCTTATCAAAGGTTCCGTTTTTAATTTAAAGATTGAACCTTTAAGTTGTTTTAATATTGTTAAATAAAGCGCACGAGACTAGACATAATTATGTGTTGCCGGTACTTGCCCGACTATGTTTTAAGAATGTTATTTTGTTTTGTAGTTACTTTTATGTAAAATGTTTTATGCATTTAAATTCTGAGTAGTGGAGATAGGATGGGAGTTGGCGTTGTTATGCTTTGGTATGTTTCTCGTAGACTAGATATGGTATTAAGCATTATCTTATGTGCTTTATGTGCTCTATGTGTTTTACCACGCTAAATGTATATAACGTAATGTGTTACAAGAACCGCTGCGACCGACTCACGGGTCGTGTTTGGATGTATGGTTGGTTATTACCCCTGTCGTTTCAAGGCGATGTATTACAAAATCTTGTGATCCTACGTGTCACGTGGGGATGTGCTAGTCGTATTACCCAAAGTTGCAACATGAACATGACATGAATATGTATGACAATACGAGGACACGACAAGAATATGATTATGCTAAGTCGATAAGAGACATGAACATGATAGACAAGACACGAACATGCTACTGATTAGAGGACAAGTAAAGTATGGGTTAGTAGATAGCTTACGTAAGTTTGATCAAGTAATTAATGTAACAAACAAATGCGTGCAAGATAAACTAATTTAGTAAGTAGACATGTTTCTATGCATTGTTAAGTAACCGTTTTAAAAATGGCTTTTTATGCTTCAAGTTATGTTTAAAAAGTAGTATTCTAAGCGTTTTAAGTTTATATTCAATTGTTTCATAATTGGATAAGTAGATTCATATCGTGTCTCGCGGCGTCGCACAACCATGAATCTCCTTTTGATATTCTTTCTCTCTTACTGAGCATCAGCTAATGCTCACTCCTTTATTTGGAATAAGAAGATTTGAGGTACATGATGAGTTTGTGGCGAGCTTGGAGTGCTAGCTTAGGATGGAAGCAATGAAGTTGTTTATGTTCTAGTTTCTTTTGTTGTTGTTCCTTCTTTTTGAGGCGATTTGCAAAGGGTAATAGTTTTGTTTTAGTTATTTATGATTTAGTTTAGCGGCGGTTGTTCTCCGATGATGGTTATTTTGGAAGACCAGAAGTCTATTTTCCAAGTCTTGACTTGTTTCCTTCAGCATGTGAATCTTTAAATACTACGACGTGACCACGAGACTTACGTGGGATTTAGGGTTTCTTCTAAATGTCGCGTCTTTAACGATCCGTTTAGGATAAGGGCTGATGTCGGGACGTGGGCGTTACATTTATAACAAAATAAATTAATGTATCCTTTTAGCATTTCTCAATTGATCAATATAGCCTTCAAGCACCCTTCGAGGTAAAGAAGATGAAAGAAAGACAAGGTCAAAATGAGCACAAAAGCTACTAAATTGATTACAGTAAAGATGAATTGTTTTTATAGCAAGACACAAATGACCATAACTCATTCACACACAAACAAATAATAATGATAAAAATAAATAAAATAAACGCTCAAATGTAACTGTGTGATAACATTCATATGTGGCCATATGTAGCCAACAAAATAAAACGTCAAACACACTCATGAGGGACAAGTAACGCATAATTTAGTCGAATTGAGTAGTGTATTCTACATATCAATAAGTGTTATGTTTATCGTATTTTTATAATTGAATATGTAATGAACATAAAAATTGCTTTTAGGAGACTCTCGTGTAATATCTTTAGTTCTATCAAAGTAAATGTGGTTATTAACGCAATTAGGTGATTTATCACGACTTTAGATCTTTACCATAAATAGTTTAAGAAAATGTAATCCTTTTTAATGTTTATGTGAGGTGAGTTATTAAATAAAAGAACATGTTAAAAGATTTCACACAAGTTGGATTTTTATTTTTACACATGTTGTAAATTTAGAAAGTGGTTTAAATCTTATAGTACCAGTGGTAAGTGAGCAGAGAATGCTGAAGTCGCTTGGGTTCGATTCTCTCGATGTGTCGTGTTGAAAATAGGCTTTTAGTGGGCGCTATCATGAGTAAAGTCAATTTCTCTGGTATGGCCAGGTGAGCTCGGGATTAGTCGGATGGAGTGAGTTCAGGATCTCAGAGAACTTAGCAAAAAAAAAATTGATTAAATAATAAACATGTATTTTCAAACAATACATGACATTATTTATTATTTTAAATGAAAATACTACTGTTTTATACAATTTTTTTTTGTAAGTTACTGTTTTATACACTAAAACATTATAACTGTCCCCAAAAAAAAAAAAAAAAAAAAAACATTACACCCCTCAAAAAAAAAAAAAACACATTATAACTGAGTGACACTTGTCTCCGTCTCATCGTTGCCGGCAATTGACAAATATAACGGGGAGTTAAGTAGAAAGTGCAAACAAACGTGCACGCTCCCGTAGGCCCCGACCAATATCCGAGCCGCAGCTTCGTTTCCAGACCGCAAATTTGAATTTTAGAACGTTACTTGAAGCCAAAGACAGAGTTTGTCAATAGACAAGTTACATCATTTGCTGTTAATGCTTATGTCATATTCTACCGGCTACATTTTAAAATATAGGTCCTTTTAAATATTTACACACTAATTAAAAAAGTTGTTAAATGTTGTTAATTTTAATCATAAAAATCTAGAATACTTTTGAATCTAATTAATGTAATAGTTCTAAAATAGAGGTAAAAGGATAAAAGTGTAATAAATCTCTATTAGTATTCTAAGCGGAGTTGTATTATAAAGTCAAATTTAAATAGATAAGCGGAGTCGCATTTACGGATGGAGGTAGTACATTTTTAATGATATGATTGAGATTGATTGCCGTATACATGACATTCATCCAAAGCTAAACCATGAACATAAGTCCACTTTGAGCAGTGGCATAGCCGCATTATCAATACAGGGTGCACAGACCCATCTAAAACAAAAAAAAAGTTATGTTTTATTTTTAAACTTTTTATAGACCCGCTATTTTTTTCATTCTTAAAAGCGATTTTAGACCTCATTTGTATAAATTTTACGGATTCGCGAGTGCATAAATCTGATGCGAGTTGATCTCTCTCGTGATCATTAGCCATAATTATTGTCCAAGTATCAGAGCTCAAACCTTAGTATCGAGGCTCGGCATAAAAGCTCCTTCAAAAGACCTTGAAGCGGACCCTCGCTTATACTTCTTATAGCGGGCATGTGGCGTGTTCTCCCATGCCACATGCAACCTCTTGCTCTACATGCATTTGGCATCAACCTACAATCAATCGACAAACTCTTCTCACACACACAATCACGAGTGGATCATAACTTCCACCATTGAACACGTACTATATAAATGGGCCATATTCTTCTCATGCATTGTATGATCTTTACTTGTTATTATACGCAATTATATACTTGAAATACTCACTCACTATCAAATCATTAACTTAGCGTCCGAGGGTTTTCCCCGATATAGAAGTCCAGAACCCCTAACGACTTGTTCGTTTTACAGGCATACTTGCAACAATTTCAACCGGTGATCATCTTCTCAAAGCCTAAATTGCAGATTCTGTTAGTTTAGTACCTTAAACCCAATCGAGTTAGGTCATTTATCGTATATTATGTTTTTGTAGCCTTATTATTATTATTAATAATAACAATTTTGTTATTATATAATTGTTTATTTAATAAATAAAGTTAATATTTATATGACAACGTCCATAGGGTTTAACCGTGATAGAGAAATTATGATGTTGATTATGATTAATGAGATTTGGAGTTCTGATGGTGGTTTAATCCTTAAAAACTCTAGTCATGTGTATTATTAAATAAGACATTAATAGTATGGTTAGACTAATAAATATTAAATGTTTTCTATCTCGTTTAAATAATAATAGATTGCATCATCAAAGTGTGGGGACACTTGGGAATGTGGTTGATGTCGTCGGATAACCACTTACATTATTAATTAATGATATGAGTACAACTATTGTGTCTCAGCGGTCATCATTACCGTTGATTATGATGAGTCTAAATTGATAATGATGTAAACTCATCGGGATCAGCGGTGCAAGCGACCATTCGTCACTCGTTATGATACAACGGTTGTTCTCGTATTATTACTCTATATGATTAAGTGTCACGTGTCCGTGATAGTTGTGTAATTATCCTTAGACTGAGTCATCATAACATAATGGTGTGGACGGATCCGACCGGGAGCGGATCATTTCTACCAGCGCTTTTACATTTATGCATATAATAAATGACATCTATGTTATTATATAGTTGTTTGTTTAGCAAACCAATTTAAATATTGTATATAATAACGTCCACTAAAATTAAATCGTGATAGAGAAAATGGTTTAATCCTTGAATCTTCTAATCGTATGTATTATAAATGGAATATTATTATTACGGATAGACTAATGGGTATAAGATGGCTTACATTTCTTGTGAAGATAGTAATAGCTCTCATCTATCAAAGTGTAGCGACACATGGGATCATGCGTGGACATATCTTGTAAAAATACATATGTTGGATGACCCGCTTATCTACTTAAGTATCGTTATTATGCGGCGGTTGTATAATTATCTTTAGTCGAGCTCGTCATAAAATCACCTGCGTGGATTGTTCGCTTTGACACTATTGAAGTTTCCGCTTTGTTGTGGGGCGATCCTGCGGTGATGATTGGGTGTGATGTCGAAGCATGCACAAGATTTATGTCGATCGTCCATGATTCACGTTTCTCTTGGTTGAAATGAAAATCCGAAATGGCCATCTTATAAGAGATTGTTTTATTTTCTGAATGTTTACAAAGTGGGAATGAAGTGTTCATTTTGAGAGAATATTATATTTCGCGATACAAGAAATAGTTGTTGATGTATGACACTCGATAAACGACTATATGGATTATGCAAAAGGACATATTTATACATGAACCGTTTCACATGAAAGGTTGTAGTCAGTAGCACTTGACTCGTTCCGACAATGAGGGTCTTGACACATTGCTAGATGTCACACACGATCGTTAAGTATTAAGGGGATTTTTTAAAGGGGGAAGGGGCTATAAGGACAAAAAAATCATAAATGGGTCCAGAAGGACGTTACTACATGCTACGTGATTAGAAAGGACAAATTCATAATAAATGGACAAAAATACCCTTTTACACATTAAACACGTAGTAACACTATATAAAATGTAATAATGACAGCGAAAATAAGTAATGTGACCCATAAAATGTCGTAACATCCAATTAGGCCTGTAAGTGAGCCTTAAAGTTCGATTCGATTCGGCGTGTTCGGCTCGAAAAAGTTCGGTTCGGGGCTCGGCTCGTATCATCAAGCGTAGAATAGGGCATTGGAAATTGGTATTCGGACAAGCGAGCGAACATGTTCGAACATGTTCGGCTCGTCAGAAGTTACAATGTATTTTTGGACATGTTATGTTATATTTTGGAATAGGGCCTTGAACATTTTGGATATGTTATGTTATATTTTTGGGACATGTAATGTATTATTTTGGTTTTGGACATGTATTTTTGAACTAGAATTATTTATTGGGTATTTTGAATTTTCGGACCGAACATGTTGAGGCTATTCGAGCGAATAGTACCGAATATTTTCCCTTTTTTTAAGTTCGGGCGAACCGAATCCTAATATTTTAGGCTCGAAAATTTCGAACGAATCGAGCCATGTATTCGAACATGTTCGAGCGAGAGAACTACTCAGGGGTTCGGCTCGTTATAGGCCTACATCCAATGGAAATGTAATGAATTTTAAAAACAAGTAATGTGATATTGTAAAATATAGTAATGCGGCCAATATACAAGTAGTAACATCCCATAAACAAGTAAATAATGATAAAAAAACAAGTAATGCACCCAAAAATGTAATAATAAAATGACCAATGAAAAAAGTAATGTGACCAATAAACAAGTCGTAACGACCGAAAAACAAGTAGTAATGGACTAAAAGAAATAGTAACACCCGTAAAATGTAATGTGGCCAATAAACAAGTAATGTGATCCATAAAATAGATAAAGTACATCAAAAAATGTAGTAACGTTACAAAATTAATAGTAACAACCTAAACCCAACAAAAAAAAACGCTTTCTTGGCGCGGAAATTGGACTTGGCGGAGCGGTGGGCGGAGCATTGGTTGCGAACGAAAATCCGCCTGTTTCCATCCTCAATCAAATCCTTGATTTGATTTTCGTTTTCCTTCTCGATTCTTTCTAAATCGATTCCCTGTTTCTTTCCTAAATCGATTCCCGTTTCATCCTTGATTTGATTTTCGTTTTCCTTCTCGATTCATTTTCCTTCCTGTTTGATTTTTATTTGTATATAGAAGTAAAAACGAAGCATCATTGCTAATCAGTTGTGCATTTTAAGATTTGTAATAATCAAATGGGTTCAATTTATGGGTTTAAGGTTCAAAAAAAAGTAATGAAGACAGGAAAACAATCAAATAAAGACTAGATATGGATTATTAATTAGTAAAAAAATTAATTAAATTGGTGGCCATCTTCTTACAGAGTCTTTGCCGGAATCAGTGAAGGATCATCCTCACCGGAGAAGGAGCCGGCGGCAAGCGAAGAGAGTCGCTTTGAATGATGTGGGAGGTACGAGAGCGAGCAGCGGAGCAAATTAGGGTTGGAAACGAAGCCGAAGGACTTGTAATTGTAGATAACGGTGGCCTTGTCATCCCATTTGGAATTGGTGGATTTTCAAAAAAAGGGTATATTGGGGAAAATACACATGTTTTGTCCTTTCTAATATTGATTTCTTGGATCCTAATAATCAAATTATTACTGTCTTATCGGCAAAAACCTATTTTTAAATACACTTTATACTTACGGACAACATATTCGGAAGATTATCGGGCCATACATATGAATGACCGCCCGAAATTAAATTGAGGCTATGGCGACCGACCGATCAAGCCATCGGTGTTGGACAACTTAATGACTACACTAATATGTGAAAGACTTGGATAAGATGGACCGATTTGATATGATGATCTCATACTAAGTACGTAATGAGGATTTAATTGAATAATTAAATGGCAAATTATGGGTTAAATCTTAATCATGTTGTGATTATAGACTTATGTCTTTCAGAGGTGACATTTGATTTGGCGATGCACGGCTAGCTCAATGACGTTTCCTTAATTTTGACCTTTTTGGCATCACTCATGGATTGGTAGTCGGGAATGTAAGTCACAAAGATGAAGTCCACTGCTTCCTTAAAACGAGACGTAGAAAGACAGTTCCCTCGGTTGTTAATTATTGAACTGATTGATCGCGCGAAACTATGATATGATCAAAGATATCGGTCACTAGTGAATTAAGAGTAGTTTGAGGATAAGATGTTATGAAGAGATCTTACGAACAAAGCCTTGCTCCATATACGAACTGTCCGTGAATGGTTCCACAAGTAATGGTTTTATCATGGGACACTTGGTAACTACATGAGTAGTCGGGTAAAGATGTTCTATATTCCGGGAGAATGCGATATCGACTCTTTGGTGACACGAGACCTAAATTAACGAGACGGGTGATTCAACAGAAGAGTTTGGTCAGTCATTTGAATCATTTGAATTTTTGAATATAGACTCATGGTCCCCGGCTTGTCTACTCGTAAACCACATTGATAGCACTTCTAGATAAATGGGCTATCGGCATTGCCAATGCATTTTTTGGTAATGCCAAGTCTAATTACACTATGCTACCTTTTGATATTACACTATTTGCTTTGGCATTACTAATTTTGATATTACACCATTTGCCTTGGCATTGCTAAAAAAATACCTTGGCAATACCGGTGCCCAGATAAATGGGAAAATACTTTACCGGGATTTAATAAATGGACATTTATGAGATAAACGAAGAATAAGGAAAAACAAGTTTTCCTGTTGAAATTGAGGAATGAGGAAGAGGATTTTTGTTACACTGGGGGACGTGGGTAAGAATCGAATATTGGTTCTCATCC
Organism: Gentiana macrophylla; assembly: GCA_026214975.1. Lineage (NCBI taxonomy): Eukaryota > Viridiplantae > Streptophyta > Magnoliopsida > Gentianales > Gentianaceae > Gentiana > Gentiana macrophylla. The sequence continues at coordinate 101,865,014 of CM047811.1, forward strand.
GGAAGTGCAATATTCTTTACGACTAGGTCATATCCAATTGCCTCTTAAGTCTAAGTATTTAAATATAATAAGTGGAATTTTTTATCACTTAATATAAAAGCCATTGATTATTTATGTGATAAATAATGTACTTCCTCTGTCCCAAAATTTAAGTCCATTTGGAGTTTTTTCATGATTAATTAAGTTGGTTAAATTTGTTATGCGTAATTAATTTTGATGGAAAAGTCTAAAATGACCTTTGACTATTATTAATGCGGAATAGTGAAAAGTGAGTAGGTGAATAATAAATAAGGGGTAAAAGGAAAAAAAAATGTAATAAATGCTTTCTTGATTGTTTAAATGGACTTACATTATGAGATAAAACAAAAAAACAAAACAGACTTACATTTTGGGACGAAGGTAGTATAAAATTGAGTGACAATTAATTTTAATTAGGAAAATGTTAACTAAATGAGCTAATTACTTAATTATTAGTCAAGACTTTTCGTAATTGGGCTACCTACTTAAATCGATCAAGTAAGATTGTTTTACCTAAGGGAATTAAGAAAGCCTAATTGAGCTTAAAAGTCCGTCTATCACATTTTAAACTTAATGGGTCTGCAAGGACAAGGTAATCCAAAAACATGTATGTTTTTGTGTTACTCTGTTCTGTAATCAATTAAGTTTAAAAAATGTCACTTTCAACAAGTCTCCTTTTTTATGGGATGTTGATCCTCTTAGATGCCTTAATTAAGCCTATAAAAGGAAAGCTTACAACAAAAGCTAAAACTAATCATTCCATAAGCTTTTTGGGCGCACTTTAAGTAAATTAATTTGAATATTGAAAATTAAATAAGAAGATTAGATCTTCTTAGAGCTAAATCTCTTGAGATTCTTGAAGCATGCTTGGAAAAAGATTCACCACCTTGAATAGATGAGGCCTTGTCGGAATATTTTGGATTCCACAAAGCTCTTTTCATCATCATCCACATTACGAAGTGTTGGCAATCTTTCTATGAACCCCATGCATTAGTTTGTGTTGTTAAGTTTATACATGCTTTTAATTCGTATTTCGAGTCGTGTTAATCTTTTCAGTGGTGGGTTGCATGTGATTCACCAGGGAATGACTTGTATGGAATTTTTCAGTCCTAGAAAAGGAAACAGACTCGCCTCAACGAGCTCCCAGCTCGCCCCAGGAAGCTCAGTGATGTTTTTGGGGCCCATATAATAGTTCTGGGTCGGGTCATTCGAATTTTAACATGCAACTATTCTGCGATCTACGCATGTCCTACAAAATGAAACACAATTGGACATCAATTCTATACAAAACACGAGGTTTCATGAAACCCTAAACAAAAACAATAAGGTAAGATAGCAAAGATTGGATTTTTACCATTGAACTGTGCGAAGCAAGAGATGAATACTTGTTGTACTTCAAAATTTATCAAGAACTTCAAACCCACAAATCCTACGAATATAAATCACAACATCAAGTCTATGAATAACAAAAAAACAATAACATGAATTGATTACGAAAACTGTTAGATAAATAGATAGTAGTGTACATGTTTGTAATTTTTTAGAGATGAACAACATGCAATTTATAGAAACATAAATCCAAAAGATGAACACATAACATGAAAACTTTATTCATATATTCATGATACTACAACACATAGAAGAAAATATGCAGAAAGAAAAATGTAAACGCAAAACTTATTGTGGTAGGCGAGTTTAACTCATCCTTAAGACATAATTGCCCCTTTATGGTGCACACGGTTTATAGCAATACGTCTCCCAAGATACAACAGTCTACCTTTCCTGGTTCTTGCACTTGAATGAGGAAAACAACGAACTGATAGGGCCTTTGATATCTCTGACAATGCAAGTGTTTAATGTTTATTTGTGCAGAGTAATGGTATGAAAAGTCACTGTTATTTTCATTCAAAACTGGTGTTTATATAGGCAGAGGAATGAGGCAATGAACAGAAATATATGTTCAGAAATTCACAGCAAAAGTGGGTTGCATCTGTTCAAAATCGACAGTTGTAGCAGTTTAACTGTTGTCTGTTCATCAACAGACATTTCGAACAAATGCATTAGCTTATCCGAATTGGTGCTTCCATTGCATGCTTCTGTTGGCATTTATTCAGAATTATTTTCGTTGAGCTGGTCCAAAAATTAATATTGAGCCAAGCCAAGCCCAAAGCCCGAACCGAACCGAGCAGCCGGCGGCGGCGTGCGCGTGTGAACCAACAAGCATCTAAGTCCTCCCTCCTTCACAAAATTCTCTTGCCCCTTGGGGCTTGCCCTTCTATGAAACTCTCCCACTTATATAGTGAGCAATTTTAGTTTCATAACTATATGGCACAAATGGAACACACTTCCATTATAACACCCACATAAATTACTCTACATTTAGGCATTAATTTTCACCCGATATCGGAATCGAGTGATTCAAAAGTTTTAACATCAACTACTATCTTAGTAGTTTCAATACTAGTTTTAGCTCCCGGAAATTCATTCCATAAGTCATTCAAAATCGAGCCTAATGTGGACTGTTCGCCACTTACACTTAGACCCGGTTTGAGCTAAATTACCATTAAAGTTCCAACAAAAACTAGAAAAGATCGAGTCTTTTACCTTAAGATTATGTTATAGGAGCGAATCTGCATCCAACTGCTTAACCGCTTCAAATTCGCATGTTAACCTGCATAACACGCACATACACGGTCATAAATCCATTCGAACCTCAACTAGGTCGTGGTCACAAGGAGCACTGTCGTGACAACAGCCTGACTTTTCTGAAGGGGATCAGTTTTATGAAATTCTGATGTTTAAGCTAATTAGAGCAACAGTAGTGAGAGCTATCTAGCCAATTCTTTTATGTAAAATGTCAGAGTGGAGAATGTCTAATTAATTTTACAAATTAATGATAGAGAAACATACAATTCTTTTTCAAGACTCTCTGCTCTATTCTCTCATTTGCGACAGCCAACTAGAGAATGATCTCTCAAAAAAGCCTCCCCTTTTTTAGGAAAAAGAAGTCTGAAACAAAAAAACAAAAAAAAGGATTCCCGTTAAAAATTAATATTTAATATTATTTTAATCAATAGATTCAAAATAATTATCACTATTACAACATCACATCACATCACACACAAATTAATTTCTACAATCCTTCTATATTATCACCATTACAGCATCACATCACACATAAATTATCCCCACAACACTTCTATATTTATCCTTCACTTATATTTCTCCACATCACCCAAACAACAACAATCGAAAAATTCTCTATAAGATTCAAGTCTTTGCTTCTTAGATCCTTTTTATGAAGTTTTCAGAACCTATTAAGTCGGGTTTCTATTTCTTTACGGCAAAAAAAAAACTCTAAATGAGTGTTCACAAGAAAATGAAAACGAGATGTCATTACGAAATGGCAAAATACCTTTACAAATTAAATGAAATTTCACATAAAAATCATGTTACATGTATGATGCAAGTATTCTAACGATAACAATACTATTCTTGGAACTAAACTTAGAAATCATGCTTTTATTATATCTTTTCACTATTGATGAACCATTAATACTTGTAAAAAGTACCAAATTAGCAAGGATCGTTATTCATTAATCAATACTCCGTAATAATTTATAAACGTTTAAGTGAAAATAAACATGTAAGAAAAAGTTGCTATTTTTATTTTTTGAGGAGAGAAAAAAAAAAAGTTGGTATTAAATGTGTTATTTCTTAAAAACGGCTACCTCCGTCCTAAAATATAAATCCATTTAGTTTTTTAGATTACCGATGAATTATTTATTATTTTTCTCATTTTACCCCTCATTTATTATATCCTCACCTACTTTCACTACTCTGCATTAATAACGGTCAAATGTCGTTTTTGGCTCATCAAAATTAATAACACATAACCAATTTAACCAACTTTATTAACTTACGTGAAAAAGCTTAAATAGACTTAAATTCTGGGACGGAGGTAGTATTGCAATACCGTTCTCATCGTCAACCTTTTATCGTGTATCATTTTGTATACCATATTAATTGTTATTAAATGCATAGCTGTTGGTAATGATATGCATTACATGTGTGTAGTTGATAAAACAAAAATGATACATTTTACATAAAAAACATATGAAGGGTACATTTTACATATTTCTAAATATTTTTTTTTTGTAAAACTAACTATACCATTGGCTGTCACACTCCAAGGGCAGCAGGAACTGTTCAATAACGTGTAGCGAGAGGTTCGGCGCAAGGTTCGGTTTACGACTGGCTCGGTTACAAGTAGAAATGAATTTCCTTTCAAAAATAGTCACCAAACTAAAAGTTGACAGGGAAGAAGAAGAATATTATCAAGAGAGACGTTGCTTTTTTGTAGTATTCTGCAGATTGAAAACAGAGAGAGAAGAAAAGAAAAGAAAAGAAAAGCAAAGCATGGCCATCACTTTTCAAAATTCTTCGCCGATTGAACTGTTTCTTTATCTTTACTTAGAAGAGTGCATTATCTACTAAGCAAACCCTTTGATTACATTACTGTAATTGAAATTATTTCTTTCTACTTTTCCTCTGTATTTTTCCGTTGTTGTCTTGAAACTTGCCTATTAAGCTGCATGGTATGTTCCAATCTTGTCAACGGATAGCCTATCACTCTCCACTGTAGGTTATCGACCAACCCTTTTTGGGTTTATAATTCAAGAAAATCCGACAGAAATTCGATAGTGCAATTTGGGAAACTGGAGTGTCTGTTCAGCTTCTAGGTTGGGTATTGTGTCATTGTGCGTGTGTGTGTGTGTGATACGGTGGAATGGCTGCTGAGTGTGGTGCGTTGGGGTTCTCTGTGGCCTCGTTAGTGGAGGATGTTCTTCAACAGCACGGCAATCGATCACGGGATCTTGATTTGGATGCCCGTCGAGCAGAGGAAGCGGGTAATTTTTATCTTTAGCGTCGAGAATTTATCGCTAATTGGGTTGAATTCACTATGTACATTCAAGTTTTCGTCCTTAATTAAGTCGTAATTTTGTTGTATTGACACTGGATATATTCCAAATCTTTGTGTGGGCACTTCAAATATGTTTGATCAATTATCCAACCACAAAAAAACGGAGTTTTTGTTTAGAAATTCCATGATATTGTTCACTATATCAATTCATGTCTTTTGCTGTGCTTTTAGCCATGAGAAGATACGAGGCTTGTGGGTGGTTGAGGAAGACGGTTGGAGTTGTAAGTGCAAAAGATCTGCCATCAGAGCCTTCTGAGGAGGAATTTAGGCTTGGCTTGAGAAGTGGTATAATTCTCTGCAATGTAATCAATAAAGTTCAACCAGGATCTATAACAAAGGTAAACTGAATGGTTTCACCCCAAGACTATTGAACAAGGCGCCTTTACTGACACTAGAATGTTTCTAGTGACACCACACCGAAAACAATCAATCGAATTTCACCTGGTCGATTGTGAAAGTTGATTTTGAGCTCTAGAATCGACCGTGAAAAATCAATTGTCACTGATGTGGTACCATGCTCTTGAATAAACATCTGGGGCTGAAATTTGTTTGTTTTGGATGGAGTTAGTTTTTCTTCATACTCAGAATTGATGTCTTACATGTCTTAGCAATTCAGGTAGTTGAGGGTCCATCGGATTCTGCACTTATACCGGATGGAGCAGCTTTGTCTGCATTCCAGTATTTTGAGAACGTGAGGAATTTTCTTGTAGCTGTTCAAGAGATGGGAATTCCTACTTTTGAGGCTTCTGATCTGGAACAAGTGGGTATATTTGTGATTGGGGAAAAAGGGAATTTTTGTGCACTTGTTCAATTTTTGTGTGATTTACATGTAGCTTTTTTTGCATCTATAATCCACTGGACTCTGATGATCATGTTAATGATTTTCCAGGGAGGGAAGACATCAAGAATCGTTAACTGCATTTTGGCGCTTAAGTCATTCAGTGACTGGAAACAGGCTGGAAGCATTGGTGTTTGGAAATTTGGAGGAAATGCAAAGCCGATGGCATCCGCGAAACAGTTTGTGCGGAAAAACTCGGAGCCATTCACCAATTCTCTGTCAAGAACCTCCTCACTAAATGAAAAATTCTCAAATGGTTTTACCACTGACACTGTATCCAACAAAGGGGTTGGTGATCCTTCTGATTGTTTTTATTTTTATTTTCACTTCATCAATATCGAAACATCGTATTCATTCTTGTATTCTCCTTTGTGCAGCATGGTTCTTTGAATATGCTCATTCGTACTGTTCTGTTAGATAAGAAGCCACATGAAGTCCCAATTGTAAGTTAACTAAGATCCAACATCCTCAGCTACATACTTGTTCTTTTGAATGTTGTTTCCAGTGGAAAGCATCATGTCATTCAATGCACTTACAAAGACAAATAGTGGCTGGGGCTCATAAATTTTGTTTAGTTTCTTCAATTGAACATATAAAGTCTCTACATAGCTATTCTGTAATGTGCTTGCATAGATTATAAATTTCTCTTCTTTTTACTGCAGCTTTTGGAGTCTGTATTAAATAATCTTGTGGAAGAGTTTGAACAGCGCATTGGAAACCAAATCCAACAGGTTGGCCCCTTTTCTACATTTGCATCTTTAATTTCTTGCCCTCTTGATCCATTCGTTCTGGTCATTTTCAATGGACCGGTATGAAGTTTATTACATATGTATATGTGTAACTACTTGTGACTTCTTACATTGGACCTGACAATTGGGGAAAATCTGTGTCTGATTTTATATTGTACAACAATCTGTTTGTTTAACAGGTTAAAACAAGTCCAGAACATTTAACTGTTTCGGATGGGTATAACCGGCTATTAGATCAAGCTAATAGTGGAAGAAAGGGAGTGGATGAAAAGACAAATAACACCTTAGTGAAGAAAGATGATTGCACCAAGGTAAACTTGAAGCAGCAAATGATAGTGGATAAACAACAGACAGATGTCAATGTAAGCATTTTAGAGGATACCTACTTATTATTTTCACAACATTGGATTTCTTGAGCGGATTATCATTTAGTAAAATATTATTGTAGGATCTAAAGCAAACTCTTACAGCCACAAAAGCTGGAATCCAGTTCATGCAGCTGAAGTTTCAGCAAGAAGTTCAAAATCTAGGTTAGATTGCAATTTCACGTACTTTATGACTCTTTGAACTTGGAATATATAAGAAAATATCTTGTTCGCTTTCCAATTTGGCCTTCTTGTTTTCTTCAGGTCGACACGTTCATGGCCTAGCTCATGCTGCTTCTGGATACCATAGAGTTCTTGAAGAAAACCGAAAACTTTACAATCAAGTTCAGGACCTTAAGGGTAAAATTATCTAATTATATGTGTAGTCTTTAATGCTACAATTATTTTGCAGTCTTCAACTTTCTTTTACATCAAATTTTGTGTGAACAGGAAGCATCAGGGTGTACTGTCGTGTAAGACCGTTCTTGTCAGGACAGTCAAATTGCATTAGTACAGTGGATTACATAGAAGAAGGAAGTATAACAATAAATTCTTTTTCAAGAAATGCAAAAACACAGAGGTCCTTTAATTTCAACAAAGTATTTGGGCCCTCTGCAAGCCAAGGTTTCTATCAAACTTGTATTTTTTCCGATAGGTTATATGATTCTCAACTTCTCGTGCCTGTCTCATAAGTTCATTTCTTGTCTTTTGAATAGAGGAAGTTTTTGCTGATACGCAACCACTGATTCGGTCCGTGCTTGATGGTTTCAATGTTTGCATATTTGCGTATGGCCAAACAGGATCAGGAAAGACATTTACCATGGTGAGCATGCAGCAAAATTTATGATCAAGAAAACAATACAGTTTTTGCTCTGTTGAAAATATTTATATACTTTTTTTCTTGTATTTCCCTCAGAGTGGTCCCAAGGTTCTGACAGAGCAAAGTCAAGGGGTAAACTACAGGGCTTTAAGTGACTTGTTTCTTCTTGCCGAACAAAGGAAGGATATTTTCTCCTATGATATTTCTGTTCAAATGATTGAGATATACAACGAGCAAGTTAGAGATCTCCTTGTTGCTGAGGGTTTCAACAAAAGATATCCTTGCACACCATATTAATCGTTTCTTTCCTATTTGCAATTTCATCCCATTAGAATCATTGTACACTATGAATATATCATGCAAAATAGACGTATAAAAGATGATACTAAGCTATTTTCTTACAGGAAATATAAATTTCAAAGCACCAAGAAATATCTTCATGATGTTCATTTTGTCTTATCTGGCTTGGGTATCTAAAGTTTCTTTAACGCTGAATTACATTAGAAATACGTAACAGTTCTCAGACAGGACTCAGTGTACCTGATGCCAGCCTGGTTCATGTTAGATCAAGTTTTGATGTTATTGAATTGATGAGTTTGGGACAGAAAAACCGTGCTGTGGGAGCTACGGCTCTCAATGACCGAAGCAGTCGCTCACACAGGTGTGGGGAATAATTCTGAGCATAATTATATTCAAGATTTATATGAACTATTTTAGTAACTCCTCCTTGCTTGATATTGTAGTTGTTTGAGTGTTCATGTTCATGGAAGAGACTTGGCTTCAGGAACCACTTTGCATGGCTGTATGCATTTGGTTGATTTGGCTGGAAGTGAAAGAGTTGACAAATCCGAAGCAACTGGAGATAGACTTAAAGAAGCACAGCACATCAATAAATCTCTTTCTGCTTTGGGTGATGTCATCTCCGCCCTAGCACAAAAGAATGGGCATGTCCCATACAGGAACAGCAAACTCACACAGTTACTCCAAGACTCGCTTGGTAAGGGCACATAGAGAGGCATTTTTATTGATAATGTGTCAGTGTTTTTTCCTTGTATTCTAACAGTGATTGAACCAATAATTTTTCACAGGGGGACAGGCGAAGACGCTGATGTTTGTTCATATAAGCCCTGAGCCTGATGCAGTAGGAGAGACAATCAGTACATTGAAGTTTGCAGAGCGGGTTGCTACTGTTGAACTTGGTGCTGCACGGGTGAACAAAGATTCTGCTGATGTTAAAGAACTTAAAGAACAAGTACTTTCATTTCCTTTGGGCTTCTCATGTTATTCCTTGCTGAAAAACAATGCAGTAAATGCTCGTGTTTGTTTTGACTGAAAATGAGATTTTTTGCATTGCTAGATTGCTCACCTAAAGGCTGCATTAGCTCGAAAAGAAGAAGAATCAGAAACCAACCAACCAAAGATCTACGGTAGCCCATATGTTGTAAGGTCATCACCTGTACAACCTAAATCCGTTGAAAGGGACTTGTTGCCAGATTTGCAAGGCCCAAGGACACCGATGGGGGACGTAGGCAACATAGAGGTAATGTTCTCTCCAAGCAGTTTCAATGGTGCTTCGTTTTGCTTCTACAAAACACATTGTAGTGCAGAATGCGGGCTGTTTCATTTGTGTTCAGATTTCTTCTTTTTAATCTTTATATAACAGTTGGGGGGGGGGGATACATACGTATGCAGTTGTGCAGCAATGCAGCAGCAAGGCATAATACAAGTCCAATCTTTGATGTGAATGAGCAGCTAGCAATTTCTCCTCCATGGCCACCCATAACCAATACTTCTGAACACTATGTGGAAGATGAGAGAGAACTTAGCTCAGGTGAATGGGTAGACAAGGTCATGGTTAACAACAAGAAAGATCACATGAATGGAACCGAAAGGACGTTAGGACAATGGGGAAATGAAAGTGGAACCGATGATGCATTTTACCAAAAGTATCTTCCGAATGCATATGAAATCTTCAGAACAAGTAGTAACCCGTTTGGCATTTCCGCGGCAGCAGCTGATGATTTAGAAGAGTTTGATGCTGCAACTACGGATTCATCCGAGCCAGATATACTTTGGCAGTTTAACCATCAATCAAAAATGTGCAGTAACAACAACACCAATGCACTTGGATCAAAGGTCCATAATAATAAACTCATTCCTAAGCAACCTAAGGGGCCAGAATTAAGGTACTCTAATCACTTTATTGTTTTGTGTGTGTGGCAAAAAGTTAAGGAAAAATCAGATATTTAACTTATTTTCTTCAACTTGTGTGAATGCAGGAGCAAGGTTGCTAAAGAAAGTCCTTCACCAGCACGGAAATTAGGGGCTGGGGCTGCCAACTTACAACAACGAGGTGGGAGGGTAGCTGTATCTACCGAAGCAAAGCGTAAAACTGGGATTAGGAAGTAAAACAAAATGCTTGGCGGCGGGGTTCGATTCATCTGCATTTTTTTTTTCCCACATCTCTTAATAATTTTTCCACTTAGAGATCATAAGGGGGGGTATAAAGATTACAGAAACAGTGTGAGGCTTCTTTACATGGGATTTCTTCATTTTTATTTAATTTTTTAATTTTTGAAGTGTGTAAGTTTTCACTTGTGCAATTTTTTGTTGCTTGAAGGATTCTCTTGTACAGTTGAGGAACGAAAATGACAGTGGATTCTTTTATTTTTACCCTGCAGCAGTAAATAGAGATTTGTGAGCAATTCTTTTGTAGTTAACTTAAGAGAGGTTCTTCATTTGCTGGTTTAAGAAGAAACAAAATAATGTGTTTTCTTGATTTTTGTTTGAATATAAGAAGAGCCTAATTGAAAATACTAAATAAAAATTTTTGCATTTCTACATTCCCCCCCGTTTAAGCTAGTTTGGAAACCAGCTTGCTTATGGTGGAACTTGTGTTTCATTCAGCTTCTTTAAGGCCTTCATTTCTTCCATCATTGCCACAATTGTTTGTATAGTTAATCTAAGCCTAACACGAACCGAGTCTGGATCAAACTTGAATCAGTTTGTTTATTGGTCTGGCCGTTTCAACTGAGTCTTAAACAATCCAAAGTTCCGGTCTGACTATTTTCGAGCTGTCATCAGGTTAAATGTATTTTTGAGTTCTAATTTGTGTATCAAATCAATCGGCTCAATCATTAATTGTAGAACAAAGTTAATCTGGTTTTAAGATCTCTAAAGGCTAAGTACTCAAACATGGTGCTAACTGTTTTGAATGTCTTTTGCGATTCAGTTTAGGTCGCTAACTACATTGAATGTCTTTTTGCGATTCAATTTAGATTACTTTAGGTCGTTGAATACATTATAAGTACAAAACAATATTTTCTTTTTAATGTCATATGTTTCTAGATACTACTATTCACCCTCGTTTTAGCAGTATCATGCGCATTACGATTTGACAAACAACTCGAGCATTAGCCTGATCGATTGTATAGGCGCACCCCTTTTCTTCTTTCGTGATCTTCAACAACTATGAAGAAGGAAAAAAAAAAAAAAAAAAAAAACAAAGGGAGCAATATACATTCTATTTCCCCCACTTCAGTACAATAAACAGAGCATAATATATGTGTTAATCCTCCTTAAATGATCCATAATAAAAACTTATATAAAACCAATAAAATATAAAATAAACCTTACACCTGTGGTTTTTCAAATCAAGCTTCAAACCAATCAAAAGAGAAAAAATTTATACCAACTTAATATGGTTTTTCAAATCAAACTTCAAACCGATCAAATGGCAAATATATTTAGAAACTTAAACAACATTTAGAGAAAAAATTTATACCAACTTAATATGGTTTTTCAAATCAAACTTCAAACCGATCAAATGGCAAATATATTTAGAAACTTAAACAACATTTTTAAGCTTTTACAATATATCGGTTTCAAAATCTTGTGCATAGTCTTTGTATGTCTTGTGCATTTTATTTCTCCAATGTCTATAACACAACACACTTGAACGACCACCTTCACGCCTAGCAATGTACTTGGCCTTTATTCTTCCATCGTTCTTCAACCTCAATTTGTTAACTCCCACCACCTATGTAAAATTTGCTTCATCTACCTACTACTTAAAAAGCTCATTTACTACGAGCTCGAGTTCCAACCAATTATATGCACTTGCTGTTAACGGTGATTTTTACGATATATATGATATTATTTCGTAACAATTTCCTTCGTGTTTTACTAATTTTTATAGAAAATTAGGTGTTTAAGTGAAATATTGAAAGAATGGGTGTGGAAATCATTAAAATGCAAAATCGAGTTATTTACGTGATTTTATTAGTGATTTTTCATATATATATATGGCTCTACATTTTGCACGTTTCTATTACCTTGTAGGAACATTTGCATGGCAAGGAATGAGCTGAAAAGATGTTTGATTGAAGATTAAATGGAAGGAAGGAGATGCAAGTCGAAGGTAGAATGAAGCTTTACAAGTCTCAGACGCACGTTTGAGGTCTCGCCCAGGTGGATGGCGTCTGTAAGAAGTGGATGGCGCCCAGGAGGAGAAGTTGATTCAGATTGACAGATATTTGGTGAACGAGCGGCCCAAAAAGTAATAGGACGGGGCTCGATCCACTTCGGCCCGACTCAAGAAATTCAAAGACGGTGGACGGGCGTCCGACAATCCAGACGGGCGTTCACCCTTTAAATCAAGGCGTCGAGAATCCTTGGGACGGGCGCCCAAGCACCGCCTCACTAAACCGACTTCAAAATCTATAAATAGCTGCGTTTTTCTCAACCCTAAACACCACAATTCGATCCCTGGCCGCCCCAGGCCCCTTGGGGGGCGACTTTTCTGAGTTTTTCCCCTACTTTAAACATCTTTTGTTTTACTTTTTACTTATAGTATTTGCATATAAACGATGAATAAAGGCTAAGCGATTTGAACAAGCGTGTGAAGCCAATCTCTGCAACAACTTGATTTCGATTCTTGGATGCTTTGTGAGTTTTAATTAAAGTTTGTTTCTTTATTATGTGTTTATTTGTTATGCAATTTATATCGAGAGATGGTTGCTTTGTGATGTTTAACGTTTGATGAAAATCGTTGTTAGACCTAGATCACCGTAGTAAAGATTGGACTTTTAACCTAAAAATAACGAGAGTTGCTAGGTTAAATTTCTAGGTTGCTAGATTGAGAAATCTTACACCTTCGTTTTGAGAGCGTTAATCTTTAAGATTGAGAGATGAAAGATTAATAGGCGAATTATCTACGAGAGTAGGAATTCATACCATTGATAGGTGAACCACATCTTTATTAAATCTTCACTAAACGATCTAGGGTAGAAATTGAGAGTTGCGAGATAGGTGGATCAATGCTTGTTCTTCGTTAAAATTAATTGACATCATCTTTGTGCCTTGTTCTTCGTTGTTATCTTAGAAGTTCGTTTTCTTTCTAGTTTATAGTTTAGATTTAGGTTTCAGTAGCTATCTTTCCTGGCTTTGGATTGACAATCCTCTGTCAGGCTTTATTGTTTTCCTTTTAGTTTCGTTTTGTGTCGTGACAATTTAGAAGAATTAATTAACTAGATAAACAACCTCGATTCCCTGAGATCGACTCCGGTATTAACCTCTATACTACGATCCATGCACTTAGGGCAAACTGGATTATTTATATTACTTGCTTGTCTTGCTTAGATAAAATCCGAGACACTTGCATCATATGGCTTCAAAGCTGCAGTTCTATACTAATATAGAACGCGTTTAGTAATTAATAGTAACTCTTGTAAGCAAATCATTACTTGGTTTTTACTGTTTGAGTGATTACGTTAGCTACTTCAAAAACTTGTTGAAGTCTTCTCATCAAAATCGCTCCCGGACTTTATAAAGAATCCCGGTGTAAGAACCATCATGCTGACGGATGCATATATTCACGTTGCTTCCTGATCACTTAAGCCTTCACCTTCGGTTTGAAAAAGAATAGGCCGGAATCACTTATCTTCATTCATTAAGCTTTTGAATTCAGGAAATGAGCAACAAGCGCTACCCTTCTTGCCATTGAATACCTCATGGACGGAGACAATGTGCAATGGTGTGCTGATATCATGTTGATAAATTCATAACCGACATTTCACTTTTCTTGAAATCAGTAGGCAGATAGAAGAAAATCATAAATACCCTGATGACTTCCATCAATAGCTGTAAGCAACATCTTGAAGTATACTTGTTTGGAATGTTACCCTAAGAACCATTTCCATAAAATACAGGTCGATTCCTTGCAAAGGACGACATTACCCTTGACATTACCCTTGAGCTAGGAGAGCCACCACTCTCAGCAAAGTTTCAACACCAAAGTTCATGGCCCCGATATTCATGGCTTATTCTAGCATTTCCAACACTTGACTCATTCATATATTATGTTTCAGGAGACTCGGGAAGAAACCGAACTGCCTAACTATAGCAATCCCAGATAGAGCAGATCCATGATGATGTGAACCGAGTAATGATGGTTGTCTACTGGAGAATATATATTTGACTGTGCACATGCCTTCAGGGATTAAATAGATGTGACACCTTGATCGGTAATGATGATGTTGACTTTGAGTCCTGTGCCAGTTTCATCTTTGGGCATGTCGTCAAACTTTTAATTAACATTAGGATCGGTTTCAAAATCTTTGATTTCAAACCATAAACATGCAAAAATGAGAACACACTATGTTATATATCAAACATTATTGCAAAAATAAGAACACTATCTTCTATATCAAACATCATTGTACTTCTGGTAAATCATTTGACAACAATCTAACAAGCATCATGCCATTTTTTTAGTGTTGTTGCTATCCTCTGAATAAATATCATTGTATCCCTTCCTATTCATTGACTAGAGCAACGTCTTCAAGATAATACTGTAAGCGACTGCGCGAGAACTTCGCTTTTTTTTTTGTTGTTAAAAACTAGAGAGCATGCCGCCTAATCATAATCCTAACCGTAATGAGTGCTCCTAACCTAATTATGATTTTTGAGTTGTTATATTATAGAATGAGATATGTCATGTTATAATATTCTCGATTTCACATTCATCTTCGTCTAAAAGTTCTGTTGTATTTATAATACACAATTTTGTAAACTAATTAAACTTCAACTAATAAAACATCTGCTATGAATAACATTTATCCTTTTTTTTATTTATTAATTTTATATATATTCATAATAATATTCACCACTGTTGATAATGCATAAATATATTTCTTTCAAACAAACATTTAAATCAATTCCATATCATCCTGTTTACCCAATTACGAAGGTATAACTCCAACACGTAGCTGGTAGAATTTCATTCAAATTCAAACGATACAAAAGAACTAGAAGGACAACACAAAAACAAAACTTTGAGAGGGATAACAACCACGGAAAAATAGTATTTTACTAGTGGCGGCAACGTGCTCCGCACGTTTTTGCCCTCGCTTTTGAGGAAGCTACGTATATACATAAATTCAATTCGATTGATAGACCTGCTGTGTAAAAATATGATTTATACATAGATAGCCGTATGAAGCCAAAAAATGATCTCAAACATCCACCAACAAGCACAACCACAAAAACATTGTCCAAACATCATGGGGCCAAAATACCAAAAAGCATTCAAATTCATCATTATTACAATCATTTAATTTTTCCCCTTTTTGAACACCATGTTCTGCAAAACAGAACCATCATCCAAGGCAGGATTACTAATCCAAGAAGAACCAGTGGAAGCCTAACTAACAAAGATTATCGTGAGCCAAAACGAAGCACCAGATCCGATGAGCAAAGAATGAGTTTGGTTACAAGTAATGAGACATCAAGAGCATTGCCAAAAGCCCTATCAACAGCAAAAGGATTTCCAGAACCTAAAAAAGCATCAGGTTTTTAGCAAAATCAGCATTGCCAACATCAGAAGGATCAAGAACAAGTGCAATTGCAACTAAAGACTCAGACATTTGCACAAAAACAGCCACATTCAACATAACGGCAGGAATAGCATCAAAAACAGCAACAAGAACACTTATTGAACCTTAGACAGAACCTACAATCCCAGCAGAAAAACCAACAACATTATCCAACCCAGAGGAAGTAGGAGCAACAAAGGGCAAAGTCACGAACCAAAACTATATCGTAATCATCAACAGAGATCTTCTTATGTGCAAGCAGTCGAAAAAGGAGAGTAGGGGTTGTCTTCTATTTCTAAGACCTACTCACATAAAGCCGTGGTCCAGGGCTGGGGGAACTATCACAAAAATCATCCACATGCCCAAATTTCTTACACAACGTACATAAACTTGGAATCCTTTTCCAGGTGAACTACATTAACATAAGGATTAGCAAAAGGGATATGCACATACCCGATTTGAGATAATCCCCAAACTGTAAATCTCCAAACTTATGAGGCAACAGAACAACCTTCTTATTCAGCAATAAAGCAGAGAATAGGTAACGATGTAATCACATGAAACAAAGAGAGGAAGAAAAGATGCATGAGGATCATATTTATACAACAAACAGGGAAAAATATCTGAAGTGGTCATAAAATTTTATAACTCCAATTTTACTTTTAAGAAGAAAGGTTTACTTAAAAAGAAAGGGTAGCCAAGAAATGGGTAGTTTTGGAAACACCTCCACAGACTATGTATATAGCATAAAAATATAAGGAGAGATAATAAAATAATACAAAAATCGAAAAAATTAAAGCAGAGGTCACGTCTTTGTGATACCACGGCGAGACATTGCACTCCAGATTCACCCAATCCACAATAATAGATAAGCACAGAAAAAAAAAAGAGCGGTAAAATTTCCAAAACCTATAAGACAAGAGAGCATTGTCAAGATAACACTGTTTCTAATATGTGAAAACTAAATCCAAAATCAATGAATTAAAACATGTAAATGGAAAAAAAAAAAAAAGACCTATCATAGGCATATAATTATTCATTTTCCTAAGCTTTGGTAACTTATATGTCGACTGTACTAAAGGTCCCGAGGCAATTCATCGAAATAGCCTCAAATAGAACTATTAGGTAAGAGTGCATATAGTAGGGTGAAATGACTTTGCCACTTTGTCTTTCCCAAGACCTCAAAGCAGGATGCCCACACTATTCTTTGGTGATTTATATCACATATGTAAAAATAAGCTAAGAATGAAGTATGACCCCTAATGATAAAACCAAAAGAAGTAACTTATGCATAGGATGCTAACATCCTCCTTTAGTAAGTCAAGAGGACTACTAAACCATCTCACCCACACATGTATTAAAGCTTCAGAGAAAAAACACTTACCTAAACAAAAAACTGCAGTCTTTGTATCCTTCAATCCATGGAAAATCCCTTGAAGGGCCAAAGAAACAACAAATGAAAGAGCCCCAAAAAGCTCTTGCAGAGATAAATTTTTCGTGCTTGAGCGCACATCGGGGAAGCCTCTGTCAGAAAATAAATGCTTTGAGTACGTACTCACAGCTATAATGCTAAAGTTGAGCATATCCTTGGAAACATATGAATTGTCTATGTGTGTCTTGGTGTTATAACAAGAGTTTGGAAGTATAAAAGTTTGCTTGATAAATGTTCCACAATGCTATCTGCTATTAAAAGAACAGAGCCCAGAATCGCGCCCGTTTCAAAAAAATTTGACTTTGGCTCTTAGATATCAAAAACACTATTCTTTATTTCGTGATTCTTAAGTTCCAAATGTATATAAAATGTTAGACAAATTGAATGTGTAGTTTCAGTGGATAAAGAACAATGTACATTGATGCACTTTTGAAGCAAACCATGTCGAAGTGCAAATCCATTTGTTGTTCCATTTCCAACTCCGAACACAACTGATCAAACTCTTATAGGGCTCTATCAAAAGAGATATTTGATTAAATGCATGTAAGAACGATCAATGTATAACATACCATCATGCTTTAACAAGATTTTCACAATTGCAAGGAGCCAATTAACCCGACCACCTCTACAACGAAGTCGGCATCTATCCAATAAATTTGAGAAGAAGAAGAAAGAAAGAAACTCGTGAAATTGTAGAATGTGCAGATCCTGGTTGACTGTAACCACTTTATCATGTATGCAGACCGACAATCAAAGATCTACAAAATAAATGCAGGATAAATAGCAACCTCAAGCAAACTTGTGCAAATTTGGAAAAATACAGCAACATAAACAAAAAGGAAAAAAATAACAACAACTGGGCACCATGATCTCCTTACCCTAGAAAAATTCAACAAAAGCCTCTAATTTCAAGATCCGCCGCCATCGACACCTCCACCATCTATGACTCTACTCTCCACTTTATCATAGACAGACCGACAATCAAAGATCTACAAAATAAATGCAGGATAAATAGCAACCTCAAGCAAACTTGTGCAAATTTGGAAAAATACAGGCAACATAAACAAAAGGGAAAAAAAATAACAATCTGGGCACCATGATCTCCTTACCCTAGAAAAATTCAACAAAAACCTCTAATTTCAAGATCCGCCGCCATCGACACCTCCACCATCTATGACTACTACTCATGGCGCTCGTTGAATGGCAGAATGACCTTTGACCTGAGATTAAGCGGCCAAAAAAATTCAACAATGGAGATGAAATCAATAGATTTTGAGAGAAACAAGGAAAGAACTTCTGTCAATTTAGAAGAATCCTAACCAATTCATGAGAAATATTATCGAACCTTTAGAATAGAGGACAGAGAATAGAGAAGGAGAGAAAGCGGATGCAACCCTTTCAACCAAAAAACCCAAAAATACCAAAGAAAAATCAACGAAGCCAAGAATCATCAACTGCAAGGAAAAAGGAAAATATGTAGAACAGGAATTACCTGACCAGAAACTTCTTCTTCTTCAACCATACGCAACACCGACTAACCGATCGACAATAGAAAAGCACCGACAACTCAAACATGAGCAGAGAACGAAAATGAAAGAGAACCATTTCAAATGCATGTTAACGGTATATTTTATGAAGAGGCTATTTCGAGTGAAAAGCGGTGGTGGAGAGAAAAGGAACGAAGGCGAAGCGGTGGTGCGATGCTGGAGGCAACACGTGTGCTGAGAAAAGGACGCGTGTGTATAACATACCTATAGCGACGACCAAAACGCCGCTAAAGGCGGACGACCAAAAAGGTCGCAAAAAGCCGTATGCAAATTTATATAGCATACTACTATGTATGATACAACAAATGAAATAAAACCCTTTAGACCCTTGATGTTATCCGGAAAGACAAATGGACATCCATTTGATTTTTCCATTACATAAATTGATTTTTCTTTAGAATATTTTGAACTAGCCTAAGAACCCGTGCATCATACACGGGGATGTTAGGTGTGATGCCCGAAAGACAATTTTGTAATTGTTTTATTTAATAAATGAATTGAGATTATTATTCATATTTATTATTCTCATATTCACCGATGTGACAATATTATTTACACTACAGAAAACCCTAAAGTATATCGTTTATGTAATCACTTAACTCAGTGTATGGTATATACACGGGAGGATTGAGTTAGTGAAGATGTACTTAAAATACAATTAGCCCGTAGTGAAGTTAATCGAGAGTATCGGGTCTCCTTTAACGTGCTATTAATGCGCCTAACACAATAGGTGTGATTGTCTTATCCGGACTTTCGGTTAAGAGAACCTAATGGGGCATTTATATATGATAGATATATCATATGAAATTTGGACCGATTTGATTAGAGTTCACGATATAATTCCGTAATCGAGAAGTCTTATCGAATCAATTGATGATCATATTTATGGATATATCTTAATCCTGAGGTGATCACGCGATCAACCGCTTGAATCGGTATGAAGTTTGACTTGACGGTTAAGGATTACAATCGAGTCTGTGATCCGAATTACCCCATCTTGGCATTGTATCTTTGGATTGAGTGAGTAGTACGTGTTATCACAGATACGGAATCCATTCCTTCCATTTATGGAAGTAGATGACGATTCCTTACGAGTTAATCACAGACATTGATCGATCCATGGGATTCATATTACACTGATTAGCTACCAGTGAGTTATTTGAATTATTGATCACTAGGGGGTTAACGGTAAGTAAGGACAAGATGTTCAAAAAGGGTTAACGGTAACTTCCCGATTTAGAATGAACGATCATGGAGGATTAATCCATATGAAATGATTATATCGGTGGGACGCTTATTACTTTCGTGAGGAGATAAATATAATCTTATAATCGGAGGAGTGCAATCACGGGATTATGGTGGCATATTCTGTGATTGATTTATCGAATATAATTGTTCGTTCGTAAGATAATTATTTATTTGATTTATCGGAGTCGCCGATTATTAGTCCATGGTCCCCGACGCGTCTCCTAATATAAGATAGCTATTCTCGGATGTCGAATCCTAATAATATTAATTTAGTTCATGTTGGACTTTATTAAAACGATATGTGAATTAATTGTTTAGTGGACTATTAAATTAGTTAATTAAATAATTAAATATGTGGAAAAGACATTTTCCATAATCTTGGCCCAATTATTGTGTAATTAAAATTAATATTGACTAGGTCAATAATAAAAGTGGCGCCACATGTGTGTTTTTTTTAACAAGGAATTAGTTTTCTTGTGTTTTAAAAGACATGTGTATAAAATATTTATTGGATAAATATTTATGGTAAATAATAAAGATAAAAATATTCTTGATTTGTTCTAGAATATTTTGAGATTATCTTTTATTTAATAGGATTATTATAATTGATTTTGTATTAATTATAAAATCCTTGGAGGACAAGGATTACTCTTCTATATAAAGAGAGTTCTCCCAAGCCTTAACACACATAAATTTCGACTTCTCTTAGAGAGAAGGAGCAAATTTTTCGCCAAGGAATATGGGGAAAATCTTGAGATTTTTCTAAGAAAGATATCGGAAGGATTCGAGGCGAGGATTTCCTTCCACCGGGAGTTGCTTGGATCACACGTGCACGGAAAATTTGTGGTGCTCATCACATCTACTCCCAATTCATCCTCCTTGCGGTTCTTCGATTTGGATTTCGAGATCCAAAAGGTATGATCTACAACCCCCTTGTAGAATAGATTTAATGTTTTATTACGTGTATTATATAGATCTAGATCCATAAATCGCTTCCGTTGCGATGATATTTTCCTAACAGGGGAGACAGTGACGGCTACACATTGAATTAAATGGGTCACCCGACCCGCTAAAAAAATCTTATAGCGGATTTATTTTAGGTTCACATTTTATATATGATGAACCCTTATTTTTCAATGTCATAGATAAACTAAAGAAAAAAAACAAAGCAAATTTAACAACGCATATGACATGATACATTGTTGAAGATAGTTAATTCAATGAATAAATAATGTTTTGGACAAAAAACAAAACCTAGACGGACATAAATTTTGGGACGGATGCATGGGCGGCTCTACATAGTAGTATTAGGGTGTGGTCGACCGACTAAAAAATAAAAATATTTTGTATAAATAATAGATAAATTTTTTTATAAACACATATATATATGTGGAATTGATCCCTTAATTTTATGTGTTGACCCTATTTTTATCTATCATTTCATAATTAATTAATGTATATAATTAGATATTCAAATATATATGGAAAAAAATTGACAAAATTCAATTTACCATGTAGAATTTCTGCAGCCGCCCCTAGACGGATGTAGTAGTAATTTTTATGTTTTTTAGTAAACATATTTTTTTGATCTTAATGAATAAACATAATTCCTTTTCCTATTAATAATACGGTAATTTTGAAGTTTGAGTTCAAATAAAAATATGAATAATCTAAAAAGTATTACATTATAAGGTAACAAATATTAAGGAACAGAATATTTTAGTGAAAATGACTATTATCTAGAAAGAATTGTAATGGATGAAAAATATATTCTGTTTATAGAATAATCAACATTTTTGAATGAAGTTGTATAGTATATTTCCATCATATCAATAAAAAAAAATGTAGATTTCCATCATGATGGACATCCATGTTTTTATGTTCATGTAAACTATGTCTATCGAATAACAAAAAAGTGATTTATTAATTTTGAACATGATTGCATTTGATGTTTGAGCCTTTTTGACGGAATGCTAATAAAAAGATCGCTCCATGGAAAAAAATAACAAAAAAGTGACTGTATTATTATTATTTTCTAGATATTCAATGATTTGTTTTTGTTGCAACCACAATCAAAAATGCATACGTCAATCCAGTATAGATTATTTATGCAGAAATTAGAATAAATGTAATGTGATGTATATAAATTCAAAATGTATAATCTTATTAGTATAATATATACCTTGTAAATTTCTCTATGATATTAAATCAAATTTCCCCAAACGAACGAATTAGTATAACATATACCTTCGAATGATCATATGTGTTTCATGACCTTGAAGCACAACCTTCTAAGGCAAATCATTCATCGTAATCACAATATTTTTTCATCATCGTCGTTGTCACTACCTTCCTTTTCATCATCATTTTTACGGTGGAATACAATATTGCTTCAAATGATAATTCGAAAATGGGCAGTGAAACACCTATATTGTTAAGGATTGTGGTTTGAAAAAGAATGGTTTGTAATTTCGGTTTTCTTGTGTGCAAATTTGACGGAGAGAAATCAGGAGGGAGTTTAAGAGGTGAAATGATAATGTTTTTTATTTTATTTAACAGAATGATAAATTTGAATTTTGAAATGCTTCCTTAATTTGTAAGAATCGCATAGCGTCTAATATTCAATGATGGCGGGATTGTAGGGATATTTAATGACATTAATGCTAGAATGAAAAAGAATTGTTTGAATTTTATATTTTATTTATTTGCGGGTCACTGAACGGGTTTGGGTCTAAAATCCGGGTAATTGATTTAAAATACCTTCTAAAACATATATATAATAAATAAATAGATCTTTTAGTACTTTCATCTCAAAACTATTCTTGAAACATCTTAAATTAATTTCTTTAAAATATATTTATAATCATTTAGTACTTTCATCTCAAAACTATTTTCAAAACATATTCCGAAAAGTTCTGATTGGGCTTGGACCATCTACATCTAATTCTTGATGGTCTCTGTCGTTGAACCGTGAACTGCGAATCAAATATGGCCCAAAGCCCGATTATCAGGGTCGGAAAGCGACCCGGGGTTTCTCCATCACCAACCCACCAATAGCGTTGAACAATTGCGTACTGTATCCATAGTCCGACTGCCATAGTCGAGCAAACTGTTCCCGGCGATCGTCACTGACTGCATTTGAAGCTCTTTTACTCGGAAGTAATTAATGGCAATGTTGGTTGCTTCTCGACGACTATCGGGTGGATCAACGACTACCACGACGTTCTGGAGATGGTTCTCTACGTCTTTCAGGGAGGAACGGGACACGTTCGGACCCATTCTTGTTCCTTCTGACAAGTTTGTACTTCATCTTTGTTTCTTTTATCTGGATAATTCCATCGTTTTCATTTCTGATCAGCTTATTTTTATGTTTTGATATGTGAAACATTTGAGTTCTTTGGTGATTTGTGGATTATTTGGATATTTATAAGGAATTATAATGAGTCCGAAGTTGCTGGGTAGGGCTAACAACATATTAGTTTAATTGTGATCACATTAAACACATCCTGTGTAAATCTGTGTTCATTTGCAATAAGTTGGCTAGATCCCTCTCCAGCTCATTTTGAATCATACTGTTCATTTTCAAGCTCATATGTGTTGGCTTTCAGTCAAGCAAATTGAATAAATCACTGCTAGCTTAATTTTTCGATTTTACAAGATGCATGAATAATTCAAGGTGTTTGAAGATGGGCTGTAGTCCTTTAGCTGCTAAGCCTCTTCCACTTGCTTCAAGTCACTTTGTTATAATCAGAACTCCGAGTGTGCTTTCTTCCGAAAATCATACTTATGTTTTTTCCCTGTTCTTTCGTCCCTCTCCTTACGTGTTGTAGATGGTATCTAATAACTTCAGATTTGTCAATTAGTGTTCAAGGAAACTTATTTATTAGTAACAGCTTGATTATTGCTACATATCTTTCTCTCCCCTTTATTTCTCATGAAATTGGTTTAGTGGCTTGACTGCTTGCTGTCCTCTTTACTAAAGTATTAGGGATTGAAACCAAATGTGATTAGACATAGGAATCAATAATTGTTCTCTGCGATGCTGGGTGGCACAATCAGATGGCATATCATATGCTTCTGTTATTGTCTTCTATTTTATGTCACATCATCAAATTCTACTCGGTTTTCATACATGTGTGAGACCAACTGCAATGGAATCATCTACATATTTGGCTTTATGATGAACTTGTCTCTGGAATCTTAAATTGTGTGATTGACATTGCCTATAAATTTCTGTCAGGTTATGGGGGGCACAAACTCAAAGATCGCTTCAAAATTTTGAGATTGGTGGTGAGCGTGAACGGATGCCTGAACCAATTGTTCGTGCTTTTGGCATTCTAAAAAAGTGTGCTGCCAAGGTTACTCAACTACTAACATTATTATCTATGTAACTATTCGAATTTGGGGGTAAGTTTAGTTAAATCAATTTTGGGTAAAATTTTTTTGTTTTGTTATTATTTACTTTAATTTTCATATTTCTAGGGAAAGTACTAGCTAAAACCTATTTTTTCCTGGGTGTAGTGGGGTAGGTGTGGGGGAGCGAGGATTAAGTGTGGTAATGTTTGGTTACACTTGCATCATAATTTATAAGGAAGTATAATGGAAACTTGCCTGAATTGCAGGTAAACGTGGAGTATGGGCTTGATCCTTCCATAGGGAATGCAATAATGCAAGCTGCCCAAGAAGTTGCTGACGGAAAACTAAATGATCATTTCCCTTTGGTAGTATGGCAAACCGGCAGTGGAACTCAAAGTAACATGAATGCAAATGAGGTGCTAAATTTTTTCCCCTTCATGTTCCTGAGTGGTTTCTCTATGTTGTCACCCTGATGTTGGCATTTTTGTCACTTCGATCAAGTTTTTGGTTAACCTAAAGACTATTTCGCACTTACTGTATCGCTCTAATGTAGGCTCCCATTTGCCTTTTGATTGTAGTTCGAAATATAAAACGGAAGAACGGACAATGGTGAAAATGGGACCTATTTTGCTTCAAAGTTTAGTGTTAACAACATATGTTGTTCTCTTTCAACAATGCTTTTAGTATATATATTTGCTATCATCTGTACTTTCACCAGAATGGTTCTAGTATTTATCTCTTCATTTATTGAAGTGATTAGCTGGGTCTTGGCTTGGGCTGTTCATCAATTTCATTCTTGGCATTTTTATCTGTGATATCAATACATCCAATTTTGTACAATTATGCTGAATTTGCACATTCTCTGCAACATATTCACTTTTGTAATGCCAAGTATGCTCTGTTGCATACTAGTTTCCGTGGATTCTTGTATTAAGTGCCTGTTGTTCTTGTGATAGTTTCATAGCCGCAAGTATAGTTACTTGTTTGGCTTGTATTAAATGCGATTCTTTCAATGTCTTATTATCTGCTTATCCTTGTAGGTTATAGCGAATAGAGCGGCTGAAATCCTAGGCCACAAGCGTGGTGATAAGTTTGTGCACCCTAATGATCATGTGAATCGTTCTCAATCTTCTAATGATACATTTCCAACTGTAAGCCACTTTCTGGACAAATTTCCTATGGTTTATTGTGTAGAGTGATTGTTTCTTTGGTTTTCAAATTATAATACTCTTTTCTGGCCAAAACTTTTTGGTTGGTTTATGAACAGGTAATGCATATTGCTGCCGGAATGGAAATAAATTCACGGTTAATTCCAAAGCTGAAACAGTTGCACACTACATTACATTCTAAGGTTGGTTCACCACTTGTTCCTGCTTACGTGATCTCCCGTACCAGCTAAAAGGATGTTTCATATTGCTATTTTTTTTTTCTCATTTTGTTCTGTGCTTTTAAGTGGTCACTTATATTTGTAACCTCTTTCCTTTGTAATTTCTGATAACATCTGCATGATGTGTCAGCTTCTTCTTGCACAAGGATACCCCTGGTGAAAATATGCATTTCTCTTTTCATGTTCTTTCACGACATTAGGAAAACAGAAAATCAAGCATTCCATTTGGTCATGCCTGTGTGAATCTAACTAATCCGGATTGTGATGGACTTTTTAGATTGTCTTCTTTTGGGTATATGAACGCTGAAATGATAAAATTTCTTAGGATACATTCACTGTAGGTGCTGGAGTTTGGCTTAAACTTTTTTGTTGAATCGGTTCCATAGATCAATGCTCTCAATATTAACAGTCTATTTTGGAACCATTGACTCAATATTCTATGCTCATAGAATATTGACTCTCTCTCTCTCTCTCTCTCTCTCTATATATATATATATATATATATATATATATATATATGCGAAGAACAAAAAACACATTGCAATCGGGGAAAACTGTTGTTTTCACTTTCTAGTGGGGTCAACATGAAAATTCAAGTGGGTAATACCGTACTTCCATAAATACAAAATCGAATGGATCATTCACAGTACTTTGGATCCACATTTGCCTGGGCATCTATCTGCATCACATGTCTTGAAATGTGATTGTTGCATTATACATTTGATGTATGATCGTGTTTGATTTTAATTAATTGGTAAGGTGATGCGTGTATACTTCCCAGTGTCTTTGAATTGATCAAAAAATTACATTTCTAACGGTTGTATAAATTGCTGAATTTCAACATGCCTTTTCCAGTCAATTGAATTTAAAGACATTGTTAAGATTGGCCGTACCCACACTCAAGATGCAACACCTTTGACACTTGGACAAGAATTTAGTGGCTATACTACACAGGTAAGATCTTTGCCATTCTATAACCTTACTTGCCAAATTTTTAAGAGAAGCCGTTTTAGTTGATCTTGAATGATTAAAACTCAACTTTTTTTTTTGGTATCAGGTCAAGTATGGTATTGATCGAGTATTAAGCACCCTTCCTCACATGTATCAGGTTCCTAATCAAAAAAAATTATCATGCCTTCATTTTACTCCCAATCTTGTGTTGTTAAATGTTAAGTACTGGGGACACTTTGTGTACAGCTAGCACAAGGAGGCACCGCTGTAGGAACCGGTTTAAACACAAAGAAAGGGTAAGTGCTAATACTCTTTCTGATGAAACCAACATGTTTCACTTCCTGATCGGTGTTCTGTGTTCCTTCTTATCCCAGCTCACAAAATTCCTTTTTTTAAAATTTGATTTAGGTTTGATGTGAAAATTGCTGCCGCTGTAGCAGAGGAGACAAAATTGCCATTTGTAACCGCTGAAAACAAATTTGAAGCATTGGTAATCTCTTACATCCTAAATAGTCTTTTATTCATTGCCTCAAAAGAAGTGGCCGCTTGTCTTCTACTATTTTCTTTTGTTCCATTGTGGAAAACACAATTGAATGTGTCGTGATATACTTGTTGCTCTGTGCTCCAAGATACTACTACTGTTGAATTCAATAATTTGCTTGCACAATATTATCTCATACATTTTTGCATCAAATTGACTGGGACTAATATTCAAGGTTGTGGTTGTTTTAATTGCCAGGCTGCACATGATGCATTTGTGGAAACCAGTGGTGCCTTGAACACAATTGCTTCTTCTCTCATGAAGATTGGAAATGACATCCGTTTCTTGGGAAGGTATGTGTCCTAAATTCAGTTGTAATTACGTCAAAGTTGTTCGATTTTTTTTTTTGAAAGGAAGTTGTTCGATTTGGCTTACTGGCAAAATCGCTTCATTTTTCCAGCGGCCCACGTTGTGGTCTCGGCGAACTGATTCTTCCGGAAAATGAACCAGGCAGCAGCATAATGCCTGTACTTTTTCTCTCCCTTTTTTTGGCTTGTGTTACTGCTGGATATTCATGATAGAAATAGCTTGCGAGTTTTGTCTCCAGCAGATTCTTCTAATGAGATAATCTGTCTCTATTTCAGGGGAAAGTGAATCCTACCCAATGTGAGGCTTTAACTATGGTCTGTGCCCAGGTAATGTCTGACGACTCGGTGGTTTTAGTAGTCACATATTTTGGGCGTTTCGACAAATTATTCCCTGATACCATGTGGATTTAATAAATCAACTTTTTTTCTGATATTTTTTTCCTCACTATACACTAAATCCGCTTCATTCAACACGATATTAGGTGCAACCCAAACAACATTTTAACCAAAATTTGTTTACTGAATAAGAATAAAGACAAATCAGTTCATATCCTAAGGACCAACCAAATAAGTTTGGTACAAGACTCTTTTGGGCATAATTTTAACCGTAGCATATCGAGTATTTCCTAGTTATTTCAAGGCTTTTTAGTTCATCCCACATCTACTTTTGTTTATAGTCTAAGCTATTTCAAATGGTTTGCAGGTGATGGGAAATCATGTGGCGATCACTGTTGGAGGGTCTAATGGACATTTTGAGCTTAATGTCTTCAAGCCTATGATCGCCAGTTGTCTACTACATGTATGTCCAAACTCTTTCGCATCAGAAACTTTTCGCTTAATGTGTTGACAAAGTTCATAAGATCCTCAATATCTCTATATTCTTTCTACCTGATTGTTTAACTTATTCCAGTTCATTTTTATATTTTGCAGTCACTGAGATTGCTTGCTGACGATCTTCTTCTTTCGAGAAGAATTGTGTAAGAGGAATTCAGGCCAATAGAGAAAGAATTTCTAAACTATTACATGAGGTTTGCTAATTCATTAGTTTTGTATTTACTTTTATACAATTTTGTAATAGATTTGTTCATATGGTTACTGACCTGAATATGCTCTTTTGATTTTTGCTATGTCTCAGTCCCTCATGCTCGTCACGTCTTTAAATCCCGTAAGCTTCTGCTTCCTTTTGGCTATATTATCCTCTCCTATCCCTTGTGCTCCTATGAATATTATTGGTTCTTTAAACGGAGGCACCACACCGATTTACTTTGACATCATGCTGAAAATTGGCTTTCAAAAAGCGGATGGTGACTGTTGACTATTTCATAGTCGATTATATGGTCTCAATTTGCGGCGTGATGTTGGGTAGGTGTGCCCCCTCCCTCCCAACACACACCCAAAAAAAAAAAAAAAAAAAAAACCCTCCCTAGCTTGTTGTGAACTGTGGTGTTGATTGTTGCAGAAAATTGGATACGACAATGCCGCTGCCGTGGCCAAGAAAGCCCACAAAGAGGGATCAACTCTTAAGGTAAATGATGACCAATGTGCCATTTATGATCAAAATGTTCAATTGAAGAGCTAAACTTGTGAACTCAATAATAATGGCATTCTGGAATACAAATGAAACGAATCCTTGTTGAATACCTTTTTTTTTTTTTTTTTTGCAATTCATAAATTTGCTAATTATGTGATTAAATTGCATGAGAAATTGAGAAAGAAAATGGATGTACGTTGCAGGAAGCCGCGTTAAATCTAGGAGTATTGACTTCTGAAGAGTTTGATCAACTTGTAGTTCCAGAGAAGATGATCGGACCGTCAGATTAGCCGTTTTTTAATGAGGCATTTCAATAATTCTTTTGGCTGTTAGGTTTTTTTTTATAATTATTAAGTATTTTAATAATGAAGTTTTTCCTGCAAACCACAAAGCCCAATATTCATTCTTGTGATGGCTATATGCTTAACAGCTTTAGCCTTTCCATTTTTTATTTTGTAACAAAGAGGTCATGAATCGACTTTGATTAACACATGGAAAAATAAATAATGATACTAAGAAGAACTTATAAAGGAGAAATCATTTTTATTTCTCTAGCAATGAAGTAAATTTTGTTGCATTTGTTAGCTGCGCTCCTATCTACTATTAACTGTTACATTTTTTTTTTTTTTTTTATGTTCAAATGACTACACATCTTCTTAATGTGTACTGCTAATCCAATCCGATTTGATTCATATTCAGAAAAAAGATGTGTCTAAAGATAAACGCCACTATAATTTTATTTTATTGAATAGGATCTAACTCATATCAATTAATAAGGTCTTTTATATTATCAATAATTTAAGAGTATATATATTGACGGTTTGAAATTATTTCCTCCTCCGAATGGTATTTAGTAATGAGAGAAAGGAGTAATGCTACCGCCATAAAACGACCGACACACAAAACCTTTACATTGTTGATCGTGATATGAGACTTATAATAAATCATTAAAGCAGAGAGATTGTTTGTGTCATTTCGTTGTATGCGAGTGCCATTTACTATAACATTACACGAATGGAAAAATATTAGAATTTAGATAGGGTTTCGTCACATTGCTGTTAATGAGGAGGAGATCAGGACCAGTCTTATGAAGCATATGGAATGGATCACAAAATCTGCATGTAGAAATTTTCAGTAAAAATATGTGGTGTTGTGTGTAACAAAGCCTTTTTTGAAAGAGATCCATACTTTAGTATCATACCAAAGACTTTTAGAAAAGATTCCTGTGCACTAGAGACTAGACAACAACTGTGATTCAACAGTTTTTAGCTTATTTTAATTATTATTTCATTTACACCAATACACTTTAATAATCTTTTAATTAGAAGGTTTTACATCAATTAAATTATTCGATGAATGTCGAGAATTTCACAACTTTTAATGAATGAAAATGATAGGATTGATACTAAGGTAAGATGAAAATATTTTACAAAAACTATATTACTATGTGATATTGTCAACAAAATCAATATATATATATTTTTTTATTTTTTTGAAGAAACAAAGTCAATAAGTTACACTGGATTTCTTGCTTTTTGGCGATCTTGGATTTTACATGATAATTTTGGTTAATTTAATCAGGATGATCGAATCGAGGATGATTTTGGGGTGATTTTAGATCGAGCCTCAAGAGTCTCTCGCGCCGTTCTTTACGTATCTCAAGCATGTTCTGGGAATCAAGTCACACGTAGTTCTTGGAAGTGTATATTTATAGGAGTTCATTACCCTAACCCTAAACCATGTCGGTTTGGGTAAAATATGATATTAGCCCTTTGGGCTTTTACTAGCTTATATAGGTTTGCACTCCACTTATGCAAGAACTACATGGATAATGGACTGCGTGTTTAGAGTGGACTTTGTCCGCACCCGAGCTTTCCGACTTGCGGTATCGAGATGGGCCCATCGTCTCGGTTCTCTCGATCACGTCGGTTGTCGATGTCTCAACTCAGAATTTCGACCGCTGGGCTATCACTTATTCTTGTTTTCGGGAGGACCATCTCGTGACGCCACGTGGAGGTGCGAGATTCGGTATCGTCATAAGCCCCCCAGATCTATCTGAGCTCTTGAGGTCAGGTCTGATTTGTCAAAGGCGTATCTCGGCCACTGTCATCCAAGGCTCTGAATTTAAATTTGCCCCGCGGACTTACTTCCCGTGGAGTCCGACATACGGACTTTCCATGTCTGCATCGCAGACTTTTTTGCCTTAGCATTATCTGTCCCTTGGACTTATAATGTATGGCTAAGTTGACATCGACTTCGATGCCGTGAGTTGTCGAAGGATGTATGTGATGTCTGCAGATTGGGACTGCTCTCGCCGAGGTCGACTTCTGAAGAATTTGACTTGCCACGACTTTGGAGTACGACACACGCGGATCTCGAATGTCGATCTAAAAGTCTTGAGAATTTGCCTTAGCGCCAAAGATGATGCTTCTTCTTAGACTTTGCCTTTTTTGCCTTATTCGCACATCAGCTTCTCTCACGTCGATGCATACATGTCAACATCTGCTCCCCAAGTATCATGAGAACCTTAGGTTTGGATCATATTTGTATTTTATTGGGCACGTAGTCCGACCTGCGGACTCTCCCTGTCTGCAGTGCAGACCTTTTTACTTTAGCAACATTTGTCCCTTAGACTCGTTTTGCCTTGACGATATCGATTGTCTGTGATTTGCCGACCGCGGAACCGATGTCGCCGCTTTGAATCGATGATCTGCCGCCACCGATCGAGAATTCGACAAACTCGATCGCCCAATGATATTATGTAATTTGAACTTAAATTTGTTTCGATTTTGAAGCTTTCGATTCGCATCTTTGCAATGCTATAACTATTTGGCCAGTCTTCGTGACTAGGCTTTTTTGTTATAAATGCTGAAATTTTTACAAGTGTTTGATGTCAAACACTTTTGTTGCATGTCGATTCCTATTTCTTTGCTCGCTTTTTCTTTGCTCGCTTTTTCATGAGTATTCAATGTCGACTCGTTGTTGCCCCCGAAGTATAATGCAGATTCATCATCTTCGTTATACTTTCAGTAGTTCCGTTTGTCGATCGTATGTAACTTATCTCTCATGCCTTAGCATTTTTCGGACTTTTCTTTGTTGTTGCGTAGTAGAAGAGATGCCCCTGGATGTCTCCTTTCGTTTGTCAAAATCGATGCCCTTTCGGCTGTCGATAGATATTTCCGGCTACGATGTCCTAGTAATTACTGTCTAAAAAGACTAGTAATACGTAAATGTCGCTCCGGATCTCGGTGTCGTGGTGTTTCTTTGTCGTTCATGACTCATGACACATGACTGCCGAGAGATTTGGACATGATCCGAACTCGATGCCTTAGCTTTTCGGTTCTATGGAACTTTTAGCTTCACTGGCTGTCGCTCGAAATGATCATATTGCCCGACTTCGATACCCTACGTCGATGCCATTACATTTTCGTCCCATTAGGACTTATAAACGTGGACTGTCGACACTGAATGCGTCCGGCTTGCGGGTCCTCGTAGATCGTTGAGTAGATCCTTTGTGGAGTGGATTCTCGAGATACGCAAGGTACTAGTCAAAAAGTCGCAATAACCATGGGGGTAGTTCCCGAAGTAAGAAGGCTCGTCCCGCCATGCTCGGCTAGGAGAGTTCCAAAATAAGATAGCTCATTACCGTGTGGGAGAGTTCCCAAAGCAAGAAGGCTCGTCCCGCCACGCCGGCTGAAGAGTTCCAAATATGATGCCTAGCTTTATTTTGCTTCAATTTTTGCAGTATTTTGCTTTTCTTCTTTTTATTATTCATCTTTTATACCTCGATGTCTTTTAGCTCTTTGCTTGTCGAGCCTCTGGCTCTGTCTGCTGCTTTCACGTTTCGATGTCTTTTAGCTCTTCGCTTGTCGAGACTCTGACTCTGTTTGCTGCTTGCTTTATCGATGTTGTGTTGCCCCCCAAGTGTATTATGAACCTCTGGTTCTTATTGCACTTGTGAGTTTGATTGTGATCGACCCGTTTACCTTGGCCTTTTTGCCTCGTAGGCTTGCTTGGCCTCAGGTTGAGTGTTTTAGTCCGACTGTGCGAACTGCCCCTTTGCTTTGGCCTTTTTCACCCTTTGGGCTCATTCGGCTCTCGATTGGGACGTTTGGCCCGACTATGCGAACCGTCCTTTGTCTTGGTCTTTTTCGCCTCTTAGGCTCGTTCGACTTTCGACTGGGACATTTGGCCGATTATGCGAACCGTCCTTTGTCTTGGCCTTTTTCGCCTCTTAGGCTCGTTCGGCTTTCGACTGGGACATTTGGCCCGACCATGCAAACCGTCCTTTTCTTTGGCCTCGTTCGCCTCTTGGGCTCGTTTGGCTCTTAGCTTGGACCTTTGGCCCGACCCTGCGAACCTTCTTCTTGTCTTTGCATTTGTTGCCTATTAGGCTTACTTTGCTTTCGGGTGTGCCGAGATGTCCGACTTTGCGGATTTCTACTCATTGTCGAATATTTTCCTAGTAGGTGTAGTCCTTTGGACTTAATTCCCTTGCGACATTGCTTTATAGGGTGTAGTCCTTTGGACTTAATTCCCTTAAGCCCCTCGAAATGTAGTATGAGTGCATGACTCATGGTACATTTGAATATGAGTCGACCTAGCTTTGTACTGCCTCATGGGCTTGACTTGGCTATTTGGTCGGACTCGATTCGACTATCGTGCCTCGTCGGGCTTATGAAGTGGTCGAATTAAATAGCTCCTTATTCGACTGTCGCACTTCGTGGTGCTTATGAACTGGTCGAATAAGGTATCCATCGTGGGATCTTTCATCTGCCTTGCATCGTGGCTTATTGGCAGGTTGGGAGTGATATAAGCACTGTCATTGACTTGGCTTTATTCACTATTTTATTCAGACTCCAACATGTCGAGGATTCGTAGTTGTGGTTGACTTTTGCCTCTTTTATCTTTTAATCACATGGAATAAGATCGCCTTCGAGCTCCGAATATTATGCCGAGGCGAGCTCGGTCTTAGCTCAACCCGCTATGTTCGGTAGGTTGAGTTCGAAAATAAGATAGCTCGACCCGCCAGTTCGGTAGGGTGAGTTCCAAAATAAGATAGCTCGACCCACCGGTTCTGTAGGGTGAGATCCAAAATAATATAGCTCGACACGCCGGTTTGGTTGGGTGAGTTCCAAAATAAGATAGCTCGACCCACCGGTTCGGTAGGGTGAGATCCAAAATAATATAGCTCGACCCGCCGGTTTGGTTGGGTGAGTTCCAAAATAAGATAGCTCGACCCTCCAGTTCGGTAGGGTGAGATCCAAAATAATATAGCTCGACCCGCCAATTTGGTAGGGTGAGTTCCAAAATAAGACAGCTCGACCCTCCAGTTCGGTAGGGTGAGTTCCAAAATAAGATAGCTCGACCCGCCGTGGGGAGAGTTCCCAAAATAAGAAAGATCATCCCGTCATGCTCGGCTAGGAGAGTTCCAAGATAAGATGCCGAGTCGAGCTAGGACTCATTAAAGATTTGCCCATCGGTGAGCTACAAATATGATGCCGATTGGAACTCGGATTTAGGGCAAGACGAGTCCCAGAGCTCGAATGCCGGTGCCCGATATCTCGAGTCTTTGTGGTGCAATGTGATTGTGATAAAAAAACATTACACATATAATAAAAGGTGACAAAGTGTATAAGAACTTCAAATAACGCTTTGTAAGAACTGGAGAGCTAAAGAGCTCGGCTCGATCCTTGGAGCTCGAGAACTCGCCGTGGATAGCTAGATACGGTAGATAATTCGCAGCTTTCGGCGCCGCCACGACAGTTGTCTTTCGGTGGCAATCGGACCTCAAAGCGAATTCCGATCGGCACGAGATTTGGAGGATCGTTCTCCTTTGCCACGATCGAGAAATCAAACGAACTCCGATCGGCCTAAAATTTTGAAGGCTTGTTCATTCCTGATAATTCTTGAATCTGACCGGTGGAAATCTTGTTCCAACGGTTCGATTGTCGGGAATAGGCTGCCGACCTGTCTGCTCCCAATTAGGGTTCTGCTGCGTTTTTTATGCATCCGCAACTTCTTGGCGACGATCGGGCAATTAAACGAACTCTGATCGGCCTGAAATTTGTAGGGATTGTTTTTCCCTCTTTCTTCTTCAATTTGACCAGAGGAATCGTTATTCCAACGGTTCAAACTCCACAAATTAGCCGCCGATCTCGCTGCGTTTTTGGGGATACAACAGCATCTTTCCGGCAACGATCGGGTATCTAAACGGATTCCGATCGGCACGAAATTTGGAGGGCTTGTTAATCCCTCCTTATCCTTGAATATGAACGGTGGAAATCTTATTTCAACGGTTCAATTTCCGGAAATCAACCACCAATCAGACCGAGTTTTTGTGGGTGCTGCGTTTTGGTGATACAACAGATACTTTCTGGCTTCGATCGGGCATCTAAACGGGCTCCGATCGTCACGAAATTTGGAGGGCTTGTTCGCCCTCCTTATCATTGAATCTGAACGGTGGAAATCTTGTTTCAACGGTTCAATTTCCGCAATCAACCACCGATCGATCGCTGCGTTTTTGGCATTAAATTGATCACGAACCACCACTCCTTGATCCATCACCGATAGAGGCCCTCCTTCAGATCATCGATAGCGATCTTTGGATTTTTACGCATATATAATTTTTGGTCAATTTAATCTACGGATGATCGAATCAAGGATGATTTTGGGGTGATTTAGATCGAGCGCGAGAGTAGTCTCTCTCGGTTCGCTTTTACGATCTCTGTTATGTTCGGGAATCGAGTAAATACGTAGTTCCCGGAAGTGTATATTTATAGGAGTTCATTACCCTAACCCTAAACCATGTCGGTTTGGGTAAAATCTGATATTAGCCCTTTGGGCTTTTACTATCTTATATGCAATTTATCTGCACTCCACTTACGCAAGAACTAGCATGGATAATGGACTGCGTGTTTAGAGTGGACTTTGTCCGCACACTCGAGCTTTCCGACTCATGGTATCGAGATGGGTCCATCGTCCGGTTCTCGATCACGTCGATTGTCGATGTCTCAACTCGTAACTCGACCTCCCGGCTATCACTTATTCTTGTTTCAGGAGGACCATCTCGTGACGCCACGTGGAGGTGCGAGATTCGGTATCGTCACTTTTGAAAATAGAGTATATTCATTTAAAAAAAAAAAAAGAGTATATTCCACTCAAAAAAAGAAAAAGAAAAAGAAAAAAAAACTCTTAGGTTAATTTTTTTTAATTTTAATTTTTTTTGTGATTCTTCGGAAGAAGAATTTGTCTCCACTTATTAGTAAATTGGATTTTGTTATTAGAAGCAAAAAGTGATTTTCATTGTTTATCCTGTTTGTATTATTCTCCTGGCCTCGGTTTCGCATGAGTTGGCTGCCTTTTTGTTTTCTTCTTCCTCCCTCTCGCGTGCCACATGTTTTATTATTTCTTCACCGACCCATAACTACAATTATTTTTGTTTCTTTAATTTTGTACCGACTAATAACACGACAACACCGTTGTATATGAAACAACAGTCATTTAGACAGTTGATCGTGATGAGTTTATATCGATTTAAATCCATCACGATCAACTGTGAATGTTATGTCATCGAATGTGACACAACAATTACATCCGTTTAATTGCTCTTTTTTTTTTTACGTCATTGTTAACAAACAACCTCATGATAGACATTCATTTCTCATTTTCTTCCCATCGTTTTAAAAGGAACAGTGTAGTGTAGTACTACTAATGTATTCATTAAAATATAATCATTCAAAATGTATTTAAACACATAATAAGAATAATATGTGTATTGACCTTAAAATTTGTATGCGTCATTTTTATTTTTTTATTTTCCTTTTACAAATAAGTGCATTTGCAGGTAAGCATGCTTGGAATTAGTAACTTGGAATATAAATAAATTTCTGAAAATTACCTGTCAAAAATGAGACAAATTCAACCAGGGGAAGAATCCAGTACTATTTTTTAGTGGGAAAAAAGAGTACCAAGTCAAATCTCACCACAATCTGATTTGTTTCCTTCCCCCTACCAACTAACCATTATCAACACCACCCCCAGGTCCATCACCACTTGTTTTTTTTTTTTTCTTTTTCTTTCTAAAAAATGGAAAATAATATCATCATCATCAAGAAACAAATGGATGATGATGATTCCCAGCAGGGAAAAGGGATTCACAAGAAGAAAAACAATTTTTCCATAAACATCAGTAAAGGAGGAGGCATTGGAATTGTTGGTGTTGGTATCATTCTTGTTGGTGGTGCTCTTTTAGTTAATGCTTTTCAAAAGAAACCACCAAAAAAACCCGTCAACAAGAAAAACCATGATCACTCTTCAAGTGCAGAAAACCTTAAAACATCTGCAGAAAATACCTATGATCAACATTTAATCAGGTAGTCTTTCAATCTGCATCAATTCCAAATTTCCAATATGTATCTGTTGAGATTTTGTTTTTGATATGCTTAAATTCTTATTCATTTTGCAATTTTTTTTTTTTTTTTCTAGTGATGGAACGGAAAAGGCGACTGGATCGGGTGTTAGTAGAGAGATATCTGCTCAAAAGTTGTTACAGGTAATGATTCTTTAATCTTCTTCATGTAACACTTGTATTGTGTGAAGCAACAGTCTCATTATTCCAACATGCTGTTGTGTTGTAACGTCCTGGCCATCTACCCGAGCCACATCTGGTACGGATTGTTCGGTTTCGGATAGATGAGCAGGGCGTTACAGCAATCGCCGTATGGCTAAGGCCTAATAGCCAGTCAAAATTCACTGGTTTTGAGCTGTTACATGGCTCAAAACCAGTGATAGTCCGGCTATCTAACAGCTTTTATCTTTACGCAAAAGAAACTAAAATGAAATAATGTGAATAACATCAAATTCTGAATTTTAATTAGTGAAATCAAAATGCATCAAAAGGTTTCTGATAAACAAATTAACCGGATTCTATTCAGGATGACAATCACAAGTTTGAAGGTAGTAATGGAAAAGAGGATCATCTCAAGTGTGATGATGATGATGATCAAGAAACCACAAGTTGTTCCAAGGATTCTGAAAATCCAACCATGGAGTGTAATGGTTCTGTCGTTGAAACAGATCAATTATCGTCGTCAGCAATCACGGATTCATTGCTTCATCAACCCATAGTTTCCAGTATCGACAACCAAGAAATCGGAGAAGAAGAAGCCGATGTGAAAATGGTTTCGTGTATTGATGTAAACAGTGGTTTGATTGATCATGACGATCAAGACAGGGGCAGCATTGCTGATACTGAAATACATGGTCAAGATGATGATCTGATCGCCTTGAATCGTTTGAAGATTCGGAAAGTAAATGAGATTCATGAGGCAGCTGATGAAGATGACAGTGAAGTCAATAATGCAGAAATCTTCGTGTCTGAAAACGAAGAAAAGGGCTCATTGAACATCAAGATAGTAAAGGAACAGGAAATGAACAGAACATTTGAGGCAGA
This sequence comes from Gentiana macrophylla, assembly GCA_026214975.1. Lineage (NCBI taxonomy): Eukaryota > Viridiplantae > Streptophyta > Magnoliopsida > Gentianales > Gentianaceae > Gentiana > Gentiana macrophylla. The sequence goes on from CM047811.1 coordinate 101,903,417, forward strand.
TCAAGGAGATGAAGTCAAGATCACCAGCGATTCAGACATGCAAAGGAATAGGAACAGAATGCAAACACCAACCACAAATTCCATGCCCTAATGAAGAGAAAACAGCTCAATATGATGGCCTAATTGATGAAGTAGAAGAGGGAAAAGAAGAGCAAGAAGCTCAACATGAAGTCCGAATAGATGGAGCACGAGGAGAAATCGATGATCAAGATTCTAGCAACGGGTTGCTGATTACTTCAGATGTTGGAGCATTGGATAAAACTGAATTACTCGAGGAACCAAAAATTGAAGAAGAGCCAGAGACTCCTAAACTTGAAGAAGAAGAAGCCGAATTTGACGCCCAAATGAATGCAGAAACAGAGGCGATTGAAGAAAAAAGGCCTCAAAACAGTGCCTTATTTAATGCAGCAGGAGAGGCTGTTGAAGAGGAAGAAACTCAACATGATGTTCATACAAATGCTGTAGGCGAGGCAGCTGAAATCGATTCAAGCATCGAGCATACGAGCAAATTGATCGAATGTCAAGTAATCGAAGAGGCAATTGAAGATAAAGAAGAGAAAGAAGCTCAACATGATGTCCATATAAATGCAGCAGGAGAAATTCAAACAATCCTTGATCAAGATCATACTCAAACCTCTCACCAGATTACATCTGACAACATTTTACCTCAGGAAAACGATCAAAACATTTCATCATCAGAATTGAGTATTCTGCCAGAGCTGAATCCTGCAACGGGGCTCAAAATTGACTCAAAAGATGTTGGTATAGATCTTCATTCCATTGAACCTGTTACTGAAAAGGACATTATTTATCAAGAAACCGATGAATTATCGCAAGAACATCTAATGACGCCAATTGTGGGGGAGAACAATGAAGGCGGATCACGAGCATTTATATTTGACAATGTAGAAGAAAGCTCAGAAGGATCACTAGTACATGAAGTACCAATGGAGGTCAAGGATCAAACAGACAAGCTGCAAGATAATGAAGAACATGTAACACTGCGAAAAACAGAGAAAGAGATCCACTACAAAGAAATCGAGGATGGTGCCATCTCTTCTGAGAACAACCAAACTGTAAACATTGAAAAAGGGATCTCAAAAATGAACTTCTTCAAGAAATACATGGTGAAACTAACAGAACAGAAGAACGATGAGAAAACGAGCTTATTGATGAGAAAAAGAGGTCCAATTGTTATAGGAACAATGTCAGCTCTATTGTGGCCTGTGTGTTACTCCTACTTTGGCCTTCCATTTCTCAAGATTTTTCTTATAGCTGTCCTGGTTATGGTTCTTTCCAAGATACAGGGCTTCTAAGGTAACACCAACACTTTGTGAGGGGACATGTTTCTTTCTTGATATCTCCTAAGCATTCATCAGTTTTTTTTTTTTTTTTTCGTTTTTTCTTTTTTTTTCCGACGAGTATTCCTGCTGCCACAACTTAATGATCACAACAACTGACACAACACCTTTTACATCAGTATTATGCCGAAGACTTATTGATTTATATGAGTCTGGTCATAATGAATTATGTAAAAAATGCGTTTTGTCATTTGTTGTGACTATAGCATTTCCCGTTTCCTACAGGGAGGGCATGGTTGCAGATGCAGATGACATAAATAATCAAATTTCAATGAGTTGTATAAATCGAACCGTGAATTAAAATGTAATGTGGATGCGGCGCCTTATTATATATATAGAAGAGTTATATGAGATAGTTGTAGATTATTGAATTACCAGTAGGAAAACCCGTGCGATGCACGGAAAAACCTTAAAATAGAAAATGTTATTAAATAAAAATGGCTACATATGTTTGAAAATGAATTAATGTATACATAGGATATACATTTAAAAATGTTTTAAATGACCCTTGGCATTCCATGTGGAACAACTACTTCTTAATTCTTCATCTTTTGATTCGCAATGGGCTAAACGTCAGTCTCCCAATAAGCATTCACAAATTCGCCTGGTACCTGTTACTCACACTATGACCAAAATGTATACTAAGATTGCACAGACAAAATAATTTTTGCAAAAAACCTGTGCAATGCACTGACAACATGAGGAAAAAATCAAAAAGATTGCACAGACAAAATATCATCTTTTGAAAATCATTCAGAAGAATGCACATGTCCACAAAAACAAACATGAGAAAAATCATTCCTACCATCAGAACTTAAGCAATGGTCATCACTAATATATCTGTCACTGCTTTCTTTTCATTCATTTTATTTTACTTCTGAAAGAGATCATACAATGGTGCAGCCACACAAATGAAAGAGCCAAGCATTTCCTTGATCATGGGAAGACTATGGATCCGTGTGCCGGTAAAGAGGTCTGTGGCGGCTATGCATTGATAAGAAAAAGACGTGAAGAAATCAGAAATAAAATGGCTCAAAGCAGTTTAAAAAATCTACACACGGTGGCGAATTCTAACTAATAAAATGTCAGAATGACCTGAAGCACTTTGAATTTAAAATCAAAAGTATACAAAAATGAAAAGATGGCCATGATCTTGCAAAAAAAAAAAAAAAAAAATTTCTTCGATGCAAAGTTGGTAAGCCATTTGGATCAATATAAAAATTAGTAACCCAATCAAATGAAAATAAAACTGCCGAACAGATGCTGTTTATAGCACAGTCATTTCCAATATGAGAAATACTCAAGTTGCAGAACCGTAGGGTGTTATGACATCAATATTTAATCTAAAAACCTATGACCAAAACAATGGAGTTAAATCACCCATAAGGAAAAACAATAGGAAGTACCCGACATTGAATGCCCCGAACGCAGTTGAAGTCCCGTACACAATGGTGTGCCATTGTAAGCACACAACTTCCACCTAAGAAAAAGGAAGGAAGGAAGTAATTGATTAATTCCATAAGAAGTTGAAATCATACTAAAATTCATCAGAAAAGGAGGAAAAAACTTAGAAACGGATCAATGATGGCACCGAGTTGGCTAAATGTGTTTGCACTTTGTACAGCTTTGGAATCAAGATGCACGGTTGAAAAATACAATGAAAGGAGTGTCTGATCCATTTCTATAATATATAAAATGTTAGTAGGAAAGGAAAATGACTACTAAATAAACGATAAGAACATCTTGACCAATCGTTCACATCAGATGTTAGACAATAGACTATACTCGTTTTAGTGTCAAAGTGTTGACAAAGGACCTTAAATAATCATTTAATAAGCACGCGTGCCAATTCTTCCCGTATAGTAAAGAGTCATCAACCAAATTTAGAAGATTCATCAAATTTCATATTAAAAATGACATAAGAAATAGCACATTAAACATGATGCAAACCTTCGGGAACATAAGGAAAGTTTTGGTCCGGATCATGAAGTATGACCACAAGACGCATGAATCTGAAGAAGAGCGTTCCCACCCCGGATATACGAACATAAACTGAAGATCAAACATGCACGCCGCCAAAACATTTTGTGTGTGAACGTCCTTACAAAACCGAGACTTGTCTTTTGCTGGTACAAATTAGTATACAGAACCAAATGGTGAATTTGTTTTCAACAGTTGATGAAGATGAATGGCAACAAAATATGGGGGAATGAAAGCAAAAATTGCTGAAGTTGAAAGATGTTACACTTTTAATAATTAACAGACCTTTTCATCAAAAAGTTGAAAATGGATTCATATTTACAATGAGAACATGAAGTTATACTGATATTATATTAGGGGCATGATATTTCTAGGAAATGTAGCTGAAAACATACATTTGATTGCCTAAAATACGCCAACTTTATCCGTTGATGTGCTTTCAGCCAATGTCCTATACGTTCATAATAAGAAAGAAATCAATGAGGCCGAGCGGAAGGGATAAAATTCCAAATATACATATGTAAGCTAGTATAACACTTTAATCTTCCATAATAGTAGAATAGTGAAAAGTCATGTTAAAAACAAAAAGAATCTCACATGAAATTTTGTTCAAATTGCGCGTGCTTACCTTCCAAAAATGATCTTCCAAAAACTATATTGCGTGTGCTTCAACTACACGGAAGCAACTGAGACATGAAAATGGAAAACAATTGTTCAAATGGTTCATAACGATACATAAAAACTCTGAACATGCTATAATAAAACACTATAATCAACAAAAAATGCAACTCAACTTGTATGAAGATTGAAAGATCATAATGTCGAACCGAAAGCAATGTCACCACAATTTGTAAGCAAAAACATCATAAGCCTAATAAAATTCAATACATGTGGGCATCAAAATTGCACGACATACCTTTGTTTCCGATTTATGTCTATGACTTTTGTGAGCAACAGTTCCAACAGCAAGCTAGAAGATGAATGTGACATAGAAAAAACATACTCCTCGCCCTCGGATTGCACGTATCATAATTCATAAGCATGTATCCATAACCTAAGAAAAGGCTGGAATGAACATGAGACCGATTTTCCAAATATAATACAAATTAAAAAGATGAGATAACCAAAAAAAAAAAAAAAAACATACAACTTATTCAAATTCAATGACATCCACACCTCCAATAATTTGTCATCATCGACCGAATCGCATGCCCAAGCAGTACGATCTTCTGAAAAAGCAAGCAAAAAGAAATGAAATTTGGCACAATAAAATCTGGAAAAATAGTAAACCCATAAATTCAAAAAATAATTTGTCATCAACTGAATCGCATGCCCAAGCAGTACAATCTTCTGAAAAAGCAAGCAAACAGAAATGAAATTTGGCACAATAAAATCTAGAAAAATAGTAAACCCATAAATTCAAAAAAACTGTAAAGGAGAGAGTAATTAAAAAAACCTGTGAAGGAGAAGGAATAGAAGAAATCAACGGAGGTGGTGGGTAGTTGTTGTTGGGGGTTGAGGAGTTATGTGAAAGGAAATCAGGAAATATGGATAACGTGGGATGAGTCCGTGCGTTGTTGGTTTGTGTTTTTTTTTTTTTTTTTTTTCTGGTAATTCAAGAAAACCGGGTTTGGGTCGGGTAATTATGAGGAAATGGGTTAATTGACAGTTAATTGCTCTAAAATATATATATAGATTTGCCATTTTCAAGATGCATCAGTAAAAATGCCTATGCTATTTTAACAAATCCATTATATGATCGACGTTCAAAAAGTCGATTAGTACCATTATATAATCCATTACGTAGATTCTTGATCTATTAACATCATTACTATAATAAAAGAGCGGGTGTGTTTCCCCCTTCAAGTGTTTCTTCCCCCCCTTAAAATTGTTTTAACTAAGCATAATAATCATAATTATTAAATTAAAATCATTAGAGTTTCCTTGTTTTTATTTCCTTAGGCGCAATATATCATTAATGTAATCATTAAACATTGACGTGGCCAAAAAAACGTAAGGACTAGCAGTGCGTGTCCTTAAGGAGTAATTAATTTATGAGATAAAGAGCCAAAAGTCTTTTTTTTTTTGTACAAAATAAATAAATAGGATACACATATTTTTTAACTGAAAAGCGACAAACAATTTCAAAGTGATGAAAAACCCTTTTATTCAAGTGACGCGCGTTTCAAATGCTTCAGTTTAACTTTCATCCGCTTCAGCCTTCAGGTTTGAATCGTTTGATATCTTCTTTTTTTTTTTTTTTTTTTTTTTTTTTTTTCAAACATTCAGAACTTTGATTTCTAACTCCGATCATCGAAATTTTTCACCAAAATTCATTTTTTTTTGCTCTTTAATTTGAGCCCAAATACGATACCTTCCGACGTATATTTTGAAAGTCGAAAAAATATTTGTAGATTAACGGAAATATTATTTCTTATAAACGATCGTAACTTTTGATTTAGAACACCGATCATCAAAATTGTTTCACCAAAGTTCATATATTTTTTTATCTTCATTTTGAGACCGCGTTTGATACCTTTTCGACGTAGTATTTGAAAGCCGAATTTAATCGCAAAGATTTTTACACGATGTCGATGTCGATGTCGATGTCGATATGATATGATGAATAAAGGCTTATTTAAAGCTTAATTCAAGTGACTACTTCAAGGCACATAGCTGGCTCATATAAGGCTCATTTAAGGCTTAATTCAAGTGATTAACTATTAAGCCTATGTCAAGTTTATGTGGTTTTGATTGATAAAATGAATAACATAGATTAACTTAATTAAGGTGTGGTGTTTATAACATGCAGGTTCAGAGTTAATCACTTGAATTAAGCCTAAAAAGTACATCAGACTAAAAGGTAATACATAAAAGATCAATACAACAGACTATAGATTTAGTACAATAGGTACATCAGACTAAAAGGTAATACATAGAAGAACAATACAAGTCAAAACAATCTGAACTATCACCCCAATTATAAGAAGGATATTCAAGTTGAAAGAACTAAATTATCATGCCCGAATTCACAAGGTGATGAATTACAAGTTCGATGAAGCCAATGAACTAGCCTATCTATTACATGATGATACAATGTAGATCAAAACCTCAAGACACCAAGGCACATAGTAAGCCTATGAACCAGCCTATCTATTGCATTAAGGCACACAGATTATTAGTATCAATAGTATCGATGATCGAAGTATCGAGATCGAGTAGTATCGATCGGAAGTATCGATGATCGTAGTATCGATGATCGTGCTCAAAATGACTCTCCTTTCGATTTTTGTTCCAAGTTCTATGTCCCCAAGTCCTTGATATGAACTGAATGTCTTCTTAGAGTTCAAGCACTCATATTTACTTATTTTCGGAGCATGTTTCGATACTACTTTTTCTTTAGGATCATTTCTTTTAGGCCTCTTCTTGTTCTTGGGTTCAATCACATTAGGCCACCATGCCAATCGGCTTTTCTTGCAGTGAGACATAAGCCTTAAACAATCGTTCTATGTTTTCATCATCCCGAACCGACGAGGCATGTCTATTACCGTTTTTGTTCGTGAATTACCTCCGTCGTGAGGCTCAGGTTTCTTTAACAAGGTATCTAGACTAGACAATTTTGCCGCCGCCTTTGAATTCCATAATATGCGCAGCTGCCATTGTTTCTTCTTCTTTGTAGGAGTTGCAATAGGCTTATGAAGGCTTGAATAACTTCATCACCATTTTCTTGTATTCTGTAATCGAAAAAGTTGCAGACCAAAAAACAGATCAAAATCCAAGTTTACACACACATTTGAGTCAAACAAAATGAAGACATAATCTGTTCATTTCAAACGGAATATCTTCTTGATTTTCCCATATCAGTCTCATTTAAGGCTTAATTCAAGTGACTACTTCAAGTCACATATATCTCGCTCATTTAAGGCTTAATTCAAGGGATGAATATCATATCGGCTCATATAAGGCTCATATAAGGCATACAATATCACTAATGAGATCATATAAGGCATACAAGATGTCGATGTCGATATGATGTCGATTATCAATGTGCTCATTTCATTTCAAATGGTCACAACAAAAGTCTGCGATAGAACCATAGAAATCAAGGCAAAAAGCAATCCTTAAGTACTTGATTAACATATAAAAGTCAAAGTTGCAAGCTTTTAATCAAGGGGAGGTGAACCACAAAAGAAAATAGATGGAAAACTGCAATAAAAGCATGCATTCACCTGCTTGATGTATTGCAAGTAGCCCTTCAGAAATCAATCAATCAAAAAGCTTTCTACCAAAACTTTATTCACAAAAAAATAAAAACAACAAAGAACTCAATATTGGTCTTCAAAAGTAAATCACAGTCTGCACACCAAGGAATCTGACGGGACCACAAAATACTAGGTACGATTTTTTATTAATTTGCTTAGCCAAATGAAAAGCAGCTAAAAGAATCGAAAATTTGAGGAATTGATAAATGAAATGAAACCAAAAATCCATACACTAGCTATATAACAAAACAAAACAAGATTTCAAACATTCAAAAGAACATCTAATAGCCGAAGAAAATTAATAATCATTTACTAAAAAATGCAGGGTGCGGTGGTGCCTGGATGCGGCGGCGGTGCTCTTCGGGCTTTGGCTCCTCTTGTTGTGCCGTCAAGGCCATTGCGCTGGATTGCCGGAGTCAAGTGGTGCGGTGGTGAATGACCGTGAGCTAAATTTGGAGGTTGGGCTTGGGCGTTTAGAGAAGGAATACAACTCATGATGATTGCCGATGTTGTTTTAGAGAAGGAATACAGAATGCTCAAATAAGGGCATATTTGCCCGGTGATATTTATTTGTCCGTAATGCAACTAAAAAATTGAAGCTGGATTAAAAATTAAATAAGAGGGGAAATGTGGACTTTTACCTAATTTTTCCTTAATTTATTACATTACAACTATAATAATTTCCTTAAGGAGTAATTAATTTATTACATTACAAATATAATAATTAAAACAATTCCTTAAATCAAACCTTACATTACTATAATTCCTTACAGAATTATGGTAATGATATATAAAAGTTTGGTAATTATTGAATCCTGCGGCACATAATAAATTTAAGATTCCTTTATTCCCTTATTATTATTATTGTTATTTCCTTGAACATATTAAATTTAACTAATCGCATAATAATTAGAATTTGGTGAATTTAAATTCTAATTCTAAACTAATAAATAACATCGAATCAAAGCTAACGACAACAACTCGCGAGTAACCTTACATCGAATCAATGCTAACCCCATCAAATCAAACCAACGTTAGCAAGTCGATAGGAACGTTGTGCAGATTCAAACGTCATGGAAAGCACAAGGAAATGGAAAGCTCGACAAGAAGAAAAAGCTGTGGGATCGAATAGTCACGGTATGTATACTATGTTAACCACATCATAATTTTTGTTACTGTTTTTGTTTATTAACACAGGTCATTCAATATATAGTATTATAGTGCGTACCTGAAGTGAATCACCTACGTTGATGAAGGGACAAACAGCAGTGACCTTGATCCCTTTGTGATGGAGCTGAAAACAAAAATAGAGTACGATAAGTACAGATGAAGAAGATTGATATGATCACGATCTAAGTGCTTCTAAATTGCAAACTATTTCAGAGCTAGGCACAACAAAGACATGACTAATGAAGATGATGGTGGCGATCTTTAGAGATGACTAATTAAGCTTACTGACAACTATGACATGGCACTATTACATATCTCATAAGAAGTACCAAGGGGTGTCCGGAATCCGTTAGCAACCAAACTGACAATACCTTATGCCGAGTCAACCAGGGTGTCCATCAACAAAAAAAAAACATAATAAAAGTGAATGAACGTTGTACCTCTGAACGCAAAGTATGGAAATATCCATTAAGAGCAAATTTAGTAGCCGAGTAACCAGCTTGACCGGGTGCGGGTTTTATTCCAGTAGCACTGCTCATCTGAATGCAGAGGGGAAAAAACACAATACTAGATAAAGTCAAACCCACAATAGTCGAATTTGAAATTCTGCATCTGGAAGACAAGAACTCGCCATAAAAAGGACTGGTGTATAAAAAATTTCTACCCTACATACCGGAATTGTGTAAAATAATGAATCCAAACCTACGGATTCATTATGAACGCCGGTCAAAGCTACTGAACGCCGGTACATGAATCAGGCCTACTGTATGCAAACTTACCTCTACATAATTTCATAATGAAAAAATTCAAACCTATTATATTTAGGGTGGATAAACGACATACCACGACAAAATGTCCTCTCCCACGCTTGAAGGCCAAGAAATCCCATCTTCTAAACAAATTTGAAGTCCAGTTGCATTGTTTGCTCTTATAACTGATATTACTTGAGGATCAGTTTGTCCTCTCCCTTAGGCAAGTCCTGGGCATTCCTGAAGATGTAGACATTCATGTGAAGGCTTTGTGGGCGAGTAAAATCACTTTTGCTATGTATGAGTTAACTGGTTTTTAAATTTGCTTTTGTAGATGTTTTGATTGCAGTCTTTTATTAGGTTGTAAATCTTTAATGCTTATTATCTCAGTATTGTGGCAATCAATATGGAAAAATCTAATATTTCTTTTTATTCGTAGAAATAGAATGCTAGAATGACAGAAGAGCAACGGCAGCATAAAATTGAAAAAGCATTAGAATCCAGGAAAAAAAGAAGATCAATGGAAGGTAATTCGTACCTTCAAAGCTTTAATCAACAAGTGATATTCTTTGATTATGTTCTTTTTCCACAATCAATAATTTCATTATATGAACACAGAGATGCCTAAGGGCTTAGCATCAATCATAAACAACACAAATGGTATGTGACGTACATGATTTATTTTTTTACTAGATTTTCTTCAGTTTTTTGGTTTAAAAATATGACCAGTTAAAACTTTTTCGTTTTACAAATTAGGTCAAGAAGGCAAATCTAAATATGCCAAAATGACAGTGGAACAGTGACAACATAAGATTCAGAAAGTAATAGAATCAAGAAAGTTACGAAGATCTAATGAAGGTAATTAATACTTAAGAAAAAAAAATTAATGTCAATATGACACGATAAACTTTAGAATTCTAGCTTTGTACATGTTATAGAATTTGAAATGCACTAACAACAATTGCAAGGCCAACAAAAAGAAGTGATCAAAAGTACTTTTTAAATGCTGAAATGAGGATAATGGATTGTGAAGGTACTTTATATATTGATTTTTGCTGATGATAATACTTTACGAAGTAAAAATTTCATGACTTGAGTTTTTTTTATAATAGGTGAGGTCGCATATGAGCCAAAATTATCTGAACGAAATCAGTTGAAGAAAATAAATAGTTGTAGGCACTGCAACGCAAGAAGATTTGAGTTTGAATCTCCAACATTTTGCTGCGACAAAGGAAAGATAAAATTATTTACAGAAGATGTCCCTGATGCTTTATATGATCTATTAACCTCACAAGTACAAACATGTAAAGAATTTCGAAAGAATATCCGAGCATACAACAATATTTTTTCATTTACATCTTTCGGGGTCAAACTAGACCAAGATTTGGCTTCAGGCAAAAAAGGAGTTTACACATTTCGAGTGCAAGGGCAGATTTATCACAATCTACCAAGTATGTGCCAAAAAATGACATTCCAGTGTATTTCCAACTTTATTTCTATGACACTCAAAATGAGGTGCAAAATCGTATGGATAAAGTGCCATATTCAAATTTAAAAGAAGACATTCTTCAACAATTAATGAGAGTTTTGGATAGAAATCCTTATGCTAAATTTTTTAAGAAGTTGAAAGAGTATGATTCGCTTGAAGATTTACAACTTCGCATTGCAACAGATGTAAAGTTAGATCAGAGAGTGTACAATTCACCTACGGCAGAACAAGTTGCTGCGATTTGGATAGAGGGAAATGATCATAATGCTTCTTCTGAAAGAGAAATTGTTGTACACTCTCATTCTGGTAACACATACCAAGTTAAGCACTATTATGGTTGCTATGATCCCTTGCAATACCCTCTCATATTCCCAAGAGGAGAAATTGGATGGCATCGAAGTATACCGGAATTTATTGATGAAGACAGTAATAATAGGCCCCAAAATGCACTTAGCATCCAAAACTGTTCATCGGCTAAATATGTAATAAATGAAGAAGAAGGTACTTATTTCATCTTGTGTATATATCTTTTCTATTTTGATTTGGTGCATTAAATCGTTATTTCACTTTTACAGGTGCAAAGGAAACATAAACAAAAACAAAAAATATTTCTTGTAGAGAATATTACTGCTACAAGATGCAAATAAGACACCCAAGGCAATCATCAATGTTATTTGCTGGCGCGTTTGTTTCATCAATTTTGATGAGACATGTATATAAGTTAGAAACATCAAAGATCGACTTCTTTCATTACACACCAAGATAAAGTGAGGGCTGAGCTTTATCAAGGGATAGTTGATAGCGTTAAAGATGGAGAAACAAGAGGATGTGCAGTAGGGAAAAGAGTAGTATTGCCGGCATCATTTATTGGAGGCCCAAGAGACATGTGTCATAGATATCTAGATGCCATGGCTTTAGTTCAGAAGTTTGGCAAACCAGATCTTTTTATTACTATGACATGCAATCTAGAATGGGATGAAATTCAGGAAAATCTATTTGAAGGTCAAACACCTCAAGATAGGCCAGACTTGACTTCTCGAGTATTTCATGCAAAATTACAAGATTTGAGGCATCAATTATACAAGAAGAAAGTCTTTGGAGAAGTAGCGGCTCATGTAGAAGTCATTGAATTTCAGAAAAGAGGATTACCCCATGCACACATGCTCACAATATTGAAGTATAACTCAAAAATCATGGCACCTGATCAATTTGATAAGTTTGTATGTGCAGAAATTCCAAACAAGGAAAAGTATCCTGAATTGCATGAGTTAGTATTGAAACATATGATGCATGGACCATGTGGATTAGAAAATATGAAAAATTCATGCATGGTTAATGAAGAGTGTAAGTACCACTATCCACGTACGTTTTGTAATTCTACAATTCAAGGGAAAGACGGATACCCAATTTACATGAGAAGAAAATTAAAACAGGATTACAATACCTTGTACGCAATGCATTATTGGACAACCGTTGGGTGGTTCCATACAATCCATACCTTCTGTCCAGGTAAAATTTAAAACCTTTTAATCTCAAAAGATTATATCGTGTATTATAATTAAAACAACCTATCCTTTTATGTAAAAGCTTATATTCGTTGATCATTTGGTGTCATATATGGTGAATAACACAACTTATATAAATGTGAGTTTTTTCCCTGAGAGCATTGTTGTACCAGTTATACACCAAAATTGATTATTATGTTTTTAAGTTGAAAGTAAAGGCTCAAATATGGGTTTGTTTGTAATTTTTACTCAGGTACAACTGCCACATCAATGTTGAAATTTGTTCAGGAATTTAAGCAGTAAAATACCTCTACAAGTATATCTACAAAGGTCATGATCGCATTGCAGTATACGTTTCCCCTGAAGAAGACAATCACGTCATTGACGAAATAAATCAATTTCAAAATGCAAGATGGGTATCTGCTCAAGAGGCAATATGGAGAATATTTGAGTTTCCTTTGAATGACATGCAACCAGCGGTTATTTGTCTCCAACTTCATTTACCTGGGAAAAATTGTGTTTCATATTGGAAGAATCAAAATCTCGAAGCTCTCATTCAAAATGGGTTTGCCTCAACAATGCTAACTGAGTTTTTCACCCTTTGTCAATCAAATGAAAAGGCCAAAAATCTTTTGTATTGTCAAGTTCCAGAATTTTTTGTATGGAAGAGCACCCCAAAATATTGGGCAGAAAGGAAACAACAAGTTGTGATTGGCCGTATCAATGGTGCAAATCCGTCAGAAGGAGAAATGTATTATCTCAGATTGCTACTTAATCATGTTAGAGGACCAACATCATTTGAAGGTTTACTGAAGGTAAACAATAAAAAATACACCAGTTTTAAAGAAGTTGCAAAAAAAAGAGGCTTATTAGAATCCGATCAAAGCATCTCAGAATGCTTAAATGAAGCTATTGCTTTCCAAATGCCTAATGCATTAAGAGGACTGTTTGCAACACTATTAGTTTACTGCCAACCAACAAATGTTCGAGGATTGTGGGATACATATTGGGAACCAATGTCAGAAGATTTCATGCGAGACGGCACAAAGTCAGCCAATTCAATTATGACCAAAACTTTGGAATCTATAAATTATTTTCTGGAATGCATGGGTAAAAACTTGACCTTTTATGACTTGCCACGTCCAAGTGTAGAAGAAGAATGCAACAACATTGCAGAAAACCTACAAAGAGATATTCGTGACGAATTGTCGATAGGGATTCCGCAAGAAGATTATGATTTAGAATCAAGTCTTAATCCTGAACAAAAAAAGTATATTCCAGAAAATTCTTTACAAGGTAGAAAATGGCCAGAGTGCCGTATTCTTTATTGATGCACCTGGCGGCACAGGAAAAACATATTTATACAGGGCTCTGCTAGCAAATCTAAGAAGAAGACAAAAGATAGCTATAACAACAGCAACATCAGGAGTTGCAGCTGGAATTATGCCTGGTGGCCGAACGGCTCATTCCCGTTTTAAAATTCCAATTAATGCAAATGAAACAACCATGTGCAACATACCAATGCAAAGTGGAAATGCATAATTACTCCGGAAAGCAAGTCTAGTCATATGGGATAAAGCACCGATGGCAAAAAGATGGGCAATCGAGACACTTGACAGAAGCTTCAAAGACATAATGAGGAATTCCAACACATTTGGGGGAAAAGTTGTTGTATTTGGAGGAGATTTTAAACAAGTGCTTCCTGTTGTACCAAAAGGCACAATATTACAAACAATAGAAGCAAGCTTGGTGAAATCCTATTTGTGGTCGATGATAGAGAAACTATCCCTATCAAAAAATATGAGAGCGAGAGAAGATCTACAATTCAGCCAATTTTTACTAAGGGTGGGATGCGGAGAAGAACCAACAAACATTGAAGGAGAGATAGAGTTGCCACAAGAAATGGTAATAGAACTTAAAGAAAACGATGATAAGGTTTCTGAAGATCGTTTGGTCAATTCCATCTTTCCATCTATACATGAGAACGCTTTCTCAGCAGAATGCATAACAAACAGGGCAATACTATCCACAACTAATGAACATGTTGATAAGTTAAATGAAAAACTAATATCAATCAATCCAGTGGAAGAATATTGTTTCACTAGCTTTGATAAGGCTATCGATGATACTAATGATTATTATCAAGAAGAATTTCTCAACTCTTTGACACCAAACGGATTGCCTCCACACAAATTAGTGTTGAAAAAGTGCTCACCAATAATGTTGCTGAGAAACTTAGATCCAGCTGGAAGATTATGTAATGGTACAAGGATGATATGTAGGGGATTCAAAGGAAACGTGATTCACGCTGAAATAACAGTTGGACAACATTGTGGAAAGCAAGTGTTGATCCCACGCATTCCACTTTCACTAGCAGAAGATGAAGGATATCCATTTCATTTTAGAAGAAAACAATACCCTATTCGTTTGTGCTTTGCAATGACAATCAATAAAGCACAAGGACAAACGATACCATTCGTAGGAGTTTATTTGCCTCAACCGGAGTTTTCACATGGACAACTATATGTTGCACTATCAAAGGGAACTTCAATGTCAACAACAAAGGTCCTGATCAAACACAAAGATCAACTTGACAAGACCTATAGATGTACAAAAAATATAGTATACAAACAAGTTCTACAGGCTGGTACGTAAAGCATGTATTCTTTTATCATCATTATTTCTTGATTTCCATTATACAATTTGTACCTACACTTACCAAGTTTTTACATTTCTTAACGTTCCAGTTAATGCTATGGAAAAGGATGATACTCAAACAGAGCCAATTTTGTTGGCTTTGCATCACCAATTTAAATCAACAGCAAGACATGTATTACAAATTCAAAAATTAACCCTAGCAATATATAACAATGAACAAACAATACAACAATAATAAACATTTCAAAGACATGCCACGTGCAACGCACGTGTCTTTTACTAGTAAGATATAAAGCATTGGATCGGATAACGCAAGCGGATATTAATTTTCTAAAGCACATTTAATCATACATATAATTGAATGAACAATACAAGCCGGTTGCCCCTTTTCAATACCATTAATTAATTACGGTATCATTTAGGACATTTTATATATATATGCTTGAAGAATATAATCAATTTGATTACTAGCAACGACCTGCACTTAGGATCCCTGAAAAAGTTGGCCGGATGACATTATCACATGCAGATAAAAGAGCAATTCTTCCAACGGCTGGGATTAAATTGATATTCGATAGTTCAATGCCTTGACAAGGGACTGCATTACTGCAGTTAAGTGAAACTGCAATTGGCGATAAAGTTGTTCCTCTTATATTCCTGAAATGAACATTGCTGATCTTCACCTGAGATGGCTGCGAAAATAAAACATTCATGGCACAAAATCAACAACCACAGTAAAACCAGGTTAACCTTTATTTACACTAGACCGATTCTATTGGTATTGGTACACTATACTAAAATCGACCTTTTGAAAGTCGGTTTTGAGGCCAAAAACCGACTTCCCGTAGGTGTATTGTGATAACCGACCTTCAGAAAGTCGGATTTTGGCACCAAAACCGACTTTTTAATGGTTGGTTCTCTGAAATAGGTGTGGTGCACCTCACTAGAAGCGACATTTTGAAAGTCGGATTGAAGGCCAAAAACCAACTTTCTGGAGGTTGTGAGAACCGATTTTCAGAAAAAGTCATTTTTTTGACTCTAGAACCGACTTTTAGAATAAGGATTAATTACCTTCTTTTTGTACTTGGAGTTGTACTGTTGGTCGATGACGATAGGATTTCGGACTCTATCCATTACAATGTCTTCATAAATAATGTCGGAAGCTTGAAGCTGAGGGGAAGCCCTGTAGGTTTTAATTCTTGCACCATTGGTTGTCCCTATCATTTTACAATGTGTTACTCTCACTCCTCTTACATCCTTTTCATTTGTTCTCTTTCCAAGACTTCCTACACTGCATATATAGTCAAAGTTTAATTAAATCAAAATGAATTTTAGTCAGAATAATACTACCAATAATCGATCTATGTGCATATTACATCAGATGTTAAGTATCATTAGTGTTGCAATAATAAAATGATTACAACAAGTATCCTGACAAATTAATTATATACCATCTTGGTGTGTAAGTCATTAAATGATCATATGAATCGTGTTGTGTGAAATTGTTATGGTTGTTCAATAAAGAAATAGTGAAATATACATAACCTGATGCCATGTCCGGGGCCACAAGTAATATTGGTGATGGCTATATTGATGTTGCTATCCCCGACAGAAATGCAGTCATCGCCGGTTCCGATGACAGAGTCTGAGACTGTAATATGCTCGGAATCACTAATATGAAGGCCGTCGGTGTTTGGGCTAGTGGCTGGGGCTGTTATGTGGACGTTTGTGACATTGACGTTGTAGCAATCAGTGACCTTCATATGGAAACCTTTGCTGTTAACTAGAGAAATATCGTGGATGACCGAGTTATTAACCCCCTGGAACTGTAGAGACTGCACGATAAATATAGATATTATTTCTATTTCTGGAGGATAGAGTAATGATATAGGTACAACCGTTGTGACACACAACGGACGCCATACGCATCTATCTCTGTGATTGATTTCTAATGTTTAGTCATTGATCATTATTATATCACATCATGATCGATGGTGTAGATCTGGCGTTTGGCAAGACTAATTTCGCATGTGTCACAACGGTTGACGGTTGTGTCTGTACATTGCTCCTGTTAACATGTGGATGATCATTGGCAAAAATATCAATGCATAATATCAACGATACATAAAACTGACATGTACAATCGTTAAAACCATTCACACACGTATATATATCCCTATTGGGATTACGTGAAAGTAGAAATAAATAGATATGTTATATTCATTTTTCCCTATTAATTGTTAATGCAACATCTCGATTTTATATATCAACTTACAGTTGGGAGTAGATTGCCGGATCCATGGCTAGCGAATTTCCAAGAAGCTTCCCCTTGGCCGTTAAGGGTTCCTTTTCCGGTGAATACGACACCGTCGACGTATTCAACGGAGATCCATACCCCACTCGTATAAACACTCAAGTCAGTATTTGATAAAAGTGTTCCTTGAACTTCAATAGTGATGGGTTTTGGGCTGCTGCATGGCCCTTGAAATACTACTTCTCCGGCCATGAAATTTCCCGGTGGAATAACAAGTCTTGCCGGTCCCCTCGATTGGCATGCTGCATTCCATGCCCTCATCATTTTCTGCATGCATGCAATGCTTTGATTATCAACTTTACTTTATCCACAAACAAATAACCATTTTGAACTTACATAAATATATATATATATATATGAATTAATGAAAAAATACATACAAGTGCGTCGTCGGATCTTCCATCGCCTTTGGCACCGTATTGTCTAACGTTAAAAATGGTTTCTTGTCTAGGCCTAGCAACAGCAGGTCGTGCAGGTCGGCCGCGGCCACGGGGAGGAAGACGGATAGGGTTGCATTCTGTCCCAATAGAGAGGAAGGCTAAGCAAAAAGCCAACGTGAAAGCTTTCATCATCTTCCTCTCTCTCGGAACCGTCATTGTGTAAAAGATGTGATCTTTGCTAATTAATTTGTTTATTATTATGAAACACCAGTCTTTTATTTGTGTTTTATTTAATGGTTAATTATCTCCCCTGCTTTTTCGACGACTATGAGCGATCTAGCACCCTCCTATTTTTAGGGACATATATTATCCCAACCAAAACTTGAGGTCAATGTATAGTCTTAATTGCTCCTTTTATTTCAAATACTAAATTTCCTTGATTATAGTTGATTAATAATATAGCAAACCATGCTATCCTATATATAAAGAGAAATTAAAGCCTAACCTTAATTCAGCTAAACTGAAATAGCTAATTAGCGCAGCTGTGATGAAGATTGAAGTTCATTGATCGAGGATTTCATCAAACACCTTCATTATGAAATCAGTTAAATGGTAGTTATTTGGTGATAAACAATTTCAACTAACTTAACTTTGGATATTAGATTGATCGATACAAAGTTAAGATAATTGATTGTAATCAATCACTCGATTTTCAGTTCAATAATATAAAAGTTCATGTTTCTCTTTTCTTATTTCATGTTCATGTTGAGTTCTTGGCTTAATACAAACTTTTTGGCAATCATATTCTTTTGCATGGTATCAGAGATGTGAAGCTCATTCACGCACAAATGTGTTCATTTATGTTCCTTTCTTGGTCAAGAACTAAGTTGTTTTCATGGAGAATGGTACAACAAACTATTCTGGGAAATAATGCTACTCGATCGGAAATACTCAAATCCATATTATATTCATCATGATGAAAGATTAGCAACTCTGTTGGTACAACCCGGCCTTACTCACTGATGATAACTATTATGACTGAGATAGAGAGCAAGGGTCCAAGAACAAGCTTGGGTTCGCTGATGGCACAATTGAGAAGCCTTTCCCTACTGACAAAAACTATTCAATGTGGGAGAAATGATAATTTCTACTGAAAGGTATAAATGATAATTTTCTACTGTCAAATCTCAAGTTTTGATGACAAATCCTTTACCAGGCATAAAAGTATCTTTTTCTCTAGCATTGGATCAAGGGAGGCAACAGATCTATGGAATTTTGCCTGTTGCAGCACAAAAGACTTCTGAGCAGTGTATGTTTTCTGAATCTACAAATGTAGCCATGTAGGTGCCGCACATAACAGTTTGAAGAATTTTTTTTTTCCAATTCAAACGAGCCTCAATGTACATTCTATAATATGACGGGCCCACACAGTTGAAAGGTGTTACAAGAAACATGGTTATCCACCAGGTTTCAAAGGAAAGAACAAATACATGACCAATATACTGGAAATGCAAAACAGACATATATGTTGTCGAATAATGAAATTAATGAGAGCAACACACACAAGTTCCAACCCCAATTCAACTATGACTCAAGCTCAATATAACAAAATGCACACGTTCCAAATCCACAAGGGGTTACACAGTCAGACAACACTGGTTTCCCAACTGCAATGACTGTAAAACTCAATAATGTAACAATGACTTTAATCCCAGGATTGGTTGGGTTGTAGATTCACGGGCGTGCTACTCATCACATTACTCACAATTTTCACCTCCTGCAATCCTATCAATGTAGACAACACATTTCACCTCCTAAACAATCCTATCAGTGTAGATAACATGAGGATATGAATAGCTAATGGGGAAAATGTTACGGTTTTCTCTGTTAGACAACTCAGAATCAACACTGACATTACTTCAAATGATGTCCTTTATTTTTTGTGAATAAATTTGTCATGAATATCAGATATTGTGTCAAATTTTGTGCTAACCAACATTTGATTCAGAAAACCAAGAGTTTGAGGGAGATTGGTTCAACTGAATTGTTTAAAGGCCTATGTGCTATGTATTCTAAAAGTACACATGTACTACAAAATGATCTAAGTTCTATGGTGGAGGTCGGACCGCACCTCGCCACGTGTCATCACCATATTTGCTAGGCACTTAATGGAGCTATGATATCAAGGGCCCTAAGCCCCACTTTAAGCCTAAGTGCAGATTTGAACCTCATGTCGAAAATCGGCCTGCCTCGCTTCTCACCCACCGCAGGCCAGTCGGTCACTTGCACAACGGAGAGGGTTAGCATGATTCGGGTCACAGCGACCTAGAGGCTCAACATAAGTCGGCGAGCTACCCTTTTATTCGATCCATGTGCGTATATTTATGAGATAAATATGGAAAAAGAATCCTTAATCATAAAGACTTTTGATCCTATATTCAAAATACTGTGGTTATCTCCCAAAATCTAGGGATTGACACGGTTTAATCCCTTACTTGAGGGATATGAAAATAGTGTCCAACATGGACACGGCACATGCATTTCTAGGTCACAAAGCCCTCTATATAAACGATCCTAAAAACTACAAAGAGACTTGATTGCATGATTCATACACAGGATATGTAAGCAACTTAGGATTCATAATCTCATTTCAATCTAAAAATCATCATGAGACCACCCCCCCGTTTACATCTTTTCTAGCTTATAGATCTTGTTCAAATTGTCACTTTAGGTAAAATAGCCTTGGATTTATTAATAGACAGAACCAAGATCGTCATACTACAGTTTCTTGTAATGTTGTAAGTCAGTGTCATTCTATAGATAAGTCCATGTTATGGCACATGCGAGGTTCTGTCATCTTTCCAGCACTAGATTGAAATGTTGCAAGTCCCCGTTGATTATGTCATATTTCTGACACTAGATTAAAATTGCTAAATTCTGTTACATTATAATAAAGAATTACTACTATTTTTATTTGGACGAGATGAGAATCGAACATTAATAGTTCTTACCAAAGCAAGTGCAATATTTGGTATCACTACACCGGATCATAATTTCCACCTATATGTGTGTGTGTTGAATATTTAATGATAGAGTAGATCAGTTGGGTATTACGACGAACACAAAATAGTTATACATTACCGCATTTAATATATCCGCGCCAGATTTTGAAAAATCAAATTTGTATCATACCTTACCTAAATGGAAAGAATTATATGGATATTCAGCGGATTCATTCAAAATTAACATGCCTAACAATACCTACGGTCACAACATCGATATTCTTTTTAAAATTATTGAAAAACCTCTAAATTAAACCGAATTCATATGGATGTAAATGAAGTGCTCCATGTGAATGTGACTTCTTTTGTTAGTAAAATTCGCATCAATATCTTGGATGTTCTGTTTTCTGACAGATAGGGCTGCAGAAGTGTAAGCTTTTTGACCACGTGATATGGTTCAAGTTGCCGCAGTTTGATTCTTTGATTTTTTTTATTATTCCCCTTTCAAAATATAAATCATTCTATTTTTTGATTTGTTCTATCGTATAAGTTACTCTACATTATCAATATAATCATTTTCTATATTACCCTAATTTTTATTACTTAAAACTATTAAATTAATGATAATTAAAGAATATTTCAGATATTTAATCATTAAATTTATAATGACTTAACCAATTTTTTAATATGTATCAAAATATTTATAATGATTTATATTTTAATACGGATGTAATATTATTTTTTTTTTGCCGTTTTCTTTTGGTTTTTTCATCAGTTCCACGGACCACTTTTTCAAATGGTCAAGTATCGGGCCCCAAAACCAAACTAACGGGGGTATAATATTACTATTTCTTTTAACGTTTTTCGAGATTAAAGCACCACCAATTAATCTGCTAATCATGCCTTAGCTTCCCCCAGCATCACGCCGGATTGGATGATTATGTTGGTTCATCCTTCATATATAATGATAATTAATGATAAAGATGTTTATTATTCACATCCACGGATTCTACTGGTGCATGACACCATAAATACAAATTAGCCTTCAAAAGTTAATTATCACAATCGATTCTTAGAATGTTATTTATTTACTCAAAAAATGACTTCATGTTTAGTATGGTGCAATGGTGCAAAGGCATCTCTGTGAATATCATTTTCGTATGGTTTAAATTTAGTGTGGTTTATTTCTAGTATCTAAATTTTATATACACATTATGTACTCTGATCCCTCGATATCAGGTTTACAGTGCAGGTAGTCTCGAGATCCCTCGATATTAGGCCTTGCTTTTAGGCTAGAATAGAGAGCACATTATTTTATGATGGAGTTGGTTAGGTAATCCGGTATGAAATGTTTACGGTATAGACAATTTGTCTTCTTAATTAGCAAAAGTTTCAGGTTGAGCCGTGCCATTATTTTGAGCCGTGTTGTCTTCTCAACACAGACATATTTTATTTTATATTCCATTCATTTGATACACACACTCCCCTTAAAGGGCATTTGTTGGGAAAAATATTAGTTTAGTATTCCTCCGTTCCATAATATATCGATCATGACATCAAAAAGATTCGTCCAAAATAAATCGATATTTTTCAGTCTTTCCAAATATCTTTTGTATTTGAAAAGTTTTTAGTTGAGGCGATTATAGTATATTTCATATAAAAGTCAACACAATAAATTGTTTTTTTTAATCTATACGATTCGTTTAACCGCATCGATTATTCGGAACGGGAGTATGTTGTTTAACAATGAATTAAAAATTAGTAAAACAAAATTGCATGAACATGTATGAACCAAAAATAAAAAACGGGACAAAAAAAAACTTAAAGACCGGCGAGGCGTAGAATACCTTATCTTTAAGACGATTTTGTATTGGTTATGTCATCACAAACCTTCCAATCGTCCCTCCAAGATCTAACAATGCTTTCGCTTCATGTTTAAAGTTGCACCTCATCAAACAGAAGACGGCGAACTTCATCATGTTCGGTATATTCTTTCTTTGACAGAAAAGAATGCACAATGTTTGTATGGGTAATACAATGCAACTGACCAATATTGGTAGTAAGAAAACATGTACGATATCAGAGCAATACATTAAATTCAATGGGCTGGGATTTTATACGAGGAAGAAGAAAATTCGGTTTTTCAGTTGCAAGAGTTCGGTTTTGGTAGTTACATTCGGTTAAACTGAAGAGGTGCAATCCGAGATGATTCAACGAACCGGTTATAAAAATGTTGCATGAACTATGAAATTAGGTCAAAGCAGTAGCTAATTCATTTCCAATACTCAATTGAAATACATGGAGATTAGAGGGTGAATAAAATCACCTCTCCTATCCTATGGACAGATAAAATCATCACACAACTCACAAAGCACAACACACCAAGCTTAATAAAATTAGCATATCTTAATGCGAATTTACGAGGAGATCTAACTTCCTTCCACGCACAGATAATGATCATTACTAATAACACTTGACCCTAATTAATCATATCATAAATAATAGTGGGGTCCACTCCATTCTTCACTCCGCCACGTGGTCCAATAGCGGGGAGAAAAGTCCTCTCTAAACTTTGTTTAGAGCTGACCAAAAGAGTGTGCCAAGTAAGTAAGAGCCCCAACCAATGGTGCATTAATGTAAGTAGCAGGCTCTGATTGCTCATAATCAGACCGTTGATCAGGGAAGTTGTCGTGTAGATCGGGCCCCCCAACGACCGCTCCGACAAGAATGTTAGGATTAGGGGAATTGGAGTTCATTATGCTGAAGCCTGATGTGCATTGGATCTTTGATGGGTGGGCAGCCACTGATGGGAGAGATGATCCTCTGTGGTGAATCCTTTGGGGATACTTTGCTCCATATCCTACCATGTATGACATTCCTAGTGGATTTTTTCCCAACAGATAGTCCACCTGAAATTTATATACTTCAAAATATCATTAACTTGAAAGAAAGTTGCAAAAATTAGAAAAGTAGAAAGCAAGAGTGTGAAAAAGACCTGTCTTTTGGCAATGGTGCGAAGCTTTCTTGGTGTGACAATGGTTCCACCACAATAAACAACAGTGTGGGCGGAAGTCAAGTATTTGGCGTAAGTAACAAGAAGAAAGGCAGTAGAAGTCACATACTGCATGTTGCTGTCACTCATCTTGAAAAGAAGCCCACCTGAATTCAGAATGAAGCAAATTAATCAAATGTTCTTGCCTTTTGAGCTAGGATTTCAAGCAGAGAAAAGGAAATTAAAAAGGCCCACCTGGGGTGTATTGTGATTGAGAGAAGGGGTTTCCTGGAATTAGGGAGCAGATGTAGTTATCAGCATGCCCTTTGTAATCGTGAAGTGGTTGAACTTTTTGCACTAGAAATGCCTGTGAAAATGCCCAGCAGAGTTTCAGGTAAAGTCCAAGCAAATTCAACAACAGAGGAAGAAAAACAGTGAGAAATGTGAATGAAAATCAAACCTTGGAAAGTAAAATCCTTGCTCCAACATGCTTGTTGTCCCATCCAAAAGTGTTATCACCCTCACTTGCTCCTAGGGTCTGTCCATTCACTTGAATGTAGTTTAGATATGTTGGATTCTTTGTGGCTTTGTGCAACCAAGCAGCACCCCATAGAAGCTCATCCTTCATGTCCAACAATTTTTTAAAGAAAATACTCAATATTTGCTAGCAATTTTCAGCTTGTTTTTTCACACCAAGATGTAAGATTTAGTTACCTCATATCCAGAAAAGGAGCAATAAAATGGGCAGACAATATTTTTCAACCCATTGCTATAGGAACCTCTGTACTTGTCCGCGAACTCAAACACCTGTAATTTATTCCATTAATAAAAATATTATCCTAAATGCTGCTCAACTTCTTTGTACTCTGCTAACTGTATAAAAAAAAAAACTGCATATAATGTGTTTACATTGGAACAATTCCCGTGAATGACAGTCAAAGTTCTGCTAATTCATGCTTTGTGCCAGCCAAGGACTAATACAAAATCATTAACCTTCTAATAAATTAGTACAACTAGGCTAGCTAGTAACAAAAGTGAAGTACCCGAACTGCCCTCCTGGCTAGGATCTTGGAATAAGTGGGGTCACTTCTTCGGAAGACCAAAGATGCAGCTGCAAGGGCCGCCGCCGTTTCAGCTGCCACCTCTGTTCCGGGGGTGTTTCTGTCAATCTTGAACACACTTCTTGGAGTATCCATATCCTCTGGTCTCTCCCAACAAGCATGGTCACTGTTTGCATCCCCTACCTACACACACAAAAAGGTGACATTTTTATGCTACAGCAACAATCATCTCAAAAGCCCATCAATTTAATTAAACAGTAGTAGTAGTAGTAGTAGTAGTAGTAGTACTAAGAAAGAAGACCTGAACATAAATGGTGTCCGGTTCAGCAGTGGCTTTGAGAAGATAGTCAGTAGCCCAGCGAATAGCAAGTTTTGCATTGTAGAGTTCCCCTTTCATTAGCCCACCAAACTCAATGACACTCCATGAAAGCATGGTAGTGGTGAAAGCCATTGGGAAACCAAACTTAACATTGTCCCCTGCATCATAATACCCTCCAACCAAATCAACCTGCATTGTATCAAAATCAGTAAATAAGTCCCCAAATGAGCAAAATATAGTAAATTAAGTGCACATTCTGTTGACATACATGCATTGCAGAGCCATCTGAAAGACCAGAATCTCGCCTCCAACTCATTCTTTGGTTAGAAGGGAGGTGTCCTGATCTCTGCCCTTCAAAGAACATAATAGATTTGGTTAAAGCATCTCTGTAGTTTTGAGTTGCGAATTTAGGGTGTTGGAGAGGGTTGTGGTGTGCAGGATAGGCGGCATTGCAGAGTAAGGTGGGGGATGTGAAGAAGAAGGAGATGAGAAGTAGGGAAGCAATGCTGAAAAGGCTAGCCATTTCCAAGCACTAGGCACAAGCTGCTGAAGAGGGTTTGAGAAATAGGGGCAACTGTCACAGCGGCAAAATGGAGGGACTTACCAATGTATTTATACAGCAAAAGGTGCTGTTTTTCCCTTTAACGTCCTGCCTGTTTGTGTTTGTTAGCCCTTTAATCATTCATCTTCCTTTCAATAATTTTTAGTACTTTCTCTTTTCTTCTGTAAATTTTATTACTTCCTCCCTCTTTTGGTTTGTCATTTAATATAACATCTTTTATATTACTAATTAAATTTTTTTTTTTTGAGAAACAAATTTTTTATTTGTTATCTTAAAATTATTATGGATTCAATAAATTTTCATCATTTTATAATTATTGCATTTATTATTGCTAAAGGATATTTTAAATATATGTGAAAAAGCCAAAAGACAAGACGGAGGGAATAATATTTTTCCTTTTCTTTTTTATGTTTTTGATACAGAAATTGACAATTTTAACCTTATTTCGAAAAAACGTTTATATCAATTTATTTTCATCTTTTATTGGAAACTTTTACACAAATCAGTGTCAAGTGCTATGAGGCTGTTGTCTAGAGGTATTGGTGATTGTATTTGTCTTGTTTGCTATTAAAAAAAGAAAGAGAAAGAAAAAAATACTAAACTAAACTACTCAAGAAACGGTGGATTATTTCCTCGATTGTTTTATAAATTAAACCTGGTTTGGTATTTGTATCCACACGGCCACTTTTGGAGTATTTGTCTTTCCACTCTAACCTTGTTCTATTTAAATTACTGATGGAAAAGGAAGATAAGGAATCTGCAACCAGATTTATCAATACGATTTGGTTGATTTGGAAAGTAGGTGCACTTTGATCTATGAGCAACATGAGCCTCATCCAGAGAAGATTCTAATGCAGTCGGATATAGAAGCACAGAGTTATCTTCAAGCTGACTTAATGAAGACATTCATTCCTAAACCGTCGAATGTTAAGAAACTACAGGAACAACCAGGGGAAATTTAGTAAAATTTAATGTGGATAGTGAAAGGGTGTGGGGTGGAAATTGATGGCCTAGTGAAAAATAGTTCGGCTAACATCCTCCAAAACTCTCTAAAGCTTGTTGTTAGAGGCTTTGATGAGGCCATAGCTGAAGTTAGTCGTTCACCAAGCTATGGTCTTTGCAATCACATTGGGCTACTTTAATGTCATATTTGAAGGCAATTCGCAGACGGTCCACAAAAAGCTTTTGTCGTGTGAGGAGGACTTACCTCACATAGGCTCTAGTATCGATGATTGTAAAGTTCTTATTCATGTTTTTCAATTATTGTTCCTCCTTGTCAACAGAGAAGGCAACTTTCCAGCCTATCTTCTATCAAAGGAGGACTTACCTCTTGTTGTTCTCAAACAATGGTGCAAGAGGCCGTCTTCCAAAGTACTTCTGACACGCTCTGCTGATCAGAAACAATATATTAAATTTCTGTTTTCCCTATAAAAAAACGTAACATGAAGCTTCTCAAATTTTATTTCTTACCCTAAAAAGAATTTATTTCTTGGCTTCAAAAAAAAAAAGAATTTATTTCTTAATAATAGTGATATTGCTATCCCGAAATGTGATTACAGAAAGGTTACCAAAAAAAAATATATACAGTCATTTGCAGCTTCATTTTCTTTAATATTTTTTAATTTAAAATCCTAACTACCGTTGGTGCACTTTCGATATCATTTCTGCAAACTAATATCTGTAACTTTATCATTTACGATTTCTTAAATGGTGAGTGATAGTGTTTCGAAGTTAAATGTAACTTTGTTACGTACTCTAACCACATACACTACCTTATACTAAAAGGTTTCTAGACGTTAAGAAAGCAGGCAACGAGCATTTTGATGGCAGAACAGTTATTACTGAGGCTGATAACTGGTTGAGAATAGTGAAAAGGAAATGTGGAAAGATGAGATTGGATCGGGACAAGTGGGCCAACTTGGTAGGATATCTCTTAAAAAAGGCAGCCCAGAAGTGGGCAAACACGATCCAAAGCACTCATGGAGAGATACATGATTGGGAAGAGTTTAAGGCAGCGTTTATGTAGGAATTTTTCTTGCCAGCCAAGGCAAATGAGTTTAACCGGCTAAGACAATGAGGCATGTCGATAATGGAGTACCGGAAGAAATTTTATGAGCTCGGGAAGAATGTCCTAGAAGTTATGTCTAGTGAGACTAGTAAGGTTGCCCGCTTTATGGAAGGATTGTCAAAGAGCATAATGGGCATCTTAGCAGGAAAGAGGCCTAAGACCATGTCCAAGCTGATCAATACTATCTTAGCAATTTAGATTCATAAGGCCGAGGAGACTGATGGGAGTCAACTTTACGTGACTCCGGTGCATTGTTTATCCCCATTTACCATACTTTCAGCACATTTTTGGGTGAATTAGACCGTTTTCGGGGTGTTATCGTGAGCTTATGGCACGGGGAGTGAATCTGTTGCTTTGATGGATTATTACCCCTTTTTTTGTTGATATTAACCCCATTCCCGAGCACTTTTACCCTCTGGAATAGTTTGGATGTTTTTTGTTGTCTATGATGTTGAAGGGTATTGGTGTATCGAGGACCCGGAAGGTGACGATTTATGGTGAAAAGCATGATCGAGGCAAGAGGAGAGACCAAAAAGGAAGAAAAGTGAAGTTTTGGGGCAACATGGGTTCAAACGCGCGTTTGAACCCCAAACGCGCGTTCGAAGTCGCCATTTGATTGAGTTGAACCCCCTTCAAACGCGCGCTTGAAACTACCCTAAACGCTGTTCCAAGTTCTCCAAACAGCGTTTGAACCTTCTAAACGCTGCGTTCGGATGAAGATCATCAAGAACATGCCCGAGATGAAGCGAAAGCGGCGTTTCAACTATCTATGCTAAACGCGTTTGAAGATTCCAAACGCCGATCTCGACCCTCTAAGCGCGCGTTTGAGGCAAATTTCTGCAGCTTTTTCCCCCACCTATAAATACCCCCTTAGACTATTTCTTGGATATCAATTATTCTCTTAGCAAAACTCTACCCATTTCTTAGCTCGATTTTTGTAATAGCTTAGAATACTTTCTCTTAGCTTGAATCAACACTATTTTAGCTTAATCTTTCCATTTCTTAGCATAGATTTCTATTCCAAACACTAAGAGACCATCTTTTAATTAGTTTTCTATTTTGTACTTTTTGGATCTAAACTCGAATTTCTGTAAATTAATGGTAAATCTTTTCTCTCTTTTACTTAATATGGCTTTCATTTACAGTTTTATGTATGTTTTGATTAGTATAATGAGTAGTTAATCCCTTTTCATAGTCGAATCATGTGAAATTTGGTGAAATCACCCTTTGGGTGATGAAATTGGGAGTGAGTAGTGCTTTTTATTGTTGTATCTTGCATGTTTCACGTCTTAGAACTTGTTATAACAGATTTGGGCTAGATTGATCACCTAGGTCAAAATCACACACATCACTCTAAAGAGTTGTTCATATAGAGATGTGTGGGAAAAGGGGTTCTAAGATCACAGTGTAGACTCGGCTTAGTTGTTAAGCCCGAGCCCACAGTGAGGTTACTCGTTTTAACGTTTAAGCGGCTCTAGTGCATAACATGTCTCGTTAGTGAATCTTCTTTAGGGAAGGGTAGTTAACATGGCCTAAAGTGTTAGGAGAGAGTTGTTCAGACCTTAGCACCGGGATTAGGAGTTTGCACCCGTGAAATTGAATGCGAGAGTTCGTTTGTTACAATGCACACTCCCGGTTTTGTCTACCCTTGGGGTTGAAACTAGCCATTTTGATCATGGTTCGACTATGTCCCTTAATCTACCTTTAAAACCTAGTAGTTTAATCTTCTGTCTTTCTTTCTTATCTTTAAACTCGTTAGTAGGAATTAGTTTAGTGTCGTTGTAGTAAACAAATACTTTAAAAATATTGATCACCTAGACTAAGTAATACGTTCACTTTGGTACTTGCAAACACTTTTCCCTTGGGTTCAACCTCGTACTCCTGTAGCTATTCTAGAAATCGACCCGGTATGCTGCCGGTTAGAGAGTTAGTTTACCCACGGTTTCGAGTCTATTAAATTGTTCTTGAAGGGTGAATTTAGCCTCGATCAAAATGGCGCCGTTGCCGGGGAATTGTGTGCTATTTGTGATATCTTACAAGTGAACCGAAAGCTTAGGCCTAGGTTGTTTTCTTTTTTTTTTCTTCTTGATGATGGCTTTTTGTTGAAAAGTCACACCACCTATTGCGGTGGTGGTGGTGACTAGATACCGTGATTGTGTTCTTGTTGTTTTCTGAGATCTTGCAGCTTGAGCTTAAATGGATGGATTTTTCAATCAATACTACTCACCTGAACAACAATGCCCCTACCAACCTCGGCATCTGAACAATGTTATCAACAACAGTTCATGCCTCAGCCTCAGTATCAACAGCAGAGTAACCAAGGTTCATGGGCTTATCAGTGCCCTAGTGCATGCCAAAGTCAAAATTATTGTTATTCAAGTTATGAGCCACAACGTTATGAGGGTTGTCCGAACCCTGGTGCTTATCAGGATTACGGTGTTCATACTCAACGCGTTGATCGCTTCATCCAGATTCAGCCACTTGATCAGCCGAACTTTTTGGTATTCTTGATTTTGGATCGTTTTTGAATATATTTATGAACTTTACAAGGTAATAGGGTGTTCTTAATCAGAGTATTCGGTGTTGAATATTTTAGATTGCATATAGTATCTTGTAAAACATGGATTGCAGGATTTGGTGATGTTTTGGTACTATAAAGGTTCCAAATTATAGTTGGAAATTGGTCTAGGATCGTAGCAGAAAAGTTGCATGAAAATCCCTAGAATTTCCGTTAGGCGTGCGTCTAAGGAGAAGACTGATGACCAAAATAGTAACGACCAACCTTAACCGGCAGAGTACCGGGTCGGAAGTACTACAGTGGAGAGCAAGGTCGTATCCCACGAGGAATCAATCGAATACCAAAGTCGTTCTCATACTTAGTTTAGGTTAATCAACTGCATTCAAGTTTTGATTATGCTAAGATGATATTTAAACGAGAGAGAAAGAGAGAAAGAGAGAAAGAGAGAAAGAGATAAAGAGACATAGCCAAATCACGATCCAATTGAATACTTTCGCCCCTCTAATCGATTATTTGGGAATGGAAACTACCAACCAACCATCCTAATGCTTATATCGACTCGTTCATGGGTGCAAACTCCTAAGAGAGTACTAGACGCCATGCAACAACCTAGTACCCTTTGCCCGGTTCAACAGTCCGTCTTTAAGGATTTAACTGACCGAAACAAGATTAAGAACTAGAGCCGCTCGATTTACACCGACAAACCTCGTTACCCAATTGATCTAAACAACTCAGTCAATTGTAAATAACGATCTTAAAACCCCTTTTCCCACACCCCTTCACAACATACATTTATAAAAGTGGTGTGTGAGTTCATGAACTAGGTGTACAAGCTAATTCAAGCATTAAGAACAAGTTTTAAGACATGAATTCGTCATATAACAACAATTAAACACTACCCATTCCCAATTTCATCAACTAGAGGGTGATTTCTTCAATTTTCACATGATTTAGCTATGATATGTTTAGCTACTCATAATCAAACAAGCAATAGAAATCAAAGAAAGGATTAAAGCCATAAAAGAGAAAGAGAACTAGAATTAATTACCAAAATTCGAAGAGGATGATGTTTCTTCAATCTCCAACAACACCCATGTCACTTTGGAGGAAGAAGAAGATCCAAAAGACACCAAAATCCAAGAGTAGAGCTAACAATCTAAGCTAATTTAAGTCTAATCTAAGAGAGATTAAAGTAAGAAAGAGTTTAGAAGAGCTAAAAGGGAAGTGGTCGAGCTATACTACAAGTTAGGGTTCTAAGGAGGATCATCCATCCCTGAAAAACTATGTAAAAATGAATATATAGGTGCCCAAAAACGTCCGAATGCGTACGCATTGCTTCCAATGCGTACGCATTGCTCTAAGTTCAGCAAAATTCGACTTTCTGCTCTAGGAATGCGTAGGCATTCGAGTGAATGCGTGCGCATTGCCCTGTCAGCATTGATGTCCTTCAGTAATTTGGCGATATCTTTGCGTGTAGAGCTCCGATTTAAGTGATTCAAAGTGCGTTGAAAAGATAATTCAATTATCTACAACTTTGATGAAGACCAAAAGTCCAGAAAATGGCTCCAACATAGCTCAAATATCACATAAAGTGAATGTAAGGCGAAAACACCCACTATATTTGATCCGTTTCCATCCCCGGGCTTCGGTTTCGTCACTCTAAGTCTCATGCCTCATCTTCCGGGCTCACGAGTCACCTATTTCCTGCATTTCCATAGCAGCCAACATACCAAGCATAATTCCACAAGATAAATAGGGCTCGAAAAGGGTCAAAAACATCGTAACATGCCGAGGTTTTCCATCAATGTGACGGTTCACCTCAAAGTGATTGCTCAATGTGTTTTGCCCTATAAATGGTCTAAAACTACCCAATACAAGCCAAAAGTGTCATAAATGGGGGTTAAAACATGCACCGAGCTTAGTAAAGTTGACTCTCATCAAAGACGCCTACCGATACAGAGTCTGAGGGAAATTCGCAGAAGTTGCATGCGTGCACCTAAGGATAGGGCCGGCATGTGCCTATCAATGCAGGGAGGTTAAGGTACTCCCACTTGTCTCAGGCATGCGCCTAACCTCCAGAATGTGTAGAATCGTGTTTTCAATGTGTACGTATAACATGATATGATATGGTATGTATGTCCTCAAGACATTAATTGGAACTTGTCAAAGTCTAGTAACTGATTTCTGGTAGCACTGGCTTAGCAACTACTGAAACCCTCTGCGGGGAGAATGTGGGAGAATCGAAAGACTTTTGTCTAGGCCTTTCGGGACATTGATTTAGTAGTCAATGATCTCTTTGCCATGTGATATGTCATCTAATATAGAATGGTTAGGACTAGAAGTCTATATGAAGCATTTTTATGTGAATGAACGTAGGTGGCTAGATTAACTTCGTAATATACCATTTGATGTGTCTAAAAGTTAAAACGTAATGTTTTATGGTAATGCATGCATGTTTTCGTTTCACAACATGGAACAATCCACACAGAACAGTCTATACCATATGAGGTGATGAACATATCCCGGTGCATACCCATCATTTGGGCGAAGTGCCCTTGACTCATAACGTAACAAATCCTTGTTTGAGGAAGAGTGAGCTCTTATTATAACTTATGTGGTAGCGAATGTAATTCTTTACTTGTATAATTGTTTGTACTATTCTTCTATCCTTAAACAAGTATGTATCTAAAAATATAGAAAAATTTATTTCATTTACTGTTTACGAAAGTACTGTCGAATAGGAAAAAGTTCATTTCCCATGCATTGGACTATCAAGTGGGAAAAAAATTACACAAAACAACGTCGTTTTACTTATAGCATACATACAAAACGATATCATTTTATGTGCAATATCACACTTGATGGTTAAATACTTAAATGTATTGGGAGATCAGGTCGAATACATAAAACGATGTCAATACATTAAATAGCATTATATGCTTTAGAATGGTGAGATGTACTTTGTTTTGTATTTATGTGGAACCAATGGGGAATAGGACAACGCCAAACTGATGAACCCTGGATGAGATGAGACTATAATGTGACTTCTTCACGTGGAAACTCTGTTTCTCATTATACACCCCACCTACGTTACATATCCGTTTTAATGATTAGTTCTGATGAAATCAATACACTATAATAAAATTGTTCATCAATAATTTGTAAATATTAAAAAATGGTCCTTTGAGCATTTTGCATTGAGAGACCATTTAAAAAAAAAGAAATTGAATCAGACCGAGTACGATGAATGATTGAGACATATCTTTCGATTTATATATCACATTAATCTCATATATGAGGCGTAATAAATATAATGAGATACAATGAAATCTTATTCCATCGACTTTCATTGTTTTGAATAATAGATGAAATATGATCCGGTCAATAAAAACTAACAAAAGTCGTTGTCATCACAATCATTCCAACCGTACCATACAATCAACTCACATCAACCTTACCATCTTACCATATATTACTCATTCCACCCCATCCATCCCCACCCTCCACCTTCACTCACCGGCCACCGCAACCCCTTCACCATTGCCACCCTACCCCTACCACCTACCCTACCTTAGCCTAGCCCTCCCTAACTCACATCAAATGCCTCACCCTCACTCTTACCACCCTCCATCAACCACCTCACCCTATTCTAACACCCTCACCTTACCCTTACACATGGTAACTACCTTAAATTTACCTCGCATATTATCTTACCCCACCTGCCTTACATACCTTATCAATTTCATCACACTCTTACCACCCTACCCATACCCTCACCATCATACACATCCCTCTTACGCTATTACCCTAAAATTACACCATCCCACCCTCCCATCTGCCTTACATACCTTATCAATTTCATCCACTCTTACCATCCTACCCATACCCTTACCATCATACACATCACTTTTACGCTATTACCCTAAAATTACACCATCCCACCCTCGTACTCACCCGCGCACCCGCTCATGGCCTTATACCCATCCATCTTACTGCCCCGCTCCAGCCCCACCTAAAATCACCAAATTTTTTTTATCCTCACCACCTATCACCGCTGTGTCATGTTTCGTAAATTCACATTTATTCAATTCAATCGCGAGGCAAACACGTTAATGGAATGCTCTATAGACTGCATTTCTTTCACAGTTCGGTTCGGTACGATTAATGACCGTAACCGAAACCGAAAATTTCGGTTAGTAAATATCCGAAACTGAAACCGAATCGTTTGCTTTAGGTAAAACTGAATTCAACTGAATCAAAATATATGGTTCGGTTAACCGAAAATCGAAATAAAATTTAACAATTCTATTTGGTCATAAACGGTTTGGTATTTTATTCGGTTATAAACAGATCAGATAACGGTTCGGTTATAAGCATTTTTTATAATATATATATATATAATATTTTGGTTATAAAAATTAATTATACATGTTGAATATAAACGGTTCGGTTCTGCAAAAAGATAAATAAATATAAACGGTTCGGTTACGGTTTTTGGTTTGGTACGATTTCGGTTCGGTTACAGATAATTTGTAGCGTGAACCGTAACTGAACCGAAATTTACGGTTCGGGTTTCGGATAAACCGTATCCGTGAACGTCCCTAATTTTACATTATATTATATCCATCCAATTCAAACTAATCATAATTGTTAAATAAGGAGACCTCAATCTACGAATTATAATTTCAAATCCCGGATTTGTTTTCTCTTTGAAATCCGAGAAGTTCAATCTCATTATTTCCTAAAGGACAAAAGCTTTCATTAAGAGCAACTTCAACGACAGCATCAATACAACAAATTGCCGTAAAATTCCACTCCAATGGCTGTGGTTTTTCTCTATCAAATTGGTGGAAAGCAAAAAATGACCAGCAAATTTGCTGTTGGTTTTTCCTACCGGCAAACACTATTCAACCCCTTTTTAATATATAATTGATATTTGAAGATGGAATATGCTAAGAATATTTCTTTTTGGTGTAGAACCATTGGAGTTGATGGATAAAATTTGGTGTAAAAGTTACACCAATCTGATGATTTGGTGTAAAATTTGGTGTAAACCCTTGGAGATGCTCTAACAAAACCAAACATAAGGAGTACATACTTTTTATTACTCCTTGATGTTCATTATCCATACAAGGAAATTACCAGACCAATAAACACTATATGTAAGATTCCTCCCAAATAAACTTAGCAAGTTCATGAGCCATGACATTCATACTTCGTCTCTTTCACATTAATGAGCTGCTCGAGCTCGACTCGTTTCCTTTGATGTGCACCTTGAGTACGTTCAGCTCAAGTCCAAGTCCGATGAATTCCTATATAGGAGATTCATTAACGAGTTGAGCATCGAATTGCTAATAAACAACTATGCTCATTTACACCCCTTGTTGAGAATCTATTCGATAAATTATTGGATTATGTTATAGCATTTTTTACTCTGTTCAAGACAATATGATTAGGGCGCTTAATCTTTTGATTTTAGACCCAAAGTTAAGTTTTACGCAATTTATTTATTTTTTTCTAGTTAGAAAATGATTCATGTGTACGAGGTGTTAATTTCAAATCAAGCGAAATGTATTTGAAAATGCTTGGGTTATCAGAAAGTGGGAGACCCGAGAAATTTTTTCAATGGGGCAAATTAAAAAAAAAGGTTAAAAAGGTCGGGAAAAAAAAAAAAAAAAACCGTTTCGAACACGTACGTGAAGTGATAAAGCTTCTAACAGATCGAACTAAATAGATAATTGTACAAGAGATTGTGTCAAATAATATATATACACAATTTTAATATTATTAAAAAGATATGATAGTAAATTCGTTCGAAAATTTAAATGGGTCAATGCACTCTCTTTTCATGCTGGGTCCGCCCATACTATCGGATGATAAGAATTTAAAATGAACACACAAGCTAAATTGAGTGGTAATTCCCATTTCATTGGGAGAAGAAAAAGAAAGGGGGAATGAATGGGACCAAAGTAAGTTTGAAAGTGATTTAAAAATAACACAAATTTTATGTTGGATGCGAGTCTGAATCCTGGTACAGACCAAAAACCAAATAGGAATCAAACATTCTAAAATGGGCCCCTCCCTACCTGTAAAAACTTTCCACCAATGTATCCCTTTGAAAATACTGACTTGGTGGTCCAAAACTTGCACCTGGACCACTCTAAAATTTCACTAAGAATAGAGAGTTACCTGTCAAAAAATGCCCATCCCCCCTTCATAGATGCACTTTCTGAACTCTTATTTTACTTGTCAGCGTCAGGACAAGGGAAAGAATAGATAGGTCAAAGCAATTGCGAATATGGGTTGATAGGACAAAATTGAACCCATTCCAAAATAATCCATCAATATTGAAACCCATTATGCAGACTCTCTCTGTCATCTGAGTTACTTGAAGATTAATTGCAAAAGTTTTATTGATTCTGGTTTTTATTTTTTATTTTTTTAGAACATGCATGAAGAGTCTAATAGACAAAAAACATCATTATTCTTGATTAGGCAATGACTTTTTCGAAACTGGGACTTGGACTCCACACGGGTTGGACCGGTGCCATATGAGGATTTGGCTTATGCGTCGTGATGCATTTTATCATGGGTTGTGCTTTTGAATCATGTGTGTAACAAATCACTTAGTAGTGTTGTACTAGGCTACTAGCTCGACTAGTAGAGGGGAATTATTATTATTTGATAATGCTCTTGTTAATATCCGTGGTTGTTCGGTAAAAGAAAAAGAAATAGAAAAAAATTATCCGTGCTTGTTGGTTTTGTTGATTCAACGATTCTACCATTACTAAATACATATGTATTTACTCATTTGCTTTGTATTTGATAATGGTACGTCTGTACCATTTACTTACTCTTTCTTCCATTATTGTGACTAGGGTTCGAGTCTCACATAGAACGAAAAAAGATACGTGTGTATCTTTAAGACTTTATAGTTGGACACAACATTGCATGAGCATGAAAGGAGTATTGTCTTCCCGGGCATGATCATGTGTTGATGAGATAGGTTTCCACATGTAAAAAGGGTATTCTAAGAATGTGCATCTCCAGGCTCCAGGCTCCAGGCTCCAGGCTCCCTCTTCCTATACTCTTCACATGGAGGACTATATAGTAGGCCCCAAACCAAATCTTTTAATATTCACGAGCCTATCTAACTGCTCTGTTTCAAATCGTCGTCATCTATCATCTCTTTTTCTTTATCACTTACTCATTAGTTTTAATTCAATAAAGTGTGACATAGACTTATAATAATCTAATCCTAGTAAATAGATGAGATTAACATAAAGTATCTAATTTTACATGAAAAAAGAAACCCTGCAGAAAATTAAAATGGGCTGAAAATTCGACAAATATTTAATCAGAAACATTAATGATTGAGGCGAATACCTGAGCTTTAATTTATCGTTCCGGACAATATAAAATAATATATCCACAATGCAATGTCACAGTATATAATGAGTATAGCGAATCATCTCAAAGCATCGCTAGGCGTATGATACTTTGCTATACTTTTTTTTTATGCCCCTTGTCCTTTGCTATATATGTTTTGCGACTCTCTCACGATATCCTGATAAGCTTTGTTATATTTGTTGTGACACTCGTTTGTTTATGTCATTAGTGACAATTGCTGGATATATTTCAATATAGTGTCATTATAGTGATCGTGGTCTATCGCACGTGTCAATCAAGATACAACTATCCTAACTTCACTGTTAATTAATAGAACTTCATTTCCTGAAAGGATCATATAGAGTGTGTGTTATGCAATCTCTTCTTCAGACCAGAACGAAATCAATGTGTTGACAGTGTACATGATGCATTTACGCATGCTAAAGTGATGTATTACGCTAAAACCAATGTTCATTCGTTAACAAGGTAAAATCTCTCATAAGTCTCTAAATACTCAATGATTGTAATCAATGCAAGTGTGTGAATCTTCTTGTAAATTTGTGCGTGATAAAAGTTCTTTTTTATATTCTTAGAATAGTCGACACAACGCCGAAAACCACGGTAAATTGATGTGTTCTGTTTTCTGTTTCTATTTCGTGTTGATTATTGTTTTCACGTTAGATTGCATATGTTTCTGTTCTTGATATGTTACAACATTTCACTTATTCCACTTGTGCACCGTAACGGTAATTCAAATATTGATAATGCAAGTAAGATAATTCATGTGTGATAATGTAAGTACCGTATTCCTCATTTATGCCTTAGCATTTTTTTTTTAATGCATTCTTTTATGTCATGTCTTGTTCCCTATTTCACCTAATCGTATGTTGCATTATAATTACGTTATAATTATTATCACGCTATTTTGGTAAGTAAAATTGCATCAAAATAAAAAATATCGGTGTATGTCCGAGATACTATCATGACTCTCTTTTGATTATATTTTTTAATGAGTCGCCGTGCTCATACCTCATGTATTACTATTTCATATGAAGATTATGTAGAATATGAGGAGACAGATAATTAAAGAGTCATAGAATATAGATACCTATTATTTTTTATCTTAGAGTTTATGCTTATAGGATGTCATTTCTGTTATATAATACTTATTACACTATTTCAATAGTACTTTATTTCTAGTGTTGCTGTTTCATAGTTAGTATTTGTCTTGAAGCCCATTTTTAGTGGATGAGGAGTTGTACTTTTATTTTGGGAATCGTGGAAATTACGACCGAGAGTCTCTGTCTATTTGGTTTCAGGTTAGGTTGGATAGAATTGATTTATGAGAGAAAAAATGATATAAAATAAAGTTATAAAATTGAATCTTGTATTGAAATTTGTGTAGATGAAAAAATGATTGGTAAGAAAAATTTCAATGAAATAACATAAAGTAAAATAATGATTATAAAGTTGAAATCTTGTACAGAAACTGTGTAGATGAAGAAATAATTGTTGAGATAAATTTTAATGAAGTATTATATTGATAAAATAATGATTAAATGTAGTGAGCAAATAAAATGAAATGTTTAATATTATTTTATTTTTTATGGTGAAATGATAGATGAGAAAATTATAATAAAATACTACCTCCGTCCCATAAAAAAATTCCAAAATTTTAAAATGAATTGTTCTATAAAAAGTTTCAATTTAGAAAATCAATACATCATTTAATGTACTTTTTCCAAACATATCTCTATCGTAGCATTTAATATTTATATATTTATTTCATATCCCAAAAGAGAATTTATTATTTGATAGGGGTATATATGTCCATCACTACTGAAAATACAACACATTAATTGCTTTCTGTGCACCATAAAAATTAGACACTTTTTTTATGAGACGGATGTAGCAATAGAATTAATTAAATAATAATAAATAAGATAGTGAAATGAATAAAATATTGAGTTGTATCCAAATGGATCCAATTAACCCCAATCGAGTCGGGGCTCTGTCTTGATTTATGTCAATATTGTTCCATTTTATTAGTTATTATTATGAGTCTGACTTGATTTATGTCAATTGTTTCATCTTGAGTTGGGGGCTCTGTCATATGAAGTTAATGAATGACGAGTTGAACACATTTCGAGCGGCATGCATATATCTTTACATTTTTGGAATCGGGTATTTGTCAAATAGATTTTCAAATGCAAGATGGGAATAAATATGACATACTACGTACAACCATCATAGCAGTTGATATATCAAGAGAATAATGTAGGTTAATCAATTCAAAGTAGTATGTTCACGTTAAAATGATTACAACAAAGTTACACAAAATATCTTACATCAGATTCATATGATAATCAAATGACTGAAATCAACTTTGAGTTTTAGCAACATCGGCGATGTCTAGTGACGTGCTAAACAACTGGCGGAGAGCCGAGTTCCTCTGACTCACCTCCGCCGAAACGACGTCATGACCCTTTAAGCCAGCGTCGCATGAATCAACATCCGCCATCGCCGCTTTCACGAATTTGACAAGATCATCTTGATCGTTCGAAACGAGAGCACTAACAGAATCTTCAATAAGCTCCACAGCAGTAATATAATGATCACTACAATCAGAGAGAGCTTGTTGAAGTTCCGGTTGTGAATCCATACCTGTATTGCTCAATGATTGCTTAATAAACAAAGAAGTGGCGGTTGCATTTTTCTCTGCAGCTCTTAATGCGATGAAGGTAAAGCCTTTTAGGTCTGCCTTTGCGGTGTTGCGGTCGTTGGTTAGAAGATCAATGCAGAATTGTTTCTGAATTGATTTCTGGCAGGCGGTTGAGATTAAATTACTAGTATCGTGAGCCGGCTGTTGTGCCATATATTGAATTGCCTGAGCATGGAAGCAGAGACAAGGGAGGAGGAGGAGGAGAAAGGAGAAAACGAAACGGGCCATTTTTTATTTAGCACTGTTTGATTTCTGCTTTGGTGTGTTGTCTAAGATTGTTGGATTAATTAGATGAAGTTGTTGTAAAAGAGGGGGTTTGAAATTGATGATAGAGAGCATTTTGAGGGACTTTTTTTTTTCATGTTGAGAGGTGGAAATGACTTGACATATGTGTAGTGTTTGTAGGCCAAAAACATGGGAAATACTTGGTTCTTATCTAATGTAAATATTTTACCTTAACTAAACGACATTTTTTTTTTGCATTACAAGTAACTTACCGATACATCACACTATCTATATGTACACAACACCAGAATAACCTTCAGGAAAATCGATTTCTGAATCAAGAATCTACTTTGAAAAAGTTGATTCTCATGATCGACTTTTAGAAAATTCATTCTTGATTCATCAACAGTTTAAAGTTTAAAATTATCGAATATTTCGTTTGAAAAAGTTGGAAATTTAAATTTCAAGTACATATGATGCACTATAATCCCGATCGTTGAAATAAGTCTAAAATCTTAAGAGTTCGAAGGTAAAAGACCGTCTAACCCATAATAAGAACTGACTTATTGGAGATAGTCTCCGTTCAACTGTCATTCATTTTGACCTCCCTTCGATGGCTCTACGGGTGTGGGGTTGAATTCAAAATTTTGGTATAGTATGTTGGAGAGGAAATTATGAAAATAAACGCACTACCTTCATCATCGACTAAAGCACCGTGAGAAAAGATGACGCCTCATGATATTTTGACTTCATCTCCCTTCGGATGAACTTCACCCCAATTAATATACAATGCTTAGTCTTCGAAAGGATCGGATGTCGGTTTGACCTTGCGGTTGTGACCTCCCTTTGGTGGCACACCACAGGGCCAATATCAAAAGCCGAGATAGTGAGTTACACATACAAGGACTAACGTTTAAGGGAGTCTATGCTAAATTACCGAGGTAACCGGTACTTAAATGAAGAGAATGAGATATTCTTGATTATTTATGATACTTATTTGAGATTGTCTCAGATTGACCGCGTGTCTTTGTTTTGACCTAGCCCTTCGGCAGCATTACATTGTGAGGTC
This sequence comes from Gentiana macrophylla, assembly GCA_026214975.1. Lineage (NCBI taxonomy): Eukaryota > Viridiplantae > Streptophyta > Magnoliopsida > Gentianales > Gentianaceae > Gentiana > Gentiana macrophylla. The sequence goes on from CM047811.1 coordinate 101,945,212, forward strand.
GAATTCCTGGTAGGAAAATCTTTGTGCATCACGTTTATTATTTTAAAATAACTATTTTTGTGGTGTATGATTAATAGTTAATGTTACTTTTAATGGTTCTTTTATTCAAACCTCATGATTGATCTTAGCTAGTGGCTTAGAAGGACAATCATTTATCAAAACTTCATCCACATTCTCGATGTCTTAGAAGGACAATCCTTTATTGAACTTAATCCACATTGTAGATTCCTATGGAGTGCAGCGTTTCTTGTTAGATCGAGCACCCACAAGAAATTGGGATAATGTTGTAAGTACATGGGGAAGAAAAAGCACAGAACACAACAGCTGAGGCAACAACAACAACAAAATCATTGACATTAAGGACTTGCTTGGATATTTGAATGCATATGGAATGAAAATAATGATGAAAATGAACGATTTTTTTTGCTTCATTCTAATGTGGGGACGGTTGTAAACCCCTCTAACTAGTTTTGAAGTTGAAGGCCCACACGACATGATCTAAGGGCAAAGAGTTTGAATGCTTTAAAAAGACAGTTGAACTTTAAGCTGGAGTGGGAGGTTCGAATCCCGTAAATGAGAGATTTCTTTCAGTTCTTTCATATAATAGCAAGTAAATGACTCTGATACAATAAGTTTCTTAATTAACATCTTCACTCATTCCGTGAGACAGGGAAGTGAGGTCCCTTATAGTTAGGGTTTAACTTTTAATGTTGAGCTTGCAAATGGCAATGTTTTGTCATGCCACCTTTTTAGTCTTATCATAGAAATGACTAATAAAGAGGGAAACAAGAGAAAAGAGATTACTTTTATTCTAGGAACTTATCGAGTGAAATAAGAGTCCATTAGAGTCTCCCCAATGATACATCTTTAAACAACACTCCAAACACATCGGTTTTCATTACAGTTATACATTTTTTAGGTTTTTGTCTAGAAGGACAAACTAATGTTTTTATCAGGCTACAAGGAAATGGATTATTAATTAGGACAAAACCTAATTAACTTATCAAAATGCCCTTTTTCTAATTAAACCTAATTAACCTACTTAATCTTTCCCTCATCCAGACGCCACATCTCAAAAATGCATCATTGTTCAAAAACAAAATTCACTGCCGCCGGAAGCGTTCCTAATCCCCAAATTTTGGCCGCCTGTGTAGAGATGCCGGAGAAGGAGATGTGATTATTGCCAGGACGATTCCGGCCTGTGCAGAGATGCCGGATTTTCATAGAAGAAGGAGATGTGATTATTGCCCGACATTCATGTGATTATGTTGTCGACTCAGATTCACCCACAGCAACCCCCTCTATTCCGTCCACCGTCCGGCTGCTGCTTGTTCATTCATGCCGGATTCTTGGGCAGCCGTTGAGCCGACCCATAAGCCGCCCCATTAACGGCGGCCATTCAAAAAATTCTAGACTTGAGATGGAGAATGGTGGTGGCTCCGACTATGAAGGACGTTGTAGCAGAGAGCTCCGATCATGGCCACCGGGGTACATTGAATTAGCAGAGCTCCGATCATGGACGGTGTATTTTTTATTTTTATTTTAAAAAAAGTTTAGGGTTTAGGGTTATTCTTATTAATTTTGTAACGTTACTACATTTTTGATGTAACTTTATCTATTTTATGGGTATTAATAATTGTTTATTGGCGTTACTTACATTTTACTGGTACATTACTACTTGTTTTAGGTTTATTATTACTTGTTTATTGGTACATTACTTTTTTCATTGGATGTTACGATATTTTTTATGGTACATTACTCGCTTGGTTGTTACTATTTGTTTTGTTTTTTCTTCTGTTACTACACTTTATCTAGTGTTACTACGTGTTTAATGTGTAAAAGGGTATTTTTGTCCATTTATTATGAATTTGTCATTTTTAATCACATAAAATGTAGTAACGTCATTCTGGACCCATTCATGATTTCTTTTAACCTTCTAGTCCCTCCCCCTACATTTTTAACACTTTATAAAAAAAATCCACTCCAATAAATACCTGTTATACAATCCTTCAAACACCTCTTGTTTCAACTAACATACCTAAACACTAAGTTTTATCATTTTTGTTTTTTAATATTCATCCAGCACAATTGAAATAAATTACTTTTTATTTTCAAATTGTATATGTTAAAATATCTTATGTTTTCTCAGGAAAAAAAATTTGTCGTATGTGATTTAAAAAAAATGATCAATGTTATATATACAAACACATGTTTTTTTTTTCTTTTTATGTTTCATTACTATTTTTCATATACATTCCACAATACCAATATTGTCTCGAAACAAAAAAAATCAAGCGTTTAGTGTGTTAAAGGTTTCTTTTTTTATTTATTTAATTTTGTGTGCCTATATAATAGTTGCCTCCAATTTTCCTTTTCATAAACTCTAATTAATACAGAATACATGAGTAGGAGGTCGGATCCTCTGCCGTAGGTTAAACACAGCATTCGGTGCTGTGACATCAAAACGGCGTCGTTTCGACGTTACACGACGCCGTTTTGGTCGCGAACTAAAAAAAAAAACATAACAGCAAAACGGCATCGCTTTGCGTCGAAACGACGCCGTTTCACGTCACAGCATTCACGGCAGGGGGCTTTCACGGCAGACGATCCCAATTCCATGAGTAGTGGGAAGAAATGAAGGTAAAGGGGTACATGGTGGGTACACTATTCACCTTTAGGAGAGACTTCAAATACAGTATAACCTCGATAAATAAATAACTCTGTCAAATGAATAATTTTCTATGGGCCCGACTTGGGCAAAGGCTTAAAATAATGTTCGATAAATGAATAACATCGCTAAACGAATATATTTTTTTTCTGGTCCTGAGGGTATTTATTTATCGAGGTTATACTTTATAGAGTATTGAGTAGCATTTTTTCAGATCAAGTAATCTTAAAGTTAGTTACCGCAGCTTCAAGTTTGTGAACTATACTGAATTCCTATGTTTAGAGTTTAAATAAAGTGCCCATTGCGGACATTCTTAGACTTTAATAGAAACACTTACGACAGCTAGTTCTAGTCTAAGTTGCATGAGTTGCATGAGAGTACAATGACAACGAACATTAAAAATAGTTGACAGTAGACAAGGACTAATCCTGTAATTAGAAAGACAGCACTAGTAAGCTAAAACAAGACTTAATTAATGTAGATAACATAACACGGCCTGTTAGAACATGAAGGACTGGTTTGTAATATTCCAGATGTAGTGTCCTTTCCATGTTATGCATTTTATGCAATGTAGCAGGACACTTGGCAGTGTTTTAGCATAGGTTGTTAGATTGAGAGAATATTTTGTGTAGTACTTATCTGTGTAATGGTTGGAACAATTAATCTATGGAAATTACATTATCTTAATATTCAGTTTTATCTTGGTAGCAGAGCCAATTCATGGCTGACGCCGATCCTACCTCCGGGGGCTTGCCACCGCCTAACTCCATCCCTTCCGGAGCTACTCCGGTATCTACCACTGCAATCCCATTCTCTACTTTGTCTATTGGGTCTATCACTACACCAATCCGACAAGCTATTTCCGGAGGAGGCGGCTCCATTTCCACAAACACTAGCTCTCCGTTATCCAGTATTCCATCGCCCCTTTCTTTACTCTTCAGCTACATGCAAGTTCCTTTAACTACAACCTCTCCGATTCCAGCTCTTACCCGAACTGGATTGCCTCCGTTCCCGACGTTTATGCAAACACCGACAATTCCAGTTACTAGTCGTCTTCCTGGCCATTCCGCTCCCTTTGGTGGAAATCTGAATCAGAGTTGCACTGTCAAGCTGGATACTAGCAATTATCTTCTATGGAGATCTACAATTCTTCCCATAATTCGTGGTCACCGTCTTGAAGGACATTTACTGGGTACAGACGCTTGTCCTCCTCAATTTCTTGGTGGTTCTGGCTTTGGATCTACACTGAATCCTGCGTATGATGACTGGGTTGCCTTGGATAATCTTCTTATGGGTTGGCTGATGGCCTCAATGACTGAATCTGCTCTACAAGAGGTTGTTGGGTGCACATCCGCATTTGAGGTTTGGAATACCCTTGAAGTTCTTTTTAACAACAAATCTGAAGCTAGGATGCTTAAGTATAAATGTGCCTTGTCTAGAACAGATAAGGGTAATAGATCAATGATGGAATATTTGGCCCTAATGAAATCATACTCGGATGGTCTGGCGGCTGCAGGATATCCCATCTCCAAAGCTGAACTGATTTTAGCTGCTCTTGGTGGTTTAGGAAAGGACTATGAATCTGTCATAGTCAATATTACCTCAAGGATTGGAACCTTAACTTGGCAAGAGGTTCAATCTCAACTGGTTACACATGAACGTTTACTGGCCCGCTTCAATCCTACTTCCACCTTGGATGGTCCTTCTCCTACAACCAATATTGCTACACACAAATCCGGAGGCAGGGGAAGAGGTAACAATTATGGTGGAAACAACTCAAATTCAGGAAGAGGCCATGGATACAAAGGTGCTAGAGGTAGAAATCAAGGGAACAGAAGAGGAGGTAGGAATGGTCCTAGGCCTGTATGCTAGGTTTGTGGCAAATCTGGACATATTTCAGTACCATACCAAACAGTGCACTCATCTTGGTCTTAGCTCCAACCACAAAGGGTACCTTTGTTTGGATTCCAGTGGCAGATTATACATATCCAGGGATGTGATCTTTGATGAAAGTACGTAGTTTCCCCTACTCCAAATCTTCTTCACCACAGTCTATTGGCCAAGCTTCTCCTTCCACTACCATCTTGCCAAACCTACCTTTCCCAGATCACAATCATGCTTCTTCAAAGTATTCAACTTCTGGCATGTCCACTCCTCAATCTGTTCAAACTTCTCCTCTCACTCCTACCCTACCTCAATTCTCTACTTCTGATTCTGGTCCTGGTAAATTCCCAACACCTACACAATCTCCTGATTCTACACATTCCTTCAAGTCCGTGAGCTCTTCATCTCAATCCTCTAGTTTCTTACCTAGTTCACCCTCTCTGTCCACTAATCATTCCCCTGTCTCTCAGCATGGTTATGTACCTGGTTCTTCTGTGGTTCAATCCCCTTCTGAACCCTTATCTTCACCTCCTTCCAATCATCAGTCTACTATTACGAATCAGCATCCTATGCAAACCAGAGCCAAGAGTGGCATCTTTAAACCTAAAACTTATTCCTACATAGCCTCTTCTGCTTATCTTCCTTATCCCTCACCTGAACCTACAAAGGTCTCAGAGGCTCTCAGTGATCCTAACTGGAAGCAGGCTATGCAAGATGAGTACAATGCTCTCTTGAGGAATCACACTTGGGATTTGGTTCCCAGGTCCAAAGCACACAACCTGGTTGATAACATATGGGTTTTCAAGTTGAAACTTAATCCGGATGGCACAGTGAACAAGCATAAAGCCAGATTAGTTTCAAAAGGCTTCAATCAAACTCCAGGTGTGGACTATTCTGAAACATTTAGTCCAGTAGCAAGAGCTTCTACCATTACGATAATTCTTGCCTTAGCAGTTGCTCTTGACTGGCCCATCAGACAAATTGATATCAACAATGCCTTCCTTAATGGCACATTGTTTGAATCTATTTTTATGCAACAACAAGAGGGGTTCATTGATCAGACCAAACCAAATCATGTATGTCATCTCAAAAAGGCCCTCTATGGTTTAAAACAAGCTCCAAGGGATTGGTTTGAGGAATTGAGGAAGCAGTTACTGTTAGGTGTAGTGCCCGAAAGACAATTTGTGTAATTGTTTTTAATAATGAATGACAGAATTTATCTCACCTTAGTTACTTGCTTTGTGCTTATAAAGTAATACACTGCTGCAAACCCTAAGTATATCTGTATGTAACCATTTAACTCAGTGTATGGATTACACGTGAGGATTGAGTTAGTGGTGATATACTTAAAGCTGTTAGTCCGTGGTGAACTTAATCGAGTTTAGGGTCTCTTGATTAAAACACCAATAATGCGCCTGAACACCTTAGGGTGTGATAGTCTTATCGATTTGTCGGTAGAGGAGGTACTACGTGGGGCATTTATATATGATGGCATTCATATAGATTTGGACCGATTTAATCTGAATTTCTCGATATAATTCCGTAATCGAGGAATCTTATTAAATCATTAGATGATCATATATGGATCAACCTTAATCTGAGGTGATCACGAGTCTTTGCTTGTCCCGGGGTAGTGTTTGATGTGTTAGTTACGGTTCACTTAAATAATGTGTTCCAAGCCACTTCTCATTGGCACTATCTCCGGATGAGTGAGTAGTTCGATTTTCACAGACATGGAATCCATTCCTTCCTGCGGGAAGTAGAGAGACGATCCCCTTATTTGTTAGCCACGAGAAAGTGATCGATCGGCCGAGTTCATATTTAGACTAATTAGCTACTAGTCGGATATGTGAACTAATTGATCATTAGGGGTTGATGGTAAATAAGGATAATATATTACGAGTCGGGTTCACGGAGACTTCCCTCTCAGAATGGACGATCTATGGAGGGTTAATCCGTATGTAGTGATTATATCAATGGACGCTTATTCGCTCTATGGGTTGAGTATAAGTATACATCTATAATCGGTAGAGTTCGATTTCGGGTTTATGGTGGCGTAATCCGGAATTAATAATTAATGTACTTTACATTCGATGAATAATTAATTATTGGATTACTCATGGTTATAGGTCCGTGGTCCCCGATGTGAGCACGTGTAATTTGGACTAATAATCTTGTTATTTGGGCCTCATTGATAATTAATCATTGAAATTTAATTAATTGATATGCATGGATATTATTTTTAATTTAAATAATATTATACACATAAAAGACATTTTATGTGGGCTAAATTGACCTAAAAGTGGCGCCATTATGTGATGAAAATAATTAGAGAGAAATTAGTTTTCTTGGATAATTATTTAACATGTGATTTATCTTTTATTTGTTAAATGATAATTCATGGAATAATAGATAATAATATGATTTATCTTAATTTGTTTGGGATAATCATTTTATTTATCTTTTATTTGGAAAAGGATTAATGTGATAATTATCACTTAATTATTTAATCCTTGGAGGACATTGATTACTCTCCTATATAAAGAGAGTTCTCCCCAAGTCTAATGGCAAGGTACTATTCACGTCACTATTCACCGAGAGAAATTGGCGAAAAATTTCGGCCTCTATTCTAGGGTTCGAGTTGGAAAAATCTTGGGATTTTTAGTTTGCATATCAAGGAGGCTCGTGTATCAAGAAGGGTGTCCACCAACAACCGTTTGGAGAACACATCGGAAGATCTTGGCTTCTCTTCCTAATGTTGGTAACTTGATTTTAACCCCCTTGTAGTTGTTAAATCCTTTAATTATGTTTTATGATATGTAAATCGTGATCCGTCCGCTGCGCATAGATCTAACTCGTTTAGATCTAAGAACCTGCATCCTTCATGTGGTATCGAGGCAGGTTCCACGATTTATATAGTCATAATCGTAGTTAAGCGATTTAAAGGAGTGGAGTGCATGTAGGTATTTTTTTACTTACTTATTTTATGCATTGATGTGATTAAAATTGTTATGGTTGAAGAGATGGATTGGGGTTGGCATCGTTTACCCGTTAGATCTATTGTAAACTCATATGAACGATGAAAATTCGTTCATATGAGTATAGGAAATTATGTAATTTATTTTTATTGCAATTTTAATTTCCAGAAAATAGATTTGTTTAGTAGCTGTTTAGATATTTCGTTTTTCCCGTTGATCGAGCCGTTAAAAAGAAGATCCCTCCGGTCAGAATCAATATTGGAAGTTGATGAACAATCCCACAAAATTTGGCGTCGATCAGAGTCCGTTTGGATGTCCGTTCGTTGCTGCAAAGAAGCTGCTGTAACAGAAAAACGCAGGATTCACAGAAACCCTACCTGTGACTTCCTAGAATTTCTGGGAGAGTTTCGACCGTTGAAACGCAAATCCAACCGGTCAGATTTACAAATATGGAGTTTTGGACGTGGAATAAAAATTTCAGGTCGATCGGGTTTCATCTCGATTCCCGATCGGCAGCGGGAAGTAATTGTTGCGCTGCTGTAAATGTCAGATTCAGCAGCAAGTTGGGCGGCTCACTGGAGAAGATTGACAAGTCAAAGCTCCGATCCAACCGTCCATCTTGAAGTCCGAAGAATGAAGATCAGATCTGGAAAGTTTCGTCCCGATCCGAGTTCGTTTGATATGCCAATCGTCGAAGATTCTAAACAGCTGCAGATTAGGGTTTTATTTTATTTTGAATAGATTAATTACGGGGGTGTCGGCGGTAAAATCTCGGTGTTTATTTTCCGCACTAGTATACATGTGTAGATTGTATGAGTAGAACCGGAAAATTGCCATGACATGCATCATATCATGAATTCCACTCCATATGCATACATGTAGAAATTAATTCGAGGAATTAGTTAGGCATGTATAAAAACACGCGATTAGTTTTAATTAATTGTATGATATTAATTAGAAACTAATTAGGGTAAAAACCGAGGAACACGGGTTTTTCAATCGTCGAGGTTGGGTGATGGATTCTCGGTGAATCCCACTCTCGCGAAAGCATAAGGAGTAAAATCCGAAACCTCGTGGTTAAGGTGTTGGATTCTCGGTGAATTCCACCTTACCAAGAGCGAGATTACGTTTTGTTCCGTAGTGTCTACGTGAAAGTTTGATGTTTAAGGATTGGATAATCACGGGCAAACAGGTTGAAAGTGGTTTAACCACGGTTGGGTGGTCAACGGTAGCTACGGCTCAATCGACTTCACCTCCACGTGTGGCGTTTGCGAAGTGCAGCAATACCGAGCCATCCGAAGAGCTACTACGGCTCAACGGACCTCTCTAGCCTTGACCCGTCCGACGGCCACATATGTTCTAACGAATAGGTCGGGTGGGCTAGCCCACATAACCGACAACATTCGGGCCTATGATTTATTGTTCCTTAATGTAACATCAAGTCCAAAACGTGATCGATAAACCCACCACTTTTTCAAAATATTGAGTGGGAGCGGGAGAGGCGACGGCCGACCCCACGGCCTCTATTGTTGACACAAGCAACGTGAGAGAATGGTGACGCCTCGTGCGGCTCGGGACCGGCCTCCTGAGAAGGCCTTCACACGCTATCAAAATTCAAGGCTTGGTCTCCGAAAGGATAGGATTTTGGGTACTCGTCTGGTCACCGACCGACCTAAAGCGGCACACTCGGGGTCTACCTAAAAATCGAGACGATGAGGGTCACACTCATAAAGGGTATTTTTGGAAGTACCTTGGCTGAAAAGGAAAGGTGATTGACGATCACAAATGAGGTGTTTGATTCTCAATTTGACCTTCAATATTAATCGAAACCTCTTTGACCTACCCTAAGGCAAGCACGAGGCATTAGATTAAATCCTTGGAACGGTAGGATAGACTATAAGTACTTAGTTTATGTTCCTAAAATTTATTAGTAGTGTATGATTTAGATTTATCTTCTGTCAATTTTATTTACAACTATTTACATATCTCTCTAGGGTCCTAGACTGCTAGTGTAAAATTGACTAGTAATGACTTCGTTAAAAAGTGGTAAGTAACTAGAACGTTGTACTTATTAATCTCACATACGATTAATTTTTCGGAAGAGGTATTTCTCTCGAGACTTCAAAACGCCTTCAAAACATAAGTGACGTAAATAAGTATGTCACTGCTGTCACTCGTGCAGAACGAGAGACAACCGTAGTTAGTTTGAAAGATGATTGGGACGATAAAATTCTTCTAGTGAATTTTAATTGTGTAGTGTCTACACAAGAAATTTTCTAATAGAAAAATTGGAGAATCATAAATTAAAGTGTCGCTAGTTAGACGGTATTTGGAACCGATAAACTAGTGGGAGCTTTTGTCTTATGTTTTTCTAATTTAGAAAATTTGTCTCACTGGGTAACGCTTTCATTAGACATCCCACAGTTCACGAGTAGTGTCTACTCATATGAACTGCTAGTTCAAGACTATTTCCTTTTAAGGAAAGTTAAGAATGGGAAAGAATGTCTATAAGTGTTAATCATCTTAATCAAGAAGTTTTGAGGCTAAACCGAAACATTAATTAAAGAAAGTATAGGATAAGGAAAGTGATTTCGGGTCACTAACCAATGAATCCTTAGCAACTTTCTTAACCGAGTAACTCGACTCGGGAGCTAAGTTCTTTGGAAGAACAAGAGAGCTTTGCATTAACGATTAATAAAGTAACAACGGGCAGTAATTTCAGCTAGAATAGTGGGAGTGGTATGAGGAAATGAATTTTTGATTCGATCCTTGAATATCACGGAAAAATTTATTTTCTCGTTTTGATTCGTTGGAACAAATGGATTCACTTTCAACTCGATATATTGTTGCCTCATAGAAAGTGAATTTGACATTTGTAGTACGAATCCGAGACTCGGACTTTTGTTTGATAAAGTCAGAACCACTAAGAAATGCTAAAAAGGTATATGTAACACGTCTTAAACTATTATAGGCAAATGGTTTCCGTATTAAGATAAACGATTCTTCATAATATATTAATTAGTGCATATATCCTAGAGATAAGACCTAACGACTGGCTAAGGGTGATTCCTATCTCCCAGTCTCGGAACACTGTCTCAAAAGAACAATGACTAAACTTCCTTTCTATTAGGAAAGGGTAATAGATCTGAAGAAGTAACGTAGCTTGTTCACCATGACCTTCGGGGTCTAGTGAGAGATACAAGCTAGTGGGAGACTTTGAGTGGTGACATTTTTGTCTGATAACTACTCGAAACACGATTTAGTTTATCGAAAGAATACGAGGAGGAGTCTCTGATTTTAGCAGAGAATAGAGTATTCCATGCTCAGAAATAGGCTATCGCATAGTCTTGGGACTGATGCTCGGCCTGCCTCCTAGTGGAATGTTTTTCCACTGAGGAAGAAACCATACACTTTCCCGATATATAGTTATTAATGTACTACAATACACTGTTAAACTCGATTAAGATAATTGGTTGCAAAATAACGGTTAACATTATTATGTAAACCGAGAAGTCTACCTAGAAGATGCTAGTGAGTTTATGGATAAGGAGTGAATTCGGTTCACACCACTTCCATAAATGTAAGCATTTAGCACTTAATGCTTGAAGGTAGGACTGGAGATTTTGCGCATACGTTCAGAATATAACTATTCGTGAAATATCTTAATGAGGCAGTGAAGGTTGATTATAAGATTCTTGATATCGAAAGTGGCGGTGAAGCTGTCACAAGCCTTCGATAGAATCTATAAGTAATGTGACCTTAAACCTTGGAGTATGGTTACCCAAAGGTAGTTACTATCTGATTTGATCAGACCACGTCCATCATTAGTTGTTGGTGATTACACTGATAAATACTACTAGATCAGAATGTCAATCCACCCAAGACGCAGTGGGAGTATGGTTTAACCGTTGACCCATTATGGTTTTGTGGACTTTACAGTCTGCTGGGGTGATTGATAACCTATGGCTCTTGGTGGGCTGTATAGGATTCTGATCATAGAAGTTTGTTCGAAAACCTTATCCCTGTGAATGGAGTTTTGGTACTCTGGGTTACATTCGACCTCTTGTAGAACCACCTGAGTGTCTCAGGCCCAGTGGGAGCAATTGGATCTACGCGGAAAAGAGTCGAATGAATAGGAAAGTTTAAACTTTCAGCGCAAAGCTGAGTGGAAGAGGGGTGATTCCTAAAAAGGAGAGAGTTAATCAGACCTTGAACTCTCTCACCATTCAGTCTTGCCAGATTTCGTTAGAAAGCGGAAAATAGGGGTGATACCCTGAGACTTTCTTGCCAAAAACGGATTCGAATTCAGTCGGAACAGAAGGGTCTTGGTTAGAACAAACGGCAAGATGACTGCCGGGGCTTATATCCTTTATGGATTTAAGAGAACCTCTCGGTCATTTAAAGTCACATGTTTTAAAATATGTGGACTTGACTAGAATATTGATAAGTCTTTTGTAGCGGGTATCAATGTTGGTAAATTAGTAGTATTGGTGTTCATAAATGACAACACTAAAAGCGGTTGGAAACAACATGTGTGTGCTATCCGAAGTTAGGCCCGACACGCCAAGATTCTCTGGATGAGAGAATTGGACTATATTCTAAGAATCGATTCGGTCAAATTCACGAGAATGAGTCATTGGCTATCCCACCTATCTTATTGTATAAGATGATTATGCATATCTGGTTGCAAAGATTCATCGAGAGTGGTCCTACCCTACCTCTCGGGAATGATTCTCTAAATCTTCGGATAAAGAGAAAATGAGATAGAGTCTCTCTTGGATAATGGCAAGTCAGTTATCACAAGTCAATAGTAATCGAATCTTGGATTCGAGCAATAAGTAGCGGTTTAGTACGTCCTCAAGTATCTTTAGATAACGAGGAATCATATGCTTGTATATTCGGTGCAAACTTGAATATGGTTACTACACTCGATTCGACTTGTAGTCGATTGAGGATGATCATTAAGTTGATCTCGGGCTCAGTGTTTACTCATAGTACTTAGAATTTTCTTTTTGGTCTGGGAATAATTCCAGGTCTGATAAGCCGATATCACTTCATTGTGAAAACAGTGAAGAGATAGCTTAGAAGGATCTTCTCAGTTACAAGAAGTCAAAAGCATATTGAGAGAGAGTACCGCTTTGATTAGATGGACCGCAGCGTTTCAATCCTAAAGATCGTCTCGAGTCGACAACCTAACTAATCGATTGTACCAAGTCGAGTGCTTGGAGAAGTGCGACATTGATGGAAATGTCTCATCCGCTTTTAGAGCAAGTGGGAGAGTGTTGTGAATAAGATGAGAAAGGGTGTGCTCTAAAAACAATCGTTACTTGTCATTTCGTGCAAGTGGGAGATTGTTAGGTGTAGTGCCCGAAAGACAATTTGTGTAATTGTTTTTAATAATGAATGACAGAATTTATCTCACCTTAGTTACTTGCTTTGTGCTTATAAAGTAATACACTGCTGCAAACCCTAAGTATATCTGTATGTAACCATTTAACTCAGTGTATGGATTACACGTGAGGATTGAGTTAGTGGTGATATACTTAAACTGTTAGTCCGTGGTGAACTTAATCAGAGTTTAGGGTCTCTTGATTAAAACACCAATAATGCGCCCAGAACACCTTAGGGTGTGATAGTCTTATCCGGACTGTCGGTAGAGGGTACCTACGTGGGGCATTTATATATGATGGCATTCATATAGGACTGGACCGATTTAATCTGAATTTCTCGATATAATTCCGTAATCGAGGAATCTTATTAAATCATTAGATGATCATATATGGATCAACCTTAATCTGAGGTGATCACGTGGTCTTTGCTTGTCCGGGGTAGTGTTTGATGTGTTAATTACGGTTCACTTAAATAATGTGTTCCAAGCCACTTCTCATTGGCACTATCTCCGGATGAGTGAGTAGTTACGATTTTCACAGACATGGAATCCATTCCTTCTCTGGGAAGTAGAGAGACGATCCCTTATTTGTTAGCCCTTGAGAAAGTGATCGATCGGCCGAGTTCATATTTAGACTAATTAGCTACTAGTCGGATATGTGAACTAATTGATCATTAGGGGTTGATGGTAAATAAGGATAATATATTTCGAGTCGGGTTCACGGAGACTTCCCTCTCGAGAATGGGACGATCTATGGAGGGTTAATCCGTATGTAGTGATTATATCAATGGGACGCTTATTCGCTCACATGGGTTGAGTATAAGTATACATCTATAATCGGTAGTTCGATTTCGGGTTTATGGTGGCGTAATCCCGGAATTAATAATTAATGTACTTTACATTCGATGAATAATTAATTATTGGAGCTACTGGTTATAGGTCCATGGTCCCCGATGTGGCTTCGTAATTCGGACTAATAATCTTGTTATTTGGGCCTCCAAGTGATAATTAATTGGTGGGCTAATTAATTGATATGCATGGATATTATTTAGTTGGGCTAAATAATATTATACACATAAAAGACATTTTATGTGGGCTAAATTGACCTAAAAGTGGCGCCATTATGTGATGAAAATAATTAGAGAGAAATTAGTTTTCTTGGATAATTATTTAACATGTGATTTATCTTTTATTTGTTAAATGATAATTCATGGAATAATAGATAATAATATGATTTATCTTAATTTGTTTGGGATAATCATTTTATTTATCTTTTTTATTTGGAAAAGGATTAATGTGATAATTATCACTTAATTATTTAATCCTTGGAGGACATTGATTACTCTCTATATAAAGAGAGTTCTCCCAAGTCTAATGGCAAGGTACTATTCACGCCACTATTCACGAGAGAAATTGGCCGAAAATTTTGGCCTCTATTCTTAGGGTTCGAGTTGGAAAAATCTTGGGATTTTTAGTTTGCATATCAAGGAGGCTCGTGTATCAAGAAGGGTGTCCACCAACCGCCGTTTGGAGAACACATCGGAAGATCTTGGCTTCTCTTCCTAATGTTGGTAACTTGATTTTAACCCCCTTGTAGTTGTTAAATCCTTTAATTATGTTTTATGATATGTAAATCGTGATCCGTCCGCTGCGCATAGATCTAACTCGTTTAGATCTAAGAACCTGCATCCTTCAGTTACTTACCTGGGGTTTTACTCAGTCTAAAGCTGATCCTTCCCTGTTTATTTTTCACCTTGGTACTGTTCATTTATGTGTGCTTGTCTATGTAGATGATATTCTCATCACATGTAATAATTCAGAGAAAATTCAGCAGTTCATCAGCTCCCTTAACTCAAGGTTTGCTCTTAAAGATCTTGGAGAACTGCATTATTTTCTGGGGGTGCAAGCTATCAAAAATGCCTCAGGTCTGTACTTATCACAGCATGTTTATGCCCAGCAGCTTTTGGATAAATTGGGCCTGCAAAATCTCAAACCTTGTGGAACACCAATGGTGGTTTCTTCAAAAGTTCCTCCTTCTTCTGAATTGATGTCAAATCCAACCCTATACAGAAGCACTATTGGTGCCCTGCAGTATCTAACCTTTATAAGTCCTGATTTAGACTTTGCAGTAAATTCTCTTAGTCAACACATGCAGGCCCCTACAATGACCAATTGGCAGGCTATTAAACATCTACTTCGTTATGTCAAAGGCACCTTGGATTATGGTTTGATGTTTAAACCTTCACAGCCTCTACACATCCATAGTTTCAGTGATGCAGACTGGGGGTGTGACAAAACAGATAGAAGGTCCGTGGCATCTTATTGTGTGTTTCTGGCTGGTTCATTAGTGTTCTGGTCATCCAAAAAACAACATGTGGTGTCCACTGGCACTGTAATCATAATACCGTGCTCCTAGGAAAATAGAATTTGAGACTCAATGGCTACTTAATGTTCTGTCAGAATTACATCTTAAACCAACAGCTAGACCTATATTGTGGTGTGATAATATGGGAGCAGGTGCTCTGGCTCACAATCCTGTCATGCATTCAAGGATTAAACATGTTGAGTTGGATGTTCACTATGTAAGAGACAAAGTAATGCAGGGGCAGATGGATGTCAAGTATGTTCCAACTTTTGAACAAGTGGCTGATGCACTCACCAAACCTTTGAATGCAACTATGTTTACATACTTTAGGAACAAACTCAATGTTGTCTCTACCCCATTTTGTTTGGGGGGGATGTTAGAACATGAAGGACTGGTTTGTAATATTCCAGATGTAGTGTCATTTCCATGTTATGCAATGTACACCTAGCAGGACACTTGGCAGTGTTTTAGCATAGGTTGTTAGATTGAGAGAATATTTTGTGTAGTACTTATCTGTGTAATGGTTGGAACAATTAATCTATGGAAATTACATTATCTTAATATTCAGTTTTATCTCGGCCTAATTACATAATTCATTATCTTTATTCCGCTGCTTCCTTATCTGTTAGTTAACTTTATACTGATTAGTACATTTAGTAGTTTTGTACTAATGCCAGTATATCATCTGCATCATCTGGGTTATACGTAGTACTATTAACGAGCCGAGCCGAATCGAGTACAAATTGTTCAAATGTATGTTCATTTAGATCACGGGCTTGTTCCAAAAAAATATGTTGAAACTTGGTTCGTTAATATCACGAACGTTTGTTTAACAAACGAACAAAAAATTATGTTCAAGCTCAGCTTATTTTTAAAGAAATCTCGTTCATGCTCGGATTCGAGTTTGGCTTACAACACGTATTTTTATCTTTTAGCTCAAACTCGGCTCGTTAAGATATCAATAATCAGAACCAAATGAATAAATAACAAAATGCAAAACAATATTGAAACATGACAGTACCAACAACATTAGGAATATTCTATAAAAATACTTTAGAGTGTCTATTAGATTAATACATAGCTTATCATATTATTTGTTAGGGTTAGGTTGTAGATTTGTTTATCTATATAAATAGCTAACGAACATAATCAAACGTTCACGAGTTTGTTCATATTCGTTCGTTTAGGAAACGAGCTTATAATCAATTGTTCAAGCTTGTTTCATTAAACTAAATAAATAAATGATCACAAATACTAGCGAGTCGAATACAAACATGTTCGCGAGTCGAATATAAACTTGTTCGTGAGCAGCTCTATTATTTTAACGGCACTAGTTATACTTATGGAGGACACATCCGATTGACCGACCAAGGGCTTTAAGTTTTGAGAAATTATTTGGTAGACAAAAGGAGTATGCAAACAAGACATTGACTAAATGATAATTATTATAGTCTTTAATTCGAAGGTTTACACTTCTTGTGGAGATTGGGGCCTTACTTGGCCGGCAGGCCATTAGAGGATTTGTTCCATGCCTTGTTTCATTCGCGATTCCTGGTGCAGTATGAGAGCGGATTGAAGATGCTGGTCTTAGAGAGGGCCTACGGTCGAGTTCGGATTTCCGTGCATTGATGGGTACCTCTTTGTCGCTTGTGACGTGTCACATCTAGCGTACTTGACCACAAGTTTGTGGTACATTTGGAAAGCGCTGTGCGCATGACTCTATGGGGGTCAAGCTGTGGATATTCAATGCATTGTTACGTCTGCGGAGTGTGATGCACATGAATATGCGGGTCTCCTACAGTCTCCTCTGCATTAGCCGGTGAGTTCTCCATGGCCTACACATTGGCAGCTGTCTGTTTGGGACCATGTTTAGAGTCAATGTTGATGCGGCTCTTTCTGTGGATGCTTGTGCCTATGGGGCTGTATTTTGTGGGTCGGATGGCCGGATTCTATCCGTTTGCTCAGGAAGGCTGAGTCGGAATCTGGATGTTGATTATGCGAAGCTCGGTGCTATTTATCAGTGTTCTAAAAATCGGCCAAGTCGGCCGCCTAGGCGCCGGTCGGCCCTCAACCGACCAATTTACACCACTCGGCCTTGTCTAGCGGGAGTGGAAGTCGGGCCGGGCGGGTTCAAGTCGGGTTCAAAGCGGAAACTCGGTCAAACTCGCCAACTCGGAGAAAGCTTTATATAATTTTTTTTTTCTGTAAGTCTTTATATATTTAGATATTTTTTTGGGAAACCCTAATTAAATAAAAAAAAATGAAGACTTAGTGGATGAAAATGGAGAATTTATTTGAATTTGTGTCACACTTTCAGTTTAAACTTAACTTGACTACGTGATTTTGAATGTGTTTATTTCGAGTTTGGACGTATGACGTATCATGTATTTTGTATGTCTTTATTTTGTGACTTGAATTTTTAGACTTATGATATGTTAGTACTTACTAGAGTAGTTGTATCATTATTTTTGGAGGTTTGTAGTAGTATTTTGTTTTTTTTGGTTTTTGACAAGTCCATTATTATTAATATTATTAATAAAATAATTAAAAAAATTCACATCCACCTAGTCCCCCGCCTAGCCGACTACTCCCAACTCCCCACCCGGCCGCCCGACTGGTGCCTAGCGACTTTTAGAACACTGCTATTTATAGAGGTCTTCTTTTAACCCGTGAGTGGGGGTATCGTGGGATATGCTTGGAGTCTGACTCACTTTCTTACATCCAACGTCTTCAGTAGTCTGCCGATGATTTCACATCCCTTGGGTGTTTCGTTAGAGATTGTTTTGCTTTTAAGGGAGTCCTTTGACTCTCTTTCGTTTTCTTTTATTAAACAAACTGTTAATAGCCCAGTTCATTTTTTTTTTTTTCGAAGCCAGCCCAGCTCATTTGTTAGCTTGCTCAAAAAATAATCGAATGTTTCGGGTTCGAGTACCTGATGGCATAAAAACGTATGCATATGTATATTTTGTTTCCGTAATTAAAAAAAAGGGGGAATGAGAGAGAAGGACAAAAATATTTCATCAATTGAGTAGAAGGACAGTCTTTTGAAACTTTTGCATAAATGACGTCACCAAACCAGACCTTAGAAACGGCGTCAAGAAAGGGACAGACCTTTTCTAGGTTAGACGGATCCTAACCGGCAGTGTACCGGTCAAATCAGTAGTGATAAAGTGGTGAGTCGGTGTCGAATCCTCAGGGAAAAAGTGGTAATTCTTTTTAAGTGTGGTTAAACACCAAAGAGCTGCTATTAACTCGATCTAAAACCGCAATTTTATAACATGATTACTACTACTCTAACCAACATAAAATAAATGTGTAATTTAAAAGTTATTTTAATATAATATATATAGATATATAAATATATATAGATATACATAAATAGTAAAATATATATATATATATATAAATATATAGATACCAATATATAGTTTATAGACTAGACTAGCCAAAGTATATGTAATCAATTTATTCGATCTTTTCAATTAATAGAATGTGTTCGATCTTCCTTTTTATTAGGTCCAATTGAGTAAATGAAAGCGGTGTACTCTAATGTCAACAATTCCTCCTCACACGAGCGTATGAAATTGTCATATGTCAAATTGTCATCATCCAATGTCCACAATCGCCCCATGCTAAACTTAGTTAGTCAAAGCGCAGTACCGCAGTACAAATCTACCCCGGATAAAAGAGGTGATTCCATTTGTCGGATGGCGATGTTATTCAAGAGGCTCCGGTTGTCAAGCGGATCGATTTAATACAAGCGGTGTAGTTTCAATTAAAGCGTGATTTTAACATTATTAAGATCTCGAGTACAAATTTTAATAAGATTTGTTTTACTAGGACAAATCTGCCCCGGTAGGAAATAGGATTCCGTTAATCGACGGCCATTTTTACTCCTCCGGTTTTTCTATTTTTACTCATATCCCGACTTCTCGGTCGGGTTCATCGCCAAAGTTATATGTGGTATTCATCCCGATTGATTACTTCATTCGAATATGTTATCTTTACGTAGC
This sequence comes from Gentiana macrophylla, assembly GCA_026214975.1. Taxonomy (NCBI): domain Eukaryota; kingdom Viridiplantae; phylum Streptophyta; class Magnoliopsida; order Gentianales; family Gentianaceae; genus Gentiana; species Gentiana macrophylla. The sequence continues at coordinate 101,964,509 of CM047811.1, forward strand.
GAAATAGAAAAAGATTCATTTTAACTCAATTTTAATCATTTTTATTTTAACATCATTCTTTTAACGAAAAGATCGAAATAATACGATTACATAACTTTGGCTAGTTATTAGATTTAGCCTAATAACATTATAAAAACTAAAAAGAAGAAAATAACAAACATAAACATAATTATTATAGAAATTACCCGATTACAATCTGGCGACTCGAGAAATCGTTTTTTTCCGGACATTACAACGACTTCAAAGAACATCGAACTTCCGATAATTTCCGAGCATTACTACGATACTACTACTACTAATTTATTTTGGCATAAAGCCTATTTACAAACTAAGAAAGGAGAAGAAAAAGAGAAAGAAGAGGGAGAGAATATATATAGAATATTGTATATATATATTGGTACACTCCAAATGATCCCTGCTGCTTCCCTATATATAGACTTTCCTCCTTCCCGGACCGGTCCTGAAAATCTGCCGGATCGGTCCGGTGTAATGATGGCAATCATTACAGTTAGTTGCAAGCATGTGCCCCCATGTTACCCTCTAATCATTACTTAGCATGTGTTGTAATTATATATAATTATATATAATTACACACTATCTTCTAAAAATCGTAACTTGAATTCTTGATATCAGAATGACATAATCGAACTTCCGTTGAAAAGCTCGTTGAATTCTCTACAACTTTCATCAAGACCATTTCTTCAGAAAACGTATTCTCGATGAGCCATTTGTATTATACGTCCTTTTTCGAGATTCAGAAACAATTATTCTCTTGATCATTTATATCAGTGACGCTTTATAACTCCCTTTCAACAACTTGAATTGACTTCAAAAAGTGTCTGTACTCGGGATTTCAGTTCATCTTAGGATTTCATGAATGAAATAAACAAAAATACCCGTGTAAAATAGACACAATATTCCGGTCATTAAAACCGGTACAAAAACTACAACTTTTATTATAAATACTAACTTTTACTACTAACTATACTAAACTATAAAGATTAATAATTTATACTAATTATATCATAATTTTAGATATTTTACATAGAATTTGTCAACAAAACGTAATAAAATCACGTAAATTCAATCATATAAAAATAATACATCAAATTACTCCCCACTTACGAAGTGACATCGTCCCGATGTTCAATGAGTATGAAAAGTAGGTTCGAAAATTAAATTAAAATTATAGATGATCGTTATAAACATCGATAACACACGTATATTAAAATCAAACAACATATATATTAAACAAAAAGAAACTATTACAGACTAAAAAAAATAAAAATAAAACAAACTTACTATTAACTTACTAACCTTAATCAACTCTAACTTATTAAAGCAAACCAAACTTAAACTAAATTAAATAAAACCACTAACAACTATCTCAAATAGTTGACGAACAACCCGGATTCTCTACCGGTAGCAATCCTCTACGACAATCACGAGACGGATATATCTCATCGAAGCAATTTTGGGGACTTCATTCAAATGAATACATAACCTTGAAATTAACCAAGCAAAAGGCATCGGCCTTCCATTATTATACCGTTCCTTCGCAAAGTTTTGCCGTCCTAAAAATCAAAATCCCCGGAGTCCACATGAGCTCCGCTTATCAACGCAAATAACAAAAGTATCTCACTATCACTAACCCATGCAAAGTCACTAGTCGGATAGACTCGTGAGTTAATGAAGTGTTTCCATGCTCGGATGAAAGCGTGTGAGAGCGGAAGTGGTAGAGTCGTAATTTTGATCGAACTCTGGAAACAAATACGGAAAAGCTTCCGTGACATAGTTAACAACATGACAAGAGTTTCTAATGCCCATTGATATTCATAATGAAGATTATGGATTTGATTGAAAATCGGTATCTCGTAGATATGATTGATAATATGAGGTGACAGTGAATAAGTGTACCACTTAACAGATATAAGTCGTGACGGATCTACCGTAGTAAATAAAGAGAAAGAAAGTTGAATAAAATTCCCTAACAATAGAAACATTAATTCTTCCTCGAGGATGCTTAACAAATTTTTTCCATCCTTGATTCTGAATTAAATCCCTTCCGAACTGATCAATTTTTTCAAAATTGATACCCCTTTCCATCAATATAGGAGAATTTGCAAACCTCGCATTCACCAACAAATTAACATTTGAAGCGCTAGACTCCGGGACAAAAACATCAACTGCCTCCGGATCGTATGAATTGAGTGATGGTGATGATCGGTTTGACATTTTAGTTGAAACAGATGAAAATAATTAAGCAGATAGAAAGGTGAAAGTTAATGAGTAAATTTGCAAGTTTTACTCAAAGCTTTCTTGCCTTAAATGGACAAGTATGGAGAGTGTACGTGGCTGCATATTAAAACTCTCAACATGACTCAGCAGTTTTTACTCCCGGATCGGTCCTGAACCTGACCGGACCGGTCCGGCTATAAGATATTTTTACCGTGTACAGGTTGTAAAGTTCAAGTTTGCTTGTTTATCTTTAATAGGCTCATGGCTATTAGTGTTCAAATAAGTTAATAAAACATATTTAAATGATACGGATAAACGATACACGAATTATATTTTAAAAACGACATACGAAATTTTTTTTTTTTTTTTTATGAAATATTTAAATACTATTAAAAATGATTAAATTTACTACTACGACATAAAACGATTATGAAAACGAAAAACTATTAAATTAGCAAACTTAGTATTTAAAATGCGGAAAATAAAATAAACAGATAGAAAATGTTTAAAACTAACAAAGTTGTACGAAATCAAATAATGTCAACATCATCATCCTCAGCTGGATAAACTGGATCATTTAAACTTGGAACCGATGACGTAACTGGCTGTGGAAACGTAGTCGTGGTCCGAACTGAACTGTCGAGATCCATCGAACTCATACTTGACGTCATCCTTGCAAAATCCGAAAATCCTCCCCAGCTAGATGTAACAGCACCCTGAGAACCTGTATAAAAGACACCCTGACCACTAGACTGGCTTCCAAAAGGATTTGGCATATGATGAAAGCTCTGAGATGGTGGAATAGGTGCTATCCATTCTGGTAACGTATATGGGTTAGATTGACAGGGCGGATAGGCAGTTTTATCGAAAGAAGGATCAAGATGCATCTGCTCATGTCTCAGAGATCCTCTACGTAAATCATCACTCCACTGCCTACTCTGCTCAGCAAACAAAGCCATATTAGCCTGTCCTCGGGCTACATCTGATACTAAGGATTGAAACATATCGTATGTAATAGTGTTTGGGAGAGAAGTCTGGCCGTTGCTCGAAAAAAAGATGAAAATGTGGCCCGGGTGGAATCTGGTGGAGGTGCACTACTACGTCTAACTATCGAGTCTATCGAACCCTCTGGAGACCTCCTCAGACTAGGGCCTATCAGGGACTCATCTGCCATCATCAACTTGTCGTTAGACAGGAAAGGAACTCCTGATCTACGACATAAATCACCAAATAAAGCCAGGAAAGTACATGTGACTCTCGCCTTGGCAAAATAACAATAAACTCGAAAACCCTTCTATACATGATCTTCCCCACATCCACCTTAACATCATGAATCATCGCCCAAGTAATGCATAAATCTTCTTTACCAAAGGCGGTGTGTTTGGTAGTGGGATAGAGAGTATGGCTCAAAAATCTTTTGATTGCCCTCGGATCTCTAAAACACTTCCCATAATTAAATCATTTGTCCACCCATTTCTGCTGTAGCATCAAACTCCCTCTCGAGCTCAGAGGCAATCTGCTCATACATAGCAGGATCATCTAATCTATAAACACTCTATAATCTTCTTCATCTGGAAAACTTCTACCCCTAAAACAAAGATTAATCAGTTCCGGACTAAAAGAAACATGTCTAGACCTAAGGGAATAGACTCCATCATACTACCCTCGGTGGGTGTCAAAGTAGACAAAGCGCATAAAAAACTCGCCACTAAGGTAGTATTGATCTCTCCGCCCCCTCTCGAGTTGCAAAATCCAACCATTGGCGCCTCGCAAAAATACGCCTAACCTCCTCTCCTAAGTCATCAAAATCTAAGCCTCTTTCCAACACAACTCCACATTTACTATAGATATTTTTATAAGCATTCTTAGCTTGAGGTGAAGTCAGAGCAAACAAAACTAATGATTCTTCTTCCGGTGTTAAATCTTTTAATTCTACGACCGGTACTTTATTGGAATATTAGGCTTTCGTTTTAGAGATTTTTCATTGGATGAGGCCATTCTACGATATTGAATTGACAAAACAACAATAAAAACAACGAGAAAAACAACACAAAATAAAATGTCACAACACACGTAAAATTCAAAACAGTTGAAAATAAATCTAAAAATTATAAAAATCATGAAATTGATAACTAGAGTAAACAAATTATACCTTATAGTGAACAAAACAGTGAAAAGTGGCCGGAAAAGTCGTATAAGCCTCCGGGATGAAATGGAGCTTGTGTTCGATCTTTTTCAAATTTTTCACTATTGGTGAAGAGAGGAGAGTAAAAGAGGAAGAATGTATGTAATGGTATAGTGTAATTTGTATTTTTGAGAAGAAAAATAAAAATTTTTTTTTTTTTTTTGGGGTGGAGATGATGGTGCTGCGGCTGCTGTTGAAGAAAAGAGGAGAAATGAAGAAGAAGAAAAGATCCCGTCCTTTTAGGTTAACTCGAACCCGGACCGGTCCTGATAAGGGCCGGATCGGTCCGTGTGAATTTTTTTTTTTTTTTTTTTTTTTTTTTTTTTTTCCGAATTTTTTTTTTTTTTTTGGATTTTTGATATAAAACTTATAAAACTCAATAAAAACTTTAAAATAAAATTTATAAATTTTATAACAATTTCTCAAAATTTATAAAATCTTTATAAAACTTATTTAAAATTTTATAAAAATTCAATAAATTTCTATTAATTCTTATAAAATATCTAAAAACTTAAAGAACTTTTTATAAAACTTTTATAAAACTCCTTAATTTTATAAAGATCCAATTTTATAAAATTTTCAAAGTTATGCAAAAAAATTTATAAAACTAAAAGAAAAGACTTGAACTTACGGGGTTTTAATTCTTCAATTTCTATAAACTCCAGATTTCTAACATACCGTTCAAGCAAACTATATCCTAGAAATGTAGCGTTTGAATTAAGTCTTGGAAGTCCATCGGGATTTTCGGTTAACCACCTAATCGTTCCCTTCTTAATTACATTCAAACACTCATTCTCGAGATTGAGTTATATTTTTCCCACATTGCCCAATTGTGTTCAATCTTTCCATGCATTCTCGCACTTCCTTAAAAACTTAGCCCTTCTCTTTATCGAGCTTCTCGACGCATTCATTACAAACTTCTTTCAATTTTTTTCTCTCTCAACAATTGCTTGTTCTTTTCAAAAACTAAGGCTTCTATAGTAAAGGCGATATCTCTATTAAAATCAAACTTCAAAAGCAAAACAAAAACTCCTAATCTATCTAAAAGACATCCAGGTTCTTTTACGTCTATCCGGTAAAAGACGAAACTAGTTTAGACATATAAAAGTAAAGATAAAACCTGGTAATTTGATACTTTCGACTTTTAAGACCTTCGCTTTTAGTCTTTCGAGGGTCGATAAGCAACATCACTTCATTTATGAGAGAGACTTCTTCACCTTCCAAAAATAGCTTCACCCTGTGACCATTGGCTATAAAAGTTGTATTCCCATCAGTTAGTTCAATAGCTCCAGATTTATAAACTCGTGTTACTTTAAATGGTCCTGTCCATCTTGATTTAAGCTTTCCTGGAAACAACTTTAAACGTGAATTGTACAATAACACTCGATCACCTATATGGAACTCACGACTATATATTCTCTTATCATGGAAGGATTTTGCGTGCCTTGTAGATTCGAGCATTTTCATATGAATCAAGGCGAAATTCTTCTAATTTCATTAATCAAGTAGTCTATGATCACCGCTTGACCTTAGGATCGAAATTTAAAAATCTAATAGCCCGTAATGCTCGGTGTTCTAACTCTCTACTGGGAGATGACAAGATTTACCAAAGACTAATTTGTAGGGAGAACGACCAATTGGAGTTTTAAAAGTCGCATTCAGATGCCCATAACGCATCATCTAGTCTAACCGCCGCCCGCTTTTACGGTTTGAATCACTTTGTTTTTCTATGATTCTTTTAATCTCTCTATTCGACACTCTACACCGACCACCGGGTTTGCGGATGATAAGGCGTTTCCTAACTTATGCGTTACACCATATTTTTCAATTAACTTAGTAAATGGTCGATTGCAAAAGTGCGAACCTCTCATCACTAATGATCGCCTTGGAATGCCATATCTAGTGAATATGTTTTTTAAGGAATCGTATGACAACCTTGGTATCATTAGTGGGAAGAGCTTCACTTTCTACCCATTTCAAACATAATCTACCATTACAAGAATAAATCTTTTTCCAAACGATATAGGAAAGGTCCCATGAAATCTATACCCCAAACATCAAATAACTCACATTCTAAAATAGGTTGCATAGGCATTTCATGTTTTTTCGATATATTTCCCATTTTTGACATGATTCACAAGATTTAACATATGTATACGCATCTTTATAAAGTGTAGGCCAATAAAAACCACATTGCAAGACTTTAAAAGCGCTTTTCCAACCTCCATGATGACCTCCCGCCTCACGATCATGACAAAACGATAAAACACTTAAAATTTCATTATCAGGCACACATTTTCGATTATTCCATCCGAACATTTACGGAAAAGATCTCGGTTCCTCCCAAGAATAAAATTTTAAGTCATAAAAGAACTTTTTTCATTGCCAAGTCCAATGAGACGGAATGTAATCACAAAGTTAAGTAGTTAATGATATCTCCAAACCAAGGTGAATTTTCCTTAGAAGGAATTCTTTTCTTTAATAACTGCATGGTTGAAGGAGTATCGATTCTAAATAGATTGTTATCGTGAAACGAATCTTTAATTTCATTTCCTATTTCTTCCTCGATTTCCATTCTACTTAGATGATCCGCTACTACATTCTCACTTCCTTTTTTATCTTTAATCTCAATATCAAATTCTTGAAGTAGGAGAATCCATCTAAGAAGACGTGGTTTCGTGATCTTTCTTACTCATTAAATATTTCAATCTTCGAATGGTCCAGATAAACTATTACCTTAGAGCCAACAATATACGATCTAAACTTATCTAAGGCAAAAATTACAGCCAACAGCTTCTTTTTCGTAGTTGCATAGTTTAGTTGAGTTGCATTTAACGTATGAGATGCATAGTAAATAGCTTTGAGAATTCTATTATACCTTTGACCTAAAATACTCCTACAAACTAAATCGCTTGCATCACACATAATCTCAAAAGGTAAATCCCACCGGTGCCACCAATATTGGTGCAAGAATCAACTTCGCTTTCAGGGTCTTAAATGCTTCCATACATTTACTATCAAAATTAAAAGATACTACTTTTTCAAGCAAATGACTTAGAGGCTTTGCTATCTTTGAAAAATCTGCAATAAATCTCCTATAAAATCCTGCATGTCCAAGAAATCCTCTTAACGTTCTTAGATTAACCGGTGGAGGCAATTTTTCGATTACCTCGACTTTAGCTTTATCAACTTCAATTCCTACTTGTAGATTCTATGACCTAGTACAATTCCTTCCGATACCATTAAATGACATTTTTCCCGTTAAGCACTAAATTGGTATCCTCACAGCGTTGTAACACTCGCTCTAAGTGTAACAAACAGCCATTAAAAGAGTCTCCATAAACACTAAAGTCATCCATAAAAATTTCTAAGAATTTCTCAACCATATCGTAAAAATATAGACATCATACATCTTTGAAACGAAAGCAGAGCATTACATAAACCAAACGGCATTCTTTTATACGCAAAAAAGTTCCATAAGGACATGTGAAAGTTGTCTTTTCCTATCTCCGCTTTGCAATGAATATCGTCAGAATAACCCGAATAACCATCTAAGAAACAAGAATACTTATGTCCACTTAAACGTTCTAACATTTGCACTATGAATGGAAGTGGATGATGATCTTTCTTAGTATGATCATTTAGTTTTCTAAAATCAATGCACATTCGATATCCTCGTAATTTCCTTGTTGGAATCCATTCATTCTTATCATTCTCTTTCCTTCGTGAAACCTCCTTTCTTTGGTACAACTTGAGTTGGACTTACCCATTCACTATCCGATATAGGAAAAATTATTCCCATTTCTAATAGCTTAATAACCTCTTTCTTAACGATTAATCAGAATTCGGGTTGAGGCGGCGTTGCGGTTGAATACAAGGTTTAGCATCTTCTTTTAGAATTATCTTATGAACACATATCTCCGGACTAATACCTTGAATATCGGCAACTGTCCATCCAAAAGCTTTCTTATGCTTTTTCAACATTCCTAGTAATTGATCTTCTTGTTGCTCCGTTAAAGTTGATGAAATAATAACTGGTAAAAGGTTATCATTTTCAAGAAAAGCATATTTCAGATTTAAAGGTAACGGTTTCAATTCCAGATTCTTAGGCGGATCTTCTATTGATGATTTAAGAACTGGTCCTTCTAGTTCTAATTCTAAATACTTATGCCATGGTGGTTTAAAAGTAAAACTTCCTTTATCTAGAGAAAGGATTATCTCTTTCATTTCAATGTCTTCCTCATCTTCTTTATAGATAGATAAAGTTAAACATTCTTCTAATCTATCTTCAAAAGTTGGTAACTGATTATCATATGAATGAATATCTTCTATAAAAGAACATGATTCTCGTGATGTGTATTGATGGTTCATAGCTTTGAAAATATTGAAAGCAACTTCATCTTCATTGACTCTCAAAATTAATTCTCTTTTCTCGAACATCGATTAAAGTTCTCCTCGTAGCTAGAAATGGACGCCCTAAGATAAGCGGCGCTGAAAATCCTTCTTCCATTTCCATAACTACAAAGTCTACTTGGAAAATAGAACTTGTCTACTTTAACCAATACGTCCTCAATAATTCCTTTAGGGTACTTAATCGATCTGTCTGCCATTTGCAGAGTCATTTCAGTCTTAGTAAGCTTTCCTATGCCTAGCTTTCTATAATCCTCATAAGACATGAGATTTATACTAGCTCCAAGATCACATAAGACCTTCTTAAACAAAAATCCTCCAATTTCACACGGAATCGTAAAACTTCCAGGATCTTTTAGTTTAGGTGGTAACTTATGCTGCAGAATTGCAGAACATTCTTCATTTAGGCATATATTCTCATATTCCTCTAATTTTTTCTTATTTGATAGTATATCCTTCAAAAACTTTCCATAGGCAGGCATATTTATCAGAGCTTCGATAACAGGGATATTAACATGAATATGACGAAAAGTATCAAGGAAACGAGCATACTTCTGATCAGTCTTAATCTTTTTAATTTGATCTTTAGGTGGAAAAGGTAAAGACTCTAAATCTATAACCTTTGGTTTCGAAGTCATTCTCTCTTTTCCTTTATCCTTTGGAGTATTACTTGATCGCCATGTTTCAGGTTCTTGAATTTTTTCTTTTAATTTGTTCCCTGAATCAATCTCTACTTCATACTCCTTCAGTTCTTCCTGTTTCTCATCCTTGTTTTCTTTATCTTCTACTCTAACATGTTCCTTAAATAGATTCCTTAAATCTTTATCCATGGGGTCTTTCAAAATTCTAGGATTTTTACCCATTTTTCACCTTCCTTCTCGTGTCCCAAACTTCTATTCCTTTTCAAGAAATTCTCTATGATTTCTTCTTCCTCATCCGTAAAGTCAAGTTCATCTTTAGTCTCTTCATTTTTATCTAAATCATTTTCTACTTCATTATTCCCAAGTTTTCTACTCCATTACTACCATAGAGTTTCCTACTCTCAGTATTCACAACATTTACCTCTCTTGGGTTTCTTTCAAGATTACTTGGTAATCCTCCGTGAGGTCTCATGTTGTTACGTTCACCTTCCCTACTCAAATGATCTTCCATATTCCTTAATGAAGCTTCTATCGTTCTCATTCTCGTATCATGTCCACTCATAGATGTTTTCATTGTACTCATGTCCTTACCGATCGAACCTATAGAAGTCATCATTGTTTCCATATTCTTAGCTTGAGTAGATACTACACCCATCATATTTTCCATCGCTTTTTCCCATTTTTCAACCCCTTCGCAGTTGAGTTGAACTTTGAGTTCTTGGTATACTTTGAGTGGTATGTTGAGGATAGGATCTTGGTAATGATTGTAAATTTCGATTAGATGTATTTCTTGATAAACTTGATTATTATTCATATTCTTATATCGAATCGATACGGCGGTTGTCCTGGCTTACTAGGGTTTTCGGACCATCTAAAAGTTGGGTGGTCTCTTCTAATAGCATTAAATGAGTTTGAATATGCATTGTTCAAATTCCTATGTCTTTGAAGAAAACTCACTTCCTCTTTGAATATCCTGTTGGTTCTTCTATCCCTAATGACACATTATCATGATTTGAGTATTCGGTTGAGTACTATTTTTCGAATTTTGATTCTTACCTTGTTGTAATCCATCAAACTTTCTACTTAAATTCTCCAAATGTGCTAGAACTTCCGTGATTTGACATACATCCTTCTCGCAAAGCTACTTTTCTAGTGCTAGAACCGGTTTCCCACATTCTCGTTGTTTTTGGAAATCTTTTCTATAGCATCGTAAACTGTTTGAGCTTCACTCATCATTAACGAACCACCACATGCATGATCTACATCTCACTGACGTGAATCTTTTCTTAATTTACTGACGTAAAAGTTGAATTTGCATATCTAAGGAATAACCATGATCGGGACAAGCTCTTAACAATTTTTAAACCTTTCCCACGCATTCCCAAGTGTTTCTTCGAGATCCTTGTCTAAAATTAGCAACCTCGACTTTTAATTCCAAATTCCGCCCCTGAGTGAAATATTGTTTCGTAAATTCGGTTTGAATATCCTCCCAACTAGTTAACGAGTGGTGTGGAAGAGACATAAACCAATCTCGGGCTCTTCCTTTTAAAGAAAAAGGAAACATAGTCATCCTCGTTAATTCCTTATGAGCACCTTGACTTTGGTCAGTATTGCACGCTTCTTCAAGCAGATAGAGATGATGATGTGGATCTTCATCATCTTCTCCTAGAAATTGGGCTCTTGCGTCAATTAAACCAAAAATATGAGACTTAATTTGAAATTATTCGCTCCTTCATTCGGTAAAAGTATGGGATTATTAGTCCGGTTTCTCCTTACGCTTTGATCACAGATAGGTCTCGGGTTTGGCGGATTGTTACGATTATTCGGTTCCGATCTTGATTGTTCCTATTATTATTATTCGATTATTATTAATATTAACAGGTTTTGTCCATGCCCTAAAGCATGATCTAGCCTCTGTTCGTTTGTTTCATCACTAGTTTCAAACCATTTCTTTATTTTTTTAGAAGATGATTCCGTTGGAGATTTTCCAGGAGTCTAAGTTTGGTTTGACCACGTTTACTCTCTATCCGCAGAATCGCTTTCGTAAGCGTTTATATCAGGCTTATAAGGAGTAAGTAAGGCTTTACCGCTTCGGTCATCAACTAATTAAAATAGAAAAATGCTCGAGTTTTAAAGAAGAAGAAAATTGGTACTAAAAGAAAGTAGATACCAACGAAAAATAAAAAAAAGAAATGTGATAAGAAGAGTGTTGGTTTATCCTCGAGAATTTTAAGCTAATACAAGTAGTAACCATAGACAAAAAAAAAATAGCGACTTTGTCTCCCGGCAACGGCGCCGTAAAGTCGACGTCACCAAACTGCACCTTAGAAGCGGCGTCAAGAAAGGGGATGACCTTTTCTAGGTTAGACGGATCCTAACCGGCAAAGGTACCGGGTCAAATCAGTAGTGATAAAGTGGTGAGTCAGTGTCGAATCCTCGAGGAAAAAGTGGTAATTCTTTTAAGTGTGGTTAAACACCAAAGAGTCTGCTATTAACTCGATCTAAACCGCAATTTTATAACATGACATTACTACTACTCTAACCAACATAAAATAAATGTGTAATTTAAAAGTTATTTTAATATAATATATATAGATATATAAATATATATAGATATACATAAATAGTAAAATATATATATATATATAAATATATAGATACCAATATATAGTTTATAGACTAGACTAGCCAAAGTATATGTAATCAATTTATTCGATCTTTTCAATTAATAGAATGTGTTCGATCTTCCTTTTTATTAGGTCCAATTGAGTAAATGAAACGGTGTACTCCTAATGTCAACAATTCCTCCTCACACGAGCGTATGAAATTGTCATATGTCAAATTGTCATCAGTCCAATGTCCACAACTGCCCCATGCTAAACTTAGTTAGTCAAAACAGGTACCGAGTACAAATCTACCCCGGATAAAAGAGGTGATTCCATTTGTCAGATGGCCGATGTTATTCAAGAGGCTCCGGTTGTCAAGCGGATCGATTTAATACAAACGGTGTAGTTTCAATTAAACTGTGATTTTAACATTATTAAGATCTCGAGTACAAATTTTAATAAGATTTGTTTTACTAGGACAAATCGCTTTCGGTAGGAAATAGGATTCCGTTAATCGACGGCCATTTTTACCCTCCGGTTTTTCTATTTTTACTCATATCCTCGACTTCTCCGGTCGGGTTCATCGCCAGTTATATGTGGTATTTCATCACGATTGATTACTTCATTCGAATATGTTATCTTTACGTAGCGAAATAGAAAAAGATTCATTTTAACTCAATTTTAATCATTTTTATTTTAACATCATTCTTTTAACGAAAAGATCGAAATAATACGATTACATAACTTTGGCTAGTTATTAGATTTAGCCTAATAACATTATAAAAACTAAAAAGAAGAAAATAACAAACATAAACATAATTATTATAGAAATTACCCGATTACAACTGCTGACTCAGAAATCGTCTTTTTCCGGACATTACAACGACTTCAGCAACACTGAACTTCCGATAATTTCCCGAGCATTACTACGATACTACTACTACTAATTTATTTTGGCATAAAGCCTATTTACAAACTAAGAAAGAGAAGAAAAAGAGAAAGAAGAGGAGAGAATATATATAGAATATTGTATATATATATTGGTACACTCCAAATGATCCCTGCTGCTTCCCTATATATAGACTTTCCTCCTTCCCGGACCGGTCCTGAAAATCTGCCGGATCGGTCCGGTGTAATGATGGCAATCATTACAGTTAGTTGCAAGCATGTGCCCCCATGTTACCCTCTAATCATTACTTAGCATGTGTTGTAATTATATATAATTATATATAATTACACACTATCTTCTAAAAATCGTAACTTGAATTCTTGATATCAGAATGACATAATCGAACTTCCGTTGAAAAGCTCGTTGAATTCTCTACAACTTTCATCAAGACCATTTCTTCGTAAAACGATTCTCGATGAGCCATTTGTATTATACGCCCTTTTTCGAGATTCGTAAACAATTATTCTCTCGATCATTTATATCGGTGACGCTTTATAACTCCCTTTCAACAACTTGAATTGACTTCAAAAAAGTATCAGACTTTCGGGATTTCGATTCATCTTAGGATTCGTGAATGAAATAAACAAAAATAATAAAGTGTAAAATAGACACAATATTCCGGTCATTAAAACCTAGACAAAACTACAACTTTTATTATAAATACTAACTTTTACTACTAACTATACTAAACTATAAAGATTAATAATTTATACTAATTATATCATAATTTTAGATATTTTACATAGAATTTGTCAACAAAACGTAATAAAATCGTAAATTCAATCATATAAAAATAATACATCAATAAAGGACAAAATTATTTACTCATCGTTTAAATTCACTTGTGTTGAAATTAATTATTTAAATTATCGCTTAAATTCATCGTTTAAATTCACTAATTTTCAAAATTCATCATTAAATTACTAATTTTCTGATTCATCGAAAATTAAATTCATCGTCAAAAATTCAGGAGATTCACCGATTTTGGGATTCATTTGTCATTCTTCTCGCTATAAAAATTATGGAGTTGTCTTTTCCTATATAAAAATATGTGAAATTTGTCTGTTATTTAAAAATATTCCAGATTGTGTCCTTATCCCTAATTTTCCATAAAAAAAATAGTATAAACATGAAAGTACAATAATACATTTTTGGTCAATACAAAACCGGTGATAATATATGCGTTAATAAGTCAACCATGTTCCATGAGAAGCCGGAGACCATGACATCTCCGGCCATTTACAACGGCCAGCAGCATCATAGCCAATTCTTTCTTTAAGCAAAGATCCATTAGTTCCTCCTTCTCCAGCGTTACTATACATCGTCTAACAACCTCCTCCGGCAGGACGGATCCCCGGCAAACAGGGCAGGTGGACGGCCGGCTCTTATGCAGCCAGGTATCCAAGCAATTCTTGTGGAAGATATGCTTACACTGCAGCTCTCGAACGTCATTCCCGTAAGAAAAAACGGACAAACAAATCGAACAATCAAGCAATTCCTTCGATTCTGAAATATGGGACGTTCTTGTGTAAAGGAACCTCCGGCTCTTCTCATCGATCATTGCGTTGTATTCTCTTTTCGAGCACTGCCGCATGTAACAAGTCCTTAGCACAAAGAAAGCAACAACCAGCAATTTTAATGTTTCAGGTAGAATTATGGTGATGATAGTCATGGTAGCTCTGTAGAAGGGCGCCAAGGATTTTGAGAGAGCTCCCATTTTTCTCTCTAAAGGATTAGATAGGCTCTACCCCTAGACGTAAATACACCTCTCAACAGGGCGCCTGTAGAAATTTCGGTATAGGGTCAAAAATCTGTCAATTTTTTTTCGTATCACGTATATATTTAGATATTTAATTTTATACATGTGATTATGGGTCAATACACAAAACAAGAGGTCATTACATGAAAATAAGATGGTCAATTTTACATATATGTGTGTTTGTAAAATAATTTTCTACTATTAATACATAATATTTTTATTTTAGGGAGTCGGCCGCACCCCTGGATGTAAGGTAGAGCCGCCCATGCCTCTCAAATAAATTATATATATACACACAGTGGGATGGCATTTAACGCCCCCTCTGTTAGCGTTTGTTGGCGTTAAATGAGTCATAAATGATCCAGTCCATTGTTTAGACAGTCGTCATCGTTTGGTCTAAAATGGCTAACCCGGATTGACAAGACCCGAACATGCTATTACCTTATAGATGTGAAACTTTACATTCTCCCCCCTATGAGAGACTGGCGTCCTCGTCAGGATTTGAACCAGCTGTTTCTCTACAGTAGAGAGCAGAGTAGTTTTACACATTTCTCACGATGTGACAACTTAGGTTAAAAATGCAGACTGCGGGTCCAGTATCATTCAGAACGCACTGCGCCCCAAGTCCAAAGTCGATAGCGTTAAATAAGTCTTAAATGGACCGGTCAACTGTTTAGATTGTCGTCCTCATTTGGTCTAAAAGAGCTAATTAACCCGAGTTAACAAGACCAAACCAGGCTATAATTTTACAGATATGAGACTTTACACGGCCGTAGGAATTTCAGGATACAGATCGAGAAATTGTTATATTTTATAACTACTAAAAATAAATGAGTAGTTATAAAATATAACAATTTTATAACTGAGCCCCTCAAAAAAAATTGAGGTGTAGAATTTTGCGTTTTATATCCACATGCATCGAATTGACAGATAAATAAATATTGATCACACAGTTTGAATTCAGTTTAAAAATAAAATGTACAGTTTACCACATTAGTGCACTCCACATATGGCGGGTACACCCAATAACTTTCCGTAGAAAAGATGAGGTGCCCAATGCCCATGGACCATGACCCTTTTATTTTTATTTCTTTTCTTTTCATCCCCTCACGTGTCTAATTCGAATTTACCGTGAAAAAAAAAAAAAAACACACACACACACACACAATTTTGGCGCCTTCATCCAATTTTTGCAGCAGTTTTCAAGTGTTTGAGTTTGACTCGTTAACTTTAAAAAAACTACTCAAGTTTGGTTAAATAATATTTGAACGGGCATATCACAAGTTGAACGTTGAGTTGCTTGTAAACGACTCGACTCATTTTATACCCCATCCTTCCTTCATGTTCAAGAATGCAGAGAGATTACGTAGTGTTTGTGGTGCCTAACTTCGGCTTGAATGCATAAGCGGTTGCATTGTTGCAGGGTATTATGGGATTACACACACGTACTCTCTCACTTTCTTCATGGCAACTTTGAAGTTATGAGACAGAAGGGCTTTATATATGCAATGATTGCCCTAAAACACCAATTCTAGAGCCGAGTCTAAGAAACTGGGAATTTTAGCGCGGAGTTTTTTCAATGAAGAGATACACTTGCAGTCTTGCACACAAACAAAACATTGTATGCGGTATCAATCGCACTGTAAACAAGCTAATAACAGAAGTTAGGCACCGCAAACACACACACACACACACACACACAAAATCAAGCCATATGTCATGTTTTGATTGGATGCAAATAGATCCACCGATTGCAGGCACTTCGCAGTATAATTTTCCTTACAACCAATGTTTTATAATCCGTTTCCAAGAGTTCAAATCCCAAAATCACAAACTATTTTCAGATTTTAACATTATTTCCATTGTTGGTAGGTAAAAATTTTAACATTATTTCATACATAAAAAAAAAAAAAGTAGATGTGGAAGCACCTTAGGTTAAAAAAAAATGTGGATAAGAATTTAAATCTACTGGAACTTTTGGATGAAATCATATATGTGAGCACTGATTTCCTCTGGTTTTTCTTCGTTCAGGAAATGGGCGACGCCTTCCATTACGACTAATTCTTGCAAGAAGGGAACATCTCTTTTGAAGCCACCATTTTGGATATATTCCTTAGCACCAGGGGTAGTATAGGTAATGTCAAGATCCCCAACTATGAACTTAACAGGAACCTTTATTTGTAACCCTGTCCATGGCGCCATCAGCTCCCAACTTCTGCACCAATCACAATATATATCACTTGAGAGAGACAAGGGAGTGTCTTTAAGGTTTAAAAGGAAACTTACAGATCCATAGCGCGATAATAGTTCAATCCACCGGTGAATCCCGACTTGCTAAATTTATCAGCATAATAGGAAACATCGTCTTCAGACAGCCAAGAAGGCAAGGATATGGTCTTATTTGGTGATCCTCCAAATCCTATTTCTTTTGGTACACACGGTGGACCGGGTCTCCGTGATATCAAGAAATTTGTGATTAGTCTTTTTGTATCAACACGTGAAAATTCTTCTTCCACTTCTCCAGTTTTCTGCAAAAAATAATAATCATAATAATATGAATTGGACTTTCCTCTTGCTTTATATGAATTTTCACACTGAGATGGGGATATATAAAAAGTAAGGGACAATTATTCGCACAACAACTGATCTACTCGTTGTCGTTGTGTCACAAACAAAATTTCAAACCCAAAACTTGCACCAATATTATTCATAATTTCATATTCTAATCTTAGCCAAACAAAATGTAAAACCAAAAACTTGTTGCACCAGTTTAAATGTTACGCAAATTTTTTTAATTTAAAAAAGGAAGTATTTTTTCCTGAAAATGGGTCCACGATTTTTCACTTCATTTTCATTGGTTAAGACCATCAATTTAGATTTGGTCCATGACAAACCCAAAATTTATAGGTGACGCGATCCCCTACTTGCATACAGTGCAAAGTGCGCACGTGGCGTCTGCATGACGCAAAGCGGCGTCTTCATCCAAACGACGATTATTTGTTTGGGTCCGATCTAAAAAAAAACACAATCAAAACGGTGATCGCGTACCAACGACGCTGTCTTGCCAAGACAAGACCGCACTGCGCATACACACGCACAGCAGGGGATCACGAGTCAAATTTTTAGTATCAAACATCAAATCCAATCCTTAATAACCATTCACATTTCTTTCTTTCTTATACCCATACTTTGACTTATCAACACCCTTCATCCATCTCATAAATGTGAAATCACCCATAAATGTGAAATCTCCCATCACTTTCCAGGTACTTCCCTATTTTCGAACCCAGCACCTCCAAAGTCGCAACCATGAAAACAACAGGAAATTGACCCAATTGTGGGAAAACACGAGATTCAGCAGTATGAAATCTTAAGGAATAAGCATCTTGTGTTCCTCAGCACTAATTAATGGGACTCTTTTCACACCTATGCGTTATCCTATCACAATAAAATTAACTGGAGACGCTTTTCATACTAATTTTTATTCCGATCGAATTTGAATCATGATATTATATATTTTCTGGACTCATGAGCCATAAAACCATTGATACTTGATGACTAAGAGCCAGTAAACTAATCAATATTCTATCTAAAATTAAGTCTGAATCAATTAACGAAGGTTTTAAAAGATAAATTTAAAAATGGTTTTGAAGTGAAAAGACTTTTACTAATCTCACAAGACATACAGTATGAGGAAAAATTCAATTGAAATTGTACAAAATTAGTGATAAGAAAGAGAACCTGGAACCTGCAGATGTAGTAATCGGGACCAAATCGATCCTGCAAAGATTCCAATGGTTTTCTCTTGGGATTTCTAGGAATGAACAGAACACTCGTATTAACTAGCGCCTTTATTCTATCAGGTCGCAACAAACACAAGTTCCAAGCAACGATGGCACCCCAATCGTGTCCGACGAGGAAGATCTTGTCAAGTCCGAGCAAGTCAAGGAGGCTGACCAAGTCTCCGACGATATGGAAGGCCGTGTAGCTGGTCGGAGAAGGTGGAGCGTCGGAATCGCCATAGCCGCGAAGGTCAGGGGCGATAGCGCGGTAGCCTCTGGCGGAGAGAGAAAGCATCTGGTGGCGCCATGTGTACCAAAGCTCCGGGAAGCCGTGGAGGAATAAAATGGCGGGGCCGGAGCCGATTTCAGCTACGTGCATATTGATTCCATTGACGTACAACTTCCTGTGCTGAATTTGCTCCATTTTTTTTTTTCAAGGGGTGTTTTCAAGTTTTCAAATGGGGTTATTATTAATTCCCTGCTATATATATATACGACAATTTCTATATTATGAATTACCTTATCACTTTACCGGCCGGCTTCCATGAGTGGTCCCACTATTTCAACCGGGGAGAGTAGAATATGGAGAAGCAGTTAGAAGTTACCGGTGTAGCTTCGTATTCAACATTTTTATAGAGATGTCTTCATGACTGTCTTGTTATTGGGAAGGGGCTGAGGCGGAGGAGTATGGGAGATGGTGTTTGCTTGGCATGTAGTGAGACTCTGGAAACTATGTGTTTTTTGAGTGTGAGATGGTAGACAGAATTTGGAGGGTGTCGCCGTTTTATGGGATTCTTGGGCGCCTTCTCTCGTCTTCCTTTGCGGATTTTTCCCTACGCCTATTAGAGGAGCAGGGAGTTCAGGACACTGCGCGGCTGGTGTGGCTTATGTGGGAAATTTGGAAGGCACGATGCTTTGCGGTGTTTGACGACCAGGTTGCTTATGTTTCCGCGGTGTGTGCCCGCTCTCTGGCAGCATCAACTGAGTATTGAGAGGCTATGGCACTTTATCAAACGCAGACATCGGGTCCACGTTTGGCAGATAAATGGGTGAAGCCACCGGAAGGGGTAATTAAGGGTAATGTTGACGCGTCGATTACGGATGTGGGGTGCCTAGTTCAGAACTGTTTGACTCTTTTATCTATATTCGGCGCGTAGGGAATGTCCATGTCCACCTGTTAGCTCGACATATTTTGTTAATTTCTACTCGGATATCTTGGGATAATTCACCCCTGATGACGTTTTGACGCTTTCCCTTAAAAAAAAAAAGTTTGATTTTGTACCGTTGATTATGGTATTTATTAAATTAAAATTTATATATTGAACAATTTTTTTTTTTTTTGTAGCCTAACATTTTTTTATGTCATTCAAATAGATTATTGTTTCATTCATCACGTTTGCTAAACAAAGTTTAAAATTTCTTTAATTGACGAGTCGTTTTTGGCTTCTTCTTCTTTTTTTTTTTTTTTTTTTTTTTTTTTTTTTCCCCACAGGGACGAAAGCCTTTTTAATCTACGGGGAAGGGGATCGAACCCGGCCTTCTCACTGTTCTAGCGGGTATGCGCAATGCAAGAACGACAATTACGTATAGGGACCTTGCCTGCTTTTGGCTTCTATTACTATCTGATGTTCCTGTTATACTCCTATTTCATTTCAATTTCACCAGAGGTTAACATAGTCCGTTTCGACAGGTTTATTTCATTTTTTAAACCGAACCATTTTATACTGTTTTTAAATTTTAAAACCAAACTAGAACGGTTTTAAGACGCGAATCATTTGTTCGGTCCGATTTGGGGTTGTGCTTGATTCCGTTTTTTTAAGGTTTTTTTTAACAATTAAAATTATGTGGCTTCTATTGCTATCACGTTTTTACTTTAATTGACACTCTTAATTACTCCAAGCACTCTTAAAATTACTGGTGGCACCACCATAATATTTTTATTATTTTTGTGCAACCCAATGTGTGTGTCATTGACGTTTGTTTTCGATACGTGCGCCGCTGGCACAAACTTTTGTTTTTACTAATGTATCATTGGTGAAAAATACTAGATCTAATGACGTTGCTAGCAGAACAAAACGTCAGTTGCACTAATGCGCGTACGTGGTGCCGAAAAAGCACTTTGTGGGTGGTGGTTAAGTAATTGGGAAAAAAATGTGCCAGTTAAATTCATGGTGCCGATATAAGCCGTCTAAAATTATTTATAGGAAATCACAAAATTGTCGGGTAACAACAAATGATGACTTATGTAGTAAATTAGTACTATATGTCAGTAAATTCGGTTAGATGATTTAACAAATATTTTATAGGGGGAATGAGGAGAAGGACGTAAATATTTCATCAATTGAGTAGAAGGACGCTTTTTGAAACTTTTGCGAAAGCGACAAAACTATTTATTCATCGTTTAAATTCACTTGTGTTCAAATTCATTTATTTAAATTCATCGACGAAATTCACCGTTTAAATTCACTATTTTTCAAAATTCATCGTCGAAATTCACTAATTTTCGAGATTCACCGTCGAAATTCACTATCGAAATTCACCGATTTCGGGATTCACTAGGAGATTCACCGATTTTAGGATTCATTGTTTGTCTCTTCATTATAAAAATTATGCGATTGTCTCTTCCCTATAAAAAATATGTAGTTGTCTATTCTTAAAAATATTTCAGATTGTGTCCTTATCCCTAATTTTCCATATTTTATATTTAACTAACATCTATTATGCAAATCTTAAAGTTTCAAAAAAAAAAATCTTCCTTCAACACCATCCAACACAACAAATTTGACACCAACCATTGAATTTTTTTGTTTTGAGTGGTCCATTGAATTCTAAGATTGGTACAATTAAGATAACAAAATTAAATCTCCAACTCATTTCAATTCATCAATAAATCACCAACATCAAAAGAAACTAATAATGAAATTTAATCGTTATATTATTGAATAACATATATAAATCTCAAAATCCATTAGACAAAATAATATTTTGAATAAGGTTAAGGGAGAAAGTGGAATAATTTGTTTCATAAATAAACGAGATATAAATGGAAGGTAGCTAAATTTCACACATTCAAGTGAAAAAACATGATATAGTTTTGGGTTTCATTTAGTTAGAATATATTCGTGATTTTATTTTCTCCAAAACACTCAGCTCGATTTTGATTATCTCAACAATATTATTTTCCAACATAATCTAATTATAAGCAAATAAAAGACAAAGTTATAAAAATTAATGTTTATAAATGCTATTGATATAAGATGTCAAACCTTACAAATGAACATATCAGAAAATAACCATGATGAAGTTCATCAACATCATTAGAAGTAGTAAATTTTGCAAATCAGCATTCACATATTTCAAATGTTGGTGTTGAAGAAGTAGAAAGAGAAGAAAGAGTTACGCTGGTGAGTAGTGAACTAACATATACTCCCTCCGTTTTTTTTATCTGTCTCTCATTTCACAATTTACTCTTTTTTTATTTATCTGTCATTGTACATTTTCAATGCATCATTTATTATTTTTTCCTTCTTTACCAATAAAATATTTACATCTCCAATAAAAAAATACATTTCCAATACTAAAAACACATTTACCAACAAAGTATTTACATCCCCAATAACAAAAATACATTTCCAACACTATATTTGAGACATATTAATTATTTTCGACATATAAAAAAACGGAGGGAGTACTTTTTTTTCCCGAAACGAAATACGCACGCACCCATTCTAAACTAAAATATACCCCAAGCGGGGCTCGAACCTGAGTCTCCCCAATGGAGCCCTGGTTAGACCCTAATGGCAAACCACTAGGGCATGTACCTGCTGAGTACAACTAACATATACTTGAGATTCTCTTAAATTATTGGTAATTGAAAACAAGTCTGTGAAATGATTAACAAAATCTGAATTTTTAGAATATGAAACTAATAATTGATAAGTAATATATACATTACAAATACAATATGTAAACATGTTGAGTTGGACCGAAAAAAACGCACTGACATATATATAGAGACACACACATAATTCAGTTTTGTACGGTTTTGAACGGTTTTTATTTTTTTAAATTGAAACCAAATTGTATTAACTGGTTTGGTTTTTAATTATATAAAAATCAATCCAAAAATCATGGTTTATGCATTTTCGATTTGATTTTCAGAATTTTTGTTCAACCCTACCTTTCACATCCGAAGATCAGTTGTGTTTTATTTTTGTTTTCGTTTTTATTTTTATTTTTTATTATACTTTTGTTTTGAGAAAACTTGTGAAATTGAACATGAATATGAACGATGGTGAAGACAGAGAATACAAACAACCAATAATGTGGATTTTTAATTATTTCATTTTTGTGCTGACACACTCACTAGTAGCGCATCCACCATTTATTTGACTCTACTTGTGATTTTTTTTAGAAGGTGAAGAGCCTTTTTGTTTTGTTTTGTTTTTTTTATTTTTTTATTTTGGAAGAAACGGGACGGGAATTGGAACACCAAACCAATAAACCAAATTTAGAGACATAATTTTTCAAGCAATATGACAATGGCATCTTCAACGTCATGACTAGTATTTTGCTTATGCAAAAACAGAAGCTTAACAGTATATATATCATATATATATATATATATATATATATATATATATATATATATATATATATAACAATTAACAAATGCTTTCTTTTGGGATTATATAATAATAAGATAAGAGAAGTTCACAAGTCCCTTTGTTGCATATGAGTCTGAAGTATGGTATAGTATATCACATGACTCACGTAGTATAATAGACAAATCACGGAATTAATATCTAGTGCATGTTGTCCCAATTCCCATTATATTATCTATATTGATATCCACTAGTAATATTAGTAGATATTTATTATCTCTTCCAAATGATAAACCCTAATATAATAATAATGTTTAGCTATTTATTATTAAGAGAATTGTCGGTCATGAGTTGAGATACACTTAGAAGAATTTTCGATATATCAGGAACACGTACAACATTACAAAGCTAAATTTGGGTGTTAGGAGTGAAGAATGGCGTAACCAACATTAACAATCCTAATAGGACTCACTATGGCCTCCCGGAAGCCATCATGGATTGAATTACCACACCACAATTTAGATAAATTCTCTAAGTGGCTCAATTCAACACAATGTGATAGTGAATAATGTGAATGGTGTAGTGGGTCTGTCCACTTTGCCTACCACATCTTGTGCACCGTTCCCTATACTCAAAAACTATTTTTCTTTCTTTGAATGTGTTGAAGTTGTTATAAAAAATAATTGTTGTAGTAGGCCAGTATTTTTTATAGTCCAATTATATTTCTCTAAGGAGTGTAGCATATCTCTATCACTTGTAAGCCATAGTGTAGTATTTTGTTTTTCAAAGGCTTAAACTTATATTAATATAAATGTGTCAGCCAACCCATTACAAAATGTGAAACCATAGCTGATGCTTTAAGTCTGTCACCATTACCAATAACAAGGGCATCGTTCAGTGACATGACTTGTTGCACCACTATCAATATATCAGTTTGGATCACACAGTCTTAGGTGAGGTTAAGTATGTTGATACATGTTTAACATCAGGTGTTTGAGCAACAAAGTCATTCTTAAACATGTGATAGCAAGTGGGCTGTTGTATGTCATGTTTTGAAGCATGTATGAGATGTTGGTTTGTTGTTGTTGTTGTTGTTGTTATTAGAACTTACATTGGAGTTTCCTCTTCAATGGAAACGTCCACATGTGATAGCATGCAGTTGTTGTCTGTCCTGTTTTAAAGCATGTAAGGATAAGTTTTGGCGGCCTTATAAGGTATCCAACAACAGTCAATCCATCAGAGAAGCTCTTCATCACGGCCAGATAATATGCCATGCTCCTTGTTCGTTTATTGGTCTTGGTGAGAGACTTTTTATACTCAAAAATATGTGACTCAACTTGGCTATTGATGATAATTGTTAGAGTATTCCAAATATTTGTGGTTGTTGTACATCCTACACCTTCAATAAGCGCATGTTCTGTCATCGTACCAAGCAGTCAACCAAGAAGAAAGTTATCAATTGAATTCCATTCCTCAAAGGTATGGTTGACTTGGTTTGTGAAATGGGAAGTTGAGTTCCCAACGGTCAAAAGCCCAAGCGGTATGGGGGGCTTTCTTCTAAAGAGATGAGAATCTAGCTTATAACCTCGTATAATGGGAAGAATTGAGCAACACCTTAAGAGGTAATTGTGTTTATCAAGTTTGACAATGGTGTTTTGGTTCAGATTACTTCAAAAATCAAGGCATATGTCATGTTTTGAGTGAACGAAAGTATATTTCCTCGTTTAAAACACTCTACCGTAAAATTTCCCCAACAGATGCGAAGAAACCAAAGACATGAAAATAATCCTTACATCCAAAGTTCATTTAGTCCGTGATCTAAGACTGTAACGCCCCGTTCCCGGACACCGAGTCCATATCCGGAAAATAAACGTTCGGCACATATAATATTAAATAAATCAATATTATATGTAAGCCTCTACTATGTCGTATCGAGTTTAGCATTAGTGGAAGCTAAAAGACTCGGGTAAATTTTTATTTTGAAGCAAGAATAGAAACACAACATTTTGTAGATAGAAAGGTTACAAAAGTCAACGATATGAAACGCTTACAACCGTACGAAGTCCAACGATAAACAGCATAGTTATCTTACAAAGGTACGAAAAGAAAAGTACAACATGTCTTTAAACGAAAGTACTCATAGTGTATTACATAGTTCATGAAATTTCTAAGTAAACATTGTCATAACGAAACAGCAACGATCATATATCACCTTCAAAGTCCTCGTCAAACTCTTGCTCCACCTGTTCATCTTCTCAATCCCAAAACACATAAAACAAATATGCATTCGAGGTAAGTACAAGGTACTTTGTAAAAGATAGAAGCTATTGTATTAACAAGAGTATAAAGTATCAACTATGTTTAAGAGATTACCTTTATGAAATCGACTCAATCTAGGGTTCAATTCATGCTCATCAACATGTCATGACTAAACGTTTCTATCTTAGCTTATCTTCGTTATACCCGCATCCAAGAGCACTACGCATGATGTATATCCACCACGAGATATCGTTTGCAACCTAACAATGGATCACACTGATAGCCACGGGTTTAACCCGATAGTGCACGCGTTCGGTGAAGTCCATTCAGCCGTTTATAGGCCAGTAGAGTTATTCACTTTTACTGACCGCCCACACGTCGCGATATAGCCTTGTGCCTAACCAAGGATGACATGGTATTTAATCTTTTACTAAACAATTATGTATTTATTAACCATTAACTAACCACCTATGTGTTTTCAAGGCACAACTCACCCTAACCAACTCTACTCCATCACTTAGTCATCTAGACTCAACATCCTATCACATACACAAACATTGGAGAATACTAATCCACCAAAACACAAGCCTATCATGCCCTTCCAACGGTCCCGAACTTCAACTCCTTTTAAGAGTACATTCGGTGCCGGAACTAAACGCATCAGAAACTCATTCAAGGCTTGTTCATGTTTATTTAGTGTTATTAGATCAAGAATCAACACTTAAAACTCAACACATAGCTCACAACATCATTTTTCCCAAAAACATAGTCAATGTGTGCGCATCCACTGGTTTAGAGACTCCCAGGTTGATCCAGTTCAACCAATCGCGCAAGATTGTCAAAGAATGCGCACGCATTGCCTATGCTGAAAGCATCCTGAACCAACCTGAAGCAGGAATGCGTGCGCATTCAAGGGGGAATGCGTATGCATTATACATGCTGTGACCATCATGTTCAACTCTGAACCAACAATGCGTACGCATTCTACCTGGAAAGCCCTTAACATGATTTCAACACTTCTCTCGATTCTACAACTTTTTCAAACATGTTCTTCATCAATTTTAACATCAAAAGAGCAGCAAATATGACACTTTAACATACCATATCATAGCACATTGGTCTAGCATCAAAACACATGAAATCTTCAAAACAACTCCAAACTCACAACCAAACCTTAAAACACTTGAATTAACACAATAGGAAGATCTCTTACCTTCTAGCAAGAAAACTCCAAACAAAACTTGAAGAAACTGCAACACTTCTCCAAACTTCAAACAAAACCTATGTAATCATCCCCAAACTTAGATTAGTCAAGATCACAAGTTCTATGACGAAGATTCTACGAATGCATACAAGGTGAACTACAAATCTTGATCATGTCCAATGATCTTCCAAAGAGAAGGACAAACTTCATACCTTGAAGAAAACCTGAAAATTTGATATCAAAACGATCCTTATCTCTTCACGATGTTCCTGCTCTAGTTGAATCTGAAATCCGTCAAGAAAAGACTTAGAATCTTGAAGAAGTATACTTTTCCCCTTTCTTTTGCTATTTAGTTTGCAGGAAATTGTATTTCAGAAATTTTGACAAACTTCCATCCATGATGGGGGTTTATTTTCTCCAAAAATAACTCTCATCCCCTTAATTTCCTTTCACCCCTTAGCTAACCCTTAAATACAGTTTAGTCCCCAACTATATATATATATATATTTCAAGTTATATACATATATATATAATTATTTATAAACTTTAAATCCATAAAAGAAATAAATATAATATTTCGTTCTCGCAAATTGACACGTACTGTGACACGTCTACCATTTTCTAAGAATCAAAATATTACAAAGAGATTCAACAAGGAGAAAGAAAGATTAGTGCAATCACAACAGACTTCAAATCCAAAAATCACAAACTCGTTTTCAAATACAACATTATTTCCATTGTGGAAAGTAGTTTTAACAGTATTCCATACATAGAATTAAATCAAAAAAACGTAGATGTGGAACGACCTCAAAAAAAAAAAAAAAAACATGGATTAAACGTGCTTAAAACTTTTGGATGAAATCATAAATGTGTGCATTGATTTCCTCTGGCTTTTCTTCGTTCAGGTAATGAGCGACGCCTTCCATTATGACCGTTTCTTGCAAGAAGGGAACATCTTTTTTGAAGCCACCATTGTGGATATATTCCTTCACACCAGGGGTAGTATAGGTAACGTCGAGATCCCCGACTATGAACTTAACAGGAACCTTTACATGCAGCCCTGTCCATGGCGCCATCAGCTCCCAACTTCTGCACCATTCACAATATCGATCACTAGCAATTAATTGGATGAACTTTTGCACATGTTAATTACTTGCATAACAAGTATAAACATACATGAAAAAAGATAATGTTTAAGAAAGAAAAAGAAAAAAAAAACTCACAGATCCATGGCGCGATAATAGTTCAATCCACCGGTGAATCCTGACTTACTAAATTTATCAGCATAATAGGAGACGTCGTCTTCAGACAGCCAAGAAGGCAAGGATATGGTCTCATTCGGTGATCCTCCAAATCCTATCTCTTTCGGTACACAAGGTGGACCGGGTCTCCGCGATGTCAAGAATTTCTTCATTAGTTGTTTTGTGTCAACACTTGCAAATTCTTCTTCAACTTCTCCAGGTTTCTATATTATGAATAAACAACATTGTCAACATATATATAGAAAAAAAAGGCAGTTTTCATCTTAAAGTAAAACTAATCAACAACAGCTTTAAGTTTGGACCATCTTCTTGCTGAAGTTTTTTTTTTTTTAATTTTAATTTTAATTTTTAATTTTAATAGGGAGAAAGTTATAACAGAGAATTTAATTTAGTATTTAGTTCTGTTAAGAATTTTATTCTGTCATGTTTTCATGTGACAGTCTATGTCACGGCCCATTTTTCATTTTACTCCCTCAGTGTCTAATTATATATCGCGTTTGAGGAAAACACACAGATTAAAAAAGTGATTTATTTTGTTGACTTTCATTACAAAGTACTAGAAAAGTGTAGTGGTGTATTGAATATAACAAATTGATTGGTTGAATAAGTCTAGAAAGTTGAAAAGTAATATTGAAAAACGGAAAGAATATTAAAATATGTATTGAAAATGTAACTACGACATATAAAAAGTAAATTTTAATTTTGACAACTGCGACATATAAATAGGAACGGGGGGAGTAGTCAATTTTGAGAATTCTTAAAAAAAGGAAGAAAAAAAGAAGAAGATAAGTAACAGACAAGAGAATTTAACTCTCATAAATGCAATTAATTTTCCCCTCCACACGTTTCATGAGTTTGCAAGTTATGGAGTTAATTCAAAGGCTCTTTAAATCATTTTCATTCGTACTCATTCACCAATTTCACTTATGTATCTTTCCACAAGAAAACTCTTCTCCTTTTTAGCTAAATCTAGCAGATATTCTTGTTGCAAACAGGGGCGTCCCCAGGGGAGGGCCACGGGGGTCATGACCTCGAGCCTCCTCAAAATCTATGAATTTAAAGGCCTCGTGAAATTTTAAATCAATAGTATATATATATATATATATATATATTGCATTTTTAAAAAATAACCAGGGTCAAATATAATTTGATAAATAACCAGAGTTTGATTCTTATTAAAGACAAAAACAATATCTTTTTTTGGTTAACCATTTTTTAGAAAGGTCTAAAACAATGTTCTTTGGCCTCAAGCCTAAGTTTGGACATGGACGCCCCTGGTCGCAATCTTGTCAAGGAATTTCAATTTAATAGCATTTGTGTAGGAGCTATCGAATTTCAGAATTTAGAAAGGTAAAGAATTTGATATCAATTGTTTTTTATTCTGCGATTTTATGTTGTTTTGTCAAATTTTTTCATGTGATGGTTAAAAGAGAAATGATTTCTAAAATTTTGTTTGTAGTGGGCCAGTTTTCTAAAATTGAGATAATGATGATTTTGTAATACTGAAATTTAACAATTTGTCTCATGTGGATTATTTATAAAATTAAATAAATGTTTTCGATTTGTAGTTTAAATTTCGGATTCATCACACTAGTCTTGACGTTACTATTTTATTTTTCCTGGTTGAATGCATCATAAGGGACGTATCACGTTCAGAACTGGAATTTTATATCTAATATTTTTATTTTATTTTATTTTTTTGGTTCTCTCGTTGTTTTTATTTGTTCGAGAAGTTCGTAGTAAATTTTAATTTAAGTTTTACTTTTATATGCTAAAATATTTGTTGATATTATTTAAACTTCCGTACTCTCCTCTAGAATTGTCTCATATGGATATATTAAAAGATTTGTTCTAGCACATTTTTGCCCAAGATTTGCGGCACTTGACTTATGAACTTGGTATTTTTATGTTATTTTATAAAATAATAAGAAAAGAAAAGAAAGGTTGTATATCTATTGGTATTTGTTCTACCGAAGTACTATAAAATAAAATAAAAAGGAATTCGTTTCGGCACTACATAAGATAGAACATTACAAAAATCAAATCAAATATAGAAACTTTAAATAATAATTAGAAACTAATTATAGAAATAGAATATTGTGTTAGTAAAAAAAAAACGGTAGTTCCCTACTCACGGGTTATAGATGTGAGTTACGTTCCCTCCTCACGGATAATAGATGTGAGATATATTATTGTCAGAGTCGGTCAGTCCCCGTCCAGGGCCAGAATTTTGGACTTCCGGCATGCATTAGTTTAGTATGATAAGATATGTCTCAGTGACCGTATCATTAATCATATTAGCACGAGTCTTCACTAGTTCAATAATAAATTCATTTTTCAGTCAATTACTATATTACTTTTACTTCTAGAAATTTTAATTCAGTAATTAGTTTCTTTATAGAAATTACCTTATTTCTAAAGTAAATAAAGTATGGAAACTCCGGACAGCCTGCCTAATGACGTCCCTAGTTCCCTTTTGATATTTTATTCTTTACAAGGCTTTTGAGCTCACTCTTTATTTTATATTTTATTTTTCAGATGATCGAGTTAGCACCGTTTTAGGGAAGCAGTGACATTCTTGCATTACTTGATTTCTTAGTTATGGACTAATATGTTTTTTCGAAGATGGTAAGGTGATCTTTGTGTTCTGAGCAGAGACATTTGTGGACATAGAATTTGAAGATGAATAAATTAAGTATTTGGGATTTAGACTTTTAATATTTTTCATGTGTAACAAATCGAATTGACCTTGTAGACAACCTTTATCTTTTTATGTATTATATTTTAGCTTTCGCATTTATTTAATTTGTTTGTCTTTTAGATACAACTCTCGTGTTACGAATATTTTTCGTGACATGGCCGAACGATCCGCTTTTCAATAAAATTGTTTTTTTTTGGAGTGTGTCGTAATATTCGATTTTAAAGAAAAGCAGACGTGTCATTTCATAAAACGAAATATTGGGTTCGATTCCTTTTATTCGGAGTTTAAGTATTTGTTAAATTATATATGTATATTTGAAATATATATATGTATATTATAAAGGAAGATAATAAGATCTTTATCCTTTTTTTGGATTTATCTTATTATAAAGGAAGATAATAAGATCTTTATCCTTTTTTGGGATTTATCTTATTATAAAGGAAGATAATAAGATCTTTATCCTTTTTGGGATTTATCTTATTATAAAGGAAGATAATAAGATCTTTATCCTTTTTTTGGGATTTATCTTATTATAAAGGAAGATAATAAGATCTTTATCCTTTTTTTGGGATTTATCTTATTATAAAAGGAAGATAATAAGATCTCTATCTTTTTTTGGGATTTTCTATTTAAGGAGAATAAATCCCCACAATTCTTATTACCTATTAGAAATCAGATTTTCTCCACCTCCATATACTCTCTGCGTGTGTGAGCCAAAAATTAGGGTGAGAGTTTTTCAATCGGTTTGTTAAAGCAATTCTTGACGGTTTTCGGATCAGGGTAGAAGCGCCGGAATCGTTGTGAAGAAGGCAACGTTTTGATTTGAAAGTTGAAGCTTTGATAAGAGAAAGATCGGTTTTAGTCATTGTTTCTCGAGTTTTCTTTGTTGGAATAAGCTTGCTAAAGGTAAGAAGCTCTTCCTACAATCTAATTGTGGTTTAGAGTAGAATAGATCATGTTTTGGATGCATATTGTATCATGTTTTAAGCTTAGATGATGTTTAATGATTAAGTTTTGTTTTGGATCTTAAAAGACATGTTTTTCTAATGTTTTTCTCGCTATAATTCATGTGCATGATGTTTTGAAAACGCAGTAGAGATCGTTAAGTGTTGAAAACAGAGTTCTAGGCTTTTTGCGTAGATGCGTGACGCGTTGGCTAGTAACGCGCACGCACGATCGATGCAGATTGCTTAGAATAAGTGCAGCAGGGATGCGCAAGCATTCTAGAGTAATGCGCACGCATTGCCCCAGTTTTCTATATAATGTTGTTTTAAGCTATGTTTTGAATTTTAACTTAATTCATGATTTAATAACACTAATTAAATATGAACAAGCCCCGATTGAGTTTCTGATTCGTTCAGTTAAAACACCGAATGTACTCTTAAAGGGAGTTGAAGTTCGGATCCGTCGGAAGGGCATGAAAGGGCTTGTGCTTTGATGAACTAGGGTTCATCAATGTCTGTGTAATTGATAGGATGTGATGTCTAGTTGTCTAAGTGAGGGAGTAGAGCTGATAAGGGAGTATTATTTCGAAACACTTGGGTGACTAGTTAATTCACATTAATAATTACATAAGTGTAGTAAAAGCTAAAACGTCATCTATTCTTGGTTAGGCAATCGATTCAAATCGGCGATGTGATACGTTCATAAAAGGTGGACAACACTCACCGCTCAAAAGGTGAAGGGTAGTGGAGGAAATCCATCGAACGTATATGCATACCAGGAGATCCGGGACTACCGGTGCTAATCACCGTAGTTGGCAAGTATATCTCGTGGTGGAATTTTCACCATGCATTGTGTCCTTGAGTAATGATGTAACAAAGATAAGCTAAGTTAGAAACGTATAGTCACGACGTGTCAATGGGCATGTAGTGAACCCTAGATCGAGTCGGTCTCAGTAAGGCAAATCTTTTAATAATAAACCTTAATTATATTGTAGCTTCTACTTCTTACTTTGTACATTGTACTTACCTCAAATGCATGTTTATTTATGTGTTTGGGGGAGAGAAGACGAACAGGTAAATGATGAGTTCGAGGAGAACTTTGATGACGACGTTTGAGGACGCCGGAGTTGAAGACTTTGATTAATTATTATTCATTTCTTTATTTATTTCCTAGATTTGGATTATTATTGGATTTTGTAGTTTACTTTTAGTACTTTGGAATTCGTACAATTTTGGATTCGTTGGTTTTGTTTCGGATGTAATAACTTTACATTTCCTTCTCTAGTTCTTGAATTTCTATTCTGAGATGT
Source organism: Gentiana macrophylla (assembly GCA_026214975.1). Taxonomy (NCBI): domain Eukaryota; kingdom Viridiplantae; phylum Streptophyta; class Magnoliopsida; order Gentianales; family Gentianaceae; genus Gentiana; species Gentiana macrophylla. Next base: position 101,997,363 of record CM047811.1, read on the forward strand.
TTGAAAAAAAATTACCCGAGTCTTTTTAGCTTCCGTTTGCTTTTATTTGATACGACGTAGTAGAGGCTTACGTGTAATATTATTTATTTAATATTATGCGTGCCGAACATTTCGATTTCCGGATAAGGACTCGGTGTCCGGGAACGGGGCGTTACAGTTGGTATCAGAGAGAAGCGTCTTTTAGGCTTTCTTTCTATTAAGATAAGTTCTCTTTAGACCTCTTAGTAACGTTTTGGTTTTCGTTGATCATCAGGATGGTGTTCACGAGAACCGGAGCGGTGCAGAAGCTTCTGGAGTACGTCGAGAGAGTCCTACGACCAGTTGTTAGAGGCGGTTTCGTGAGGCAGAATCCTTCACCTCATCCGAGCCCCACTCCACCCCTCATATCGCAACCCCTACACCACGATCTCAGCGGAGTTTGTCACCGCGACCTCATCAGGAGCAACACCCACAATGGCATGTGGGAAGTTCGGATTCGATTTTCCTTGGTAAGTGACGTTCCAGTGGGTTTAGTACCGCCACCAAGAAGTCACCCTCCACCAAGGTACAACTACATCTATGGAGAACCAGGAGAAGCACTATACGAGTCATTTGTGAGTGGGAGACATTCCACCATCTCACGCACTTTCAAAGAACTAGTATCTATCCCCAAAGCAGTTGAGCTACCCTCCTCCACCCGTGTTTTCTCATGGTGAGATCGACACTTTTACCCTCCTCCAGGTGGGTCATACTCCCCGACCTCTTGTACCACCTCCACCCTGTTTTGACCATCAACAAGGTCTTGGTTACCCACCCTACGGTTTACATCAACCCTGGTTTCAACAAAGAAGAGATACCTTTTGAATACCCTCCGGTTTATCCACAAGCCCCACCAGTTAGACCGGCACTGAGCAAGCACCACCGATTGACCTGGTATACGAGATTAAGGAGGAACAAAGTTCAAGACTTCTTTGGGAATGTCGAGCATTCAAGGCCGAAGAGTGGATAAGGAGTTTTGAGAAGGCATGTAGAACATACATGTCCCCGAGACCGAGATGGCACGGATTGGCGGTTAGTTTCCTTTTGGGTGCGGTGAAGCATGGATAGATGCTATACAGAGCGATAATGGTAAAGTGACGGATTGGGAAAGCTTTAAGGCAATGTTCTATAATGAGTATTTCCAAAGAATAAAGTCTGCAGACAGAGACATGGCAAGTCAATTTCTAAAGCATAAGCAAGGTAATTACATGACAAGATCACAATACACCAACAAGTTTAACGATTGGGAAGATTCTACCCTGAGTTGATGAAGGTAGAAGAGAGGAAGATGGCCCTATACAAGGAAGGGTTATCGACGTATCGATCTGATCGGCATGTTGGGTTTCACGACCAAGAACATGGCCGAGTTGTTGAATAAGGCCTTAGAGGTTGAGACATTCGGGGAAGAAGGCCACCGTTGTTATCGGGAGCAAGAGGAATTTTGGAACAAGCCAGGGCAATAGCCGGGAGCACCCCAACAAAATTTCAAGAAGACAACGCCCCTACAATGAGTAAGCCACCCACCGGAGCACCTTTATGCTCTAAGTGCAACAGAATCACTCAGGTGAGTGTAAGGCTAATACAGAGGTCGCTACTATCTGTGGAGATTTAGGACATTTTGCCAAGATGTGTCCCACGAAAGGGAGTTCGAATATTCCGAAGCAAGGAAGTGGGAAAGGCGGCCCAAGTCGCCCAGTTCGAGTCTTTGCAGTGGATGTTGAGATAGCAGAACCGGACGATAATGTTATTTTAGTACCTTTTGTTTAATTTAATTTATTTGAGTACTTTTATAGCACGATTTAAATCATGTTGTATTTGTATTTAAATAAATGAATTTACATCCTAGGTACAATAATATTAGACAACTTAGCGATTACTGGCGTTGTTTGATACGGGAGCGCCTAATACTTTTGTGTCAACTAAGATAGCTAAGAAGCTTAACTTGCCAATGGAACCTTTAAGAAATACTTTGAAGATAACAACACCTTTAGTGGAAGGTGACTAAGGTAACCAAGTTGATACCCCTGGTAGAGGTTCGAGTTGGAAAGTATTGTTGCAAGAGTGACTTTACGGTTTTGGACTTTTTGATTTTGATGTGATTCTTGGAATAGATTGGCTATCCGAGAATTTCGTCCACTTAGATTGTAGAGAAAAGAGAGTGACCTTTAAGATACCGGGAAAATCGAGATAAGACTTATCAAGGTAACATTTACAAGCCTGGTAAGAAGCGCCACCCTATAATTTCGGTTAAGGCTATAAGGGCTTGTCGAGAAAGGTTGTGAAGGCTACTTGTTGTACTGATTGATGTGGAGCGAGTAAAACCTAAGTTAGAGAGACCCACAGTAGTCAAGGAATACCCGAAGTGTTTCGGAAGAGTTACCGGGAAACATGCCGGATAGAGAGATAGAATTCGAGATCAAGTTGATGCCAGGAGCGGCACTGAGCTGCTAAGGCACCCTATAGAATGGCACCGGCTGAATTGAAGGAGTTGAAAGCACTGGCTCAAGGATATGCTTGAGAGGAATATAATTCAGCCTAGTACTATCGCCTTGGGGAGCCCAAAGTGTTGTTTGTTAAGAAGAAAGATGGTAGCATGAGGATGTGCATAGACTATCGAGCGTTGAATAATCCGACCATCAAGAATAAATACCCTTTGCCGAGGATTGATGATTTGTTTAACGATTTGCAAGGCAAGAGAGTGTTTTCTAAGATTGATCTTAGATCAGGATACCACCGATTGAATATCGAGGTAGCGAGATATACCAAAGACGACCTTCAAGATTTAGGTATGGACATTATGAGTTCTTAGTTATGCCTTTTGGACTCACTAATGCCCCATCTGCATTTATGGATTTAATGCGGCGTGTTTTCATGCCATACTTGGATAAGTTTGTGATAGTGTTCATAGATGACATCCTTGTATACTCTAAGGATGAGAAGGAACATGAAGAACACTTAAGGATAGTGCTGGATACATTAAAGGAGAACCAGTTGTATGCCAAGTTCTCGAAGTGCGACTTTTGGTTGAATCAAGTGAGTTTCTTGGGTCATGTCATTTTCCGGAGATGGCATCAAGGTTGATCCCGCGAAGATTGAAGCAGTTGAGAAGTGGTCCGACCGACTACCGTTTGAGAGTTAGAAGTTTTCTCGGTTTGGTCGGGCTATTATAGGAAGTTTGTACAAGACTTTCAAAGATAGCTACACCACTTACCCGGCTCACTCAAAAGGATGTGAAGTTCGAGTGGACCAAATGAGTGTGAAGATGCTTTTCAGACGTTGAAAAGAGGTTGACTACACCCAGATTTTGGCGAGGGCCGGAGATCTTTGATAATTATGATGTCTACACGGATGCTTCGGGACAAGGTTTAGGTTGTGTGTTGATGCAGGGAGGAAGGTAATTGCTTATGCATCCCGACAGTTGAAGGTGCATGAGAAGAATTACCCAACACATGACTTAGAGTTGGCAGCAGTAGTGTTTGCCCTAAAGACTTGGAGGCACTACCTGTATGGAGTTAAGGCCAGGATCTTCACCGATCACAAGAGTTTGAAGTATTTCTTTACCCAGGAAAATCTGAATATGAGACAAAGGAGATGGCTGGAGTTCAGTAAGGATTATGACTTGGAGATTCGGTATCATCCGGTAAAGCAAATGTAGTGGTGATGCCTTGAGCAGAAAACCAGTGTTTGCAGTATCGAGTGTTGAAGACGTTGCAGAAAGGTTAGATGGGTTGAGAATCCGAAGCTTTGATCAGATTGAAGACCGACAGTTTATGGCACCATTATTAGCAAGGTCTGAGTTGATGGATGACATTCGGGAAAAGCAAGATGAAGACCCAGTGTTGGTTGACTTGAAGCGAGTTGCAAGGGAAAAGCCTACGGTTGGATATGTGTTAGATAAGAATGGCAATCTTTGGTACCAGGATCGTTTGTGTGTGCCTAAGGTTGGTGATTTAAGACAGAGAGTCATGGAAGAGGCACATAGGATTGCTTTCGCAGTTTCATCCAGAGCTACCAAAATGTACAGAGACTTGAAGGAAAGGTTTTGGTGGCCCTCGATGAAACTCGAGATAGCCAAGTTCGTTGCAGAGTGTGATACTTGCCAGAAGGTTAAAGCGGAACATAGAAGACCGGGAGGAATGCTTAAGCCATTGGATATCCCAGAATGGAAGTGGGATAAGATCACTATGGACTTTATCACCGGTTTACCTAAGACGAGAGGCGGTAATGATGCGATTTGGGTGATTGTGGATAGATTGACCAAATCCGCTCATTTCTTACCATATAAGGTCGATATGCCTTGAAGAAAATGACGACACTATACTTGGATAATATAGTGAAGTTACACGGAGTACCTATCTCGATAGTTTCGGATCGTGATTCGAGGTTCATCGATCCGGTTTTGGAAAAGTTTACAAGCGAGCTTTTGGAACCAAGTTGGATTTGAGTACGGCCTTTCATCCTCGATGGATGGACAATCCGAGAGAACCATCCAAACACTTGAAGATATGTTGAGAGCTTGTGTGTTGGAAGTAGGTGGATCATGGGATGATTACCTACCGGTAGCGGAGTTTGCTTACAACAACGGTTATCATGCAAGTATTGGCATGCCACCGTTTGAAGCATTATATGGAAGAAGATGTAGAACACATTTGTTTGGGGATGAAGTCGGGAAAGACAAATCACCGGGCGAATTGGTTGAGCAAGCTAAAGAAAGGGTTCATTTGGTCAAGAAGAATCCGAAGGCGCTCAAGATAGACGGTAAGAGTTGGGCGAGATGTTAGAAGGAGACCTCTTGAGTTCGAAGTTGGTGAAAGAGTTTACTACGAGCTTCACCAATGAAGCGGAGTGAAACGTTTTGGACAAAAAGGAAAGCTAAGCCCACAGTGCACGTTGGACCTTTTGAGATTCTAGAAAGAATTGGACCTTTGGCTTACAGACTCAAGTTACCAGAATCCATGTCGAGAGTCCACAACGTGTTTCATGTCTCAATGTTAAAGAAGTGTTTGGCCAAGACGGATATTGAGACTCATTGTTGATCCGGAGGGTCTCAGTGATAATCTTTCAGATGCGATGAGACACCGACGAGAATTTTGGACCGGAAGGAAAAGATGATTAAGAGACGGTTGATTCCTTTAGTTCTGGTGCAATGGAGCAATCATTCACCGGATGAAGCTACTTGGGAAGTTGAGGACGATATGATCAGCGAGTTCCCAGATTTTATGGACTTACCAGGTATGTTTTAAGTTTCGAGGACGAAACTCCTTTAAGGGGGAAAGAATGTAATATTCCGATTTTCGGGAAAGGGCAGACGTGTCATTTTGCGAAAACGAAATATTGGGTTCGGTTCCTTTTATTCGGAGTTTAAGTATTTGTTAAATTATATATGTATATTTCGAAATATATATATGTATATTATAAAGGAAGATAATAAGATCTTTATCCTTTTTTTGGGATTTATCTTATTATCAAGGAAGATAATAAGATCTTTATCCTTTTTTTGGGATTCATCTTATTATAAAGGAAGATAATAAGATCTTTATCCTTTTTTGGGATTTATCTTATTATAAAGGAAGATAATAAGATCTTTATCCTTTTTTTTTGGGATTTATCTTATTATAAAGGAAGATAATAAGATCTTTATCCTTTTTTTTGGGATTTATCTTATTATAAAGGAAGATAATAAGATCTCTATCTTTTTTTTGGGATTTTCTATTTAAGGAGAATAAATCCTCACAATTCTTATTACCTATTTAAATCGATTTTTCTCCACCTCCATATACTCTGCGTGTGTGAGCCAAAAATTAGAATGAGAGTTTTTCAATCGGGTCATTAAAGCAATTCTTGACGGTTTCGAGATCGGGTAGAGCGCCGGAATCGTTGTGAAGAAGGCAACGTTTTGATTGCAGAAAGTTGAAGCTTTGATAAGAGAAAGATCGGTTTTAGCTGCTTTTTTTCTGAGTTTTTGCTGTTGGAATAAGCTTGCTAAAGGTAAGAAGCTCTTCCTACAATCTAATTGTGGTTTAGAGTAGAATAGATCATGTTTTGGATGCATATTGTATCATGTTTTAAGCTTAGATGATGTTTAATGATTAAGTTTTGTTTTGGATCTTAAAAGACATGTTTTTCTAATGTTTTTCTCGCTATAATTCATGTGCATGATGTTTTGAAAACGAGTAGAGATCGTTAAGTGTTTGAAAACAGTTCTAGGGCTTTTTCTCACAGGATGCGCGACGCGTTGGCTAGCAATGCGCACGCACTCGATGCAGATTGCTTAGAATAAGTGCAAGCAGGATGATGCAAGCATTCAGAGTAATGCGCACGCATTGCCCCGATTTTCTATATAATGTTGTTTTAAGCTATGTTTTGAATTTTAACTTAATTCATGATTTAATAACACTAATTAAATATGAACAAGCCCGATTGAGTTTTCGATTCGTTCAGCTTAAAACACCGAATGTACTCTTAAAGGAGTTGAAGTTCGGATCCGTCGGAAGCGGCATGAAAGGGCTTGTGCTTTGATGAACTAGGGTTCATCAATGTCTCGTGTAATTGATAGGATGTGATGTCTAGTTGTCTAAGTGAGGAGTAGAGGCGATAAAGGAGTATTATTCAAAACACTTGGTGACTAGTTAATTCACATTAATAATTACATAAGTGTAGTAAAAGCTAAAACGTCATCTATTCTTGGTTAGGCAATCGATTCAAATCGGCGATGTGATACGTTCATAAAAGGTGGACAACACCTCGCTCAAAATTTGAAGGGTAGTGGAGAAATCCATCGAACGTTTATGCATACCGGGAGATCCGGGACTACCGGTGCTAATCACCGTAGTTGGCAAGTATATCTCGTGGTGGAATTTTCACCATGCATCGTGTGTCCTTGAGTAATGATGTAACAAAGATAAGCTAAGTTAAACGTATAGTCACGACGTGTCAATGGGCATGTAGTGAACCCTAGATCGAGTCGGTCTCGTGAAGGCAAATCTTTTAATAATAAACCTTAATTATATTGTAGCTTCTACTTCTTACTTTGTACATTGTACTTACCTCAAATGCATGTTTATTTATGTGTTTGGGGAGATTTAACGAACAGTAAATGATGAGTTCGAGGAGAACTTTGATGACGACGTTTGAGGACGCTGAGTTGAAGACTTTGATTAATTATTATTCATTTCTTTATTTATTTCCTAGATTTGGATTATTATTGGATTTTGTAGTTTACTTTTAGTACTTTGGAATTCGCATAATTTTGGATTCGTTGGTTTTGTTTGGATGTAATAACTTTACATTTCCTTCTCTAGTTCTTGAATTTCTATTCGAGATGTTTGAAAAAAAAATTACCCAGTCTTTTTAGCTTAGTTTGCTTTTATTCGATACGACGTAGTAGCGCTTACGTGTAATATTATTTATTTAATATTACGCGCGTAACGAACGTTTCGATTTCCGGATAAGGACTCGGTGTCCGGGAACGACGTGGCTTAATGTGTAATCTATAAACAAAACGACATCGTTTTATACGTTTTTTATATTTAACCGTCAAATGTATTAAAGGGGATAATCATGACCAAAGTTAAGTCACGTATTATACATTCACCTCATGTGGAAATTTATGCACAATGTTTTGCCTACAGTTATAGGCTTAAAAATGAGAGGAATAGGCGATGGATGATGTCAAGTGTGTAATAAATCTTAAAAAAAGTGTTTGGCATTGTTTATTCGAATGTGGCATCGCTAAAGTTTTCTGGAAATCATCCTCGTTTGGTGATTGTCTAGGCTCTGTACGAGCTTGTTTCTTAAACATAAGTCATCTTAAACTTTTAGATTTGTCTCACAATAGAAGTCATTCTACATTATCAATTCAATATTTATTACCCTTTTATTTATCTTAAGCTCCTACCTAATTTATCATCAATCCAACTAATTTTTATTACTTAATAATTATTGTATTAATAATAGTCAAGAGGTATTTTAGATATTAATCTTCAATTCGAATCTATGACATTGGACTTTTTTCTTAATCTTTATCAAAAGCTCTAAGAAAAGCTTATATTTTGGACGAATATACTATATGTATTGTTTTACAATATGCCCAAGAAAAAAGGTTAAGTCATTTTTTTTTTTTTTTTTTTTTTTGAGAAAAGGTTTAGTCATTTTCAGTAAGATTTTCAATAATAATCAATGAAGAGAAAAGTTGTTAGTGACCTTTACAATGCTTTTAAAAGTTGACGTGTTGTGTTACCCAAAAAAGAAAAGTTGACGTGTTAGTTGTTACCCACAAAAAAAAAATAAAAAGGTTGACGTGTTTACATTTATTTTTATTTTAAAAGCAGGTTATAAATATTTATTATAATAATGAGTAATTACCCTAAAAAAAAAATTTCTTATACCCTATAAAAAATGAAAACCCTTCTCCCTTCTTTCTTATACCCATTTGAATTAATATCAAACATCAACACCCTTTAATCCTTCTCATCCCCTTTCTATTGAATCCATGAACAGCATCTCCAAGCATAAAATGAACAGAAAAATAATAAATAAATAAAAAAATAAAGCATGAATCACAAAATACAGCACAAATTAATTCAAGAAATTCGAATGAAATGGCGCATAAATTGGATGGAGTACATATATATATATATAAGCAGTGATATGAAATAGAACCTGAAACCTGCAGATGTAGTAATCAGGACCAAAGAAAGCATGCATAGATTCCAATGGCTTTCTCAAGGGATTTCTTGGTAAGAATTGAACACTCATGTTCACAAGCGCCTTTACTCTGTCCGGCCGGAACAAGCACATGTTCCAGGCTATAATTGCTCCCCAATCGTGTCCGACGAGGAAGATCTTGTCAAGTCCGAGCAAGTCAAGGAGGCTGACCAAGTCTCCAACGATATGGAACGCCGTGTAACAGGTCGGAGAAGGTGGAGCGTCGGAATCGCCATAGCCGCGAAGGTCAGGGGCGATAGCACGGTAGCCTCTGGCGGAGAGAGAAAGCATCTGGTGGCGCCATGTGTACCAAAGCTCCGGGAAGCCGTGGAGGAATAAAATGGCGGGGCCGTCGCCGATTTCAGCTACGTGCATGTTGATTCCATTGACGTACAACTTCCTGTGCTGAATTTGCTCCATTTTTTTTTTTTTTTTTTTTTTTGAATTCGTTTATATGTGTTGTGTACTAGTGTGGTTAATTCTGAGTTGAGCTTGAGCCAATTTAAAGAGCTGAAGGTGTGTACTGATTTTGACATGCAACCGCTACCAAATTGCGCCACGTGTCTATCATTATTATGTGGATTGTTTATTTTTCACGCTTCCTTGCCTAAGTCAACTTTTTTCATTAATTGAGGTGTTGTTTTCGTAATTATTACTCCTACCTTCCGTAATAACCGAGACACTTGTCAAAATGTTTTGTTCTATTTTATGTGAGGCCGGTGTAATCTACTACAATGCAACATTTATTGTGTTTTTACTTGATTTATTTTTATTTATTACACTAGGAGATATAGAAAAAAAAAATGTCGCATTAATTATATCTAAGTATATTCTAATCATTTCATTATAAAAATTTAATGCATTAAATACGTCTTCTTCTTTTTTTTCTCTCTTTTTTTCATTAAATACCTCTTAATATGCGTGATTTTGACAACTGTTACAGATAAATTAAAATATAGAGAGTATTTGATTTTACATGTAATTGACTTGGATCGAGTATTATTAATTGAGTAATGATACGGACAACAGTTCTACCACGACGTGTCTTTTTTTTTACTTTTTTCTTTTTTAGGGGTCACATACAACACCATGCCCGTGGTCAAATGTTTTAGGAGGATTTTTTTTTTAAAAAAAGAACGAGTGAAAAACCAATCAAAATTGATCCATTTGTATGTCGTGACTTCACACACAAATATATAATCATATACAAATATGGATAATGCATACATATTTATAAATATATTCCCAAAAAATGATTTTTAATTGTTTGTTAATCGAAACCAAACAGGTCAATTTGTTTTCACATGGTTACTATTTAGAAAAATTTAGATACGCAGCAGAAAAAGGAAATACGATATGTAGAGACACTTTCGTCCGGGATTAGGAAAATTGGAGATTTGCATTGCATAGCCATTAAGGCTTATCTCAATGGTTAAATTGATTAATGTTAAGCTGAGAACCCGTAAACGAGAAGAGCTGATGGTTTAGAGTGCTTATCAGCCTCTAAATGACGTAATTTTGTTTTGATTAATACAAAAAGAGATTTGTATTGAATATATGGGCAAAGTATATTACTCCAGATGATTATAGTACGTGTTGTGTGATGAAATTTTTATGGTTACATTTCTGTATTATGATACAACAGTTGTATGCTAAAATTTCTCTCATGAATTACCCAATGAAAATTTAAAAGAGTATCATAATAACATAAATTAAAAAACAAATGACAGTTGTATTAGAGATCTGGGATTTCTGGACTGCCGGCATTAAATTAGGCACAAGTGTCTGTAGTTACTTATTCAAAAAAATGGGAAAAAGAGCAGAGAAAATAGATAGCAGGGCCATTCAACTATGTAGGAAAATTACTGAGCATCCCCAAAAGGTCATCCACAGACAACACGATAAAGTCAACACCTAAGTCACACATTTAAGAACCACATGTCATCATCGATATATCCGGCAATCTCCAACTAACATGTCTGATCAATATACCAACAAGTTTCCATTCAATATTAAATTCAAATGCAAAAAAACAAAATTTTGAATACGTAGTCGAACGACAATAATCCGCAAATGAGGGGAAAAAAGATACTCCTGAAAAGAAGATAGTCAATTTTATTTTTTTTTTGGGTAGATTGAAATATAGATAATGAACGGGGTTCAAATCGAGAGCGAGCCAACAGCAACCAAAAAAGATCAAACCCTGAAACCCTTGCTGTTTCTTTTCCCTCTAGCTTTCTCGAATTTCCTCCCCTTTGCCCTAACATATGGCTTTGTATGGCTATGTGGGACACCTGGTGCTGGACCAAAGTGCTTCACTGCTTCCCTTGAATTTTTAGGACCTCTAAGCAACACCTGCATGTTCATTTGTAGCCACATTTCCTCTATTAATTCTTTAATTATGAGAGAGTTCCGTTCCGCTAAAGATAGTTTCTTCACTCACACAATATTCCATTGCCTAGGATACACGGATACAAGATGTGCAAATGCGATGTTACCTAAAAACATAGGATATGGTCCAAAGGATGCATGTAGATGTAAAAAGTGTAGGGACCAGTGCATAACAGAACATTAAAGATCAAACTATAAATATTTAAAAAGGGGCCCTATATTTGCACCACCATGATTCTACCGTGACACCACAACATGCGGTGCACCACAGTAGAATCGACCCTGTGGAAGTCGAAGGTATAGCCATTATTCGACCTTCCCAATGTCTATTCTGGTTTGAACAGTGCAGGAAGTCGGATGACGGCTATACATTTAACTTCCACGGGGTCGATTGGTGTGGTGCACCGGTAGGTGGGGAACGGGTAGATCAGGTGTGGTGTGAATCATAACCCCATACTGAAAATCATAAAACAAAACAAGCACTGATAACCTTTTGTTACTTTTCTGGTTTTTGTTATAGAATGATTTTTCTTCAAAATTCAGTAAGATTTATGGATATGCATGTCTAGATCCCGTATCGAACTTTTAAAACATCATAAATTAGCTTAGATGTGTTTCTAATCATCCATTATCTTTCTGTGTCTAATTGAAAGGACAAACTACCAAACAGTAGATTATGCAAACACCTTCATTAAGTAGGTAAAGGTAAAAAAGCATGCCAAAAGGGTAGGAACCTCTTTAAGGGTTGCGTATTTTTCTAAAGAAACTGCAAACCCCACAACGTGTTTTTTTTAAGCATAATCTAAACCTAGAACCTGCAGAATAGTGTGTCTCATCTTGGAGCCAGGGCATGTATTAATCGCCTTTCAGCATAATGTACACAATTATTTCAAGAATCATCAGACAAGAAAAGAAACTTTGCTTCAAATTTACCGTGTTTTGTCCAAGAGGGGCTTTGAGAGCCAGCTGATCAAATGTCAAACACTCTCCCCCAGCCTTTTCAATCCTAGCCCTTGCAGTCTCAGTGAACTTAAGAGCAGTTACTTTAATAGAAGGGATATCATATGCCCGAATATCATCAGTGACTGTGCCAACAACAACAGCAACTTTGTCCTCCTAATGCCACGAATTACACAACAGCATGTTTCAAACGCTAAACGTAGCAATAGCAAAATGAAAGAAGATGCTGGAAGTATCAAGTAAAAGGACAGAACTACATAAAAGCATGTATCCAGATTTATTATAACAGGGAGAGCTTTTTTCAAAGTTATTGGCACCTCCAAAATTTGCAAAATAACCTGTAGGTCTCTGACATATCCAATTTTGGAACACTTTGGTGAATCTTGTAATATTCATTCCAAAAAGAAAATGGATAAGATCAGACTACAAAATCTGGCAATTGTTTTGATCATCTCCACTGGTTAAGTTCAGAATACAAAATTTTGCAATTGTTTTAATCGCCACCAAATGAAAAGAATCTATTTTTTCTCCAAGAATATACCTTAATCATACAAATGAATATGCATTTTTCGGAGTTAACTCCTAGAGAATTAGGAAGAACTTCCAAATGATTGTGCTAGATACACCAATTACCAAAGGATACGTAATTAAGCTGTGAACTTTGAGAACCAATGACTAACTATGCTGATAAATAAAGTGAACATCACATCAAATGAGGTTTACAGATGCTTAATTATCAGCATGGAGAAACAACACGAAATATATATTATTGAAAAAATATAAGAGGATATAGGGAGGTGATGAGGACCTTTCCGTTCATTAAAGAAGCCAATCGAGAAAGAGAGAGCGGAGCCTTGTTGACCTTGCTCATGAACAACCTCTTCAGTATCACTGCATTAAACTTGCTACCAGTCCTCCTAACAAGGAAACGATAAAGCTTAACCAAAAGCTTCAAGTAAATATCATTCGACTTAGGGGCCGTGCGCTTTGTCTTCTTGCTCTTTCCTCCGGCTACGAGATCGATACCCTGCCATTACAAACCACGAAAAAAGCATTAAAACGACAGAAACATAACAGCGAACCGTTTAGCTAGACGGAAGCGTAAATGCAGTTCGTCTATTATTCTACCATGGTTGTGGTGGTGGTGGTGGTGGTGGTGGTGGCGGCGGCGGCGGCGGCGGCTGCAAACTCCTCCTCGACGAACCGCCGCTGTTAAAGAAATGAGTTTCAGATAACTCGGACGAGAGACGACCTAGGGTTTTGTATAAGCCCTTCTTGGGATTGATGGTGAAATCCCCCCTAATTGGATCGCGTTTTGTCCTGCTGGACTTGGACCCTAACATTTCAGCATCAAAACGTGGCCTGTTTATTGGGCTAATTAGTCGTTTGATATAATCTCGTCGACTCCACCGGTGCACCACACCGATTTTACAGAACAGATCTTGTGAAAATGGAACCGAGTTAATAATTGATTTTCTTAAGTTTGATTCTCACAATGCAGCTACGAAAAATCGATTTTTGACTCCAGAACAGAAGAATAGCATTTTTTGCTTAAACGATCTCACTAAAGCAAAGCCATCAAAACATGAGAGAAACGAAGAAATTTTATTCAACACACTCAACTAAATTAAAACCTTCATATGTTATTAGATAAACAGAGACATTTATCATTATTTTAATAAAGAAAAAAAAAAAGAAACTCAAACAAAACAAGTTAGAAGAATACAACAATCGTCAATAATACTTCAAACTGTTGAGAGATCTTTTCTGTTAAAAAGAAGTAAATTGTAAATAGTAGGGGAATCCCCTTTGTAAACCACTCGGAAAAAAAACTCAATGTAATCACTTAAAAGATGGCGTGATACATTGCTAGGGTTTCTTCCATAAAGACATCATAAGCTTCATCCAATTTTAAAGAGAAATTTTAAAGAAACGGCAACTTGGAGGAAATGGAAACAAACAATCGTATTTGACGTTTACTGTGGCTTATAAGTATATTCATTGAATTCATGCCAATCTCTTTTTTAGAACTTAAGCCTTGTATTCAATCAAATCTGCCACAGCAGCAAAAACAACATCATTCCGGAAAGAAGCTACCCAAGATATAGCATGAGGAAAGTAAACCATGTTGATACGCCAAACCCGGAAAAGAGCCCGCGGATTCATGTTGGGCCTCCATGTAGGCCCAATACGAATAGGGTCCTCGGCCATTCAGTCCGCATCCCAGTAATACGGATTGGGCCGGGTACAACCCAGCTCGCCTAAAGCCTTTACGACATCATCAATTGACCAGGCAACGAGCGACAATCAGCAAGGCATTAAGCCCGTCCTTTACAGCTCGGCACAAAGCATTGTGGCCAATCCACTCGCCCTCTAGCTCACAGTCCGCCGACTCAGGTCAAGCCTGCCAAATCAGGCAACAAGAGTTAATGCAAGGCGGTAACGAGCAAACAACCCGCAATGGTTATAACAAAGCTCGTCAATCAGACGCTGCCACGTCAACCACGTAGTTAGTTACATTTAATTATGTTTTAATTGCTGTCATTTGTAATTGCCGACTCTTAGCCCTATAAATAGCGGCATTTGTACCACCAAAATGAGGCGATCAATACAAAAAGCAGACAACATCTACCAATTCGTCGACAATTAAGCTCGCTCATTTACATTTTTATTGTCTTCATACTTTTTTCATATTGTTCATACACACCACTGCATCCAACCGGAAAAATATAACACTTCCCTCAGATATCCACTGTTAAATACATCCGCATCCGTTGATGATAGCTCCGACGTTATCACATGCTTAGCTAACAAGTGAGCAGAGATATTCCCCGTGCACTTGACAAAGAGAAATTAATCGATACAAAAGACATAGACTCCAATATACAATCATATATTACCTCCGTCCAAAAAAAGTAATTTTTTTTGTTTTGTCTCATAATATAAATCCATTTAGATAACCAATGAAGAATTTATTACATTTTTCTCATTTTACCTATTTATTTATTATTTACCCACCCACTTTTTCACTATTTTGTATTAATAACACTCAAACATCATTTTAGATTTTTTCATAAAAAATAATGACATATAATCAATTTAACTAATTTTCTTAATACGTGTAAAAAACCCTAAATGACTTATATTTTGGGACGGAGTTAATATCAAACAACCGAAAGAGCAAGATTTTTCACCGATGAAGCCTCCGCTATTACGCAAATCTACATTAGCAAGCACTCTCAATAAAAGCTTCTATACTGCGCCTCTATCTCAAAATGAAGATAAAATAGAGTTTTACTCAATAGCAGAGAAAGTCCTATTCCTATTTATTTTTTAGGGATATGAACAAATAAGATCCCCTCTTGTGAGGATGATGACTATTCAACGCCTCTAAACATATTTAATTGTTAAAAATTATAGGGATAGGGATAGAGACTTCTTTTGAGTGAAATAATAAATATTTAATGTATATAAATAGGGTTGTGAGGTAGAATATGTATTATTTAATATTATTTAAAATGTTATAAGGAAAAGGATAGAGATGTTGTTGTAGAGGTTTTTGAATTGAGATGTTGTAAAATATGGATATGTATTATTTTATATTATTTTAGGAATAAAATTTGGCGCTCATTTTAACGCCTACACTCAGCCAATATTTATCTATTTTTTTTTCGAATTATTCACCTAATAATTTTGTAACAAATAAAAAAAAAAATTATAAAAATCCTGCGTCTATTATTCATCTATGGGAATAATGGGGCGGCAGTGGTTTTATGGTGGTCTTGGATCAAATAATTAGATCATCATGTCATTAATTTAAAAATACATCATTGGTAATTGATTTTTAAAACATAGAACCAAAAATCTCTTAAATTCTATTGTCTTGAACCATCAAATAGGATTTGGTTCAGGACAATAGTAAAATTTGTGATGTGGCGGTGACATAAGAAATTTCCGCTACAGCTTAATAGTCCAAGCGCACACACAGATCATCCTCTAACCTATTGACCCCAATTAGCCAACCACAATGGCCAACACCGGTAGAATCGCGCCGATGATTTATTTCCCGATCACTCTCCTCCTCATCATTTTCTCTTTCTCCGGCAATCCCTCACTGCGATTCCAAGCCTTCGCCGCACATGTGGATGGTTCCTCCGCTCCAACCGTTTACGACGTCCTCGAATCATATGGTTTCCCGGCCGGCCTCCTACCGAAGGGCGTCACCGGCTACGACATCGAACCGAAAACTGGGAAATTCCACGCCTACCTCAATGGCTCTTGCAGCTTCTCTTTGGAAGGATCGTATCAACTGAATTACAAATCCACGATTCAAGGCGTGATTAGCAAAGGTAAAGTCACGAAGCTTACCGGCATTAGCGTGAAGGTCCTGTTTCTATGGCTTAACATTGTCGAGGTTTATCGGAATTCCGATAGTCTCGAGTTCTCTGTTGGTATTGCATCCGCTGATTTCCCGATTGATAGCTTTTTTATTTCACCTCAATGTGGATGTGGATTGAATTGCAATTCCCAAATAAAGGAGCCAAAAACCGAATCTTTCATTTCCTCAATTTAGGTTTTAGAATGGTTGAAATCGGGTTAGTTCAAATTCATAGAGTAGATTGTATTCTTCAATTCCGTTTTTTACTTTTAGTGTTATAATTTCCTTCTGTTATTTCAGAAAAAAAAAAAAAAAAAAAAAAACTGGGAAGAGGTTACACAGTGTTGATACATGTTTTATTTCAATGAAACTAATGCATTTGTTGGATCTATGTTTGTGTCCCTTGTTGTTTTTACATTTCGATTATACAAGTACTAAAACTGGAAGCCCCCTAAACAAAAGTTTAATAATGTTTTTCATTTTCACAGTTCTTCAAAACCATCTTCATCAGCTTCTTCATCGAATCTATGCAGTTCTCTCCGCCAGATTTCCATCTGTTTCATATATATATATATATATATAAATGCAGTAATTTGAAGTCATCAGTTTAACTAACATAGAACTAAAACGACTTAAGATGTATATATTAAGTCTAATTATGAATCCACAGAAGGCACAACAGGCAACCAATACATCGTTCAAATTGTGAAATGTATGAATAAAACAGCCTAAATGCAGGAAAACTAATAAGGAAGATGATGTTGCTATTGTGTCATTACACAGTTGTAGGTCATTGATCGTGATGGGACTAGTTGATGAATATAGCTTCTGCTCGTTGATCAATGGTCTACAAATGCGTAATAATAACACGTTGTATTGTACGGCTTTGCCATTTTCAAATGAGTACCTACCTGATCATCAGAATGCCGCAGTTGTTCAGCAATAAAGAGAATGTCCTTATACTCTTCTTCTTCATTTGGTACTTCACTCAAACTTGTTGCCACTTCAATAATGGACACCCGGAAACCGTTGCTCATGAAAAATTTGTCGATCCATTTCTCCTTGGAAGACTGAGACAAAGCAACAATGCACATTATTTACTATAAGCTGAGTTGGCTAAGGAAAGTAAAATGTTACTGTGTCAAAACATTGGTGCCCTAGTAGGTTGATCATGGTGGGGGACCCATTGATTGATATGGGTCTCACTTATTGATCATTGCCCTGAAAAGGAAATGCAAGGTAGCAGCAGGAAGGTTCTAACCTTGGTACCAAGGTGAGACTGTATAGCACAAGCTGGCAATTCACCCAATAAATAACATCCTTTCATTGCCATGTTACTAACACTTAATAAAATCTGTTCAAAACTAGCCAGGTTCTCTACTGGTAAGCCCTACAAAATACAAATAACAGACAGAATCACATTGCAATTTCTTAAGGTAATATAGTGGGCAACAATTTTGATACAGATGGGGGGTCGACTCATATAAGAACGTCAACAAGTGTCGAATCTCACCTGAAAAGCCCATATACTTCGCCTGCTACCTTGAAATCCTTTACTCCTCAACAACTCTTCTATATTAGGCGACTCTGATGGAACATGGAGAAACAAGCAGCTTCTTGCAATCTTAGCCCCGATGTCTACCATTTTTTCAGTAAAAAGACTTATCAGGGTACTCTTAAAAATGCTTGCAAATCAATCAAGACAAAGAAAGAACCATTACCCAACATATAGAATGCATAATTCCAAAATACATGCTTCCTGAACTGTGTGAAAATTATTACAGATATGTCTTCACCACAAGAAAGAAACAATAGTAACCATAACATACCATCAAGCTTCCGAGTGGCTCTTTCATGTACTTTTTGTGGAGATATGTCAAATATTGTGCATGACCTTGGCCACTTGAGTCTATAAGGACGAGTATCCATGCCATCTGTAAACAAAACAACCTACAGAAGGAAACAACTTTCAGAAACTATAGATAAATTTCCAGATAAATATGCCATTTCCTAAGCTCCTTGTCCAATTACCTGCCTAACATCTTCATCGTCGTTTAATATACCCAACAGTTTATCATCAATTAATTTGGTTACAAGGCAATGTCGAGGCACTTCTTGTTGAACCTCCATCTGGTGGTAATCAGAAGGGATAAGGCAGCCAACATAGGGGTCAACAAATAGAGGGTCTGCAAATGAAAGCCTTTCTCAATTATTCTATCATATCAATAGAACCCATCTTTATGGACGCTTTTAGTGTCATCACGGTTTTTTTTATCATGATATCAAAGTGAACAATCAACTTTTTCCATGTCAAATCTATTTCAATTGGTCGATAATCCGGTTTTTGTAAAATTGATTTTCTTTTCAAAGTCAATCTTTAGAGTTGTTAATCAACTTTCACCTCGGTCGATACTGCAAATCCAGAATTTCAGGTTGAGGATCGAATCTTAAAAAGTCGTTTGACATTATGATGCGATAACAACAGAGACTCGTCATTATATGTGGTCTATTCAACAGAACACATTGAACTCAGACTGAAAAATCAAGAATCAAGTCTCACCAGAAAAAGTACAAACTATTTTCTCCTACAATTGTTAAAGTATAAACTAGTATAATGAAAACAAAAGAATACCATCTCTTAGATACACTAGTAAATCTGAGAGCAAAAGCTAACAAGTCCAACTACCAGGGAATTCGATGGCAATGAAAAAAGGAAAGGCATTTCTATCAAACAGTAGACGAAGAAGCTAATGAATTATACAGAACACGCATGACGCATCATAATAAAGTTTGATGAACAAATGAAATAGTGAATGTCATGCCTTGACGGCGAGTTTCCTGAAAACGGAGATAAGCTCGTTCAGTGGCGGCTTGGAAGAGTGGGTCGATATCGCCATTGTCTGTAGCTTTTCGCAGGGAGGAGGAGTTCCTAATTTTATATGACACAGACGATAGTGAACGCCGAAGAATAGCAACAGTCGCCGCCGGGGATATGCCCAGCGCTGCTTCCATATGAGAATCGGACACTCGAGACTAACAGCAGCAGTAGAATGCTGTAGAATTGAGTGTGAATTTTGTAGAGAAGTCGCCAAGAAGAAGAACAACGATTTTCTTTAAAAACGTACAGGACTCAATCTTATTACACATTTTCAATTCTTTTTTTTTTTTTTTTCTTTTCAAGTCAATTCTTAAAAGTAATTTTTTTAAATTTTTTTTTTTCTAAACGAAAGGAGGGAGGGATTTGAACCCTGACCTCTCAATCTGTGGCAGCAGAAACCCAAGACTAACCACCTGGGATGAGCCATATGCTCTAATTTTTTTTAATTAAAATGAAATCTTAAAAGTTAATAGAAATTCATGATCACAATAGAATATAAGGGTTTCAATTTGTTTTGAGCACTTCATTCTCCTCCCCAAATCGGATAGAAATTACTCAAAATTGTCCACAGAAGAAATGTCGTAGACCAGGAAATGTGCATCTTGAAGAAAAGCTGCTTACTTTTTTGAGGGGAAAAGCTTGCTACTTGAAGCAGGGATTCACTAAGAGGAACTGATGGAACCAGAAATCAGCGGCGAGCTGCCTTGTTCTTCCATTGCCGTCGATGCTGTCTTGCGTTTGGGAACGGTAACGCAGCTCTAATTTTACTTCATTAGTTTACCTTTACCCAAAAAGCGATGAATTTTTTTTTATTTTTCCGATAATAACCAACTTACCACGCAGGCAGGCATCATATGGGGCTCTTGCTATGGTTTATCTGAGGCCGACAAATTAGGTAATTCCCTTAGCTTCGTGCTTTCTTTAATTCCCTCTACATTTGTAAATTGTAAACTTATGCAGCTTTATTTAGTTGTCCTGTGTAATTTGTAGGAATTGCAGGCATTGCTCGTGCATCTTTCTTGGTGAGGCATCGTCTGTTTATTTATTCATTCATTTGGCTTTACTTGCTGGGACTGGGAGGTTCTATCTTCATCTTGATCTCTTTGTTTATCCTTTTTGAATGCAGGCCAAGTCTGTCGGTAAATATGGCATCCAATGGGGTAAATACATACTAGTTTTTTTTTTCTTTTTGCTCTATGCATTGCAGTTTCTTATTGAACTTGATGCTTGTAAATTTTCACAGAAACGATGGATTTGTAATCACACAATGTGTACAACGACACTACATAGAGAATCATAGACAATAACAACCACACTTGTTGCTATGGTAGGAGTAGGACTTGAACATGATGTTGTGTTAGCAAAGAAAAACATCACTTGGAACACTTGTGTTCTATCAACTTTACGGCCTAGCTTTTACATGTATTGAAATAAAATATTGATGTATAAGACTTCCAGATTGTGGCTCTACACTTTTTGGGGGGCTCTAGGCCGTGGCCTTGTGGGTCTGTACATAGGGATTAGGGACGGGCCTGCTCATAAGTTCATACTGGTGATCATGGACCTTTTCACCATGACCTACCTTTCTTGGTCTTCTTTGGGAAAGCTAGTGGTGTAATGACGATTTAGTATATGCTTATTTGTCAACTTTCATGTTTCTGAAGTTTTTGTTCACTTTTGATGCTGATGTGCATGTCATGTATTGTCATTAAACCAGGGCTGTTTGCTGCTTTTTTTTCTTTTACTAGCTGTGGAGTTCAAAGATATAGGAGGCAAGATGATTGGGTTAGTGTTTCTTCCATCTTTTTCATCCATATTGATTTACCCTCTCTGAATAAAATTACTTAGGAGGTTTTTTCATTGCATAAACATTATTTCTTGTATCTTTTGTACCAAAAGAGTGGTAGACTTAGAGCTGATCCGGCTTCAAATCATCATTTCTGCCCTATGTTTTTAAGGACTATCTATCATCTTTTAGCAGGCCTTGCTCGTACACTATGAAGCCAGATGCAGTTGCAGATGTGAATAAATATACAAAGGCTTAAGAAGCATGCTATTATACATATAAATACTCTGATCCATAATGTATTGTTAAGTAATTCATGGAGTAAAATTTCATCTGTGCAATTTGACAAATTCTCACGTTGATATTGTTAGGTAAATGCTCTAATCGGGGGTGCTGTTTCTGGGGCAGCACTTGGTGCTGGTACCCGTAGCTGGAAGCAGGTTGCTGGAATTACTGGTCTTGCTTGTGCATTGTATCATGCCGTTGATGTTGCCAAGTCACATGAAAATTAATATCCTACAAGTGCCGCTAATACGGACACAGCAAAGCTATTTTTTTAGGTTTGGTACTTTGATTAAAGCCTAGGAAGACAACATATTTTATTACTTCTTTAGATTATAGTTATAGCAGTGGTCTCTTTTGATCTGCTGATTGTTAGTGTCCCGTTGTTACTTATAGCTTGTGCACAGCAGGGGGTTTATTCCCTGAAACTAATATACTCGGATTTCTGGTCCATCAAACTGCCTAAAAAAGCCGATTTGGGTTTTTTTTTTTTTTTTTTTTTTTTTTTTTTTTTTTGACACACATCACGCCTATTAAGGTATGGTGCAATCAGCTGCGCTTTCTGTTTTATTGAAGAGTGCCTGCGGAACGGATTATGTTTGTGTTTATGCTGTTTATAGGAGTATTGCCTTTTATATTTTTTTATGGTTGAAAGGGGATCTTTATTTATAAACAATGTGTACAAAATGAGTTCAATAAAGCATTTACAACTATATTGCCTTTTATATTTTTGACTACTGACAGATTAGTTGATTAACAAGTGTCACTGCATACTTAATCACCATTGGTTATCAATAACTCAGATTCAATCCCCATATCAATTTGTTTTAAGTAATTATAAATTGCTTTTAAAAAAAAGATACTGAATCAGAATTCTGTGATTTTGATGAAAACACAAAACATGAATCACAATTTATCATAATTGAAACTCCTTTGTCTTCACTAGGTAGTTGGTAATGGACTAACAGGGGGGACCAAAACAAATTTATTACAATATTTGGTCTTTTGCTCATCAGTGTGAACTGGATGATGCACATGCTTATGTTTTAAGGAATCAGAAGTGCATGCATTATTTAATGAGCAGGGACCCCAACAATGATTACATGCCCTTTTCTTATTTAGGAACCACGGGGACCATAATTGTTCTAATACACTTTTGCACATTTGATCATGATATGTGTCCACTATAATCACGGTATAAAAATGTGTTGGTCATTTTGTTTAAACTTGGGGAAAGGAAGATATATAAATATAATGACAAAAGTCTGCTTGTAAAATGAAATCTAAACTCTATAATGATGGGTTAAAAAACACCTTACATTTCCTGTCACTGTTCTCCTAATAAGCAACAAACCTCTAGAATGGCAGCCGCAGAACAACTACTATATCATGTGATGGTCAAATGGCTGCCTATTTCTTTCATACAAAACCTTATAATAAAAAATAGAAAAAGTGAAAATAGAAGAAGGGTATTTGTTGTCATTACGTCATGGAGGATGCTCCTCCGTCTTCCTTGTGATCACCAAAGATGCGTTGCCTGAAATCTGAGACCATCATAGGAAGTCCTTTACGCAGAGGGACTTTTGGCTCCCATCCTAGCAATTCTTTTGCCTTTGTTATGTCTGGCTTCCTCTTATGGGGGTCATCCTCTGTGTTTGGCCTGAACTCTATCTTTGCATTTGGATCTATTGTTTCTTGTACCACCTTCAATATGAAAAAAACTTTCATTAAATAATGATGGATATGAAGGGAAGAAAAAAAAAAAAACTCGACTTAAAAAGTCTTGAAGAAGATTTTTAACCACGGTTAATATGACGGATAAGAAGGGTATATATCGAGAACGTTGGGATATAACAAATACTCATTGGCCATTGCATCCCAAATTAAAGGTCCTTTTAGAGTTTTTCGAATAGATTAAGAAAATGGATGAATGTCATAACTTTTAAAGTAAAAATAGTCTAAAACACCCTTTTGACTATCACTAGTGCAATAGTAGAAAAGTGGTGCAAATTGATTGGATCGATAATAAATTAAGGGTAAGATGAAGACAAATGTAATAAATGTTCTATTTTCATTCTAGAAAGATTTATGTTTTGGGACAAAAACCAAGAGCCAAAAAGACTTGTATAAACAGACACAGGAAGTATAAGAAAAAAGGAGAAGGATAAGTAGTCTAAGCATCAAAAGATGTCTTTATATACACTTGAAAACACAGCATACCTGAGCAAGCTCCAGCATCGTGAATTCACCAGGGTTCCCGAGATTGAAAGGACCCACGTGTTCTCCTTCCATTAATCGCATAAGACCTTCAACCTTTATGCACATAAGAACAGAAAATAAGCGAGTCAGATTCATATATACAAATTACTGTGTGCTTGCTTGTGAGGGGGTAGTGTTCCATTTAAGCATGAAAGCAGCCGTCATGGTTTATATAAAGATGTCCAAACAATATAATTGTAAAAACGTAAGATATTAAGCATTAGCTTAATGTGATTTGTGATTTGTGATTTGGTGAATTTTCTAAAAACTAGATCACAGAGCACAGATCCTTATTGATCATAGCTATGGGTAACTAATATAAACTACAAGTAGGATACATAGAGCCTTATTACAATGTACACAAGGATACTAAAACTAAAGTAAAGGCATAAATTCGAAGAAAGACGAGTGAATTCCTAGAACAATATTCAATCAAAGACCTACAGTAAAGATAAGAAAGAGAAAGAAAAACATTAAATGGTGATATGTCACTAAATTATTTACCAGGTCTGAAACATATTGAAAACTTCTAGTCTGCTTCCCATCACCATAAACGGTCATTGGCTCCTTCCTTAAAGCCTGTCTCAAAAATGCAGGTTGGAGGATTTAAGCAACGAAAACACTAGAATAAAGGTATCAGAAGCAAGAAAACAAGTGTTCAGGGGAAGAAAACGTAGATAGAGAGAGACATATGTACCTGAGCAACAAAATTGCTAACAACACGACCATCATCAATGCACATTCGTGGTCCGTAAGTGTTAAAAATTCTAGCAATCCTCACCTGTCACAAAACCTTACTTTTATACACAGCAACATTTTGGTTAAGTTCAATAAATGAATCCAGTTCTGCATCATTGCATTTGTCTACAAAATGATGCAATACTAGTTGAATAGTGAAAGTTTTCTCATTTTCTGGTAGAGAATATATAATAATGAGCTTTAACATAATCTGCGACATGTTTGGAAATTCAAATGAAACCATGAAGAGAAAAAACCTCAACACCAGCACCCCTGTGGTAATCCATGGTCAACGTTTCAGCAGTACGTTTTCCTTCATCATAGCAACTCCGAACACCTATGGCAAGAAAAGTCGTGAGTCGTTAAACTACTCCATTCTAAATGACATAGAGTGCATTGCTGATCATGTCCAAGCTACGTAGTAAGGTTTTAGAAGTCAATCAAGACCGATTCAATTTGCAATATGACAATCACAACCACATCATACAGTTGACCTCCTCACCAAGATTATATTCAGAAGTCAATCAAAAAACGCCCACATCTTAAACTCCCGATTCCCACAACTATATCATTATCTCAGTCTTTTTAATAAATATTAACTGTTGTTTACATCAAAACTCTGGACAGCAATTGTGCAAAAATAAACGAACAATGTATGTAAGAAACAAGAAAAACGATACTCACCGATGGGATTGACATTTCCCCAGTAAGTCTCCACTTGTGGATGTTGTAAAGGATCGCCATAAACCTCACTAGTACTTGTTAGCAGAAACCTAGCACCCACTCTCTTCGCCAATCCCAGCAAGTTCAGAGTTCCCACCACATTTGTCTTGTGCGGCCACCAAATTCAATTAAGGAACAACCAAGAAAGAATATACAAAGAGCAAAATATATACGTATATAACAATCATGAATCAACGCTAATCAATGAAGCAAAAAGTAAGTAGAAAGGATATGATAGTCTTGACGGGATTGAACTTGTAATGAACAGGAGATGCAGGACAAGCCAAGTGATAGATCTGATCGACCTCCAAAAGGAGAGGCTCCACGACGTCGTGTCTGATGAGCTCGAATCTGGGGTTCCCAAAATGGTGCATGACATTTTCTTTATTTCCAGTAAAGAAATTATCGACAACGATCACGCTATCACCTCTTGCGATTAAGCGGTCTACCAAATGGCTCCCTACGAATCCAGCTCCACCCGTCACAACAATTCGCAATCCTTTCCTCTTTAACCCCAACGGGATTTTTCCTCCCGAGTTAAAGGATTCTAGACCATGCTGGCTCTGGTATATCATCCGATGATTCGACTCTGTTCCCAAAAGAAGGTCAGAGGAGATCCCATTCCCAAGGTGTCTATGATTAGAAATGTAACCTCCGGCGCCGTGTGCTGACTTGGAAGGTTGAAGAAAAGTGAAAAACAAGGTGGCGATCGCAATGCCAATAAATACAAAGACGAGACGCTGCTCCCGGAGCATATACCGAATTGGTCGAATGACACTGAGCCAAGGCTTTGGTGGCTTCGGAGAGTACTCATCCGCCGGAAAAGGCTGAGATTCATGTCCCCTGTGGATCAACTCCGATCCCATTTTTTCTGCAACTGAAAAATCTCAGTCGGGCTGGCTAGAATTTGCTACAGAGAAAAACAGAGCAAGGAATAGGGAAAAGGGGATGAATTGTGAATAGAGATTATTCAGAGCATATAAATAAAAGATAGAAGCTTTGTGGTGCCGGAGCTAGAGGAAATGTCGCCGGGATTTGATGCGCTTACACCCTCCGGCACGTGGGAGAGGAACGTTGAACGAGAAAGTTGTGACAAGGGTGATTTGAATAGTAGTAATCGATAATACGATAATTACGAAATGGGTCCTTTAAATTTTCTTAAATCTTAAATTTCCGCTCAAAACAAAGTTTTCTTAAATTTAAATGAAGTCATTGTTTCCGCCTCCTTTAATATTTTTTTAAGACAAATTTAATAATACAACATTATAATAAAAGTGTTGTATCAATGACATATATTACAATTTTTATTTATGTCATTCGATACACTTTAAAAGTGTATTATATGAAAGAAAGTAAAACAAATAACTCTAATATATGTCGCTTAATGCAGTCTTTTTGCAACAGTTACACCACAAAATCTCATTTTTTCCTAAACCAAAGTATTTTGGTTATGATAATATTAAAAAGAGTATTTCAAATAAACATCTAATTGTTTAGCGATTGATTTTAAAATGACTATCATATCATTTTTATTTTTATTTGCTAAGGAGTACAAGGGTCCATTTGTAAATTTTTATTCATATCGGTTTGTAACCGTCAAGTTTGATTTGGGTATAAACCAAATTAAAATTGAAAATGATTTTGCAAAGATTTCATCCCTTGAAAAAGTGTATATTCTGGTCCACAATTTTATTTTTTTTTGGTTTTCATTTTTATTTTTTTAGTTATGTAATATGATTATAAAGTGTATATCTTGTCTTAGAAAGTAGTGATTATCACAATAAAAATGACTCAAAGTATTAATTTTGATATGAGGCATCTATTAAATTATATGGGTCACTGATAAAATCGATAGTTTAAAAGTTTATTCTGATTTATTGTGACACAAACATTTCTTCTATTTTGGAACTTCGTAAGGATAGTATTATGTGTATTAATTGTCTCTCAAATTTTAATTTGTAGTACAAGGAACTTCTCTATTGAAATTTGCGTCGTTGTTCTTGGAGTTTGTTATTTTTTTTAGGAAAGTTTATTTTCTTATCTTTAAAGTTGTTATTGTAATTTAATTTTGTTGAGGTTTATTATACTCTTGTCAATTGGTCCATCACAAATTTTGAATTGTTCATTGAGTAGTAAATATGATTCGGTAGATCACAACTAACATTTTAGGATTATATTGTGAACCTCTGTTTTTTTAAACACTCCAAAATATAAATAGTTAATTGTCAATAAGGACATTTACACATTTTGATTCAAATAATAGTCCAGCTTAACGTTTCATAAGTCATTAAGGACAAATCTAATAAAAAATACCTAGATTACCCTTACTAACCTAATGAAAAACAATTTCTCAAATTGTCCCCTCTCGTTCCGTTCTTCTCCATGGCTGTACACCTTCTATTTCAATTGCTCCACCGAAACCCATTTCTTTACCTCCACTTCCGGGCTCGATCCACCACAACAACAACCTTCGTCCGCCGCCGACTACTATCTCATCATTCCCGGAGAATCCAACAAGTAGTTGTTGCTTCGCTTGCAATTGAAGCGCTTTAGAAGACGGAGATGATTTAATCGCAATGATTTGTGCTTTCTACAATTGTTGTCATGCCGCAAATCGCAATGATTTGTGCTTTCGTTCAATCAGATCCTTCTTAGCCGGATTCCGCTCTTAAAATTCAGAAAACTTTCAAGGGTTTCTAATCAGAAGCAGAGCCAGGAAGATTCTGTAATTGAAGAAGGAGGCTAATGAGATCTAAGATATGATGTCCAGAAGCGAAATTGTGGAATTGATTCAAAAGGATCAACAAGATGGTTATGGCTCTACTTTTTAAGCTTGATTCGATCCGTGGTGTTGGTGCCGGAGTTACGGATTGCAGGAATTCTGCTATTAAAAGGTGATTTCATTGCAGGAAAGGCTTGATTCAATTGCAATATATGAATCAGATCAGGGTGATTATCTGTAAGACTATTTGTGATGGTCAATAAGTATACAATGTCCACTGGTTTTTATGGTGAATGATAATGTAGATATTGATGTCAAGTTTATTTGATTATTACCTATTTAGAGCTTCACTAATGAGAACTTGAAGTTTCTCTGTATGATTTTTTGGTAAAATAAACTTAGAATACATATGTTTGTTTGTATTAACATCCTACTATCACTAGCTTATTTAGATTTCATTTGTATAACTTTTACTCTAGTTCTAGCTTATAACTGCTCAATATTTCTAGAGGCACCTCAACTCAGGGGGCTCATAGACTGATAAAGAGAATGTTCAACAAGATCCCGAAAGCTCAAAATCTGTACTTATTACCATGGAGCATGTAAACCCTGACGATTATTCCAATCTCCATGTTTTGCAAGAGAAGGCTGGGGCTCTAGATACATTTTTCTCAATGTAACCTGAGAATGCGGATTTTGGTGTGAGGGCAGATCCTCAAAGTCTACAGAAACTTCTTTAATTATTTTTAAAGACATGTTTAATCTTTTAATGGATGTGCTTTGTAAGCTAGTTTTTTTGGGAGTTTTTTTTTTGGGTTTTTGCTGTTCAATATGTTTGATCAAAGTAAGAAACCATCTTCAAGGTTTGTTGGTTTAGGGCCTACTAGTATTTTTGAGGTCTATTTTTTTGTTTATACAATGTATTACAAACAGTGAACTACAAATAATGAAATAGTGAACCACAGTGTTTGAAGTCAATGAAAAACAGTGAACCATAAAATTTTGCTAATTAATAGTGAATAAGTAGATTTAAGGATCAGAATTACTCAAGAACATTCTATTACTACATGGAAAAATTAGACTCAATCATGAAAGTGGGACGAGAACATGTTGCCGTTTATGCTTAGGTGTGAAGCAGTGAACCATAGTATTTTAAATTTCAATGTAAAAACAATGAAGGCAGAGTGTATTATTAGCTAACCGTGAAATAGTGAACTACAACAACGAATTCTGATAAGCGAAAACAAAAGTGAATTAACAAAAGTAAACTTCAAATAATGAACCACAACGGTGAACAAGAATTGTAAACTACTAAAAGTGAAGCTTGGTTTGTGAATTAGTAATGCCAAGTATGTGTGAAGCAAATGAAGCTGGGGTGTTTTAAACTCAAATGGTGAACCACAAACAACGAACTACAATTGTAAACTTAAAAGTGAACTAACAATATTAATATTCAAATAGTGAATCACAAAAAATGAACTACAATTGTAAACTACAATAAGTGAACTTTGGTTTGAAGGGAATTAGTAATGTGAAGTAGGTGTGAAACAATGAATCAAAGTGTTTTGAACTCAAAAAGTTGATTGGCTGTGTATTTGGAGTGCTGCTTGTAAACTTTCAATATTTAACTACAATCCAAATGTAAAAAAGTGAACTAAGAGTTTAAAATAGTATTATAGTGAAAGACGAGAGTGATTTAAAATAGTGAACTAAAAAGAGAGAAATTGTTTTGAACTCAATGAAAAACAATGAACCAGCGTATTTTGATTTGAATTGAAATAGTGAACCAGAGTGTGAAACAATGAACCAGAGTATTTTGATTTGAAGTGAAACAGTGAACCAGAGTGTTTTGAACTCAATAAAAAATAGTGAACCAAAGTGTTTTGAACTCAATGAAAAATAGTGAACCAGAATGTTCAATAAAAAACAGTGAACCATAGTGTTTTGAACTTAATGAAAGACAATGAAGCGCAGAGTGTTTTGAACTCATTAAAAAATAGTGAACTCGCAAAAAAGAACTCAAAAGTGAACTAACAATAGTAAACTTTCAATGGTGAACTACAATTATAAACTCCTAAAAGTGTACTTTGGTTTGAAGTGAGTTAGTAATGTCACTAATGTGAAGTAGTGTGAAACAGTGAACCAAAGTGTTTTGATTTTAAGTGAATAGTGAACCATAGTGCTTTGATTTGAAGTGAAACAGTGAACCAATGTGTTTTGAATTCAATAAAAGACAGTGTTCAAGAGTATTGTGCTAGCTAATTGTGAATAAGTAGATTTAAGGATCAGAGTTACGCAATAACATTGTTTTACTACATCGAAACACTAGACCCAGCCATGAAAGTGCACAAGAACATAATGTCATCTATGCTTAGGATTTACTTTTTGGATTTATGCAGCTTCAAAGGCACAGGTTTTCTATATTATATTTAGTGTGTAAAATTTGCCACCTGAATTAGCAAGGTAGAGGATTATATCAACTGCCATTTTTCTTCTTATTATTCTCGAAGCACAACGCTAATACCTTTTTTAGCAACAAAATGACACATGAAATAACAATATCAATAATATGTATTAAAAACTTCTTCCTTTGAGATAATAAACACGAGTTTGTATAATTCATAAGAGTCGTTGAAGACATCAAATATATCCCAAAAAAAAAAATACAACTGTGCATGCATCTAAAACACATAGGAATCGATTTTGTGCAGTTGTGCTTCTTTTCCTTGAGAGCTTGCATTTACGCTTCTTGATTTCTTCTCTTATTTCTGCTAAATCGGTTAAAGACGATTGCCTTTGTGGCTTTTGCTCATTTTCAATCAAGACAGATAGATCACCCTCAGATGATCATCCTGATTTTTTTTGTGACAACCCACTCGTATGCACTCCCGAGTTGGAAGAGGCCCGAAATCATTGCACTGAACTTGGTAACGGACATAATGTTCTCGAAGAGAAGTTAAGGTACAATGAAGGGGAAAGTTATTGATGATGTAGAATATTTAGGAACGTAATGGTGGCAGGAACGTAACAGACGACCCATGATGGAAGTGTAGCCTCTGGTATGAACATTGTCATTGGAAGGATAATGCAAAATAGTGTGAAAGAATAAAATGGTAATATCAATTTCCTTGGGAGGAAGAAGAGGAAAATCAAATTGGCTTTCTTCCAAACGCTGATTTGCACAATCCCAAATAAAGAAAACAATCCTCTCAATCAGAATTCTAAAATAAGCGGGTGTATGAATGTTGGCAAAAAGTGTACCTTTGCATGAATTACTTAAGGCAAACAAAGACGAAACATTTACTGTTGATCATCATATGTATGAATGCATAGGACCAGAATGCCATCTATGCTGCTGCTTCCTATAAGCTTCACATGAATCAGGGAGTTCACATTGACAATGAAACAAAAGAAATATTATTGGACTCCGAACAGGAAGGGCAAGTTGGATCTGGCACCAGCCCTCTCACCTCCCTTTCTCCATTCCCTGATCCTACGAAGCAGCGGATCATCATTGACCTTGCTCCTCTCTGTGCTCATCATCTGACACTTTGAGTTCACAGAAGACACTGTCGTAGCACTTTTGAGTTCTCAGAAGAAATACTCATAGCATACCCTGCAACTATGATCGGCATCCAAAAATCCCTAGACCATTAGCTGGCTCAGATTGCCATAGAATCCACAATTTCAATAAATTGACTAAATCAGGAAACGACTTATCTGAGACATCCATCGATCGATAAAAAGTAAGGCCAGACGGAACCAAGAACGACAATCATTCAAACTCTTAATCAAACACTAAGCCTCCATCTCGATTTAAAAGTCGTGATGAAGAACTCGAACGTCTACCACCTGTCAGATTAAGAGCCCATCAATCAGTATCAACAAAGAATCAAAGCATAAATATCATAAACTGAATCTAAACCAACCAAAGTACCAAAAAGAGAAACGTCTTTAGGAATCATTAACCTTATTTGAACTAATTCAGCAGTGGAAGCAAAACCAAATCCATAACATTGAAAAGAAACCGAAAAACTTCGACAGAAACAACATATTGCCTCGACTCCAATCTCAAATTTAGCTGACACTTCCAAACAAGTCGAATCACACCAAAATATAACAAGAAAGGAAGATCATGAAGATTGTTAGGATGAAAATTGCAGTTCTTTTACAACGATAGAATAAAACAATGTATAACCCATCTGCTCTGCAACCCCGTCCTCCACCCCACCCCACAATGCACATGTGCCTGGATTGAAACAGTACATAACATACTAGTTGCTGCAACTATAGAAAACATTCAAAAAAATTCAGACATCTGTCGGTTTACAATCAAAACAATAAAGCAGACTGAAACAAATGTATGATAGATAAAATTCTGAAAGATAAAGCATAGTACCCGCACTTTGAAGTTCAATTCCTGAAATCAGATAACGAACAATTTCGAACAAATTTCTGACTGCAATGGCGCAAAATTTCGAATTGCAAGAATTAATAGATCTAAGAACGCAAAAATTGATAGATGTTAATGCCGATCGAATGGTTCACTTTTGTTGAGCAATTGCGCTGAATTGCGGTTGTGTTTGAAGCCGATCGAATTGTGCTTGTGATTTTAGGTTTTTCAATTGCGATTTGGGATTTTGTGAAGAAGATCTAAGCGTATCGGTATGGGTAATCTGTTTTTGGGTTTTCTATGAGAAGGGTACAACGGTCCGTTTAGTTAATGTTTTGTCTTATATTTTTATGAAAATATATGTGTTCTTAATGAAGGTTGAAATTGTAATATTGTTCTTTTAAGTTTCTCCCTAAATATAAATCATCCTTATCTAAAAAAACCTATTGATGCAATAAGCGACATGAGCATTATGCATTTTTTTTTTTTTTTTTTTGGAAGCGTCACATAATTAATGCCCAGGGACTGGAGCACCCAAAAAAAATTGTCTGACTGCGGGAAAAAATAAAGTGATAAATACATAGAGTGAAGTACTTTGACATATGCAAACGGAACAATTAAATAGCTAGCAAAAAAAAAAAAAAAAGGAAAGTAATTAATTATTAGACATCTTATAATAAAAGAATGTAGGAGTATTTGTTTTGCGTGTGGATTGCTACAACTGAACTACACATCCTTTATTTCAAAAGCAAACAAGGCGTCACAAGAAATATTCCTGGTAAGTACTTCCTCTGTCTCGTATTATAAGTTTTTTTGGACTTTTCACACAGATTAAAGTCTAAGCAACACCTTTGCAGTTTGCACGTCGCGAGAAGTATGCGTTTTGTGCACATGCTTTGGCAATTTGAAGAAGTATTATAAGGATATAAGGATGATGTATGGTGATTAACCTTATTAGAGCAAACGAGACGATATGCCTAAATTGTTATTGAATTTATTATGATCAAATGACGCCGTCAGACTCAAATTATGCGGCGATCTAAATGTCACACCAACAGAGAATATGACTACATGTGCTTAAAAGTTAATGTAAGATATTACTACTTAAAATTATTTACTGCACGGAGAAATATTATTTAATGTAAGATATTACTGCTTAAATTTTATGACGGACATTAATAGAACGTCGTAAGTTCTAATTTACGATATCCACGTCGTGCATATAAAGCATGTTGTAAAATCTAAAGTTTACGACGCACTTTAATACACGTTGTAAAATATTGCGTAGTGATTGCCCAGTTTCCTTATCGAGAGTAGAATGTTTTCCCCCATGACAATAGAATGCAATATGTTTTTTAGAAAAGCCCAATAGAATGTATGCTTTCTAAAGATTGACTTTTACGATCATTTTTTGCCTTTTTTATTGTGTAGAAAGTGCATGGCTTCATGTACCAAAATGATATTATCTGCATTGCACCAGCCTGATACGAAAGCACTTTGATTGTTGCTAATGAGACCGCCCATAATCAAGCACATTATGTTCCCTAAAACCTCCATAATAATTTTAATGATAACATTTGCTAGGAAAAATGGGCAAAAAAACGAGCAGAGTTTTTTGGGGTTTCCAATTTAGGTATGAGAGTGATAAGGACGTCGTTCTTGTCTTACGGAAAAGACTGATTATCTGGAGCTTGTTGGACGAAGTCATTTAAATCAGTATGTTCAAACCAAGCATTTAAAAATCGATTTGCTGCAACACCCTTCCTTTTTATGTTGTATATAGTTTTCAAAGTGAGTACGTAAAAGGGGGCAGTGGTCCGAGTGGGCCTTGGGAAGGTGTAGGAGATTAATTTCTAGAAACTTCACAAGCCAATCGTTTGCACACTAAGCTTGATCTAATATTTCCTCAATGCGGGTGCCTTTAAATAATGGACAAATCTAAGTGCTTTTGTTTAATTTAGTACCGTGACAAATATTATTAACCCTAGGCCTATATAAGAGGATTAATTATAAGTGAATGTTGCATGCGATACGTAAACGATTCAAGTCGAGTCGAATCAAATTCTAGGTTTTTCGACTCAATTTTATGAGTGCATGACTATCAGACTCAAACATTGATCACTAACATATTCAAACTCGATTCCAACATATTTTTTTGTTTAAGCAAGCACAACAAATTATAACAATGTGTATATGTATGCAATTTTTTTTTTGGAGGAAACAAATATTTTATTAAACATTATCCGCCAAACAAGCGGCTAGGACATCACCCGGAGGCGAAGAGCCCCACAAAGTGCGGGAAGTAACAAACAAACCATGTCTAGCTAAAAGATGTGCATGAACATTCCCTACACGTCAGACAAAAGAAAACGAAACAGACGCAAAACTAGCCACAAGGGCCAAACAATCCTGAAGAAGACAACCCTGAGCTGTGAGATCTTCTCCTGGCCGTCGAAGTCGCGAGACGCATGCCAAACAATCACTTTCCACCTCAAGCCGTTGAAATCCTAGGTGCGCCGCCTCCTCCAAGGCCAAGTAAATAGCCCTAAGCTCCAAAAACTCTACAGGATCGCCTGGATCAAAGTGATACGCAAAGGAGTGGAGTACGGATCCATTCGAGTCCCAAAAGATGACTCCAATACCCACACCCATGTCAGTAGCGATGCATCCACATTCCCTTTCACCACACCTGTCAGAGGCTTCACCCATCTATCCGGTAAGTGGCAATCCGTCGCCTGAACCCGAAAAGCTGTCATAGCCTCCATATACTCTACCGAGGCTGACAGAGATCGCGTACATACTGCAGAGACATAAACCGCCTGACCATCGAACACCGCAGAGCACTTCGCCTTCCAGATCCCCCACATAAGCCACACAAACCTAGCCGCATCCTGAACACCATGTTCTTCAAACAACCACATAAAAAACTCCGCAAAGGAAGCAGAGCAAAGATGTTGCAACGTCCCCTGAAACGGTGATGCCCGCCACACTCTACATGCCATCTCACATTCAAAAATCACGTGTCGCATCGTTTCAAGGGTTTTCCCCCAAGCCAAACAGATGTCATCCCCCATATTCCGCCTCTGTAACCCTTGGCCGATAGGAAGACAATCATGTAGGCATCTCCACAAAAAGTGTTGAACACGCGGCTGGACAGGGAGCTGCCAGCATCTCCGCCAAAGCCTACTCACTCCGCCCAAAGTAGACTGACCTGGCTCAGATGATGATCGATATATTGATAAGGCCAAAAGTACCCTGACCGAACAGTATAAACTCTCCTGCGATCATAATGCCAGATTCGTCGATCAGCATGCCCCCCAGGGGCCACAGTAGTCCCTAAAATAATATCAGATTCCCATGGTCGGAATAGTTGCTGCACCCGCTGCGTGTCCCATACCCAAGATCATGAGATGAAAAGATCTGAAACTGTAGAATCCACAGGGATCACATGCCCAACAAAAGATATACGGAAAGAAGGCTGCCTACTGGTCCATGCATCATGAAAAACATACACCGACTCCCCATCACCCACTCGCCATCGTAGCCCACTGAGCAAAAGGTCCCGCCCCTCTAAAATGCTATGCCACAGATATGACGGCCTAGTCCCTAGCCTAGCTGCAATAATTGAGCTATTCTCATGGTACTTCGCATGTAATACATGTGCCACCATTGAGCCTGGACTGGTAAAGAGTCTCCAAGACTGCTTCGCCAATAAGGCCAGAATGAAACATTCCAAGTCACGAAATCCCAAGCCGCCCAAAATTTTCGGTAAGCAACAAGTCTCCCAATTCTTCCAATGTATCTTGCGTTTATTCTCCATATCTCCCCAAAAGAAGCCTCTAATCGCTTGCTCAATTTCCCGGATCAAAGTAGTTGGCACTTTGAAGCACTGCATAATCTATGCAATTTTAAACTAACTTGATAAAAGATGATTCATTTTATAATTGAAACCAGTAACGAAGTAACTTCATTTTTTCCTTAAAAAAAGCATAAATTTAAGAAATACTAATGCAATACAAATCGAGAGGGTCATGTTTTAATTGAATTTGCCGTCAGCAATTACTTAATCAACAAGCATGTCCCCACAATAGAAAAGCACGTCCTCCGTCTTTCTCTCAGCGTGAACGCTGTGAACGTCTCAGTCTTTCTCTCAGCGTGAACGCTGTGAACGTCCTCCTGCTACAGATATTCCTCTGCTCTCCTGCTATAGAGATATTCCTCTGCTCTCCTGCTAAGATATTCTTCTGCTCTCCTAAAACGAGGGGTCATTCTCGGTAGCTGTTTTGGGTTACATTCATTTAAGGTGGTTATATTTTTTATTTTGATATAAATTTTGACGAGAAAACTTGTGTAGATTTACCTTAATTAGTTAAGACTCTAAAGATATTTATACTTGAGGCTTGGTTTTGAATCTGCTTTAGCTAAAATAATTTTTGTTTTTAAAGCCCTAGTGACTGTAGAGTCAAATAAGTGTTTTTTTTTCCTTCCAAACCCACTTGACTATCTCACGCAGCCTTTTTGTTTTATTTTTTTATATATATATTTGTTTTTTAAACTGTGACTAGAAGTCAAATAAGAGCTTTTTTTTTTTCCTTCCAAACCCATGAATATCTCACGCACTTTTTGTTTTTTTGTTTTATTTTTTATATATATTTTTTTTTTTTTTTTTTTTGCTAGGAGGCTTAAAATTCTTTTACTACTGTGCTCTAAAATTTAGACAGGGACGCCCCTGCATACCACAAACCGGTCCGGGTAAGGCCTGCGACGACAATATGGGACTAAAGCAAGAGACTCTTGGCTCAAAACGTAAAGAGCAGGGACCTTATAAATGTTTTCCTTACCGCACCAACCTTGAGGAAATTCCTCCGCCTCAAACGACTCAGTAGCCAGATTGAAAGCGAGTAATTTCCACCGGGCATTTTCGCCTCCTCTGAAAGTGAGTATCTTCGTGTTCTTCATTCTTGCACACCAATAGATTACCCCTTTAAAGAACGTGGAATCGTAATTAAAATCATAAAGTGCAAAAGGAAACTCATCCAGTTTTTTCTCCATGCATTTGATCTTAAGCTGTATACTTCAGCTGCTTCATCACTCGAGTCCGATATTGTAACAACCTTATCATCCCTCGTCGGATCATCAAATCCAAAGACAACCAATTGACACGCTCTTCTTTCAAGTGCGTTTTCACCTCCTTCAACAACGGATTAACCAACACGATAAACCTAAGATCCGTCAAACACAATATACCATTACAATGACCTACCAAACTCAACGACGAACCCAATAACTCATATGAAAACGGGAATTCATAATTAACCACGGGCACCGATAACTCATAATCAGCATCCAATTGTTGACTTTCATCAAACACCTTATTCCATCTATTAACCCCATTACACAACCGTTTTTGCCGTGAGACCGAGGTTTCTTCTTCGTTATCAATACCATCATCATTATAAAGAAGTATATATCAAAAAACGACCTATACAATTCAGAATAATTGGTGAAACATAAAGCAAGATAACTCATCTGGTTTTTGAGTAGGTGATTGTATGCTAAACGGCTAGTTTTTATGAAATTTAACCATGAATTACATACGCTCTGAAACCTGATCATAGATTTTATCGGTAATTTAGCAAGAACTTCCTCGGTCATTCCTGCGGGAAGCTGACGGCCCGCGATCTTAATCATTGCTTCTTCTTCTTTATGCTATCGATCAAAGTCTGCAAGAAAAAGGAAAAAATAAAAAATATTGTGTGTGTATGTAAAAATATATGTATGAGAGTTTTCTTTAAGGTATCGTTAGGGTTTTTTTGGAAAACTGCTGATAAGCTAGGCTGATCGAACAAGAGTTCTATTTATATTTATTTTTTGAAAATTTATTTCAGATATTTTTAATTGGATATATACACCGACTTTAATATCCCAGTAAAAATATAATTTATATAGAGACTATTTTTTCACACAAATAAAAACTTATTAACAACACGGAATATAATTAATAAAAATACAAATCAATTCTATGAAATGAAATATGATATACTGTAAACATTAAGTATTGTAATTAATACTCCGTAATATTTTCAATAGTCAAATCGGGAAATAAGTAGGGAAGTATTATTATTTTTCCTATTAAAATATAAGGTTAAAGGTTGTAAAGGACTGTTTTTGATCTAAAATGAGGAAAAATGACGAAAAAAGATAATAGTGAGTCGAGAAAAACGCAGCGACGTATTACTACACGTGTATTACTACACGTTCTTACAACCAACGTAGTAACACATGTAAGAATACGTCTGCCATTCATTTTCTCAACCATTATTTTTTTCTTGTCCTTTTTCCCATTTTCAGATCTTTTTCATTCTTCCTACTCCTACTTCTAAAATATAAAAGAAATTGAGTCTATTCGGTCTCGAACCAAACTCAAATCGATCACAAACCCATTAAATTCATTTGTACCCCTAATTAATCGTGACAAAATACTTGTTACGTAAATCATTAAGGATTTCATACAAAAAAAAAATTATGTTGTCACTAAAGCCCTATAACAAAGTTTGTCGGACATCACACAAGTGAAATCCTATATTTTGTGACAATCCATCAAGTTTTTCGTAACAACATCTTTTTTTCCTCACTAATTAGTACACATTTTCGTGGCAAATAAAAACATTGTCACTAGAAGCATCCCTCTTGTGATAAAACTCCTCTTTGTCACCAAAGATTTGTCACAAAAAAATCTTTTTTTGTAGTGAAAAAGGGTTGGAGTTGATGAGGGGGCATTTTGGGAAGTGCAAGTTTTCCTAATACACCCAAACCAAACCCTAAATACTCATTCTTTCATTACACAAAGAAATGAGGTAAAGAAAAAGGAGGAGATATAAAGAAAGAGGGGAAGTGAGTTTTGCACTTTTTAACCGATCCAACCGTTGAAATTGAAGACGAATCACATCAAAACGATCAACACGATGAGGGCAACGATTTGTGAAAGTTTCATGACAACCAGAGAAGGTGTTTTTTTTTTTTTTTTTTTTTTTTTTTTGAGGATCTATATAGAGATCTATAATGGAGACATATTTGATGCTTATAATTCTTACTGTGTACGTTTGTATTTATTCGTTATTATTGTTCTCATCCCGAAAAAATTATGCAGGGTTTTCGTTTTTGGTTTTAATGATTACGAGTATGATGAAGAGTGACCACGTAATGACGTGGAGAAGATGTTGGTGTTGTGAAGTTTCTTTTTGTAATAGACTTGGATTTGTAATATTTTAAGACTTTGGGCTTTTGGTAGACTTTTCGTTGGACTCTTGTAATTTGAATATTGTTTTGGACCCACCATATGGATGTTCTTATTCTAGTTGTATTTATGTTATGCTTTTCTCGGGTAGTTTTTTTTTTAATTTTTACGTAGAATATGTACAATAATCGGATAAAACAAAAGCTAATACAAGCTCAAAGCTTTTATTCATAAAAATGAGAGCTGATTTTGATTACATGATATCCCTAGCAACCAAGAGACTAACTATTTATAGGCTAAGAAGCCTATTTAGATAAAGTCTACGCTGAGAGCCCATATGACTAACCACTTAAAGTATAACATAAATAAAAAACTATTAATTAATTGGATGTGCTACATTAGTTTTTTTTTTACCGCAATTATATTCTGAAGACAAATTTTACTATGGTCCTGGACCAAATCCTAATTGGTGATCCAAACCAATAGAATTTAAGAGATTTTTTTGTGGTCCCAATGTTTAAAAATCAACTACCAATCACGTTATTTCAAATTGATGATATGGTGGTCTAATTATTTGGTCCAGGACCACCATAAAATCACTGTATTCCGATTGTCATTTTCATAAGGCTCACGTATATAAGTTAGTCAATTTTAAGTTAAATACGTGCCGGACGTTTATTTCCGAATAAAGACCCAGTGGTCAGGAACAGGACGTCACACGCATATGTTTCAAAAAAATTAGGCTTTAATTTTTCATCATTTAAATGTTATTAATCATTGTATATGTTCCTAATAAGTGTTGTTTCAGATTATTTTAATTGGGGATGGAATAAGAGAATTTTCATAATATTAGGAGAGATATGAGAATCGAAATCTGGTTCTCAACACAAAGTGCAATTACCTTCACAAATTTTTCAGATTTGATTCTCAATGTCGTTTTTTGTAATTCGTTCTTTATAAAATGATTCTTCATTGGCATCATTGTATATGTTCCTAAAGAAGTGTTACTTCCATTAAAGGATTACCACTCCACCCTTCCGACATATGAATGAATGTGGTTTTTCAGATTTGATTCTCAATGTCGTTTTTTGTAATTCGTTCTTTATAAAATGATTCTTCATTGGCATCATTGTATATGTTCCTAAAGAAGTGTTACTTCCATTAAAGGATTACCACTCCACCCTTCCCACGTATGAATGAATGTGGGAAGATGCTCCTAACCGACACTACAACAAAAATATTTTTTTGCTATATTATTGTTTGCCACATAACTAAAAAGGTGTTGATATATACTTACTTTTTGCCACATGAGCGTGACAAAAGAGTCTAACCAAGTACTATTAACCACGCTTTTTCTGTGTGTGTGGTAAAAACTAGTGTAGCAATAGAGTGTTTTTTTTATAGTGCGAACTGTAGTTTGATCACGTCATCAAGGGCCTTCAGGGACGGACCCAATGTACACAAGGGGGGGTGCACGGCCCCCACTCAACTTTTCGTGCGAAGTTACTAAAATACCCCTCTAATAGTATTAAAGATCATGTATGTATATTATTTCAGACAAATTCTAGTGTAATTTCTTATTTAGCTCTACTGGTTAGAAGAATCAATACTATACTTGAGGTCACTTGTTCAAATTCCGGCTGCTTCATCATTTTTAACATTTTTTTTTATTTTGGCCCCCACTGGAAAATATTCCTGGGTCCGTCACTGAGGGCCTTAATAGAAGATGCTCGTAACCGAACCCAGAAATCATCCGGATTGTTGACCATGTGTGAGTTGTAAGTATTCGATAAAAAAAAAATATGTAACACATTTTAATTTGAAACCACTACATAGCAGTGGCACAATCAGTAGGGTTAAACGACAAACGTTTCAATCCTAGGTCATACCCTACCCGGCCAGAAATTACTTTGGGCAATGTTTCCATATATGGAAAAACTGGAAAATATTCCTGGGTCCGTCACTGAGGGCCTTAATAGAAGATGCTCGTAACCGAACCCAGAAATCATCCGGATTGTTGACCATGTGTGAGTTGTAAGTATTCGATAAAAAAAAAATGTAACACATTTTAATTTGAAACCACTACATAGCAGTGGCACAATCAGTAGGGTTAAACGACAAACGTTTCGATCCTAGGTCATACCCTACCCGGCCAGAAATTACTTTGGGCAATGTTTCCATATATGGAAAAACTATCATTAGAGATAAATGCAAGGCACACAGAAGTGTTAGATGTGCTAACAAAAAGATTGAATGGCTTCCAATCCAAATCTGCACCCATGAAATGAATTTTGACTTTAGGAATTTGATCATCTTTTAAAGAAGAATAACACAAACCGAACGTTTTTATTGGATCGGACACAGTTTTTGTAGAGTTGACTTTCATCTGCATCGTTGACTCAAACTTCTCGTAAAGATCTCTTGGAAGATATGTTGATGTTGTCCCTGAGCCTATAATGAATTATTACCAAATGACTGATTAGATGAAAACCGAGTATTATTAATTCTTATGTTTGCAACACTTATCCCTTCAAGTGTGGCGATATATAAGTTGTTCAACTCTAGAGGTGTCGAAACTACCCCATGACTTGAAACTTCATCACCGAAATTGATCTTTCCTGGCTTCATCAATTCGAACGGGGGTAAACGAATAGTACGAAAATCTTTCTTGAATCAATGTGTTTAACTGCGAGATGAGTAACTATGAATTAGGACCGAGGCCCACGATGCCTGATCCCTCGTCCGGGAACTCTCCGGTGTTAACATGTCCACATCCAAATATAAATTGTTTCCAAGAAACCCCTTTTACCTTTTGTATTAAAGGTGATTGATGATACATGGTTGGGTTCATATACGTGTCATCGAATGATTGGTCCACGTGTTTGAGCATGGAGCGGGAAGTTTCGGGTTCCTGTCCGAGATCCGTGTCCGTATCGACTTCTGTAACAGGCTTCCACACACTTGTCGAATGTCAGAGAGAGACATTACATGGTCGAGGTCTCCAGTCTAGCCTCGATCCCACGAGTCAGGAAAGTCGAGGACTAAACAGAGTCCTGCGTTGATAACAAAGCCCATTGGTCTTGGTTACTTGGGCAGGGGGCAATCGCATAAAAGGCCTAATAGGGTCAATTGTGGGATAAACCTAAACCGCCCCCAGCTAGGGTTAGGGCACAAACATCACCCTATATATACTCCACCTTCCAGGAACTACGTGAGGCTTGATTCCTGGAACGAGACATGATACGTAGGCAATCTAAGATCCATTCTTAGACTCAGCCATAAACACTAACACAAAGCTCGTGCAATCAAGATTGGGACCGTTAGGGGTCTTGTGATGTGGCCATAAATTCATAAATTAACCCGATTAAATTGGGAGGACTTAATTTGTCTTCATCATTGGCGCTAGAAGGAGGGTCTTTTTATCGCTAAATCATCAAGATCATGGGTCCAAATCCACCAAAAAAAGACGACAAATCCACCAAATACTAGGGCGCAGAGCAAAAACACGAGCAAGACTAACCCCCCAGAGGATCGTGGGAAAGGCATCGAAGATACGTTGGCCTAGAAAGACAATGATCCTCACGGGGAGATTCAGGATATGCGTAATCTGATGAATCAGGAAAACACCGTTGCGATGCTTGGTCTGACTCCTGAGGAACAAGCGATGGTAGACCAGTTAAATGCGGCAGATCAAACATCGCTAAAAATGATCGTGGTTGCCGCGTTTCTAGTCCCTGGGGCCAATGCTAACGCTCATGTCAACAACCAAGAACAGGAGGGATGCAGCAGAAAGGTACCGCCGAGGGTAGATCTCAGTACAGTTGATAGCACTATGGATCGAAGGAGACAGGAGATCCACAAGAAGCATCAGCGACAAACCCAAGAAAGTGATCGAGATGAACGTGATGTTGTACTCGAGAGAAGGAGAAGAGCTGTCTCGCTTGAGTTAGAGTCGCCCTTCACCATAGAGGTCGAAGAATACCCAAAGCCGCCTA
The DNA here is from genome assembly GCA_026214975.1 of Gentiana macrophylla. NCBI lineage: Eukaryota > Viridiplantae > Streptophyta > Magnoliopsida > Gentianales > Gentianaceae > Gentiana > Gentiana macrophylla. The sequence goes on from CM047811.1 coordinate 102,040,829, forward strand.
AGTTTAAAGAACCAGTTGTTGCTCCATACGATGGAACAGGAGATCCGGAGGACTTCTTGCATCAATACCAGTCCAAGATGCGCTTCCAAAACGCCCCGGATGCGATACGATTCAAAGCCTTCGACCAATTCCTAGAGGGAAAAGCGCGAATTTGGTTTAACAAACTCCCAGCGAGATCGATCTCAGACTTCCCGACCCTATCACGAAAGTTTCGAGACGCTTTCATCGCCAACAAGAAGTTCCATCTTAGTTCCACCGCCTTGATGGATGTAAGGCAAAGAACAGGCGAGACGGTTTTAGAATATCTCAAGAGATTTAACCAGGAGGCCATGCTGGTCGACGATGCCGATGATCGACTCAAAATCACGTCTTTTGTTGGAGGTCTGCGGGACTCGAAGTTATACTCTAAACTGAGTAGGTATATCCCTCAGACGATGGACGAATGCGTCAATGCCGTCCATCTCTATTGTCAGGGAACAGATTCAGTTCGTCGCCACAAGCAGGCAGACTGGATGGGTTTGAAAAAGGACACGCGAGGTCCGAACGAGAACCCGTCCAGAGAGTCAGCTCAAGAAGGGAGGTCTTCCGTCTGGAGTCGAATGCAGTCCCTTATCTCTGATCGGTTAGGAAAGAAATGGGCATTGCCAGACAAAGACTTCGTTCCACTCAATCGATCTCGGAAGGAAGTTCTGGCGATCTTGATATCGAAGGGCATTGCTCGGAAACCACCTCCGATGCAGAAAGCTCGAAACAAGCGAAACAAGAACAAGTATTGTGACTATCACGAGGATATTGGCCACAATACAGAATACTGTGACCATCTGAAAAGGGACATTGACTCGGCCGTCCTAGAGGGGCAACTCGATGAAGTAATAGACCGATCCCAAGATCCAGAGCCTAAAGGGCGAAGAGGGTTCAAGCGAGGGAATGACGATCGGGATCGACAGAGAAACAATGAACCCAATAAACGTCATGGAAGATCGTCTGATCGAGACAGGCGCTGGGATCGTACCCCCGACCAACGCAATCGAGATCGGTATGAGGACAATAGGCCGACGAGCTACGTAGGAACCATCTTTGGTCCAGGAGAAGCAAACTGTGCTAAAGAAAAAAGTGTCGAAAGCTCCTCTGACAGTTCGAAGAGATTAAAGTTAACCACTAACGTGGGCTATGGGCCCAGAGACGCGGTCCCCACCTCCCAGGGATTCAATGAGGGGCTAGTCATAGAGGTCGTAATAAGTCGAACCAGAATCGGATGAGTATGTGTCGATAATGGAAGTGCGGCCAACATACTGTACTACACCGTCTTCAAAGCTATGAAGTTAAAAGAAGACGCTCTATCTCCGCTAGCTTCACCATTACTGGGGTTTACAGGACATCCGGTCCACCCTATGGGGTCGATCAAATTGCTGACAACTGTTGGAGAAGGGGAGAAAGGCCGCACACTCGAACTAAACTATGTTGTGTTCAAGGCTCCCTCAGCTTACAATGTTATCCTCGGTCGACCGGAATTATACGATTTGAGGGCAGTTGTGTCTATATATTATAACAGCATGGAATTTCCCACTAGGCTGGGGTCACATGAATTCAAATGAGATATAGAAGCGGCGAGAACTTGTAACTTGATCTTCATGAACACGAAATCGACATGCAACTTGGTGCTTCTGGAAGAGTTAATTCCTGAGGAAGAGGAAGAAAAGAGCTGGGTATTGGTAGACCCGGTGGAAGAAATCAGACTCTGGGGAGGCGAGGAAGACAGTTGTGTGCAAGTCGGAGTCTGGATTCCGAAAGATCGAAAACAAGAGTTGATAGAACTTTTAAACGAGTTCCGAGATATATTTGCATGAAAGGCTGACGACATGCCGGGTATCTCACCCAACATCGCGATGCACAAACTTGAGATTGACGGGTCTCGCAAGCCGGTTAAGCAGAAAAAAAGGAACTTTGCCCCAGACCGAAATGAAGCTATCTAAAAGGAAGTTGGGAAGTTACTCTCGGCCAAGATAGTGAGAGAAGTTTTTTACCCGGAGTGGCTTGCTAACCCAGTCCTAGTTAGGAAGCCGGATCAGAGTTGGCGTATGTGTGTCGATTTCACCGACTTACACAAGGCATGCCCAAAAGACTCTTATCCCCTTCCCAAAATCGACAGGTTGGTCGACTCCACCGTTGAATATGAGATTTTTGGATTTTTAGATGCGTATAAAGGATATCACCAAATTCTAATGGATCCACGAGATGCCAAAAAAACGGCATTCATCACAGAGTTCGGAACATTCTGCTATGTGACGATGCCGTTTGGATTGAAAAATGCAGGGACAACCTATCAGAGAGCAGTTAACAAGATCTTCTCAAACCAGATAGGTCGGTGTATGGAAGTTTATGTAGACGATTTGCTCATTAAAAGCAAATCTCTCGAGCAATATCTCATCGACGTGCGAGAAGTCTTTGTGGTGTTAAGAAAAACCCAGATGAAGCTAAATCCAAAAAAGTGCACGTTTGGGGTCAGGTCGGGGAAGTTCCTAGGGTACATGATCTCCAAAGGCGGAATTCGTGCAAGCCCAGATAAGATCGATACCGTATGGGATATGCCTGCACCCCGAAATGTGAAAGAGGTTCAGAGGCTAACGGGTCGGATGGCAGCTTTGAACAGATTCTTATCAAGGTCGGCACAGCGAGCTCTCCCATTCTTCAAGATTCTTCGCCAAGCGAGTCCATTTCAGTGGGACGAGGAATGCCAAAAAGCCTTTGAAGACTTAAAACAGTATTTAAGCAAGTTGCCGACTCTTACCTCCCCCCGGGAAGGAGAAAAACTGTTGGTCTACTTGGCCGCGCGTGAAGAAGCTTTGAGCGCGGTACTGGTCCGAGAGGGTGAAGACGGGTAAGAACCTGTATTTTTTGTGAGTAAGGCACTGCATGGACCTGAGGTTTGATATACTGCGGCAGAAAAGTTAGCCCTATCCTTGGTTCATGCATCAAGGAAATTAAGGGCATACTTCTAGGTACACCCAATTACAGTCGTTACCGACCAGCCTTTAAAACAAATTCTGGCTAAGCCTGACACATCAGGTCGATTAGCCAAATAGGTGGTAGAGCTAGCTGAGTATGACATCGAATTCGCACCTCGAACAGCAGTCAAAGGGCAATCCCTAGCTGATTTCTTGGCGGAGGGAATTTCGATTCAAATAGAACAAGAAAAGCAAGCCGAGACAGAAAAATGGGCTTTACAAGTCGACGGGGCCTCGAATAAAGAGGGGGCAGGAGCCGGTTTGTTACTAATCAGTCCAAAAGGTGAAGAATTCCCATACGCCTTGAGATTCGACTTCAAAGCCACAAACAACGAGGAAGAATACTAAGCGATGATCACGGGACTGAAGCTCGCGTTAAAGTTGGGAGTCGAGAATCTGCAAGTGTATAGCGACTCGCAGTTGGTGGTGAATCACGTTAAGGGAGAATACGAGGCCAATGAGGAACCTATGAAGAAGTATTTATCAGTGATTCAGAAGCTCATACCCAAGTTTGCTACCATCCATTTTGAGTAGATCCCTAGGAGTCGGAATAAGAGGGCCGATGCACTCTCTAAACTTGCCTCGAGTTTTGAGTCACGAAAGAGAGTGTTAGTCGAGGTCCTGGCAGATCGAAGTTATAAGAAAGTCGATGTTCAGCCGATCACCCAGTGTGCGACATGGATGGACCCAATCGTGCTTTATCTGAAAGATGGCGTTATCCCGGCAGACAAAGTCCAAGCTCAAAAACTTCGACTCCAAGCAGTCAGGTATGCCATTTTCGAGTCTGTGCTTTATCGCAAGTCTTTCATCATACCTTGGCTGAGATGTGCAACAAAAGACAAGGGGAAATATCTGTTAGAAGAAATCCATCGAGGAGCGTGCGGGAATCACTGTGGGGCTAGAATGCTCGTAAGAAAGTGTAAGTTAGCTGGATATTTCTGGCCCACTATGCAGCAAGATGCAATATCTCTGGTTCAGACATGCAGGGACTGCCAAGTTCATGATAACATCAGTCATCTGCAAGCACATGACATGATTCCAATGTTATCAGCTTGGCCTTTCGACCAATGGGGAGTCGATATTATTGGACCGCTTCCTCGAGCTCCAGGTAACAATAGATTTGCGGTAGTGGCGATCGATTATTTCACCAGGTGGGTCGAAGCCAAAGCCCTAACTAACATCCGGGCGGCAACGATCAAGAGTTTCTTGTGGACGAATATTTTATGCAGGTATGGGATTCCTAAGGTTTTAATCTCGGATAATGGGTCGCAGTTCGAAGACCGCCGAGTTCGAGAATGGTGTAAAGAATATGCAATTTCCCAGCACTTCGCGGCAGTAGGACACTCCCAATCAAATGGTCAAGTGGAACAAGTTAATAGACAGATCAAGACAGGGATCAAGAAACGCCTTGAAGAACAAGGGCGGTATTGGGTCCAGCATTTCCCGAGCATACTCTGGTCATACAGGACAGCTCCGAATTCAGCAACTGGAGAAACACCCTTTGCCCTAGTTTACGGATGTGAAGCAGTGATCACCGTCGAGATCAAAGTCTCTTCACCTCGAGTTATACATTATGATACCGAAACGAATGAAGCAAGAATCCGGAGCGAAAAAGATGGGGTCGATGAGCGTCGAGAAATGGCTTCAGTTCATGCCGCACGGTATAAGCAGAAGGTCGCCCAATATTATAATGCTAAAGTGAGGCACAAGTATTTCAAGGTCGGAGATTTGGTACTAAGAAAAAATGAAGTCGGTCGATAGGGAGATGAAGGGAAATTGGATCCCAACTGGGAAGGTCCCTACCAGATCCTTAAAGCTCACCCATCGGGTTCTTATCAGCTAGGTCGAGCAGACGGGTCGACAGTACCTCGCTATTGGCATGCCAATAATCTGAGGAAATATTATGCATAAGTAGTAAATCCTCAGTTTATGTTTTCTCCTTTGCTTTTTGTTATTTCTTTTCAAAACAGTGTAATAAGTCCGTTTCGGACAAGTTATTCGACATGTTTAATGAATTTGTTTTTAATGAGATGTGATGCAGTCGGATAAGTTAAGTCCGTGAGTCGGATAACACTAAAACCAATACGGTCCAGACATTCCGAAGACAGCGAATGTTAAGACAGAAATTGTTGGTTCCTTGGAAAGGCTAACACAAGTTTAGAGAGGGGGGAGGGGGGGTGAATAAACTTGTCCCTAAAACTGGATTTAAAACAAATTAAGGTTCAGTTAAAACTTGTGTGGAGTTGAGCTGACTAAGCTGAGTTTAAGTCAAACTAACTTAAGCTTAAAACTGAGTCAACCGGCAGCGGATATAATTCTAGCCTTTTTCTTGATCTTGTTATTCTATGTGAAAGCTGAGTGTGTTAAACTGAATTCTGAAGAATGTCAGTTTGTAAACTGTGAAGTGTATAACAATCAATTATCAAAATGTTGAGTAAGTAAATAAATGCGTAAAGTAAGTAAGGCAAGTATTATAGAGGTTCCAGGTGGTGTAATCATGTACGTCCTCTCTTCCCCTGTGGTGCGGAGGAAAATTCCACTAGAACTTCTTGAGGTGAACTGTTACAAAAAGTCCTAAACAATAGTCCTTGGCTAATCCCTAGCTTCACTATCTAAACGGTTGTAAAACATGTATAATTGCTGCTCTTCAATTGCTTGAACACTGGTCCTTGAAGGGTTACGTATGCCTCTTCACCAGCTACCACCACAAACACAGTCTACCCGACTGCTTGTAGCAACTGTCCTTTGCGAAACCTTCCCGGTTTGTTTCACAGTCTAAACCTTTGATGTAGAATCAAAGTTGGGCTGAGAATCAATAAATTGATTCTCGTTTGTGGTTCTTCAAAGTGTCTGATTCTTGATAAATTTTGTGTAGCTTGAACACTTGAAGAAATTCTAGATATGATCTTGTTATAGCACTGAGATGATAGCAATTCGAATAAACAGACTAATGCACAAAAATGCTTGTTGATTCTTGTTAAATCTCTGTATTTATTCCTTGGTGCAAGGTCCTTTATTTATAGTGTGAGGTCCAACGTTCATCTGGCTTGAATTCTAATTGTATCAACGTCATCTTGTAACGGCTATATTTTCTGACCGTTCTGATCTGTCAGTAACTCATCCAATAAAATTGCTTCCTTTGTAACGTTCGACTGTACTATCAGTTTGTTGGATGGCTGACATATAAAACTGAGTTCCTGATCAGTTTTATACTGAGTTTATGACTTGTCAGTTTCTTGACTGACTTGGAGCATTAACTGAGATTTTTACTCTTCTTCAAATATCAGTACTCCATTTTCATCTGATTATAATTGACTTAATCAGAGTACACCATAAGCAATAACTTCTAAGAATTCATTGTCCTTATGAATCTTAGGTCTTCATACAAGATCCATAAAGTCAATTCAGGTCACCACAATCTTGCCTGAAGTCTAACTTCATAGTCCCGACTTGTAATCTTCATAACTGAGTTTGAACCCTCAGTTTTCAATCTTCAATAACTGAGTTTGAACCCTCAGTTCTTCAGTCTTCTAGATAAGCCAACTGAGTCTGTGTCCCTCAGCGAACTTATTTTCTTGATTCAATCTTTGGTGTATTACGAAAGTCGATTATTTGTTTTAGCGATTTCCAGTTTTCTAGATGACTTCCAGTTTTCAGTTTTACGACTCACTAACTATTACAGTGCTTGTATGATGTAACTAATAAAAATATCAGACTCTAGTAAAACCTAAACATTCAGTTCTAGACATTGATGGGTATAAATAATTCCACCACCTCAACAGTAAGGGACAATCCACTGCGGCCACTCTCCGGCATGACAAGAGAGATCGCAAAGGCGGCGCCTTGTGTCTCACCTCGCCGCGACCAAGGCATTTGCGGTCCCAGGCAAGTGCAGCAGATCCTGTGAATCTCATCCAGGCAAGTCAAGAAGGTCGCCAGGGGCGAGGCCGAGAGAGGCTTGCTCTTGCGACCTCGAGAGAGGGCGCCGATTGATCCAGATCTTTTCCCCACTTGCAGCTTAGATATTTCGTCTTGCTTAGTATCTAAGTAAAACCTAGCTATTAGTAAAATATCTAATAGATTACTTATTCCCTAAGTTATCCACCTCTATAAAAGGGGTGGTCATTGTAAACTAAAAGGAGGGGAGATATATAAAAAATACACACTATACTTGCAAGCCAAAGCTCTCTCCATTCTAACTCTCTCCATTCCACCACCCGCCGGAGTAACGCCACACCTTAAATACAGCCAGATATCCACCATCCATACACCGCAAGGACACCCGTGACGATTTAGACATCTTCAGTTGGCTCCGTTACCGGGAAACCGATTGTGTAAAAAATCACCTAGAGCTCTTATTCAGGAGGAGATAATCTTACAAAGAAAGTCCTCAAACTGCCTTTATTTCTTCCCTTTACCAAAGAAATCGCTCAAAAAGCCACCCCTTGAGATGGCCGGAAGTAAAGGGCATCTAACACCCCAAACCCCGCAAAAGGTACTATGCTACATCAAGCTCGTGGGGAAAGCGCAGAGAAGCGCTAGACAATCTCCCTGCGAAGGAGAAGGATCCGAGAGAGGGTCTTAGCACCTAGCGACTTTCGAAATGTCATTAATCAAAAACCAAGTCGAAAAGAGGCCGTTGTTGCCCTGGATGGAACTCGCAGAGAGGTCACAACAAAGCCAAAGATCGATCCCAGAAATACAACCGGGCTTTCGGGAGGACCCAGAGGTCGCGAAATGAGGGAATACGCCAGTCTGTTGAAACTATGTATCTCACCAATTCCGCTTTGGTGGCTAAGGGCCAGGCCCCTATGACGATTCGACCCAGAATCCTCCCGTAAAGCGAAATCCCTCTTGCGATCATGAGACGAGGGCGCAGAGCCAAATTCAAAGAGATCGACGTAGGAGAGCGTGCACTCTTCAGTCGCTATGGACCGAGGAAAGAAATTCCACGAACCTCGGCCCCCAAGATCGCGACCATCAAAAAAGGAAGGAGGATCGACAAAGGGTCCGCGTTTAATAGGTTGGGTGAGAAGGACAAGGCCTTAGCCCCAAGTCGTCTCAGCCTTCCTAGAGAAGAGATGCCCATCCAGCAGGATAGACACGCACAAGATGCCCGCACAATTATCAGGGAAAAGAGGGCCCGCCAAGAGGGATCACGAGATCATAGGGAATCAGAGCGTAGAACGGAGCGAGCTGATACGCAAGCACAGTCGCGACCCAGAATCGACCCTATTTTGGCGGAACAGATGGAGGTAATGAGAAAAGAGCTTGCAGAATTAAAAAAGTCGAGGCCCGTCGAGAAAGTCGCCCCAATTTCGGGGATCGACGTACTCGCTAAAGGGATTACCGAAACATTGCCTCCCAGCAGAGAAAAGGTTAGTTATCCCAGTTACAACTATTACAATGGAAATTCATGCCCAAACGACTGGCTCACCGCGTTCCAGGGTCGCATCACCCTTGCTACACAAAATAAATCCGCCTGGTGCATCGCATTGGTTGGCAGCATGCAGGATAGGGCTGCGTCCTGGATACGCGGGCTCCCTCGCGGCTCAGTTGAAAGTTGGGAGGATTTGTCGGAAAAGTTTGTCAGAGAGTTTGAATCGGCAAGCAGGCCAAAGAAAACCATTGAGGACCTATATGAGGTTCGTATGGGAGGGCATGAATCCGGAAAAGAGTATTACGAGCGGTTCGTCAGAATATATGATCAAACAAGGAACATTCCAGACGATGCGGTCATAACATGTTTCCTCACCGGAATCGCCAAAGGCCCGATGAAAACTGAATTCAATCTGCGGCCCCCCAAAGCGGGTCTCAGGGAGATGTTAGAAAGGGCCAGAATGATGGGGGTCAGCGAGGCGCCATCTGCGGGAAAGCAAAGCCTAAGACGAGCCACGTTCGCGAAGGAGGATCGCGTAGATGACCGTAAAAGGAAAAGGGCGAGATACTAATCGCGATCGTGAGGTAAAAAAGCCGTACAAATTTAGCGAGGATAATTTTACCCCGCTCAACACCAAAGCATCCCAAAAATTTGTTTGAAATTCGTGAACATTTCGACAAACCAAAGCCTATGAGGCGATCACGATAGCGCGATAAATCCAAATCTGCGACTATCACAAGGACCATGGCCACATCACCGATGAATGCTTCACCCGAGGCGCGAGATAGAAAGGCGATCCGTGAGGACCGGCCAATAAATATAAACGCGAGGGAACAACACTCCCGGTCGGGGCGCCAACCTCGCGTCTATCGAGAGAGGTTCGAGTCATCCACGGGAATATTCCCAAAGAACCATCAACCGAAATCTCGGATAAATCAAATCAATACCCGCGGCAGCGATTGTGTTGGGAGAGAATGAGAAGGAATCATATTCACAAAAAGCGGTGACGACGATCGGTGGCCTCTATGGAGATACCCCTCATTCTAAAGGTGGGGTGAGCGACAAGCACGCAGCGTCAACCGAGTAATGGTCGACCACAGGGCCGGCCGCGACATCATATTTCATTTATTTAAAACAGATCGGATTCGGGAGAGCCAAGTTAAACCCTACCTTGGGGTCCTCGAAGGTTTTACCAACGACACGATGCGGGTCAAAGGCACGATCGACCTCAATATCATTTTGGGCGACAATGAGCCACAGAGACGGAGATAATAACTTTCTTGGTAATCGACCTGCCCTCTTACTACAACATGATTTTGGGAATCCCAGCTATGAAGAAGTTCCAAATGGTGGCGTCCGTTCCCCACCAACGGGTCAAATTTCACGTAGGGGAAGAAGTTGGGGTCGCCATCAGCCGACCTGGAGCTTTCCTCGACTATATGACCAAAAACAGGGTCGACTCTAAGCGACCCCGGCTGGATGGTCTTAACACGGCTACGGATCAGATTGCTATGATGAAAGAAATCTCGGAGAAGGCCGTAGAGGTAGAAACATTGCAAGTTCGGGACGAGCCCGACTTCTTTGCCAAGAGGCGAGTTGATCGAGGTTATAATAAGCGACAAATATCCCGATCAAAAGATAAAAATAGGATCGAGGACTACCGAGGAAGAAAGGAGGAACCGATCGAGCTTACGAAAGCAAACTTGGACGATTCGCACGGGAGGTAAGCGATATGAGAGGTGTGGAATCGGAGGTCGCCTTGCATAACCTGAGTGTCGATCCCAAACCAGGCCAATACAACAAAGGCGCGTCAATTCTCTACGAAAGGAGGTCGCAATAAAAATTGAGGTCGAGAAACTTTTAGCGGCAGGCATAATCAAAGAGCTTCAATATCCCACTGGGTGGCAAATGTAGTAATGGTGAAAAAACACAACGGCAAGTGGCGGATGTGCGTCGACTTCACCGATCTAAACAAAGCTTGCCCAAAGGACCCTATCGCTCCCTCGAATCGATAAAATGGTGGATGGGATCGCGGGTTTTGAAACCTTAAGCTTTACGGGCGCTATTCCGGCTACCACCAGGTCAAAATGGCCGATGAAGATAAGGAGCGGCGGCCTTCGGGGGCCGGGCGGCTATATTACTATGAGATGATGCCGTTTGGCCTAAAAAACTTGAGTTCAACCTATCGAGAGAATGGTAAGCGAGTTTTTAGCCACGCAGATAGGCAAGAACATGGAGGCCTACATTGATGACATGGTCGTGAAATCAAGTCGCCAAGATCACCTGGAGGACCTTCGCGAAACCTTTGCAAGCGTGAAGAATCACTCAATGAAACTAAACCTACGAAATGCACTTTTGGGGTCGAGGCGGGAAATTTACGGGCTTTATGGTAAGTCAAAGGGGATCGAGGCAAATCGAAAAAATCGAGGCCCTGGTCAACATGAGCGAGCCTACCGGTATTAAAGAAATACATGGCTCAACGGCGGGATCACGACTTTGGGTAGGTTTGTCTCGAAATCTGCAGAAAGAAGTCCGCTTTCTTCAAAATTCTGAAGAAAGTGGTACCTTCTCTTGGACAGTGGAATGCTCCAGGCATTTAAAGACCTCAAAGAATACTTGTCAAGACCGCCGTTGCTAACTTGACCCGAGGCTCGGGATACTCTGTTTTATATTTGGCGACCTCGAGATAGGGCCGTAGCGCAAAGACTTGTAAAAGAGGAGGAAGGCTCGCGAAGCCGTTTTTATGTTTCCAAAGCTCTAAGCCCGTTGAAAGTCGTTATTTTAATATAGAAAAGTTGGCTTATTGTGTTGTTATAGCGCCCGCAAATTAAGGGCTTACTTTTCATCGCACACCATCGTAGTATTATCAAATGCATCGCTAAGGCAGGTTCTACACAAACCGGACTGTCGGTCGATTGCTCCGATGGGCCATCGAGCTTCTTGAGTTCGATATCCGGTATGAGCCCGGAAGGCTGTAAAGGCCCAGGCTCTCCCAGATTTCATAAGCGAAACAAGCTTCAACGAAGAGGTGAAAGAGCGCTCTGCTCGAGCGCGCGACCAAGATAGGGTCACCACAGAGGGCGAGCCTATCAGGCCAAGTCACTTGTTGGCGACTCTACGTTGATGGCTCCGCTAATCACAAAGGGTGTGGCGCGGGAATAATCCTGTTAGAACCGGGCACATCGAAGAAAAAGAAATTGAGAGCTCTCGAGATTTGATTTCACCGCCTCTAACAACCAGGCGAATACGAGGCCGTCATTCTTTGGGTTGAAACTCGCCAAAGCCATGAAAGTCAAAAATATACAAGTATTTTGCGATTCACGATTGGTGGTGAATCAAATCAATGGGTCATTTGGCATTCATTGCGAAATTTTACAAAGGTATATTGACCTCGTCAAAAGACTCGGCGACTTCACATATTGTCAATTCAAAAATATCCTCGAGAGGACAATCATAGAGGCGGACTACTTATCCAAATTAACCGAAGAAGCGTCGTGCGATCCTAGCATCATGGTCGAACACCTATCGGAACCCGCCATCTCCAGGGCGAGATCATGGATTTCCAACTTGATAACACTTGTTGGGTCGACATCATGAAGTCTTATATTGAGTTAGGAGAGCTTCCGAGCGACCCACTTGCAAAGCTAAGGCCTTAGTAAGAAGGGCCGCAAGATATACGATTATGGACGACGTGCTTTACCGTCATTCATTCTCGAACCCTTCTAACCCCGCGCGCGTCACGACCTGAGGAGGTAACGGGAATCTAATGAGCTACATGAGGAATGTCGCGCGGCCATCTCTCCAATCGAACACTAGCGCGAAGGTACTTAGCGGATATTATTGGCGAAATTATCGAGAAAGGCGCCAAAGCTCATACCCGAGCATGTGATACTTGCCAGAGGTTCGCAAATATCCCAGGCTACCCTCGGTCGAACAAAGCATAGTGGGTATTTGCTGGCCTTTTCGACATGTGGGCAATCGACCTCATCGGACCTTTGAAGAAGGGTCGCTCAGGTTGCGAGTACGTGGTCGTCGCGGTGGATTATTTTACTAAATGGGTCGAGGCTAAGGCCTTAGTAAAAACCAATACCAGGGACATAACATACTTTTTGCTCGATCAAATATGGACAAGATTTGGTGTTCCAAGAGTGATGGTTTCCGATCACGGACCTCAATTCGAGACAATTCGACAGATTCTGTGAGGAGAACAATGTTAAACATTGGCAATCATCCGTGTGCTACCCGCAAGGAAATGGGCAAGCCGAAAATGCCAACAAACAGGTCCTAAGTGTGTTGAAAAAGAGCCTGGGTGAGAAAGCAGGCCACTGGCCGGATCACCTTCCAGCGGCTCTATGGGCACTCAGGACGTCGCGAAAAATCACAATGAGGGAAACTCCTTTTGCTTTAACATATGGATCTGAGGCTATGGCGCCTGTGGAAATGGCCTTACCAAGCCCTAGGGTCGTTTTTTACAGCGAGGTCAATAACACAGCGGCGCGTAAACTCGAGCTCGATCTAGTAGAGGAGCGGCGCATCCAGGCATCTGATCGTCAGTCAATTATAAACAGGCGGCAAAGCGTCATCACGACAAACGTATTCGCAATCATCACTTCGCCGTCGGGGATTACGTTCTGCAAAAAAGACAAGCCGCGGGCCACGAAGCGAAAAAAGGAAAGCTATCGGAAAGCTGGGAGGGCCCCCTACGGATTTCGCGAGTTATCAAAAAGGGGACGTACATGCTAAGTGACAAGGAGGGCCGCGAGTATAATAGGCCATGGCATGCAGACAATCTGAAAAAATACTATATGTAACAAGCCAATTCAAATAAAGCTGTTCTTCCAAACTGTATTTACATTCTTGTCTTTTCGTCATCATCAAAAAAAAAAAAAAAAAAAAAAATAATAAAATGATGGGAGGTTTTTTCAAACATATCGATCGGGCCTGGACAAACTTCCATCAACTGCAGGATGGTTATCTTCCTCCGATCACATGTGTGGAGGTCCAAAAACGACACCACGCTTGCAAAAGGGCTCCACCGGATAAGTTTTTTCAAACATATCGGTCGAGAGTATGGAAGGGAACCCTGGCGCCACTGCATAATTTGGTTATCAGCGACGCGAAAGGCATGCGGCGACCAGTACCTCGGCGATCTTGACTCACCGAGCACGCATATCTTAGTGCCTCGCGATGGATCAACACTCCCCAGTCTATATCCACTCGATGGTCGCGAATGGCGTGCGAAGGAGCGCCGCTCTCACTTAACAACATCGGCGTCGGCAAAGATAAGAGCGGGAATTTATAAACTTCTTCCACTCACGGTCGCTGCGAGAGAGGTCGGACGTGATCACTCCCAAAGACCAAACCCGCCGATTCTCGGGAACAGGCTCATACATTGCAATACACAGACGAATCCGCCTATTTTCCTCATCCGCAAGGTCCCAGGCGATCTCATAATGGGAGGAGGGATTTATAAGCGGGTATGTTAAAAACTTGGTTAATTCTCTCCGGAGTAAAGATAACGGAACACACCCGGAGAGAAATGTCGCTCACCGCTCCCGCCAGAGGCTACATCGAGACAACACGGAGTAAAATTCCGTATCATGGTAACATTAACCGCTCCGGAGGCTCGGCAATAAATTCCCACCACCAGGAAAGCGAACGCGCGACATGGAGCCGTCTTTATTCGTTGTTCATTTAAGCCCCTCTCCTCATAATATCACGCCACTTAAAGTAATCCCGAAATAATCGCCAGGGAGAGGGAGGCGTGGTGAAAAAAGGGGAAACATCCCGGATGGGACGAGCTTTGAATATCCGAACCCGGCTGCTTTCCCCTGAATGAGACATAGAGTTTGGAGGATAAACAGTGAAGAGGATAATGAACGATTGAGGGAAGAAAGCAAAATTCAGTATGAGGCAAGAGGTAAAGTGAGTTCCAAAGTAACCCCTTTTATACCAGAGAAGGGTATAATCAACGGTTGGGATTAAGCTGGATCCTAGGGCGGATATGCAAAGCGACCGAAAACCAAGGCAACAGAGCGCGCTGGACCATAAAGAGACCGAAATTTATGGCTACGATTACAAACCGACACCTAGTCATTAGGGGTCATAACTCTGCGTTAATGACACAGTCAAAGGCTGCTCTAACAGGCTCTATCTTCTGGCAAAAGCACTGCTCTCAATAAGGCGGCTGAAACTTTGAAAAATTAGCGTCGCGTAGCGACTATGTTTAAACGAGGCGACGAGCGTTTCATGACGGATCGACGCCGCCAAATTATTGAGCATCCTCGCACAAATCAAGAAAGCACGAGAAAATAAAATAGCACATCACTGACCTCGCGAAAGGCCGCCAGATCGAATCGAGGACAGGAAAAGCCAAGTTTTATAAATTGAAAAAATGCAGAAAATAAATTGTCAAGATATTACAAATCAAGATTCAGTCAAATCACAAAAGTAAATAGTCAAAGTTACAAATCAAATTTTCAAAGAGCTCGCAGAAAAGTCCAAGAAATCTAGAGAGCATGCGGAGTAGGCGGGGTGCTGGTAAACTAGTCGCCTTGCTCAGAGGGCGGAGGTTTCTTCAACATCTCAAAGTTTACAGGATTAACAGGAGCAGGATCCCATACAGGCTCGCCGCGTTTAAGCCTATTCGATCGAATCGAGGTAACGAGCTTGCTTGCATAAAGGGATTTCCGGGTGAAAGACCACTAAATCGGGATGACCTTGATGCGTGTTCACCCACATGACATATCTTCCAGAGTGATGTGCCCCCGCCTCGATCGGCCCAGATCAATGAGCTAGGTGACTAAAGCCCTGGTCAAAGCTATTCTCTATAAGGTCGAAGAAGTCATCCAATTCTTGTAGCGCGACGCCCCCAGACTTGGCCTCGCTCGGCGGCCTCGGCCGTTTTCTTCGCGGCTTCCTCAATAGCTTTCTCGTGACCTCTTTGGCAGCCGTCTCCGCCTCAGCAAGCTTAACCCTCAACGCGGCGATCTCCTCCTGCGCCCCCGCATAATCCTTTGTCAAAGATGCAACTTTCTCATTGATCTCAGCATCCAATTTAGAGTGCTCCTCCATGATTGCTTTCATCTTCTCCACCTCGCCAGCCGCATGCTTAGCTTTCTTTTCGGCGGTAACCCTCGCCTTATCAGTTGCTCCCAGCTGCGCCGTCACTTTTCTCACCTCGCATCGCGCGCCAATGGCCTCAAGTACCTCTGTTTAAGCGAGCACCGATGTGGAAAGCAGGGATATTAGCAAAAAAAAAAAAAAAAAAAAAAAAAAAAAAAAAGCTGGTCTTACAGAGAAGGCGCAATCCTAAATCGGCGGCGCTCAAATCTCGATTTGACAATCTCATCTTGAGGCGGAGAGTCGTCTTGAGCCGCAAAGCGGGCTAATATGCCCCGGCCAATCTCCACTTGAACATGATCAGGATAACCGAGAGGGATCGGCCCAAGAGGAATCACATCAGCAATTGCTTCACCAACCCGGCGAGCTTTGGATAGGTCAAGATCCTGGGTAAAGCTCGGATCCAACCATAGGGCCTCTTTCCCAGAGTAACCTCGGGGCAAAGTTCTTTGTGGCAGCGTCTCAGCGGGTGCGCTCTTCTCCACCGGAGTTTCAACCTCTTCAAGATGCGCCGGGCTGGGAGCGGACCGTTTGGGTGGGCGATCATCCTTCGCCTTCTCTGGTTGAGGTCGCTTCGCGCCGTGCGACTCTTTAGTAGGGGGATGAGTCTTTTTTGAGGCACCAGCCTGACCTGGGCCCGCAACAACGGCAGAGGAAGTCGCAACAAGGGCGTAAGAGGTCGCAGCTTCGGGTTATGTGTCTCTTCGACGATCGAGGCGTCTACGATTCGGGGCACCATCCTAGAGTTTTCTTGAGCCTCTCGCCGAGCTTTGGCTGCCTTATGCGCCTCGCGCGCATTAAGCTTGTTTGGTGAGCCCTACGAGCATTTGGATCCATACCTACAAAAAGAAAGCGGTTTAGAGCCCAACGAAACAAAATGAGCATTTACAAATAAATACAAGTGAACAAAGAAAGTTACAAAGCGGCCTAAGTATAGGATCGCCCCACATTCCAGGCACTCGGAGGAAAACATTTGTTGATATGACAACCCCCCAATCCAATCCGGATCGCAGCTCTCGGGACCCATTCATACCATGGGCACGGCATTCCCTCGCCCACCAGGCCGCCATGCATACAAAAGGCTCGGCCGAGATCAAAAGTTCAACCAGGAAACATTTCTCCGAGATGGCGCCGCCCGTCCGCCCAATTGCGTCATCGGCCCGCTTACGTAGCGCCGCTCACTCACGGGGGTCAAAGATTAAAAGCGTGGATTTGCCTCCACGGACTTACTTACAGGAAAGGCCACCTACCTTCGACTCAACTTCCGGTACCAGCGCCCCATTTGTGAAACTTATTGGGAAGCGGGAGCGATAACGGGAGTGCGACCTCGAAGAGACTCGCCCAGAATAGGCGCCCCACGAAGGAATAAAATTGCCCGAGTAAAGTTAACGTCGGCTCGATCTTGAGAATCCCGCACATAACGATGAAGGCCATCAATCGGATAATAGCCCCGACGGCAAAATCGAGGAAGCGCTTCCATCTCCTGCAGATCTTCACAAAGAAAGGATCGAAAGGCGGTCTCGCACCGCACACAAATGATGGAAGTGGAGGATAAGGGTGTCCTCGGAGCGACGCGCGCGCTACATAATCCTTATGGTCCCGGGTTTAAATTTATCGGACTCCTTCCCATAATCGAAAAAAGAAAACCGATACACACCGGTGTCGATTCGAATATGCTATTAATGGGTCTGTTGAGATCATTTGCCGCTTTGCGATCGGGACCATTTCTTATCAACGTCCTTCTCATACGCCGCCATGATCGCAAACTCTCGCATAGCTTCAGGATTGTTAGGACGAGAACTCTTCGGCTGGGTATCGGCCGCGGCGGCCTCACCAACTGTCATGGTTTGGCTCGCAGTTTTCCTTTTCTTCTGCTTTTTCGCAGGCATCCAGATATCCTTCCGGGGCAATTCCGCATTTTCGTCCTCACTGGACCCCATTAACTCATGAACCGCGGCGTCCTGAACATAAGCTTCGTCATGGTCGGGAGCGCCGCTAGTACTCGGGACGCAGATTTGTCTTCGGTCGGAAAGCGATTTTTCTTGACCCCACGGACTGTTGGAGACTTTTGAGCCCGCGCCTTCTCCTTAAGGCTCACTCTACGCGGCGGATTTCGGGCAGAGACGAAGGCCTCCAACTCAAAAGGGTCGACATCCATATAAGCGGCCTCATCAGCGGTAATCTCGCCAATATCTGCGCGACTACTTTCCACTTCAACCTCGTCCAACAGATCGCCAACTGAGGCAGCAGATAGTATGGGGTCATCCTCAGCATAATCGTAAATCTCCCTCTCCGCAGAATCATCGCTAGAATGATCATTCCCCGACATCCTGCAAAAACAAGGGAGGAAAAAGGTGGAGCTTTCAGACCTGGTATAATAATAAATTAGCCCAGGAAGGTGATCGCACCCACTTCAATACCGCCTCCTCCGTTTTTGCAAGAGAGATCGCAAATAAGATTACGAGAGGATGGCGGGGAGCGGGTGAAACCCCAATTTCCCCAGAAAGCTATGAATCTCTCCCGGGAAAAACCCCGTTATTAATCGGAAACAAGGCAATTTCGCATCTCCATAGCAAAAGGAATGACAAAATTGATGTGTGGAAAAACAAGGCAGAGCGGGATGAGTAAACAAGTTAAAAGGATTTCTTACGATTTCTTTGAGAAAGATTGGAAAACCGCGTAAAAGTGGGAAATACTCAAGGAGGTGGCGGAATCTTCAAAAGAACCGCCGTGAAATCCTAGAACCACCGCAGAACACCGTTGAACCTTCAAAGCTCGCCAAGAACTAGAAATCTAAAACAACGGAGAAAGTAAGTAAAGCGCAAAAAGTGTGAAGGGTGAGAAGCGAAAGCTTTATATAGGCAAGGGGGCCACGATCGTACGGTTGGGAACGCTTCATCCAACGGTTCAGATTAGGGCGGCAGTTGTCAGTTTTGAAATACGAAAGGGCGTCCCATCAGTATCCACGTACAACTCCCTGGCGATTCTTTGAAGCGGCCGCATCACTCCATGAAAAAAGACTGGAGGTCGACGTCGGCCCGCGATTGACGGCCTCGCCCGCAAAAAACAGGCCCAAAGTTACCTTGAGGTCGCTTGCTTTGAAAGCACGGCCCTTAGAGAACAAGTCGCATCAGACGACAAGGTCGCAAAAACATGCCCAAAGTTACCTTGAGGTCGCTTGCTTTGAAAGCACGGCCCCGCTTTGAAAGCACGGCCCTTAGAGAACAAGTCGCATCAGACGACAAGGTCGCAAAAACAGGCCCAAAGTTACCTTGAGGTCGCTTGCTTTGAAAGCACGGCCCTTAGAGAACAAGTCGCATCAGACGACAAGGTCGCAAAAACAGGCCCAAAGTTACCTTGAGGTCGCTTGCTTTGAAAGCACGGCCCTTAGAGAACAAGTCGCATCCGACGATGAGGTCATAAAAGTGTTGATGATTACTCCATCCTTCATATCCCCAGGGAATGTCATTAAAGCACGGAGTAGGGGGCCATTGATGGGTATAAATAATTCCACCACCTCAACAGTAAGGGACAATCCACTGCGGCCACTCTCCGGCATGACAAGAGAGATCGCAAAAGGGGCGGCCACTGTGTCTCACCTCGCCGCGACCAAGGCATTTGCGGTCCCAGGCAAGTGCAACAGATCCTGTGAATCTCATCCAGGCAAGTCAAGAAGGGTCGCCAGGGGGCGAGGCCAGAGAGGGCTTGCTCCTTGCGACCTCAGAGAGGGCCGCCGATTGATCCAGATCTTTTCCCCACTTGCAGCTTAGATATTTCGTCTTGCTTAGTATCTAAGTAAAACCTAGCTATTAGTAAAATATCTAATAGATTACTTATTCCCTAAGTTATCCACCTCTATAAAAGGGGTGGTCATTGTAAACTAAAGAGGGGAGATATATAAAAAATACACACTATACTTGCAAGCCAAAGCTCTCTCCATTCTAACTCTCTCCATTCCACCACCCGCCGGAGTAACGCCACACCTTAAATACAGCCAGATATCCACCATCCATACACCGCAAGGACACCCGTGACGATTTAGACATCTTCAGACATCTTTTAGCTTTTCACTATAACAGCTAGCTTCAGCACTTCATCAACGAGGTTAAAATAATACTTTGAATAAATATGATGAATTATCATCAAAACATAAATTTTATTTCCAACAGAAATAACACAAGAAAATAAGTCAAGTTCGTATAACGGACAAGGCTCATTTTCTAATATGGTCAAGGCCCTCTCAGTCCGACGGGACAAGAAGGTCAAGGCAAATAAGCTAAATCCACTAATTGGATAACGCTTGAAAGACCTAATAAAGTCAAGGCATTTCAACGTCCGACGGGATATGAATGTCAAGGCTTAGATACTAAGTCCGCAGGTCGGATAACGTATAACGATCGACCCGCCGTAACATTGTGAAAGTCCGAAGGGATAGGTCAGTGTTAAAACATCTGAAGTATGTAAGTTGCATCCTAAGTCGGCAGACGGACTGAACCATCAATTGCGCCAAAATATTATAATCCGACTTGGATATAAATGTTATTGATGAAGGGAGTGGTTCAGCAAACAAGTCTAGTTCGGCGACTAAGGGCTATTTTTTTACATATCTCTCAAAGGTAAATCAGAATAGCAAGTAAGATAAGAATCATCGATTCTCACCGTACTTAGGGGGCTTCAGACATTAATATGAGAGAAGATAATTAGTAATTGATATCCAAGTTCACAAGCAGAAATGAACAAAAGAAGAATGCCCACCAAGTAAGAGAAAAACAAAGTTGAGATTATAGATTTTGGATAATAAAATAAGCCAAGCCAACATACGACTGGCCAAAATAAAAGTCAGAAATCCATCAAGTTTTTATCAAAATAAGTAAAGGAAAGTTCAGACAGCAGGATCGGTGGCATGGACAGACTCTGAAGCATCTACAGACAGGTCGGGTAGAGTTGTGTCAGACTCTGAAGCATCTACAGACGGGTCGGGTAGAGTTGCGTCAGACGGCGTGTCATCCTCGGGAGTCGATACCTGATACTTGTGGAAGATCAGTTCCCCATTCCGGAACTCTTCAGCAAACATGTTGTATCTCTCCATCGACGCCGCATCGTACAACTAGGCATTCTCCCAGATATCATGGTTTAAGCCTGGAGTGACCTTCAACGCGTCCTCGACCGCCATTGTATACCCCCATTGGATCGCTGTCGCCATCAGTAAGTCAATATCTCTCTCCAGATCTGCAGACTTACGAACCGATTAATGGCTTCCTCTACAGCCGACTTGACGGCAGAATCCTGTCTAGACGGGAACCCATCAATGACTTCCTTCAACTTGGCGTTTTCAGATGTAGCCGCCTCGAGTCGAGCTTGTAGGTCCTCGACTTCCCTCTTGTGTGTATCTTGGTCCGCCGCCCGACCCTCAGTCGCTTTCATTAACTCGGTCTCGACCTCCCAACATTTGGTCAACAACTCTTCGTATAGGGCCAGTTGACCCACTTTCTCCGCCTTTAAGGCCAGCAAGTCGTTGTTCAGCTGTCGGACTTGGGCTTTATACTTATCTTCGTTATCCACCGGTTTATTCAGCCTCCTCATAGCAACTTTGGCAGCAACGTTAATCTAATAAAAAAGAAAAAAAGTTAAGTTGGCAATATAAGTCGAAGGCCGTAAGCAATAGAGGAAGACGATGTAAAGAGGGTAAACGTACCAACGTGAGATTCTGGCGAAGGGCCGATGCTAACCTCTGATTATCCAAGGCATCGTACTCTTCAGCAGAGAGAGTAGTCTGGTCACCAGCGTCGACTTCAGGCGCCTCACGTGCCCGTTTCGACCCCCTGCGGTCCTCATGTTGTTTTTTCTTCATTAATATAGCCAAGGCGTTCTTCTTCTTTTTAATTGGCATGTTTTAATCCATATGAATCTTTTTCATCATTTGATTATAAAATAAAATTGACTCGATGTCGGGATATCGTCGGGTGATTTAATTTGACAACCGGACTCTTTCAGGAGAAATTCAACTATAGAACTAGAGATTTTGATGTTGGATTATGACTACGTACGTCATTGTTACGGCCTGCGTACCCAATGTGTATGCGATCAAACCAATGTAACATAGTACAAGATGCATCGGTCTAGTGGTGAGCTAGTTTATAACCTGACATGCAAACTAGTATTCGAACCTCGTTAGGGAAAGAAAAAAAAGAAGAAAAAAAACAATGTAACATAGTACAGAATTCACATGTCCAAGAATATCACCGCACTTTACTAAGAGAGGCTTTGTTGCCAATGCGATTTGAATGACACATTAGTGGTGCTATAACCGCCATCAATCACGAGGTTCAATCCGCTTATGTACTTGGATTCATCGCTTCCCAAGTACACAACAGCTTCTGCAACATCATCTGCTACCAGAATAACTTCTTTCAGATTACCCGCCGCCGACACGAGTTTCTCAACCTCGTCCTTCCCCATACTAACGCCCTTCGTCAGCATCGGAGTCGCCACCCCGAACGGAGAAACACAATTTACTCGAATCCCGTGTTGTCCCAATTCCACACATAGGTTTTTCGTCAATCCAACCACCGCGTGTTTCGACGCTACGTACTCGTGACATACATCTTCCGATACTACCGAAGACACGCTCGAACTAAACACGATACTACCTTTCTTAGCCGGAATCATCACTCTTGCCGCGTGCTTCGCGCACAAAAACGCACCAAACACATTGACATCGAAAACCCTCTTGAACTCTTCGTATTCTACCCCGAGAATCGATGCTCCTGCATTCTTCCCTGCGGTTCCTGCATTGCTGAACATGATGTCTAGCTTCCCGAACTTCGATACCGCGAAATTCACGGCATTTTCCACATCGGATTCTTTCGTTACATCGCAATGAATGTAAAATACCGTTTTCGCATCGGCTTCTGAATCGCCGCGAATCTTTTCGCCTATATCGTCTTGAATATCGGCTATTATAATCTTTGCTCCATGCTTCAAGAAATGCTTAGCTGTACATTCTCCGATCCCACTAGCTCCTCCAGTTATCAAAGCTACCTTACCTTCTAGCCTTTGACTGAAAATATAATTACACTTTTAATTATCCCTTCTTCATTTTCTTTTAATCAATCAAAAAAAAAAGTCATTTATTTACATCATAATTAATCTACTCGTGTATCACTCTGCATATACATCACAGTAAAACCGATTTTATGAAAGTTGGTTCTGGAGTCTAGATCCGACTTCTCGTAGGTTAAGGAAAGAGAATCGATTTTATCAATACACCTACGAAAAGTTTGTTCTAGACTACATAATCGACTTTCACAAAATCGGAATCTACTGTGATACACATGTTAAGTGATGCACGAGTATATAAGATATGGTGCAAATAAAAGCTGGAGAAGGAAACCATAAAATAAGAGACTAAAAACAACAACAAAATTATTATATAAAAAAAAACAACAACAACAACAACAAAAAATGCTGCTTCAACTTACCTTTTGAAGAATAGAGTATTTGATGCAGTGCTACCGGTCATCTTTCTGCTACTTCTTGACAAGTTCATGAATTTGTTTTGCAACATTTTAGCTTAATTAATTTATAGCTGTGATATTCTTATTTAACAACTAATTATTCTGTGTGTGTGTATATATATATATATATATCCACAGTTCCACACTGCATTGCACATGGAAATTAAACCAAGAAAAAGATGGTTTCAAAGTTGGTTGTTAAAGATTTCAGAAATTTTCTTAGTTTTTAATTGCAAGACTTGTTTAATTTGAACGAATTTTATGTATTGAGTCGAGTAATCACTTGAACATGCTCGAATAGTTAAACTGGACTCGGGTGTGTTCGAGCAAGGGAAAAAGTGTTCAAAATCGGCTCGATTAAGTTTTGATCATGCTTGAGGTCAGATAGGTTAGGCTCGATAAAATTTAAAGCATGTTCAAAATCGAAAACTAGCTTGAAAAAAAGGTTTAGTTTCAAATTGTTCAAGTTCGACTCGTTAAAGAAATAAAAAATGATATACTACATATTCTTGATTAATTAAAAAAGTTCGGAAAACTCATGAACATTTCCAGTCAATCATTCAAGTATTTGAGTTTGACTCGTTAATATTGGTAACATGTTCTCGAGATTAATTGCGAGTAAATCATATTTAAGCAAATATTTTAAAGTCGAGCGTTGAGCTACTTGTGAGCTGCTCGGTTTGTTTTACACCCTCGTCTCAGAGCCCACCTTCCGAACAGTAAACACTTCCAAGACTGAAGCTGAAATACTACTCCGCCGCTGCCGACGACCTGATTTTTTCCACTGCTGACCTCCGTCACAAGCCATTCATCAAGTAATGATCTTCTTGCCGTGTTTTTCTTTTATAATTTTTCAGAAGCTTTTAATCTGAAATCTGAATGATCTTGTTTCAGTTCGTAGAGTGTAGAGACGATTTAAGTATCTGTGATTTTGGCCTCTTTCTCTTCGGCGATTCTAGTGATTCCCATTAAGAGTTCATTTCCTTTCCAATTTTGTCCAGTGAAATAGGTTCTCCTTTTTTGTTTATATGTTAAAAATCTCGTAATGCGCTATAGAATTACATGAACGCGATTATTGGATTTGATTCAGTTGTTCATTAAATGGTTGGGAACTCGGAACAGCTTTGGGCATTTGGTAGTTTGCATTCAGCTATTTGTCGGTTTGTTCAATTGTTTAATTTGCTTTTGGTAGTTAGCTGGAGCAGCACTAGATTTTAGTTGTAAACTCAATTACTGGATGCTGAATTTTGAATATCTTGATAATTAATTGGAATTAAAGCAGGAATCTTTGCGTGTTCGTAGAAAAGGGTACATTGTGGCTCTGAGCAATTGGTACCCTTTTGGTTGTTTGAATTTCTCTAGCAAAGGCTACTTTTTGGATCGTTGATGCAACTCTAAATCTTGTAGTGTGTCTTTGAATTTAGATTCATGTTCAATCCAAGGCCTGTCAATCAGTTCTTATCACCTTTTGTCGACCAAATCTTTGCAGCTATTGTTAAAAACCAGCCCTTCAAATCATCACTTTCATCTTCATCCTCTACTCCTGTATGGTCTACGGAAACTGTGATTGAAGTACTCAGAAGTATCCCGAGATTTCTGTTTAGATCTCCAAGATCAATAGGCTGCCAAAAGGGATTTCGCCATCGTTCTTCGCTTAGACAGCGAAGTCTAAAGTTTGAAGCTTATAAAGCTCAAAATGGTTATCTTGTTCTAGGTCCTGCTGCTTATAGAGATCAAGAAAAAATATATATTGGTTTAAAGAAAGCTGTTGAATTCTTCGATTGGGTTGAAGCGGAGTTTGGGTTTAGCCACAATGAGCTTACGTGTAAGGAGATGACTCTTGTAGTGGCGAAAGGGAATATCTTAAGATCTCTTTGGGAGTTTCTTAATCAACAATCGAAAAAAGGGAGGGTGACGACTGCTACAATCACGTGTGTTATAAAGGTTTTAGGTGAAGAGGGATTGGTTAATGAAGCTTTAGCTGCATTTTATAGGATGAAGAAGTTTCATTGTAAGCCTGATGTTCTGGCGTATAACACTATTTCTTATGCCCTTTGTAGGGTTGGGAATTTTAAGAAAGCTAAGTTATTGTTGGAACAAATGGAGCTGCCTGGTTTTCGGTGTCCACTGGAATGCTGGATACGTTTACGTATACTATTTTGATCAGTTCTTACTGCAGGCATGCTTTGGAAACTGGTTGTAGAAAAGCCTCGAGGAGGCGGTTGTGGGAAGCAAATCACTTTTTTAGGATAATGCTGTTTAAAGGATTTTTTCCTGATGTCATTACTTATAATTGCTTAATCAACGGTTGCTGCAAGACTTATAGAATTGGGAGGGCTTTGGAATTGTTTGATGATATGGTGAAGAGAGGCTGTTTGCCAAATAGGGTCACATATGATTCTTTTATTAGGTATTACAGTTCTGTAAACGAGACTGATAAGGCAATTGAGATGATGAGGAGGATGGATAAACAGGGTCATGGAACGCCAACTACGAGTTCGTATACTCCTATTATTCATTCTCTATGTGAAAGAGGGAGGATACTCGAGGCACGAGATTTTCTTGTCGAGTTGGTAAATCGAGGGTCGATTCCAAGATCATATACTTACAATTTTGTTCAAAGTGCTCTGAATTCGATAGGGGCAGGGGATAGCTTAGATGTACAACTGCGTGAGAAAATTGAAGAAGGTATACAGAGAAGAATTTCTGCCGTAAAGAAGGTGAAACCTATTTTATCTTGAGATATTAGGAAGGAGACACTGACAGACCTTGAAATGACGACCCTAACCACTTTCCAGCATTATTTATCCCATTTGGATACTCCAAGTAACAGGTACGGTGCTTGTGGCCTTAAATCTTTTCTCGTTAATATGTATTGTAATATGATGGACAGAAAATCACTAGGATTCAGATTCTTTTCATTCTTTCACCAATTTGGTTGTGCTTGAATTTTGAGGATGTTTTAGTAACTAAATGTTTCCCCTTTGTCAAGGAGATCCAATTTTCTGGTGCAAATGTCATGTTGGTGTATGTAGTGTTTTGTTATTATCATTTATCAGAAAAGTAGTATATAACTCCTCAAAAAAAAAAAAAAAAAAAAAAAAAAAAAAGTAGTATATAAATCAAATGAAACGGAGAAGAAAGTTAGAAATTTCAGCAAGTGATTATATTAGCTGCTTTTATCAAAATATTCTTGTTTGTCAACCAACTTTTGGTAAGTCGTGAAACTTGATTTAGGATTATTACAATAATGCAGATAGCTATGAATGCTTGATATATAATTTGTCCAATCCCTTCCGAAAAAGAGATTAGATTGAATTTTTGTGATGTACCTAATTACTGCTTGACATTTAGTTGTTGTGAGATGATTATAATTTGTCATTCTTGGGGCTTAGGTGAGCCGGAAAAATTTATGAATGCAGGGCTACTAAAACTAGATGAAGGGAGAGACTTGGTGGCTTTTGAATGGACGTCACAGTTTCAAGCCCGTGGATACAACCGCTTGTAGGAAATGCAACTTTGCATACAATAGGTCTAAATGGTCCGATCCTTCCTCGGATGCAGCATGATTGGATGCGTTCATGCACCAAGTTGCCCTTTTAGTGCTATTGAAACTTTTTGCAACTAAGAAGAGGGAGCTGTACATAGAGCTTGTAAAGCTAGCACAGATACGAAGGTCTATCCATGAAAAAGTCACATGGAGGAACATTTTGGCGAATCTCCATTGAAAATCGTCGTAATGGTGAAATTGTTGGGTTTTAAAAAGATGGATGAGTGGGCAAAGATTGCAAGAAAAGTTGATAAAGCAAACATTTTAGTAGCCCTTCTGATGTTTTCCCCCTCATTTCTATTGGGACTATTCAATTATGTGCAATTCTTGGCCCCTCAGAAAGTGGTAGGTTTCACAAACATAGGTTGTTTCAAGTGGTTCGTCACTTCGTCCCCGAGTTTCTATAATTTGCCTCTTTTAGCTGATGTGTTTGATCCCACCTTTTTGTCCAAGTTTTTTTTGCCCCCATTCATCAGTTCACACCTCTATGGCATCTATATATTTTGCACTAGAGTTGTTGTTGCAAGCAAGGTGTTTGATTACATGTCTGATAGAATTCATTAGATTATAGTATGAGTTTTTGTTGTTGTTGCAAGCAAGGTGTTTGATTATATGTCTGACAGACGTACCTTTGTTGAAATGTAGATGGCGGCGAGAGGTATATTGTGGGCAACAGCAGAGGATTTAGCCAGAAACAGAGGAAGAGTACTCTCACTTTACAGGCAAATCTTACGGAGTCTGAATTCACCTGCTTTACCATTGAATTTAGCAGCAAGGCTACAAAAGAAAGCTCAAGCGCGTGCCATTTTCATGCTAGGTGCCGAGGAGCGATCCCTTCATAACATTGAAGAACTTATCGATGCTGCTGAGTACTCTTTGTCCCTCTTGAAGAAAGGGGAAATCCCGAAATATATCCAGTAAAATTATACATCTCCAACTCAACTAGTTTATATGTAGTACTATTCCTAGCTTAACTTTGTAGTCTTTTTATGTGCAAATTGGAAACATATAAATTGCAGGCAGGACGGTAGGAATCTTCAAAAAGATGATATTTGGCTTGTAAGTTCATCAGTAAATTTTGAAGGGCTACAAGTTTCTATGTCCTTTTTGAATGGATTGTGATTTAGGCACAGAAAAAGTACACATAAATCATCCACACAACACTTTATAACCACATATTTTAACACTTAAAAGAAAAACAAATAAACACAAAATTTATGCACCACACAAATGCAAATTCAGGGATGAGTGGTGCACCAAATCAGTGCCAAAATCATTTTCCTTTTTGAATCGCCAGTAAAAGTGCAGGGTTTTTTTTTTTTTTTTATGTTCTTTAAGAAATAGAAAGTAAAATAAAATATAATGGAATAATGATTATAAAGTTGAAATGTTATGTTAAAATTTGTGTAGTTGAAGAAATGATTGGTGAGAGAAATTTTAATGAAATATTATATTGAAAAAGTAATGGTCAAATAGTGTAGTGGGTGAATAAAGTGAATTGATTGATATTATTTTATTTGTTGATTTTAAATGATTGATTAGAGAATTTATAATAAAATAATAGAATTAATAAAATAATGATAAATAAGATAGTGGAGTGAATAAAATATTATCGGCTGTAAGTATTTAAAGAAACAGTGTCTATATTATCGATTGAAGGTTGCATCATTTTGCTCATTATTGGCTATAATTAGTCGTTTAATTATCATTGTCTTGTTAGGCTTTAGAAATTGTTTTTGGAGATAAAATTTAAGTGGTGTGCATGATCATTACAATTTTTTTTGCCGTGCAAATTTATTAGCTACAAGTGCGTGAAAATTACCTGAATAATTTGCATATTGTTGTTAGGTTTCAAAATTTTGTTTTCTTGAAATTGGTAAGTTTTGCTTTTGCGTGCATAATCATTTACAATGTTCTTAACTTCATCAATTTATTCATGTGCTTTGTGCTGTTTCTCATTGTTTAATGGAAGTTGAACTAATTTTCCCCTAATTATTTTTATACTACCTCCGTCCCATAAAAAGTGTCCACTTTTTGTTGGACACGGAGATTAAGGAAATAATTAATGTATTGTATTTTAAGAATGAATAGACAAATATACCCTTAACTAATCATAAATGCTTGTTTTGGAATATGAAAGGATTATGGAAAATTAAATGTTAAAATAGTGGGTATGAGTGGAAAAAATGTATTTAATGATGTATTGGAAATTTAAATGACACTTTTATGGGACAATTCATTTTTCCAGATTATACACTTTTTTTGTGGGACGGAGGTAGTAGTTAATTGGAATGATGTTTCCTGCAGGTGTGTTGAGTGGGGATGTGTTTTCCAGGTATTGTAGATTACGCGGATATAATGCCATTTATTACATTTGTGGTACGGATGAGTATGGGACTGCGAGCGGCCGAGACTAAAGCTCTGGAGGAAAATTGCACTCCCAAGGAGATATGCGATAAGTATATCTTTCACATTTTTCACAGTTGGTTTCGATTTGCAAAAAACTAAGACTAGGATATGCGATGAGTATATTATTTAAATTTGTTAATAGTTTGGTTCATTTTTATAAAAAAATTATGTCTCTTCTTTTGATATTCTATTGTGCTTTTGTTTTCTCCAATGGTGGCATGTGTTTAGAAGGATTTGGATCTCTCCATTAACTTTTTCTTAGTAAGTTTTGTTTGTTTAATCTTTCCGGTTTTTTTTTGTAAGTAATGCTATCAATGTAGTGTAGTCATCCATCTGCTATCTGCCATGCACATGGCCTACAATGATAAATCTATTATTTACTTATTTTGGAATTAAAAAGGTCTGTACCATGATAAAATTTTCATTTGTATATCTGCTCCATTCCACTAATCAACTATATATTGGACTGCTATTGGATATTTCAGTGGGTGAATGATCAATGGTTGATGGATTTAAATTACTACCAAAGTCCCATGATATAGGTGTTTTTTTAGCTATCTCTTTTTGTCCAGTAATTTAAGTTTTTTCTAAGAATACCAGTAGAGCATTTATCCCGTATTCTTCATGTTATCCTTAATTTATTATCTATACAACCTTTTTTTTTATTGCTTTGCAACTATTGCATTAATGATAGTCAAAAGGCATTCTATGACATTCATCCACTTTTTTAATTTGTGTGGGAAACTCCAAAAAAGACCTATATTACGGGACAGAAGTAGTACTTCATACTTCATAGCCTTCTGTTGCTTTAATTTATTTCCGGCATACGCAACCATGAGTCTCTCTTTTGATCTAATTTCTTCTTACTAAGCTTATGCATGAGCTTACTCCTTCATTGGAATAAAAAGATATGTAGGTATTGATGATTGAGAGGAAGAGCTTGAAGATCATGCTTAGCAGTGGAGCTTTTGTTTTAGTTTCGCTTTTTTTTAGTAGCTTGTTCGAATAAACCTCTTTTTTTTCCTTTTCTTTTTCAGACAAGATTGTTGTTGATCTGGATTCTAGCAATTGAATTCAATTATTTATGATTTAGTTTTGATTACTAGTTGAGTAGTTTTGTTGTGAGACTGAGGGTCTGTCTCCCTTTCTTTCTCTAACAAAGCTTTAGAAAAATACTCGAGCAAGGCATTATCAAATACAATATGGAGTCGAATCCACAATTTTCTGGAGCTCCTCGTTTAGCTTTGCCCTCGTATTCATAGCAATTAACATCATAATCATACTAATCTTTGCCTATAGCTGTGAAGCAAATAAAAAACCGCAGCGCCAAACTAGGAAAAAAAAATGGTAAGTACCAACAATTGAACATTTATTAAAGAAAAACGGACGGAAAGAACAAAAAGCGACACCAGGATATTTTCCAGTGGCTTGACAAAAGAGGGCGAAGCAGTGTTTTCCCTCGGCCAAATCCTTAGCCGCCTTCCCATGTGCAGGCTTCTTTACAGTCTCTTTTCCATTCTACAAAGAAAAACATATTCAGCAAAAATATCAACTAGTTGATAAAGATCCAAACCGGTAAAAAAAAAAAAATCAAATCACGTAGACTTAAACTCACTTATTAAGACACCTAGTGCTGCATCAGCTGGTTGTTGTTTCCATACGAGATAACGATCTTGACATCGTTTCTCAAGACCACACAAATACAACAAAAACGTGCAGCTACCTTTTCTCGCATCTAGTCTAGTAAAATAGATGACAAAAACTAAGCCACCTTCCCAAGTTATCCGTATTATTATATCTGCTATCACGCTCTTCCTCTCGGCTTCTCCTCCCAAAATACTTTTAACCGGCTCTTACATATCTGTCATATCCTTGCCACAGCCTCTTTTACCCGTTTTCTGCAACATTAAATAAGAGATCAAATAAAGAGACAGAAAAAAGAGAGAGTAATATAGAGAACCCAAAAGGTCAGAGAAATGAAGGGTAATTTTGTTATTTTACATACATTAATAACTTTCTTAATATGTGTGATTTTTCTCTCTCCGACTGTTAAGAAAAAAACGGAGGGAGTATGTAGTAGTAATGAGATGGAAACGCAGGTAGAATATTAGAGTGGTATGCAATTTCTTGAAAGTAGACACGACGGTTTCTTGTGCCTGCCTGCTCCTCTCTCCAGTCTCCAAACAACTTCACAAATTTTTTTTTTTTTGAGTTGTTTGGTGAAAATTGATAGGATTTGATAGCAAATAAGGGTGTGAGCTCTAACTGTATTGCGGATTTTCTTACTATAAAGAAGTAAAAAAAAAAAAAAAATAGTAAAAACAACAAAAAGAATCCAGCTTTGGCAGTGATTCTCTGGCATTACACTAATTTCCACTACTAAAAATCAGAAGCAGGCTATACATTCAACGCCTTCGAGTTGAACTTGCTTAGCTGTATATGTACCATATTAATCTATACTATACCTTAGGTGATAAAACTACATGCAACTTAATCGAGCAAACAACAAAAGCAAAAGTACAATACAGAAAGCAGTGTAAAACATCACACACATTGCAAATGCATCTTAGAAGAGATAACAAGGGATACCTGGATAAGAGATCATAGAGAGATGCTGCAACAGTTTCTTTTCCGACTTCAGGGCACTCAAATTAATCAATCATCCCAATTAAGTAAGCTTCGTTTAAGTTAACATGGAAGCTGCTGGTTCTCCAATCCTCTTGTTTCTAATCTTCCCAGATATATCTGAAACGAGTGAATAGTTGTTACTACCGTAACAAGCAGTTATAAACGCTTCCAGAGTATTTGGATCCACGTTCTCTTGTTTGTCTAGCAATTTATTGAAAAATAAGGCCGCAACATCAACCATTTCTTCACGGCAAAGCTTTCTAACCAATGTACATAGTGTATGAACCAATTGCTTTCTCTCTAATCTGTCTAACAGTGTCATGGCCGTGGAAGTTTCACCTTTTTTGCAAAATTCAAAAGCTATTGTAAACCGCGTAACCTCACATGGTGAAATTCCTTTGTCCAGCATTGTATTGTATAAAGTCAAAGCGTCGTCCAACTTTGACTCCTTGCACAATCCGCTGATCAAAGCACAATACGTAAAACTATCTGGCACACAACCGTTTCGAACGAGCTTCTGGTAAAACTTCAAGGCCATGGGAACATTTCCGACTCTAGAATATCCAGCTATCATAGACGTATAAGTTTCGGTTGTGGGAACTAGGCCTCGATTGATAGCATCATCAAGAAAACGTTCACTTTCTGCTATCCTCTTTTGTCTACAAAGAGCGGAAATTAATGTAGTGTAAACATGCACATCTGGCATTATCCCGGCTTTTCCCATCTTACCGAAAATTGCCAAGGCCTGCTTGATGTGTTCTTGCTTACAGTTTTCGGATATGAGAATCGTATACGTAACCAGATCAGGGCAAACTCCATTCACAAGCCCCGTTTTCAACAAATTATAGCCCTCATTAGCCATTCCTCTTTTGAAAAGACTATCCATAATAGAGTTATATACACAAGTATTTGGAATCAGACCGGATTTATTCATCGTGTCCAGCAGCTCATAGGCACGATTTATATTACCAAACTTACAATACCCATCAATAAGAACCGAATACGTGTGCGTATTCGGGGCAAGTCCTTGTTCCTGCATTCTATTGAATAGCATCTCAGCTCGGTTCAGTTTTTCTTCTTTACAATAACCAGAGATCATAGCTGTATAGGTATGCACGTTCGGCTTATAAATATTGCTCCTAACGAGCTTCAGGAAAAGTCTAAATGCCTTATCTGTCCAACCTTTCTTACAAAGACCATCAATAAGTGTAGTATGAGTATACACGTTCGGTTTGCAACCTTTACCAACCATTTCTTCCAACGTTTCAAACGCTTGCTTAACGTTGCCTTTTTTACATAAAGAATTTATCAAACAAGTATAATTGATCACATTCGGAGTAAATCCCAACGAAATAAACTTATTGAAAAAGAAAAACGCTCTACTTACTTGTCCTTTTTCACCAAAGACCCTTAGAACCAAAGTACACGTAGCATTGTCAACGAGGAAGCCTCTTTCTAGCATTGCATCGAGCCATCTTTCAGCCTCGAAAACTCTACCCATTCTACAATAACTAACAACCATGGACTCAAAACTATGAGCATTAGGGCACACTCCTCTGTCACACATTTCAGCAAACACCTTCTTAGCGATATCAAAACAGCCCACTTGGATAGCAACATTCAACACACAATTCAACGTATGAACGTTCAAAAGCAAGCCCTGAGTATGCATCTCGAATACCATATCTACAGCCTCCTTTAACATCCCGATCTCACCGAAGCTCTTAATCATACAATGCATAACTTCATGTGCTTTCTCCAAATTTCCATTATTTATCAAACACGTAGCGAAAACAACGTAAAACCTCATGAAATGCCTGAATTTCGAGACCCCAATCGCCCAATAAAAGAAACTCAACGCCACCATCGACCCTACCTCATAAGCTAAAGATGCAGCAACCGTTATCGCCTCCTCAGGGGATAAAGATTCAGCATTAAAAGGGATATCAATTTTGTAATTGGAGGGCTTGAAATGGATACCTGGATTACGCTGATTGTATGATTCATACACCAAGTGGCAAACGTTTTGGATGACCGAATTGGGCTGGGAAACGACATTTTCAGTGTGATATTGTGAAATGATTCTTGCATTCATGCAACAGTAGAGATGCTTGGTGAATAAAAGGGGACATCTCCATCTACATTGCATCATGAAAAGTAAAATACAGAGATGAACAAAGAGTTAGCTTCCTATTGATAGCCTCCAATTTCCATGAACATCCCATCTGTTAAACAAAGAAGAGAAAGCAAATAATTTCAACTTTCACAAGTGGGATAACAGCAAGTTCAAAATTTTCGGGAGTACAAAGCAATAACAACATGGAGTTGATTTACTTCAAGAACACTAATTTGAAGTTGATTTACTTCAAGAACTAGAAAGAAATAAGGTGAAAAATAAATTACTTCAAGAACTAGAAAGAAATAAGGTGAAAAATAAAAGATAGCCTTTTTAGTGAATGCAAGTCTTGAGACTCTTCCATTATTCAATGCAAAAACAATATATATATATAGATATATATATAAACACCAGCTGTCAACCAACGCACCAGCTAAGACGTTTAGCGGCTCGAGCGGAGGATGATGGAGGCTCATACGGTTTTGGACCACACTTAAATGAGGCAAATTAGCTGCTTCCTGTTCTTGTATTTTTCATACCTGATTCAAGAAAGAAAAATTGATTTCCATCATCAGATCTATTGTAATTCTAGGGTTTATGTTCACATCTGTCAATTACATTGAGGGGAAAAAATTATATGTCCGATTCAACAAATAAATTGATTCCGGTGATAAATAACTTCGTAAGAGGCGTCACCTGATAAATAATTGTTTTTTGGCTTTTTAATTATGTCCTAAAATATAAGTCCTTCTCACAAAACAATATAATATTAAATGTATTGTTTTCACTTTCACACTAAACAACGTAATATTATTATTATTCCCAAAAACAATACAATATTTCAGATTGAAATATTAAAAACAACTCATTCATTATGTTTTTTTAAATCATGAAATGGTCAAAAGACCTTATATTATGGGACGGAGGGGGTACATGCTCGCCGGAGAAAATAGAAAATTTCCTGTGATACCTTGAAGATGGGGAAGAGGAAACTCGAATGAGTAAAAATTCTGGGAGGATATTTTATAGTTTTTTTTTTTATTCTTTTTCTTTTTTGTTGTTGAGATTTATATTGTTTTGCATCAGGCAAATTTTTTGGTCGAGAAAAACCGGACATTTAATTAAAATTGAAAATGTACATCATTTACAAATCAAAGAAAAGTACACATCATTTACAAGAAGCAAACTAACTGCTATGGCCATGTAAGTTTAAGTTTCTAGCCATGGATTGATTCTTGAGATGAACACCGATTTTGGAGGTCGATGTGAATCACATCCGTATATCTCTTGATTCCTCCAAAACCAAATGCTTAGGACAATCTCACGATAAAAGAAACGTCAATACTCAATATTATCATGCTTATACATGTTTACTCTAAGGCACCGCATAAGCCAAGCACCTATGTCCGAATCTGACATGAACTGAGACCAATAGTGATGATGGATCACTTGTTTCCACATATTCACAGTCACGTTGTTGGAGAAAATGTCTATTTATGTCCATACTCTTAGTGGCCATAAAACATGAGTTAGTGGCCTTAACTTTTGCTTAGTGCCATAAGTGAATAGTAGTGGTCATTATTGAGAGTTAAAGACCTTAGGAGTGGGAGTTACTTTTTCCACCTATATAAACCCTCTTTGGTGGAAATATCACAACAAAAGTTTTTTCAAATAATACTTTTTCCATCTCATATAATATGGTTTTTTTTTTTTTTTTTTTTTTTTTTTTTTGAAGAGATTCTGAAGCACCAAGAGTTCGTTGAGTTGAGCCTGTGTTCAATCACTTCAATTCGAACAAGTAATTGGGTTATCCCTGAGGAGACAAGTGCTAAAGCGTAGAGTCATCTTGCCGGAGCATAATTGTCTTAAGGACGAGATATTAGCTCGTCCCGGTTACACATATCCTTGTTGTTTTTTCTTTCTGTTTTTCCTTTCTGTTTGTGTCAGTCCAGAATATAATAAAATTGTTCTTCATCTTTTATGTTCTTTATTTTTTTACTTTCGCATTGTAATACTTTGGGTATAACAATCTTAAGACAATTCTTTTCTGAGCCTCTTTGCTCTAAAAGTATATCTTTCATGAAATGAAAAATAAATTTCAGTCTGCTTGCTGAACTTTTTATTTTTTATGTTCGTTCTGAGTATCATCTGTGATACTCAGTTGGTCGGTGTCTCCTTTTTGGTATCGGTTTCTGGTAAAACCGGTCCTTTCTTTTTATTATTTTTTTTTTTTTTGTAAAATCGGTCCATTCTCCTTTTAGTATCGGTTTCGTAAAAACCGGTCCTTTTTTTTGGTATTGGTTTTTTTGTAAACCTTTGGTCCATCTTCCTTTTTGGTATTGGTTTTCGTAAAACCGGTCCGGTTTTTTTTGTATTGGTTTTGGTAAAACCGGTCTATCTTCTTTTTTATCGTTTTTTCGCAAAACGATTTTCGCTTTTGTCTCGTTTTTGGCAAAACGACTCGCTTGTGTTGTTGATCTTTGTTTTTATTCGAGCGAAATGACCGGAGTCACCGATGCGTCTGTGACAACTCTTATTGGAACCACATCAACCACAAGTCCGAATCCACTTTTGGATGCTAATGTGTCTGCTTGTGACACAACCTGTTGTTACCATTCTTTGGTACTTCTCATACTTCTCATGGAGAGAAACCAGAAAAGTTCAATGGCAATCTGTAATAATTGTGGAATGTTTGGGCACCGTCTTTCTTTGAGGTGCCGTTCAAAGAAGCCAATTCGACCAAAAGGGCACATCCGTTGGAAACCGATGGTGATGCGGAAATGTTCTCGCGCTATTTGTGGTGTCGAATGTAACTTTGTGGGAATCCAAGGCAATGGTTTGTGGACACCTGGAGCCACAAGACATGTTTGTGCTTGACGGCCGTGTTTTCAACTTACAAGGTGGCACAAGGACAAAGCGTGGATGGGGAATTCATCAACTTCTCCAATTCTTTGGATCGAGGGATGGTGATTTCGAAGATGACTTCAGGAAAGAAGGCGACTCGAATGATGTGTTTGATGTTCCCGAGATTCGTAGGAATCTCATTTCTGGTGACAAATTGAACAAGGCTGGTTTCAATTTGAATTTTGGTTCTGATAAGGTCATTTTGACCAAGAATGGTGTGTTTCTAGGTAGGGGTTATTCCACCAAGGGTATGTTGAAGCTTAATGTAATGGCAATTATGCCAAAGAATGTTGTGCCCAATGAGGCTAATAAAATTGCATCCTCTTCCGCTTACTTGATTGAGACTTCTTGCTTATGGCACAATAGATTGGGACACGTAAATAATAAATCAATTCGACGGATAATGAACTTAGATTTATTACCTAATTTAAAATTTAATAATAATGAAAAATGCCATATATGTGTCGAAGCTAAAATGACTAAGGCACCTTTTCCTTCCGTGGAAAGAAACACCGAACCGTTAGATTTAATTCATACTGAGACTTGTGTGATTTAAAATTTGTACAAACGAGGCGGTAAAAATACTTTGTAACTTTTATCGATGATTGCACAAGATATTGTTATGTCTATTTGCTAAGTAGCAAAGATGAGACACTTGAGGCTTTTAAAAACTATAAGAATGAAGTCGAAAATCAACTTAGCAAACGAATCAAGAAGGTTCAGTAATGATAGAGGTGGTGATTATGATGCACCGCTTAATGAATTATGTTCGGACTCTGGTATTATCCATCAAACGATCGCACCTTATGCACCTCAATCAAACGGTATTCTTTGACATAAAAATCGTACTTTTGGGAGATGATGAATGCTATGTTGATAAGTTCGGGTTTACCTCTTAACTTGTGGGGGAAGCGATACTTTCCGCCAATGTCATTCTTAATAAAGTTTTGTCTACAAAAATGGATAAAACACCTACGAGTTATGGAAAGGCTACAAGCCTAGCTACAAATACTTGAAAGTGTGGGGTGTTTAGCAAAGGTCAAGTGACTAAACCTAAACAAATAAAAATTGGGCCTAAAACGATAGATTGTATATTTATCGGTTATGCAAATAATAAATAGTGCACATAGATTTCTAGTGCATAATCGACAATCCGGATGTTCACGTGAATACAATCATGGAATCAAGAAATTTGTATTTTTGAGGATGTATTTCCATGTAAAGAAAGAAGTCAAGAAAACACAAGCTTAAATAAGCGCCACATGAACCAACAAGTGAAACTACTCCGTAAACCGAGGTCCGAAC
Source organism: Gentiana macrophylla (assembly GCA_026214975.1). NCBI lineage: Eukaryota > Viridiplantae > Streptophyta > Magnoliopsida > Gentianales > Gentianaceae > Gentiana > Gentiana macrophylla. Next base: position 102,078,765 of record CM047811.1, read on the forward strand.
CTCGTAGAGTAAACGGGCAAGGACTTCAATGTGCTTTCGGTCCCGATTTTTTCACCTATATGGTAGAAAATGAACCAAGTACATATGCTCAGGCTATGTCAAATCCAGAAGCGCCGAACTGGAAAGAAGAAGTCAATAGTGAAATCGATTCAATTATGCAAAATCATACTTGGGAATTAGTAAATATCCCACCAGGACATAAACCTCTCGGTTGTAAGTGGATTTTTAAGAAAAAATTCAAGGCTGATGGATCGATCGATAAATATAAGGCCAGATTGGTAGCTAAAGGTTATCGTCAAAAAGAAGGTATTGACTTCTTCGATACATATTCACCGGTTACTCGGATCACGTCGATACGAGTTCTTATCGCAATTGTTGCGGTAAATAATCTAGAAATACATCAAATGGATATTATCAATCTCATATGATGTGTCATGGAAGTAAAACTGCAGATTTTTAGAACCCTTAACCTCACTTTCTAAGCTATTTATAAAATGATACATCTGACCTTGCACCCTAAAAGTGTATATGCCTTTATTTCTTTTTGCCAAATCTTTGTCATACTTAACACCCAACGAAGTGAACGCTAGATGATTATTGTAAGTTCTTATACAGTCCTTAAATTGCTTACTCTCTTTATCACTTCCATTAAGCAGCATTTTTAAATCAGGTGGAATTTTATTCGACACAAGCACAACCTCACCATCAGAACAACAAAAATTGGCCGTTTCACTACAAAAAAAGACCTTTTCGTGACAAAAATGTTCGTCGCGAAAAGTGACGATTTTCGTCATTAAAAGTTTTCGTGACAAAAATTTTTTGTCACTGCGTTTGTTGTCTAAGCAGTGACGCTAAAGGTGTCTATCGTGACAATCGGAGTACTAGTCACTACAGAAGTTCAGTCGCGACGAATCTCGTTGTTTTGTCACCAAAGCTTCTCATGACAAAACATTAAATTTCTCACTAGAAGGTTTTTCATGCGACAAATTTTTTGTCACAAAATAATGAACATTTTATCACTAATTAAGTGTTGTTGTCACCAAAGGGTATAAATACATTTTCATATTAATTGTTAATATTGACAAAGGCTTTGTCACTAGAAGTCATATTTTATTAATAATAATAATAATAATAATAATAATAATAATAACAATATAATAATATTAATAATAATAATATAATAATAACAATATTATTATTATTATTATCATTATTATTATTATTACTACTACTAAAATTTTTAATTAAGTAATAATAATATTAATAATCTACAACCAATAAAAAATATACACTTACCCTATAAGAGAATAAAAAAATAATATAACATACAATAAAATAATAAATAATTATTAACAATCATTTTGTATGTATACAAAAACTTAACATCAACTCTAAAAATTTTAAAAAATATTTAAAAAATTAAATAAATTTTGAAAGATGCTAAGTGGTGTATCAGCTTACAGAGGGCAATCGAAAACACACACGGTATTGACCAAAATAGAGGAACACACCGTGTATTGACCAAAAATAGAGGAAGAAATCGAGTATTCGTGGAAGTTATGTGATTTAGACAATTGTTGACCTCACCACTTCCCCGAACGTTTGAGCTAAATATCCTGAATAAATCCAGAAAATCTAAACTCAGATTAGAAACACTATATACAAATATGTAATGTGACACATAGTATATTCAGACCAAATACTCAGTATTAATGTAATCGAACATAATCAACAAAAGAAATATCAACACAACCTATACACAAGATACAAACATAAGGACGTCCGCAAACATAAACAGAGAACTCACAGTTCCATCAATTATCGCCGAAAAAGTTAGATAGTGAAAGACATCAGATCTATAGTGGCCAGGAAGTTCGCTCTTTCTAGAGCTCTGTTGTACCAAAAAGAGCAAACATGATAAAAATTAGAAGAAGCTAAAAAAACAAGACACGTGATAAAAAGCCGATCTTTGACGTCTCAGCGAGAATGATCACGCTGAGTCAAAGTAAATCGAGGAAAAACCAAAACAGACCTCAAAACTTGTTCACTCTCATCATAAAGCATCAGTAAAAATTATAAAATAAAAGCTTTGGATAATAAGTACAAACAAGAAGTTCAGTAAATCAGGTTTGGATAATAAAGTACATAGAACATGTATCAAAGTTAATTCAAGTTTCAAGAAACTTATTAAAACTCAGCAACGTTCAACTACCAATCAGATACTACTCAAATCTCAACAAATCAATGAACCAATATAGTAGTCTGAATTGAACAGCTTAGTATCAAGTCTAAGAGTTTAGTTTCACAAGGCTTAAGTAAATAAGCTTAGAACGAACAAGTTATCAAACCAAGGCTAATTCATAGATTTTAGCTCTACAAACAATTCGAACTACACCTAGATAGCGAGATTAGTTCCAAAATGATTTCTACCACTACACATAGATTTTCTGATTCAGAGTGATCAAACACAATTCTCAGAGAATGGAATAAGTTTAGAACAGGTATACAAGCAAGTGAATGAAACTAATTCAATTTGAATCATGTACAAATATATTCAGGTCCAAACTTAACTCATCAAAACTCAGAATCACCTTTAGAAAATGATCTACATCAATCACATTTGTGTTGTTGCAACCAGACTTAGAAAATCACAGTGATAATAAAAACATGAAAAATAACATGTAATCCTTGTTGCACATGAAACATAACCATAAAAGACACTTTGAAACTATTCTAGTAGAATTACGATTTTTGTACGTAAAGGGTAAAGTAAAACTCACATGTTCAAATCTTTCTTGATCCTCGTTAGTGTAGCCACTTGCAGCTAGTTCTTTTTCAAGGAGCCCAACAACTTTCTTAATACTAGAAAGTATAGGTCTTCCTGCCTTATTTAGTTTTGCATCATCAGTCATGTCATGTCTACATTGAAAGATTAAAAAACGACTGAGATCTCAAAAATCTACAACAGCGAAGGGCAAAAGTAGTGTATATAAGTATGCTTACGATTAATGGAAGCTTCGAAGACAAAAAGGAAATGAAAACCGTGAAAGATAAACGCTAGAGACGAACACTTCCTTCAATGGCAGCTAGGGTTTATCGGAGTTTCCTGAGAGGAATTCAGTGAGAAAGCGGGATTATTTTTTCGAGGAAAAGTGTTATCTCAATTTGCGTCTTTATTTTAGTCAGCATCTGTAATCTAAAATCACTTAAGTAAAAGTCCAAGTATTGAAACAGTCAGGTATTTACCCAAATGTAATGTATGCTTGAATAAAATTTTGAATTTTGTCTTCAGCTTTCAGGTGAAGCACAATGCGATTAGTCTTTGCTAAATGTTTCTAACAAGAACTCATCAGCCATAATCAGTTATATACCAGAATAGGAACTCTTTGAAACATAAAATTAAAATGGGCTAAAGCAGATGATGATGGCTAGTACCTGGACATCAGATAAATATCGACCATTACGAGTTCCGCCAACAACATGCAGTTTCTCATCAATCATAACTGCAGCATGCCACACTCACAATATTACAGAGCCCAAAATTGAGAACTAGAACACCATAATAAGGTCAAACTAAGCACATAAGGCACAAAATTCTATTACCTTGTATCGGTGATGTTGCAAAGAGCATGATAAGGCAAGCAACTTGTCCAGTAAGATCCGATATAGCCGATTAAAATCCTTGGGAAAGCAAAATACAGGATGACCACTCATAACCAATTTCATTTGCGGTACAAAACCCATTAATCTGAGACCAACTGAATTAAAATAATTTACCAATCACATAGTCAGAAACTTCTGCTAGCTAGCTAAGACACAGAATATAGATCATGCGTCTTGACTAGTTACCGTAAATAGTCCCAAAACTTACCCATGGGAACTCTTATTACAGCAACAACAATGCTTTCATTAAAGCAAGTCAAAGTTACCCCTTTTGTTAAACATATCAACCACCATTGAATCTGTTTCACATGCTAAAAAAGGTTTTCAATTACCATGCCATTAAAGATAGCATAAAAAGTTTTGACAAGGCAGACATGAACTAGACTTAAACAAGCGTATTAAGCACTTCAAAATTATCCACATTTGTGGTTTCATAACTGAGACAAAAGCTTAACGATCTTTGAATCACATTTCAGATTGCAATTTGATAACATATTGAACAAGCTGTGAGCAAAACACAAATATTCTCTATTAGCGTTTTAGACAAACTAGCAGCAGGTTCCATGAACTAAATTATATTCTAGTAATTTCTTCTGCTTGCATTAAGAGAGTGGGGGAAAAAAGTAAGTAATAAAAATAAAAGCCCCAATATTAATTTCCAAAGTAGGTTTCTATTATTAGCTTCAAAAATAACTGTTCTGCATAAGAAGAATTCTAACGAAGAGCGAAGTTGTAGCAGACCTTGCTTATCCAAAAACTTATTCTCCTATGCAATACATCCACTGGTACACCAACAGTTGCAGCTAGATCTGTGGATGTCCACCTGAAAGGAGAAGAAAGAGATTCTGCTAAGCACATGAACACAAGAAGCAAAACAAAGCAAAAATCCAGGGTAACCTCTGGTGTTCTTGAAATTTCATAATAAGTGAAGCCTGTAGAGGAGTAACGGTAAACGGAAGCACTCTGTCTTTGGCGAAACTCCAACTAAAACAAAATGATAATGATAAAGAAATCAATCTCAATTTTAAAAGAATAAATTTGAGAATTTAGCCGATATCAGCAACATAACTGTTGTCTTACCAAATTATTTGGAGATCTTCACTCCTTATCCAATAGAAGAGCCTGTACATACTTGGACTGCTTAAGTTCCTCAATGCCAACATCTACCTTCATGCTAAACAGGGTTCGATATTTACGCGCCGCTGGTCAAATGCAAGGCGAAAAACAAGACACAAATCGGTAGCATTGTGAACACGCGAGAGCATTATAGGTTGAAATTACAAGCAAACTTGACTTATTCACTTTTTATTCCCCCTTATAGTGCTTGTAAGAAAAAAATCATGAATTCCACGTTCAGGAACTTAAGGAAATACAATAAACTACCTAATGCAAAAAGTAACCACATTTCATGAAACAGACTAATTCATTTGGAGAAATGTTTCTGTTAAGACAAAAAACAAAATGTCAATTGCTATTATCAGCATCAAGATACCTCTAAACGGTAGCTAATAAGGCTGAAAATATATGAAGTATGAGCTCACATATTGTAAAAGGCACCAAAGCGGATAGTTTAGTTCTGAGAGAATGATACACACGGTCTCGACCTAGGGAACGTCGAGCAGATGAAAACTTAGTCAAAGCTAAACTCCATACCATACCATACAACTCTGTTAATGTAATAATTTTTGTCCTTGTAAATATGAAGTCATCTCACAAAAGCATGGTAATCATTACCATTATTCAATATTTCCTTCACTCTATCACAGAACTCTTTAGTGTACATGCATACAAAAAAAAGCAAAAGACAACAAAAGCATAAACCAAATCCTTTTGTAGATGAATAGAAACAAAAGGCAAAATTGTGATTTAAATCGGATTAGTAGCCCTACCGAAACCGTAAGTTGAATATACTTTAGCTTCTCCAACCCCTCCATCGCACCCAGGGAAAAAGAAACAGAAGTAATTGTCACTTTTTAGCAGAATAACACAATATTTATCAACCTATTCGTTAACTCGCTGATTATTTTCAACCTTAGACTACAAAATTGAACATACCTTCTCAATAATCCAGTCTACTCCTCTTTGGTTTGTTAAAACATTTCCTCTTGGCTGCTAGATGACCTAACAACGTTTCTCACCACGGACTTCTGCGTGATCGGCAATCTTAAGCTTCCACATCATCTCTCTCTTCGCAAACTCAACTGAGAAAACATCCGCATCCAATTTCTGAAAATTTGAAATGGAGAGTGGGAGACGAGTCTCGATCTCGCGATCTGTGAGGGAGAAAAGCTGTCTATGGTGGCTCAATCCGGAAAGGAGAAAACAGGTCGACGGCGACGTAAGGTTGGAGGAAGGGAAGCGATGTGCGGTGTCTAGGGTTAGAATTGATCATAATGAAAGAATGGACTAACTTTCCGTTTCCCTCCGTCAGAAATCCTATTTATCGGGCACCGTGTTTTGTCACAAAAGTCAAAGAGAATTATGTGATAGATCACGTAAAAGAATTAAAAATAAATAAATAAATATTTTGTGATAAGGGGTTGTCACGAAACATTCTCGCTACATTTGGATATATAATATGCAACTAAAATTATACTTCTTATGACGACCTAACAAAGAATTGGTGAGAATATTTATGTTTTGTCACTAATCCAAGCTGTTTTACATGACAAACAATGTTTTGTCACCAGAAACTACCATTTTGTGACTATTTTATCATTTGTCACTAAAAAATTGTCACCAAAAAATCATTTTTTTGTAGTGTTTCATGAACAATTTTTTTAGCGTTAAAGTGTGAGCATGAGGGCATTTTCTTTAATGTAATAGACTTTGTAGGTATATGTTTAAGTAAAGTTCTTCCCTTACAGTTAGAATCCTTTCTACCATCTACACCTGAATCATCTTCTCTATTTAAACCTAGATCTGGACTAAGAAAACAAGCATTGCCTGCAGTGACAGTCAAAAGGGTTCTATTTTTTTTTGCTTCCATCTGATAATCGCCAAACGGCGATATTCTTTGCATTTATCAAACCTTAGGATTATCTCAGAACTATATAACACATCAGGTAGGTGAGAACTACACAACACAGCAGGCAGCAACTCCTCATGATCACAAACAAACCTAGGTTTTGCCTTGGTTTTCGTCCTCATTACAACATGAAAACAAACTATCTAAGTATGATAATACAAGATCCCTTAACAGCTATAACTCCTAAAGAAGAAACAAAAACACACAATACCTAAGAGACGAATATGCAGGATAAACAGAAAAGGAAGAGTGCTTAAAAGAAAGTACCATTTGCAAAGCCATCACGAAACAACAGAGGAACAACTTTTATGAAACCAAAGAACGAATTCTTTCAACAAGAAGCGATGAACCAAATATGCAGTCATTAACATAAACATATCAGCAATACTTATAGTGAACACCAGAATGTAGGTTTTCTTACCCTATACCATGCAACACCCAAGGAATGAAAAAAAAAACACACAAACACCAGAAACTAATCCGAAAACTCTTTAAAGCACACATTTCTATTTTCAAATCTGTATATTTTTCTTACACTATACCATGCAACACCCAATGAATGAATAAAAAACACACAAACACCAGAAACTTATCCGGAAACTCTTTAAACCACACATTTTTATTTTCAAATTTACCCTATACCATGCAACACCCAAGGAATGAATAAAAAACACAAACACCAGAAACTAATCCGAAAACTCTTTAAAGCACACTTTTTTATTTTCAAATCTGTATTAACAATACAAGAAAAGGCACAACAGCTACTCAGACTCCCTTGGAAAAAGGCAACCTCAAATCTATATATATATATATATTTAAGAGATAAAGCAAACAAGAGTACCCATTAGCACGAAGTAAAAGCATGCAGAGGTTGCTGGGGTAGCAAATACATTCTCTAAAACATACAGAATTATGTCTCTAAGAATCTAATAACGAAAGCCAAAAACCATATAGAAGGAGAAGACAACCGATGAAAGCTATAACGAAGGGGCCAAATTTGTTTTTACAGACCAATAATCGTATATGGTAGAAAAGAAGAAGAAGACACAGAGAAAAATTACACTGCTCACCTTAAGGATTATCAGTACAGTTATGAGATAACAGAAGCCTGCCTTTTTAAATAACCAATATCTTTTCTCTTAATACACAGATTTGGATCTGTGATTAAACAGCTAACAGGGCAAATGCATCATCCCTGTCTCAGCACGCCTCCCCGGACGAAATCCAGCCGTCGATCAATGTTTACCATCACCATAGCCTCCTGACTGAAAGGGAGAGAAGAGAATAGGAAGCCTAGTCTATGAACCGTCGGTGGTACAAAGAACATCTCAGCCGCTTAGATCTCTTGGGATACACAGGCGATAATCATTGCCTGAAAGACTAAAACAAATACCGACTACTTGCAATTTGTTTTTATTATTTTTATTATCCAAAACCTTATATATATATCACTTTAATATTAATATACACATAATAAAAGTATTTAACGCAAAACAACCCCATCTTTTGGTCAACTTCGGGACTCGCCCATTATTTTTAAATCTACCACTTTTACCTGTAATCTTGCATAATATCCTGCAAAAACCACTTTATATCGAATTTGACGTTAAACGTAAGGAAAAATACTCGTTTGTCATTCACTCGTTAGCGACATTTTATGACTTAATTTATTATTTCTTATTTTCAACCGAACTCTTGACCGAACCCTCGGGATATCGAGAGAGTTCTTTCTATGTCGCCAAGCTCCTCGACCGGATAGAGTAATTAGCGCAAAACAACCCCATATTTTGGTCCACTTCGGTACCTACTCCCTAATCTTAAATTTACAAATTTTTTTTAACCTTTTTTACCTTTTAGCCTGTGTAACATTTTTCTACAAACATCTTTTTCTGAATTTGCCGTTAAACGAAAGGGAAAATACTCATTTCTCATTCATTTGTTATCAACATTTTACGACATAACAACAAAAATAAAAACCAACCCTTATTGTTTCCCCAAAATCATTGTTCGTCCCTAACCCAAATGTCGAATACCAACAATTCATATTAAAGGGTAAAAGTGATAAATTTAAAAATACGTGGCGAGCCCTAATGTTGACCCATAGATAGGGGTGTTTTACGCGAATTTACTACATATACCGTTAAACGAAAGGGAAAGTACTCGTTTGTCATTCATTCGTTATCAACATTTTACGACATAACAACAAAAATAAAAAAACAACCCTTATTGTTTCCCCAAAATCATTGTTCATCCCTAACCCAAATGTCGAACACCAACAATTCATATTAAAGGATAAAAGTGATAAATTTAAAAATACGTGGTGAGTCCTAATGTTGACCCATAGATAGGGGTGTTTTACGCAAATTTACTACACATGCTCACTAATAATTCACTACATATACTAATAATTATTATTATATTTTTTTTTATATATATATAAAATTCCACTATATTATAAAGCTAGTATATTTTGTTAAAACTGGATTTGACCCACTTTCTAAACATGGAATGGGCCGGCCCTATTTGGAGCATGGGCCGAACCTTTTATGTAGAGGAAGGGAACATATTTTTTGCTCAAATAATTCCACAATGGAACACATCACCACTTCGCCTTCCTTTCTCATATTAGAGTGATACCACTTGATCGAGTTGAGAAATGGGTTTGTTGATAAAAGATTCTGCAAGTAAATGTCGCTTGATAATCTAAAACAACATATAATTAAATAAAAAGTAGTGATAACTAAGTGATGAGACTGTATTTTGTGGTGTCTTATGTGCCTCTTTTATATCTATTTTGTCGGGAGATGCTTTGTTCAGGGTATATTTTGGATGATTTTCAGGTTTTAGGAGCTCGAAAAAGATGCTAGAAGATTTCGGGACTTACGGAGCAATTTCAAGAAGTTTCGTGGAAGACTAGAGAAAGCGGTTTTTAAAGATTTCAGAATTTCAGTTTTCGCCTATATTGGGATCCCGACTATTGAAGAGAAGACAAAGTCAATTGAAGCCAACCGTAAATTTTCGCTATTTATTCACATCGGGCTTTTAATATTAAAAGGACCATTATTATTATTATTATTATTATTATTATTATTATTATTATAAGTACTATTATTATTGCAAAATACTTTTCAACAAAATAGGAAATAATTGGGCTTGGCCCATGGCAAATTTCTCACGTGAACCGTGAGTAGGAGGGAGGTGATTATGAGGAGACATATTAGGTTTTATTTTTGGAGGGGGAGAACAGGACGGAAAAAAGAACAGAAAGGCTGCATCAATTCATTGCCGGCGATTTTTCTCTTCTTTTGCTATGGTACAATAATTTGGTTCTTTTCCTTTAGATTATATATATTTTTATTATATGTGTAGTTAGATTTTCTCTTCCAGTTGATTGATTATTGAACCCTCAATTTTACATGATTGTGAGATCTAATTGTGTTATCTCCTCGTTTGATTGTTGGTATTTATCATTTCTGTTTTCAATATAGGATTAGAATTATTCGTTTAATTGTTGTGTAGCGATAATTACGCGGTTATTTTGATCTAGCACCAAAACCCATCTTGGCGGTTGTCATAAAAGATTGGATTTTTAGTAGTAAACAACACATTACGCCGGTTCAGTGGCCGTAGGATTACTGTTGTGGAAATAGATAATCTAGGTTAAAATTAGTCCGGTTGGATTAATACCTTGAATTGGGACTCTCAAACCTTAATGCTTCGGGATTCCAAACTCTTATGACAGTGTTTCAGGGTGTCTTAGGTTAGAGAATAATTAATGACCGTGTCTTGATTATCGAATTTAGGAGAGATTGGTCACTTGGCGGTTGTCGGTGACTATAACCAATTTATTAATGATGTAACGAGTCATCCTCGAATCGATGATCAATCGTAAATTGAGGAAACGATTATTTAAGCTGGAACATTTCCTCGTTTATTTTTCATTTCTTTTTAGGATATTAGGTAAAAACACAAATATATTTTGTTTGACAAATTTTAGGAGAAATAAATCTACAGATTGCTTGTGGAGTTCGACCTCTCGCTTCCACTATACTAAATATAGAGGTTGTAGGTGATTTATCTTTGGTGGTTTGACGACCCACCACTAAGCTATAATACGTTCACATACCATATATGTGTTTTTACTTCAGATTTAAGCTCTATAAGTAGTTAAAATGAACACTAATAAATTTTATGCAAACATGCCCCCCCAAAAAAAAAAAAAGAGTAAAAGTAAGAATTAATTATAAATAGTGAACAATCAATACTGTAAATAGTGTGTGCATCCATTAATTTACCCCGGGTTAAAAAAAAAAATTCCTTGCAAAAATAGAATTAAAAATATCATGTGACCCTAAAATATTTGCTCCAAGTGCCTACAACTAGGGGGGCCAAATGAATCAACCGGACCGGTCTTTAACCGGCCCGCCGGTTTTTTTTTTTATTCGGTTCATGCCGGTTCTGTAACCGGCGATTCACAGAACCAACGGTTAAAGGTTCATACCGGCGGTTCAACGGTTCACACGGTTCCTTTTCGGTTCATATCACGGTTCTAAAAATTACTAATATTTCTTTTTACATTTTCAGAAAATACTTATCTTATCGATTATAATAACAAATTACTATTAATTAAATTTGAATTTAATATAAAATAACCAAAGCGAATGTAATATATAGTTTTTTATAAATAATTTTTTATTCGGTTTTAAATATAAGTTGATTATAAATGTTGTTTTATTAAAAATTACGTGGGATATATTGTGTTAGTTTTTTATATGTAAATTATGGTATTTTTATAAATTAGGTTATTTTTTTAACGCTTGTACCGAAAATTCGGTTGCCTACGTATCTTTTATATGTAATCGTGTCAGATACACGACACATATAAAAAAAATCAAAGCGAACGTAGTTCTATAGTTTTATTTATAAGTTTTATAGTTTTTTTTAGGTTTTTATAGATTTTTTTTTATAATGGTTTTTTACATTTTATTTCATAGAATTGAGAGGGAGAAGTTCTTCTATGATGAGTCCATTTAAGGAGTAAAATATATGGATGAATCTGGGCCATATAGTTTCAATTCAAATTCAAACTGTGTGGTCCAAAATCATCCACGTGTGTCTAAGGTGCAAATGGAGTGACTATGAAAGAATTACCCAAAGAGAGGATAGTAGGTGTAAGTAAAATTGGAAAATGAAGGGGTATTTATAGGATGAAATTGAAATGGTTGGAAAAAAAATAGACGGTCTGGTTCCGGCCGGTTAAACCGGCTCCGACCGGACCGGTTGCCGGTCCGGTTCCGGTTAGCTGAACCCGAACTGTCCCAAAACTGGTGAACCTCCGGGCCAATGAAGCGCCGGTTATCCGAACCGCTGGTCCTGTCTGGTCCGGTCCGGTTCGCCGGTTCCGGTTATATTTGGCCACCCCTGCCTACAACAACCCCGTACTCAAGTAACCGGCAGCTCACATGTGCCAGAGAAACTCATGCATATCAAGGGGAGGGGTTGTTTGTCGGGAGATATTACCATTTTTGGTTTCTGAAAATATTTTCCTACATTTATATAGTACCATTTTCAAAGCACTTTATGATTTCCAATTTTCAACTGCTTTTTAATTATTACTTTTTTTTAGAGGACAACCCCTCACAAGAAACAATGATGATATCCAAACAAGATCAGCCAACAGGTTCAAAAAGAAGCTTGTTCTTAGAAAATGCAGCCAGCACACACAGCAAATGTTGTTTTGAACACACAAGAAGACAACGATTCTAATGTTGTTGCCATGGATACGATGGTTGTTCAATGATCATGTTTTGCTGCCACCCAACAAGTTCTAACTATTTTTTGTTTTGTATACGGAGAAACTGGGGACCTTTGCCGAAATACCACTATTGAGGCAAGGCAATTTCTGGACTACCATTCCGTTGTCGAAATACCACTCCGTGTTCCGCGTTTTAGGTGTTTTTAGAACCAAACTAAACCCTAATTGGGAAGGGGAACCCCAATAGGGGATTTGTGTACCTTAAGATCGTGCACATTTGTGAAAAAAATGGGAGAAAATCGCGAACCAAAATCGTGAAAATTGCACTAAAGTGGTATTTCCACATTTACACCACAGAATGGGTGGCGTTCCAGAAAAAATCCCGAGAAACTGTTACCGTCTATTGTTAATCATTAATCGACAAATCTTTGTCTGTTTAATGCATAACAATATACATGGTATGTTCAATCCTCTTGCCCAAAAAATAAATAAGTTACCTATAGGCTGTTTTTGATTATGCATATAGAAGATAGCTTTTGATGAAGCATAAGCCAGAAGTGTTGGCTTCTAATATGGTTTGCTATCTTCTTAGATATAAATATATGTATTGATGGTTTAGTACACGGCTAGGTTTTTTAATATGCCGTTGCTTTACTGTTATATGATGTAAGATAAATTCTACAGGATATGGAATCCCTATTTTGGTTATGTATTAGGTACGGCTATTGTTGTATTTGTAAGCTAAAAAAATGTATTTGCAGTATTGTGTAATTCATACCCAGTTTTTGTTATCATTTCAGTCCTCTATAGTTATTACATGTACTGATTCACTTTTGATATTCGCATTTCAATGATTATAAAAATAAACCAGGACACCGCTCGTGCGGAGCACGAATGTTTACTTTCCTAGGAAGAGTAATAAGATGGTATCATATCTCCAGGCTCCAGCCACGTTTCATTCCGACCACCACCGCACACAGTGGACAACAACCATCAACCACCACTTAAACGCAGTCCCTAAGTGCCTACAACCACGTACTCAAGTAAGGTACTCAAGTAACTGGGCAACTGGCAGCTGACAAGTGGCAAAGAGACTGTGCATATCGAGGGGAGAGGTGACTGTAGGGAGATTTTACTATCTTTGGTTAGTGAAAACTTTTATATAGTACCATTTTTTTTTCGATGCTGCAGTATTCACAAGCTGTTAAAAGCACTTTTTGATTTCCAATTTACAACTGCTTTTTAATTATTACATTTTTTTTAGAGGGCTTTTTAATTTTGATGACTAGCTAGAATATACCTTGAAGCTAGCACAATTTTTTATGTACACGACTTCTATCGGCATCAATAATTACTATCGACATTTTTTATTATTATTATTTTTCATTTATTACTGGCATTACATATGTATTTATTCTTTTCACTTTCGGCATCACACTAGGAACATCGGAACCACTGGCGTTCCATTTCGATAATAATGTCAGTGGACTGATTTTTTCACTGATGTTACAATTATAACTATAATGTCAGTGTCACTGACGTTGTTATTCAAAGCCAACGTCAATGTCAGTGACGCTCGTATCGAAAAATAACGCCTGTGTGACTAACATTTTTTGCAAAAAAATAATCGTGCGGTGCTCGAAGTAATTTTTTGAGTTTCAGAAAAAAAAAAAAAAAGTGGGTGTCAACGGTAAATGTCGGGAGTGGGTGTCCTGCATAAGGTATACGGAAGGATGGCTGCCATTCCGTCCACGCATCATGGAACACAATGACTGACTCCCCATCCTCCACTCCCAATCGCATCCCACTGAGTAACACTCTTCCCTCCAGAATACTACGCCACATAAACGAAGGCCGGGAACCCAATCTGGCTGACAAGATAGTGCTCTCCTCAAAGTATTTCGCGTGAAGTACATAGGCCGCCAACGACCCTGGATTATACATAATCCGCCACGCATTGTTGGCCAATGTAATTTAAATTAAAACATTTTAGGTCCCGGAAACTCAGTCCACCCAGATTCTTTGGCAGACAACATGCATCACAACTCTTCAAATGAATCCGCCGTCTCGTCTCCGTATACACAACTATTAATATAATATTATAAAGAAAATTACTTAAAATTATTTTCTCATAGTACTATAATATTATTTTCTCAACAAAATATAGTGTATATTATAAAGAAAGTCTAGTATATATTTGCTCAACAAAAAAAAAATAGTGTATATCGGTTAACTTAATCCCCAAACCTTATTGTACTAGCTGGGGCCCATACTGAAAAGCAAACACTTATAATTACTCTCTGTCTCCTTCACAAGAGAAATGCAACACCAACAACGTACAGAACTGCTTCTCTGAAGTCTGAACTCGCACCTCCGGCCTACCTCAAGGCATGGCATCCTCCTTTCATTTTCTAAGAAGCGGGCAGGGATTTTCATTTGGGTGAAAACGAACTATATCGAATTAAATCGAATGGCATTTTTGGATTAAGAATATTTTATGGATCGAACACAGACTATATACATTTCTTAGTGTAATATTTTTTTTTTTTTTTTTTTGAGAGCATTTCCTAAATCCACACATACCTCCGCCCTTGTTTTCTCCCCAACTGATTTCTCAAATTTTTTGTTCTCTCTCTCATAAAAATAACCCCAGATCTCATTTCATTTCAGCTCCATTCTTCTTATATTCTGCATTTCAAGGGTTCAAGGGTTTTGTTGAAGGTTTAAGCTGGACTTTTTTTATTCCTTCCTTTTTTATGTTTGAATTTCCTTCTTCTTTTACAGTACAATTTTTTGAGGGTAACGTACTTAGATTTTAGAGTACAAGAATGAAGAATGATTTTTTTTTTTTTTTTTTTTTTTTTCTGTTCTATTATTGCAAATCCTGGTGTTCATGGTACGTAGAATACAATATATTCTTGTTTTGAAATGATTTAGCAATAATTTTGCCTTAATTTGTTTTTCTTCTGGTTTTTTTTTTTCTTTTTCTTTCTCTTATTTGCCTTAATTTGTTTTTTTTGTGAAACATGCTTCTGAAAGAATATTTTGATACTCTATTGTTGTTGTTACGTGATTTTGTGAAGATGAAAAAACCAGTTTGGGTTAAAAATTGTTCACTATATATATATATATATATATGAAACAAATCCTGGGTTTCCGATGAAGTTTTACATGGATGAATCTTCTGCTTAGTACGTAGACATATTATTAATTAAGTGGTTTTATTTTGATCTTAAGAGGCAAGGTTCGTGGGCCGGCGGTTTGCAGAGGCAAAGGCCCACGAGTTTCTGATGCTGGAATATTTTGTAGAGTATAAAAGTACAGTCTTTTAAGTTTCTTATGTTCCATTTCATCATGCGTAGATATGCATATACAGCCCAACAAAGTTATTTGTGACTAACTGATTTAATACACCAATTTTAGGATTATTTTGGATTTGTTTTGTACGGTTAGTCTCTCATGGATGAAAGAACGTCAATGAATTGAAGTAGAGATCTATCACATTTGGTTTTGAAAAGCTTCAAAAAAAAATAAAAATTGATTTTATTTTATTTTTTTATCCTTCTTTCTGATTTCATTGTATTTTTAATGCGCAGTATTGAATTTTTGCTAATTAAAGTCTTTCGAACCCACGTACTAAGAAGGTATGTGTACCGAATATCTTCCTGATATTATATGATCGGGGGTGACCCGGATCGACCCACGTGTCGAAGCGAGCGGAGCGATCGATGCAAGCAGACAGGCAGACTCGATCGATCGAGGCGGAGTCCACGATATGGAAGAAAGAAAGCGACAGGCGAGTCCTTGGCCTGGAGAAGCGAGCGGACGAGCGGAGTTCCTAACCAGGAAAGAAAGGCGACTGGCCAAAGCGAGTCCCTGGTCGCTGAAGCGGATCGAAGACATCCTCATCCCGAACCAAGAGCGATTATTGAACATGAGGCGTGGGGTTTATATAACGCCCACTAACCCCATTATCACGAATAACGCTTTGAACTACGGGGACTTGATTCCAAGTATATACTTGAATCGTAAGCGACTTATTGATTAAGTTCGATCCAAGAGAAAAGCGCTACGACTCTCTGTAAAATCCTAGAGCAAGTAAGACCCGATTAATTGTTCGTTTCAATCTTAGATCGATCATTGGCGCTAGAAGGAGGGCTTTCTTGTTTCTAGCGGGAAATTGCGAGTAATCGAACAATGCCACCAAAAAGAATCAACAAAGGAAAGAATTAGCAAGTTCTTCACACGATCCGGAAAATGTGGATCGAACCAGGATCGAAACCGAGAAAAGCAGCTGCAAGATCAACCAAATACTAAGGAAATGGCGAAACAACTCTAGTGGATGCTCACAAAAACCATGGGAGATGAAGATTTTGAGTTCTTTTTGAGAGTGTGAGAAAAGGAAAGGAAAAGGTAGATACTTTTGGAAGAAAAGCGGTTATCTTTCGAGAACGAGGGGTGGTCATAAGGAAGTTGCGAGAATCCGGTGATCAAGTTGTTAAGAGCAAAACCCGTCACGTGATGAATTTGCAAGAGCCGAGTTAGATGCGATGTTAGAAGGCGAGGAGGATGAATTTCATCTTGCTTCACCTTTCGCAGAGTACATTGAGGCATGCCCCTGTCCCGAGAGGTTCAAAATACCCAAAATCGAGTCCCCTATGATGGAACCAAAGACCCGTATGATCATATGCACCAAGTATATAAGCGCATATGCGATTATACAACGCCGGACGAAATGAAATGCAAAGCTTTTCCGCGCTCCTATCTGGAAGAGCTAGGGGTGGTTTAACAAGTTGCCGTCGAGATCTATTACCGACTTTCTGATTTTAACGAAGAAGTTCATGAGCATGTTCATTCTTTGCGAGGCCGTTTCAAAGGCAGTACTCATTTGCTTACTATTAAGCAAAAATCCGACTAAAGCAGTTCTCTGATTCATAAAGAGGTTCAATGCGAGAATCAACCAGGTGGTGATGTGGATGACCGATTTACGGTAGCCTCATTCGTAGCGAGGACTACGAGAAAGGCGTTTACACGCTAAGTTAAATGGGAAAAACCCCAAAACTATGGAAGAATGCTTAGCCATTGCTTTTAAACATTGTCAAGGGAAGAAGCTAACCGTGCCAAGCGAGTTGGAGAAAGGAGATCACGAGAAAGGAAGCGAGAGGAGAAATCCGATAAAAAGCGTGAATCGATTTGGGATAAGTGCGAGGCACCCATAACCGGCTGATTGGGGAAGCGAGGCGCTCTGCGGAGGCGAGAGACCGATCCCGTTGAATAGGTCACGAGAGCAAGTTCTTGCTATTATGGAGCGTAAGGGCATAGCGAACTCCATTTCTATGAAGGACCAAGAGAAAGAGAGATCAAACCAAATTTTGTAAGTTCCACCAAGATGTTGGTCACGATCTGAGTCGTGCGAGGAGTTAATAAGGGATATAGATGCGGCCGTCATGGAAGGACAACTCGAGGAGGTGGTGGGCCGGATCTCGTAACGAAACGCCCGAGGCGCGAGGAATTTAGGAGAGGACCATACCGGAATGACAAGGGTAGGAACAACGAGCGAGAGAAGGCGAGAGACATCCATCCCAGGACCGGGGACGGACAAATCGATAACCGTCCAATAAACACAATTAACACGATCATGGGAGGCCCCAGCGGGCGAGATCATGAGGAGGAAAAAAGGCTTAGCGAGTCAAGCGGGTCAAAACCAAAGTTACAGTAAGCGTCAAAAGGTATCGGGAGAAGTGAGTACGGACCGGAGGATCCACTACACGGCGGTAATCAATAACGAAGAATTTGGTCATTGAAGCCGTGATCAACAAAAGCGGGTGAAGAGAATTTGCGTTGATACGGGAAGTTTGTTAACATATTATATCACAGGGCTTTCCAGGCCATGAAGTTAAAAGATTCTAATTTAACACCGATGCTCTGCACCACTTTTTGGATTTGCGGTCCACCTATTCACCCTATGGGTATGGTCACATTACCCACAACTTTTGGTAAGCTACCTCAAGGCAGGACCCTCATGGTAAATTACATCGTGGTTAAAGCACCTTCAGCGTACAATGTCATCATGGGAAGACCGGCCATCATCGATCTGCGGCGATTATCTCACCGACCACAACGACGCATGAAGTTCCCGATCGGCAGGATCGGTCGAAATTAAAGGGATGTGGAAACGACCAGGAGGTATTACACATCGTGGTCGGTGAAAGCAGTTGGTTCAACGGTGACTCTTGAAAGAGTGTTGCGGAGGAAGAAAAGACTTGGATAACGGCAGACGGACCGAGTCTGTTCGAGATAGGAGAACCAGGAACAGAGTCAAGGGTGAATATAGGATCATGGATTCAGACCCCAGCAAAAAAGCGTTATGATTTGCTCAAGGAATACCAGGATGTCTTCGCATGGAAAGCAGATGATATGCCTGGTTTGTCACGAATTCATAGTACATAGCTTGAATGTGGATCGAACGCAGACCCCAGGTTTCGTCAAAAGAAGAGACATTTTGCTCTCGGAAAGGATCTCGATCATCGAGCAGGAAGTTGCCAAATTGAAACAAGCGAGGAATTGTCAAGGAGGTGGTTTACCCAGAATGGCTCGCCAATCCGGTTCTAGTAAAGAAATCGAGATGGATCATGGAGAATGTGTGTAGACTTTCTGATTTAAATAAGGCTTGTCCTAAAGATAGTTACACCTCACCCGAAATTGTGAGGCTAGTGGATTATTGTGGGTTTTGAAATTTTGGATTCTTGGATGCGTATAAAGGTATCACCGGATATTCATGGACCCAAGAGCGGAGAAAGCGGCATTTATCACGAGAATTTGGCACATATTATTATGTGACCATGCCGTTTAAATTTGAAGAATGCAGTGCCACATACCGAGAGGCGATTAATCGAATTTTCCATGACCGAGATAGGCAAGTCAATGGAGGTCTATGTTGATGACTTCATCGATCAAAAGCAGGTCTTTAGATCAATACTTACAAGATGTAAGAGAAGTTTGCAAGGTGCTTCGAGCAGCTAAGATGAAATTGAACCCCAAAAAGTGTACATTCGGGGTCAGATCTGGAAAGTTTTTAGGTTATATGATCTCCAAAGATGGAATCCGGGCCAATCCGGACAAGTTGGATGCCTTGAAAATGATGCCACCTCCTACCAATATTAAAGAGGTTCAAAGATTAACAGGAAGACTGGCAGCATTGAACAGATTCCTTTCACGTTCAGCACAGCGTGCACTGCCTTTCTTCAAGATTTTAAGGAAAGCTTCACCATTTCATTGGGGGACCGATTGTCAAGAAGCTTTTAATGATCTGAAAAAATATTTGTTAGAGTTACCAACTCTAACCTCCCCCCAGGAAGGAGAGGTTCTGTACCTTTATCTATCAGTTTGTGATGAATTTGTTAGTCTTTGTACTAGTTAAGCGGCGGGGCGCATTTCGAAGCCGGTCTATTACATAAGCAAAGCGTTACATGGACTGAAGTGAGGTACTCGAGGCGGAAAAGTTGGTACTTGCGTTGGTACACGCGACCCGAAGCGAGGTCTTACCCAGAGTCACCCGGTCATCGTCTTGACCGATCGACCATTGAAGCAAATATTGAGCGAGACCGGATAACTCGGGTCGTTTAGCCAAATGGGTAGTAGAAGCTGGCAGGCTATGATGCGGAGTATAGACCACGAGCAATTTGTGAAAGCACACAGCCCTGGCGGACTTTCTGGCGAAGAGAAATCAATCTCTATCGATCACCAAGTGAATCCGAAAGAATCGGAGTCAATGGAAATTGTTTGTTGATGGGGCGTCCAAAGAAGAATGGGTCGAGAGCAGTCTCTCTCCTCATAAGTCAAAAGGTGAAGAGTTCCCTATGCTTTACACTTTAACTTCCAGGCAACCAATAATGAAGGTGAATACGAAGCACTAATTACGGTTTGAACTTAGCTCTAAAGCTAGGAGTTAAAGCGACTCAAAGTTTCTGATGACTCTCAAGCGGTGGTAGTAAACCACATCGGGGAGATTATGAAGCAAAGAGGAACCTATGAAGAAATATTTATCTCGGCCCGATCACTCATAAACCAGTTTCAAGAATTACGGGTGGAGCAGGTCTCCAGATCGCAAAACACCAGAGCAGATGCCCTGTCTAAGTTGGCCTCTAATTTTTTATCAGATAAAAAAGTTCTTATTGAGCAGTTAAACCAGCATAGCTATGAAATTCCTGAGGTGCAACCGGTTACACAAAGGGGACATGGATGGATTCCATTGTATCATACTTAAAACACGGCCGATTGCCGAAGACCGAGATCAAGCTCGAGAGTCGGCGCTTATCGGCGGTATGCCTTATTCAATGAGATCTTGTATAGAAAATCATTCATATCTCCTTAGCTACGTTGTATTTCTTGTGGAAGAAGGTAATTACCTATTGAGAGAAATTCACCTTGGGATTTGTGGAAACCATATGGGGTCAAGGGCATTAGCTAGGAAGTGCGAGTTGTTCGGCTATTATTGGCCTAAAATGCAACGAGGATGCGAGAGGAGTTAGTCTTGGCGTCAGGGTCATGTCGGAGTTCATGGTAATCTATCCCAGCGACCATCTGAAATTTTGACTCCAGTCTTTGCAGCCTGGCCCTTTGATCAGTGGGGTGTCGATCTGGTAGGGCCACTTCCAACAGCACCAGGAAATTACAAGTTCTTAGTGGTGGCTGTTGACTATTTCACTAAATGGGTGGAGGCTGAACCCTTAACCACTATCACAGCCAAACAGATCCAAAAATTCTTGTGGAAAAACCTGATATGCAGGTACGGAATACCAAAAACCATTATTTCAGACAATGGTACTCAATTTGAAGACAGTGGAGTTCAGGAATGGTGTGCAGAGTTGGGCATAAAACAGCATTTCACCTCTGTTGGTCATCCCCAGGCAAATGGTCAAGTGGAACAAACTAACAGGCAGATCAAGCTTGGTTTGAAAAAGAGGCTAGAGCAAGAGGGAAAGCACTGGGTAGAGCATCTACCAAACATCCTTTGGGCTTATAGGACTACCCCTAACATGTCGACACATGAAACCCCATTCTCATTGGCTTATGGGTGTGAAAGTCATTATTCAGCGAGAAATTGGGTGCCATCCCCAGGACAACGCTACATAATGACGAGATCAAGAAGAGGAAATAAGGCACACTAAGGATGGTGGAAGAAAAAAGGGATATTGCCTTAATCGAATGGCTAAGTATAAGCGACAAGTCTCCCGGTATTATAACTCCAAGGTAAAGCAATGTTATTTTAAAGTTGGAGATACGGTCCTCTGAAAAAATGATATCGTGAGCGAGGAACCAAGCGGAACTCTCGGAGACCCTGGCGGGAGGGTCCTACCACATCATCAAAGTACATGGAAGAGGAGCATATCAATTGGCGGCGACACAAAGGAAGACCATTTCTAGAATTTGGAATGCAATTAATTTGAGGAAGTTTTATGTTTAAGGCAAGTGCTTGTCATCTTATCTTGTAAACTATTATGCACTATGACTTTTTAAAGTTCTTAATTATATTGAATTCTTTGTATTATCATCATTGCTAAACTCTTTAAAAGAGAAAAATTTTTAAGTCTGAAAAATCAGATCGTTCATTGACCTCAGGTCAGGTCATTTATTTAGACCTCAGGTCAGGTCGAAAAACTCTTTAAAAGAGAAAAATTTTTAAGTCCGAAAAATCGGATCGTTCATTGACCTCAGTCGGGTCATTTATTTAGACCTCGAAGTCGGTCGAAAACTCTTTAAAGAGAAAAATTTTAAGTCGAAAAATCGGATCGTTCATTGACCTCGAAGTCGGTCATTTATTTAGACCTCGAAGTCGGTCGAAAACTCTAAAAGAGAAAAATTTATTAAGTCCGAAAAATCGGATCGTTCATTGACCTCAGTCGGTCATTTATTTAGACCTCGAAGTCGGTCGAAAACCCTTTAAAGAGAAAAATTTATTAAGTCCGAAAAATCGGATCGTTCATTGACCTCAGGTCGGTCATTTATTCTAGACCTCGGATCGGTCGTGTACTTTAGACCTCGAGGCCGGTCGAAATCTCTTTAAGGAGAATAATTCACTTCCTCAAAATCAGATTAAGTCTGAATCAACTCTGATTTGACGTGTGATACATAGCAAATCACACGTCATGCTGAGGAGATGAATATAATGAAGGAATGCATTACAAGCGAAAGGCAAACAATACGAGATGGAACCAAAAATCAAAAACTTTCATAAAGATAATTGGAAAGCAACGCATAACAACGACAAAAATATAATGTTATACAATGTTTGAAATCAAAAATAAAGTAGAGGGCCAGTGAATGTTTTCACTTGGAACTCGGAGGAACTTGAGATTGGGACGAGGAACCGGTTTGAACAGGTGGAGGTTTCTTGCCATACTTAGAGACCAAGTCCACCCCATCTCTAAACTCCTTGAATCTGGTCTCGTAGATTTGAGATCCGTCGTTCCTGTTCCAGCCCGCGTGGGGGAGCTTGGTAGCATCAACATTAAGGCGGCGGCTTTCATGTCCTCAATGGGTGAGAGTACCCAAACCAAATTATTGGGGCAAACAACATTTTGATATTGTCGGCCGGTGATCGGACCTCTATAGCTATCAAGGGCTTGACAATGTGCTCGGGTAGCACTGCTCTTCAAAGTGTCTCTCTCCTTCTCAGAGGTAGCTACCATTTCTTCCAATTTGGTTTTGACTTGAGTAGCCGTGGCTAGTTGAGTCTGGAACTCGTCATTTTAACTTTCATTTCGTCGGATAAAGCCGAGTTTCAAGAAGAGAGGTATTGATGTAAATCCTCATACTTAGCTTTCCATTCCGATAAAGAGTTGGCTAAGTCTTCCTCAACCTTACCCGAATTCCTTAGTCGGGTCAAAATTTCCTTCCCAGAGTTTAGCCCCTAGCAAGGAAAGCGAGGTACACAATTAATTTATATATTCTAAAGGAAACAAGTTATTATCTATGAAACAAAACACTTACAAATGTCGATATATCTTGATTGGACCATTCTTTCCAATCATATCTTTCTCCACGATGGCGTTACGAGGTCCCGGCATCCTTGTCGGCTGATCACGAGATCTAATGCGCTTTGAGGCACGTCTGGTTTCATTCTCTATCAAAGCGGTCACGAGGAACCAAGCGATAGTCATTGGTCTCTTCGAATCACCCTCCACGATCAATTTCGTTTGAAGGCTCAATTGGATGACCATCAGCGAGGCTTGGCGATCGATGCAGTGCGTCTTGATTGATAACGAGGACCAGGCAGCGTCCTGGCCTCGGGAGGTGAAGCCTCATCGGCGATTTGGATGATGTCGGTGAAGCTTGCCACTTTGCAAATAACAACAAAAAAATTAAAATAGGTTTCTGAAGGAAAACATAAATGCTTGAATAAGAGGCCCTACTTAAATTATATCTTTCCTCGATAGTTCAACATAAGGCTCACGGGCGGCGAGTCTCGAGATAAGCGGCATCAATCGATTAGAAGCGTAATGTCTCAAACCCAAATATATCGGGGACTCGCGATATCCTTCAACAACTTTTTATTTGCTTTGCTCTCAGCACATCGCTATTCTTGGTGGCGTGTTCCATTTACCCAAATCCACTAATAGTGTTGTGCCTAATGAAGAAAAAGTGTTTCTTCCAATCGAGAGAAGATTGATCGGTTTTCTTAATCAAGCGGACACCACTCAAGTTATCGGTTCTCTACGAAAGCTTGATACCGGCCAGGGGTTCTTCTTAATTTGTTTGCTTTGGTAAAAGGTCTAAGCAGTGACAAGGAGAAAGGGGGTCAAAACACCTACACCAAATTAAAAAACCGGTAATGGCCCTTATACTATTGGGAACTATCGGCCAAGCCCAGTGTCGTAATATCGAAGTATTTCGGGAAAGCCGGAGGAAGAGGAAATCGAGACCCGCATTCAAATTGTTCTTTATAAGCAGATGCAGTACCAGCGAGGAGGAAGCGAAGCACTCTTTCCAGTGCGGGACGGATAGGCATAAGTATTCTTGTTTATTCCAACCTATCGCGAGATATCGTGATATCTGAATCCTTTAATTTGGAATCGATTCCGTGGCAAGCCATCATTTTCTTGGTTTCGTAGGTCCTCCTCAATGCTCTTATGGCGCGAGATAAACCGGAAATGTTGTATTCGGTCGGAGGTGATTCGACAAGGGAAGGAACAATAGAGGCAATCAAGTGCGGGGGAAGAATAGAGAAGAGAGGATTTTCACCGGGATTGGAAATCTCAGGCAGATTTGGATTCATAAGGAGCAAAAACAAAAAAGAGAATAGATTTCAATTGAAGCAAAGATGAAGGACTTACTAGTTAATTGAGGGAGCGAAGTCGTCAAATTGAATCTCTGTGTCTTTAAATAATGATGGATTTTTGCGTAATCCGATAGATTTAACAAGCTTTTAACCAAAGGATGGGACGCTTGGGCTACGCATTGATTGAAGTGACAGAGCGTGTGCACTTATAGGGGCGTTTGAGTTAACCGAGACCACAGGTGGAGAGGCCATCGGACGGTACACGTGGAAGCGACTTTGGAATCGAGATCTTAATCTATAATAAAGGCCGGACTGATCGAATAAGATCTAGGGGCTTTGATCGGGGTGACCGGATCGATCCACGTGTCGAAGCGAACGGAGGCGTCAGGCGAGCGGAGACAGGACCGCGACTCGATCGATCAGGCGAGTCCACGATATGGAAGAAGAAAGGCGACGAGGCGGGTCCTTGGCCTGGAAGCGAGCGGACGGCGGAGTTCTAACCAGGAAAAGAAGGCTGACCTGGCCAAGGCAGGTCCCTGGTCGCCTGAAGCAGATCGAAGACATCCTCATCTGAACCAAGAGCAGTTATTGAACGTGAGGCGTGGGGGTTTATATAACCGCCCACTAACCCCATTATCACGAATAACCGCCTGAACTACGGGGGGACTTGATTCCA
Source organism: Gentiana macrophylla (assembly GCA_026214975.1). NCBI lineage: Eukaryota > Viridiplantae > Streptophyta > Magnoliopsida > Gentianales > Gentianaceae > Gentiana > Gentiana macrophylla. The sequence continues at coordinate 102,104,167 of CM047811.1, forward strand.
AGTATATACTTGGATACGTAGGCAGCTTATTGATTAAGTTCAGTCCAAGAGAAAAACGCTACGACTCTCTGTAAAATCCTAGAGCAAGTAAGACCCGATTAATTGTTCGTTTCAATCTTAGATCGATCATTATACTTGGGCCATCAAAACTTGAATATGAAGTATATAATATCATTTATTATGTTTTTTTTTATTTCTCTCTTCCGGTAATTATTATTAGTACTATGTGTAGATTAAAAATGAGGCAGCCGTAATTACATTTAACTATTTTTAGTTATGTAATTATTGACATTAAATCATTAACTATTTTCTTTAAAATCTGATAAATCCGAACCGTTTTTGTTTTAGTGATTAAGTTTATGTCGGTCGGTTCGGTTCGATTAATCGAAATAGATTGTTTGGTTCGGTCCGGTAACCGAAACTTGTAATATAACTAGTTGTGTTTAAGTGATTAAGTTTATGTCGTATGCAACGTGTAATTAATAAATCGAAGTCGAGTCAATTTTTAAACCTTACGAGGCGTATATTTGAGCGCACGGAGAAATATTATTTATTGTATAGCTACTACGCTTAAAATTTACGACGACATTAATAGAGCGTCGTAAGTTCTAATGATATCATTTTAACGACATGTTTTTTATGATATCCACGACGTGCATATAAAGCATGTTGTAAATCGTTTGCACATCAAGCTTGATCTAATATTTCCTCAATGCGGGTGCCTTTAACTAATGGACAAATCTAAGTGCTTTTGTTTAATTTAGTACCGTGACAAATGTTATTAACCCTATATTAGAGGATTAATTATAAGTGAATGTTGCATGCGATGCGTAAACGATTCGAGTCGAATTAAAATTTAAGTTTTTCGACTCAAACGTACTTCAAATTTTATGACTTCGAGTTTAAGTAGGAACGTGCATGACTATCAGACTCAAACTTTGATCATTCACGTATTCAAACTCGAGAAAATCTCAAATTCGATTCCAACGTATATTTTTTTAAGCAAGCACAACAAATTATAACTAACAAAGTGTATATGTAAGCAATTTTAAACTAATTTGATAAAAGATGATTCATTTTATAAATGAAACTTCATTAGTATGGACGTAACTTCATTTTTCCTTAAAAAAATTAAAAAATTCTAATGCAATACTAATCGAGTGGGTCGTGTTTTAACTGAATTTCCCATCTTAATCAACAAATAGAGGCCCCACGGACACGTCCCCACAACAGAAAAGCACGTCCTCTCTCTTCCTCACAGCGTGAACGCTGTGAAGGTACTCTGCTACAGATATTCCTCTCTACTCTCCCAGATTTTTTCCATTTCATTTTCTCTATTAAAACCAGATGTCATTCTCCGTAGCTGTTTTGGGTTACATTCATCAGCGGCTCATTTTGATTGGGGTTGTTTCATAAGAAACAGTACGGCACTTATTTTTGTTTCCCTTGAATTCTAGTTAATGTTGGTAATGTTAAGTTCAAGCTATGATTTTAGAGTGGTTATTTTTTGATTTTGATATAAATTTTGACGAGAAAACTCATCTTTCTTCCCCTTTTCAAATTGTATAGATTCCATTGTACAAGTTTTCTCACTGAAAGTTTGGCCGTTCCGATCCTCTCCGGTTGGTTTTTTTACTTGAATTCCAGTTATTGTGTTTTTTGATTTTGATATAAATTTTGACGAGAAAACTCATCTTTCTCCCCTTTTCATATTGTGTAGATTTCGTTGTATAAGTTTTCCGACTAAAAGTTTCGGGGACCAGCTGCACGATCCTCTCCGGTTGGTTTTTTTTCTTGATTTCTTCCCTTTGAATTCCAGTTATTGTTGGTAATCTGAAGTGGATGCTATGATCTTAGATGGTTATTTTTTTATTTTGAAATAAATTTTGACGAGAAAACTCACGTTTATTTCTGTTCATCTGGAGGAACTGAAAAACTAGCTAAAAAATTTGTTGAAGCTAGCCTAATTTCTTCAAGTTTTGGTCGATGATTTAATTTGTTCTCATGTCTAATTAATTCTTGCTATAATCCTGAGCTGGTTGAATGTACGTTGTAGGGCGGGTGGTTAATATTTTTTTTTCGGATACGAAAGAAAAACACGGACACACAATTTTTTTACAATTTTGTCTCCACCGGACTCGAACCCGAATCCTAGGGGTTATTTAAATCCTTGAATCTTTCTATTTCTTGTTGAATCTTGTGTCTTGCTATTAGATGTTGTACAACAGCTTCTTTTTACTTTTTGTTGTACAGGAGCTTTTTTTTCTTTTTGATATTACAAAGTGCATGGATGCTGTTCATCTTGTGGAAATGAAAAACCAAAAAAATTGTTGATGCTAATTTCTTGATCAAGTTTTGTTTGATTATGTTACATATTGATTTTGACATTAATTCATCGCATCAAAATACATCACCGTTTTTTTTTTTTTTTTTTTTTTTTTTTGTGGTGATTTCACTGATTTGTTATGTTGGGTTTTTAAACAGAAAATGAATCGCATTATCTCTGGGAAAATTTTCAAATTAGCTGGTCAGGTTCAGCGTTACAGCACAAGAATTGTGAAACCCAAACCACCAACTAAGACTGTTTTAACCCCACAGTCATTTCCGCCATTCAGTTGGGTGGAAAGGGGTGCCATAACCCCAGTGAAAAACCAAGGGGACAATCCGACGTGTTGGGCGCACACTCCCGTAGACGCCCTGGAACCCATGCATTTTATTGCTACGAACCGGCTACTTGAGTTTTCTCCGGGATTCATTGTGGATAGGGCGAAGAAATCGGAGGAGGGACACCCAATTGAAATGGGTATTCAGCTAGCAAAGGACTATGGGGGGCTGCCGTTGTTAAAAGATTACCCAACACCTATGGGATTCAAGTATAAGGCGGCAAAATTGGTTCCTCTTGGTATCAAACGGGTTGAGCATTTGCATGCTCGCAACCCAGCCTCTTCATATGGTGAAAGCTTTGGAACGTCAGCCAATAGCAGTCGGGTTTAGGATGTTTCAAGAATTTGACGAGTATGGAGATGACATAATTCGCAGTTACACAAAGTATCCACGGAAACATAAAAGAAACGTCGGACATGGGGGGGTTATAGTTGGACACGACTATGATGGTAAACGTCACTTTTACATTGTCAAGAACTGCTGGGGCACCGAGTGGGGAGAGGAAGGCTACTTCAAAATCTTTAGTGAATTGGAGGTGTTTGATGAGGCATTCATCCCCATTTGCAGTAAGTTATTAGATCTTTATAGAGTAGACTAATTAATGATAACAGCATTTTTTTTTTTTTTTGGTAATTAATTGTGTAACCTTTGATGTTTCTTTTCATTTCTTTTCAGATCCTAAACGCATCATTAATCATGAGGTTGTCGATGAGGAGGACGATGAGCCTTGAACCATGATCGAAGTAACCTGGCCGGCCCTTCAAGACACATGAAGATCTTGAGCCATGAATTCCACTAATTGTCTCTGTGTTATGTGTTTTTTTTTTTTTTTTTTTTTTTTTTTTTTTTTTTTAAGAGATGAAAGATCTTGATATTGATCATGTAGTATGACTAAATGCTACTGTCACTTACCTATCTACTTGCTAGCTATTGTTGCGTGGAGAGCAGTGCTGTCCTGTTACTGCCTATGCAAACAGGTGGAGGTGATACTATCTGGGCTTGGACCGTTTTCTTTTCTAATACATAATTTTCTAGTTTTATGCTAATGGCCCAAAAAGAAATTAAAGGAACTTCTTGTGCTTAATATAATGGCCGTAGTGGTCCGAATTATTTTACAGGAAGCCAATCGTTACCCTTAATTTCATTCTCTACACACCTTTTCTGTTTCTGTTTCAATTTTAAACTTAATAAATAAAGGGGAATGGTTTAAAATGATAAAAAAAATGGGAGAAAACAGGAATCAGGACAGTGAAACTATAAATTTGGTGATAATGGCAAATCCACTATTCATAACCCAAAATTCACATTTGTCACTTTGAAATGAAAATGCGCAAAAATAATGTTTATTTATCGCGTGGAATATGATACGTCCTTTTTACCCAGAAAAATATTTCACTGTCATCTTTACATATTTCTATGTTCAAATTGTTTTTTTCCGACAATAAACCCATAAATAAAACACTCTTATAATCACTCTTTATATAGCTCTCCAAAACACTTCGATTTTGTGCCTAATCCAAAAAACTTCAATGAACCTACAGGTCGGCCTAAGTCCTTCTCGGTCATAACATCTTACGCACGCATTAAATCAGATAAATACGGAAAGAATCCTTAAATATAACTACTCTGATCCTGGCATTCAAATATGCTTATAATTATCTCCTAAAATCAAAGAGATCAAATCATCATTATCTTTTCCTTAGGGAACACGAAATCCAAGCCCAACAAGGACAAGGCCTATAACGGCTTAGGCATTACACTCCTCTATATAAACAATCCCTGCAGAGGCTACAAAGACTTGATTCCAATACACGCATTGTATCGTGGCGACTTGAGATCTGATTTCTCAAGTGCGATCTAAACCACCACCAAAACACCCCCCACTTTTCTTTTATCGTTTTTAAGGTTCTTGAAGCTTTGACATATTGTCATTAGGAGAACAACCCCGGATTTATCATCGACGATTTCCAGCATCTTCATCATCAGTTCTACAATAAATAAAGCACAAATGAAAAGAAATTCCTACAAGTTTTGTAATTTGCATCATTAAGGACCCGATAAGGGTCAGGACCAGCAAGCGATAACTGAGCTGCGTCGATGAGCTCAGATGAATACTTCTTCAAGTTCAGAGAGATGCCCGATTTGGATACCTTTCAGTAGAACCGAACTAACGTTGGTAGGACAAATGTCCTTAGGAAGATCAGCCGCGTTCCATCAGCCCGACCTGTGCTTTTTTATGTTTATGTTTGCGGTTTCCACTTCGGGACGGATGAAGAAGAACCGACGCTTCCACTCCTTGTGCGAAGATTCCCCTGCTGTAAGGATTGGGATACCATTTGAGAATCGGTCGGGAGTGGAAAGAAATACCACCCAGGATGGTCCCTCACCTGCTTGCACTGGTAGAAGGTCCTGAACAGCTTTACCGATAAATTCACATTAATGCATCGGCACCAGATAGCAAACCCTATAATGGCTCTCACACCATTTGGGTCTATTTGGGCAGTTCCCAGCCTATAGTGCCTGAGCACAGCCAGAAAAGCAAGGCAGAAGGGCACCCTGAGACCACAATCAAACCGCTCTTTGTACACAGTACAATATCCCTATGGAGGACAAGTGAGAGAGGTAATGGTAGTAGGAGGCGAGGCGTCTGATCTAGATTTATGTTGTACTTATCACAGAGTGACATCATATCACCATGGGTCAGTATGGTGTCTATACCGTGACAGCCCATTTGTGCCCTCAAGGCCATGCGTGCCTTCAGTGATAATACGAATCTAGAAGTTCTGGAGGAAGAATTAGGAGCAGAAGATGAAGGAGCAAATTGGGGGGCTAAAACAAGGTGTTCTAGTCCTCTACGGTTTATCAATGGTAGAGGTGTTTGATTATGTGATGGAATCCTAAAATCAAAACCTTCACTCTATGATTCGGACTCGGACTCAAATAATTTCTCTATAAAGCTATTAGTAGGAGAAGATGCCCTCATCAACAAAATAAAATTCATCAGGAAGAACATATGCTTACTTGTAATAGTAAAGGTTGAGAATAGGAAAAGGAATCGGCAATGACTCCAACCTTCGACTTAATAGCAAAAGACGGCAAACATGTGAGTGGACATGTGATACGACGGGGGTTATAAGCCCCAAACACAATTTTGGGACACGAGCCCATTATGAAAACGTGGACAGAAATGCCTCGTTTCTCGGGACGTTAAGACAATGTCATAATGTTAACTCTGCCACGTGGCAGAACAAGTCCTTGTGAAAATTATACAAGTCTAAGAGGCAGAGCTGAGCTCCACCCAGATTAGATCAGATCTGACCTGACCATCAGTGCTCGTGCAGAACTAGGGGGCTTATTACGATGGTCGGACTAGCCCTTGCCACTTGTCAACCACCGAATGATTAAGTCATAAATGTAGACATAGAACGAGTAGGTAATAAAAGGCCAAGAGCCTCAAGTCTAACTAAAGAAGCAGACCTAAACCCCAAGTGGGAGGTCAGCTCGGCCTTCGTAACTTACCACCGCAGGTCGGCTCGATTCAAGCGAAGGTCGAGGTTCGCGAAGATGCAGTCAATATGGCTGGGGGCTCGACGCAGTCGGTCGAGCCTTCCTACTCATTCCTAGCGCACGTTCTTAATACAATCAGATAAACATGAAAAGAATCCTACAATATAATGACACTGATCCGGTCATTTAAATATGTACATAATTATCCCTAAATTAACGGGATACACATGTAATAATCCTTAGAGGTTAAGAATTAGAATCTTTGTTGGACTAGAAGAGGGATGAGACGTCTCCTATATAAACAATCTCTAAGGAATTACGAAAGACATGATTCTGAACAATTACATGATACATAGACAACTTGAAAAAATAACTCAGACTCAGTCTAAAAATACACACAAACCCCATCTTCTTTATTATTGTTTTTTGGATTAATTGCCATAAAATTAATTACGACCCGGATTATACATTGGACGAATACAACATCGGCAATCATCCTCGAAAATAACAAGCACTTTCAAACTCGAGCTCGAGCACCAGCGGCTCGAAAAACACATTTTTTTACTTTTAAATGCCTACTGCAATAAAAAATCGAAAGTGCACCCGGCAAAATAACATTATATAATAAAGAGTCCATGAATGAATATCAATATATATAAAAGTATCGCTCGATAAGGCTCATGAGAATTTGAATCAAAATTACACTTTGTTCGAGTTTGAATCATTAATCTTGATAAGTTGATCGAGTTAACTCAAGTTCGATAAAATTCTATTTGGCGAAGCGTTTCACGCGAGTGAAGCATCGAATTTGCTCGTGAACGACTCGACTCGTTTTACAACCCTATTATAATTTACTATATTTAGCAAACCCCTATTTGTATCTCCGGGTTTTTGACTCTCCATAAAAAAAAAAAAAAATTATCACAAAAAAAAAACGCCGCCAAATTTCGCCGGTGAAGGGGACGATGATGTACTTGTTGCGGGAATCAGTTGCGGGTGTCGCCGCTGGAATTAAGTGCAGGCCTTACCTGGATTATCGGTTGACGAGGCGGATTGTAAAATTGGTTACAGCGAGGTCGTTGGGCAATTGTATGGCTTCTGATTTGCCGGTTGGTAACCCGGAGACGGATGATACCGGTCGTCAAAAGAGTTACATGTTCCCTTGTTTTTAACGGAGATGAATACACATAAGAATACCGTTCCGGTTGGTAACCCGAAGATTGATAATAGCGGTGGTCGTCGTAAAAAACAGATAGATTTTCCCGAGTTTTTCAAGAAGATAAAGGCACAAATGAAGACGAATCCTAAGAAAAGAGTTTATGGCCCAATGGATCATCATGAGAAGAGATTTTATGGAGCTGATCATCATGAGAAGAAGACATTTTATGGACCTATTTTCACAGGGGAAGTAGAAAAGAGATACCTTGAGTATTTGGATATGCTTGACTGGAAATCCTTCCATGTAAGTTGATGATTTTTTTGGCACTTTCTGTTTCATACTATCTAGACATTACAATAATAGATTGAGTAATGGTCGGTTCATATGATTTGTCATATTCATGTTTTCTATCTAGACATTACCATAATAGATTGTGTAATAGTTGGTTCATATGATTTCTTTCTTTAAGCTTAAAATCATATTCAAGTATTCTAACGGGAGCAAGTTTTCTTAGTGATCACAAAGTAGATACCTTTTTGATTTGTGAAATGCTTAATTCATGATTTTCATGAGAATATTGTGATTCCCGGCTTCATTCCAGTCCTTGGTGAACACAGTTGTTTCTCTGGTCGATTCTTGATCTTCATGTGGTTTGCTCGTGATACTCCTTGTTTCCTGGGCTTGCATTCATAGTATACGTGGGAGGCTGGAACAAATTGTAGCAAAAAAGAAAAAGAACAAAAGAAAACGCATTTATTTTCATCATTGATGATAAAAAATGTGTTTTTTTTTTTTACATAACAAAGGAATTGTAGCATAAAAAGTCCACAAGATTGAAGGAATGCAAGATCTTAGGAGCTGTGCATTTTCATTAAGATTCAAAATTATGTATTATCTCCTCTCTAAAACCCAAAGGATGCGTGTGTGGTGTGTATGTGCGTGAGAGGGTGGAGAGTTGGGCGATTCTCCATATCAGATGGTCTTCCATTTCTATGGAGTACGTTTTGCTTCCATTGATCAAGATACATGAATTTTATCTGCCTAAGAGAAATTGGAACCTTTCTCACCATACCCTCTTTTCATATACGGGAATGGAATGTCAATTATTGACCTATGCTTACAGAATTTAATTTTTTTTTTTTACTACTTTTTTGTTGTTGTTGTTGTTGTTGTTGTAGAGGCACGTTATAGATTATCCGAGAAGGCGAAGCGAGAATGAAAAGAGGCTGATATTTGAGAAGTGGGCTTCACATAATGGCAGAAAGTATCCCTCTCCTGATATTCAGGAGATGAGATTTACATCCTTCAAGAAAGGCTTGGCTTTCATTGATGAAACCAACTCAAAATACCAGTCGTTTAGATTGGGATTGGGTTCGAAGCATCTCGATAGACGAGATGAGACAGTTTTTGTCGACAAATGTGATGGCAATGTTTATGAGTTTCCGAAGATGGACGATACCGGTTGTCAGAAAAAAATATATTTTCCCTTATTTTTTACAAAGATGAAGTCACAACAACAGAAGACCGATCATCACAAGAAGATACTTTATGGCCCAGTTTTCACGGGGGAAGTAGAAAAGAGATACCTTGAGTATTTGAAAAAGCTTGACTGGGACTCCTTGCATGTAAGTTGATAAAAAATTGGCACTTACTGTCTCATACTACCTGGACATTACAATATTGCATAACGGATCATATTATTTCATCCTTAGGCTTAAAGTATCCGTTTAGTGATTATTACTATTATGCTAAAAAAATTGATCCAAAGACATAAGTTGCCTTACTAATCTCATATGCTTGTTTTCTAATAGGATCAATTTTCTTAGTGATAACAAAAAAATAAAACAACTTTTTGATTGTCACTAATAGTAGGTATCTATCTACATTATGTTGTGAAAAGTTTGCAATTTTGAGCAATACTTTGAAAAAGGAAGTGGTTTTTCTTCTTCGTTCATAGGTGAACACAATTGCCTCTTTGGTCGATTCTTGATTTATATGTTGATTTATTATCAATTGCTAATTTGAGAACCATATTCAGATGGTGTGCTTGTGATCGACCTTGTTTCCTGGTGCCTGAGGGGGTGGGAGGGTGGATGATTATTATCCATATCAGATTGTCTTTTATTGCTTTGGAATTTCCGTCCATTGATCTGTATATACATGAATTCATTCCATGTGCTTAAGAGAGATTGGAACATTTGTCACCGTACTAACAGAATCATTTGCTAACAGAATCACAATTCAATCTTCTTATTGTTGTTGTAGAAGCACGTTACAGATTATCCAAGAAGGCGAAGCGATGGGGAAAAGATACTAATATTTGACAAGTGGGCAGCACATTATGGAAAAAAGTATCTCCCGGAGGACTACTATGAATTCGAAGAAAACTGTGATGATTCGGTGGACTTGGAATTCGAATTCGAAGACTTGGCATACGACGCCTTCGAAGAAAGGTTGGAGTACATTGATAATGTCAACTCAAAACACAAGGAGGGTCTTACATTGGGATTGGATTCGATGCGGACAAAAAGACTAAGAAAAGACTGATATCACGGGAGATTCAAAACTTATCGTGTGGAAGGCTTTTCAATACCCTATCATTCAATCACACCGCCATTGTACTGCGAATTGACAGGTACACGGATACTCTGGATTATGATTGTGGTTTTCAAGTTTGCTTTCCACTTTAGGAGTGACGATGCATGACAATCCGGAATTTATTTTCGTTTATCTCTCTTTATTTATTTTATAAGATGCTTCCATTTCGGTTGATATTAATAATGATGTGGTACAATTTCAAGTCCATGTCCACTGCACGTTCACTACATACTTTTTAATCAATATATTGATTAAATGGCTTCGTATCATAATCAATGGATAAAAAGTGTAAGCGTAAAGTGAATGTGTAGTGCTTGTATCACCACTCCTACATTTATTGGTGTAATTTATGATCTAAAAAGTCTAGGGCTACATTTTACGTAAGTTGAGGGAAATAAGCCTTGATGTAATTTAGCATTTTATTGGTGTAATTTAGCATTTAATTTATTTGTTTTTTAATTTTTTTTAATAAATCAATTCCTTAATAAGCTTTTGGGTTCATGGATTCAATTGTGGTAATAAATTAAGCGGGTCGGATTTTGTTGACTGTGTTGTAAGAATCTTAAGAATGTTGAAACATATATCTCCTTGTACAAAGCTGACCACACCAAATGCATTATGCATGTATATTGTATACAGCTATAGAAGTAGATAAAATTTTACACGGTACAGCCTGTTCGTAAAATCACAGAATATTGCAGTTGGAATGGGAAAATGCAATCTAAGTATCTTATCAAATGCAGAATTTGGGAGAATGCAAGAATGGTTCTTTTCTTTGTTTTTTTTTCTTCTCTGGTGTGTTTTAACTTTTAATGGCTGAATCGTCTGGTATCAGTTAAAAGCTCTCTGTCTGGTAGTACACATTAGCTATAGGCAATCATTGTTTGGCTCACAATTAGTACCAAAAGAATGGTATTTTGTTGTCTTTAATCTTTTAGCCATTTGTAATTTTATTGTTTCTTTAGGGAAAAAAAAAAAAAACCCTTGTTTGGGTTCTTGAATTTTTCTTTATTTATCATTCATGTAACTTGTAGTTTTGAATTTGATCTTTGTTGTTCCAACTTATGGATTCCATATATCATCATCAAGTGTTGATCACTTTTTCCCCCTTTAGTGTTTCCCCAGTTCATTTAATTCCGACACGATGTGAAAAAGCATCCTCTTTTTTCGCACACCATTGGACTTCATCTAAGTTCATCAACTCTATCTTTCATTGCACAACTTTGGCCCTTACCACTCTTCTTTTCTTTTTTTTCTTTCTTTTTTTTTTTTTTTTTTTTTTTTTTTTTGAAAGGAAAATTTCCTAGACTAGATAATATGTATTTAGAAAGTGCACGAGAATAACAAGTGTAGATGAAAACGTGTTGTTTCAACTATTGACGTAGATATTTCAAAAGTCAACCAGAAACGTGACTAAATAAAAATTTAGAATGTTTGATACACCCTCCATTCTTTTACTTAAGATGCATGAGAATATATACATTATTAATACAAAATTTTCAGACATCGAAAGTCCCTATATTAACTCTGAAAAGTTAAGCAGCCGTCTATCAACACATTTGTGAGGTGCTGTTTTGGTAAAAAAAAAAAAATCTTTTAGTATTTATTTATTTTTTGGCAGAACGATCAAATTTTATTTCAAATCAAAAGCAAAGGTTTATTACAAAGAAATCTCAGTGAAAAACAAAGAGTTAAGCACAACAAAAGTGGTATGTAAATAAATAAAACTCCAAGCCTTTCAGGAGCTATAAATTCCAGGCGAGTTTGAGGTTCCTGGTTCTCTGCACCATCCGAGAAAGCATTACTTGTAAGGGCGGGTTGTCCTGCTGTGGGTCGTGTACCTGCTTGTTTCTCCTGTGCCAAGCAGTGTAAATCACATCGCGGAAGATGTAAGGCCAATCTTTTCGATCATTTCGGTGAGTGACGTTTGCATCCAGCCAAGATTGGGTGTCAGTGGCTGCGAAAAAGGTTGTCCTTTGCCGAGGGGGAAGGACCTGGTGCCAATTCCTTTTAATCCAATAGCAGTCCCTCACCGCGTGAAGAGTGGTCTCAACGTATTGATTGCAGAGGGGGCAAAAGGAGGAATCTGCAATCTGCCTTCTCCGCAAGAGCTCCATGGTAGGTGTATGATGTAATATCGCCGGATGGATCATAGATCCACCCGATTACGCAGCGGAAAGTACAAGATCAAGATCTAAACAATCAAAATACATAAATAATAAATCTAACCTACGAGGGGGTTAGATCGCTTACCAGTTTATGGTGAATAAACTCCAAGAACAATCTTCAATCCAAGATCCAAGCTAGATGAGAAGCCACAGTCTTCCAACGTGTGTCTCCTAGCACCACCAGGTGGATGGTGTTTCAAACCGTTTGACCTCCTCGATATGCTACCTTAGAAAAACCCAAAGTTTTCCTAAAACTCAAACCCAAGTACTTAGGCCGAAAATTCTAAGCCTAATACTTCTCAAGTATTTCGAAATTATGTGTTGTTTTGAGGCTTGGGAGAACTCTCTTTATATAGGAGAGTAATCTTTATCCTCTAAGGATTTAATAATTAAGAGATAATTATTAAATTAATCCTTAATTTAAATATAAGATAAATATAATATATATCCCAAAAAAATTAGGATAAATAATATTACTATCTAATATTCCATGAGTTATCACTTAACAAATAAATAATTAAATCATATATTAAATAATTATCCAAGAAAACCAATTTCCCAATAATTACTTAATAGTCACAAAATGCGCCCCAAACCCTAGATAAATAAGGCCACACGCATTTTACACATATATTAAGCGAAGTCACTTGAAAAATATTTTCATGTATTTAATTATCTAGTCAACTAAACAATTAATCGCATATCAATTAAATAGTCCAATCCAACTATTTAATTATAATTGAGGTGAAACGACGAGAAAACATATGCTATGTTAGGAGCCACGTCGGGGACCATGGACCCATATTCAGTAGCTACAACAAATTAAATAATATTATCCATCAGACCGAACAATAATATTCAATTTATTAATTCCGGGATTACACCACCATAAACCCGAAGCTGAACTCGCCGAATATAGATATAAACTTACACTCAACTTTGAGTCGATAAGCGCCCATCGACATAATCATTACATACGGATAAATCCTCCATAGATCGTTTCGTTACGAATCGGGATATTTCCGTAAACCCCTACTCAAAACATCTTATCCTTATTTACCATTAACCTCTAGTGATCGATTAGTTCATAACTAATATAATATGAACTGGCGCCATCGATCGATTCTAGGATTAACAAATAAGGAAGGCTATCATCTAATTTCGAGGAAGGAATGGATTTCATATACGTGATAACACGGACTACTCACTCATTCGAATAAAGCCAACGATAAAGTGTCGGACCACGTACTCGAAGTGATCCTTACTAACACATCAAACTCTACCCTAGTCAAGCGGTTATGCGTGATCACGTCAGATTGAGATTAATCCATATATGATCATCTTGTGATTCGATAAGACTTCTCGATCACGGAATTATATCGAGAACTCAAATCAAATCGGTCGAATTACTATATGATTATCATCATATATAAATGCCCCACTTCAGTAATTATATTACCGACGATCCGGATAAGATTGTCACACCTAAAGTGTTCTGGGCGCATTATTAGCAAATTAATCTTGAGATCCGTACTCAGATTAACAAACGCTACGGACTAAGTTAATTTTAAGTACATCTCACTAACTCAATCCTCTTGTGTATAGCTATACACTGAGTTATGTGATTACATAAACGAGGTACTTAGGGTTTACAGTAGTGTCTTAATTATAAGCATACATACATATAATAAGATGAATTATTAATTTTGTCATAAAACAATTAGATAATTGTCTTTCGGGCACTACACCTAACAGTAGGGAGTGCATCATGTTTCACAGTCCAAAGGAGGTAGTTATAGCGTAGAGGACCCTTAAGTTTTCATACGTGATCCCAACTGGGGTCCTTTTCATCTTGGTCAGTGCGCAAAAGGAAATTATAAGCACTATATACCGAATACTTACCATCTTGTTCGCTTTTCCATTGGAAAGCGCCATTTGCAATGCCGAAGCCCTCTAGGAGAGCATGGGCCGCCTTTTGGATGCCATGCCAGGTAGAAGACGCCCCTACTTTTAGTGGGAGAAAAGGGTTTCCATAATTTTGAGCTAGCACATCAACCACATAGAGTTATCGTCCACAAGGATTTGCCAAACCAGCTTACCAAGGAGGGCAAGGATCATCTCTTCCAACTGCTTGAAACCAAGTCCTCCATCTTCCTTTCGTTTGCATAACTTCTGCCAAGAAATCAAATGCAGCCGTCTCTCCCCCTGTTCTTCGCCCCAGAAAAAACGTCTGCACTGTCTCTCCACATCATGTATAATGCCCTTTGGAATTTTTGTAGTTTGCATACAATAATACGGTAGTGTCCCAAGAGAAGTTCGAATCAAAATGGATCGGCCCGCCTTGGATAAGTGCTAGTCTTCCAATTTGCCAATTTCTTCTTCATTTTATCCAAGATAAAGCCATGGTCGCTCTCGTAATACGTGAGTGGAGTATGGGTACACCCAAATATTTACCCAAATTCGTCGTATGTCTCATTTTCAATCGTTGCCCAATGATAGCCTGAAGCTGACCGCTTGCGTTTGCCGAGAGGAGGAACCAGGAATTTTGTGTGCTAATCTTTTGCCCAGAAATGTTACAAAAGTCCGTCAAAATGCTTTCCATAATATCAGCTTGTTGTGTGGACGCTTCTCCGAAGAGGATGAGATCGTCCGCAAAAAAGAGGTGCGACAAGGGGGGTCCATTCCTGCTCAGTTTAATTGGCTTCCATTTTTTATTACCTACTGCCTCTGTAATCATACTGCAAAGAACCTCCACACATAAATCAAACAGACAAGGAGCAAGTGGATCATCTTGCCGAAGTCCTCTCTCCGGGCGAATAGACTCCAGTTTGTTACCATTCCACAGAATGGACAATTTCGATGTCTCCGGGCTCGTCATAATCAGATTAACAATGCTGTCCGAGCAGCCAATATGACCCAGAATGTGCTTCAAAAACTTCCAATTGACCCGGTCGTACGCCTTTTCAAGATCGATATTTTCCATCATACAACCTTTTGCTCCATTTTTATGTTTAAAGTAATGAACAGCCTCTTGAACAAGAATAATGTTACCCACACTACCTCTGCCTTGAATAAAAGTTGATTGTGTATGACTAACAAGATTCCCAATGGCCATTCTCAAACGATTTGCAACGACTTTTGATATCAACTTTACACAAACGTTGGTGAGAGCTATAGGTCTGAATTGAGCGGAGGATTCCGGGTTATCCACTTTTGGAATCAAAGAGATGAGAGTGTCATTTAAGTCCTCTGGGAAAACACACTGTTTCAAAAGCCGAAAACAAATTTTAAAAGCATTGGACTTGCATAGGACCAACATTTTTTGTAAAAAATAGCTGGTAGTCCATCCGGGACGGGAGATTTGAAATTGCCTATTTGGAAGAGAGCTTCTTCCACCTCTAACTCGGTCGGATTCCTGTTGATTAGACGGGCTTCAGATTCCGTCATTTTAGTAATATCGAGTCTATACTCCTCAAAAGTGTCACTGCCATTCTTGTAGAGTTGGAGGTAGAAGTCTCTGCCCATTTTTTGCATTTTGTCATTATCAAAAGTCGAGCTATTGTCTGGTTCTTTTAGGCAGAGGACTCGACGTTTCTGTTGACGTCTAATAGTAGACAAGTGGAAAAAATGGGTATTTCTTTCGCCTTAGACCAGCCATTGCAGTTGTGAGCGTTGGTGCCAATATGATTATTCCTGAGAGAGGACGGTGTCTAGCTCAAGATTTACTGCCGCATGAATTTGGGAGAGATAGGAGGAAGGCGATTGTTCCATACTACGTTCTATCACCTCGATCTGGCTAAGCAAGCCTTTTCCCCGAAAAATATTTCCAAACACATCCCGATTCCAGGTCTTTGCCTCCACTACAAAATGTTGTATTGTATCAAGAAGGGAGGCTTTTTCCAACCACGCTTTCTGAACCAGCTCCTCAAAATGCACATGATCAAACCAAGCTCTTAGGAAGAAGAACGAATCTTTTCTCTTTTGACGGGGGATACCGCAGTTGGTGTCCAAAAGTATCGGATAGTGATCGGAATGAACTCTCGGGAGGTGTTTAACCGTGGCATGCTCGAATAATTCTATCCAATCGGTGTTGCACCAAGCTTGATCAAGCCTTAGTTGCATTTTTTTTTCGGTTATAGGTAGCTCCGACAAAAGTAAGCCGAGGTCCCTGGAAAGGTATTTCCATCAGATTACAAGCTTGAGTCATCATCCACATCTTAATCATGTTTAGCCCACCCACGGGACGCCTTCCCATTTTGTCCCTTTGATAAATAATCTGGTTGAAGTCGCCAATGAGGCACCAAGGAACGTGCAAAGCTGTATTCAACTGAATTAAATAATCCCAAAATTCGTTCCGCGCCGATGCTGTGGGGGCTACGTATAAAAAAGAACATGCCCAAAGGATCTTTGTACTAGCCATAACAGCCATTGTGAGGCTCTGGTTAGTGCAACAAATAAATGGAAGAGAGATTGCCTCATCTTTCCAAAAACACCAGAGGCCCCATGCATAACCATGTGCTTCCACAACATACATATTTGTGAAATACGTGTTCCATAAAATCTGAGAGGCTCTCGAGCTTGAGCTTCTAGGTTCCATGAGAAACAAGACGTCCGGTTTATGGTCATAAAGCAAAGACTGTAAATGTCGAAGGAAGTCCGGTGAGCTGGCCCCTCAACAATTCCATGAAAGGATCTTCATTGGGAATCAATGTTGAGGGTGGGTGGGTGTCCAACCTCAGTCATCGTTTGATCAAACAACGGATTAACCAGCGCCCCTTCTATGTCCATAGCATGATCTTCCCCATTTCGGTTAGGTTCAGGAGGATGGGCTTTTATGTGGTCACTTGTTTTTTGAGGAAGTGCTTGATTATTATCCCTCCTTAAGTTTTTTGACGCTGATTTCCCATCCTAATGGACCGAAGCTTTAGCCTCTTCGTTTGAAACATCTCCCAAGGGAGGTCGGCTAGAGGTCCTGGATTTGTTTGAGGGTGTTTTTTTTTTATTGCTGGTGGGTCTCTAGCAGGCATGGTTCTTGTTCTTTCCTCTTTCCCGTGTCGGAACTCAATTGTTGCTTGCATGTTTGAGAGTTCATGGAGCTGTTCGAATCAGAGGCAGCAGGCCTCACTACTTCTTTTAATGACGTTTTCGATTTCGTGTTGACGGATTTGCTCTTGGTCATCTCAACTGTTTCGACTGGCCCCCCAGGTGGTTTACTCTGTCCTACTCTCTCCCTAATTTCCGTCACAGCTTCTGGGACTTTCACCATTCTTTCTTCGACCTCCTCACTGCCATCTTGAACATCATTTCGCATATCAAACCGGGAGCCCGATCCCGGAGTAACATCTTCTTGCGGCTCCTTTTCAAACACCCTTTTATCAGCCTTCTGGCGGTTACCATTAGGACGATTCTGAGGTCCTCTCCGTCTAGTTTGGGTAATCATCCATGGGCCATAAGGATTTTCTTTCGTTGGTCCCAAGTTTGTAGTCACCTGCACTTTTTCTCCTGTATTTTGATCGCTATCAGCATTAATCCGTGTCGGGCATGTCTCAAGTCTGTGTCCAAATTTACCGCAGCCAACGCAGATCATCTGCAAGCCCTCATATTCGACTTTAAACCACCTCCCATTCAGAACCACCGTGGAATCTAGGGCCTGGCCGAGGTTTATCTCCACACAAACTCTTGCATATCTGGCTCGAAGGTTTTGTGCAGCGAACATATCGATTTTGACAGTCTTACCAATTAAATTTCCCAATTCGGTGAAAATATCTCATTTAAAACATCAAATGGGGAGTTTTGGAAACCTTACCCATGCCAAGGTAGTTCGGATTGCCTCATTCGAAGGCTCGAAAAAGGGTGTCCACCTGGTAACATATAGATAGTGACCTTGGATCACCCAAGGACCATTTTCGAGTGCAAAGTCATAGTCCTCCTGCCTGGTAAAACGAACAATGAAGAAGCCTTCTTCAAGATCTGTGACTTCAATCCGACCCTTATGCTTCCATAATTCAGACAATCTTTTAGTATTTTACATTATATAAATATTGTTCGCATTGTTGTTTGTTTTATGGGTTTATTTATATAATTTATTAATATTAATTCAACCCTGGTAGTTGTCGTTTGCATTTGAGTTGTCATAGTGGGTCAAGGGGGCAACGCCCCTGAAAGCTAAACACCCTATTTGAACGTTTGGGCCTATAATTTGGCAATTTCTCAATTTAATTTTTTTAGCACGTTATATTAGTTGGCCTATAATATTCGCCTTTATCAATTCAAGTAAATTTTTTTAACACAATATAATAGGTCGGTTGGGATTGGATTAGATTTTTTTTTTTGTGAAACATCATATCCGGAGATCTCACCCGAGCAAATCTTATGTAAATGCTCGCTATCTCAGGCACGACGCCAACAAATTACACCAATAAGCAAACGATACGTTAATTTACTATTATTTTGTTTTCCATTGCGCATGGTCTTTATTTAGTTTATAGGACAAACACACGTACAACTCTTTCATGTGATAAGTCAGTCCGACCTGGCCCAGCTCGCCGTGCTTTAAAACGAGAAGTCAGCCTAGCCTGGCCTCGCTCGTGCAACTCTTTCACGCAAGAAGTCAGTCCGACCTGGCCCAGCTCTCCGTGCTTTAAAAACATGAATTCAGCCTATCCTGGCCCTGCTCGTGCAACTCTTTCACGCGAGAAGTCAGTCCGACCTGGCCTAGCTCGCCGTGCTTTAAAACGAGAAGTCAGCCTAGCCTGGCCCGCTCATACAACTCTTTCAAGCGAGAAAACGAGAAGTCAGCCTAGCCTGGCCCCGCTCGTACAACTCTTTCATGCGAGAGGTCAGTCTGACCTGGCCCAGCTCACCGTGCTTTAAAAACGAGAAGTCAGCCTAGCCTGGCCCCACTCGTGCAACTCTTTCATGTAAGAAGTCAGTCCGACCTGGCCTAGCTCGCCGTGCTTTAAAAATGACAAGTCAGTCCACTCTGGCCCTGCTCGTGAAAAACATTAATGCGAGAAGTCGGTCTGACCCGGCCCCGCTCGCCATCACTTTATGTAAGAAGTCAGTTGATGAGAGTCAACTTTACTATGCTCCGGTGCATGTTTCAACTCCCTTTTACGGTACTTTCGGTTCATTCCGGGTAGTTTTAGACCTTATTCAGGGCAAAATCGCATTACACGTCCACCATGGGGTAAACCGTCATATAGATGGAAAACCTCAGCATTTTACGATGTTTTTGGCCCTTTTCGAGCCCTATCTATCTTGTGGAATTATGCTCGGTTTGTGTTAGATGTTGTGACGCAGGATCTAGGTGCTCATGAGCCCGAGAGACAAGGCGTGGAGCGTATAAAGATGAAACCAATGGTTGGGGATAGAAGAAAATAGAGAAAAGTGAAGAATTTGGAGCCTGTAGGAGTTTGGCGACGCAAAGATGTTAGAGCACGCCAAAGTTGAAGCATAATGTACATTAAGTCACCGAACTCACTGGGGCACGCTAAAGATGTTTGGGCACGCCAAAGTGAAACAGAGAGTTAATGTAATCATCAAACAGCTTTTAATGCGCCAAAATGACTTTTCCGCACATTTTGGAGAATATAAATACCACTTGCACAGATTTTTGTAGGCATTCCACACACACTTTTTCACTTCCATACCCTACGATTTTCCCTTCTAAGTCGATTTCTCCCATTCTTCTCCCCTAGATTCACTCTTTTATCATCTTTTACTTGAATTCAACACAATCTAGCTTAGATTTTAGCTCAAGTTTCTTCTCTAATCTTGGATTTTCTGATTTTTGGGTCTTCTTCTTCACCAATTGACATGGGTGTTGAAAAAGCTTGATGTAAACTCCGATTCTCCACGATTTTGGTAATTAATTTCAGTTTCTCTTTCATTTATGGCTTTAATTCTATCTTTGATTGTTGTTTTTAGTTTTATTATGAGTAGCTAAACTTTTCATAGCCAAATTATGTGAAAATTGAAGAATTCACCCTCTAATTGATGAAATTGGGAATGAGTAGTGTTTAATTGTTGTTATATCGATTTAATTCATGTCTTAAAACTTGTTCTTAATGCTTGAATTAGCTTGTACACCTAGTTCATGAACTCACACACCACTTTTATAAATGTATGTTGCGAAGGGGTGTGGGAAAAGGGGTTTTAAGATCATTCTTTATAATCAACTGAGTTGTTTAGATTGATTAGGGAGTGAGGTTTAATCGGTTGTGAAATTGGGCAACTCTAGCGCGTTTATCTTGTCTCGGTCAATTAAATTCTTAAAGGCGGACTGTTGAACTGGGGCAAAGGGTGTTCGATTGTTGTATGGCGTCGTACACTAGCTTAGAGTTTGCACCCATGAACGAGTCGATATAAGCATTAGGATGGTTGGTTGGTAGTTTCCATTCCCAAATAATCGATTAGAGGGGCGAAAGTATTCAATTGGATCGTGGTTTGGCTATGTCTCTCTCTCTCTTTATCTCTTTAGTTTATACTTTGTTTTAGTGTAATTAAACTTGAAATATCTTGGTTGACCTAAACTAAGTCCAAAAACGGCTTTGATACTCGATGATTCCTCGTGGGATACGACCTTGCTCGCTACTATAGTGCATCCGACTCGGTACACTGCCGATTAAAGTCAGTCTAACCTGGCCATGCTCGCCATCATTTACGCGAGAAGTCAGTGCAAACTGGCCCAGGTCGCCCAACAATATGCGGAGCAGTTGGCTGCCATGAATGCCACGGCTCTAAACGCCATTGTCACATCGGTACGATCAACAGCTCCTCCGGTGCACCAAGCGGCCAAGCCCGTGATAAGGACATCATCCCACCAGGTTCGCGCTTTAACGCTGATATAATATTGACTCGCTCCATTGTGCATTTTGTCACTAACGGCAGGAAAAACACGCATATATCGAGTTTGCAAAAGCTCAAACTCACTGAAATAGTCAAAAATACTTCTGACTCCGTTAAAATATGATATCTGAGCTCCACCAAGTCGGGATCAGCAAAAAACACGTGAGATCTAGAAAATATGACCAACTCGCAGAACTTTAATATGCGAGGTCAGCAAAACTTCTGAATCAGTTCGCCAAAATATGACATCCCCCCGCGTCGGACCAAACGAACGTGCCCGCTAAATTGTTTGAAGTGTTAGTAATACCATCCGCACTGAAGCGATTTATGGATCTAGATCTATATAATACACGTAATAAAATAACTAGATCTATATCTACAAGGGGGATGTAGATCATACCTCTTGAATCTCAAAATTCAAGTTGAAGAACCGCAAAGGATGAATGTGAAGATGTGAAGAGCACCACAGTCTTCCGATCGTGTGATCCAAGCAATTCCCGGTGGAAGGAATTCTCGACTCGAACCCTTCCGATATGCTACACGAAAAAAATCTCCAAGATTTTTCCTCCTCTCCCTTGGCCGAAAAATTCTTTGCTCCTTACTATAAGGTGGGTGTCGAATTTTATGTGTGCATTAAGGCAGGATAACTCTCTTTATATGTGAGAAGTAAAACTTAGCCTCCAAGGATTTTTATTTATCAAACAAAATAAATCCTTTAATAAAAGATAATTCCATAATATTCTAGAACAAATCTAGAATAATATTTATCTTTATTATTTACCATAAATATTTATCCAATAAATATTTTATGCACATGTCTTATTAATCACAAGAAAACTAATTTCTTGTTCCCAAAAATAAGAAGGGGCGCCACTTTTAATTTATGACCTAGTCATAATTAATTTTCGGCTATAACACATTTGGGCCAAGTTTATGAAAAATGTCTTTTTCACATATTTAATTATTTAGCCCAACTAATTTAATAGTCTACTAAACAATTAATTCACATATCGTTTTAATAAAGTCCAACAAGAACTAAATTAATATTATTAGGATTCAAGGCGTCCGAGAATAGCTATGCTTATATTAGAGGCACGTCGGGACCATGGACTAATAATCAGCGACTCCGATAAATCAAATAAATAATTATAATTATAGAATAATTATATTCGATGAATCAATCACAAGAATATGCCACCATAATCCCGTGACTGCACTCCTCCGATTAAAAGATTATATTTATCTCCTCATGAGAATAATAATAAGCGTCCATTGATATAATCATTACATATGGATTAATCCTCCATAGATCGCTCATTCTAAATCGGGAAGTTACCGTTAACCCTTTTAGAACCTCTTATCCTTATTTACCATTAACCCCTAGTGATCAATTAATTCATACAACTCACCGGGTAGCTAATCGTGTAATATGAACTCGCATGCGATCGATCGGTTTCTAGGATTAACAAATAAGTGGAATCGGTTTATCTACTTCCATAAATGGAAGGAATGGATTCGTGATTCGTGATAACACGTGACTACTCACTCAATCCAAAGATACAATGCCAAGACGGGTAATTCGCACCACGACTCAAGTGTAATCCTTAACCGCCAAGTCAAACTTCATACCGATTCAAGCGCTTGATCGTGATCACCTCAGGATTAAGATATATCCATAAATATGATCATCCATTGATTCGATAAGACTTCTCGATTACGGAATTATATCGTGAACTCTAATCAAATCGGTCCAAATTCTATATGATATATCTATCATATATAAATGCCCCATTAGGTTCTCTTAACCGAAAGTCCGGATAAGACAATCACACCTATTGTGTTCTCGGGCGCATTAATAGCACGTTAAAGGAGAGACCCGATACTCTCGATTAACTTCACTACGGGCTAATTGTATTTTAAGTACATCTTCACTAACTCAATCCTCAGGTGTATATACCATACACCGAGTTAAGTACGTGATTACATAAACGATATACTTTGGGTTTTCAGAGTGTAAATACTATTGTCACATCGGTGAATATGAGAATAATAAATATGAATAATAACATCATTTCATTTATTAAATAAAAAATTACAAAATTGTCTTTCGGCATCACACCTAACAATCTCCCACTTGCACGAAAGCATGTGATTAATTGTTTTAGAGCACACCCTATTATTTAAAATACAAGAAACTATCACTCCCACTTGCTCTAAAGCAAATGAGACATGTCTCTAATACCTATAGTCTCCAAGTGTCGACTAAAAGCTTCATCGACGGCGTCTTAGTGAATGGATCACAGGATTATCGGCGGAGGCGATTTTCTTGACGGAAATGTCCTCTATCGACAAAATCGTTGATCACCCAAGATTTTCTCTTTATATGCTTCGACTTATCGTGCTTTCGAGGTTCCCTAGAGTTGGCAATTGCCCTATTGTTATCACAATAGAGAGAGTACTAGGATCCTCAAGATTCGGGACAACGCCTAATCCGATGAACTTTCTTAACTAAATCGCTTCTTTAGTCGCCTCCAAGGCCGCTATGAACTCGGCTTCCATTGTTGAATCGGCCAGGCCGATTGCTTTTGGCTTCTCCATTCTATCGCACCGCCACCAAGCGTAAACACCGAACTGCAGGTAGATTTTAATCATCTCTCGCCTGATCAAAATCGAATCGGTGTACCCCGCTAGCTCCAAACTCCCACTCGAATAGACGAGCATATAATTTCTCGGTTCTCTTCAAATATTTGATGAGGTTCTTTATCAGGCCGCCCAAAGGCGGTTGCCTCGATTTGACTGGAAGCGGTCGACTAATCCAACACCGTAACAAATGTCAGTCTCGCACACCTCATAGCATACATAAGACTACCAACAAAGCCGAGGCATATGGCACTCTTCCCATAGCTTTCACCTCTTCTGGGGGTTTGAGGCCCCCGAGTCTTAGAGAGGTAAACGCCGTGACGGGTTGGTAGAAAACCCTTCTTTGCGTTCTCCATATCAAGCGTACAAAGACCTTATCTATATAAGTTGCTTGGGGACAGAGCTAACATCCTGTTCTTACGATCCCTTATAATTTGGATCCCTAGAACATAACTCGCTTCTCCCAAATCTTTCATTTGGAATTGCGTGGTCAACCAACTTTTACGCCGGACATCATCCCCTTTATCGCTGCCAATTAAGAGTATGTCATCAACATACAACACTAGAAATACAACACTATCTTTGATAACCTTCTTGTACACACAAGATTCAGCAAAGTGTTGTTCAAATCATAAGACTTGATTGTGTGATCGAATCTATGATACCAGAACGAGATGCTTGCTTCAACCCATAAATGGATCTCGAGCAACTTGCACACCATGTGCTCTCGACCTTCTTCAATGAATCCTCCGTTGTTGCATATAGATTTCCTCGCCAAGAAAGCCGTTTGTAAACGCTGCCTTAACATCCATTTGCCGATTTCATAATCCAGACATGCAAAGAATCGAAAGGAGGATGCAGATGGTTTTCATCATGGCCACAGTGAGAAGGTTTCCTCGTAGTCTATACCTCTCGCCGTGTGTGTAACCTTTGGTTACCACCGTGCTTTGAAGGTTTCAACCTTCCCATCTACTCTCTCTCTCTTCGCTTGCAGAGCCATTTACATCCAATGGGTCTTTCACCCCGAGGAAGTTCTACAAGTTTCAGACCGAAAGTTGGAGTACATAGACTCCATCTCTTGATTCATTCGTCAATCCATTTATCCTTATCGCGATCCAAGAAGGCCTTCTTATAGGTCGGAGGATCATCTTCCACCCCATCGAGGCGATCACGTTTGCCTCTAAATCCATGCCGCATCGAGCCGGTGGGCGAACCACCCTCGCAGACGCCTGGTGGAAGCAGAATGTCGGAAGTGATCGTTGTATTATTGGTGTTGTTTACAGGAACATCCGCAGCCCACAATAGGCCTGACGTCATCGGAGAGTAATTCCTCTAGTACAATTGTATTTCGAGGTCTCGTGGTCTTTCATATAACTTTCTCCAAAAACGTAGCGTTAGTCGAGACTAGCACTTTGTTATCTTCCGGATCGTAAAATAGACCACCACGTGTGTACTTTTGCATAGCCTACAAACAAACATACTTTCGTGACGTGATTGTAGCTTGGTAGTCTTGTCCATCAAAGACGTGTGCGTGACAACCCCATACGCGGAAGTGACGAAGGATTTCGCGATGTCCGCACCACATCTCAACGGGTGTCTTTTTCGATGCACTTTGACGGTAATCGCATTCAAAATGTAGACCGCTTCTAAAGCATAACCCCAAAAGGATATAGTGTAGTGAGGCGAGCTCATCATTGATCTAACCATGTTAATCAATGTCCTGCTTTTCTCAAAGAACCCGTTTTGCCGAGGTGTCCCAGGCGCCGAACGTTGGAAACAAATTCTTTTTCACCAAGTAGTCAATGAACTCAGATCTAAATACTCACCTCCACGATCCGAGCGGAGGCATTTCAATGACTTGCCTAGTTGCCTTTCGCTTCACGCTTGGAACTCCTTGAACTTTCCAAAACCTCGGACTTTCTATGCAAAGCAGATAAACATAACCGAATCTCGAGTAATCATCAATGAAAGTCACAAAGTACTCAGATCCGCTTCTAGCTTGTACGCTCATCGGACCACAAAGGTCCGAATGCACTAAGTCTGAGTTCCTGTGGGCTCTATTACCCTTTGATGAGAAGGGACGCTTAGTCATTTTTCCTCCAGGCAACACTCGCGCAGACAGCAAGTGTGTCAACAGATGACTCACCTAAGGCATTAACCTTTTCAAGTCTTTTGAGTCTTTCCAAGGAAATATGGCCAAGCCTTAGATGCCACAAGTATGTTTTATCTTCTTTACTTGAGAAACTTTCGCTTTTTTGCAGATCTTTGATGAGCAGCGATTTTAAACATTTCAAAGATAAGTAGGGAGCTTTATGTGGTCTTACAAAATATAAACCGCTTTCATTTATAGTTGAACACAATTCAAAGCCATTCTTTGAAATAACAAATTCACCATTCAAACTTGAAACAGAAAATGATTGTTCAACTAAGGCGATTAAGAAATCAAATTTCTCCCGAAATTGGGAATAAAATAAACATTGTCTAAATGTAAAATTCTATTATTAAAATGCAAGTCCACAGCTCTCACCGCTTTAAAATAAATGAGCGCCCAAAGGCCTACTCGCAAGATCACTTGAGAACCTCTTCCAAACTCTCCTCGCACGAACTAAGAATCAGCAATGAAGAACATACATGGTTAGTAGCTCCAGTATCAAGTATCCAAGTGGACACATCTTTAGCTACATTAAAAGATTCCAAGAATAGTAATTCCAAATTACCTTTCTTATCTTTCCCAATAGCAACTTTGACTTTGCCATCTTTCACATCACGAAGATATTCGGGACAATGGCGCCGCCAATGTCCTACCTCCTTACAAGAAAAGCATTTGCCCCCAGGCTTGGACTCGCCAACTTTCTTGTCACCTTTTTCTTCATTGGCTGGGCACGGGTGCAACACTACCCTTCTTCTTCGGTTTTGCCTTAGGCTTTTGATGATGACTGGCCGCCATATTGGCTTCGGCTTTCTTATCCCCTACTTGGACCTTATCTTTCGATAGCAGGCCTCGTAGATAGTCGGCTCATTCAAGATCCGTGTCATGGTCAACTCATATTTGCCCATCGATAATCGAGTTTTGAACGGATAAACTCGTGAGTCAACGATTCCAAAATCATTGATACTTGAGTTGCTTCATCGAACTTTGATCCATGAATATCGCATCATTGAAGTAATCGATCATATTCGTAACATGACCATTCACCGCTTGACCTTTCTTCACTTTTCGTGTTGACGGCCAACCT
Organism: Gentiana macrophylla; assembly: GCA_026214975.1. Lineage (NCBI taxonomy): Eukaryota > Viridiplantae > Streptophyta > Magnoliopsida > Gentianales > Gentianaceae > Gentiana > Gentiana macrophylla. The sequence continues at coordinate 102,130,989 of CM047811.1, forward strand.
GATGGCATCGTGTCTTGCTTGGTTGCTTTAGTGATCCAAACATCGTAGTAAGTTTCGCATGATTTCTCCCGCACTCAAACTCTTCAACTGGGTCCTAATAACCTCCGACACGCCGCCAGGATGATCCCACGAGCCCGGTTATCTCGCTTCGATTCAAATGATTACGCTGCTCGATCTCGCCTTTACCAGGTTTTTGATCGCCGGCGTAGAGGCATTCGTAAGTAAGTACATGTTGCACATTCTCATACGTGAGTACCGTTTAAGTTACTCTTCCATTTCTTAAAATTGTTTCCGTTAATTTTTCGAGACAAGAAAGGTAAATTTGAGCGCACATTTTCTTTGAAAATAAAATGACATGTATTAATTCAAGTTTAACACTACTATATTAAATTTTAGGAATTGTAAACTAAAAATAAGTCTACTCTACCATTCCAGTTTTAACCTCGCATCTCAGTGCCGCCTAGGGTAGTCAAAGAGATGACGGTTAAATCGAGACAATCTCATCAATGAATAACTTGTGAGAATCAAACATCCCACGGAATCGAACATCCCTTTATTCATTGACTACCTTCCTTTTTTAGCCTAGATATTATCAAGAATACCCATGATGATGAGTGTGACCTACTATATCGGTTCTCTTAGGTACGCCTTGAGTATGCCGTCTTAGGATAGGTCGGTGACCCGACGAGTACCCGTAAAACCTATCCTTTCGAGACCAAGCCATGAATGTTGATAGGGCGAACACCATCCTGGGGGACGTAAATCAAAGCGCCTCGAGGTGTCACCCTCTCTCACTTACTTGTATCTATAGTAGAGGCCGTGGGGTTGGTTGTCGCCCCGCTCCCACTCAATAATTTGGAAGTGGTTGTGGGTTAACTAACCACGCTTTTTGATGTTATCATAAAAGCTCATCAAATCAAGGATTCCGAATGGTGTCGGTAACGTAGGGGCAAGCCTACCCGCCCTATTCGTTGGAACATATGTGATACCGGACTAAATCGGGTCAAGACAAATTTCATTGAGATAAGAAGGAATCACCCCTCCGCTCTCCGGTGTAGCTTAGTCTTGCCGGACCCCGTGCATACATCACACTAGGAGGGTTAAGTCGGTTGAGCCTAGCCTCGCTTGACCACCCAACCTATGTCGAACCGCTTTTATCCAAGATTTATTGTTCTTTTACTACCATTCAATCTCGTAGACACTACGAATTGAAAACGTGATCTCGTTTGGGCTTTAAGGCGGTTCACCGAGAACACACACCGAAAGGCCTAACGATTTCATAACCCGTCCTCGGATCATTAATTAGTTACTAAATTCATTAATTACCACGTATTAATTAAATTTCAACTAATTACACGAGTTTGTATACATGCCTATTTTAATTACCAAAATTAAAATTCTACATGTATGCATGGAGTGGATTTATGATATGATGCATGTCATGGCAATTCCGATTTTATATCTATTTTATGATCGAACACATAAAAAATAAATTGCGGAAATTTAAACACCGAGATGGATTGTTGGTACCCCCGTAACTAATCTATCCTAGGAAAAATAAATTACAATCTTGTTGTCTTCGAGTCTTGATCTTCAATCTTGAACTCGAACGCGAACACGAACCACTAACACCCGAGAGAGAGAAAAGGTCTTTTAATTAAATAAATCCAATTTATTTTAATTAATCATATGTTTATTTTATTTATATGCGGCTGCTATTTAATTATTTTCCAAAAAAATATATATATATTTTATTTTTTTGGTCGGCAGTTGAATGATCTAAATAAAAAAATTAGGTCACAAATAAAAAAATGGTGCAGCCGCAAAAAAAAAAAACCCTAGCCGCATATATTTATTAAACAGGACTTATAGCGACGCTTTTCAGCGTCGCAGAAAGTCCTGTAGCAGATTTTAATAAAATTCATCCGTTTCTCCTCGCTCATACCTTTGGTTTCGACTTGATCTTCAATTTTTCAGCAAGATCTTCATCTTTTCCAGCCGGATAATCAAAATTACAATAAAAGATGCTACTTTTACATATAAATTTCAAAATTGACGTAAAAATAAATACAATTCCTATGCTCAATTGTTATTAAACAAAGGAGGTACAATAGATCTAACGAAGAAAAAGATCAACCCCAATCCATCTCTTCAACCAAGACATTCATAACATAAAAAAAATAAACATGCGCCGGCCCTATTTAAAAAAAATTGGGACAAAAAAACTACATGTTTTACCACTCCTAGATCTATTATTTTATACGTATAAATATAGATCACCATGGTCTCTGATACCACTGTTAGTAATACCATCCGCAACGGAAGCGATTTATGGATCTAGATCTATATAATACACGTAATAAAATAACTAGATCTATATCTACAAGGGGGATGTAGATCATACCTCTTGAATCTCAAAATTCAAGTTGAAGAACCGCAAAGGATGAATGTGAAGATGTGAAGAGCACCACAGTCTTCCGATCGTGTGATCCAAGCAATTCCCGGTGGAAGGAATTCTTGACTCGAACCCTTCCGATATGCTACCCGGAAAAAATCTCCAAGATTTTTCCTCCTCTCCCTTGGCCGAAAAATTCTTTGCTCCTTACTATAAGGTGGGTGTCGAATTTTATGTGTGCATTAAGGCTTGGGAGAACTCTCTTTATATAGGAGAGTAAAACTTAGCCTCCAAGGATTTTTATTTATCAAACAAAATAAATCCTTTAATAAAAGATAATTCCATAATATTCTAGAACAAATCTAGGATAATATTTATCTTTATTATTTACCATAAATATTTATCCAATAAATATTTTATGCACATGTCTTATTAATCACAAGAAAACTAATTTCTTGTTCCCAAAAATAAGAAGGGGCGCCACTTTTAATTTATGACCTAGTCATAATTAATTTTTGGCTATAACACATTTGGGCCAAGTTTATGAAAAATGTCTTTTTCACATATTTAATTATTTAGCCCAACTAATTTAATAGTCCACTAAACAATTAATTCACATATCGCTTTAATAAAGTCCAACAAGAACTAAATTAATATTATTAGGATTCAAGGTCCGAGAATAGCTATGCTATATTAGAGGCACGCGGGGACCATGGACTAATAATCGCGGCTCCGATAAATCAAATAAATAATTATAGAATAATTATATTCGATGAATCAATCACGTGAATATGCCACCATAATCCCGTGATCGCACTCCTCCGATTAAAAGATTATATTTATCTCCTCACGAGAATAATAATAAGCGCCCATTGATATAATCATTACATATGGATTAATCCTCCATGATCGCTCATTCTAAATCGGGAAGTTACCGTTAACCCTTTTAGAACCTCTTATCCTTATTTACCATTAACCCCTAAAGTGATCAATTAATTCATACAACTCAATGGGTAGCTAATCGTTGTAATATGAACTCGCACGATCGATCGCTTCTGGATTAACAAATAAGCGGGATCGTTTATCTACTTCCATAAATGGAAGGAATGGATTCCGATCCGTGATAACACGGACTACTCACTCAATCCAAGACAATGCCAAGATGGGGTAATTCGCACTACGTGACTCGGTGTAATCCTTAACCGCCAAGTCAAACTTCATCGATTCAAGCGCTTGATCGTGATCACCTCAGATTAAGATATATCCATAAATATGATCATCCATTGATTCGATAAGACTTTCGACACGGAATTATATCATAAACTCTAATCAAATCGGTCCAAATTTCTATATGATATATCTATTATATATAAATGTCCCATTAGGTTCTCTTAACCGAAAAGTCCGATAAGACAATCACACCTATTGTGTTCGCGCATTAATAGCACGTTAAAGGATAGACCCGATACTCTCGATTAACTTCACTACGGGCTAATTGTATTTTAAGTACATCTTCACTAACTCAATCCTCCCGTGTATATACCATACACCGTTAAGTGATTACATAAACGATATACTTTAGGGTTTTTTCAGTAGTGTAAATACTATTGTCACATCGGTGAATATGAGAATAATAAATATGAATAATAACATCGTTTCATTTATTAAATAAAACAATTACAAAATTGTCTTTCGGCATCACACCTAACATGAAGGCCGGATAAGCCGAGCTCCGTAGGGCGGACTCATCTCAAATCGCTATGGCTGACACTTAAGCTCCGCAGGTCGGACCCAACATGATCAGCAAAGGCCAAACTAATAAAGACTGCGTGACAAGACTCAAATAATTAAGTCTACAGCCGACTTCGAGATTGACAAACAAACAACCAAGTATGTATCCAAAACTATAAGTTAGTGCATGACATACTGAGGGGAAAGATGTCCCGGTTATAAAGCACTCAAGAGACTGAAAGTTCAGATTAAGAAAACTCATCAAGAGTAAAATTCCAAGTCAGCAGGACTGACATCCGAGCTCCCTAGTATGGAACCAACTTAAAATCAAATCAGCAAGACAAATTCGACATAAACCTCATAGGTCGAACTCAACAAGGTTTGCAAAGGATATATTATAAATCATGCAGGACATACTCGAATCGAGTTTAGTAGGATGAACCCTCGGATCGTTAGTAATATCATTCGCAATGAAGCGATTTAAGGATCTAGATCTATAAATTACACGTAATAAAATAACTAGATCTATATCTACAAGAGGGTTGTAGATCATACCTCTTGGATCTCAAAATCCAAGTTGAAGAACCGCAATAGGATGAATGAAAGATTGTGTGAAGAGCACCACGATCTTGATGCACGTGTAATCCAAGCAACTCCCGGTGGAAGGAAATTTCGACTCGAATCCTTCCGATATGCTACCGAAAAAATCTCTAAGATTTTTCTCTTTAATCCTCTTGGCAGAAAATATTTTCCTTCTCCTCTCAAGAGGTAGAAGTCTAAAATATTGTTGTGTCTCAAGGCTTGGAAGAACTCTCTTTATATAGTGAGAGTAAAACTTAACCTCCAAGGATTTAATAATTAATACAAAATCAATTATAATAATCCTATTAAATAAAAGATAATCCCATAATATTCTAGAACAAATCTAGAATAATATTTATCTTTATTTCTTACCATAAATATTTATCCAATAAATATTTTATGCACATGTCTTATTAATACACAAGAAAACAATTTCTTGTTCCATAAAACATTGCATGGGGCTAATTTTACCACATATTGACCTAGTAATATTAATTTTTTGCCATTACACAATAATTAAGCCAAGATTATGGAAAATGTCTTTTCCACATATTTAATTATTTAGCCCAACTAATTTAATAGTCCACTAAACAATTAATTCACATATCGCTTTAATAAAGTCCAACAAGAACTCAATTAATATTATTAGGATTCAAGCGTCCGAGAATAGCTATGCTATATTAGGAGGCACGTCGGGACCATGGACTAATAATCGTGCTCCGATAAATCAAATAAATAATTATAGAATAATTATATTCGATGAATCAATCACAAGAATATGCCACCATAATCCCGTGATCGCACTCCTCCGATTAAAAGATTATATTTATCTCCTCACGAGAATAATAATAAGCGCCCATTGATATAATCATTACATATGGATTAATCCTCCATGATCGCTTCATTCTAAATCGGGAAGTTACCGTTAACCCTTTTAGAACCTCTTATCCTTATTTACCATTAACCCCTAGTGATCAATTAATTCATACAACTCACCGGGTAGCTAATCGTTGTAATATGAACTCGCACGATCGATCGTTTCTAGGATTAACAAACAAGTGGAATCGTTTCATCTACTTCCATAAATGGAAGGAATGGATTCGTGATCCGCGATAACACGGACTACTCACTCAATCCAAAGACAATGCCAAGACGGGGTAATTCGCACCACGACTCAGTGTAATCCTTAACCGTCAAGTCAAACTTCATACCGATTCAAGCGCTTGATCGTGATCACCTCAGATTAAGATATATCCATAAATATGATCATCCATTGATTCGATAAGACTTCTCGACACGGAATTATATCGAGAACTCTAATCAAATCGGTCCAAATTCTATATGATATATCTATCATATATAAATGCCCCATTAGGTTCTTTAACCAAAGTCCGATAAGACAATCACACCTATTGTGTTGTTCGCGCATTAATAGCACGTTAAAGGAGAGACCCGATACTCGATTAACTTCACTACGGCTAATTGTATTTTAAAGTACATCTTCACTAACTCAATCCTCGTGTTATACCATACATCGAGTTAAGTGATTACATATACGATATATTTTTAGGGTTTTCAGTAGTGTAAATACTATTGTCACATCGGTGAATATGAGAATAATAAATATGAATAATAACATCATTTCATTTATTAAATAAAACAATTACAAAATTGTCTTTCGGGCATCACACCTAACATGAAGGCCAGACAAGCCAGCCAGAAAGCTCCGTAGGCGGACTCATCTCAAATCGCTATGGTGACACTTAAGCTCCGCAGTCGGACCCAACATGATCAAAGAAAGGCCAAACTAATAAAATATGAAGACTCAAATAATTAAGTCTCACAGCCGTAATCGAGATTGGACAAACAAACAACCAAGTATGTCATCCAAAACTATAAGTTTGCATGACATTTCGAGAAAGATGTCCCGTTATAAAGCACTCAAGAGATGAAAGTTCGAGATAAGAAAACTCATCAAGAGTAAAATTCCAAGTCAGCAGGATCGACATCCGAGCTCCTAGTATGGAACCAACTTAAAATCAAATCAAAGCCAAGACAAATTCGAACATAAACCTCATAGTCGAACTCAACAAGGTTTGCAAAGGATATATTATAAATCTGCAGGACATACTCGAACTGAGTTTCGTAGGATGAACCCCTCGGACTATTAGTAATATCATCCGCAGCGGAAGCGATTTAAGGATCTAGATCTATAAATCACACGTAATAAAATAACTAGATCTATATCTACAAGGGGGTTGTAGATCATACCTCTTGGATCTCAAAATCCAAGTTGAAGAACCGCAATAGGATGAATGAAAGATTGTGTGAAGAGCACCACGATCTTCCGTACGTGTGATCCAAGCAATTCCCGGTAGAAGGAAATTCTCGACTCGAATCCTTCCGATATGCTACCCGAAAAAATCTCTAAGATTTTTCCTCTTTAATCCCCTTGGCCGAAAATATTTTCCTTCTCCTCTCTAAGAGGTAGAAGTCGAAAATATTGTTGTGTCTCAAGGCTTGGAAGAACTCTCTTTATATAGGAGAGTAAAACTTAACCTCCAAGGATTTAATAATTAATACAAAATCAATTATAATAATCCTATTAAATAAAAGATAATCCCATAATATTCTAGAACAAATCTAGAATAATATTTATCTTTATTTCTTACCATAAATATTTATCCAATAAATATTTTATGCACATGTCTTATTAATACACAAGAAAACAATTTCTTGTTCCATAAAACATTGCATGGGGCGAAATTTTACCACATATTGACCTAGTCAATATTAATTTTGCCATTACACAATAATTGGGCCAAGATTATGGAAAATGTCTTTTCCACATATTTAATTATTTAGCCCAACTAATTTAATAGTCCACTAAACAATTAATTCACATATCGTTTTAATAAAGTCCAACAAGAACTCAATTAATATTATTAGGATTCGACGTCCGAGAATAGCTATGCTATATTAGGAGGCACGTCAGAGGACCATGGACTAATAATCGCTCCGATAAATCAAATAAATAATTATAGAATAATTATATTCGATAAATCAATCACAGAATATGCCACCATAATCCCGATCGCACTCCTCCGATTATAAGATTATATTTATCTCCTCACGAGAATAATAATAAGCGCCCATTGATATAATCATTACATATGGATTAATCCTCCATAGATCGCTCATTCTAAATCGGGAAGTTACCGTTAACCCTTTTCGTAACCTCTTATCCTTATTTTGTCCACTCCTCCAGGAAGTCCTTCAGACGGTTGTCATAGACCGCACCCATGCCTAATTTATAAAAAGACTTGATGGGGAGATTGTCCCTGACAAATTCATCAATCTGACCCTTTGCTTTATCCACCCCCAAAGTGTAGCCATTGTTAGGCCGACCTTGCCTTATGTCGGCAATCTTCTTCAAATCTCGAAGACCGCCTTAAAGTGTGGAAAGCGTCGAGGAAAACGCCCCCGCCAATCCTCGGCTCCCTACAAGTAAGAAACACTATCAAAGTACAACACTCGAGTAAGAAAAAGCTTGCGTATTCCATGGACTTGAAGGCGTCGCCTAGCTCCACATCGATCATCCCGAGATCGGCTCTTGTTCCACATGTCGGGCTCGATAAATTTCGCAGATGAGACAATCTAAGCTTTGCATGTCCGTCTCAGCAAGCATATGTCAACTAAATTACATTGAGTCCGTTTAATAGAGTGACATCATAAGACCGTCTGCTTAATAGCGCGGCATCATAGCCCATCCGCTTAATAAGGCGAGAAGTCAGCCCAATCTGGCCCGGCTCGCCATAAACTTAACGTGAGAATTCAATCTAACAAGCCCGTGAGCGAACCTTTTGTACGCCCACTCCTACTCGGCATCGTATTTAAAGCTCGCCCCCGAGCAAATCTTCTCAAAATTGTGGCCTTACGCTCTCAAGCCTGACGTGCTTAAAACCGGTCAATATCTAACCACGACACCGACAGGCTACGCTAAAAGTGCCTGTCGTTATCTCAGCAGATCACTCTGCAACATGTCACCTCAACAAATGGTGTATCAAGTCGTTACAACTTTGCACCATGACTTTCATTTACACATCTAAAATCTCAATGAGTATGGGCCATTGATGTGTCGAATCAGGACGAGTCCCCCAGTTCCGGAAGGAGTCCATAGATCCGAACCTGGCCTATACGTAAGCCCAGAAACGGATTGGTCCCTTGGCCCAGCCAGTCCGCCCTATAATAGGCCAGACCAGTGTTGGAAAGGTGTCCTAAACCCAATCGGGTTGGACCGGATCCGACCGGGTTGGGTCATTTACAGTCTATTTAGTTCATGTAATAACTTTATTATGATTAATAAAAGCACTTATGTTATTATATATTGTTTGTCTTCATATTATTTGTTGTATATATATAGTAACGTCCCTAGTATCAATCTGTGATAGAGAAACCATGATAGTGATTATGGTTGATGAGATCTCTAATCACTATAACAAGGTTGGTACTTAAATGTCTCTAGTCTTACATATTATCAAATGGGACATTGATAGTATAATCGGACTAAAGACGTATTGGATGTCTTCTATCTTTTAGAAGGTAGGGATAGATCTCGTCATCGAAGTGTAGAGACACTTGGACCGTATGCGTGGACGTGTATTAGAGAATGCGCGACGTTAGACGCACTCCACTTACATTAAGTGTCACACTATGTGGCGGTTGTGTAATTATCCTTTTGACCGGAGTTTTCATGGCATCACGGTGTGGATTGTCATGCTTTGACACTATTGAGATTTCTCCTAACCACGGGCGATCATGCGGTAGTGATTGGGTATGATATTGAAGCACGCGGAGTATACATGATTGGTCGTCCGGGAATCGCGTATCTATGATTGGGATTGAATATCCGAAATGGCCTTCTTATAAGGAATGTCTAGCTCTCGAGAATCTTTGCAAAGTGGGAGTAAATGTGTTATTCCGAGAGAGCATGATGTCCAGATTATAAGATACGATCGTCAATGTATTGACACTCGAGATACGATCGTATGGATATTATTATAGCGATAGGATTGTAAGTTACACGGTAACTGCTTCACATGAAAGGTAGTAGTCATTGATTTTGACTCTTCCGATAATTGGGGGTCACGGTGTGTTGCTAGACGCTATCCCGTGATCGTTATGTATGAAGGGCATTTTAGTAAATTGCACTTTGTGTCTACGGCCAACATATTCGGAAGCCTATCGGGTCACACACATATGAACATCGAGTCGGATTAAAATGCGGTTATAGTTGATAACCAAATAAGGAAAGTTTATCTCTGGACTATAAAGGTTATAGTGGTAAATTAATGTGGAGGTATTTATTTATTATGAATAAATAAAATACAAGATATTAATTATATACAAATTAGATTAATTAAAGAGTATTCCGGAAGTCAATTTGTTGACTAATGGGGCGCCACTTTTGTGTGTATAAGATACACTTGGATTGTGCACTTTAATTAATAAAGATTGCCATAATATTAATATATGATATTAATTGATTTTGAAAAATAGATTTATGGTAATAAGATAATTATAATCAATATATGATATTGACAAAATAAATTATAATTAAAGAGATAAATCAATCTAGTTGATTTTTTCCTTATTTTATTAGAAAAGGTTTTCTCTCTTCTACTCAACTTGGGCGCCACCTCCTCATAAAAGGGAAGTGGGTGTCAAGCTCTTTTGTACATCATGTTAGGAAATCTACGCGGGGGCAGCAGTGAATTCAAAAATTTATTTCTATCGACCCAAGATCGACTTCGTTTAAGCAATAAACAAATAGATAGTAGACGGTGGTTACCTTGGTTGATCTAAAAGATCGACGCTTTGACCGTCTAAGGAGAGTAGTTCTCGCATAGAGCCGCCCAGTGTTCGGCCTCTCACCGCTAGTCCACACGACGACCCGCCGGAATCCCATCATGGATTGCTATTGGAAAACTCCGGTTCTTGCTAGACCGGCCTTTTCCCCCTCTCTCCAACTCTCTATAGGATGCTCTCCAATTTTACACAAGAACTATTAGTTCTTGGAATTGTGTTATACAAAAGAGCTTGACACCCACCTCCCTTTTATAATGGATGTGGCGCCCCAAGAGGTGTGGAGGAGAAGAAAACCTTTTCCCAATAAAATAAGGAAAATATAATTGATTGATTTATCTCATTTATTACAATATCTCATATTAAATAAATCAGGATATTGTCAATATCTCATATTGAATATTTAAAGATATTGTCAATATCTAATATTGACTATCTTTATTTTATTACCATAAATCAATTTACACATGTGTATATATCACATATATATTGTTACACATATAAATCTATTTTATATATATATATTACATGCATGCGCATGCTGCCAAACACTTTTGCACACACGCACACATAGGTATTATTTATATATATATATTAATATCTAATATTAATATTTGGTAATACTATTAATTAAATTGCACAATCCAAGTGTATCATATACACACACAAATTATGCCACCTTAGCCAATAAATTGGCATCAGGAATATTCTTTAATTAATATAATATTATTAATATCTTGTATTTAATTTATTCATAATAAATAAATACCACCATATTAATTTACTACTATAACCTTTATAGTCGTGAGATAAATTCTTTCCTTATTTGGTTATCATCTATAACCACATTTTAATCGGCTAGATGTTCATATGTGTGTGACCCGATAGGCTTCGAATATGTTGGCCGTAGACACAAAGTGCAAATTACTTAAAATGCCCTTCATGCCTAACGATCACGGGATAGCGTCACAGCAACACACCGTGACCCCAATCATCGGAAGAGTCAAATGCAATGACTACTACCTTTCATGTGAAACAGCGATTACCGTGTAACTTACAATCCTATCATTTGTAATAATATCCATACGGTCGTTAGTCGAGTGTCAAAACATCAACGACCGTATCTTATAACTGGATATCATGCTCTCTCGAAGTAACTCGTTTACTCCCACTTTGCAAAGATTCACGAGAGTAAGACATTCCTTATAAGAAGGCCATTTCGGATATTCGATCCCAATCATAGGATACGCGATTCCCGGACGACCAATCATGTATACTCCTCCGCGTGCTTGAGATCATACCCAATCACTACCGCATGATCGCCCGTGGTTGTGGAAACCTCAATAGTGTCAAAGCATGACAATCCACACCGTGATGCCATGAAGACTCGGTCCAAAGGATAATTACACAACCGTCACATAGTGTGACACTTATCCGTGTAAGTGGGTCGATCCCTAACGACGCATTCTCTAATACACGTCCACGTACAGTCCAAGTGTCTCTACACTTCGATAGACGAGATCTATCCCTGCCCTAAAGACAGAAGACATCAAATACGTGCTAACCTGTTTATACTATCAATGCCCTGTTTAATAGTATATCAGCCTAGAGACATTTAAGTATCAAACTTATTAAAGTGATTAGAGATCTCATCAACCATAATCGCCTATCATGGTTTCTCTATCACAGTTTAATACTAAGGACGTTATCATATAACAATTCATAATTGGTTCTCTAAAAGAACATATATATGACAACAGAAAAGCCATTTAATATATGTATAAACACAAAGAAATAGTAGAAATGATCCGACCCGGTCGGATCCGGTCCAACCCGATTGGGTTTAGGACACTATTCCAACAATCTCCCACTTGGCCTAAAACCAATCACTCGCACACACAAGACCAAGTTGAAACACAAGAATCTCATGCAATACTCGCAACTCAGCCACAGCCATAAACGGATCGCTATCCGTGGGGACTCGAGACTATCTTCATATCACGTTCCATATGACCAAGTCAAAGGAACCGCCTCAACACACACACACGAATCTCTCGGCGAGACCCTGGTCCTTGCTTCAAGCAATAAATCCACTTACTATATCGCCTATATAGAAAAGGTGGAAGAACCGCACAGTTCAAGAATGAACCTTCAGATCCATATCTTTGCTCCCGCTAGCCTCTAAGGCACTAATGTGTTTTGGCCTAGTTGTAGAATTTACTGAGTGACCCATCGCTAAGAACATTTCCACTCACCTGTATCACTTATTCAAAGTGATTTGCAAACCTGCATGTAGCTCCCACTCGCCTTCATAAGACTCGGGATATACGCCTCAGTATATCTACGTTTATTTAATTCCAAGTTTCAATAAACTAGGAACCTTTCCTTAACTTGTTTAAGGATATTCTCGACATTCACGATTTACTTTCATACTTGCTCATGACGGTTCATGAACTATGAACATCCGGCATTTCCTTTATGATGGTTCCTATCGCGAGAGCGAAGAAACCTTCCATAAACATCATCTTTCACCTTATCTTTAGGACCAATGTCCTAACATAGACAGATCTCGCGATCTATGCTAAACTTCTTTTAGCATCACATCTATATAGGTAAACTATAATCTAACAAAGATTAAATCTATCGCTATAGATTCTTATTTCTAAAATAAGAACCGCTAATCCAAGTGCTTTCAGTAAAGACCTTGAACTACCAAACATTAATTGATCGTGACATGGGAGATGATTCATGAGAGAGATATCCAATACCTTACTCAAAAATCGTAACACACTCCCACTATCCATCTTGCACATTGGGCATATCCTTCTTTTGACTAAATCAAACTCCTTTGATTATCAAACAAAGAAATTGTCTAGAGAAACTTGTTTGAGTCCATAAATGAATCTCATGGGCTTACATATCATGTCATCGTCTATGAACATCGAGCTTTCTGCCCAACGCCTTCAACACTATCATATAGTCATGATACGAAGTTCTAACAAGTATTATCTGAATAGAACCGGGCTCACCTTACGGGGACATTCCCCTCTAGGTAAGACAGACTAGGTTCATAACCTTGTTGTCACCGATGGAATCTAATTCGATTTTATGGCTCCTGGCCACATCTCTCAAACTCCGCTTTCAAACATTCTTTCATGAGTCGTGAGATATTCATTCTTCAAGATGAACATACCGGCAAACCTTTTCGAGGCTTGAGGTTATCTACAGACTTATAGAACTTTTGTGTGCACTGAGCAGTGATCTACACCTCATCGCTATGTGGCGTCTGCTCATGTTCCATTGGTTGAATATATCTTTGTGGTTCCCAAACTCTTTTGAGATCTGATTCACTCCCACTGTTTCTTTTGGAAGAAACACTTCCTCTAGAAGACAGCATGTTTGGAGACAAACATTTTGCTCCACGGACAGGTAAATAATATCTAGCGTACTTGCTAAGATATTCCACAAAGTTGCATATGTCGTACTGGGCTCCAAGCCTTTCTGACTTTGCCTATGACAACCTCAAATCATCGATTAAGATAGATTCGACATTATCCCCTTCCATGTCTAATATGGAATTTATTCAACCTTTATTCTTTGGAACTTGGTTAAGTATGAGGGCACTATCCCAAAACGGGTAAGGGATACTTCGCATGGCTTGCGTCACACCTTTATCATATTAAGTGTTGTTGCCATTTAGGAACACAATCTAATTGCGTATCCCAAAGATGGTATCCTTCAAGGGAGAATCTTATTCCTTTTCAGACGACTTCTGAAACACCCTTCAGGTATTAATTACTTCAATCCAATTGAAGATTAATTCCTAAGTAGCTCATCAATCTCATATTCGTACTAGCTCGAACTTTTCGGGCTTTCCGAATTATGCACTTCACTGAGTACACTTGACTATTTCTAAAAATAGTTATAGAGATTAACAAATAATTATTTGTAGCATTAATTGTCATAAGCCAACAAACATCGGTATGTTTAGGCTTTAGACAATTTTTCTAGATCTTACAACCTTTTCGAAAAAGGGTATTTTAGTCCTCTTTGGATAAGATACGTATAACCCACATGATTCATAATCATATGGTTCAACATCATCAGAATGACGTTTAATTACACGCTTCCCTTCCGGAGAGACTATGTGCAGAGTAACCACAAATCAAGGATAATAACCATACAAATATTTAGTTGAGATCTTATCACATATATCAACTATATAGTGACATCAATCTAGTATGTTGGATTCAAATGACCTTCCAACTTTATCGGAATAACATTTATTCTTTACAATTGAATATGTCTCTCAAATCTCGACGGATAAGCGAAAGTACGTTCTTCATAAGAACCGAACATAATAACATTTATTTAGTTCCCTTATCGTTTATTAGATCCGAATATGGTAAGTGTTACAACGTTTGCTTCACCTTCCATATCGTATTTAATCTTTCTAATTTAATCGGACTCGTAAGATATCATATATCTTAGAGTTGTCTTTGAACTTAGACATTTATCTCAAACTCACTTGCCTAGAATAGAAACTTCAATAAGCTCTATATTTAAGCACATGCCCTAACTTTCCCTTTTAATCCTTTAAGCACTTGAGAAATGTTTCTTATTGTAGTCTTCATAAGACTTAATAAAGATCACAAGAGCTATGTTTTGATTTCCTTTCATAAAGAAAATCTAAAGTTTATTAAATAGTTTATTTAACCTTTTAAATCGTATTTAAAACATTAACTATTTAATTAACATTTAAGCAATGGTAGAATTAAGTCGATACTTAAATCTTACAATTTTGAAAACAACCTTTCCAAAATTAGATGTGGTTATTCTTATTCAACGTTTGAATTAATTGTCATCGTATGACTGAATGATCATCTTGGATCGTATCCAATATCATGAGCTTCCGCTTTCATTAATAATTAAAGTCTCGGAGCACTGCATCAATTATGTAATCTCCTTGTCTCTAACTACTATAACGGGATTGCTCATGTCATTGCTTATTTTAAAAGGATTAAAATTACTTAACCATGTTTGAGAACGTTTCTCAAAATTAACAGTCATAATTTGGTTTTACTAATCGAGAATTAAACATAAATATAAAGTTTGCTAAAACTACAACAAAAAAAAGGAAATAAATGAGTGTTGTTGTTTATACACGCAAAATCAAAAATGGTCTTTTGGTTTATGATTTTGCTCCCACTAGTCAACTACTCCCAATTGACTTTCAAGAATTACTAATTTCTTTAGTGGACAAGATCCCACTAAACTACCCCGACCCCCGCTTTGGTGGTGGGCGAAAATAGCATAATAGGTAGACAACTCTTTTGTCAATCGTATCTTATACGACTCTTGTTGTTTGATTAGTCAACTCTTTGACAATTTTCATCTTATGAAGTAGTCAAACCCTTGCCTCTAAAATCCAAACGACCGCTTTGGTGGTGGCGAGAGAGAATTCTTAGTCAAGTCATAACCCCAATATTCGTGAGATCTCATACGATCATATCTCGATAATGACGATATACCGAGGTAGGTCAACCCCTGCTTTGGTGATGAGTTGGATCCGAACAAGGGCTCTTCACCGTCATTATAATATGGGAGGCAATTTCAACTTGATTCTTTTGAGGTGGAAGTATTTACGTAAATTAATTCACTTAATTAATTTTAATCATGGTCTCATCATAAATATGTCTATCTCTATAAACATACATCCTACACATTTATCTAGATCGTGCCTAGTCATGCATCTATCGTATCATATAAAATAAATACAAGCACAAAATAAATAAATGCGTAAAGTAACCGGTATGATCATGGACTTTCCTAAAGTGGTTTGAATACAAATCGATTTAAACCGCTGGTCACAATCTAAGTGGTATTTGCAACCGCCAATAGGATCTTTAATGCTCCATTCTCCAATGAGATCTTTATTTTTCGTGCCTTTCTTTGGTCTCCATCTTCTCGCTCCATTCTTGTTACATTTAATTCTATCTAATGAAATAAATACACCCGCCGCACACGGGGAGCTAACGGAATGGGATGAATGCGAGAAAATAAACTAGGTCACGTTCTTCATAACGGCCTAGGACGATTTTTTTAAAACCAACAGAAAATTTAAATCATTCACATCTATCCTATCGGTCGAGTCCACGATCAATCGGGTCCATATAATCATATTATATCTACTATATCTAATCCATACAATAAAATCTTATGAAAAAGATAAAATTAAAATTTAACTACTTGCGTCTTAATTAATCAATTAACATTTAATCTATTAAATAATTTTATCTAATCAATTAACTAATTAACATTTAATTAATTAAATGATTTTAATCGAAATAAAATTAACGATTAATTTTAAACCGATTTTAATTTTAATTTTAATTAATTAGAACTATTCCAAAATAAATCAAAATTAAAATTATTTTCTTTTGTTTCTTTCTTTTGATTCGTAATCAAAAGGGATGCGCTGGTTTCTAAACCAAATTTGGCTTAGCTTCGCCACTTTCCAAAATCAAAATTTTGAAGTGGCGCAAAGCTCAGCCTTTCAAATCAAATATTTGAAAAGGCTGCAGCTTTATTCCAAATCAAATATTTGGAAAGGCCAAATAATTTTGGTTTTAGCTTCAGCCACTTTCCAAAATCAAAATTTTGGAAGTGCTTGCAAAGCCAGCCTTTCCCAAATCAAATATTTGGAAAGGCGCAGCCTATTCCAAATAAAATTTGGAAAGGCCATTATTATTTTAATGCCATGTGGCATCCCAATGGCCAAACTATTTGAACTATTTGTTAGTTAGCCACATGACACAACTAAACAAAGGAGATATTAATCACAACTATGAACAATATTGAAACACAAAATACACAAAACAAAATTTAGGGACCTACCAAAAGATGCACACCACCGACGTTGGATCGCTCCCAAAGCGCGCCGCCGCCGCAAGATTTCGGTGGTGGTGGTGCGCCCGATCGGCCGAGCACCCCAAAAGCCGCTTTTTTTTTTTTTTTTTTTTTTTTACGTGTATCGATTTGCGAATCAAAAATCTTTCATCTTTTAATTACGTGATTTAAACGATAAAATTAACTACGCAAATTAACATGCTTATTGCTTAAGCTCGAAGCTCGCTCTGATACCACTGTTAGGAAATCTACGCGGGAACGCAGCGGAATTTAAAATTTATTTCCTATCGACCCAAGATCGACTTCGTTTAAGCAATAAACAAATAGATAGTAGACGGTGGTTACCTTGGTTGATCTAAAAGATCGACGCTTTGACCGTCAGGAGAGTAGTTCTGCGCATAGAGCCGCCCCAGTGTTCGGCCTCTACCGCTAGTCCACACGTAACAGCCCGCCGGAATCCCATCATGGATTGCTATTGGAAAACTCCGGTTTGCTAGACCGGCCTTTTCCTTCTCTCCAACTCTACATAGGATGCTCTCCATTTTACACAAGAACTATTAGTTCTTGGAATTGTGTTATACAAAAAAGAGCTTGACACCCACCTCCCTTTTATAATGGATGTGGCGCCCCAGAGAGGTGTGGAGGAGAAGAAAACCTTTTCCCAATAAAATAAGGAAAATATAATTGATTGATTTATCTCATTTATTACAATATCTCATATTAAATAAATCAGGATATCATCAATATCTCATATTGAATATTCCCAAGATATTGTCAATATCTAATATTGACTATCTTTATTTTATTACCATAAATCAATTTACACACGTGTGTATATATCATATATATATTGTTACACATATAAATCCATTTTATATATATATATTACATGCATGCGCATGCTGCCAAACACTTTTGCACACACGCACACATAGGTATTATTTATATATATATATTAATATCTAATATTAATATTTAGTATCTTATTAATTAAATTCAGACAATCCAAGTGTATCATATACACACACAAATTGCGCCACCTTAGCCAATAAATTGGCATCCGGAATATTCTTTAATTAATATAATATTATTAATATCTTGTATTTAATTTATTCATAATAAATAAATACCACCATATTAATTTACCACTATAACCTTTATAGTCGTGAGATAAATTCTTTCCTTATTTGGTTATCATCTATAACCACATTTTAATCCGGCTAGATGTTCATATGTGTGTGACCCGATAGGCTTCCGAATATGTTGGCCGTAGACACAAAGTGCAAATTACTTAAAATGCCCTTCATGCCTAACGATCACGGGATAGCGTCAGCAACACACCGTGACCCCAATCATCGGAAGAGTCAAATGCAATGACTACTACCTTTCATGTGAAACAGATTACCGTGTAACTTACAATCTATCATTTGTAATAATATCCATACGGTCGTTAGTCGAGTGTCAAAACATCAACGACCGTATCTTATAATCTGGATATCATGCTCTCTCGAAGTAACTCGTTTACTCCCACTTTGCAAAGATTCACGAGAGTAAGACATTCCTTATAAGAAGGCCATTTCGGATATTCGATCCCAATCATAGGATACGCGATTCCCCGGACGACCAATCATGTATACTCCGCGATGCTTGATGATCATACCCAATCACTACCGCATGATCGCCCGTGGTTGTGGAAACCTCAATAGTGTCAAAGCATGACAATCCACACCGTGATGCCATGAAGACTCGGTCCAAAGGATAATTACACAACCGTCACATAGTGTGACACTTATCCGTGTAAGTGGGTCGCCTAACGTCACGCATTCTACAATACACGCCCACGCATACCCAAGTGTCTCTACACTTCGATAGGCGAGATCTATCCACGCCTAAAGAGAAGACATCAAATACGTGCTAACTGTTTATACTATCAATGCCCTGTTTAATAGTATATCGGCTAGAGACATTTAAGTATCAAACTTATTAAAGTGATTAGAGATCTCATCAACCATAATCGCCTATCATGGTTTCTCTATCATAGTTTAATACTAAGGACGTTATCATATAACAATTCATAATTGGTTCTCTAAAAGAACATATATATGACAACAGAAAAGCCATTTAATATATGTATAAACACAAAGAAATAGTAGAAATGATCCGACCCGGTCGGATCCGGTCCAACCCGATTGGGTTTAGGACACTATTCCAACACATCACAATTGCAAGAGTTCATAATTCTTGTGTAAAATAAAGAGCTCTCCATAGTGAGTTTGTGAGGGAAGAAAAGGTCCGGTCTAGCAGCCGGAGTTTTTCTCGATAGCAATCAAGGAGGATTCGGCGAGGGGTTCGTGTGGATTAGCGATAGAGGCCGGACGCGTGGGCGGCTTGCGCGATTGAACTACTCTCCGTTGGCGGTCAAAGCGACGATCTTGTAGATCATCCAAGGTATAACCGTCAAACTACTTAACGTGTTTATTGCATTAAGCGAAGAACGATCTAGAAAAGGAAATCAAATTTTAAATTCCGTTGCGTTAACTAGTGATTTCTAACAAAGTGGTATCGAGATGATTTTCGTGCTTAAGCAATAAGCATAATTTAATTGCGTAGTATTTAATCAATAGATGCAAGATTTAAATCACTAAAGCGTTGGAACAAAAAAATATTAGGGTTCATGGGGTCGGCCGATTGGCGCGCGCCCTCCTCTACGGCGGCGGCGGCGGCGGTAACCCTAGGGTTGCCGTCCGTCGGCTCTCTCTTCCAATGGGGAGATCAACCCTTTCGTTTTGTGATATTTTATTGTGCATAGATATCTCGTTTGTTTAGTTGTGTCATATGGCCAACCAATGGTTCAAATAGTTTGGACCATTGGGAAACCATATGGCATGTTGGCCTTTCCAAATTTTGATTTGGAATAGGCCAGCCCCTTTCAAATATTTGATTTGTAAAGGCTGCAAGCTCAGCCACTTCAAAATTTTGATTTTGGAAAGTGGTGTGCCTAAACTAAAATTATTTGGCCTTTCCAAATTTTGATTTGGAATAGGCTGAGCCCTTTTCAAATATTTGATTTGTAAAGGCGCAGGCTCAGCCACTTCCAAAATTTTGATTTTGGAAAGTGGCAGGCACAGACTAAAATAATTTGGCTTTCCAAATATTTGATTTGGAATAAAGCTGCAAGCTTTTCAAATATTTGATTTGTAAAGGCTTAGCTTACGCCACTTCCAAAATTTTGATTTTGGAAAGTGGCCAGGCCTAAGCTAAATTTAGTTTTGGAAAGGAAACAAATAGGAGGCTTTATAATTTTAATTTTATATTTTGAATAGTTCAAATTTAATTAAAATTGAAATCGATTTAAAATTAAATGTTAATTTTAATTTTCGACTAATTCATATAATTAATTAAAAGTTATTTAATTATTTGACGTGATAAAATAAAGACGCATGAGTAGTAGTAGTTAAAATTAGAATTTAATCTTTTTCATAAGACAAAATTGTATGGATTAGATGTGTATATATATAATGTGATTATATGGACCCCGATTGATCATGGACTCGACCAATAGGATAGATGGGAATGTTTTTCTTTATGTTGGTTTTTGAAAAATTGTCCTAGGCCGTTATGAAGAACGTGACCTAGTTTACTTTTTGCATTTATCCCATTCCCTGAGCTCCCCCCGTGTGCGGCGGGTGTAATTATTTATTATGTAACAAGAATGGAGCAAGAAGTTCAAGACCAAGGAGAGATAAAGAACCCATTGGCGTACAACAATAAAGATCCTATTGGCGGTTGCGAGATACCCTTAGTTTGTGACCAGCGGTTTAAATCGATTTGTATTCAAACCGCACCTAGAAAAGTCCATGATCATACCGGTTATTTTATGCACGGAATGTTGTGTATGTTTTACTTTATATGATATCGTAGTAATATGCACATAGTAGATGAGACTATAATTAAACCAAATTAATTAAGTGAATTAATTTAAAATTATTCCCACGCCAAAAATCGAGCCAAAATTGTCTCCCAATATTATAATGACGGTGAAGAGCCTTTGTTCGGATCCAATGATCGACCACCGGCGGGAGTTGACCTACCACGGGTATATCGTTATTATTGAGATATGATCGCCACGAGATCTCATGAATATTGGGTTATGACTCGACTAAAGTCTTTCGGTGATTGGCCACCGTCGAGGGCCGTCGACTTTAGAGACAAGGGTTGACTATCACATAGAGATGTGAGGCGTCAAAGAGTTGACTAGTCGACCTGGGAGTCGCATGCGATGCGACTGGTAGGAGTACCTACCTTTCGAAATTGCCGAGATTGATCGACCACCGTCGGGGATTAAGGCAACTAGATGGGGTCCCAGCCACTAAAGAATTAATTAAATTCTTGAAAGCCAATAGGGAATAGTTGGCTAGTGGGAGTAAAACCTTATAAATTTCTTAGTGCAAATTTAGGTTTTTATACATGAGCTTTTACTTATTCTATCTTTATTTATTGTTGTAGAAAATGTCAAACAAATTGAACCTTCGTTTTATCATCGAAAACAAGCTTGACGAAACTAATTTTCTCGATTGGGAAAGAAACCTCAAAATCGTTTTGAGGCACGAGAAGATTGGCTATGTCTTGGACGAGGCCCTACCGGAAAAGCCCGAGGGGTTCGGCCGCAGATGTTGTTGAGAAGTACAACAAGCAATCGCTACGACAAGATCGATGCTACATGTATCATGCTTGCTTCTATGACACCGAGCTGCGAAACAACATGAGTCTATGGACGCCTACTCTATCATGGTCCACTGAAGGAACTTTACGCTTCTCGGTCGCTGACCGAGAGAGTACGAGGTCTCGAAGGCCCCTGTTTAGTTGTAAGATGGCATCTGGGACTGCTTTGTGGGGTCACACGTGCTTAAAATGATCGGGTACATAGAGAGGCTTGGGAAGTGGGCCATAAGTTGGAACGAGTTGAGTATTGACTTGATTTCGCAATCTCTACCGACTCATTTCGCAGTTTGTGATGAACTATCACATGAACAAGATAGATTGCTCCTAAGCGGAGTTATTGAACATGTTGAAAATCGCCAAGGCAGCGTGGGGAAGGAAAGCAAGTGTTC
Source organism: Gentiana macrophylla (assembly GCA_026214975.1). NCBI lineage: Eukaryota > Viridiplantae > Streptophyta > Magnoliopsida > Gentianales > Gentianaceae > Gentiana > Gentiana macrophylla. The sequence goes on from CM047811.1 coordinate 102,153,582, forward strand.
TTTGGTCACTTCAAGCAAGGGCAAGGCAAAAGCCGAGAAAAAGTCCAAGAAGGCGAAGGTCGCACCTAAGCCAACGCCTAAGATAGCAAAAGACAAATCCAAGGATGCTTGCTTCCATTGCGGTGAGACCGGACATTGGAGGAGAAGCGCAAGGGCTTCTTGAGTACCAAGAAAAAGCATTACGATGCTTCGACTTCGTGTATATTTATGATTGAGATCAACATTACTTCTTCTAAGTCTAACCACTTTGGGTATTAGACATGGTTGTGGTTCTCATATTTGTCTGAATATGCAGGCACTAAGAAGAACTAGAGATCCGAGGAAAGGAGAGGTGGACCCACGCGTTGGAAATGGAGCAAGTGTTCTTTGCTGCTTGGCCGTAGGAGTTTATTTTCTTTCATTGCCCGAGTGGGCTAGTACTAGAACTCAATAATCTGTTATTTTGTTCCCGCCTTACGAAGAGCATTATTTATTTATTTCTCGCATTAGATGTTGATGGATTTTTTTTACGTTTGAGAATAAATGTTGTCTTTTTCACGTGATGGAATCTTTTATGGTAATCTTGGCATACTTAGCAATGGTCTCTACATATTAGATATGAATGTTGGCGTACTTAATATAAATAACAAGAAAGCCAAAACAAATGACTTGAATGAATCCTACTTATGGCATTGTAGACTTGGCCATATAAATAAGAATCGCATTTCCAAACTCCATAAAGATGGAATGTTGGATCAATTCGATTCTGAATCGCTTGATACATGCGAAGCTTGTTTACTTGGCAAGATGACAAAGTCACCTTTTAGTGGCAAAGGATAAGATCCAATGAATTGCTTGAGCTTATACATACTGATGTGTGTGGCCCAATGTCGATTCAAGCCAAAGGAGGATACTCTTATTTTATCACTTTCACTGATGACCATTCTCGCTATGGTTATATATACTTAATGAAGTATAAGTCTGAAGCTTTCGAAAAGTTCAAAGAATTCAGAAGTGAAGTGGAGAAACAACTGGGTAAAGAAATCAAAACACTTCGATCCGATCGAGGTGGAGAATACCTAGATGGAGAGTTTCAAAGTTATTTAAAGGAGAATGGGATTCTACCTGAATGGACCCCTCCAGGGACGCCTCAAATGAATGGCATATCTGAGAGGAGGAATCGTACTTTGTTAGACATGGTACGTTCCATGATGAGCTATGCAGTTCTTCCAAAATCGTTTTGGGGGTATGCTCTAGAAACCGCATCCTATACACTGAACCGAGTTCCATAAAAGCGGTTGAGTCCACTCCTATGAAGTGTTCAAAGGAAGAAACCAACACTAGGTTACATGAAACTTTGAGGATGTCCGGTTTATGTGAAACGAACCATGCACGACAAGCTGGAACCTAGATCGACAAATGTCTGTTTGTGGGTTATCTAGTGGAAACCAAAAGGTACCAATTTTACCACCACGAGGAACAAAAGGTGTTTGTTGCCGTGGATCGCCACTTCTACGGAGAAAGAGTTTATTCGGATAGGGTCGGTGGGAGTAAGATTGATCTTGAAGAAATTCAAGAACCACTTACGGATAACGATCCGTTGATGGAAGTAGAGGAGACACCACATACAAATGTGGCGCCACCTCTACCGTAGACACAATAGCACCTCGAAGATCCACCAGGAACGCCGTGAACCGAAAGGTACACTGGCGTGTATCTCATGGAAGATGAGGACCCTAGAACTTATGAGGAAGTGCTATTAAGGCATGACAAAGAGAAATGGCTAGAAGCCATGAATTACGAAATGGAATCCATGAAGGACAACCAAGTTTGGAACTTAGTTGATCCGCTTTGAGGAATAGTTCCCATAGGGTGTAAATGGGTCTTTAAGAAAGACCGACATGGACGGTAACGTGACCACCTACAAGGCTAGGTTGGTGGCAAAGGTTATAAGCAAAGACAAGGAGTTGACTATGATGAAACCTTCGCTTTGTTGCCATGTTAAAATCCATTAGAATTTTGCTCGCTATTGTAGCATACCATGATTACGTAAATCGGCGGATGGATGTGAAAACATGCTTTCCTTAACGGGAACTCATGCGAGGAAGTGTATATGACACGACTGAGGGTTTCACAACCAATGACGCCAGGATGGTGTGTAAACCGCAAAGATCCATTTATGGATTAAAGCAAGCTTCTCGAGTTGGAATCTTCGCTTTGATGAGATTATCAAACAGTTTGATTTCATCAAGAGCGAAGATGAGCCCTGTGTTTACAAGAAGGTTAGTGGGAGTGCCATTGTGTTCTAGTGCTTTATGTGGATGACATATCGCTCATAGGGAATGATGTGCCTATGTTACAATCAGTCAAAGCTTGGTTATCCAAGAACTTCTCAATGAAGGACTTGGGTGAGGCGACTTTATATTCGGGAATAAAGATCTATAGAGATAGATCTAAGAGGTTGCTTGGTCCGTCGTAATCCACCTACATGTAGACACAAGATCTTTGAAGAGATTCAGCATGGAGCGACCCAAGAAAGGATTGCGCCCATGTCACATGGGGTCTACCTGTCGAAGGGAATGAGTCCTAAGACAGAGGAGGAAAGGGCACAAATGAGTAAAGTCCCTTATGCTTCGGCAATTGGGTCTATCATGTATGCCATGTTATGCACAAGACCAGATGTCTCGTACCATCTTAGTATGACTAGTAGGTACCAGTCCAATCCAGGTGATGGTCACTGGATTGCTGTCAAGAATATCCTTAAGTACTTGAGACGTACTAGGGATATGTTCCTGGTTTTCGGGAATGATGATTTAGTATTACGAGGTTACACAGATGCCAGTTTCCAAACTGACAAGGATGACTTTAAGTCACAATCTGGATTTGTTTTTACGCTTAACGGCGGAGCAGTGAGCTGGAAGAGTTCCAAGCAGGAGACTACTGCAGACTCTACAACGGAAGCCGAATACACATAGCGACCTCGGAGGCGGCAAAGAAGCGATTTGGATGAAGAAGTTCATTAATGGAACTTGGTGTGGTTCCCTCCATTGAAGGTCTAGTGCCTATGTACTGTGATAATAATGGAGCGATATCTCAGTCAAAGGAACCAAGGTCTCATCAGAAGTCCAAACATGTGCTACGGCGCTATCACTTGATAAGAGAGATAGTTGATAGAGGAGATGTAAAGAGATAGAAAGTCCACACAGATGATAACATAGCCGATCCGTTAACCAAGGCATTGTCTCAAGCTAAGCGAGAAACATGTTCACTTGCACGGGCTTAGGCATATGGGTGATTGGCTTTAGGCCAAGTGGGAGATTGTTGGAAAGGTGTCCTAAACCCAATCGGGTTGGACCGGATCCGACCGGGTCGGGTCATTTACAGTCAATTTAGTTCATGTAATAACTTTATTATGATTAATAAAAGCACTTATGTTATTATATATTGTTTGTCTTCATATTATTTGTTGTATATATATAGTAACGTCCCTAGTAACAATCTGTGATAGAGAAACCATGATAGTGATTATGGTTGATGAGATCTCTAATCACTATAACAAAGTTGGTACTTAAATGTCTCTAGTCTTACATATTATCAAATGGGACATTGTTGGTCCCAGAGAAGGGTGAAACTATAGTCAGAGGGGGGGTGAATGACTATAGTGGAGTTTCAAAAACTTTTCTTGTGCTTTAAAAGCTTTTGGGCAGCGGATAAGTCCCTTCTTACTATGTTGTTTTCAAATCAGTTTAGACAATCACAGATATGTGTTATGATGTAGGCAAATTAAATAAGTCTTTGTAAAGTAAATTGCAGAAATTAAATTGACACAAGGCTTATAGTGGTTCAGTGGTGGTGTAATCCCTTAATCCACTCTTCTCTGTGATGATCGGAGGAATTCACTATTGTTTTCACAGATACAACAGTATGATTGTCCTTGGCTTCCCAAGCTTCACAATCTACAAGACTATCACTCCTTGATCGCAATGACTTGGTGATTGATCTTCCTTTCTTTTCGCTCCTCGAGATCAAAATCCTTCAACAGACTATCACAGTTTCAACTCCTTCTCGATTGCCTCGATTGATTTGCTTGATTTGATGTGAATGTGATTCACGCACTTGCTTGATCTATCTCAATTCTGAATATGACTTTGTAGTTCTGATATTTGAGTTGATCACTAGATGTATCCTTGTAAGTTCAGAGAGAAGGCTTTTCTAATTGACAGAGTTTCTGCTTTTTTTTTCTCAAATCATTTTTTTCTTTTTATGTCAATGCCTTCTATTTATAGCCTTGAATAGCCTTGATTTTGAAATTCCGTCCGTTGGCTATATTAATGAGGGAATAATCCTTGATTTTATTCTTGATTCCCCCTTAATTGTATTCTCCTTGATTTCAGTGATCGGATTCTTCTTTCAAATGTATAGCAGAAAATCCGTCCTTGATTGATCCTTTAATGATTGTGCATTTAATGCATGATCTCATTGAATCTTCAATGTATATTAAATCGATCTTGTAAGTGTCTCTTCACCGTCTGCAGAACGGTGGAGTGAGCCTTCCGACTTAGCCGTTAGTTCTTTCTTCGCCGTTTTGTTTTCTCTTTGCCGGCGATCGGTGTACTCACCGATTCTTTGCTTTCTTCTTTGCTTTAGTTTTGGGAGAATCTTTATACTTCACCGATCCTTGATTTGGGTGAGATCGGTGTACACCATATTGGAATATTGAGTTTCATCACTTGAAACATAACTTAGACTTATCCAAGGTCATCACTGGACTTCCTTGGTTATAAGTCGATCATAATCCCTTCTCTGTATCTCTCTTTGGTGCTTGGTGGCTTCACTCTGCCGAATGTCATTTTCACTTTGCCGTCCTACCAACTAGTACAATACTTGTCGACTCAACTTATACAACATGTCAGACTCTAAGTAAAGACTTATACAGAGAATTCTAACTTATTTCAGGCTTGCTATAACAGCTAGTATGGCCATCATCAAAACATAATAAAATGTTCCTAACAGACATTGATAGTATAATCGGACTAGCACGTATTGGATGTCTTCTATCTTTTAGAAGGTAGGGATAGATCTCATCTATCGAAGTGTAGAGACACTTGGACTGTACGTGGACGTGTATTAGAGAATGCGTTGTCACACTATGTGGCGGTTGTGTAATTATCCTTTTGACCGGAGTCTTCATGGCATCACGGTGTGGATTGTCATGCTTTGACACTATTGAGATTTCTCCTAACCACGGGGCGATCATGCGGTAGTGATTGGGTATGATATTGAAGCATGCGGAGTATACATGATTGGTCGTCCGGGAATCGCGTATCCTATGATTGGGATTGAATTTCCGAAATGGCCTTCTTATAAGGAATGTCTAGCTCTCGAGAATCTTTGCAAAGTGGGAGTAAATATGTTATTCCGAGAGAGCATGATGTCCAGATTATAAGATACGATCGTCAATGTATTGACACTCGAGATACGATCGTATGGATATTATTATAGCGATAGGATTGTAAGTTACACGGTAACTGCTTCACATGAAAGGTAGTAGTCATTGCTTTTGACTCTTCCGATAATTGGGGTCACGGTGTGTTGCCAGACGCTATCCCATGATCGTTAGATATGAAGGGCATTTTAGTAAATTGCACTTTGTGTCTACGACCAACATATTCGGAAGCCTATCGGGTCACACACATATGAACATCGAGTCGGATTAAAATGCGGTTATAGTTGATAACCAAATAAGGAAAGTTTATCTCTGGACTATAAAGGTTATAGTGGTAAATTAATGTGGAGGTATTTATTTATTATGAATAAATAAAATACAAGATATTAATTATATACAAATTAGATTAATTAAAAGTATTCGGAAGTCAATTTGTTGACTAATGGGCGCCACTTTTGTGTGTATAAGATACACTTGGATTGTGCACTTTAATTAATAAAGATTGCCATAATATTAATATATGATATTAATTGATTTTGAAAAATAGATTTATGGTAATAAGATAATTATAATCAATATATGATATTGACAAAATAAATTATAATTAAAGAGATAAATCAATCTAGTTGATTTTTTCCTTATTTTATTAGAAAAATGTTTTCCTCTCTTCTACTCAACTTGGGGCGCCACCTCCTCTATAAAAGGGAAGTGGGTGTCAAGCTCTTTTGTACATCACAATTGCAAGAGTTCATAATTCTTGTGTAAAATAGAGAGCTCTCCATAGTGAGTTTGTGAGGGAAGAAAAGGTCGATCTAGCGGCCGGAGTTTTTACGATAGTAATCAAGGAGGATTCCGGCGAGGGGTTCGTGTGGATTAGCGATAGAGGCCGGACGCGTGGACGGCTTGCGCATTGAACTACTCTCCGTTGGCGGTCAAAGCGACGATCTTGTAGATCATCCAAGGTATAACCGTCAAACTACTTAACGTGTTTATTGCATTAAACGAAGAACGATCTAGAAAAGGAAATCAAATTTTAAATTCCGCTGCGTTAACCTAGTGATTTCCTAACAACCAGGCCAAGCATGATCAAGCCCGCCTCACACCATCACGATTCCCGTCGTGAGCCAAGGTAATAGGAGTGAAGCAACAAGCAGCTAGCTTGATGCAAAGCACTGGGGGGAGACTCGCTCGCCCCTCCAGCTCGCCATCCTTCAACGTGAACAAAGCCATCACAACTAGGTAACAAAGTTCATAAACAACGCTCTCATGCCTCATAGCTCTCGGCTCGCCAAAGGCTCTCATTTCGCCAGCTCTTCAGCTCGGCACTCTAAGTCCGATCTCAGTTCAGCAGCGTCCCAGTTTGCTAGCTCGTCCAACAGTCTAGTGATAGCCAACTCATGGCCCTATGAATAGTAGCATCATACCCTTGACAAAAAAAGGGCTCTTATTTTTTAAGAACTACGTAAATTGGGCTTGATCCCTTACAGACTACGGGTACATAGGCAGCCTTCTACGGCTCAGTCATAATAAAAAACGTGACATTTTCTTGAGCGCCATCGCGTAACCACCATCATAGGCTAAAACGCCTCAAATTCCGCAAAGTCATAGCAGCCAGATTGGCAGAATAGGCTGCTTATCAACTCTGCAAGTCTAGAGAACCGTGGGAGGCTATACTTTTGCAGCGATCGGAGTCGACCTCGAGGATCGGCTAGATCCGAGGGATTATGACGAGGGTCGGATCAACACCTAGCCACGTGTCGCCTTCACATCAGCACAGTGATAAATAAAGATAGAAAAAAACATCCCTCAAGGGCCAGAACCCCCAGTACCCGAGCTGCATGAGCTCGCTCACCATCCTCCGACCTCTACAGGTCGGCCAGTGCATATGGTCAAGCCTACTCGTTCCTGACCCTACAGGTCGGCCTAAGTCCTTCTCGGACATAACATCTTACGCACGCATCAAATCAGATAAATACGGAAAGAATCCTTAAACATAACTACTCTAATCCTGGCATTCAAATATGCCCATAATTATCTCCTAAAATCAAGGAGATCAAATCATAATTATCTTTTCCTTAGGGAACACGAAATTCAAGTCCAACAAGGACAAAGCCCATGACGGCTTAGGGCATAACAGCCCAACAAGGACAAATCCCATGACGGCTTAGTGCATAACACTCCTCTATATAAACAATCCCTAAGGAACTACGAAGACTTGTTTCCAATACACGCATTGTATACGTAGGCAGCTTGAGATACAGTTTCTCAAATACAGTCTAAACCACCACCAAAACACCCCCCTCTTTTTATCGTTTTTATGGTTCTTGAAGCTTTGACAGATTGTCATTAGGAGAACAGTCTCGGATTTATCATCGACGATTTCCAGCATCGCCATCATCAGTTCTACAATAAATAAAGCACAAATGAAAGGAATTTTCTACAAGTTTTGTAATTTGCATCATTAAGGACCCAATAAGGGTCAGGACCAGCAAGAAATAACTGAGCTGCGTCGATGAGCTCAGATGAATACTTCTTCAAGCTCAGAGAGATGCCCGACTTGGATACCTTTCAGTAGAACTGGACTAACATTGGTAGGACAAATGTCCTTAGGAAGATCAGCCGCGTTCCATCGGCCCAGATCGGTTTCCACTTCGGGACGGATGAAGAAGAAACGACGCTTACATTCCTTGTGCGAAGATTCCCCTGCTGTAAGGATTGGGATACCTTTTTGATAATCCGTCCGGCGTGGAAAGCAATACCACCCAGGATGGTCCCTCACCTGCTTGCACTGGTAGAAGGTCTTGAACAGCTTTACCGAGAAATTCACATTAATGCATCGGCACCAGATGGCAAACCCTATAATGGCTCTCACACCATTTGGGGCTATCTAGACAGTTCCCAGCCCATAGTGCCTGAGCACAGCCAGAAAAGCTGGGCAGAAGGGCACTCAGAGACCACAATCAAACTGCTCTTTGTACACAGTACAATATCCCTATGAAGGATGAGCAGCAGAGGTAACAGCAGCAGGGAGCTAATTGGCGTACAGTCCTAGATTTATGTTGTACCTATCATAGAGTGAAATCATATCATCATGGGTCAGCATGGTGTCTATACCGTGACAGCCCATTTGTGCCCTGAAGGCCATGCGTGCTTTCAGTGATAATACGAATCTAGAAGTTCCGTAGGAAGAATTAGGAGCAGAAGATGAAGGAGCAAATTGGGGGGCTAAAACAAGGTGTTCTAGTCCTCTACGGTTTATCAATGGTAGAGGTGTTTGATTATGTGATGGAATCCTAAAATCAAAACCTTCACTATATGATTCAGACTCAGACTCAAATAATTTCTCTATAGAGCTATTAGTAGGGGAAGGTGCCCTCATCAACAAAATAAAATTCATCAGGAAGAACATATGCTTACTTGTAATAGTAAAGGTTGAGAATAGGAAAATGAATCGGCAATGACTCCAACCTTCGACTTAATAGCAAAAGACGGCAAACGTGTGAGTGGACATGTGATACGACGGGGGTTATAAGCCCCAAACACAATTTTGGGACACGAGCCCACTACGAAAACATGGACAGAAACGCCTCGTTTCTCGGGACGTTATGACAACGTCATAACGTTAAACTCTGCCACGTGGTAGAACAAGTCCTTGTGAAAATTTTACAAGTCTAAGAGATAGAGTTGAGCTCCACCCATATCAGATCTGACCTGGCCATCAGCGCTCGTGCAGAACTAAGGGGCTTGTTACGAGGGTCAAACTAGACCTTGCCGCTTGTCAACCACCGAATGATTAAGTCATAAATGAAGACATAGAACCAGTAGGTAATAAAGGCCAGCAGCCTCAAGTCTAACTAAAGAAGCAGACCTAAACCCCAGGTGGGAGGTCAGCTTGGCCTTCGTAACTTACCACCGCAGGTCGGCTCGGTATGAGCGGAGGTCAGGTAACGCAGTATGGGTCGAGATGGCCTAAGGGGCTCGTCGCAGGTTGGTCAGAGCCTTTCCTACTCATTCCTAGCGCACGTTCTTAATACAATCAGATAAACATGGAAAAAATTCTACGATATAATGACACTGATCCGGTCATTCCTAAATTAACGGGATACACACGTAAAAATCCTTAAAGGTTAAGAATTAGAATCTTTATTGGACAAGAAGAGGGATGAGACATCTCCTATATAAACAATCCCTAAGAACTGCAAAGGACTTGATTCCTGAACAATTACAGGATACATAGACAAGTTGGGAAAATAACCCAGGCTCGATCTAAAAATACACACAAACACCATATTCTTTATTATTGTTTCTTGGATTAATTGTCATAAAATTAATTACGACTCGGATTATACATTGGACAATATTCAACATCGGCAATCATGCTCGAAAAAATCAAGCACTTTCAAACTCGAGCTCGAGCACCAGCAGGTCGAAAAACACATTTTTTTTTTAACTTTTAAATGCCTAATATATTGCAAAAAAAAAAAATCTAAAGTGCACCGGCAAAATAACATTACATAATAAAGAATCCATACCTGAATATCAAAATGATTCTATTAAATATATATATATAAAAGTATCCTTCGATAAGGCTCATGAGAATTTCGATTCAAGAATTACACTGTTCGAGTTGAATCGTTAATATTGATAAGCTGATCGAGTTCAGCTCGAGTTCGATAAAATGAGCTTTTCACGAGCGAGCGCCGGGCTGCTCGTGAGCGACTCGACTCGTTTTACATCCCTATTAATTTTTTTGGGCAATGTTAATGGCACCACATCCAATATACTCGGGTACCACACATGTGTAAAATTTGATTTTTTAGAGGTCGAAATAACACATTTCGACTTTTCGAGAGTTGAAATAACACATTTCAACCTCTAAAAAGTCAAATTCCGGACAGATATGATGTCCAAGTATATTGGATGTAGTGCCATTAACGATGACCTAATTTTTTTTTAGCAAACCCCTATTTGTATCTCCGGGTTTTTGACTATCCCAAAAAAAAATATTTATCACAAAAAAAAAAAACGCCGCCAAATTTCGCCGGTGAAGGGGACGATGATGTACTTGTTGCGGGAATCAATTGCGGGTGTCGCCGCTGGAATTAAGTGCAGGCCTTACCTGGATTATCGGTTGACGAGGAGGATGGTAAAATTGGTTACAGCGAGGTCGTTAGGCAATTGTATGGCTTCTGATTTTCCGGTTGGTAACCCGGAGATGGATGATACCGATCGTCAAAAAGAGATACATGTTCCCTTGTTTTTCACGGAGATGAATACACATAAGAATACCGTTCCGGTTGGTAACCCGAAGATTGATAATAGCGGTGGTCGTCGTAAAAAACAGATAGATTTTCCCGATTTTTTCAAGAAGATTAAGGCACAAATGAAGACGAATCCTAAGAAAAGAGTTTATGGCCCAATGGATCATCATAAGAAGAAATTTTATGGACCTGATCTTCATGAGAAGAAGACATTTTATGGACCTGTTTTCACAGGGGAAGTAGAAAAGAGATACCTTGAGTATTTGGATATGCTTGACTGGAAATCCTTCCATGTAAGTTATAAAAAATTTGGCACTTTCTGTTTCATACTATGTAGACATTGCAATGGTCGGATCATATGATTTCTCATATTCATGTTTTCTATCTAGACATTACCATAATAGATTGTGTAATGGTTGGTTCATATGATTTCTTTCTTTAGGCTTAAAAACATGTATTCTAATGGGAGCAAGTTTTCTTAGTGATCACAAAGTAGATACCTTTTTGATTTGTGAAACGCTTAATTCATGATTTTCATTAGAATAATTCATGATTTTCATGAGAATGTTGTGATTCCCGGCCACACTGTGTTTGGTTTTTCCTCTTCATTCCAGTCCTTGGTGAACACAGTTGTTTCTTTGGTCGATTCTTGATCTTCATGTGGTTTGCTCGTGATACGCCTTGTTTCCTGGGCTTGCATTCATAGTATACGTGGGAGGCTGGAACAAATTGTAGCAAAAAAGAAAAAGAACAAAAGAAAACGCATTATTTTCATCATTGATGTTAAAAAAATGTGTTCTTTTTTTTACATAACAAAGGAATTGTAGCATAAAAAGTCCACAAGATTGAAGGAATGCAAGATCTTAGGAGCTCTGCGTTTTCATTAAGATTCAAAATTATGTATTATCTCCTCTTTACAACCCAAAGGATGCGTGTGTGGTGTGTATGTGCGTGAGAGGGTGGAGAGTTGGGCGATTCTCCATATCAGATGGTCTTCCATTTCTATGGAGTACGTTTTGCTTCCATTGATCAAGATACATGAATTTTATCTGCCTAAGAGAAATTTGAACCTTTCTCACCATACCCTCTTTTCATACACGATATCGGTTGACCTATGCTTACAGAATTTAATCTTTTTTTTTTAAATACTTCTTTTTTTTGTTGTTGTTGTTCTTGTAGAGGCACGTTATAGATTATCCGAGAAGGCGAAGCGAGAATGAAAAGAGGCTGATATTTGAGAAGTGGGCTTCACATAATGGCAGAAAGTATCCCTCTCCTGATATTCAGGAGATGAGATTTACATCCTTCAAGAAAGACTTGGCTTTCATTGATGAATCCAACTCAAAACACCAGTCGTTTAGATTGGGATTGGGTTCGAAGCATCTCGATAGACTGGATGAGACAGTTTTTGTCGACAAATGTGATGGCAATGTTTATGAGTTTCCGAAGATGGACGATACCGGTTGTCAGAAAAAAATATATTTTCCCTTATTTTTTACAAAGATGAAGTCACAACAACAGAAGACCGATCATCACAAGAAGATACTTTATGGCCCAGTTTTCACGGGGGAAGTAGAAAAGAGATACCTTGAGTATTTGAAAAAGCTTGACTGGGACTCCTTGCATGTAAGTTGATAAAAAATTGGCACTTACTGTCTCATACTACCTGGACATTACAATATTGCATAACGGATCATATTATTTCATCCTTTAGGCTTAAATTATCCGCTTTGTGATTATTACTATTATGCTAAAAAATTGATCCAAAGCCATAAGTTGCCTTACTAAACTCATATGCTTGTTTTCTAATAGGATCAAGTTTTCTTAGTGATAACAAAAAAAAATAAAACAACTTTTTGATTGTCACTAATAGTAGGTATCTACATTATGTTGTGAAAAGTTTGCAATTTTGAGCGATACTGTGAAAAAGGAAGTGGTTTTTCTTCTTCGTTCATAGGTGAACACAATTGCCTCTTTGGTCGATTCTTGATTTATATGTTGATTTATTATCAATTGCTAATTTGAGAACCATATTCAGATGGTGTGCTTGTGATCGACCTTGTTTCCTGGTGCCTGAGGGGGTGGGAGGGTGGATGATTATTATCCATATCAGATTGTCTTTTATTGCTTTGGAATATCCTTCCATTGATCTGTATATACATGAATTCATTCCACGTGCTTAAGAGAGATTGGAACATTTCTCACCGTACTAACAGAATCATTTGCTAACAGAATCACAATTTAATCTTCTTATTGTTGTTGTAGAAGCACGTTACAGATTATCCAAGAAGGCGAAGCGATGGGGAAAAGATGCTAATATTTGACAAGTGGGCAGCACATTATGGAAAAAAGTATCTCCCGGAGGACTACTATGAATTCGAAGAAAACTGTGATCATTCGGTGGACTTGGAATTCGAATTCGAAGACTTGGCATACGACGCCTTCGAAGAAAGGTTGGAGTACATTGATAATGTCAACTCAAAACACAAGGAGGGTCTTACATTGGGATTGGATTCCGATGCGGACAAAAAGACTAAGAAAAAGACTGATATCACGGGAGATTCAAAAACTTATCGTGTGGAAGGCTTTTCAATACCCTATCATTCAATCACACCGCCATTGTACTGCGAATTGACAGGTACACCGGATACTCTGGATTATGATTGTGGTTTTCAAGTTTGCTTTCCACTTTAGGAGTGTCGATGCATGACAATCCGGAATTTATTTTCACCACTCCTACATTTATTGGTGTAATTTATGATCTAAAAAGTCTAGGGCTACATTTTACGTAGGTTGAGGGAATTAAGCCTTGATGTAATTTAGCAATTTATTGGTGTAATTTAGCATTTAATTTATTTGTCTTTTTTTTTTAAATAAGGAACTCCAACCTGTAATGGTGAATGTCTTTTCATACAAATCATTTTGTTTCTATTTTTGCCTTTCGAATTTATGTTTTTTTCGCATTAGTTGGATATTTAGAAAGTTTTTCACATTAATTTGAAATTTCGACTCGAATAGGGTCAAATAATCAGTTTTTTTGTTGTGTGAAAAAAAGCTCGTGTGTAATAAACACCTTTTGATGATACCTACGTTTTTACTTCGATACACTTCGGTGTCAAGGAGTATGTGTGTGTTTTGTGTACTTGATTTTCTGGACAACTCTTTTTGTTGGGAGATTTCGGATGATGACTCCACTTGTGGAGACAACATATGTGGACATATCTGAACCACGGTTTCATCATCTTGTGATGAAACTGTATGGTTTATATAACTTCAGGGCTTTGTGACTCCTGTCTCCGCAAATTTAGTTATCATCCAAAAAAAATGGCCCTTTGTCCTATGAAGTACGTACGACAATTTTTTCATTTTTTTTAAAATCAATTTCTTAATGAGCTTTTGGCTTCATGGATTCAATTGTGGTAATAAATTAAACGGGTCGGATTTTATTGATCGTCTTGTAAGAATCTTAAGAATGTTAAGAAACACGGATTTTATTGATTGTCTTGTAAGAATCTTAAGAATGTTAAGAAACACGGTACTCAAGTGAAAGAGCGAAGCATGTACTTATGAAAACTCCTTATACCAAAGTCTTTGTTGTTGAAGCAAGAGGTTACTCGGGGGGTCTGTGGTATTTTTGGAATGACGAACACATTCATCTTCATATTTTGTCTTGGACGAACCAGTGTCTAAATATTGCTATAAAACAGTTTGGGGCAATTTCTTCAATTAATTCATTAATTTACGTTTCTCCAACTCCCTCAGCACGAAATGAATTGTGGGAATATCTTGAACGCCTTTTTTTCACTTGTTAACTATCCTTGGTGTCTGATTGGCGATACGAACCAAGTAATACTTCAAAAGTACAAGAGGGGTGGAAGACCAGTTGGTGGAATTAATGCGGGAAAAATGTGGGAAATGACTCAAAAATGCTGTCTCATGGAGATCCCCTTCCAAGGACTCCGTTTTACTTGGGCTGGTACTACTCGTAGAGGAGAAAAAATTGTGCAGAGGCTAGATCAAGCCTGGAGTAATACTGAATGGATCGAAGCTCACCCGCCTGCTGTGGTTAAACATTTCCTATTTTATTAACCACGACGGATGAAATTAGAAAACGCAAGGATCTGAAAGCTTTTTTCTTTCAACGAGCCTGGCTCGAACACGAAGATTTTGAAAATTTTGTGGACCAACATTGGGATTATACAGGAGATCTTTGCGCAACCGTTACGAATTTCAAGAAAGAGGCGAAAAAATGGAACCGTAATGTGTTTGAAAATATTTTCGAACGGAAGAAAACTTGCCTTGCCCGAATTGAAGGAATAGAAACTAGCTTGGACAGATCATCTTCAACCTTTCTCGTGAATCTCCATGAGGAACTTCAAATTGAGCTAAACTCCATTCTTGATCAATAAGAGGTCTACTGGCATCAGGGGAGTCAACTTCAGTGGTTAGAGGAAGGTGAGAGGAACACGCATCTTTATCATCTCGCTACTATCAAGAAGCAACAGAAAAATGAAGGTTCTTACTTTAAAGAATCTTTATGAAGAGTGGATTGATGAGGTAACTGAGACTGAAAACATGGTAAGAAACTTATATTCCTCTTTGTACCAACCAGACAATGAGGAAGGACAAATTCAGCCACATGTTAAAATAAAGTCTCTTTCCAGCCATGATGCAAGATTACGTAACCGAGAGGTATCGGAGAAGGAAATCGAAGATGCTGTATTGGCAACATAAAAATGAAGGTTCTTACTTTAAAGAATCCTTATGAGGAGTGGATTGATGAGGTAACTGAGACTGAAAACATGGTAAGAAACTTCTATTCCTCGTTGTACCAACCAGACAATGAGGAAGGACAAATTCAGCCACATGTTAAAATAAAGTCTCTTTCCAGCCATGATGCCAGATTACTTAACCGAGAGGTATCGGAGAAGGAAATCGAAGATGCTATATTTGATATGGGATCCTACAAAACCCCGACCCCGGATGGTATTCCTGCCATCTTTTGAAAAAGTGTTGGCCTCGGGTAAATGCATCTATTATTGATTTTGTTAGTAATGCATTTCGATTGGGTTCCTTCCCCGAAGAGTGCAATGAAACCCTCATTTCATTGATTTCGAAGAAACATCCCCCGGAAAAATCCTGCCCAATTTTAGCCAATTTCCCTCTTGAATGTTATCGTCAAGATCATCTCTAAAATTATTGCGAATAAACTGCGTATGGTTCCTGATAAAATGATCAGCCGATCGCAGAATGCTTTTATCCCTGGCCGGGGCAGCACGGGTAATATCTTAATCGTCCACGATGTCTTACACTCCTTCTGAAAAAAACGGGTAAGAAGAGACATATGATGCTGAAAATCGACCTAGAGAAGACCTACGATAGGGTGAATTGGAATTTTAATGGAATATACGCTCAAGGCGGTGGGCTTCTCTGATAAACTCACGCAACTCATTATGTTTGGTTTGTCTTCCTTCAAGCTCTTGATTTTGTGGATTGGAACAAAACTTGACCCGATAACTCCGAAAAGAGGTCTACGTCAGGGCGACCCCCTTGCACCATACCTCTCCGTCCTTTGCATGGAAATGCGTAGTCAACTTATTGAAGTATCTGTTGAAAGGGGTGACTAGAAACCAATCCGCCTAAATAAGGATGGTTTTGCGGATGATCTCTTCCTTTTCGCGGAGGCCTCGGAGCATCAAGCTCTAATAATTCACAAGGTTTTGACGGAGTATTTTAAGGTCTCGGGACAGCGGATTAGTTTGGAGAAGTCGAATTTCATTGTCTCCAAAAATATTTCTGCAAACCAACAGAGAGCCATTGCATGGAAACTTGAAATGGTTCATACGACTAAATTTGGGACCCATTTGGGAGTACCTTTATCCCTATCACGCCATAAAATCAAACCGTATAGTTATATCCTGAAAAAATGCGGAAAAAGCTTTGCGCTTGCAAGATGAATGCGCTAACTAAAGCCGGTAAGACGATCCTTATCAAAAACTCCCTGGCAACCCTCCCGAATTATGTAATGCAAACGACGAAACTACCAAAAGCTATTACCAGTGACATTGAAAAGATTTGTTGTCAGTTCTTTTGGGAGAAGACAATGGCAAAAGAAAGCTCCACGCGATAGCTTGGAACCAACTTTGCCAACCGAAAAATGAGGGGGGGCTCACGTTAAAGTTATTGAAGTTATGAACAGTGGTTTATTGGGAAAGCTTACATGGCAACTACTCATGGATGATTCCTGGTTCTATTTGGTTTCGGGGTTAGGTTGGGTTAAAGGGGTTCAAGAGAGAGAAAATGAAATAAAATAAGATAAAATAATGATTGCTCTTTTACGGGACGGATAAAATAATGTTCCATCAAAACTACATTCACTTTTTTTTTCATCTCCACCTATCACTTCTTACAAAAGTGATGTATATATAGATACAAATCCATGTATTCAACTATGGTACCAGTAAATCCCAGCTGCTCCAGTATATTCACAAGCTGGCTCCTCGTGGCATCTATACCAGCGGAAGAGGAAGCTCTGCTGTTGGTAAAGTTGAAATCTTTTATTGAAATTTGTGTAGATAAATAAATGATTGATGAGAATTTTTTTATTGAAATAAAATAAAGTGAAATAATAATTATAAAGTTGAAATCTTGTATTGAAATTTGTGTAGATAAAGAAATGATTGATGAGAGAAATTTTAATGAAGTATTATATTGATAAAATAATACTTAAATAGCGTAGTGAGTCAATAAAATGAATTGATTAATATTATTTTATTTGGTTCAACAAAAAAAAATTATTTTATTTGTTGATGGTGGAATGATTGGTGAAAGAAATATAATAAAATAATAGAATTAACAAAATAACGATAATAAGATAGTGGAGTGAATAAAATATTGAGTTGAACCTTGAATACCGAATCCAAACCCGAAACCAAACAAGGCCAACTTGGAAGGGAACCCTTTTGATAAACCGAAGATGGATGCTTCCCCAACTTAGAAGGGTATATGTACAGCTAGTATGAGGCTTCAGGAAGGCTTCAGGGTCTCAAACAACGACATTATTTGGAGCCCTTCTGGAAAAGATAAATACACCGGCAATAGTGCCTATAACTGGCAGATGGGCTTCTTGAATAACAAATCGTCGGATCACTGGACCCTTATATGGAGCTTAAAAGGACTCACTCGTTACAATTTTTTACTATGGCTGGCTTGCCACAATAGTTTGATGGTGGAAGAATTTCTCTTCTCTCGACGTATAGCTCCGAATCCGGGATCATGCTACGGAAACAATACTTCATGTGTTGCGGGACTGTGATTGGGCTTACTCGATTTGGAGAAATGTTGTCCCATTGGAGGAATAAATTGTAACATGACCCAAGCTTGGTGAGGCCCCCTCACAAGTGTTCATTTCGAGAGCTATCCAAAAGGCTAAGGACCTTCAATTAGCCTGGGGTTCAAGATTAGTCGATTTCTTGATTTAATATTTGCCTGAACTTATGGCTGTTATATTTTATTTTACCATCTTGATGTAAAACCACGTTGGATGTTTTTTTCCATCTGTTTTTAATAAAGATTTATATATATACTAGTGTGAGAGTATGCCGTGCAAGGCATGGCATGCCCCTTCCAAATAATCTATATTATATATCATATTTAAGTGTATCTTTAGGTAACATGAAACTTCCAATATGTAAATGTTACATATAGTGATTTTATTTGACATTATTAAACGAAAGTAGAAACAATACTATAATAAGCCCTACATATTTTTAAAGCTGAATAATACGTTAAAAAGGCATGTGTATATTTGTACAAAGATGATGATAATGGTCGTAATAAGTTACAAAGCCAACAAAATATTACATCATGAGTAAAAATGTTTTATGCAAAAACTTAAGCTAAATACGTACCAATATTTTTCACTCCACAAACAAGGAATTTTACGTATTATCCAAAACCATGAATTGACGATGGATGCACAACTATTTTCAGTAATTAAAACAACTAAAAGTTAAGCGCATAAGATACAATTTCAGTTGAAGTCAAGTTGGAAGATACCTATGTTGTTACCCGATTGGTTTTTTCTTCTTGATATCTGATTTGAATTGGGTAGCTTCTTCCAACCTTATTTTCAAGGACTTGTCAAAAAAAGTTAACAAAACACAGATAAAAATGAACGATAAAATACGATAGAGGAATTCATAACATGATGAAACTATAATCTGTAATTTTGGGAAGCAAGGAAAACCAAATAATCATGAACTACAACATTTTAAACCTTCAAAAACTAACCATGCATATTATTCTCAGAAACTGGATTTCATGAGCAACAATCACAGGCTTTCAAGAATGTGAGGGAAGTTCAGAAAACCCAAATGAAATCTTTTAAATCGATAAAATTGGAAGCATATGTGAAGAAGAGCATGAGCCACTATACAATAAACACAAACAACCAAATTTAAAGAGAGAGAACCAATAACTATCATCGATACAGATTTGACGCACAACTAAAACACACAATCACTGAGGTAAAAATTATTGTAAGTTTCGGACAAGTAGTTCCTAACTATAATTATTGAAAACAATTTTCAAACCAGGAAACTACTAAAGTCTGATGTTAAATTAGCGACTATCTTTTCACACCAATGTTGTTTTACACTTACCAAGAGCCGAGAGTGAGCTTCGTTTGGATATTCCACACGCCTGCCATTCTGACCGTAAATGAGTCCGGAAAATATATACTATTCTGGCCAATTTATGGTCAACTCACACAACAACCATTCTGACCCAATTTGAGTCAGAATACGATCATTATACTGATTTTATTCTAGTCAGAATTTTGAATGTTTTTCATACTCAATACCGGTCAGAAAGACATTCTGACTAAAATTGAGTGAAAAAAACTTTTAATATGCTGTATGAAATTCAGTCAAAATCAATAGTGGTGCTCTTATATTGTTGTTGTTATCCTGACCAAATTCTAGTCTGAATATGTAGAGTATTCCGGACTCAATATTGGTCAGAATGATGCTCTGACTATATATGAGTTTGGAAAACTTCAAACATTCTACCTAAATGATGGTCAGAACCAACCAGTGTGGACTCTCAACACATATATTCTGACCATATTTCAGTATGGATATTGTGTCACATTCTGACCAAACGGTTGGTCAGAATGAACGAAATTAATAAAAAAAGTAAAGACGAAATTGGAAATAAATTTTTGTGTGATAAGATAAAAATTGGTATGAAAAGATGTTTCCATTAAATTAAATTACAACAGTAGAACAAGAAATTCAGGTTCAAAGAAAACCGCCTTTCATTCTCTACAAATGCAAAAATACCAGTATTTTAATCCACAAATACGTACATAAAAGCAATGAAGAAATGGATTCCTCATACATACCTGACATGAATCATATGACAACAAACAACAGAGTGTCTTCGACTAAATCACACATATACACCACAAAAACTTATCAGAACTTCAAAGTCAAATAATGTTTGTGCCAACCAAATTACAATATGCAACATTATACTGGTGAGTATGTGAATGGATATTTCTCAGTTCAACACAAATGAATGAGAAAAAGAGATGTTTGTGCTAATAACCAACCAAAAATTACAGTATAACCATCATAAACCTTCGTCTTACGTGAGTGAAACTCACAGAATTACAATATCTTTAAAACACAACGATAATACAAGTCAACAACTGCCTACAAATAGTGTTGACACAAAATCTTCACAAAGATAAAAGACAAAAACCATAAACTTCCACATATACAAAATCATCACACAGATTATACGTGAGATATTTATGCAGCTTGATAGCCACGCCCCCGACATGATTCATAAAGTCAACAATTTTGGGATCATGAGAAAAAACCACCAGTTGTAATCTGTAATTGATCTAGGTAAAATCTGAGCCCTGAAAACCTATGTTCAAATGCTTTAATCTGATCCCTTAAGAAATTATTGACCTTAGAGCCGAGCCTAATAACCTGAAAACTATGTAATACAGCCGGAACAAATTTGTTCCAACAAATATAATCATCCAAAGGAGACGAACGATCAAAGACTTTACTTGACAAAAAGAAATAAGCGTACTTGATTGTTTTCTTCAATGAACTTATCCTACCCATAAGATGAAGAAAAATTTGGGTCAACTTCTCTATACAGAGAGAACCCACATCAAAAGCTTCAACCCCCAACCCCCAACCCCCAGAAGAAGGATCGAGCATAAACGAAAGTGCATTTTACATATGATTTCCATGTTATCTTCAAGCTCAGGTACATAATGTAACCAGCCTGGCCGCGTGGAAACTCCAAAACGACCTTACATATAAGGAGGGAGAGGGTACGCGACCGCTTATATCATATTTATAATTAGTTTATACATACAGAAAAACAAAATTAATGTCCAGCCATATTATGAAATCCATTTGATCAGTCCATATATATATACATCCTCCCATGAAACACCCACACTCTTATCACTATTGATGATGTTATTGATGGACCCGTATCAATCAATAAGTCCGACACATGATACATTAAACCGTTGTAATTAAGTTATACCTGAAAATAACAGCAAGCAAGAAAGTGAAAGGTGGGATTAAATTTGTCATGGAAGATCCAAGAGTAGGTGAGCAATCTATACCAGCATACGTACAGTTTGGATTGATACTACTTCTGCATTTTCTGTTTTTATGTTAAAAAAAGAACAAAACTGCTCATTTTCTCAAAAGATCAAGAATCCCAAAAAGAGGCTATTTTAGACATTAATCACTTACCCCAACAGGCTAATAAAGAAGAATCTGCAGATGATTGAGAGATTCAAGGTGCCCTTTCTCTTCTGCAACTCCAAGAATCATCAGGCCAATAAACATTAACAAAACGAGCTCAAACGATAAATCAATTCATCATTTAGTCAACTGAGAATGCAAAAAGTAAAGAGGAAGAAATGAACCGGTCAAAAATCAAACAAACCGGTAGAACCTCAGCCCCTCAGCTAAAAAAATATCCTTCAAGCAGGTAGAAATAGCTAAGTAAGCTAACCATGGCACCACTGAAATTAAAAGTAGAAAACTATCAACGACAACATATTATAGGAGAAAATAGCAAAAATTGTATTAAATAAATGCAAGTGGAACCTTTACCTTTACCTGGTGTAAAATCTCGTAGCTCGGATATAGAGAGCTGTTTCCATGTGGTTGAGCAGAGACCCAATGGATATACCAAGTAAATTCGCCATATAACCTCAGATTTGACATATATGTTGATCTTGCATCAACCCTTGCTAAAACCCACTGGAAACCACAGCCCCTCCGCCTACTGAAGCTTTCGTCTGAGAGGGAACTCTTGGAATGACAGAAAATACAGCTGAAAAGACCTTTACTGATGGGTTTGATTCACGTCTCTTTTTTCTTTTGCGATAATTTGGAGAAATTGGAACGGGAAACGCATTTAGAACTGCATTTTTTTTTACTATAAGCCTCATATATTGAAGGGGCAGACTCCTCGAAATCCGAAAAAACAGCTGTAAAAGTCTTTTGACACTTTGAAAAAGACAGGAAAAAAAAGAAAATGCTATGTCCACTACACAAAAGTGTGTAGTGGATGATGTTGTGGATGATCCTGTCCACAGATTGGAGAGAGAAATATTTTTTTTTTTGGGTCCCGACTAAATGTGTGGTGTGAATGATGTTGTGGATGATGTTGTGGAGGTAATTGTAGTGGATGTAGCACTACCGGAAAAAAAATTAATAAAGAAAGAAATTATATAGAAAGCAGAGACGTGAACTAATGACAGGTGGAGGCCTTGGAAGACTTCCAACTTTTGCAAAACGAAGGACGTGGGTGAACGAGAGAGCTTTTTGCTCTCACAATTAATAAGTAGTAGGATATATATCTCCTTGTACAAAGCTGACCACACCAAATGCATGTATACAGCTATAGAAAGTACATAAAATTTCCTAGACTAGATATTTAGAAAGTGCACGAGAATAACAAGTGTAGATGAAAACGTGTTGTTTCAACTATTGACATAGATATTTCAAGAGACAACCAGAAACGTGACCAAATAACATTTTAGAATGTTTGATACACCCTCCATTCTTTAACTTAATACATACGTTATGGGAAAATTCTTATGTAGAGAGTCACTATTAGACTCGATTTATCGGATGTCTGTGCAAGTGTATATATAAACAAAAGCTGTTTTATTTTTGTCACGCGTAGTGCAAATCGGCGATCAGTGTAATAAAGATTTCCTACGTCAGAATTACTCATCCAAAACGCTTCTGCATGCCTTTGGACATCCAACCAAAGCCTAGGTCTATCCTACCTACCATCATCGAATTTTTTTTCCGGAGAAATTGTATTTTAGAATAGCGTGCACCATAATATTTTACGTCGCGTCGACGACACGCTTTTTAAGTCAAAGCGTTAAAATTTCAACGGGCACGTTTAATATTGAAAGCACTCTCCTTGAATTTCAATAGACCAAGTTTGGGGTAGCCTCATTGGAATTGTAACATATCCGTTTAAATTTGGACGAGTGGAATGCCAAGGATAAATTAACTTTTATTGTATTGATAAATATGCTTTTACAGCGTCCAAATTGAACGGATCCGTTACAATTCCAACGAGACTACTCAAATTTTGTCTATCCGTTCAATATTGAACGTGCCCGTTGAAATTTTAACGCGAGACTTAAAAAGAAAAATCAGTCGCGCCGACAGCGCGACATAAAATATTATGGTGTCTGATGACATTTAAAATACAATTTCTTCGAAAAAGAAATTAGATGTTGGTAGGTAGGATAGACCTAGGCTTTGGTTTGATGTCCAAAGGCATGCAGAAGCGTTTTGGATACCATTGTCATATAATCACTCTCTTTTCTTTTCGTTTTAATAAAATTGTTTTTTTTTAATTTAAATTTATGTGTCGTATTGTTATTTTTATGGAAATCTAATTCAGTTGATTGTATAAACATATCACATTTTTTTTTAATATTTTAAAGTATGATGTGCTCTCTTACAAAAAAAAATGTATGATGTGTTCAAGTATTATCATGTCTTAAATATTTTTTAGATAAAATTTTTGGGATCGAACATTCGAATACCCCGATTGTCAGGACCCCATAATTGTTGGGAACGATCGGGGTGGAAAATAAAATCATGAATCTTGAAGGGACGGGCTCGGGATAGGGTTTACGGGTCGAGTTCTGACCGGTTCCACCTTTAAGGTTAGGTTGGGTGAAAATGTAAAGTGCGATTGGCGATTGGTTGGGTAGGTGGTCGGTAGGGAAGGGTGAGATTGTGTGGGGAAGAGTAAGGCGGTAGGGTGTGATGAATGGGTAAGATGGTATAGCAAGGTTAGTGGTAGAGCAACAAGTGGCGGACCTACATACAATCAAGGGATGGCAACTGAGCCTCTTGATCCGAAAAAAATACATTAATACTCATACTATGCATATATTTTACCCCCTTAAACTTTTTATTTGCCTTTAAAATTTTACTACCCCTTTACCCGAGATCCTGCGTCCGTCCCTGTGAGCAACCTCACCCGAACTTACCCCACCATCCACCCAACCCTAACTTACAATCTTACTACCATGCATTACCATCTCATATGGCCTCCCTCCCAGTATCCACCATCGCTCGAGGAGGGCATATCTACCTATTAATAAGAAGAGAACTTCTCTAATACTGTGCCACGTGGCAGCCCATGTGGTTGACACGTGGCACCCAATTTTGGTTTTTTTCCCCTTTTTTTCCAGGTTATCTCGTTTCGTTATATCTACCTATACTTGCCACGTGTCCATCTTTTTTTTTTTTTTTTTTTTTTTTTAACTTTGCTTCTCTTATATTGTATTTGTTGGGTGTGTTCACTGTTCTCTATATTATATTGTATTTGTTTAGGTGTGTTTCTGATTCTTGACACGTTTTTTTTTTTTTTTTTTTTTTTTTTTTATTTCGGTTATCTCGTTTCGTTATATCTACCTATACTTGCCACACGTCCATATTTGTGTTTTTTTTTTTTTTTTTTTTTTTTTATATTTTATATTGCTTTCTTATATTGTATTTATTCATGTGTTCACGGTTCTCTCCTATATGTATTTGTTTAGGTGTGTTTACGGTTTACTTCGGATGCACGGTTTAGTTCGGTTTGTCGTTGTTACGGGGTGTTCACGATTCGGTTTACTTCGGTCTTAACTATTTTCACAACAAAAATATGAAATCAAAACAAACCATATCATACAATGTATAGTTCGGTTTGGTTTTCGAATTAATTTGACCACGTAGTATTACTAATGCTTGTATTGGAATGAAATTAACATACAATAATAAATGTTATGATCGGAGTATATTTGTAAAAAAACATTAAATTACGTGTTTTTTTTTGAAATAGACACTTTTTACGGGACAAATCTTTTTCATATGTAGCCACTTTTTATGTAATGGATAATTTTTTTTCTTTTTCTATTTACCTTGGCTTCTCTTATATTGTATTTGTTCAGGTGTGTTCACGGTTCGGTTTACTTCGGTTTTAATTATTTTCTGATTCCACCATTTACCGTTCAGCCCTCTTTTGCTAACGATCGATAAAGGTCTTTTTTTTTTTTTTCCTTTCTGTGCTAACGTTAAGTTTTTGTATACATTTTCTTTTCCACTCTCTTTTGGGGCATGGACCGACTTATTGCAAGGTAGACTAAGAAGCGTGTTTGTTAAAACAATTAAGATCTTATTCTAAAAAAATTAAGTGATAATAAATAAGAGGTGTTGTTAATGTTTTTCACACCTCTTATTAGTTTCAGAACATCTGAATTTGGTTCACTTTTACGCAATAAAATTTTCAGTGTCTTTTTCTGCTTATCGCTGAATTGCCCGGGGATATTCCATACCACTACTTTTTTTTTTTTTTTATGACAATTATCAAAAAAAGACACATATCGGCAATTAATTAAAGAAAAAATGACACTCAAAACAAACACTTAGTTATAAGCGACAAAATTAGGTAGATAGAAATAAAAAATAAAAAAAAAAAAAAAAAAAACAAACGGAACGCTGAATGTATCACGTTGTTGTTGTTGTTGACTTTTGTTTCATTTTATTTCTTTTCCTAGGAAGTTCAATTGTGGACGTTGTTGTTGTTGTTGACTTTTGTTTTATTTTATTTCTTTTCCTGGAAGTTCAATTGTGTTTTTTTTTTTTTTTTTTTTTTTTTTTATAATAATCTAGACGTTGAATTTTTTTCATTGACCATCGCGACGCAACCGCGAATGAAACGACACCGCGACTGATCCGACAATCATGATGCAATGACAACCGCAAAGCATTGACCACCGCGACATGATGATCACCGCGATGATGTCCAACCCAACCCGTCATTGACCACCCTCGATCGATTGACCACCGCAATGATAGTCACCACCCCGATTAATTAACCACCCGATCATTGACCACCCCAATACATTGATAATGCGATGCATCATCTTTCACCTTAATTCATATTTTTATGCAGTGACATCGGCATTCATATACGCAGATGATATCAACTTTTATCGCGATGTGACATCGGCAATCATATAGCGCGTGACATCAACAATTTATGCCGTGACATCGACAATCGAGATATCGCGATGACATCAACAATCATTTATGAATTACATCAACAATTTATGCAATGACATCGACAATCATATATGCAGAGACATCGCGATGAAGTGACACCGCGATGCAGTGGCCACCCCGATGCAGAGACACCGCGATACAGAGATCACCGGGATGTAGTGACATTTGATGAAGCAACACCGTGATGACATTTGATATTTTTCCGACTAAATTTTATAAAATCGATTTATTTTCTTCATAAAATCGACTTCAAATGGCTATATCTTTTGATATAAAACTACGATCAATCCCTCAAAAAAAAAAAAAAAAAAAAAAAACTACGATCAACATAAATCTTTCACCTTAATTCATATTTTTATGCAGTGACATCGGCAATCATATATGCAGTGATATCAACATTTTATGCAATGACATCGGCAATCATATATCGCGTGACATCAACAATTTATGCGCGATGACATCGGCAATCAGATATGCGATGACATCAACATTTTATGCAGGTGACATCACCAATTTATGCAGATGACATCGGCAATTAATGCATGACATCGGCATTTTATGCAGTGACATCAACAATTTATGCAGTGACATCAACTAATACACAAAAGTTTAAGTTTCAGATTCAGCAAATGCAGGGATATATTAATTCAAAAAAATACTCAGCAGTTTCCAAAAAAATGATACAAAGTAGAACAGTGCTATTTAACACCCAAATTCTAACCAGACTGCATTTTTTCTATTGAATTCACCAATTACCCATTTAAGTACTACAAAATATCTGAGATGAACCAATTAACAAAGATAAAATCTGCATGTAAGAAACTAATCAATTCATTCATCCGCGGGTCGAACACATGAAAGAGTGATTATATGTATGAAATCTAGCTCAATTAGATTCAATTAGCAATCAAGAAGAAACATAATGCAGCAAAGAAATGCAGAGAGCAAACTGCAGGAACATAATTTTTTTTTTTTTGTTGAAAAAAATGCGCTCTGATTTGGAAGTCCAAAAATCACCATAACCAGTAAATGCAAAGATTTTGTAGCTTTCAATATGAAAAGTAGGTTGTCGCTTCCAGTAAATCACCCATTCCATCCCATTCCCATTTTGTCAGGCCTAAAAACAAATTCCTCCATTTTGTCAACCAATTCTCTAGCATTTGAAGCAGCAACAAAAATCTTTCTTTGAGTAGCTTTAACAAATCCTTCATTCGCAGCCTTATCAACAAAATCAACCAAAAGATCGTAATATCCATCAACATGTAGTAATCCAACAGGCTTATCATGGATCCCTAATTGAGCCCATGTGATTACCTCCAACACTTCTTCAAGTGTACCAAAACCACTATTTCCCCGGTTTTTCCTTTCCCGATCAGCATTTTCGGTATGATTCCGATCACAAGCCTTCCGCCGTTATGAACGGCCTTTGAAATCAAACCCATCAGCCATATGCTTCCACCGCCGTAAAACAGATCGAGATTCCTTGACACCAATTCTTCGCCTAATCAGGCGAGCATTCCGGTCGCCTGATTGCTTGGCCGGGATTGACGCCGGAAAACAACCATGGAAGGAGGAGATGAAAAGGGTAGCTCAGGAGACAGATGGGACGACGCCATGGAATGGAATTCATTTGTTGGACTTGTAAATTGAGAAAGAAGGATTGGGGTTAAATTTGTCCAAGAAGTATTATTTTGTCCTTATAACTGGTGCTCTTTTAAGTGTGTCCTAAATGCTTATTAAGTCCCAAAACACGTCCTTATAAACAAATAACACTTTTTTTTATTGTTCCATACCACTATTTTTAGGAATTCGTTATTACTACTCAAACTGATATGTGCATACTCTATTTAAAAAATAAAAAAATACGTGTGTATACTTTCTTAAAGCATCAATGTTTTTATAGAATAATTATTCTTATAGTAATCATCAATAAATCAATGATTAATTTATTGTCAAAAAATAGTTTGTATATCTCCTATCTCATTATAGAATAATTATTCTTTTTTTCCCCAACCTTTACAAAGAAAAATGCCAAGAAACGACCCCTTTCTAATTGCCACCACTTCGGCTCATCATTCTGCCGTACACGATTCCCCGGAAAATATGGTCTACAGGGTTAGTTACCAACCCTTGCAACTGCTCTATGCTTCCTCTTCTTCTTTCTCGTTGAAATCCCCGATGGGTAGATATGCTCCAGTACTAATTCTTCAAATCAGTCAAAAAAGGAGAGACTTTTACTCTCACAAAGGTCAGATTGGCCGGGAAAGGGGGGGAAATTTCGTCCAAACAGTCCGACCATCTACTGTTTCAAGCAGGTAAAAGATTAGCCCATTCGTTATATTATATATATATATATATGCATGTTTGTACCTGGCTTTTTTACACATACTAATCTCTTTCTTCTTTGCTCTCACGTACTCCTGAAAATGGTGGCAAGCAACTTGGGATAGATCCAATCGTTCTTCATCTGTTCAGGTATTATTGATTTGCAATACTGTTATTCCAGAGCATTTGTCACCCTAGCATGTTCAATTTCGGCCCTTTTAAAGTTGATGTCTGATTCCTTAAAAAAAAAGGTTCTACTAAGATAGCTTTGACAGCCACATATTAATAGCATGTTGTTTTTCAGTGTGTTGTGTTTCATCTTTTTGGATTGATAAATTATCTGTGCTTTCTCCTGCCTTTGTTGTGTCTATATCCTATCTTTTTTGGGATATTGATTGCTTATGTGTATTCCATGTCTTTAGTATTCTTTTTGGGGATAAATTATTGGTGTCCTTCCTTCCCTGTGTACTTTTTCCCCTTTAGTCTGCATTGATATCAAAAAAACATGCTTGGTTAAACTTCAAAGCATAGCTCTTTTCAAACATGTTTCTTGCTGTTACAATGCTTTTAAAAATTGATCCATGTTTGAAAAGTTCAATGATGTCAATAACCATGTTTGGTTATGGTGTAAACAAAGTGCTGATGTTGGTTAATGGGGGGCTTGGTGTTGTACATCAAGTTGCTGCGTCGCTTAAAAAAAATGCACATTCAATGAATTTTTCTCAATGACTTTTAAGACATTTTTAAAAAAAACGCTATTAGGGAGTTTCAAGGGGATTTTTTGGGTCTGATTTTCTGAAAGGAAGTCTCTTTGGCCATTTATTTCTGTAATATGCTTCAAAAACAATTCAAATTGTGTGGTTTTCTTCTATACGAATGCTTCAGAATTCATTTGCCGTAGTAAGAGATCATAGTTCAATTACCATGTGTTTATCTCTGTGGAATATGTTCCACGATCATTCACAGCCCTGTAGGTTGAATTGCCTGCTCTATTGTAATGTTAGCATCACCAGTTTTAAACTATGGCAAGGGCATAACTTTTTGTATCGAATTTTCTGGTTATTTGGTCATTAGAGGTTTCATGTGTGCATATGTACAACACATATTTGGATTCCATTTTTCTTATATTGGGATATGTAGTATCAACTTGTTTGAAAACACTACTTGATGGATTTAGGACGGGACATCAAATGGATTATAAAATCTTGCAACTACTTCATTAGGGGTTATTGCTTCCTTAATATATCGCAGGGTTCATCATGACAGTGTCTTAGCTTGACATACCATGTTGTCAGTAGCTTCATTAACCCCTTATTGTGCCTTTCCAGGGTTGGTTCCAAGCGGTTGTACTTCTTCCATATTTGGCCAACGGTCCATTTCATTACAGATTCCTCACAAATGGATTCTTCATCTCAGGTTTTGTTCGGTTTTCTTACTTTTTCCCCTGCCTCTTGCTTTTTTTTTATATAGTTTTTACCCTTTTGCATCTACATTGTATTCTTGCACGTGTACAAGTTGTGTTTAGCTTTTGGTGTTCTTCTTTTACCTCTGACCCTGTGTCATTCTTCCCTTCTCCATTTCATTGAACTCTTTTAATTTAACAATTTATAAAGCCTTATGTGTTATGGAACCAAAACAAACTTCAGGATCTTATCGACAACTTGCAATTGCTAGGTGGCGCAAGAAAAAATAGAAAAATCTTTGTGTCTATATTAGAAATAGTGTCTTGCCAAAACAAAGGGGGAAAAACGCAGTCCACCCAACCGATATGCATCAAGTTACAGATGCATTAACTGCTGCTAAAAAAAGAAAAATAGGTGACAACCTCTCTGTGCATATAATAGTAGGGGAACATAGTACTCAATCTACAGGGAATACAAGTTTGCATATTCCAGAGAAACCACTTCCAGTTGATCATATGTCCAGTAATCCTCCTGCATTTAATTCACATCTAAGCAATAATGTCCCTCTACCTGGTAGCTCAGCTGCTATTATAGACCCATCTAATCTAAAAAAGATTTATAGATCGGGAAGGATAAAACGATGGCGTAGTAAGCGAGCTGAACATAACCTAAAAGCTAAAAATAACACCCAGCCTACAAAAAATACATGTCTACTAGATGATATTTCAAACAAAAGTGATGTGTTACAAAAAGTTCTAGATTGTCCCCATTGTTTCGCGAAAAGAATTGTACACGAAAGTGACAACTTTTGTTGTTCTTCTGGGGAAATTCATCTCCATTCACCTGGACTGCCTAAAATCATTGTTGATTTACTTACTGAGCACACAACTGAGGCTAAGAATTTCAGAAATTCTATTAGAACATATAATAATCATCTAGCTTTTACGTCTTTCGGAGCAACCTATGACAAAGATTTAGCAAGAAAAAATAAGGGCATTTATATCGTTTAGAGTTCAGTGGACAAGTATACCATTTCATAAATGATTTCATAGGAAGTCCGGATGGTTGTGCAAATTTACAGCTCTACTTCCATGACACTGAGTATGAAAAGTCCTTGAGACTTCAAAACTACCCTAGGCTTTTTGAGATGACTTTACATAAGATACTAACGGTTCTTGAACAAAATCCGTATGCCGAAATGATCACGTTGAAGAAATTGGTCGATTGATTCATGGAGAAGCTTATAAGTCAAGCGACATTCTCCTTCCACCTCCATCGCATGGTGGCATTGTTCAAGTAAAACTCGCATCAACATCAATGGAAACGAGTGTGTAACACATATATTCTTGCATTTTAGCACTTAGCACTTTTGAGTTTTTGTTTTATTTATTTTTTATAGCTTCAACTTATGTTTATCATGCAGCTTAAGACTGCATGGGTCTCAGCAACTATTCATCTGATGCCAGCACAAAGTAAGCTTTGGCACACTATCTGTGATAACTGCAAAAAAACAGTCAATCTTCCTGTTGGATCGGATCTCACATGTACGTTTTGCAAGCAAGAAATGAATGTTGAACCAAGGTAGATTAACAATTAATTTACTGTTTTGTAAAAGCCAGCTAATTTGACTCGAACAATAACGTGGGTTAGAGTTCATATCGACGATTTTTTCTTGATTCGGGATTTTCAAGTATAGTGTCTGGAGGTTTGATTAATGTCTTCTTCAGTTGAGGTTTAGGATTTTAATTACTTTTCTAAACCCCTATCAGTGAACCTCTGTTAATCAAGTTAATTACTTTGCAAGGATGGCAAATATATATGGAGCTGTGAAATTTAGCATTTTTTTTAGATTTACTTAATTAAACCAAAGTGCTTCTGCTTATGTTCTTTTTTCTTTTCCTTTTTTTCTCTTTGATTAAGATTCATGTTTTTTGTTTCTTTTATAGGGGTAAGAATCATGTTTCAATGTTTATGTTCATATATTCTGTATAATCTCTCATCATAACCATGACTAGGGGTGTAACTGAGTTGACCTGAATTAATACTCTCTAGGCCTTAAGTTTGACTCGATTAAATTTACTTGGGTTTGAAATTCGGCTCGAACTCAATCGAATCATTAAAAGACAAGATCGAATTCGATTCGTGAAGTACTCGATACAATTTGGTTCGGCTCGTGAACTAAATTATTTTTTAGAATTAATTATTTTCTTATAAAGTATGCTAAGATCAGGTTCGATTCGTTTTCCTTATACAGGTGCCATGTTCATGTTTTCCTAAATGATGTTTCCGGGACACTATCCGCCACACTGTTCTCGACAACTGCAGAAAAATTCATAGGCTACACCGCTTTCGAGCTGTTTCAAGCGGCTGAAAAAGTATTTTTATACTCTATTAAATAACATACTTTGTTGCTAGACATTCAGCTCTAAAAAATACAATTAAAATGATCAGCTGCATGAACATCAATTGAAACCTGAATGAAAATCGTTCCTTTGCTTTTGTTCTTTTTATCCTACATTTTTTAATATCAAAAATCTGTGCTACCTTTAACATTCATAACAGTTTGAGATATATGTTGTCACCTCTGGCTACATCTAACTATAACTGTTACTATTTTCCATAGAATGCTCCACTGAATGATGACATTGCAAGAAAAATAGACAAAAAGCGAGTGATGTGCTTCCTAAAGGATTATGATAGATCCTTTGAAAGTAGATTTGAAAGAACATTCCCAGTTGTAGCGCTTTATCTTTGAATATGAAGCGGTCTCGGACAAGCGGAGATGAACCTTCCATTCTTTGCGATACTACAATTTGCACCAAACCTTCAAGAATGTGCATCAGCCACTGGTGAAAAGGAGAAACAATTATTCAGTCCATCCACAAAAAGGGTGATCGATGAAATAGCAACAACCGTTGGTATGGAACAAAGAACATTCTCATCAGCTACTGTGAAAAGAGGTATGTATTTGATGACCACTCTGTTGAAACCGAAGATACACTTGGTGAGAAAGTACCTTCTCCTACTCATGAAACCGTTGAACCTGTTTCCGGTTTAGAAACACCGGTGAAGAAATTGAAGAATGTGACTCCTGCCAAGTAAGCAAAAAAGAAAAACATTTGTGTTCAACTTTTGTACCATGCCAAGCATCCCCTATGGTATATATTAAGTTCCCGAAGTTCTAAGTAATCAAAGCATTTACATATTATAGCCATTAGTCGGTATTCTATTGACAATTAATGGTTGTAGTTAATTTGTAACCATGCTTTTTTGTTCATTGTAAAATAGTTGTATTTCTCTCTACGCTTTTCCGGGAAACTTTATCATTTTAGATGTAATATTTTGCTTCTATTGTAACCAATGCTTGGCACTCATGGTTTTATTATGTATTTATGGTATGGTTTTATTATGTATTTATGGTTACTATTGCGCTACCACTACTTAAGTTTATTCATATGTTTTATTCCATTCTTCATCTATTTCTTCAGTATCTGCTAGACATACAAAACCATTGTCCATGTACCTCCTTAGTGCCTTTCAAAAATAACAAAACATTGTATTTACATATCAGACATCTACACTTTTGTTAGGAATATAATTAAACACGACATCTAGCTCGGTATCCAACTGTACAGGGCATGTCGTGCCTTGCACGACATACCTTGCTACACTAGTTATGAAATATATAAATCCATTCTATTAATTCACATTAAAAACACAACAATGGAGCATGTTAATTCAATTTCAATCAATTTCAATCAATTTCATTCATTTCAATCCCATTTCTTACGTGTCAATCAATAGCCTTTTTGTCAATAAATATTATTTTTGTTGAACTGTCATTCTTATAAAAAAAAGGGTTTATTGTTTTATTTATTTATTTTAGGAAAACCAATAAATTTTAAAGAGAATTAAGGATAAGGACACCATTTGAAATATTTTTGAGTGACAAGCTAGCCGTACAATTTTTATAAGAAGAATGACAACTTTTATATTTTTTATAGCCTGAAGGACCAAAAAAAAAAAAAAAAAAAAAAAAAATTGGCAGAACTTTTTCATCGGAACTTTTTCCCTTTTTTTTCTCTTTCCTCCCCCGTTTTGAAACGCTCATATCTTTTGATATATATATATATATCCAAACGCACTGAATTTTTTATTTTTTGATGCTCTTCGTTTTGAGACTTGATTCGATATAATTATATAATTTTTCATGAGATTCACTGTCGAAATTCATTTAATGAATGTCCCCGGTGAATCCCAAAAATCACTGAATATCGACATTGGATTTCGAACAATAGTGAATTTCAACAGTGGATTGTTTGAAACCATGTCGGAATATGTTGAATGTGGTCTTAAAATAAAAGGCATGAAAAAGATGGTGAAAGAAATTTTAAATTTGGAGTTATAGATTGAAAGAAATGAGTGTTTAAAAAAGATGGATGTGAGAGAATGCGTATTGTTTTTTTTTTTAATTTTAATTATATATATATAGAAATAAGGGGCGTCTGAATTAAAAAATAAAATAAAAATAGTTTTGTCCTTTATGCAAATGTTTCAAAAACCGTCATTCTACTTAATTGATGAAATGTTGGTGTTCTTTTCCCTCATTCCCCCTAAATTTTATTAAGGCAAATCCGCAAGTGTTGCAGAGATTACATCAAAAGGGGGATGAGTACCCCAGGAAATAGATCCATCAGACGCGACACCGTGCCTGGCGAGAAGGTGCGCAGGGACATTACCGGAACGTTTAACAAAGCAAAAACCACAAGAGGCAAAATAAGCAGAAGCTGAGAGACGGTCACGCGCGAGACAAGTATGGACAGACATGCCATCCGATTGACGAGACAAAACCTGAATGCAAGATAAGCAGTCGCTGTCAAAGATCATAGAAGAAAACTGCAGCCGGGTTGCTTCTTCAATAGCAAAGATAAATCGCACGCATCTCCAGGAGCTCCGGGGCTTTACCCGGGTTTATGTGAAAAGAGAAGGCCGCCACAATAGACCCCACAGAATCCCGTAAAAATCAACCCAATACCCGAACCACGACCGCCACCGAAGCATCCGTATTGCACTTCCAAGTACAGAGTACCGGCGGAGTCCAAACCTCCGGATGTGGGATCCCCTCCGGCCATGCACTAGTTCCACTCATCACCTGCCTGTACTTTAACGTCGTAGAAGAAGAAGACGAGACAACACGGGAGACATGGATGGGCGCGCCCTCAAAAACCGCACTACATCATGCTTTCCAGAGGTTCCACACAGTCATACAGAATTCAGACACCTCCTCTGCTGAAAGATGCTCCACGAGGTCCCCAAAGAACTCCCGAAACCCAGACGACCGCCGAGTCGATTTGCTCCCATAGACAAGTGTTTATTCCACTGTAATTTAAATTCTCTTCCATTTAATTACAAAAATTAATATATCGTTTGATCTGAACGTCAAAAGATCGTAATTATTTCACTATATTTTCCTTTTTTTCGTCCTCTTTATTTAGACATCAAATTAGATATTTTTTTCGATGTCATTTTGAGGTTATTTTAGTTAAAAAAACAACAAAACAGTAGAACAGTGGAATAGTGGATTTGAAGTCAATTCCTCTGTATCGAACAATGGATTTGGAGTAACTATTAGTGGGATTGTTCTTATCACCCAATTTGTATTTCCACTGTTCTGATTCCTATGTTTTTCCTCTTATTTGTCCTTTTAAACCACCCTTAAAAAAATCACGATGATAATTGAGTATTAATAGTCAATAACCACCTCGATATTTCTTGTATTAAATAAAAAAATCGTCCTTATGATTGAATCACAACCTACAACCGGGTAATGTGGTTGTACCATGACCCATCAGTTTAGGGTCCAATACGGTTTTGAAAATATTGTTCTAACCATTTTAAGCCGAGTTACTATCTTCTGTCGAGATAAGAGATTTTATGATACAACAGTTATAAAAAAGTTGTACAAAATGGTGTAATTTTTTTTTCTTCATATAATACATTTTAATCGCATGTAAAAAATTGAAAATAAATAATTGTAATTTAGATATATAGAACTTTCTAGAACGGTTATATCGTAAAGTCTGTCCTACCGCAACATCAAAATAACCTCGTTTCACGTTTGGAATTTGTTTGTTGGTTTGTTTGTTGAATAGTGATATGTGCACTATATTCTTGTGTAGTGCAGATCCCACTACAGAAGTGGTAGCCATGGATTAAAATGATTATTTTTTGTGATGGGTCCTAACAGAATATGTGATGTAGATTGTGTTGTGTAAGATGTTGTGGTTGAAAGTGTAGTGAATGTATCATTATTGTTGTTTGTTTGTCTTTTTTTTCGTAGGACCAAAAGACTTCGCTGCCTGCAGTAGACAAAAGAGGACCCATTCCCCTCGAGCCCTAATGTGTAATCTCTTTGAAGTTTAAATCGTCATCTCCAGCGGTCTGCGTTCGGGAAACCTTATCCAGAAAACTCCGTTGATTTAAGACTTTAATTCTCTACTTGGTGAGTTTTGTGTTTGGATCTTCAATTTCGATAGTTTTGAGGTTTTAGTTTTTCCTTAATGTTTGTTTGGCGTTGCGATAAATTTCTTTTAGTCGAACATAGTTTAGGTCGAACATAGTTCCTTCCAAATTACTTCCTTTCCTTTTATGATATTGCGTTTGAATTCCATTTCACTTGTTTAACTGTGAATTGTGGCATTTTGGTGAATTGTGGCATTTTGGTGGCACAATCCGTGTTCGGCTTTAACCTTCTGTGATATTTATCTTATTGTTAGGCGAAGAATGAGTCGGTCAAGTAGGACCATTTATGTTGGAAATCTCCCTGGTGATATCCGTGAAAGAGAAGTTGAAGATTTGTTTCGTAAGGTACTTTATTTGGGCCGTGTCTTCCTGATATTATATTTTCCTGATTGTTTGGCATTACAACTAATCTGGTTTTTTATTTATAATTATTTAATTTTTTCTGGAACAAGTCATGAAGAATGATTTGCTTAAATCTCTTTGTACCTTAATTTCCTTTCCGAGTATGTTGTCTATCTGATTCAATAGAAGACTTGATGAGCTTTTCCACTTTTAACTATCATGTAAAAGCTTTTGAACTCCATCTTTACAATCACATAGAATATTTGATGAGCTTGTCCACCTCTAGCTATCTTGTATGATCCCTATGATCCCATGAGTAACATCTTTGTCAACTCCATCTTTACATCACATAGAAGACTTAACGAGCTTCTCCACTTTTGACTGTCCTGTATGATCCCGTGCTTAGTCAACTCCATCCATACCATCACATAGAATGCGTTTCTCTCTACTTTTACCACTCAATCTGGATTTTGTGAATAACATTTTTGTCAACTCCATACCTGTGTAGCATAGATTTTATGGAAAATTAGGGATAAGGACACAATCTGAAATATTATTAAGCAACAGGACAACTACATATTTTTTATAGGGAGAAGGACAACTGCATAATTTTTATAGCGAGAAGGACAAACAGTGAATCCCGAAAATCAGTGAATCTCCCTAGTGAATCCCGAAATCAGTGAATTTCGATAGTGAATTTTGACAGTGAATCCCGAAAATCAGTGAATCCCGACAATGAATTTTGAAAATTAGTGAATTTCGGCAGTGAATTTCGGCAGTGAATTTAAACAGTGAATTTCGAACACAAGTGAATTTCGATAGTGGATAAATAGTTTTGTCCTTTATGCAAAAGTTTCAAAAGACTGTCCTTCTACTTAATTGATGAAATATTTTTGTCCTTCTCCCTCATTCCCCCTAGATTTTAAATACTATAAACTCTTTTAGTGAGACGAAATTCAACCTTTTAGTGAGACGAAATTCAATCTTCTAGTGAATAACTCTCACTAAATAGTAAATACTAAAACTCAATTGCTTGATTTCCTATCTTGACATGAAATTCAATCATCAATCTCCATTCGTCATTCTGTGGCTAATTTTGAATTTTTCTTTCTACAAGTCCGAAACTTTTAGCCTCTTATGTATCATGTGAACGATCAGGTTTAAGATTGTCTCCTTCCTTTATTTAGGACTTACCTTGTCTTCCCATTTGACACATAATTCAGTCTTTAATCTCCGTTCTGTTGCAAAAATATTCCCCATACTCTGTTTTTACTTTTCTTCTACCAAGCGGGTAACCTTTTGCCTCTGCTGTATCATGCTAACAATAATCTTTAAGATTGAATTATTCCTTTATTTCATCCATCAAATCCACATCATCTGCAAGCAGCATACACTAAAGGGATCTATCTTGAATGCGTTCACTGAATTCATCCATGGGTCCACTGCTATATCATATTGAATTATATGTATATATATATATTTGTTTTAGATTGAGTTCATTTTGTTTGATTTGCTAGAAGTTTACGTAAGAAAATGAAATGTATAACCATTTTTTTTTTCAAGATTTGCTAATTTTTATTCATATTAAACATCAAAATGCGCTTAGTAACGTGAATTAGTTTTTTAATTAGTGATCTTTATTTTGTGAAATTTCAAATTTCTGTGTATATGTTAAACATATACAAGCGCAAATTTCGTCACTGTGTTCCAGTTCTTGCTCCACAAACCAATAGCACAACTCATTATTAAGTATGTCTTGTTTCTTCCAATTGAGGAATCATGTAATTCTTGCTTATGAAATTTTAGCTGAAAACCTACTTACTTGGTTTTTCATGAGATCCATCAGAGCATCGATGTATCACTTGTATTATATATTTTTACCTTGTATACTGTTAACTTATTGTTTGACTTGCAGTATGGGCCAGTTGCACATATTGATTTGAAAATTCCACCAAGGCCTCCAGGTTATGCCTTTGTAGAGGTCAGTTAGAGTCTCTTGCAGCATGCTGGTGGCTATCTCTTTCGATATTCTTTTATATTCTGTTGTATTTCAGTTTGAAGAAGCGCGTGATGCAGAAGATGCTATACGTGGTCGTGATGGTTATGATTTTGATGGTCACCGCTTGCGGGTTGGTCCTGTGATTTCCCATTGATAAAAAATGCTGAAAGATAGAGGTCAAATTTTCATGCAAAATCAAATTTGCCCTGTTTAAGTGTAGGTTGAGCTGGCACATGGTGGCCGGGGTCATCCTTCGTCAACTGACAGGCACAGCAGTCATAACAGTGGCCGAGGTCCACGTGGTGGAGTGTCTAGGCATACTGATTATCGGGGTTTGTTGTTATCTTATGTTTCAAATCTTTTATTTATTTTTATTATTTTATTTCATGGCTGCTTATTTTCTTTTTTGGTATTGATCAGTGCTGATTAAGGGATTGCCACACTCTGCTTCATGGCAAGATCTTAAGGTAAGCTGGTGTGTCTAAGTGTTCCATGTTCCATATGTCTCGTGAACTTCCTTCTGTCTCCTCTTCGTAAGTAAATATAACAAAGTGAAACCACCACCTATTCCGAATTCAACCTAGGTGGGGCTCTTTTATATGTTTCACCTTTACTTTCTATAGTATACCATACCCTCCATAACACCTGGAAACAAGATACCATGTTATCCAAAAATGATGTCGATGCAGGCTGTTGGTGTTTCTAAAATTAAGGAAGAAGCATTCTTTTTTGAATGAGAGGAAACTCGGTCATGATTTGATTATGGTGGGGGGTGGTTGGAGAAATGGGGAAGGGTGAGATGGGGTGGAGGGATGAGGGGATGAGGGGAACAAAAGTAGTTAATGCAGAGTGGGGATTTACGCTCTAATGCCGGAATAGATTGTGAGGCAGGAGGAGGATGGTTGCAGAGGGATGAAGTTGGTTGGAGGCAGACAGAAAACAGAAACTAGAAGATAACGGATAGAATATTTGTTATCATTGATATTTTTGCCATAGTACACCATTGTGTCACCTCATACATATATAGACCTACAAAGGAATAATATCCAACAAACATAACAAACACACCATGTGTCACTCACACAATAGTGACACATGTCAAGCACAATACACACAAATCTATATAATCTAACACCCCCTCTCAAACTGAAGGTAGGTGCAACACATTCAGTTTGTTTCTATAATGCTGAAACTGAGTATTAGGCAATGCTTTGGTCAAGGTATCTGCAATTTGATCACTAGATGGTATGTAATGAACTCTCAGGTTTCCTTTCATCACTTGATCCCTTATGAAATGAACATCTATATCAATATGCTTAGTTTTAGAATGGTGGACTGGATTAGAGGCTAGGGCAGCAGCACCTGTGTTGTCACACCACAACACAGGAGTCCTAACCAATGGCACTGACATTTCTCTCATCAACTGAATAATCCACATAGTCTCAAGCACCTGAGTTTGCCACACTCGCGTACTCGACTCGGTGCTTGATCTTGCAACCACGCATCTGCTTTCTAGAACTCCAAGATATCAAGCATTCACCAAGGAAGACACAGTAGCCACCAACTGATTTCCTATCATACCAGTTGCAAGCCCAATCTGCATCAGAGTACCCATTTATGTGAAGAAGAGGACTGGATCTAAAATGTAAACCATAATTTAGTGTTCCCTTGATGTATCTTAACACCCTCTTCAGTGCCCTCCAG
This sequence comes from Gentiana macrophylla, assembly GCA_026214975.1. Classification (NCBI taxonomy): domain Eukaryota; kingdom Viridiplantae; phylum Streptophyta; class Magnoliopsida; order Gentianales; family Gentianaceae; genus Gentiana; species Gentiana macrophylla. The sequence goes on from CM047811.1 coordinate 102,194,204, forward strand.
TGAATATCTGTAGGAACTTGCATAAACTGACTGAGGTTATTAACAGCAAAACTTAGATCAGGCCTGGTAAGAGTTAGATACTGCAATGCACCAATGATGCTTCTGTATAAGGTAGGATTAGCCATAGGCACCCACGATCTGGGACCAAATGCATTCCAACAACCATAGGTGTAGGAGGAAGCCTTCAAATTTCCCAAATCAACTTTGTTTTAAGAACTGAGAGTGCATAATGTTTTACGAGTTAAAAGTATACATGTGCCATTTCGTGAACTTCAGTCTAGAAAGTGAGACACATCTCCAGAGATCCTTTAGGGCAAATTTGCTATCAAGTTGTTTAACAAACTTGGAGATCAACTGAGAGTTGTTTCCTGTAACAAGAATATCATCTACATACACCAGCACATAAAGAACATCAGTTCCAGTTTTAAAAACAAACAAGGAGGAATCACAAACAGACTGTTTGAAGCCCCAGTGAGCCATTTGCCTACTCAAAACATCAAACCAGGCCCTTGGTGCCTGTTTTAGCCCATACAAAGCCTTTTTTAGTTTGCAAACATAATGAGGTCTTTGAGGATCTATGAATCCCTGAGGTTGTGGCATATAAACTGTCTCTTGTAAGGGACCATTAAGGAAGGCATTATTTATGTCAACTTGCCTAATTTTCCAGTCAAAAGTAACAGCAAGAGTCAAGAGAATTCTGATGGTCACAGCCTTTGCCACTGGACTAAAAGTCTCAGTGAAATCAACTCCATAATTTTGTAAAAAACCCTTGGCAACTAACCTGGCCTTGTGTTTCAAAACTGAGCCATCTGGTTTGAGTTTCACCTTATACACCCATCTGTTATCAACTAGATGGTACCTCTTTGATGGTGGGACAAGCTCCCAGGTGTCATTCCTGCACAGTGCTGAGTATTCCTCCTCCATTGCCTTTCTCCATTCTGGAATAGCAAGAGCCTCAGATGTCTTGGAAGGTTCAGTAGGAACTGGTGAGACAGCTTGGACAGAGTAGGTTTTTGGTTTAAAAATCCCAGATTTGGATCTGGTTTGCATAGGATGAGATTGTGGAGGTGGTTTAGGTCTAAGCTGTGGTGTTGGCACTGGAGAAGATTCAGGACTAATGGAGGAATGAGGATTATTTGGAGAAGAAGTAGAACTGTGAGAATGATCGAGAGAGATCACCGGTTGAACGTGGTTTTGGAGAACTGGACAGATGTGGACTAGTTGTATGTGATTGAGGATCTGAATAGAGAGGAGGAGAAACAGGAGCTTGAGGTGAGTGATGAGACACAGGGGTTAAAGGTTCATCAGGGTGAGAATGTTTATCATGGCATTTGGAGGTGGTGCTATTAGATGGTGAGAATGTTGCGGCGAGAATTAGGAGCATCAGAGGGAGATTGGTTGGTCCAGGCAGCAAAGACAGGATCAGATAAGTTAGCAGCAACAACAGTGTCACGATGGGGCCCTAACTTAAAACCTTACGTGAAGGAAATTCACACTCATTGAAGATAACATCTTTAGACACATAAATTCCATGATTCATCTAAACACTTATATCCTTTATGGCTAGGGCTCAGACCAAGATAAACACATTTTACGGTGTGATATTGAAATTTAGTAGTGTTATAAGGTCTTAAATGGGAAACAAGCACAACCAAACACATGCCTCATGCTATAGCTAGGTTTCTTACCAAACAAAACCTCATAGGGACACCGATTCAGTAACACCTTTGTAGGTAGAACATTTATAATGTCAACAGCTTTCTACAAAGCTATGCCACCAGAATTTAAGAGTGCAAGTGGGTGAGCTAACAGAGGTCAAACCAAGTTCGATTATGTGTCTCATGTTTTCAAATTTCTTCCATTTTGGGAGTGGGCATGAGGACAAGGATGTCTAAACATAACACCACTTTGAGCTAGAAAATCAGTGAATGGTCGGTATTCTCCCCCCCAATCTGATTGAACACACTTTATTTTCTTTGAGCGATTTTCAACAAGAGTTTTGAATTGAACAAAAATATTGAGAGCTTCTGATTTAAATTTAAGAGGATATATCCAAGTAAATCTTGAATGATCATCAACAAAATGCATATAGTATTGATATCCTTCTGGGGACTGAACTGGTGCAGGCCCCCAGAGATCAGTGTGAATTAGGTCCAGAATGTGTGTGGCATGTGAGTTAGATAGGGCAGAGGGTAAAACATGCTGTTTTCCAAGTTGACAAGCATCACAAAACAGTAATTTTTCATTAAGAAAGGGAACATTACAACTGATCAAGATTTGTTTCAACACTTCATTAGAAGGGTGGCCAAGCCTCCTATGCCACACATTAGGATCTACACTGAACTTAGCTAGAGAACCTACAAGACATTGATGACCTTGAGTTCTAGACTTGATATCTTTGGAGTGAAGACAGCTCTCATTAGGTTCCAGCATTTGGTACAGTCCATCTTTGATACTACCCCTCAGCAAAGTTGTGCCTGTTTTCTTGTCCTTCACAACACAGGAACTAGAGTCAAATTCAATAACAACATTATTATCACTAGTTAAGGAAGAGACACTAAGCAAATTTTTGGTGATATTAGGAACATGTAGAACAGATTTCATGTGAAGAGGATGATTGGTGGTGGTTTTAAGGGTTTTATAACCAATGTGTTGAATTGGGAGATGCTCACCATTTCCTACAGACCAAGCCATCCGAACACCGCAAAACCAGAACTAAGATGCAAGTTATTCAAATCAGAAGTGACATGATTAGTGGCACCACTATCAAGATACCAAGATGGATCACCAACTGTTTGAGGACTAGCCACATAAGCAGAAGGATTTCTAGTGGGAGGTCCAGTCACATTGTTATTAAAAGTCTCATCAAACCTATACCAACATGAAGTTACAGTATGCCCTGTTCTGCTGCATAATTGGCACACCATTTTGGCTTGATTTCCATGATTTCCTCCATGGTTGCCTGAATTGGATCCTCTACCTCTTCCACCTCTGCCGTGATTACCTGACCGTCCACCCCCTCTGCCTCTATAGTTACCATTTCCTCTTCCTCTATTAGAAGAAAACTGACCACCACTGCCTTGACCATCTTGACTGAACGATTTATTTCCAGCAATGAGTGCAGTAGGGTGACGATGCTCAGAAGATTGACCACTCAATCGAGCAATTAGTCTCTCATGGGTGATGAGTTGTGACTGAACCTCTTGCCAATTCATAGATCCAACTCTGGCAGTAATATTAACTATGGTGGACTCATAGTCTCGATCCAATCCACCAAGGGTAGCCAAAATTAGCTCAGATTTGCTAATTGGGTACCCAGCTGCAGCAAGTTTATCAGAATAACCTTTCATTTCTACTAGATAATCAGCCATAGTCTTGGATCCCTTTGTGGTTTTAGTCAAGGCATCCTTATACTCCAGCATCTTAGCTTCAGCCTGACTGTTGAAAAGAATTTCCAGAGTCTGCCAAATTTCTTGAGCACTGTTACAGCCAACCACTTCATGCAGAGCTTGTTCAGTCATCGAACTGAGAAGCCATCCAACTAGCAGGTTATCAACATTATCCCAAGCATCAGCTGCTGAATTCAAAGACACACCACCAATCATTGAAGATCTGGGACGATTTCCAGTGAGATGATCTTCAAGTTTGTGTCCCTTGATAATGGGAAGAACAGTATACCTCCATAAAAGGTAATTATTCCGATCTAGCTTGACAGAGCATGTCTGAGCAAGATGACCGGTGAAAGGTGCAGTACCGGTGGTCATCGGAGAAAAGGGTGGCAGCGGAGACCCAGAGATCCGAGGAGGAACATATCCAGGAAAGCTGGTGGGAACATATCCAGTACCATCGGAAACAGAACTTAGAAATGGCAATGACTGGTTTCCGGCACCGAAGTGAATAGGAGGTGAAACTGGTATTCCTAAGGTGGGAATGATGGATTCAAGGAGAGAAGACGGGGTTGACACAATGGTGCTCTCATGAAGAGATGTAGAAACTGGTGGTGGAACATGCAGCTGTGTAGACGCTGGCGGTGGTGTAGCCACCGTGGAAATGGGCGGACCACCGGACGACATACCTGTGCTCTGATACCAAGACAGAAAACAGAAACTAGAAGATAACGGATAGAATATTTGTTATCATTGATATTTTTGCCATAGTACACCATTGTGTCACCTCATACATATATAGACCTACAAAGGAATAATATCCAACAAACATAACAAACACACCATGTGTCACTCACACAATAGTGACACATGTCAAGCACAATACACACAAATCTATATAATCTAACAGAGGCAATGAAGACGAAGAGTAATTCGGGCATTGATTTTGCTTAATTTGAATTAATTTTTGTTTTGATGCTTCCATTTTCCAAGCATGTGTATAGCATGACAGAGGGATAGATCGAATCAAGAAGTCACAAGTAGTCAACATGTTGAGTTATAAGCCACCAGGAGTGAAAAGATAGTGTTTCTGACAAACCACTTCCACAAGTGGTCAAATGATATTTTCCTTATATTCCGTGCATGTTTTCTTAACCCCGCAAAAATAAATGGTCGTGAATTCCCAACATTTCACGGTACGGATGACATAGATTGACTATCACAACACTAAAAGCTGATAACATTTCCCAGGTACTTAAATGTCTCCTACATATATGTGATATAATGCCTGCAGATTTTGGAGCATTGCTCTTTAGGCTACCAGAATTTGTACCAATTTCTCCTTTTCATTTGCATCAAGGTTATCCCTTAGAATCACTAATTTGTCATCTTATTTTAGTAGCTTCCATCCTGAAACCCCTTTTCCATTTTCCTTTCCAAATACTGAAATACATAATGCATGGTTTGCTTGGGGGGCTCTTTTTGTTGCTGTTAAATTTATTGAATAAATCTTCCCCCCCCTAAAATACGCATATCTTGGTCATATTCCTATCTTATTATGGTTTTTATTCGATCTTTTAAGATATTGTGCCATATTAGTCAAGAACATAAATTCTCTGGTAAGAAGATGATTAATTACCTCTAGCGTATACAATCCATGTTATCTTGCTAGTAATGAAACCTTTTGCCTGTGTAGGATCACATGCGTCGAGGGGGAGATGTTTGCTTCTCCCAAGTTTTCCGAGATGGGGGAGGTAAGACCACACTTTTGTTAGAAAGTTTGTGGTGGTGACGGTGTTGTGTATCTCGTGAAACAGTCTTGTGTGTTCTTACTATTTTTTTTGTTTTCAACCCTTTTTTCAATACCCCCCCACCCCCAAACCCCCCAACCCCCACGAGCAACGCAGAGAAAAAGGAAAGTATTGTGCAAGTTTTGCTGTGTGTTGTTTTGGGCACGGTTGACATAAATACTAAGAGGCAAACTTTTGTGCTCATTTTAACAAACTAAAAATCAGCCATGGAATGCTGTGATTGGCCTGATTGATCTCTGATGTTATCCATAATATTTTATATTGACATTCTATGTTGTTGTGTTTGCCTTAGCTTGTCCTTGTTTATGTGTGATTTTTTTTTTTCTTTCTAAATGAATACATTTTTATCATTATAAAGTTTCACCTCTCAATTTTAAATTAGAAGTTGAATACACTATCTGCAGTTTTGTTACTTCATTTTTCTTAGTTCACTTATTAAGAGGCATCATTTTTCTCCGTGTTTGGTTCCTCATCTGTGGTGACCTCTTTGGTATTTGCATGCATCCGTCCCTTGCATTAAAATTGATGACTCGTAATTTGGGTTGATATGCATGTACAATTATGTGCGATTAACTCCCTCCATCCCTAAAAATTGGTCACTTTTTTTAAAGACTTGTCCCATAATAAGTGTCATTTTACTAATCAAATACATCATATATTACTCTTCCACACATTAATTACTTACAATCCTTTCACCTTCCAAAATAAAGCATTGAATATGTCTGTATAATAGCAAACACAACACATTACTTGTGTTTTTTAATGTGTGAAAAGCAAAAGAGTGACACTGTTTTAGGGACATGGGTAGTATTTTGGTCCTGAAAAGTATTCACTGTGAAATATTTGTGCAGTGTACAATATGAGAGAAGTTTATTGTTTAACTTCGAAATATCACATCTGCAATAGAATACTGGAGACATGATTTCCTTTTTCTTTTCCTTTTTATGCATGCGAGAAGTTGCCTGCACCCCAGGGGGTGGGGAGAGAATTATTTCGCGCTTGCGGATACCCAATCCCTTGGCATATATCCTTTATCGTAATATATTTTGAATGTTTTTGTTTGTCATATTGAACCTTTGTTTTATCTTGAGTGTATTGCGGGAATCAAACCTCCATCATCTCTTCGCAAATCAAAGTTATGCCAATCAACCATATCTGCATTTTTAATTTGTGGTGATATATCCATTCAATCGATACTATATATCTTAAATATTTGGATCGTTTTTAGACAGTGTCATGTCAAAGACTTCTTCAGGTCATTTCATATTATTTATTTAATATAGGGGGGACCCTTCCTCCAGTTTTGAATAAATGGCATGACCATGGTAGAAATCGCAGAATGAGAACATAAAGTGTGCCTTTTATGTGTGTGTGTGTGTGGGGGGGGGGGGAGGGGGGATGTTCTATGTATTTGTAGCATCAGAGTCCCTTTTTCCCTATTTGCCTGTGACTTTCAAGTTTTTCTATTTTGATTATGATACCAGCTAAAAATTCTATTCTATTGTTTTTTCCTTTCTGTATTTCAATCAACAACAGCGGTTGCTGTAAGGTTGGAGTCTTTGTTTATCGCTTTGTTGGGAAGACAGTCCTATAGATTCATCCCCCATATTCTAATGTTTTTTCAATGAATTTTGTTGGCTTGCAGGCACATCAGGAATCGTTGATTATACAAGCTATGAGGACATGAAATATGCTGTTAGTCTTATAATAGATTTTGTTACGACAAGTTATCTTTTATTTGAAGCCTCTTCCAAACATTTCTCAGTGATTCAATGTTTTTTTGTTTGATTGAAACAGATAAGGAAGCTTGATGAATCCGAGTTTCGGAATTCCTTTTCTCGTTCAACTATTAGAGTAGGATTCCTGTTCTCGATTATCATAATTATTTACAATGTAGTACTACTGTTTGTACTTATTGATGCATGTCCTTATTATGCTATTACTCCGTCATATAAAAAGGTCAAGGAATATGATTCAAGATCGAGGAGTCAAAGTCGATCTCGCTCGAGGGGAAGGAGTGGAAGCCGCAGCCCAAGTCGGAGTAGGAGCAGAAGGTTTGATTAAATCGTTGACGGTTTTTTTTTTTGTAGTTATTTAGGTCTTGATGGATGCATTATGTTATGATATTTCTTGATTTACCTCCAGCAAATCTCCAACAAAGAAGCGTTCTCGTCGTTCACGATCACGTTCTAGGTTAGTGTCCTCTGATTCGAACAATTCTGAATTATGTTTCTATAGCACCTATTTGATATTTCTGGCTATGATGTAGCTAGTTTTGGTGATTTGATCTTTTGTTTCGACTGCTCTAACATGGTTAGGGTTATGAATATTACAAGTAATCTTTTCTTGATTTCACACTATCCTGCTAATGATTATCAGTTATTCTTCTTAAGAAAAGGGGATACGATCCTGCTTCCATGCTCTCTTAATATATAGCTTTTACGAGTGAACCCTCGATACTTATTTTGCAAGTCCCTGCACACGAATCTCTCTTTTATCCATGTCTTCAAGTTAGTCTCATGAAGTGTGGTTTAGAGAAAATGGCAGGTTGTGCGACATGTCTGAAATGTTGTACCTATCCTTGTCAGAATGAAGTTACCTTATTTTTTGTTGTCTAGATAAGGAAATACGCAGCGATATGGGGATTCATATTAGGATCTTGACTGGGATTTCAGTTGGACTACAACCGTATTGGTTGTGGAGGTAGCTGCTGTCTTAGGGATGGTAGCTTTAGAAACCTTCACGACGTGTTTCATCTAATAAGAGCTTCGGCAATGTCAATGGGTGCAAGATGGGACAAGAAGATCATGGATTTTGACAAAGCTGGACCATGTTCTTATTGCATTTTGTATTTGGGACAGCCACGTGTTTGCAGTAGAAACATTTTTAACCATTTCTCATGCTTCCACGCTAATATAAGCCAACTGTGCGTCGTGTATTCTGGTTTCATGGTTTTGGTATCTTATGGAGCACTTGGTGGCATCCGAAGGTTCTTATTCCAACTTAATTAGGTCATTCATTTAGGTGAACATATTATTTTATTTTTATTATTTTTATTTTTACCCCCTTCATGCTGCTAAATATTTGTGGGTTTGTATGGTGGTGATAAACTTTGGCGTCGAAGTGGCATCCAAAGCTCTCTTCTTGGATCAGAGTTGTTGAGAGGAACATGTGGATATTAAAACTGGGTTGTTTCTGGAACTTTTGCAGATCTCTATCCAGGTCCAGGTCTCCAGCTCCATCTGTAAGTAAATATTAACCCAGAGAAATTCATACATGATATGCTTATAACATTTTTGGACAATTCGTTTTACGTTTAATCAAGTGAAAGCGTAGTATTATCTTTTTTGTTTTGAATTGTGGCTTTATAGCACCCTAAACGTGTTAGCAAAAGCCCAAAAAGGCGAAGCCCTAGCAAGAACCCTAGCAAGAGCCCAAAAAGGCGAAGCCCTAGCAAGAGCCCAAAAAGGCGAAGCCCTAGCAGGAGCAGGAGCAGGAGCAGCAGTCCAAGCAAGAATGGAGCCAGGTTTTTGTGTTTTGTGTTTTTTTGTGTGTGGTGAAATTACAGTTTTTAAGCCTTAAGGGGGTGGTAAATTTCTTTTTGTTGGAAAAATGTGGAGGAATTTCGCTGACTTTTGATTGTTTGATGGTTTTTTTTTATTTTGACAGTTAAGGGCTTTAGTAAGCAGAAGATCTCGTGGACAATCTTCTGCCGTTAATTTCACATTTGGACTGAATTGTTGTTTTGAACATTTTGGAATCTCTAATAGTTGATGAGCTGAACTCCCTTGACTTTTGTACTGAAAGAACATTATTTGCAACTTTTGTTCTCACTCCTTTGGGCCTTTACTTACCAAAGGTCATCATCATCATCATTTTATTTGTAATATCAATGTGTTGTCTGTAAAACTGCCTGTTTATTAGTGTATTTTCTAGTCCATCTGCTGGAAGGATATGATGGATCATAACAAATGTTGTGTATGGAAACTTCGAGAAGAAATTCATGTAGCAGTTATTTTTCTTCTCTTTCTTACTACAACATGGTTAGTGTTATATTTGGATGTGTATATGACGTTTACTGCATGAAAACCCATAAAATCTCTTAGATTTTGGGATTGAACGAGTCTTCGTATGGCATTAACGGGGGAAGAAGAAGTTGAAATGTTACTGTGAAGACTCCTTATCAAGGAGTTTGACTCGCAATGAATCAAAACACAATGCCTGCTTTGACCTATACTTCCAATAGTATTGCTTTACGTAAGGATCTAATGGCTGAGGGCCCTTCGAGGAACTTATTGCATGTGTTTCATATTTTATAAATCTTGACATAAATGCACAAGTACGTATAATCATGCTTACATATATATCATACATGCCGATACTTATAAACTATGCGCAGCAAGCAATCACTTTAAAAAAATGCTGGAAAATTACTTTCCTAACATCATACAACACAGCATAAACAATCTACAAGTGTGTTTCTGCAAATCAGATCCACCGCGGAATATACGGGATCAAAATCATAATAATGAATCCTATGGGATACACAGCATAAGGATTTAGGAACGATACCAGACTTACCTATATGATGAAACTGTTTTTGGGTCTGTGGTGTGGTGATAACGAATATAAGTCTCCGATCCGACCCGACCCATATACACTTGAAACTTAATTTGTTAACATGTGGTTTATAGTGCACACATAACATAAATATATATCTAATATTTGGATAAATAGAAAACCAAACTTCCTAGTTATTTCAGTTTCCTTTCTTCTTCTTTTTTTAAGCATTCATTAAAGTTATACAGTGAGAATAGCCTATGCTTGAAGAACTAGGCATAAAGATAAAGTTGCCAGCCAAAAATAAATAGAAGAGTAAAAAATTGTTATTTACACAATAAAATACACAACCAATATTATACCACTGATTATGTCATAGGATTCATTGATACACGATGCTATAATCATAATCAAAGGTGTATAATATATTGTGAAAGTTTAATGATGAGGTGTATTATATGTTGTGGACTTAGAATTTTCCGAAAAAAATTGTATCTTGGACAAAAAGACATCTAATTATAAAAGATTTTGCCTCTATCATTGTTCCAAAACATAAGTAAGTTTTACACAGAATAAAAAAGTTGTTGAATGTCATAAATTTAAAAGTTAAATGTTTAAAATATCTCTCGACTATTATTAATGCAATAATAGTTGTTAAAGAGTAAAAAATTGTTGGATTGATAATAGTAAGAATAAAATAGTGAAAGAAAAGTACTCTCTTTGTTTTTTTATCTGTCGTAAAGAGAAAAATCACACAGATTAAGAAAATAATTAATATGCCTAAAACATAATACTGGAAATGTAATTTTGTTATTGAAGAGGTAAATACTTTGTTTTTTAAAGAGCTTTTAGTATTGGAAATGTATTTTTTTATTGAAGATATAAATAATTTATTGATAAAGAAGAAAAAAATAAATAAATAATGAATGCAAATATAAAAAATGAGATAAATAAAACAAAAAATTCCGAGATGTAAAGAAATAAAAAAAAAAAAAAAAAGGAGTAATTCTGTTGATTAGGTAAAATGACTTAGAGACGAGTAAAAAATTGTCCTTCTTTATTTGACGCAACTCTGTTTTCATCCACATTTTCGTTCTTCACCAAACCGTCCAAAATGAAACGGAAAATTTTGTCATTTTTTTAGAGTGAAGTGATCGATGGGTTGATATATATTTATTAGATAAAGAAAAATAAATAATCAAATGCCATTTGAAATACAAAATAACAGATAAATAAAAACATGAAAAATCCCCGTGGAAGAGGCAAGTCGACGTTTGATTTACGTTCTTCACCAAACCGTCCAAAATGAAACAGCCCCCGTAGAAGAGGCTAGTCCGACCTTTGATTTACGTAACTACAACTATCCTTTTATCCAAAATTCCAAATACCACTTACTATATAGTATATACACAGCTAAAAAAAACTGAAGTTAAGTGTGCTAGCTAGTAGTGCTTCCCTTGCCACCCGCCAAGGGCCATATCTGATAGATGATTGATGAACCGATAGGATAGGGTTTCAACGGTCGTCGATCAGTGAAGACATGACGTCGGCGCTGTCCAGCTTCTTCACCTTTGGATCGGCGGTGATCTTGTTCCTGATGACGATGATGGTGTCAGCTGGCGGCGAGGACAAAGGTGGACCAAGCGGCGGCGGTGGTGGTTATATCCGCCGGGCGGATTTTCCCGTTGACTTCGTTTTCGGTTCCGGAGCTTCTGCTTATCAAGTAGGTGATGTTTCTTTATTTACTGTATTTATTTTTGAGGGAAGAGAGGCTTTCATTTTCAATTTTCCAATGCATAGTTAATTAATTCATTATTTTATATACTCTTCCGTTCCAATTTATCTGAAACAGTTGTCAAAATTACACATATTAAGGATATGTGAGTTAATGCATTAGAACGAGAGTTAACACTGAAATGACTTGAATGTCCTTGGATATAATTAATGTGACATTCTTTTTTATATATTTTAGTGTAATAAATAATGATAAATCAAGTAAAATCACAATAAATATTGTATTAAAATTTGTACTGCCTCACATAAACATTTTGGAAACTGCCAATGTTGTTATGGAACGGACGGTGTATATATTTTTTGGTTCTTTTTTCTTCATGATTTTTCAATTTATATATTTGTGGTTTTTTTGGTTTTGTTGTATACTGTATCGATGTTACGTTGGATTTGTATCACATATATTGCATGCAATAACAAATATTGTATCACACGAAATCAAATTTTGTATTTTGTACCAAGTAATGTAGAATTCTAATATCATCTCTATGTGTTAGTGTTACATACAAGTTGTTTATTCATAAGAATTAAAAATTAAGACAAATAAAAGATATGTATTAAAAATAAATAATGTAGGTAGAAGGAGCGGCATTTGAAGATGGAAAAACTCCAAGCATTTGGGACTCCTATACTCATTCTGGTATGCTCTCTGTTTTCTATTCCTTGCTACTATTCCATCTTACTTTCATTGAATCTCCCTACATTCTTATTATTGATGTGCATTGTCAAATTTATGTATAGTAGTTGAGTTGTTGACAATTTCTCAGCATAATTCTCCATTTTAGGGGAAATTTTTACATGGTGAGTGTATTTAGAGTGAAGTGATAGGATGAAACACAATTTATTTCTAGATAGAAACTTTATTTCTAGATATAAATCGTGTGGTTCTGATCGTTTTCTCGAACGTCATAGGTAAAGGGGTATCTATCCTATGGTAAATATTCATTTGATTTGATACTTGAAAATGATTTTGAATTCCGAAAATGATAGATGTACCGGCGATATCCACAGCAACATCCCCATAATGTGATGTTATGTGGTACATTTTTTTTTTTTTAGGTTTGGTTAGTATGTGAACCACACACATTGTATCGGTGCATCTCAGTTATCGATTGATCATACTGAAAACATAAAATTGATTTTGGGAAAGTCGTTTCCAGAATAAAAAACAGACTATTCTAAGATCGATTATCACAATGTATCTAAAAAAATCGTATTTTTGCTCAAGAAGTGACTTTACAATGCCGAATCTACCACATATACCGTTGTGCATCGATAGACTCAATGTGATGTAAATAAAGGCTACGTTTTTTTTTTTTTTTTTTTTTTTTTTTTTTTTTTTTTAAACGATGTATACCGTCCTTCCTAAGGTGTTGTGTGCGACATTTTGTGTGCCCTTATCATCCTTCTATATATTGTCACAGGTCACAATGGCGGAGCTAATGCGGACGTAGCATGCGATCATTACCACAAATACAAGGTGAATCTTTTTTTTTTTTTTTTTTGAGGGGTTAGGTGAATCTTACTTTCCTCCTTTTTTGGTACTTGAGGCCATTTTATCAAGACGGTTTTAACGTTATATTAACTGACATATTTTATAAGAAAACGTTTCTACTCTCTTTCATTTGGTATAAAACATCTCATTTGGTATAACCATTTAACAAATGTTGTACCATAAAATTTCTCCATTTTTAACACGGCTCAGATTAACACTAGTGTTACCTTATACTATAAATTGAATTTTCATGCAATTAACTTCAAAACCGCATTGTATTAAAGGATAATTAACGGTATAATATTCATTGTGACATTGATTTAATTAGCGATGTCTCTATCGCACAAGTACTCCAACCTAGACAGAGACGGGATCATATATCTCTTGTGAGTCTCGTCATGCACGCGGTTCGTCCAATGACATCACATCACAAACCGAACTTATTTTTATGTTTTGCAACATCGTCATGATCCATGTGTTTTATGGGTGCAGGAAGACGTGAAACTAATGGCAGACATAGGTTTGGAAGCATACAGATTTTCCATCTCATGGCCAAGACTTATTCCCAGTATGTTATCTTTTTATATGTAGTAGTGTGTTATATTTATACAATCACCAAGGAAATTTTGTTTGTTTGTTTGTAATTCTTGTGAATGTTTATTTATTTATTGTTCAGATGGAAGAGGGGCAGTCAATCCAAAAGGGCTGCTTTTCTACAATAACTTGATTAATGAGCTCATCAGTCATGGTTTGGATTAATTATCCTCCTCAACTTTTTTCTTGTTTTTCACGCTCGTTGATTCTGATTCAATTTTAGACAGAATGTTGTGAATTTTCCTGATCTATTTTTAGTCAGAAAGTATTAAATGTACTTTTTGGTGTCTATAAAAAGACCAACATCTGGCTCAAATCAGGTCAGAATAATCATTATTTTCTGACTCGTATTCGGTCATATTAGTATGTTGTAAGAATATATGTTCTCTATTTCTTTATCCATACAGATATCAAACCACATGTTACGCTGCTTCACGTTGACATACCTCAAGCACTTGAAGATGAATATGGTGGTTGGCTTAGTCCACAAATTGTGTATGCATGCTTTTTTCATCCATTTTTCTTCATTCCAGAAACAATGATATAACTTTTGAACCAAAAATATTGTATATGCGGATACAGGAAGGACTTCACTATGTATGCGGATGTATGCTTCAGAGAATTCGGGGACAGGGTTTCACATTGGACTACGATAAACGAGGCTAATATATGGGGAATAGGTGGATATGACAATGGCCTTATGCCCCCTGGTCATTGCTCCTATCCATATGGATTAGTAGATGTTTGTACTAACGGAAACTCATCTACCGAGCCCTACATTGCCTTCCACAACATGCTTCTTGCTCATTCGTCTGTCGCAAATTTGTACAAGACACGATACAAGGTAAGGTATCGTTCATTTACGAAGCAGATTTTCATCATTCGTTTGTTTCAGAATGTAAATGAATTGGAATTGTTTTCCTAGGCCACTCAACATGGTTTCATCGGGATAAACATCTACACATTCGGTTATGTTCCCTTTAGTAATCTGACAGAAGATGTTGTAGCAACTCAAAGAGCATATGATTATTACCTTGGTTGGTAAGACTTATTATTACCCCTTTAAAGAGGCTTACAAATTTTAAGGTCAATTGTCTGTTCATTTGCTATATATATACAATGGTTGTTGTAGGGTTGCAAATCCATTGGTGAATGGAGACTACTCTGAAATCTTGAAGAAAAATGCTGGGAATAGGATTCCTGTTTTCACTCCATCTGAATCTGAGCAAGTTAAGGGCTCATTTGACTTCTTTGGAGTTAATTACTATGCTACAGCCAAAGTTAAGGACAATCCCACCCTACTTGACTTGGAAACAAGGGATGTTAATGCTGACATGGCACTGGATATCATATGTACGCGCGCCCCCCACCCTAAACTTTAGGGAATTTCAGTATGCGTCACTTACATGCAAATTTTGTTATTGTAGTAGCTGATATAGGTGATGCACCTCCACATCTGTATCCGTTGGGTCTTTATCAAGTTCTACAGCAATTCAAAGAAAACTATGGGAACCCACCTATCTTCATACATGAAAATGGTTCTCTCTCTACTTTTCTGTATGTATGTGTGTGCATTTTTTGTGATATGTATCGTCTCTAAAAGTCTATATTTTTGTTCATTTTGGCAGGTCTATCGACCCCACGTGATGGCAATTTGAATGATACAGCCAGGCAGAGTTACATGGATATGCACATTGGCGCCGTGCTTGATGCTATAAGGTAAAACTCAATAGACACCCTGTTGTTATGTAGGCTCAGACCTCTGTAACCTTGAGTTATAGGGGAAAATGATTGATTTTTCACATTTGATTTTGGTTTATTAAAGGAATGGTTCAAATGCGAGAGGGTACTTCTATTGGTCATTCCTGGATGGTTTCGAGTTATTGGGTGCCTACGAGACAGGATTTGGACTATACTATGTGGATTTGAATGACCCCCAACTCACAAGATATCCCAAGCTTTCTGCACACTGGTATTCCGATTTCTTGAAGGGAACAAGTGCAATGTAGTTAATCTAAAGGAAATAACAGATACATCCCAGAAGAAAATGATAACAAAACATCCCATAAACATTGTAATATATCAACTACAGAAACACTTGATGAATCCAACTTCATTTAATCCTGTCTTTTTAGGTAAATATAGTTTACATTAATCCTGTCTTTTTAGGTAAATATAGTTTAAATTATTAAAGTACTATGACAAATGCCAATGAGGCATGCCATATTAGTAAATGCTGAGGCCTCAGGACCAAGAAGTCCCGAGTTCAAATCCCCATCCCCTAGATTATAAATATAAAAAAGGTACTATGACAAATACCGAAATGATGACATAACAATAACAAAAAGCTTTCTACATAGAGAAGAGCAAATGCAGTATTCACATTTCGTTGGCACCAGAAAAGAAGCTTACTGCTTGATTTTTGGCTTCTTCACGATCATTACAGTGCAGTGGGCATGATGCACACAGTAATCACTCACGCTACCTAACACAGCCCTGCAACAGAAACTTTCCCTGGTTAGAATGAGAAAAAGAAAAAGAAGAAAAAACCTTCTGCAGATAATATGAAAACATCTTATAGAAATACAAGAGAAGTCTAAGGTAAGCCTATTTTTCCAGGGACAATACTTCAATACACCGGACAATAATATAAATGAAGCAGAGAACTCTCTTTCTCTCAAAAAAAAGTAGATTTGGAGTGAAATAGGTGGTACCTCTTTATGGCTCCATAACCGTGGCTGCCAACGACTAGCATAGTTGCATGATGTTTTTCTACAGCTTCCAAGAGGACATTCCTGGCATCACCTTCTATGGATTCATAAGTTGCATCTGTCACCTGCATATGTAGACACAAAATTTCGACACATTCAACCAACAAAAGTTAACTTTATCAAGAAATGGACAACTATGCAATATCGAACACAAGTTTTGCCAAAATAGGCAGTCTAAGTGCGGCATCTTGAAGATTTTTCCACACATTTTATTTGGGATTACGTGATAATTTTATAAATGATGCTAGTCAATGACAGATTCGCATTGCTGGACTGATTTCCAACCAGTTGCAAGGACTTTAGTTTCATCTAACCTTTTCACCATGGTGTCAACCAATTATTATAACACTGTTTTTTCGGTATTCTAGAAATTTGGTCCATTCTTAATCTAAAAAAGAAAAGGGGGAAAATTGGCCCCATTCCATGAATGAGAATGACTGAGAGCAATAAACAAGAATTATAAAAATTACAGTGTGCATTAACAACCTACTGCAATTGTATCAATAATCCAGATAGCCATGATCAAGAAGAGCTAGCATATTTTAATCCAAAATTTAATCAACAACCTATGATGATATCAAGCTACATGTTTAAGTCAGTCGAGTATTAAGAATAATATACCGATTTAGCAGTGCAAATCTCCTTTGCCTTGTCCAGAACTCTGTTTGCAATCTTCTTCAAATCCGATTCCACGTATGGCAGCACTTCAGCAGCAGCTTATGAATTTAAACATGCCATGCCATCAAACCAAAAGCCGTTTATAATCATCAATTATTTGGACGATTAATTTATCGTTTACATAAGGCAAACCAAAATTCAACAATTTGATCCATTTTCTAATTCAAGGAAACAAAGGCAACATGTGACATATTATAAGGAAGGAAGGAAAAAAAAAAATCGCTATGAAGTATAACGATAATACCAGGACCGGCAAGGCTGACGGTGGCACTAGGCGAAGGTTTTGCATAGACGATGACGAGCTTGAATGAAGTATTTGATGAAATTGGAAGAATCAGGTGATCCAGCGTCCATTGTAATGCATAGAAGCTGTGCTCGCTGTCGTCGATTCCCGCCACGATCACCGATTTATCTCCGGTTGCCATCGTTTAGTTTGGAATATTTTTTTTGGGACGAATTTTAGTTTCACCTTGCTATTGTTTATGGATTGCAGTCACCTCAAGCTTTTCATATTTGTGTTGGGACGAAGGTGCCACTAAATTTTACGGAATTGTCGCCCACAGATTTACACGGAATTGTCGCCAACAATTTTTCCGGTGTATCTTACTTTTGGTATTTGATGTTTTAGTGTATTATTACAAATTTACGACCTATAGGATTTTAATAAAAAAAAAGAATATATACTATATAGGGACAAAGATTATAATTTTATGTTCATTTAGCATCATCATAAAATATATGTGCATATATTATTGATAAGAAAAACGAATCTACTTTGAGGACATCATTTATCTAATATTTTTCACCCACTTTCGAATTTGATGTTAAATGAATCGGAAACACGCAAGGAGTGCATGACATTTTGTTATACATTTTTAAAAAAAATTCTTTTAATCAAATAAATCTCCTGCGCTTATCAATATTAAACGTATTTTTTGCCCAAACTAGTGTTTCAACTGATTTTTATTTCTCTCTAAAATATATACTCGAATGAAATGTATATAGGATGGGCCACATAAAACTCGCGGAAAACATGGTTTAACATGGATGTGTCGCCCACCATTGAAAGCTACCTCATGTATATATATATAGGATGGGGTCACTTAAAACTTGGGGAATGAACATTTTGGAAAATAAAATGGATTAAATTTTTTTTATTTTTACTTTGAAAGCCGTGAAATGTTGATGTTGATATCTCTTGCAAATTTCTTAGATGTGCGACAATGTTGAATTGCTAATCTTTTGGCCCGCTCAAGTTCTACTTATCGTCTCTCCTCCACCTTCTTAATTACTCAATATATTTGGACCAAAGTTTTGATGCTCAAAGCATCATAAAATACGTGTGTATATTAAGTGCCTATAATAACAGAAGGGACTCATTGGCCACATTTTTGCGTTTTTTCGCTAGTAGATTCAAGAAAGTATTTTTCAGAGTACTCTTGTATTATTATGTATCAATTTCAATCTAAATAGAATGGGATTGAGTTGCTTATGAAATAGTGTAGAATTTCGATCATACCTCAATAGCCTTTGAACAATTTCAACCCCGATACTTTGAGCCCGCGTTAGCAAATCCCAAAATTACTCTTAAAAGAGTTTGGTTATCCGACTCTCCTCTGAAGCATCATTTCTTAAACAGGGTCAAGGCCTCTGCGGATAAGGGTATCATCAGAGGCTCATCATATCCTGGATGAGCATCCTTAATTAATGCCTATTGAGTTCCTGCTCAACTGATGTATGAGCTTGTATGAAGTTTAACCCAATGCAATTTGGGAATCCTTTTCATGGCAATAAGCCTTATATACGGAATCTTGAATGTGTTGATTCCAGATGACGTATTGTCTTTGAATGACTTTAGTAGCTTCACTAGTTAGCTTTGGCAAGCCCATTTGGGGTGAGATGAATGTGATCGTAGGTCTTTGATGGATTTTTTTGATCTACCTAGCTCAATGAGATTATTTAAAGAGCCTACGGCAAGGCATGGATGGGACAACATGGCTTTTCAAGTGGGTCGTACCATCAATAGATTTAGAAAGGGACATGGCATCTAGTCTTTTATCAACCATGAAGATTCTTAGGGTCTTCTAAGGCCTTATTCCTCTTCTTTGAAGGATCTTTCTTATGTACATAAGGATTCTTGCCAGGGTTTCTCAAAACGTCCATTCTTTCGGGGACAATGATTGTTGCAAGATTTATTTATCTAGTTTTCCACTTTTGATGGTTTTATATTTATTCTTTTTATAACATACTTCAAAGGTCTTTATTTGATTGTTGGATTTTATTAAGGCGAAAACTTGGCTCACTTTGATTGATAGTTACAAGACTTGTCCCGATTTAGATATCTTACCCGCATCACAACTGAGGACACTCTCACTCTTAGCTAGGTGACAACCCGACAACCCTCAACCCCTCAAACTCTTGGCAGGGTTCATGTCTCTACTGTTATTGAGGCTTTCAATAATGTTTTGTGCTCACATTGAATACGTAAATCATATTCTCCTCGTATCTCTATATGTAATGAGATATGCTTATCATGATGATTATCTCTTTTCACTTACAGGAATGCAATCACTTTCATGATGAAACAAGTTAGTTATTCATGCATGATGCTTGTGTTCACTTACTATATAAACCTCCATTTCAAATAATGACAAATGTGATCTAGCTCATTTTTCATTGCTCTAATAGATACGTAGACAGTAACAAGGATCGTGCAACTATTTTCTATACTTAATACTTCATCCTCTCCCTACTTTTATTAACTTGCAGGCAGGGCCCAATGGTGGCCTTGAGCAAAGGTTGAGAAGGTCTGGGTCTTGGGCCTCTGGTTTCCTATGGGCCCCAAATTTTTTCCAACCATATATACTAGTTTAAAAAAATCTTAAGAACATTTTTAAGTACATATTCTACTATTTGAATTTGGAGAACCCATCCAAATCTTGAATTTAAAACGTCAAAATGTTTGTTTTCCAAACACTGAGATCGCTTATCGAATCTGCTTGACTATTCCAGTTACCATTGAATCAAGAGAAAGAAGTTTTTCGAAGTACAAGGTCACAAGATCGTTCGAAAAGGCTAGCAATGATATCAATCGAGAAGAATATGATTGATGAAGTTGATTATTCTACATTGATAAATGATTTTGCTTCTAAATATGCTAGAATAACGGTATTGAAGTAGCATTTTGCATTTAGGCCGTGTCGACATACCTATGAATTTGAAATAAAATGATTTTATATACAATTTTTATTTATGTTTCTCTACCGAAAAAAATTGTTTTTCAAATCTAAAGGGCCTTGTCCGAAAAAATGGTCTCGGGCCCCAAATTTCACAGGGTCGGCTCAGGACATAGACCCAAGAGGCCGGGGCATAGGGCCCCTCAAAATTTATTGAATTTTAGGGCCTCCAAATTCCATATCCACATTGAAATTCTACAAAACGGTCAGTAAAAAATACCGAGTCCAGCCTAATACTAGTAATAATCTTAACGATTTTCTTATTCTATTTTTCAATAGGTTTTTCTGTTGGTCCAATCAACCTCTCTATTATATATCTAGAATTTCACAACCAATATCGTATTATTCAAAATTAAAGACGAATGTATGTAAAACTAGTCTAGGGCCTTGATATGCCTAAACCGCAATACCGTCCAGCCACCAAAGTAGCGGACAAGGCCATCGGCCACCACCGTCTGCGAGCTCATCAACCAGTTTGGGCTTTTTGATCGTCGGCCCCATACTTCGGCATGACGGTCCAATGTTACATCAGGTGAAGCCAAGAGGGCCGGCCCGCAGGATCCCTGAGGCAATTAGGTCCATAAGAGACCCGAGCCCAGTATACTTGGAGGAAGAAACTATAGCCGGTTTAGCAAGATAAGGTACATAGGAAGCTGCGAGCTCATCAGGGTCGCCAACCACCGAAAACGTAGCGGGCACGCTAACTAGCCGAAGATTTAGTTGTACTATTAGTCCTTTATTGTAATTATGATAAACTATAGTCGGTTTCTTCCCTACAAATAGGGCTTATTGTAACTCATTCTATATACACAACTAATAGAAAACAAGGCAAAACTCTGCCCATTTTAATACTCATATTTGCATCACCACTTCCCCCACCACAGATTCATCATCACCACCGTGCACCACCGGTGGTCATTTATTATTATAGTTAGATATCCACCATACACACCACTTGCCAAACACTTTTGATAATTTCGACATTATCAGGCCCGGAACCCTCCCCCCCCCCCTTCCCCCCACAAGGCCGGTCCTGCTTGCAGGTGCCTTAAGGCTTGAGCTCTGTCGTTGAGCGTTCAATGTTGTCATGGAAGGGTTCAAAGTTCAACAAAGTTATTTAGTTTGGATCAAATTAATGCTCACCAATGATTAACTACCGGCTAGTGATTGATAGTGGATAAATGTGGTTGATCAGGATCAACCCATACTTAGTGCAAAACATATTGGAGTTAATATACATAGAAGCTACATGTATAAGATGTTCAAGTGACCAAGTGTTAGATAAATACTCTTTGAGGCATTTTATCAAACACTTGACCACAGAAACTGTTAGGAAGTAGTTAAGTTAATTCAGGACGGTTATAGTCCATAATGCTGTTATATATACTCAACTGTAGTGTAGAGATTCATTCATTCAGTTGTAATCTAGAAAACACACAGTTATGATAATAAATTCTGTTCTCATCTTTCCTTGTCACCGTTCTTCATATTCTGTCATTGTTCTTTGAATAATCTTTCGTTCATACAATGAACTTCTACATGGTATCAGAGCTCATATGAAGTTCGCTGATGCAAATCTTTGATTCTCTTTTCGTTTTCATACATTTTCTTTGGTTTCTTGGAGGAACTGTTCTGATTTTTTGCTTGGTTCCTGCATTTCTTGATTTCGTCTACTGGATTATGGAGAATCTGAATCAGAATCAAGGCATCTTATCCGAAGGTCAGTTGTATTTACACCCCAATGAGAATCCCATGTTGATTCTGGTTCAACCTTTGTTGAACAACACGTATTATCATCATTTGAGCTATTCGATGAAGATGGCTCTTATCACCAAGAACAAGATTGGATTCATTGATGGTTCGATTGTCAAGCCCATTGTTACTTCTCCAGATTTTCAGGTTTGGCATCAGTGTAATAACTTTGTTAAAACATGGATTCTGAACTCTGTTATGCCTAATATAGCCCAGAGTGAGATGTACAAAGAAACTGCCAGGGAAGTATGGCAAGATTTGCAATCTAGATTCTCTAGACTTGATGTGTTTCGTCTAGGAGATTTGTTGGATCATGTACATGCTATAAAACAAGGATATTTAGACGTCACTACTTATTTTACCAAGTTAAAGACTCTTTGGGATGAAATTGCTATTATAAAGCCCGATCCGGTCTGTACTTGCATTCCTAGTTGCACCTGTGGTGTTATCAAGGTGTTTACAGGTTATGCAGAAACAGAAAAGGTAGTGAAGTTCTTGAGAGGTCTAAACTCAGAATTTTCTCAAGTTTTGACGCAAGCACAATTAATGGTGCATGTGCCAACTTTGGATACTGTTTTTTGCAATGGCTTTGAAGCTAAAGGATCAAAGGAAATCCCTGAGTAAATTCCCAGATGGTACTATCTTGTATAATAGGGCTTTTAATCAGAATTCTTCTGGTCCCGGTTCCCAGAATAGTGGTTTTCAACAAGGTTTTAACAGACCAGTAAATGGGAACAATGGTGGTTTGAAAGAGAATTCAGGAAATACTCAGACTGGAAAGAAGGTCCAATGCACCTTCTACAAGGCATACAGTGGATAAGTGTTACAAAAAACATGGATTTCCACCTGGTTGGAAGCCAAGAAGCAAGGTTAATATGGCAGAAATAATATTAGAAGATCAAGAAGAAGCCCCTGCTGCTGGACAATCTGCTGCTGGCATGCATGATTCTGACAGTTTCACCTTGAATAAGACTTAATATCAGCAGTTGATGAAGCTATTGGACACTCAGAAAGTGGACACATATAGTCATATGGCAAATCAAGAAACTGTACCGACCACTAATTTTTGTTCCTGCTGCTGACACATCAGGTTTGTGTAATCCTAATAGGGCTGGTAATTCTTTATCTTGGATTATAGACTCTGGTGCTATTGATCATATTGTCACTAGTAGGGCTTGTATGCAGTCTTCTAGACCTGTTTCTCACATGTTAGTAGGTATACCCAATGGTTCTAGTGTGTCAGTAACACATATTGGTACAGTATGTTTAAATGATAAATTAATCCTGACTAATGTGCTATGCATTCCAGACTTCTGTTTCAATCTTATATCCTTGGCCAAACTGACTGCTGACCCTACTTTGTCTATTGTATTTAACCTTGACTCTTGTCTCATACAGGACAAGAAACTTGGGATAATGATTGGATCAGCTAAATCTAAAGGTCTTTATGTTCTGAGCAATTGCAGGCAGATTTTACACAATGTCAATGCTGTCAGTGGTACACAGTTGGATGATTAGTCTAGGATTGCAAATGAGCAAGTCTGGCATTACAGACTTGGCCATCTGCATAATAAAAGATTGTCTCATTTGAGTTGTATTGATTCCTCTTGTAAAAACAATATAGATGTATGTCATGTTTGTCAACTTGCTAAAAAAAAAGAGAAATTCTTTCTTATTGAGCCAATCTGCTGTACAAAATATATTTGATCTAGTTCACTTTGATATATGGGGACCTTATAGACAACAAACAGTTCATGGTCATTCTTACTTTCTTAGAGTAGTAGATGATTTTTCAAGATATACTTGGGTTTTTCTGTTGAACAAACATCTGAAATCAGACAACTAGTTCAATCTTTTGTTTAGTTTGCTTTAGTACATTTTGGAAAACATGTTAAAATTGTTGGAACAGACAATGAAGCTGAATTTGATATGCCTGATTATTACACACAAAAAGGGATCATACACCAAACATCCTGTGTGGACACACCACAACATAATGGTATAGTAGAAAGAAAACATCAACACATCTTGAATGTAGCTAGAGTTTTGAAATTTCAGTCTAACTTGCCTTTGTCTTACTGGGTTTATTGTATCTTACATGTTGTGTTTTTGATTAATTTGACACCATCACCAGTCATTCAAAATAACACACCTCATTTATTGATATATGGTAAACAATTTGGGTATACAGAGTTGAGAGTTTTTGGTTCCATTGTATATGTATGCACTCATGCTCATAATTGAGCAAAGTTTGAACCTAGAGCTAGACAATATGTGTACCTTGGAGTTCCTAAGTTTACAAAGGCCACATTGTACTAGACAAACAGACTAGGGCATCTTTGTATCTAGAGATGCGCAGTTTTATGAAACCATTTTTCCTTTACATTTGAACGCTACAGGTACATTGGCAGCTCATGTTCAATTACATGTTCCATATGAAAGAGATGCAGACAATCATGATACATCATCTCACAATAATGAGATGACACATGAGGAATCTACTCATGATGCTTCAAACAACACTACACAACCAGTTCAACATGAAACAAGAAGATCTACCAGACAGAGACAAGTCCCAACATATCTTAAGGAATTTATGGTCCTTAAGACAAAGTCACCACATTCAATAAATAATATGGTAACATATGAAAATATTTCAAGCAATTATCAGAAGTTTGTTTTCTTGACAGACCAGATACAAGAGCCTAGAACCTACAATCAAAGCAGTTAAACATGATTGTTGGAAAGAGGCTATGCAAAAATAGTTAGATGCATTACAAGCTACCAAAACCTGGGAGATTGTCTCATTGCCTCCAGGAAAGTCCACTATAGGTTGCAAATGGGTATATAAAGTTAAGTACCATGCTGATGGATCCATAGAAAGATATAAAGCCAGATTAGTGGCAAAAGGATACACACAGACCTATGAGATAGATTACCAAGAAACATTCTCACCTGTAGCCAAGGTGACAACAATCAGAACTTTGTTAGCACTTGCAGCATACAAGAAATGGCATATCCATCAAATGGATGTCAACAATGCCTTTCTCCATGGGGATTTGGATGATGAGGTATACATGGAACTGCCCCTTGGTGTCAAGACAGAGAAACCTGGCCAAGTGTGCAAATTGACCAAGTCTTTATATGGCCTTAAACAGGTCAGCAGATAGTGGAACTCAAAACTGACTGAGGCCCTAACAGAAATGGGATTTTCACAGTCACCTCATGATCACAGTTTATTTACTAAAGGCACAAGTAGTAACTTTATAGCTCTACTTGTGTATGTGGACGACATCATTGCAACCATCTCAACAATGAGTCCAATAGATGAGGTCAAACAAGTTTTACACAAAAGGTTTCAGATTAAGGATATTGGTGACCTCAGATACTTTTTGGGAATTGAAGTTGCAAGATCCATTAAAGGTATCTACATCAACCAGAGAAAATACATTCTGAATCTCCTATCAGAATATGGATTCTTAGAGGCAAAACCAAGCATTCTGACTATGAATTCCAAGCGAAGCTATCGGCAGGGATTGAGAACTACTTCGAGATAATACCATATACGAGGACACTTTAGTAGGAAAACTCATTTATCTATCCTTCACTAGACCTGACATAGCATACTCATTTCAACAACTTAGTCAGTTTCTGTCTCATCCTACCATCAACCACATGCAAGCTGCACATAGAGTTTTGAGATACCTCAAGAGCAATCCTGATTAGGGCATCCTTTTTGAAGCAGATAATGACATTCTACTCAAAGGGTATACAGATTTTGATTAGGCAGGTTGTGAGGACAGAAGGAAATCTATATCAGGGTACATCATATTCTTGGGATCAGCCCCTATTTTATGGAAAACAAAAAAGCAAAGTACAATAGCCAGAAGCTCATCTGAGGCAGAATATAGAGCAATGGCAAATGCTACATGTGAGCTGCAGTGGCTTGTTTACCTCATGCAAGACTTACATATACCAGTTCAGTTACCTGTTCTGCTCTTTTGTGATAATGCTAGTGCTATGCACTTAGCCAAGATGTTCAAGTGCAAGCTTCAAGTACTTTGATCAGCTTGAGGGGGGGTATTGGAGTTAACATACATAGAAGCTACATGTCTAAGATGTTCAAGTGACCAAGTGTTAGATAAATACTCTTTGAGGCATTTTATCAAACACTTGACCACAGAAATGGTTAGGAAATAGTTAAGTTAATTCAGGATGGTTATGGGTCGGTTATAGTCCATAATGCTGTTATATATACTCAGCTGTAGTGTAGAGATTTATCCATTCAGTTGTAATCCAGAAAACACACAGTTGTGATAATAAATTCTATTCTCATCTTTCCTTGTCACTGTTTTTCATATTCTGTCATAGTTCTTTGAATAATCTTGCCTTTTTTACTCTTCTTTCATTCATGCAATGAACTTCTACAAAACCTACATGTAATCGATAAATAATAATTAGATACACTAATCGTACGTGTGATTATCAAATTCGTACAACAATCTATTATTTAGTCTAGAAAATATTATTTCATTTTGCAGCGTGTTAAAGGCATCATGGTTGATCAACCGTGATATTTTGGAGATGTCGAAAATAAACATTCGATCTCTGTGTCCCCAAGTCAAATAGTATTAAGTAAGATTGAATTTATTTAAAATCGAATATCAACGTGTTATCTTAGAAATAAATCCATTTGATGCCTTTAACGAAGACTTTTTATTTTTCCACTAAGCAGTGGCGAGACATGATTTCGGATAAGTGAGGGACAATAATTTTTGTAAAGAGACATGAAAAAATTTAAAAAAAAGATTTTTTTTCTGATTAATTCATTTAGCTGTTGTATGTAAATCCACAACTGTCATTAAATAATGGTGGACTACTGGACTCCAAGCATGTGATTACGTACGCGTGATTAATTTACTTGTATGTTACTCCACTCACATGCACTATATCACCTTTTCAATGCTTATCGACTGGCTATTCTCATTGCTTTAAAATGGAAATGACTTTGGATATGAATCGTTTTCAATGTGAACAGTTATCAGTCTCATTTATTTTTAATCAGATTTGTGTTTGTATTACATTAAAAAAAATTAAAGAACAATTTTAGATTTTATCGAACGTGATGATACTTTGGGAAAATGGACACGTGGTAAATCTACCAAAACTTTTTTTTTTTTTTTTTGAGGAAATCTACCAAAACTTATGTCTGCCACTAAACTTATGATAGCTGGAAATATGATACTACTACTTGGGAAGATTTTTTTTCTTTCTTTAAATATCGTGTTCAAATTGTTAAAGCTAATGTCTCATGAATTTATTTTGAGAATATCTTTTCATACAACACATTATTCTTGATCTGATACAATATAAAAACCTTAAGTATTTTCTAGACTTAATACCAGTCATAAATCTTATTTCATACATTCTTATCTAAATTAGTGTAGAAAAACATTCCGTCTAAATTTAGATCAGAATAAATATGTGTGAAAATTTGAAGGATAAAATTGAAATAAAAAATATGTGTGTTAAGATAATTTGTTGTGTGAAAAAACATTCACTTTATCTACCTTTCTCCGTAATAAGAAAAAAAGAAAGAAAAAAGACAAAGATTAATGGGATAAAATTCATTCGAGTGATGAAAGGTTCTCTACATTTATTTACTACATCTTCCACTATAGATTCTTATCACCATTAATTATTGTGAGTCCTATATCAATTAATTATCATACACACAACTCAATGGTTAGATCACATGTTGTGGTACATGCTATGACACCTTTGGTTGTAGATATATCATTTTCCAATTCATTATTAAAAACCACTCCTCAATTCGGTTTTAAATTAACGGTTGTTGTGGACAAAAGAGAAGTTAATACTTTAATTTAACATCAAAATGATCATAAACCTCTTGAATATGATAAATTTGTTGTTACTTATATTCTTTTACTCCTTAATAATTAAATATATATATAAAACAATAAATAGTGTTTTAAAAAGGTCAGATTATTCTCCTATGGGGTGGATGGCTCATGAATCTTGATTGCATCAAACTCCACCCGTGTTTTCATCTGCTAGTTTTTCTTTTACCGAGGATGAGGGCAATGTGCCGGTTTCATCTCTCGGCAATGGAATGATTCGAGTATGTGATCCAATAAAATCCTTTTACCTTTCAAATAAATAAACAAAATTTTTTTTTTTACAACTTTGATTGTTGAATAGAACCGAAGGAGTAAAAAGTGATAAGTTTAATGATGCAACGAGTAATTTCGGATTATCTTTTTGAATTATTATACTTAATGGAAGGTAATGATTAATTAAAATTCATTACCCTCCGTTTATACATTCAAAATTTTCTCTGTTTAATGGCGCACTAACCCACCGAGATACCGTGACGCCGTTGCAAACGAAATTGACTATTTCATTTTCAGTATTTTCTTTATTCTACAAGAATAACTGGCATTTTTGTTTAATAGTTTTTCTTCTTCTTTCTTTTCCAAATTTATGTTTATATTTCGACCGCTAATTTTTGTTAGTCGTCCTCAATACCGCTAATTTAGAATCAGAAATTACAAAAAAGAAGGGAGAGACACAGCCAGTCCGCGTTTGCTGCCTTTTACCAAGAATTTGCTTTCGTTTATCTCTAGATAATAATTAATTGCAATCAAAAGAAGCAAGCTTTGCATCTGTAACAAGCAAATTCATTTCATTACACCAACTAGAGTGTTAATGCAAAGGTAGGTATTTGGTCTGCAATTCCATTCTACGAGATTTCTACTGGGGGGGCTGTTGCGATGAAGTTTTGCAAGAAATACGAGGAATACATGCAAGTACAATGCCAGAAGAAGAAACTTCCGGGTGTTGGCTTAAAAAAGCTCAAGAAAATCCTGAAAAGTTGTAGAAAAGAGGTTTCTGCTCATAATTTTCAAGCAAATGCCCCAGCCCCTGGTTGTAATTCATCCTGTACCCTTGAATGCCCAGGTATGCTAATTTCGTCTGCCATGTACGATGTTCAATTCGACACGTTTTGTTCCCGATAAACACAACATTCTCTTGCCCACGCAATGTAGCATTGGATCGGGTAAATAATAGCCCTTTGATTATGACTGTGTTGTGTGACGCATATGATCGAACAGGTGTTAAACAATATTGAGCCCTAATATGTTCACAAGAAAATATTGATTTTTTGTGTTTGTTATTATGCTTGAATCGGATATGGCCTTTCCAATTCAGAATTGGAACCTTAAAATTGGTTCCTGGAAATAGAAATTGTGTGTAGATGTTGCTGGATTGTTATGGTCATTTGTTAACATACTCTGATGATTTTGATTTTAGAATCAGTGGTGAGGGCATGCTGAGGGTATTAGCCTGTTAATTAATCAGCAAATATACGGTGTTTTTTCCTTTCTTAATTTTGTGGTATTGGGTTGTTGCTATGCAGTCTGTGAAGGCACCTTTTTCCCTTCTCTTCTCAAGGAAATGTCTGCAGTTGTCGGCTCTTTCAACGACAGGGCTCGTAGGTTGCTTGAGCTGCATCTCTCTTCTGGAATCCGCAAACGCATCTTATGCTTCAAGGACAAAATGAAGGGTGACCATGCTGCATTGGTTCAAGAAGGCAAAGACTTGGTAACATATGCAATTATTAATGCCATCGCGATGCGTAAGATACTCAAGAAATACGATAAGGTGCTTAATTACCCTTTTGATTAAGACCTTGTAGCAAATGATCTATCTTTTTGTTTCTAACTATGTAGTATTTGTTCTCTGTGTTATAGATTCACTATTCCAAACAAGGTCAGGCCTTCAAGTCACAGGCCCATAGTCTCCACATTGAGATTCTTCAGTCACCTTGGCTATGCGAGCTTATGGCTTTTCACATTAATTTGAGGGAGGCAAAGGTCAAGTCAAAGAAGGCTCCCCTGACCCTATTCGAGGGATGCTCCCTTGTTTTTGAAGATGAAAAGCCGACCCTATGTTGCGAACTCTTTGATTTACTCAAGCTTCAGATTGACCTCACTTGTTCTGTATGCCTGGTTAGTGTTTGATAGTTTCTCACTTTCTCCTGTACATATTTTGATTTGTTTATGCATCAGAAGTTGAGGTATCTTAAATCAGTCACTGTCAAGGCAATTATTTCACTTATTTTGTATGACTGGGTTAGTGTTGATATTTTCATTTGCGGATACATTGGCCATTTGACTTTGGATGTTGCTTGTTTTTGTTTTGTAAGTGTCTATTCTTTATTCTGTCAATGTCAGAGAAAATATTTATCAATAGAGCTTGGCAGTGCTGTATTTGTCTTTTGCATTTGACCAAGTGAAACTATGAGTCCTTTGTGTTCGATTACATTCTGGTGACGACCGAATGATGGAATCGGAATCCACCTCATCCTATGAAACATGCTATTTTTTTGCTGAGAATTAAGAAAATATCTAACCTTCTGCAGACCTACGAGGTTTCCAAAATGCGATGTTTTTTTAGTAATTATATTTTGTGTTTGGCAACTCTTTAGATTTACACAAAGAAAGCTGCATAAGTTTTTCCCTGTTATGAGGATATACTCAGACATTAGAAACTTTCTACCTCTGTTTCTTTCTCTAGTATTAGGAAAACATTCAACCTCTTTTTTTTTTTTTTTTTTTTTTTTTTTGTTTTTTTGGTAATGCCTGATGTGTTTTAATTGTTTCTTTTTGGTTATTGCTGGTCATCTCTTGAGCTAAATCGATCATTGTATTTTATATATTTCAGGATACTGTTTTTGATCCAGTGGCTCTCACTTGTGGTCATATATTCTGCTACATGTGTGCTTGTAAGGCAGGCTCAGTTAGTATAGTTGATGGACTGAAAACAGCAAGCAGTAAGCGAAAATGCCCCCTATGCCGAGAGGTATTAGTCATTCTCTTTGATCTATCTTCAGTTCGTTTCA
This sequence comes from Gentiana macrophylla, assembly GCA_026214975.1. Lineage (NCBI taxonomy): Eukaryota > Viridiplantae > Streptophyta > Magnoliopsida > Gentianales > Gentianaceae > Gentiana > Gentiana macrophylla. The sequence continues at coordinate 102,225,204 of CM047811.1, forward strand.
CTTTGCAACATGCTAGTCATTATATAGATTATGCTCTGGCATGAGAATTTTATAATATGACCATCGTACAGTCTTATGTGCATTGTTAAAAGTCATATATGCATTGTGCTGAATGCCTAATATGTTTGACTGCTGTGTGGTTTGGAATGATGACAGTGTGGAGTCTATGAAGGTGCCATACATCTGGAGGAGCTTAACATTCTTTTAAGCAGAAGGTATGGATTTACGTTCCAGAAAGTTAAGAAGTGTTTGTTTATGAGGGCGGGGGGGTTCTTTCTTGGTTGTAATTGTATGTTGTAATGAATGTTTGTTGATGAACAGTTGTCGGGAATACTGGGAGGAGCGCCTACGTTCAGAAAGAGAAGAAAGAGTTAAGCAAGCTAAGGAGCACTGGGAAAACCAGTGCCGTGCATTCATGGGAATTTGAGGAAAATCATGTGGAATAGTTTAAGTTAAGTCGTTTGTTTATTCTTTCTTTTTTTTACTGGTTATGTTTGGAACCAGTTAGCATAGTATCTTCAAGTTATCCATCAATAAGGGGTTGTGCCATGAAGCATTCCAGGTGGATATTGGTTTGTTTGTACACGAATTAATTTACATCATTTTTTGTTTGAATATAGTAATTTTTATATGATAGTATTTTTCTTGATGCACTAACATTCATTTTATTCGATATGATATCCGATGTGATTCGAATAATAACAGTAGATACAAAAATAACTGATTCACAACGACTATTTTGAATGAAAGTAATGAAGAGTTTTAACTTTTAAGTGATGGCATTTCGCATATTGAACAAAAAAAAAGCCCATTTTCTGAAGCAACAAAACAAATTGATCAGACAAAATGGAGTAGGATACAAAGTTTACTTGTCTCTATGATTTACTCAAAAAGAAAGAAAGCCTCATTTCACTACAACAATACTTTTGGTCTTCACTAAAACAACAAGATCAACAATAAACTGTTTTCCCTTTCTTGAATTTTGCCAGGTAGTAACCAAACACTATAAATCTTCTCAAGTTCCGACCAACATTGGATTTTTATCACCACAAGCGTGATACCGATTGCACAGTTTCTTCAGAGTGTCTATTGAATGCTGCATCTTGTTTAGCTTTATATCCATGAACATGCTCTGCAACACAAACAACCAAATATGTGACAACATCAAGAATTTTAAATTTAAAAAAAAAAAAAAAATCCTAAATTTCTGTCCCAAAATATGCTCTACAAACTTGCAATGCTCACCTGATAGTCATCTCCATACTTTTCTATTAACTGCTGAATGTGTTGACGCTGCATTGCAGTTAAAGGTTGGGGACGAGCCTTTTTTCCATCCCTATTCTTCTTCCCCAGTGCCGATTTCAAATCTAGTGAAACAAATGTATCGAAATTGCAACTTTTCAGAAGGACAAATTGCAATTTGTATAATAATTATGATAAAGACTTCTATGTCCCAAGTACACCCACTATTTCATTAGGGGGTGGGTTTTAGTAGGTTAAAAAAAGTAATGAAGATAGGAAAACAATCAAATAGAGAGACTTGATATGGATTATTATTAATGAGTAAGAAACAAATAATTAAATTGACTGACCATCTTCTTCTAGGTCACTGCCGGAATCCAGTGAAGGATCATCCTCAGCCGGAGAAGGAGCTGACGGCGGCAACTGAAGAGAGTCGCTTTGAATGATGTGGGAGGTACGAGAACGAACGCCGAGCAAATTAGGGTTGGAAACGAATCCGAAGGACTTGTAATTGTGGATAACGGTGGCCTTGTCATCCCATTTGGAATCGGTGGATTCCACTAAAGATCGGAGCTTCGGCGGAACAGTGAACGCCGGCTTGAATACATTGGGATGCTTCTTCGGCAGCCCAATCCTGACCTTTGCCCTTGATCTTTTTAACCTCCTTCTCGAACCTCCCATCTCTCAAGTCTCAGACTCAATCCCCTGCTTGCCGGCCTGTGTGTGCTGCTTCTAAGACGGAAAAAACTCCGATGAGGGGTAGGGTTCAGTTGTATGTGCTATATATATTGACCATTTTTTTTTTTTTTTATTTTCAATTGATTAGAAAAACCTATAACTAATATGGAAGACAGATTACGTAAAGGGATTTGAACCCGAGGGTTAAAATTGATTGCGAGGTCAATTTTAACACATTATTTTTTTACTAACCATTTACCTTTGACTTAAGGATAATGATTATAAATGATAATATTGAAGAAAAAGGTGTGGCTCAGCACTCCGTGGTTTTTTATCTATTTATTGACGTCGTTGTTGTTGTTGCTTTTATTATTGTTCGGCTGAGTCACGGACTTCGATAATCAGGTTGTTGTAAGTCTTAGGGTAGTCTGGGTGTCTTTTTAAAAGGGTTAGTAATAAAAACTTTTGTCATTTGGGTAAAAAAAAAAAGAAGAAAAAAGTGTGAAAAATAATATATATAATGAAAATAGTAGTGATCTCAAAAAAAAAAAAATAGTAGTGATAAAGCTACTTCCTCAAGTCTACATCATTTTTACACCATTATCATCTCACCGCATATTTTGTATTTGTAAAAAAAAATACCCTCAAAAAAAAAAAATAAAATAAAAAAATAAAAACTTGAAAATATTTTGTATTTGTAAAAAAAAAAATTAAAAAAAACTTGAAAAATCACCATCACAAAATTATGTTGGGGGTTAGAAATGATGTAGACTTGAGGGAGTAGCTCTATCGTTTCTTAACGAAAAATTGCGAAATATGACAAAAGGCATCTAAAAGGACGAAATTACCATTGCCACAATTAACGACTTCAATTCCACTATCAAATATATCCACTAAAACTAATCTACTAAAACATTTTAATAACAAACAAATCCACTAAAACAAACATAAAAACAAAAAAAACGGAAGAAAGACTTAATCATTTAGTGGAATGACAATTTGTCATTTTCGCTATTATATTTAATCAACTAAACTAACTGCCAATTAGTACATAAATTTTGTCATTTTTAATATTTATTTTTTTTGTTGAGAAAAAGAGAATTTTATTAATCAAGATCCACCAAGCAAGCGGCCAAAACGTCGCCGGGGCATGGAACCCCAAGGCGTACGTGTAGAAACAAATAAACCATGTATAGGTAGAAGATGCGTTGGGACATTCCCCGTGCACCGAATAAACAAAAAGGAAACAGCTGCGAAACTAGGTAAAAGAGTCAAACAGTCCTTAACTAAACAACCCTGAGCTGTGAGATCCTCTCCTGGTCGCCGAAGACGCGAGACACACGTCAAGCAATCACTCTCCACATCTAGCCTCTGGATCCCTAAGTGCACCACCTCATACAAAGCCAGGGTAATAGCCCAACTGGGTCACCTGGATCAAAATGATAAGCAAAGTAGTGGAGTACATGTCCATTTGAGTCTCTGAAGATTACCCCAATACCCGTTGCAGCCTCTGTAACTGATGCATCCATATTACCCTTAACCACGCCCATCGGAGGCTTCATCCATTTCTCCGGTAAATGGGGCACCGGAGCTTGGGTCCGATAGCTCACCATGGCCGCCACATACTCATTCGAAGCTGTCAAAGATCGCACGCATACCGCAGACACATACACTGCCTGGTTATCAAATAATGCTGAGCAACGCGCTTTCCAAATTCCTCACATAAGACACACAAACCTACCCGCACCCTCAGCACCTTGCTCCTCAAGCAGCCTCGTAAAAAACTCTCCAAGGTAGCGGAATGAAGGTGCCATAAAACCCACTAAATGGCGACACCTCCCAAACTCTGGCAGCCATCTCGCACTCAAAAAGCACACGTCGCATAGTTTCGGCCTCCCAGCATGCCAGGCAGATACCATCCCCTACATTCCGCCGTTGCAAGCCCTGGCCGAAAGAGAGACAATCATGCAGGCATCTCCATAAGAAATGCTGAATACGCGGCTGAACTGCAAGCCGCCAACAGTCTCTCCAAATCTTGCTTTGTCTTGCCGAGGTAGACGGTCCCACCACTGACGATGGCGAGAGACCGATAAGGCCAGAAAATATCCTGACCGTACAGTGTAGACGCCTCTTCGGTAATAATGCCAGATCCGTCGATCCGGGTGCCCCCAGGGGCCACTGTAGTCTCCAATATAGAATCTACTTCCTAGGGTCTAAATAGCCGACCGTACCCGCTGCACATCCTACATTCTGGAACCAGGAGTGAAAAGATTTGAAATAGTGGAATCCGCCGGAAGCTCATGGCCTGCAAAAGGTATACAAAACGAAGGTTTTCTATTGGTCCAGGCATCGTGGAAGACATAGACCGACTCCCCATCATCCACTCTCCATCTTAGCCCATTATACAGGAGGTCCCGTCCCTCCAAAAAACTGCGCCACAAGAAGGACGGACAGTCGAGCCCCTAGGCCAGTTGCAAGAATCGTGCTATCCTCAAAGTACTTTGCATGTAGTACCTGTGCTGCCAGGGAACCCGGACTGGTCATAATTCTCCAAGACTGTTTTGCCAATAATGCCAGATTAAAACATTTCAAGTCTCGAAATCCCAGGCCCCCTAAATTCTTTGGCAAGCAGCAAGCCTCCCAGTTCTTCCAGTGTATCTTGCGCTTATTATCCGTGTCTCCCCAAAAGAATCCCCGAATCAGTTGCTCAAGCTCTTAGATTAGGGTGGTGGGTAGCTTAAAGCACTGCATAATATAAGTTGGTATGGCTTGGAGAGCGGACTTAATGAAAACCACCTTTCCTGCCGGAGAAAGTAACTTGTCCTTCTATCCTGCTACCTTTTTATAGATTTATCTTTCAGAAAAGCAAACACCTGACGCTTATTCCTCCCTATCATAAATGGCAGCCCCAAATATTTACCTGTGCCATCCCCGAGGGGAATTTGTAGCAGATCTAACACCATATCACGCTCCTCCTCCAAGACTCCTTTTGAGAAATAAAGGCTAGATTTATGAAAATTTATCGCTTGACTCGAAGGGCCCTCGTACCTGTCAAACAACTCCGCCAACGCTTCCACCGCCCTATCTAGTAACTCAAAGAAACCATGAAGTCATCGGCAAAAAGCATATGAGAGATAGAGACCTCCGCCTCTCTTTCAAAGTGAATTCACCGTAATGCCCCTCGATGCACATAATCGTTAAGCAGCGCCGAGAAACCCTCAGCACAGATTATGAAAAAGAACGGCGACAATGGATCTCCCTGACGGATGCCCCTGGTTATAGTAAGTAAAAATAGGATGATGGTGACTTTGGATCTCCTATAATGAACAGCCTCTATGATCATTCTAGTTAGATGAAAATTTAATAACATTACTCATATTTTGCAATGAAAATTGTCAAAATTTTCGATCTCGATCATTATCGGAAATACGGACTTAGATGATATAGAGTATCAAATTTTTTATTTTGAAATAAGAGATTATGTTTGCGGTCAGTAGAGAACACCAAAGATTATTCGACAATAAAAAGCCATAGGCTAAACCCAATAACCAAGATCCAATAAGGTCAAGTGTCAATAACTAAAAACCGTGGGTGTTAAAAAGCCGTATCATCTTCTTTGTTGACAGGCCTCCAATACCGACAACGTTTGAGGGAGTGTAATCAATATCAGAAGTATGAGAGAATAATTTTGTGTGTGTATTATTGATTGTATCAATTACGGTATGTATACTTACAAAAAGAAAGTTTCTAGAATCATCTTCAATAAATACTAAGATATTACACATAAATACATTGTCTTTAATAATGAATATTTTATCTCTAATACCACCCTCAATTTGAACACGGTCGTAGTCATAACTTGTGTTCTTGACGTAGGAAGGTCAATTGATGGAGAGATTTGTTGAGAGAGCCCGGTAGTTGATCATTGGCATTAACATTAGAAACACGTAAAGAATCATTTTGAACTTGATTCCAAATGAAATGATAATCAATCATGACATGTTTAATACGAGGGTGGAATACAATATTTGAGCAAACCTTGGTCGTGCCAAGATTATCACAGTAAATGACTAGTGGAACCGTAATTTGAAACCCAAGATCTCTGAGAAGGAAAATGACCCAATTGAGTTCACCAATAACATCTGCAACGGAACAATACTCAGCATCAGTAGAAGAGCATGCTATCACTAAATGTGTTTTTTTTTTTTGGAAAAATTAGTTATAAATCCACTTTTCTTTCATATATTAAACTTTAATCCACGGTCCTTTTTTTAGTTTCAATAAGGACAAAATAAATTGCTCCAGACGAATATACCCCTATTCTCTTACAAAACATATCTGACGCAAATTCACATAGATCATAATTCAATCGGTGCGTTGCTGGTACGATTGCACTGGTACGCAAATTCAATCTGCTCGTTGCTGGCCGGAATGAATCGGTATGTTGTTTTCTTCACACTGCCAATCGTTGTCTTCTTCACCTTGGCCTTCTGATCGTTGCGCCACCTACCTTGCTCTGGTATTTCACGCCCGCACGAAGCACATTGAGATCGACTTCCACCATATTCGTGAATTAGTCGCCGCTCACAAGTTCGGCATTTGTTTTATCTCCTCGAAGGACCAGTTAGCCAATGTCCTCACTAAACCGTTGGCTCAGCCTCGTTTTTCCAGTTTAATGTCCAAATTCCGTGTTCAGCCACTTCCCACGGGATCACGGGGGCGTGTCGAGGATATATTAGTATAATAAGATAATTGTATTTAGTATTTAATATTTATCCTATAGTGACTTGTTGGCTAAGACACTCAAGCCTATATATTTGTACTCTCATTACTCCTATTGAATCAATGAAAGCACAATAGAGTTTGAATTATGTTAAAGAAAGACACTTCAATGATCAAAAGAACATCTTAAAGGTGAGAAGAAGTGGAGCAAAACTGAAGCAGTTATTTGGGACAACTTTAAGCTATTTTCAAAGTCTCATTTTGAGGCATTTTTGGAGTTGCATTAGAGCAGGTTTTCAGCAAGTAATTTAGGCTGCACTTTTAGCTTAAAACTTGCAGTAAATGGAGATGAAATACTGCCTTGAATTGAGCTAAAAATGAGGTTAAACAAGCTGCATATTTGATGACAATGGAGCGGATTTTCAGCTCTATTTTGACAGCTTTGGAAGGAGTAGTTTTAAGAACAGTTTGAGGGATGCATTTTAGGGGAAATTCAAGCATGGTATGAAAGGTATATAATGGAGTTCTTGGAGCTTGTATAAGGGCACTTAAATGATCAAGAACTCACACAAGATGAGCTAAATTGGAGCAGATTTTTCAGCCCTGTTTTGACAGCTTTTTGGGCTGAACATTATGGTTGTTTGGACCATTTTTAAAGATGATTAAGGGATTCTTTTTAAGTGAGATTAAGACATAATGTGGAGCAGCATATGGAGTGGTTCTTACAACAAGATGGAGTGCAATACAATGTCCAAAGAAATCACCAAAGTAAAGTGAGATTGGAGTTGTCAAAGAGCATCCTCCATGTATGTATTTCCAATTTATTCTTAAGACCTATATATTCTGATGTACATGTACTGCTACTTCGGTTAATCAACGAGAAGAATTCTATTTTTTTGCACTTGTTTAAGTTCCGTGTCATATTAATTAACTTTAGCACAAATTTTGAAGTGGATGATAAAATACAATAGAATTTTACTGTTACTGTTACTATGTTCTGTTATTGTTACTGTGATACTGTTACTGAATATGAAAGCAAAAAAGATCGTGTGCTACCATCTTTATCTGATGGAATGGAACAACACAGTTTGATTTCTCAGTTGGAGTTAGAGAATATATTCTGATCGTGACATTCATTATGACATATATTAGCTTATCAAATACTCACAACATATGGATAAAGTTGTAGTATTTGGAAACATTTCCTAGACGTAATTTTTTTTCCATTGTGATTGAAGGTGTTAATTGTGATTGAATGTGTTATTTGAATATACGCAAGTTTTTTGGGTGTTAATGTGATTACATTATTGTCCAAATGGATTTTTAGTTTACCGTTTTTTTCGTTTTAATCCATAAAAGAATAGAGGTTGTCAGTGTGTTGTAAAACTTGCTTAGTCCATGATTTTTGGCTAATCCCATACTGTTAATGTTAATGGTAATGGTAATGGTGTTATTGTGTTTGTTAATAAAACGTGATCTTGTGTTAGTGTAAACACTGCGATTATTCAGGGATTTCAAATACTACGGCGAAAGAGAATCATATGAGATCTCAAAATGAAAAGAAAAAAAAATGAACTTTGGTGAAAGAATCTTGATGATAGGTGTTCTAAACCAAAAGTTACGGTCGTTTATAAGAAAAATGCTCTGATTAATTCAAATATTTTTTCGGCCTTCAAAATTTACATCGGAAGGTTATTGTATGAGATATCAAAATAAAGATAAAAAACTGAATTTTGGTGAAATTTTTTTGATGATCGGAGTTCTAAATCAAAAGTTACGGTTGTTTAAAAAAAAAGAACTGACCTGCTCTTAAAAATAGTAAAAGAAAGAAGGGTGGGACACAAATCAACAAAACTGAATGAGAGGGAACGACATGGAACGCGTCTGTTGTATAATTAAGAGTATTTTTACCGTTTGAATTTTTTTTTGTCCTTTTTGTAACTTTTTCAAATAGTGTGTCTTATTTATTTTTTTTTGTATAAAAAATGGATTTTAGCATGAGTGAGAGGTGTATGTTTGTAGAGCCGTAGGCCATATACTGGACCAATGAGTATCACTGGACCAATGAGTGACAAAGAATGCATTTAGCATTGGACCAATGAGTATCAGTGGGTTTGTGCATGAGCTGGGATAACTTTTTGACAACAAATGCAATATCCAGAAGAGTAAAATGAAGTTGCCGATCACCATTATGTGTTGAGTGTGATCATCTAAGTGAAGAATGTCAGCCGGTAGAGGTGGTCGGTGTATAGTACGACACACGCACCCTTATTATTCGCCTCTAGTCAACCGTTCACCTTATGATTTTAATATTTTTAGGTATTTTTTTTAATTTGTCTAAAAATTGCCAACAAGATATTATATTAGCAGATGGTAGTTGACAGATCTTACTTAGGAGGTTCCGGGTTCAAGTTTCAGTGGGGACAATATGTAAACTTGCGTCTGTATATTTCGTATCCGTAAAAACAAAAAACTTGTCTAAAATCATGAAATTTTTGTTTTATATTGTCTATATAAAAAATTAGAAATATAATTAATTATTGATTTTTACCCAAAGGATATTGTATATGATTTGACTCTTAAAATATAAATTTTTTGGGTTATAGATTTTGTGTTTTATGTACCGATTTACAATTGAAATTACTTTGATTAATGAATTTCTTTTAAAATATGCTAGAATAATTATGTTTAAAAATAATGTGTAAAGTTTGTTATTATCGTTTGTAAATTTCTAATAAATGTATTATTTTCTACATCATTCTCATAATTTTCAAAAAAATGTTGCATTCAAAATTAAAGAGTTTTGTATGTAAAAGTGGCCTAGGGCCCCAAATCGAGAGAATACTTTAATCATTAGATTCGAGCCAAGAGTTAAGGGTAGGCTTAGAGGGCAATATGGACCTGAAGAACTGAAAAATCCTCGAAATACTGAAAGTACACAGCTACTAAAGAACATGACATGCTTTCATTGCTCCATATAACTAGTTTATCAAGAAAGAAAAAACACAGCCCAATTTACATCGGTACCCTCAATTCTTTGTCAGTTTTTGTGTAAATCACAATCGGGCTACGCACGATGTGAATGCCATCCGACCACTCAAGCGACGCAAATGTCCTATTTATTCGATCTCCAGAAATAGTAACTACAAAAGATTGCTTCTCACCCAACTCCTTGAAAGTTAAAACACTAGGCTCCACTGTAATGTTGATTTGAGGAATATGATAAACAATGGCTTTGTATGTCGAGTTTGGTTGACCAACGTTTGTTACTGTTCTTGGAAACTTTACTGATAATATGTCTGATTGGTTCAACTGTGCAGCCATTGTAGGGTAATTGAGATCTCTTGGTGTTGATTCATCTTCTTTCGGGCACGTGGTGTTATCTCCAAACATCTCACCAATTTCTTTGTTGTTATATATGCTGCAAAGGAGTTTGACATAATCCATTTTGTAGTATCATAAACTAGCCCTGGATTCAAAGCCTTAACTGGATCAAGAAAACCTGATCCAAAGGAGAATTCCATGTTTCCATCTCCACTTTGGTTAGCATTCATTTGCCTTGCTGTAAGAAAATGTGAAATAAGTGTTTTCAACAATAAAAATAAGTTTGGAAGAGAATTTTTTTTTATGAACATGTGAAAAAAAAGTAGCACCTGTAGTCATAAGCGCGGATTTGATAGCTGACGGTGACCAGTTTGGATGAGTGGATTTTACATAGGCAGCAGCACCAGCAACGTGAGGGCAAGCCATTGAAGTACCGCTTAAAATACTAAATGGTGTCGATCTTGTGTCTTTTCCGTCATCAAAAGGCGAAACATTTGGGGGAAAAGCTGCTAAGATATTACTTCCTGGTGCAGTTATGTCAGGCTGCATAATTCATTAGCTCCGTTAGATGAAAATTCGTAAATCCGTAACTATTTATTCCAAAATGTTAAAATAGAGACATATTTTCTTAAAAAACCAAAATAGAGAGATATTTATACATACTTTAAGGATATCTGGGAGAATGTAATTAGGTCCTCTTGAAGAGAAAGAAGCAACTACCGGAGCAATCTTGCTTATAGATGATTGACTTTTGAATATGCTAGCTTCAGGGTTTCTGAAAATTATTGTTATTATTTTTTGTTAAATTCCAAGCTTATATATATGTGTATGAACTGCCTGTGTATATATATATATATATATATATATATGGAAAATTAGGGATAAGGACACAATCTGAAATATTTTTAAGAATAAGAGACAAATTTACATATTTTTTATAGGAGAATGACAATCTGCATAATTTTTATAGCGAGAATGACAAACGGTGAATCCCGAAAATCGGTGAATCTCCACGGTGAATCCGAAATCGGTGAATTGCGACAATGAATTTCGACAATGAATCCCGAAAATTAGTGAATTTCGACGATGAATTTTAAAAATTAGTGAATTTCGACGATGAATTTCGTCAATTGAATTTAAAAATAATGAATTTGAACACAAGTGAATTTCGATAAGTGAATAAATAGTTTTGTCCTTTATGCAAAAGTTTCAAAAACTCGCCCTTCTACTCAATTGATGAAATATTTATGTCTTCTCCTCATTCCCCATATATATATATATATATATATATATATATATATACTAAAGCAAAAAACTCCGTGCATCATGCACGGGACAACAAAAAAAAATTCAAGAAACAATCTTAACACATGCAAATGTGCCTTAAATATTTTTATAGATTGTAACCGATACATAAACTTATATATTATATGTGATGACAACAAAAGAAAATCACATCAAAGAATTCTATTGACAATAGCCTGCGTTCCCCAATGGCCCAAATGTCTAACTAAAAGAGAATCCAAAATACATGTAAATAAAAGGTATTCAAGATTGCACAATTTTCTAATCAACGAACCATTTTCATGAAATAAAAGTGCAGAGCTTAAATATTTTCAATATATTCAGCCTTCAAAAGAAAATGGAGGTGAAAACATATATAAAAACTCATAACATCACAATGGCATTTAAAAACCCAAAACAAACAACTGTTCTACCCACTTAAAAACCGCAGTTAAATTCTTCCTCTCTGCACGTCATAAGGATTTGCCTTCTTTAACATATTTCAACTGCTGATTTGTTGCTCTAAATTTGAGCTGTATGGCTCAGTCTGTTTTTTTATTAATATAAAAGAGATCACCAAATTAAACCAAAGCTCCTTCAAAAAACAAATATAAAAATTAAACCAAATCTACCCGGCATAAAGCATCCAAAAGGCACAATACACATCAAAAGATTAGACATCATCCGAGCCAATATGAAATCAATGTCATTTGTAATTTGTCAAAAAGGATAGCTGAATCCAGTGAAATAATAAGTGCATAATTTGATGCAATTCAAAGTAATTGCAACATATAAATAGTTAATTAAAGTTCGTATTTTTTTTTTACACAAAACATAAATTTTATGATAGAATAGTTTAGGGGGCTTATCCCTTCCAACAAAGCTTCAAAAACCCAAAAAATTATCTCATATTCTCATCCTTCATATGCAGATATTGGTTGCATACTATGAAAACTACACAATTTCATATAACCACCACAAAAAGTTGAGAAGAAAGGGTCCCACAAAAAGTTGAAAAGAAAGGGTCACATGCAAACTGTACACAGCCTATTTAGAAGAGAAATGTTTGTGTGCGCAACAACAAATGTGCTGTGATTTGACACCATTGATTTTTATAGTGACACATACAAATAAATATGCCCCACATAATAATCAAAGTCCAAAAATGTGTTATGTCAAATATTGTGCTTGATTTTGTTGCAAGACTATTACTGCAATTCGAATGCGAACTCGGAATTTGGATAGTTTGAGATGACATGCCCCAACGTATACGGGAAAAAAATATAATTGACGTTATAAATAGGCTAAATAGCTAGAAAAGAATTAACATCCTTTAAGTAGCCTCGTGTGATTATGTTTAGTATATCATGTAACATGAAAAATAACCAAACAAAGTACCTGCTTACAACTGAAACTGAGGGTAAGATGAAAATCCCATTTGTGCTCGTTACGTGGTTGTGTAACCATGAGATGCATGAGATTTTCCTGCTATAGTCATTGAATCTGAAGAGCTCTCTTATCAAACAAAGAAAGCATGATTAAAAGAAACCAATATCCATGTTTTACATCAAAATGACGTATAAATTGCTTTTACAAAGGTAGTTAAATACACTACAGAAGCACAACAGTTCTAAATAAGCATAAATAACATACTACAACATTGTATTGTAAGCCGTAAAAGATTATTTAAAAAAAAGAAAAAGAAAAAAAAACACACACACACACTAAAGGTATTCAAAAACAATAAACTTACACACAAACAGGGTCCCTTTTGCAATGGACGCCTCCAGCCAACCAAATGAATAGACCAAGTTTAATATCCACCATCTCCTGAATAATTGTTGAAGAATATTTTCAGCTGATATCATATAACACAACAAAATTTCCACAATCGCTGCTTATGCCTGCAGTAAAATCACATAAGTTAACGTTAAACATTGTACTAAACACCAGAAATCATGAAAGACAAAAAAAAAAACACGTTAGGAAATAAAGTAAAAAAATTATTGTACTAAAAATGTTAACCAAATCAACATACAGATAAAAGTTTAAAAGTCGTGTATATTTTACACATAACACTAAGCACTTGGTTGCGATAATCCAATCTCCCAAGTCTGATGACTACCTCTTGCACCATAATTGCAATTCAAATCCATAGGGACTGCTAAATAAATCTTCATTTACACACCTACAAAGAGTAAATCTAAAATACTAAAATCGATTAATTTATAATCATAGTAATGATCTGTACATCTGTATCCGTCAGGACTAAAAGCTCCAAACTTGAATGAAAAGTTTGTGTAGAAAATTATCACACATGGTCCTTTGAAGTCCCAACTGTTGTGAAACGATTGCACTAAACCCATCTGTTGTGGCCTTGTAGCAGCATTTTAGCTCCTTACCTGCTAGAATACACATTCAAAATGGTACATAGGTTTATAGCAATCAACCAGGCACGATTTTACCACCCCTTGCAGAGCCTGATAACCTCATGTCAATGAAGATATCACCATTGTTCATAGCACTCGATTTCTCTTTCAACACCCCATATATGCAATCATGTCAAAAACTCATATAACGAAGAAAAAAAACATCACCAGCGCAGTCACAATTTCACAAAAACATGAAATGAAAGTCCACACACTGTGAGTCTCCGCCGTAGCCATAACCGCAACCGTCTCTACTGACCGAACATAGCAATTTCAACATAACACATTATCAAATCAAATTGAATTTTTTAGAAATAAGAACCGATAATTTCATTCTACATTGAGAAATTCGATCGGCAAGAAACAAATCGAATGAAACCTAATAGATCGAAGTGTGCGAATCAGCTCTCTTGATTTCCCAGCCGATGTCGTAAAAACTGTAGGTCATCTGCATCACCGGAACACGTAATCAGATCTAATTGAATTTTTCAGAAATATTAGAGTGATAAATTCGGTCGGCAAAAAAAATTAAAAAATTGAATGAAAGTAGAAACCTGATAATAAGAAGCGATAATTTCATTTTATAGTGAGATATTCGATCGGCAAAAAAAAATTGAATGAAACCTGATATTGTAGCTCTCTTGATTTGGGAGGAAGAATTTCCTCAAAAAAGAAACGTGGGAGAATTGATTGAAAATAGAAACCTGATAATAAGAAGCGATAACTTCATTTTACAGTGAGATATTCGATCGGCAAAAAAGAAAATTTGAATGAAACCTGATATTGCAGCTCTCTTGATGATAGTTGATTGGATTTAGGAGGAAGAATTTCCTCCAAAAAGAAACGTGGGAGAATTATTAGGGGTGGATTTCACATGATTTTACGGAGACAGTGTTAGAGCAGCCCTAATAAGCTTCATTCAGACGTGTTTTTTTCTTTTTCTGTCAGGTAGAGAACACTCTCTCCAACAAATAGAAAATAATGAGAGAAAAGCAGAGAATTTTTTTGTTGATCTATCTACTCTATTCTCTCTTTTGAGAGAGGCGATTAGAGAATTATCTCTCAAAAGAATAAAGGTGCAAGCCTAAAAAAAAGTTTGAAACCTAAAAAAAAAAGTTTAATATTATTTTAATCAATAAATTTAAAATATTTATCACCATTACAACATCTAATCACACATAATTAATCTCTACAATCATTCTCTATTTATCACCATTACAACATCACATCACACAATAATTATCTCTACAATCCTTCTATATTTATCTTCCACTTATCTTTCGCCACGTCATCCCAACATCAACTATCAACAACATTATCTCAACATTACCATTAGGGCTGCTCTTAATGGGTGTTAATGAGAGTATAAACGGAATGCGGAAGTTTTGGTAACGTAAACGTAGAGACGTAACTTTTGCCTTATGTTAAGAAAAATATAGTAATATAAAATAAAAAATAAAAAAATAAGCCGGCTCAGATAGCGGGTCTGAAGCGGGTCAATTGGGTAAACGGGCTAAATTGCTTCGTGTATATATTATTTATAGATATTATAAGGCAAAATTAGGATTTTAGTTCTCTAACTTGGCCTATTTTGGATTTTAGTCCTGCTCCTGGTCCGGTGAAGAAAATGGTCCTTTAAGTTTATTTTTTTTTGGATTTTAGTCTTATCTGCCGGAAATAGCTGATTGGACACCAGAATTTTTAAAAATAGTCCTCTAACTAGGCTGCCATGTAACCGTTTTTTAAAAATTCCGGTGCCCAATCAGCTATTCCAGCGGATAGGACTAAAATCCAAAAAAAAATAAACTTAGAAGACCATTTTCCTCACCGGAACAGGAACAGGACTAAAATTCAAAATAAGCCAAGTTAGAGGACTAAAATCTTAATTTTGCCTATATTATAATAATGATATTATATATTTAGTTTACTTGGTGGAATTGTAATAGCGTTGGACAAGTTCAAAATGTTGAGGGCGTAAGAGCGATGCAGAGAAAGGCACTATCGGTGAGTCATCAAAGTCAAAGTCATCTTTCATTTGCATAATCGCAGCAGTAGCAGAGAAAATTTGGTCCTTGCTAATTGTGGTGTTACAAAGGACGAGCTTTCCTTTTACTTTCTCACTGTCTAGACAAGCGCAATCCCTGGAGATCGATATTAAAATTACACCATTCTATTACTTTGATTATATAATTAAAATCACAGCATTATACAAAAATAATAATGTGAATAAAAATTAAGAAAGAAAAAAGTGAAGCAAATAAGTGACCTTGGTGGATCAGGCCAAGAATCATCCTTACATGATGACCTTGAAGCATCTATTCCGTTAATCAATGGGAATTTCTTACCATCCAAATCGAACGAATTGATTGCATATCCCTGACAAAGGAAAAGATAATTGCTGGAATTGTTATCTTTTATTCATCTCAATACTCATTACTAACATTCTCTTACTTATACACCATACACCTTAGAATATTCTAGAGATAGATCTTATCCAAAAATAACAAACTTGCTAGGTGTCACATTTACACACACACCACATGTCACTACAAATATTCCCTTATATCTTTTCAGCCCCTCTCAAACTAATGTGAGGTAGTGTCACATTTAGTTTGTCTCTAAAACCAGTAAAAGGACTTGCTGATAAAGCTTTAGTGAAACTATCAGCAATCTGCTCTTGTGTTGGTATATGGCTGACTGCAACTTCCTTGTTAATCACTTGATTTCTGATGTAGTGAACATCCACTTCTATGTGCTTGGTTCGTGCATGATACACAGGATTTTGTGCTAGTGAGTTAGCCCCTGTGTTGTCACACCAGAGTACAGGAATAGCAGCTAGATTAAACTGCATCTCATTCAGCAACTGCCTTATCCATTTCACCTCAGCAGCCAGATTTGCAAGAGCCCTATATTCTGATTCACAGCTTGATCTTGACACCACATCTTGCTTCTTTGAACTCCATGATACAAGGCATTTTCCCAAATAGACACAGTATCCTCCAGTAGATTTCCTATCAATAGGACAAACTGCCCAGTTTGCATCTGAGAACCCATGTAACTCCAAGGAATTTGATGGCCTAAACATTAGGCCTAACTCAAGTGTACCTGCCACATATCTGAACAATCTTTTCAGTGCATACCAATGAACTGTATGTGGCTCTTGCATGAATTGACTAAGAGTATTAACTGCAAAAGCTATATCTGGCCTTGTCAGTGTAAGATATTGCAAACCCCCAATAGCACTCCTGTAAAGACTAGGGTTAACCATAGGTTCTCCTTGCTTAGGAAGTAGCAATTTCCCTGATACCATTGGTGTAGGGCATGGTTTCAGATTATCAAATCCCAGTCTCTGAAGTAGTTGTGATGCATAGAAGGATTGTGTGAGATGCAGTCCATCTTTGTTTCTGGCAACCTGCATTCCCAGAAAATGTGATACAGGGCCAAGATCTTTTAAAGAAAACCTGGTATTCAACATGTTGATAAATTTCTGTATTAACTCTGGAGAATTTCCTGTCAACAAAATATCATCTACATAAACCAATGCAAACAAAACTGAGCTATTCTGCTTGAACTTAAACAATGAAGTATCAGATTGCATTTGTGTGAAACCCCAACTAATCATCGGTTTCGAGAGCCTCAAACCATGCTCTAGGGGCTGTTTTAGACCATAAAGAGCCTTCTTCATCTCTGCATACATAGCCTGGTTTGCCTGGATCTTCAAATCCTCTGGTTGCTCCATAAATCTTTGGTTCTGTAAAGGGCCATTCAAGAATGCATTGTTTATATCAATTTGATTGATAGGCCAATTCATTGAAAGCGACTAAGGCCAACACAATTCGATGGTAGATGATTTTGCTCTTTGGGTGAAAGTCTCGGTGAAGTCAACCCCATAATGTTGGCTATATCCTTTTGCCACAAGCCGAGCCTTGTGCTTGTCTGATCCCATCGGCACGACCTTCAACTTAAACACCCATTTGCTACCAACTATATTACATCCCAAAGACATGGTTTAACCAAATCCCATGTTTGATTCTTCATGAGAGCCTTGTACTCCTCCAACATTGCCTCTCTCCAGTTAGAACTCCTCAATGCCACTGATACATCTGTTGGTTCAGTAGATAAAGATGCCAACCTAGTGATATTAGCAGAGTAGATTTTTGGTTTAAAGATCCCGCTTTTTGATCTGGTTTGCATGTGATGTGAAATGGATTGTTGTGGTGGTGGTGATGGTGATGGTGAAGGTTGTGGTTGTGGAGATGATGGCAATGCAGAGTGTTGACTATCATATGGTGAACCTGTAGGTGATGATAAGTTGTAACTAGGTGCTGATATTGGTGACATAGCAGAATCACTCACTGGTGTTGATGTGTAAGGATTAGGTGTGTTGTGCAAAGAGACAAGTGGTGTAGTAGTAGGGGTACTAGCAAAACCTGAATCCTGATTTGAAATCACAGGAGTAGAAGTTGTTGTAGAACCACCAGGAACAGCTACAGTTCTTCTTCTTTGCTCAAGGTGCCGCTCAGATCGACCATCCGCCTCCTGGATGAGAGACAGACTAAAGGGAAATATATGAGGAAGATGCTGATCAAGAAACACTTGTCTAGAAGGACCTTGACTAAACCCTTCTAAGAAGGGAAATTGAAGTTCATTAAAGACCACATTGTTAGAGATGTAGATCTTTCCAGTGGGATCAAGACATTTGTAGCCTTTATGAACAGGACTTGGACCTAAATTAACACACTTCGTTGTGTGAAACTGAAATTTTGTGGTTTGGAATGGTCTGAGATAAGGATAGACAGTACAACCAAATACTTTGAATCTGGTGTAATCAGGTTGAGTCTGATAGAGGGATTCATAGGGAGATTTCATTTTGAGGACAGGGGTAGGAAGGGCATTAATGAGGGTGACAGCAGCCTGAAAACTGTGCCACCAGAAGGATAAGGGCATGGATGCTTGAGCTAGAAGGGTAAGGCCAAGTTCAACTATATGTCTATGCTTTCTTTCTGCCCTGCCATTTTGAGGGTGATCATGAGGACATGGATGCCTAAAGTTAATGCCTTGCTGAGCAAGAAGAGACTGAAAGGGCCTGTATTCTCCACCCCAATCAGCCTGAATGCATTTGATTTTGGAGGAGAATTGAGTTGTAATCATATTCTGAAAGGAAATGAATGTGGTAAGTGCTTCTGACTTGGCTTTTAAAGGGTAGATCCATGTAAATCTGGTATGATCATCAACAAAATGTATGTAGTAAAGATGACCTTCTGTGGACTTAATGGGGGCAGGGCCCCAAAGATCAGTATGAACAAGTGCAAATGGTGCAGTAGCATGAGAGAGGGAAGGAGAATGAGACTGACATGTGATTTCCCAAATTGACAAGCATCACAAAAGTCAAGTTTTTCATTCATATTCAAAGACAGATTACAATTTTTGAGGACATGATTTAAAAGCAGAACTAGAGGGTGGCCAAGTCTCCTATGCCACACATTAGGATTTCTCTTTGCTCTTGATGACTTAATTGATCTAGACTGAACTTGACTTAGATGCACAGCTGGAAGTTTGGATTGAAGGGAGATCTGTGGAGAGCTAGCATCCAGATTGGCTATCTGATACAGACCATCCTTGAGTCGTCCCTTGAGAAGAAGCTGTCCTGTTACCTTGTCTTAACCAAACAAAGAGTAGAGTTAAATTCAACAAAAATATCATTATCGAAACAAGTTTAGGCAAGTGAGTAAGTTTTAGTGATTTGAGGCACATGTAATATGTCAGAGAGGTATAAGGTTGCAATTGGTGTGTGAAGTATATTATTCCCTGTGTGTGCAATCACTAGATTTTCACCATTACCTACAGTTAATGTATCATTACCATTGTAGGGTGAACTCATCTGAAGATTGGCTAAATCAGAGGTCACATGGTTTGTAGCCCCACTGTCCAAATACCAAGCATGATCACCATCGAACTTGGAGTTGCAAAGGTGGTCGACGGCACGATCTTGCTCTTGTTGCACATCCACTGGCTGAAAATCAGTCTCAAAACGATGCCAACATATACCAACTGTGTGTCCTCCCTTACCACATAACTGACATGTAACTCTAGGTGAACCACTTGAATTTGCAGGGCTTGAGTATCTACCTCCATTTCTGCCTCTACCTCTACCCCCTCTGTTGCTACCTCTGCCTCTATATGAGTTCTGACCAGGGGTAGGAGATCTAGTTCCAGACCTAGAATTACCAGAGTAAGCAACATTGGCTGTAACATGTTGCTGAGACATGTTCACCTGTGCAACAGGGTTAAAACGGGCCAAGAGTCTCTCATGTGTGATTAACTGTGACTGAACCTCTTGCCAATTTAGTGAACCAATTCTAGCAGTTATGTTAACAATTACAGCTTCATAATCCTTATCTAATCCAGCAAGAGTAGCAAGAATTAATTCGGATTTAGAGATTGGGTAGCCTGCTGCAGTTAAATTATCACTATAGGACTTCATCATTGCAAGATAATCAGCCATAGATTTGCTACCTTTTTTCAAACCTTAGTAGAAGTGTCGTTTTGTACTCCAACATGCGAGCTTGAGAATGGTTGTTAAACAAACAATTCCAGCGTATTCGGACTTCATGAGAGGTGGAACAACCAATTACTTGATGACGCGCTGCTCATCATGGACCCAAGGAGCCAACCCATCAGTAAAGAGTCAATTGAGTCCCATGCATCCACAGCTGCTCGATTTAAGGTGCCAAATTCTGTGGGTCTTGGAGTTGTGCCAAGAAGATGACCATCAAGCTTATACCCTTTTACAATCGGCAGGATAGTGTAACGCCAGAGGAGATAATTATCTCTATTGAGTTTGACAGTAGTAGCTTGATTCAAGTGTCCATGAAAGGGAGATGCTGACAGAGCATTTAGCGGTGGAGTAGCGCCTGAGAAATGAGGTGGAATAGGGCCAGATCTAGGTGGTGGAAGTAAGCTGGTAATGGATGAAAAATTAGGGAACATGGAGGTTTCCGGCAGATGATTGAAAGGTGAGTTGGTGTTACTAAACATCGAATGTTGAGTGGAGAAGGAAGGAAGATGAGAAACCGGTATACCAGTAACAACTTGGGAAATGGCGTGATGATTCGTTGATACCAACCTCAGCTGGAGCTTCAGCGGTGGTGGAGACCACCGGTGGAGGATCATCGGCCATTTTATCCGGCAATGTCTCTGATACCAACAAAGGAAAAGATAATTGCTGGAATTGTTATCTTTTATTCATCTCAATACTCATTACTAACATTCTCTTACTTATACACCATACACCTTAGAATATTCTAGAGATAGATCTTATCCAAAAATAACAAACTTGCTAGGTGTCACATTTACACACACACCACATGTCACTACAAATATTCCCTTATATCTTTTCACCCTGTTTCGAAAATAGTTAATTATAATTAATCAATATTAACAGCCACTTGAAGATTAAAATTGATTACACACAGTAGAAAGTGAAAAAAAAAGATGTTACTGATTCTTCATTCCCATTTCCTAGTTGAACTTTGCTAATGATTTGACGGCTTGTAGTTCCTGCGGCAACACTGAACAACCACGGAGCAACACTAGATGTTGAGCCATAGTCAGCGAAATTACCAGCTGCTTGCACAGTGAGAACGCCATTTACAAATGCATGTAAAGCACCGATTGCTATAACATCCTTTTGAAGATATTGTGGGAAATTAGCAGCAAGTGAAACAGAGAGGATGTCCACACCATCAGCTATAGCATCATCAAATGCAGACAATATATTATGTTCCTCGCAACCGTCTGCAGAACAAACTCTGTATACAGCAATTCTTGCTGATGGCACTGCTCCTCTGGCAGTCCCATTAGCGATTCCAAAAAAACTAGCACTTTGGACTTCATTTCCAGCTGCTGTTGAGGCTGTATGGGTTCCGTGCCCATCCGTATCCAATGCTCTTCCGGCAACGTAGGCTCTAGCTCCAATGATTTTGCTGTATTAATTCAAATCATACATATAGACACATATATTTAGAAGCACATGTCATCATCTTTTAAGTGATTTTCTAGTTTGCAACATCAAACTTCAATTCTCCGAAAAGAATTTAAAAAATAAAAATCTGAAAATATAATCAAAACCGAAGTTAACCAAAGAACAGCTCGAGGATATAATTTACTTGTTGCATGTGAAATTTTTCCCTCCTTCACAGACCCCTTTCCACTTCTTCGGAGGAGGGCCGAATCCATTGTCACTGAAACTAGCTGACGTTGGCCAAATTCCAGTATCAATGAGTCCTACAATTATGTCACTCTCAACCGTAGGATTTCGGAAGACATTTATAGGAAATCCCATAAAATCCCATGAATCAGTAGTTTGAAGTTGGAGCTTCCTGCTCGGAAATACCGAAATTACTTCATCATGAGCTGCAAATATATAAAGCATTTGTCATGTTACTACTAATTAATAAAGAGCATTTATGCAGATGCATTCATTTAAAAATAAGTATACATAAGTGTTGATGGCAAGGGGGAGGGGCGGAGAGGGTTATGTGTGGGATTAGGATAGTTTAGGGGGGTTTAGAGCATTTGCAGTAGATACTGTAAATCCTTTAAAAAACTTCATTTTAGAAATTTCAAAAGGAAAAATAATATTGCAGTATATACTTTATTGTTAACTTACAATACAGATTCTTTATAATTTCATTTCCATCTACCTCATTCATAAGATTATGTAAAATTTTCTTTAAATCTACCGGATTATGTCAAATGAAGAATCTGATAACCAAATAAGGAAAATTTATCTCGACTATAAAGTGTTATAGTGATAAATTAATATGGTGGTATTTATTTATTATGAATAAATATAATACAAGATATTTATTATGTTGATTAATTAAATATACATATTTTTATGTATGGGTCGAAATATATATATGTATATATTATATGCATGTATTTTGCAAATTAATTAATCATAGTATTATATTAATTAATTAAGAATATTCTAGAAGCCGATTATTGGCTATATGGGGCGCATATGATACACATGGATTTTGCAAATTAATTAATAGTATTATCATATATTATTTTTAGATATTAATGTATATAGATTTGCACACATGTGTAAATTGATTTATAGTAATAAGATAAAGATATATTCAATATATGATATTGTCAATATATATTTTGGAAATATATTTAATATGAGTTATTAAATTAAATAGGATAAATCAATCAAATATATTTTCCTTATTTTACTAGTAAAATGTTTTCTTTCTCTCCAATCTACTAGGAAACTTCTCTCAATCAGTTTTTTGGGGCATAGGGGCGCCACCTTCATCTAAGAATGAAGAATCTAATGCTTTTCATTTTGGATAGATATTCTATAAATTATAAAAACTTGTATATAAAACTGTAAAATAGAGTATTCGTTAAGATCATCTTATGTGAGTGTTGTTAGCAAGGGCAGCCCTCAGGGCGACCGCCTAGGGCCCATGATATACAGGCGGATCCAGCTTACCTGGGGTCACGTGACCCCACTCAATTTGTAAAATAAAAAAAAATAGTATTAAAACTATGTAGTTTTATTGTTAAAAAGTGTCATTTTATCGATAAAAATTGATGTTTTAGACTTCGGTGACCCCACTGGAATTATTTTTTTGGATAAAAGATGGAGTTTTAGACTCCAGTGACACCATTAAATATATTCCTGGATCCGCCAGTGCCTGACAATGTATAGCAAAAAAACAATTATATTAATGAATGAACTCACCGGCCAGTATTTTTTTCTCATTTTATGTGATGTAGGCTGCAAATCCACCAAAACTCTTTGTATAGCTTCTAACAAGAGATTTTTTCGAAACCCTTCAAGAAAAAGTACACCGAACAAATCACAGATTACTCCAAAAGTATTTAATGTAAACTTAACTTTGATGTTAATAATTATACTACCAGTATTCAAATTAAAGAAGGACATACGTACCCAACTCCTTCAAGTATTCTTGAATAATATGCTGATGCAAAATTAGGATTTTAGTCATACAGCTTGGCGCATTTTGGATTTTAGTCACTGCTCGCATTAGGTGAGGAAAATGGTCTCTAAGTTGGCTTTTTTGGATTTTAGTCCTATCCATTTTAAAATTCAGGTGTCCAATCACTATTTAGTGGATAGGACTAAAATCCAAAAAAGCAAACTTAGAGGACCATTTTTTTCACCGGTTATGAAGCAGGACTAAAATCCAAATTAGGCCAAGCTTGAAAGACTAAAATCTAATTTTCATCAACGATCGCTGACTCCGTTCTATTTGCCGTGGGGCCCCTATGTAAACTATGTATATCTGCAATGTTTTTTTTGCAATTTTTAAATAATAATAATAATAATAAATTGACTTGTATGAAAGAATGATGCAAATAAATAAATTAAAAAATTTACTTGCTTCTTTTCTTCATGATCAGCACTGCACACAAATTCTAGTGAAATGAAAAAAAGAAAGAAAACACAAAAGAGTGAGAGTGAGAGAAATTGGTTTCTAGGCGCCATTGATATATACTACTATAAAGTAGTATTAGAAGAGAATTATTGTCATAGCTATCAAGTTTGATTCACTTATATAGTCATAGCAAGGTCAATCAGTATTGACCAATGTTAATCATTCTTCCAAATTGTTCAATTTTTTTTTTTTTTTTTTTGGAAGGTTGTTATTCATTTTCAGTTACGGTGAATGTATTCATACTCATTCTTGCTGGATTGTTGACCGAATAGTGGGTTGATAAACGCGGACTTCTCTTTCTTTGGACCATTCGGTTAATCTGAATTGTGAATTTCGAAGTCCTATGGATGAATTATAGGTTGATACACCGTTTGGTTAATCCGAAGTATGAATTCTGAAGTCCTATGAATGAATTATAAGTTTATACATGCTTCTATTTTTACGGTCGTTTGGTTAATTTAATCGTGATATTTGAAATCTGAATAAATAACTTAAATTTGATAACTAAACTATTATATATACATCACCCGAATGTATACACAGAAAAAACCCCGAAAATGAATCATACCCCTTTATTTTCTTGCTGACAAGACATGGGATGGAGAAAAAACAAAAATAAAGAGTAAAGATCTATTTTCTGTGAAGATTTGGGAGTTTTTTTCGGGGAATGTAACTTTATCCTATATATATACAGAGAGGCATACACACTCCCTTTGTTCCTTAGTAAGTGATGTAGGAGCATTTCTAAAAAAAACATTTATTGTCATTTTCCTTTACTTCCCCTTACTTATCAGTTATCATAGAGTGAGGGGAAAAAAAAATGAAGTTTCATTAATTCTATGCAAGAACTTTCGGTGATTTTAATGTTAAGCCCAATGTATTAACTCACTTACTTAATATATATGATTTTAACAACATTAGTTAAATAAAAACAGAGGGAAATAAATAAATAAATAAATACTTAAATAAATAAATGTATATATAGGTAACACCCTGCTCCTGGATGCCGAATCATTATCCGGAAATAGAATTTTCGACACATGACTTTTAGAGTACCGGTGTGTTGTTAAACCACAAAAAAACAAACACCTCCAACCTCTATAACAAGTATAGCGGAAGTAGGGATTGAAACCTCAGGGTATAGATGATTATTTCTTTCATAACAACAACAAAGAAATCCAAGTGGTTGTGAATTGACTAAAATTGCAATAATTAAAATAAAGAGTTCTAATAATCGAGACAAAAGCGATATAAAGTAATGATTAAATCAATTATAAGAATGCTCCACCTAAAGTAATTATTTCTAGCTCGATTTACTTGATTGATCATTAACGCAAAAATGACTCACTAATTTATTAATAAACTGGTTATAGCCACTGACAACCGTCAAACGACCAATCTCTCATAAATCCAATAATCAAGACACGATCGTTAATTATTTTCTAACCGGAAGACGGAAGCATTAACATTTGAAAGACCCTATTCAAGTATTAATCCAACCGGATTAATTTTAACCTAGACTATTCTTCTTCGTGATAGCGGACTCTACCGGCTACGAACCGGCAAAAACATATCACTTACTGTTAGGATCACGCTCTTACCGTTCTACTAAAACCAATTGGTATCAGTAAAGGTGCTACTATATTTCTTTAGGCATTCAAGAGTGTGGACAATCTCTCCCAACACCCCTCCTCAAGTGTGGGCAATCTATCCCAACACTTGCACAATTTTTCATTCAAGGTGTGAGCAATCTCTCCCAACACCTTCCTCAAGTGTGGGCAATCTGTCCCAACACTAGCACAATTTTTAAAATAATGTTCCAACCAGGGTGCGATCTCGTGACCTCTGGCTTTGATACCATGTTAGGATCAAGCGCTTACCGTTGTACTAAAACCAATTGGTGCCAGTAAAGGCGCAACTTTATTTCTTTAGGCATTTAAGAGTGTGGGCAATATATCCCAACACTGCTTTGATACCAGTGTTGGGACAAATTTCCCACACTTGAGGGGGTGTTGAGACAGATTGCCCACACTCTTGAATAAAAATTGTGCAAGTGTTGGACAGATTGCCAACACTTGAGAGGGGGGGGGGGTGTTTGGGAAAGATTGCCCACACTCTTAAATGCCTAAAGAAATAAAGTTGCGCCTTTAATGGCACCAATTGGTTTTATTACAACGGTAAGCGCTTGATCCTAACACTTACCACTATATTAAAACCAATAAACATTGACGTATTTATCGTTTTAATTGATAACCATTATTTTAGCAATCATAAAATAATTATAAAAATACTCCAATATCGTACTGCTTGTGCAAAAAAATGAAAGAAAATAATAGATGCAGCCGTTCCCTTTTTGTTTCGTACCCTAGTGCTGTGTGGCACGAAAACTCTCCGGGTTAGAATTTGCCCAAACCATCTCAGATTTTTTTTGTAAATCAATTTTATCTCTAAACCAATAAAAAAATAGTTAACTAACTTTTATTTATTTATTATTATACCTAATTTATCTATTGATGTAAGTAGCAAGATAAAATAGCACCCGTTGTCACGCCCATCAGACCCCGGGTCTGATAGCGCTAAATGAGTCATAAATGATCCGGTCAACTGCTTAGACCGTCGCCCTCGCTTGGTCTAAAAGACCTAACCCGAGTTGACAAGAAATTTTTCTCACACTTATATGGGTGAGCATTCTATTACATTACATATGTGCGACTTTACATTTTCCCTCTTATAACGGACTTGCTTCTTGGCCAGGACTTGTCCTAGTGGATTTGTCCCAGTCTCGTCCCTACCAGAGGATTTCTAGAGGTGACCCGCACCGTCTCTCACGGTGCGACAATTAGGTCGACCGTCCGATAGTTGGCTTTGATACCCATCTGTAACGCCTCATACCCTGATCCTGGTAGCGCAAAATGAGTCATAAATGATCCGGTCAACTACTTTGAGCGTCGTCCTCGCTTGGTCAAAAAAGGCAAACCTGAGTTGACCAGACCTTTATGTCTGACACTTATATGTGGGTGATCATTCTATTACTTTATAGATGTGGGAATTTACGCCTGTTCTGCCAAGGACTTTATAGATGTGGGACTTTGAAGATCATCTGAAAGGACCATTCAAATGCTCGAGGACATGTTGAGAGCGTGTGTTCTAGAAGTAGATGTTTCATGGGACGACTACCTACCGGTTGCCGAGTTTGCGTACAATAATAGCTACCACGCGAGCATTGGGATGCCGCCTTTCGAAGCCATATACAGGAGGAAATGTCGAACTCTTCTATATTGGGACGAGATATGTGAAAAGCATATTTATGGGACCGGAAATGGTTCAACAAGCTAAAGAAAGACTTTCTTTGGTTCAGCGGAGCATGAAAATTGCTGAAGACATGCTGAAAGTTTTGTGAAGACGCACAAAGAAGACCGTTAGATTTCAAGGTTGGAGACCGAGTTTATCAGAAAACTTCACCGATGAGAGGCGTGAGACGGTACAGACAGATTGGAAAGTTGAGTCCGAGATACGTGGGTCCATTTGTAATATTGGAGAAGATCGGACCATTGGCTTATCGTCTACAGTTACCGGAAGGGATGTCAAGGGTTCATAATGTGTTCCATGTCTCGATGTTAAAGAAATGTCTTACCAAAGCGGACGTGGGAACCGAGATAAATCCGGAGTTGATCAAGGAAAACCTATCATATGAAGAAAGATTGGTTCATATTCTTGAGAGGAAAGTAAAGCCGATCAAGAACCGAAAGATTCCGTTGGTGTTAGTTTAATGGAGTAACCATCCGCCTTCAGAAGCGAAAGGGGAAGTCGAGGGTGACATGGTTGCAAAAGTTTCCAGATTTCCTCAGTTTACCAGGTAATCTTTAGTTTCGAGGACAAAACTTCTTTAAGGGAGGAAGGATGTGACACCCCATAAATTCTTGAAGAGGCATTTATGTCACTTTCAGGTATTTATCGGGTATCGTATTATTTCCCGAACAAATAAGTTTTATAGTACAAGATTTTATCATAATAGGATTAATATAACACATGGATTTTAATCTTATAACACACTTTGTATCACCATCATCACCCAAGCTTACCACCCCACTGTTAGCCCTTTCAACACTCAAGCTCCACCTACACTCCACCTCTTGATACCACTTCAACACATAACCTTGACACCACTCCACTCTTGTAACACCTCACCACCAAACACCCATCACTCCAACATTCTCTATACACTTCACTCACTTAACACTTTCATATTTCACCTCTACCTTTGCATCATTCCTCAAGAAACACTCCACCTCCAAGCCTACACAAAAACGCTTGCTTTGCTACCATCATTTTATCTACAACATCCACCTAGCCTTTCATCTTATTGCATGCCATTCTTGTTGAAAAGGGCAAGAGCTTAAGCTTAAGTAAATCTTTTGGAGAAGAGACTTCATTAAAGATTACTTCTTCATTTCTTCTTGGAAGGATTTGTTGGTAGTTATGAAGTGAAATTTGGTCCCAAAACATGATCTTATCTCATATTTATCACTCGTAGATTGCTCACCACAAGAGGAGAAACAAGGAGAAGACAACTCCTTGGTTCAAGATTCTCATCTTTTGGGTAAGTATTAAGTTTTCTCCTTTCAATTCATATCTCCTTGTAGCAATATAGAGATTTTGATCTATAAATGTTATAGTATTTCAATAGAATCATGCCTTGGTGTAGATATTGAAAAAGAGGCTTTGAGATTTTGGCTTTCTTCAAACTAGGATCTTGGATTCAAGTTTGGCTTGAGGATTTTGGAGCTTTAGCGTGAAGTGCTTTGAGGTAAGAAGATGTTCTCATTGAATCTTTTATGTTAAAACCATGAACTAGAACTTTTTGTATGTTTACAAGACTTGTATCATGTTTAGGAGCCTTTTTACCATGTTATAGGACTTTACACCATGCTTGTGGACCTTGGAAATCATGTTCTAGGACTTGGTAGAAGTGTTTAGATCCTTTTCATATGTAGGATGTTTTGTCATGTTTGAAGCCTTAATTCTTGTTGTAGACTTTAATTCGTGTTGTAGAACTTGCATATTATATTTAGACACATTTTTGGGTTATTTTGGGGCTGAATTGAGTAATGCATGTAGAAGAAATAGGATTAGAACCGTTGTAGAAAAGTTGCAGTTTTTCTGGGCTGTTGAAGGGATAGGCATGCGCCTTTGGTCCTATGGGTGCGGGTCCATCGATTCATAGTCCATTCCAGAGTTCAAAAAGCCTGCTCCCGGCTTCCTCGGAGGCACACACTCTGACGAAATTATGGGCGGGCCTATGACCCGAGTAATGTATTCTATATTTCTATTAATGAAATTTTATTAAGAATCATGTTTTTGACCTCTTTTGAGCATGCTTTAGGGTAGAAACCTTTTGTGGAGTGTTGTAAAGTTAAATGTGAGTGTTCTAGTGGCTTTGGATCTGCATTTTCCTTTTTAAGTCTGACTCAAGGAACATTGGAACTGGAATCATTTGGCCTTATGAGGTGTGATTATTTGGAATTTGTTGTCTAATGGATTGGCAACATCATACTTGTTATATGATGAAGTTAGGGTTCGGTTTCTGATGATCGAAATAGTGATGTCCAACCTTAATTAGCAGTGTACCGGGTTGGATGCACCATAGTGGAAAGCAATGTCGTATCTCACGAGGAATCAATCGAGTATCAAAGTCTTTCTTGAACTTAGTTTAGGCAAATCAAGTTTGTTCACGGTTTAATTATACTACAACGATATTTAAACTAGAGATGATAAGAGAAAGAGACGTAGCCAAATCACGATCCAATTGAATACTTTCTCCCCTCTAATCGATTATTCGGGAGTGAGCATTACCAACCAACCAACCTAACGACTATATCAACATCATTCGTGGGTGCAAACTCCTAAAATGGTGCTAGACGCCATGCAACAACCTAGTACCCTTGCCCGATTCAACGATTCACCTTTAAGAATTTAATTGACCGAAGCAAGATTAACGCTCTAGAGTTTCTCGATTAATCAACAGCAAACCTCGTTACCTAATCGAATATAAACAACTCAGTCAATTAGAAGCAACGATCTTAAAACCCGTTTCCCACATCCCCTCGCAACATACATTTATAAAAGTGGTGTGTGAGTTCATGAATCAAGTGATCGAGTAAATTCAAGCCTTAAGAACAAGTTTTAAGACACGAATTCGTCGATATAACAACAATTAAGCACTACCCATTCCCAATTTCATCAATTAGAGGGAGATTTCTTCAACTTTCACATGATTTGGCTACGTAGATGTTTAGCTACTCATTATAAAGCTAGAAATATCCATCAAAGAAGTTATTAAAGCCATAAAACAAGAGAAGAAGTGAACTTAATTACCAAAACGCTGAAAATTGTGATTTACATCAAGCTTCATCAACACCCATGTCAAATGATGAAGAAGAAGATCCAAAATGCAAAATCCAAGATAGTTGAGCTAAAATCTAAGAATATGCTTAATCTAAGTAAATTTGGTGTAGAAGTAAAACTATGGGTCAAAAAGGGGAAAATCGCCCAAGAGGAGCACTATGTAAAAGTAAGGGTATAAAGATCCAAGAAATCTGTGCAAAAAGCTATATATATGTTCCCAAAAATGTGCAGAAAAAGGTTTTTGGCGCGCGCTTAACTGGTTCAACAGCCTGAGGAATTCGATCTTGTCTTCGTTTTGGCGCACGAGATAAAACGTCTCGGTATCATGCTGAAGCTTCTTCCTGGTATTTGGCATGCGAAGAGCCCTCATAGCACATGCTTAAACCGAATCTAACTTGCTAAAACTTTCGCCTGACTTTTAGCTCGTGTCGCACCACTATAACGTGCGCTAAAACTGCTCTGGCCCAGAAACTTCACTTTTCTTCATTTCTTCCTTTCCCGAGTTTCGGTTTCGCCTTTCTAACACTCATGCCTTGACTTCCGTGTTCATGAGTCACCTATTTCTTGCATTTCACATACCAAACAACATACCGAGCTTAATTCCGCAAGAAAGATAGGGCTCGAAAATGGTAAAAAAAAAAACACAGTAAAATGCCGAGGTTTTCCATCTATGTAACGGTTCACCTCAAAGTGAGTGCACAATGTGATTTTACCCTAAAAATGGTCTAAACGTACCCAAAATGAGCCAAAAGTGTCGTAAAAAGGGGTGAAAATATGTACCGAAACGTAGTAAAGTGGATTTGACTCAGCACCTTGTGGAGATCCTCTGCGGGGTGAAGCTCGGGATTATTGGAAACCTTATACCTTAGCCTCGTGGGTATTGGATTAGAATCCAGTATTTCTGTGACACGTGCTAGGTAGTGTAACCTAGAATTGTCTAAGTGTCTATAAGTACTTAGAAGCCTTCTGCATGCAATGAACTTAGCTGGTTAGTATAAATGCTTAAATACACACTTGAGAGTCTAAGAGATCAAGCTAACTAGCCCTTGGTGAGGCACGTTTTCATATCGCAACCGGGAGTCGAATTCCTCTTGAGCCAGGCTCATGCCTTTTTAGGGGTTGAACGGTGTCATGGCATGCTTGAAAACCATGCAAAGTGCACTTAGATTTTTATGCAACACATTCCCTTGCATTGTTGAGTTTTACTAGCCGTGCTAGTAGAGAGAAATGAAATGTTGAACATATGTGGCTCGGTAGTTACATTCTCGTTATTGATATCTCGTTTTATGAGCCGGTTGAATTTTGTTGTTAATGATTGAAATGCTTCTGCTTCTTACTATGCTAAGTACGTCCGTACTTACCCCTATTTTGTATTGTTCCCACCCCGAGAAGGTGATGCAAGTTTTGAGGAAGTGTTCGACTACTTCGAAGAATGATGATGTGTTGATCCGGTTGATCTTTTGTTGTTGTTATTTCTATTCTCGGTTATGTAATGTAATAGCTATATTTTGCCTTGGATAAATAGCTGTTGTAAGTTTAAGCTTTGTAATATTTTGGACTTGTGGATATCGTTGTACTCTCGAACTATAAATATTGTTTTGGTTTTCCTATTCTACCCCTAGACTTG
Source organism: Gentiana macrophylla (assembly GCA_026214975.1). Lineage (NCBI taxonomy): Eukaryota > Viridiplantae > Streptophyta > Magnoliopsida > Gentianales > Gentianaceae > Gentiana > Gentiana macrophylla. Next base: position 102,257,396 of record CM047811.1, read on the forward strand.
TATTTAATCCCGAGTTGTTTTTATTTTTTGTAATTATACTCTGATATTGTATATGTAAGACTTACGTATATAATTTCATGTAAGTACGAGTTATATACGTGTCGAACGTTCGTTTGTTTCCGGATAATGATTAGGTGTTTAGAAACGGAGCGTCACACAAACACTCCTTGTCCAAAGACTATAATAATGGATACCTTCTAAATTCTAATAGATACATATAGAAAAATAGTTGTACTCAGTGGCGGACCCAGGAAATTTCAGTGGGAGCCAAATAGTTGTACAGTTGTACTACATAAATAGAATTTGACGATCAAAATTGTTTAATGCCAAGGTGTTGGGTATATATTGATTTTTTTAAACTCAATATTTGAATTATTTTGATGTTTTTCTTTTGATATTTTCACTAATTTACTGTTTAGACGCCTCTTTGAACTACACCCTACGCCAAAAATATCACAAAGAAGAAAATGTGAATAACATCGATCTGTGCTGATCCAAAACATGAATCTTCGAAATACATAGCACACCGGATCTTCAGAACATAGCATGCTTTCATTGCTCCACATAAATAGTTTATCAACGAGAAAGAAAAAAAACACAGCCCAAATTACATCGGTACCCTAATTATTCGCCAGTTGTTGTGTAAATCACAATCGGGCTACGCACGATGTGGATACCATCCGACCACTCAAGCGAGGCAGATGTCCTATTTATTCTATTTCCAGAAATAGTAACTACAAAAGATTGCTTCTCACCCAACTCCTTGAAAGATAAAACACTAGGCTCCACAGTAATGTTGATTTGAGGAATATGAGAAACAATGGCTTTATATGTCGAGTTTGGTAGACCAACATTTGTTACTGTTCTTGGAAACTTTACTGATAATATGTCTGATTGGTTCAACTGTGCAGCCATCGTAGGGTAATTAAGATCTCTTGGTGTTGATGCATCCCTTTTCGGGCATGTTGTGTTATCTCCAAACATCTTACCTATTGTATCGTTGTCAAAGCCTGAGTTGCAAAGCAATTTGACATAATCTAATTTTGTATTTTCGTAAACTAGCCCTGGATTCAAAGCCTTCAGTGGATCAAGAAAACCTGATCCAAAGGAGAATTCCATGTTTCCATCTCCACTCTGGTTAGCATTCATTTGCTTTGCTGTAAGAAAATGTAAACTAAGTGTTCATCAACATTAAAAATTAGTTTGGAACATAAAGTTATATTTATGAACGTGTGAAGAACTAAGAACTAAGTACCACCTGTAGTCATAAGCGCAGATTTGATAGCTGATGGCGACCAATTTGGATGGTTGGATTTCACATAGGCAGCAGCACCGGTAACATGAGGGCAAGCCATTGAAGTACCGCTTAAAATACTAAATGGTGTTGATCTTTTGTCCTCTTCGACACCAGAAGGCGAAACAATAGGGGAAAAGCCTGCTAAGATATTAACTCCTGGTGCAGTTATGTCAGGCTGCACAATTCATTAGCTCTGTTAGATGAATATCCATAATTAGTTCTTCTAGGATATCAAAACGGAGAAATATATTTATACGTACGTACTTTAAGGATATCGGGGAGAATTTGATTAGGTCCTCTTGAAGAGAATGGAGCAACTACCGGAGCAGTCTTGTATATAGAGGATTGACTTTTGAATATGCTCGCTTCAGGGTATCTGAAATGATTTTTTTTTTTTTTAAGTTTGTCAAATTTCAAGATAATGCGTATGAACTATGATACGATCTAGCTAGCAACAAATATAATAAGGAGATTATTTTGATTACTTGGTGGAATTGTAATAGCGTTCGACAAACTCAAAATCTTGTGGGAGTAAGTAAGATGCAGGATAATTCACTATACTTGATCCATCATTTTCATTTGCTATTTGCATAATGGCACCGGTTGCATTAGAATCTATAATTGCACCATTGTTCCAACAGAGGACAAGCTTTCCCTTTGTTTTCTCACTGTCTAGACAAGAACAAGACCTGCAGCAGATATATATATACACAACTTTTTTGTTACTTTGTTTTATTTAGAATGAAAGATTTTTTAGAAGAAATTAAAAAGCAAAATGTGAAGACTAATCAATGAGTGACCTTTCTCCAACATCACAGTCTGAACTTGAAGCATCTATTGAGCTAATCAATGGAAATTTCTTCCCATCCAAGTTGAACGAATTGATTGAATACCCCTGTTTCAACATTTGTTAGAGATAAAGATAATAAAGCAGACATCCACAGATTTAAAAAAAAAAAAAAATGATAACACAAAGTAGAAAGCGAAAAAAAAAAGACCATACAGATTCTTCATTCCCATTTCCAAGTTGAACTTTGCTAATGATTTTACGACTGGTAGTGCCTGCGGCAACACTGAACAACCACGGTGCAACACTTGATGTTGTGCGATAGGAGCCAGAATTACCAGCTGCATTGACGGTGAGAATGCCATTTGCAAATGCATGTAAAGCACCGATTGCTACAGCATCATCTAAAAATTCTTCTGGGTAATTCCTACCGAGAGATACAGAGATGATGTCCACCCCATCAGATATAGCATCATCGAACGCAGACAATACATCATGTTCCATGCAACTGTTTGGAGAACACACTTTGTATACAGCAATTCTTGCTGATGGCACTGCTCCTCTGGCGGTCCCATTAGCGATTCCAAAAAAACTAGCACTTTGGATTTCATTTCCAGCTGCTGTTGAGGCTGTATGGGTTCCATGCCCTTCCTTATCTAATACTGAACCGTCAACGTAGGATATAGCTCCAATGATTTTGCTGCATTAATACAAATTATTATATATACATATAAATTAGGAGCACATATATATATCATCATCTTATTAGTGATTTTCTAGTTTGCAATATATAATTTACTTGTTGCATGTGAAATTTCTCCCTCCATTACAAATCCCTTTCCACTTCTTCGGGGGAGGACCGAATCCATTGTCATTGAAACTAGCTGAAGCGGGCCAAATTCCGGTATCAAAAAATCCTACAATTATGTCACTCTCAACAGTAGGGTTTCTGGAGACATTTTCGGAAAACCCCATAAAATCCCATGAGTGTGTGGTTAGAAGTTGTAGTTTCTTACTGGGAAATACTGAGATCACTTCATCATGAGCTGCAAAAAGATAAAGCATTCGTTATATATGTTACTACTCAAAGCATTTATGCCAGAATCAGGGGCGCCCCTTGGGGAGGGCCAATGGGCAATGGCCTACGGCCCTCCGAAAATTGGTTAATTTAAGAGCCCGTCAATTTTTTACCAAATAACATATATATTTTGTATATGTTTATTTAGCTTCAATAAATTAGCAACTAGAAAGGTGTTGTCTTAGTGGTGAACATATGGATATAATTTTACAATTGGTCAGGGTTTGAGTCTTGTTATATGCAGTTTTTTTTTGGGTTATTCTTTTTCTAATAGAAGGGACTAAAATTTTTTTTGGGAAATTAGAAATAAGGACACAATCTGGAATATTTTTAAGTAACATGACAGCTACATATTTTTTATACGGAGAAGGACAACTGCATAATTTTTAGCGAGAAGGACAAACAGTGAATCCCGAAAATCAGTGAATCTCCCCAGTGAATCCCGAAATCAGTGAATTTCGACAATGAATTTTGAAAATTAGTGAATTTCGATGGTGAACAGTGTCAATTTTTAAATGAGGTGAATAAATAGTTTTATCCTTTATGCAAAAGTTTCAAAAGACCGTCTTTCTACTCAATTGATCAAATATTTCTGTGTTTCTCCCTCATTCCCCCCCTTTTTTTTTGGGCCCGAGAAGCCCTGTTATATGCATTTTCTTTGGTTATTGTTTTTTAATCATAGAAGGGCCTAATTTTTTTTTGGGCAAAACATAACAAATAATAATAATATATAACAATGTGTATAGCAAGACATAGCAATGAAAATAAACAATTATAATATTAATGGACTCACCAGCTAGAGTTTTTTTGCTGCTTTTCTGTGATATAGGCCGCAAATCCACCGAAACTCTTTGTATAGCTTCTTATTAAAGATTCTTTCGAAACCCTTCCAGAAAATATACAAAAGTACTCAGTCAATAATAATTACAGTATTTAATGTAGACTTAACTTTCATGTCAATAATAATTACATGTACAGTATTCAAATTAAAGAAGGAGGACATATACGTACCCAACTCTTTCAAGTATTCTTGAATAATATGCTGATGGTGACTCGCGTTCCATTTGCCGTGTGGCCCCTAGGTAAACTATGTATATCTGCAATGTTTTTTTTTTTTTTGCCAATTTGAAAAATAATAATAATAAATTGATTTGCATGAAAGAATGATGCAAATAAATAAATAACATTTACTTGCTTCTTTTCTTCAAGATGAGCACTGCTGACAAATTCAAGTGAAATGAAAAAAAGAAAGAAAACAGATAAGAGGGAAAGAAATTGGTTTCGAGCCATTGAAATATAATGTATTAGAAGAGAATGATGGTAATAGCTATCAAGTTTAATTCACTTATATAGTGATAGCAAGGTCAGTCACTTTTTCTTTCTTTTTTTTTTTTTTGGAAGGGGAAGGTCACTCGCTATTGACCAATGTTAATTATTCTTCCAAACTGTTTGAATTATTTTGAAAGGTTGTTGTTCATTTTTAGTTACGGTCAATGTATTCATATTCATTCATGTTGGATTGTTGACTGAATAATAGGTTGTTAAAGATGAATTATGACGATTCCAAAAATCATCTGTATGAAATCTAGGGTTATTTCTCTTGGTGATAACCTAATGGAGCTCCTCGAATACAGAAAACAATGAAAAGAAGGGGGGTGGTTGTGAGATGTTTTAGACTGCACTTGATGGTGATCAAGCTGTCTACGTATCCAATAGGTATATTGAAATCAAGTCTTCGTAGTTCCTTAGGGATTGCTTATATAGAGGGGCTTGTGCCCTAGAGTTAGCGTATGGCGTGTATGTGATGGACTCTGATTGCCTTGGTCTCTAAGGAAAAGATAATGATTATTTGATCTCCTTGATTTTCTAGATAATTGCGAGTTATTTGTATGTCAGGATTTAGAGTATTAAATTTGAGGGATTCTTCCCATATTTACCGGAACATGTGCAAAGGGTTTGGTCCGAGAGGAACCTAGGCCGACCTTATAGATCGGCCGTGAGTAATTAGTTTGAACACAAGTATTATCCCGACCTGTAGGAGTCAGGATAATGTCTGTGCCTACATCGCTCGGAGGTCGGCCCTAAGCATTGGCCGACCTAGAGAATTTGGGGGGAGTATCTGAGCTACCCCAGCTCGGTTACTGGGAGTTCCGCCCCCTTAGATGGTCTTTCTCTGTCTTAGTGTACTAAAGGGGTGCCACGTGGATGAGTACAATTTTAGGCATCGTCATAAGCCCTCCAGATCCAGCCAAGCCTTGGTTGGTCGGCTCGGATCTGCCTAAGTGGTAGCTCGGCTTGGTCATCTAACTTATAGGTTTTGAATTTAGATTGACAGGTGGCAAAGCCAATTAGACGCAATTATGGCCATCTCAGGAATCGAGGCGTCGTTGCCTACTAACGCTAAATCGTTTTTCGAGGTGAGTGAAGGGTTATAACCCCGTCATATCAATCATTTCACTACTATGTGGGCTATTAAATCAGAGGGTCTATTGCCGGTTGCCGATTGCCATTCTTCATCTCTCAATCTTCAAATTTATTTTTGCAAGTAAGCGCTTCTTCTCTCGCAATTTAGCTTTGTAACCTGATTTCCATTTTCTTTAGATACAAGCCTTGTTCCACCAGAACCCTAGGTCTGATTTCATAGAGATGGCTATTGCGGATAGTAGAGATGTTGGATCCATCCTGGGTCAAAGTGACCTGGATGAGATATGTGAGTTGTACGGGATTGATAAGGGTAGGTATGTGATCGCGTGCAAGGCACTTACTAACAATAGGACTAAGTCTATCGTAGTAGAGTACTGGCAAATCAAGGTCGATCCACAGAGACTCGTAAGAACGTCTAATTATCAAGATTGATCTTGTCACGAATATGGTCTATGACCAACTATAATATAGATAGTAGTAAAATTGGTAACAATCAACTAGCAATATTATGCAAGTTCAATGAAGCAAACTAGAGTTTCTAAGGTATTAGTTCAATTATGAGTAATTAGTTATTCCCCCCACACATGCAACAGTCTTCCCCATCGGTGAATTTATTCTACCTTCCTTAATTAGTCCATAATAGTCCATATGCATAAAGAACTAAAGCTGCCGATATTGAGCGCTAACTCATACCGCAAACCCGCCTAGACAGCTGTCGACATTGACCAGCACGTTGCTAGGGTCCATCAAGATAATGTCCTAATTAACACTTCACTAACAGTCCTTCATGTTAATTTACGATAACATGCAAATAGTTGATCAGGCTAAAAACATGTAAATTAAATCTATCGATCAACGTAGCTAACGCCGATTATCATGAATTAGTAATTTTCTAGGCATTCAGATCTAGCGATATAGACCGTCGCTGATCTGAAGAACGCAACTACTATTTCATGATTTCTTCACCAACGAATCAGATCTATAACACATGGGGTAAAAATAAACTAACTACTACATACTTAAACTAAATAAGCAATTAAAACATACTAGTCGAATAGAACAATGATAGATCTACATCTTGGAAAAGACAAAAAATCATACCCTCGAAGATGAGCGTAGATCTCCTTCGGATCTCTCCCTAGGCGGCGACTCCGTCGTCTCTCTGACCAGAACTCATAAAATAAATAAAATAAAGAACTAAGAACTTTTATTGCATAATGATTGTAAATTGTATGATACAATTATTACATTGAACTCTGAGGCGAAGCCTCTTATTTATAGCTATGTAAACCGACTTAGGAACAACTAGTTCGACCCATCGTCCAAGAAAACGCGTTTCGGAAGCTTCTGGGACCTCGGTAAGTCGGCACCGACTCTCGGGTTACCGGGGGTACTTTTGTCTTTTTTTCTTCAACCGACTTAACTTGGATGCTTCTAGAATACCCTAGGCATGTTCCTTTCGTTCAGTCCACTCCAGATTCGTCCATCATGCTCAGCCCAATATTCCGTAACCTAAAAATCATCAAATAATACACGAAATAATATCGAAATAGGGAAAATAAACGCTAAGTGCAGATTTCTCGACTCACGAACCCGTCATCTGATATTCAACATAAATGGTTCACTTTTATAGGTCAAAACAACTATTCTTAGCTCATAATGGATAGAATGTTGATGCCGTAGGGTATGTTAGATGTAATATCCTCGGATCAATCAAAGATCGACCCGATTACGCAGCGGAAGGCATCAGATCTAGATCTAAACGAAACAAAGAACATAAATTTAAGATCTAAACTACAAGGGGGTTTAGGAGCCAACCTTTTTATGGTGCTTAACGCCAAGAACGATAGATCTCCAAGAACACGTATTTTGAGAAGCCACAGCCTTCCAACGTGTGTCTCCCAGCAACACCAGGTGGATGGTGTTTCCCGCCGCCGGACCTCCTTGATATGCTACCGGAATAATCCCGAAGATTATTCCAACTCGAAACCCGAAGAAAGATGGCCGAAAATTCTAAGCCTCTTTCTTTGATAATGGCGTGTTATATTGTTCAAAAGGCTTGGGAGAACTCTCTTTATATAGGAGAGTAAAACTTAACCTCCAAGGATTAAATAATTAAGAGATAATTATTACATTAATCCTTTTTCCAAATAAAAGATAAATATAATATTTATCCCAAACAAATTAGGATAAATAAATATATTATCCAATATCCCATGATTTATCATTTAACAAATAAAAGATAAATCACATATTAAATAACTATCTAAGAAAACAAATTCCTTAATAATTAAATAATATAAAATATATACAAAAAAACATGCGCACCTTTTCTTGAAAAATAAGGTCCATGCATATTTTCCTATATTTGACCAAAAAAGGGTCAACACACCAAATTGAGATGAAAGTCACTTAAAAAATATCTTTTAAAGTGTATTTAATTATTTAGTCCAACCAAACAATTAATCACATATCAAATTAAATAGTCAATCCAACTATTTAATTATAATTGAGTGCAACGACGAGAAACCTATATCTTATATTAGGAGAGCGCGTCGGGGCCATGTGACCCATATTCAAGTAATTACAATAAATCGAATAAAATTATTCATCAGACGAGAATAATTATATCCAACCTATTAATTCGGGATTACACCACCATAAACCCGAAATCGAACTCTATCGAATATAGATAACTTACACTCAATTTATGAGTCGAAAGCGTCCATCGATATAATCATTACATACGGATAAATCCTCCATAGACTATTCATTTCGATTCGGGATATTTCCGTAAACCCTTCTCGAAACATATTATCATTATTTACCATTAACCCCCTAGTGATCAATTAGTTCATATTCAATATAATATATATGAACTCGGCCGATCGATCGGTTTAGGGTCAACAAATAAGGAATCATGCATCTACTTCCGAGGAAGGAATGGATTCCATATCTATGATAGCACGGACTACTCACTCATCCGAGAATAGAGCCAACGAGAAGTGTTGGACCACATACTTCAAGTGATCCTTACTAACACATCAAACACTACCCTAGTCTAGCGATAAATGCGTGATCACCTCAGATTAAGATTAATCCATATATGATCATCTTGTGATTCGATAAAACTTCGATTACGGAATTATATCGAGAACTCAAATCAAATCGGTCCAAACTCTATATGATTATCATCATATATAAATGCCCCACTAGGTACCTATTACCGGCAGTCCGGATAAGCTGTCACAAAAAGTGTTCTCAAGGCGCATTAATAGCAAATTAATCATGAGACCCGTACTCATTAATAAACGCTACGGACTAAGTTAATTTTAAGTACATCTCACTAACTCAATCCTCTTGTGTATAGCCATACACCGAGTTATGTGATTACATAAACGAGGTACTTAGGGTTTTGATGAGTGTCTTAATTATAAACATAAATGCATATAATAAGATGAATTATTAATTACGTTTCTAAAACAATTATATAATTGTCTTTCGGCACACTACACCTAACAATCTCCCACTTGCATGAAAGGCAAGTGGATTAATTGTTTTAGAGCACACCCTTATTTATCTATATCTACAACATTCTCCCACTTGCTCAAAACAAGTGAGGCGAATCCTCAAAAGCTGTACCCTCCAAGCGCATCTTAGTAATTCATCCTTCCAAGCACGACCGGAGTGTGCGCGCGCAGGTAGGTCGGTGACCGGCGCATACTCGTAATCCGAATACCATGTGACTGGTACACCGATCAGGTAGGATGTCGGCTTGAGTCAATCTTTGGGATCAAAGCGTCGCCTTTCCATCTAATCCGGTGGTACGATATCAATATGCCTTTGATTCAACACCGAGGGCGCTTAATCGACTTAACGATCATCCTTCATCCGACCTAAAGTCGAATCGGTGTCATCACTTATATTCTAGTTTGCACTGAATATACTAGCATATTATTCCTCATTCTCCGAAGATACTTGAGGATTCACTAAACATCCCATTTTCGTATTCATCCTCAGGTTTAAATAACCATTCACGAGAGGTAGGGTAGACTACATCGTTGAATGTTGCATAAATGCAAGAATATCTTAACCAGGTGAATGGATGGGATTGCCAATGACCGATTCTTGCGGATTTGAGCGAATCAAATCCTTTAGAATGAATCCCGATGGCATGTCAGACTTTGACTTCAGATAACACACCCATGTTGTTTCCAAATGTTTCAGTGTTACCATTCACAAACACTAATCTACATACTACTTTACTAATATTGATGCCCGGTCTACAAAAGACTTATCAACATTCGGTCAAGTCCACATATTAAAATATATGACTTTGAAATGACCTAGAGGTTTGCTTTAATCTCGAAGGATATAAGCTATGGCGGCAGCATCCGCCAAAGGTTCTTCGAATAAATTAAGATACCGTTAGTCTCTAAAAAAGTCTTAGGAATCACCCCTATTTTCTCGCGCTTTAACGAATCCATTATTTGTTCTTAGCTAAAACCCTTCTATTCTCGAATGAATTGATTCCGTTGTTCGGCAAGGAAGTCTTAAGGAATCACCCCTATTTCTCGCTTTACGACGAAATCAAGCAAGGCGAGTGATAAAGAGATCACGGTGCGGTTAACTCTCTACCTTTTAGGAATCACCCCTAAATTACTCGAAACTTTGCGTTGAAAGTTAAACTTTCCTATTCATTCGACTCTTCTCCGTGTAGTTTCAATTACTCCCACTGGGCTGAGATACTCGGTGGTTCTACAAGAGTTTCAAATGAGGTGGAGTATCATACTCCATTCACGAGGGTTATGGCTTTTAAACCAACCTCATGATCAGGATCTATCTGATCCACGAAGGACTATAGGTCATCAATCTATCTTATAGACCATAAGGTCCTGCAATGGATAATGGACAAACCATACTCCCACCGCTGCGTTCGGGGTGGAGTGATATCTTCGATCTAGTTTAGTAGTTTTTATTAGTGTTTTCTGTTGCGCCGGTGTTGGATGTGGGTGAACAAATCGATTAGTAACATCTTGAGTACAAATACTTCAAGATCCAAGGTTGTTATTTATAGACTCTATCAGACCGAGTTTGACAGTATAACCGTCATTCTCTGATTTTACGAGTTTTATAACCAACCTTTACTCAATGCATTATGATCGGCCTTTTCTAAGTGTCCAATCTCACCGGCAGTGTACCGGGTCAACTGTAGCCTAGAATTGGTGAGTCAAGGTCGTATCCCACAGGGAATCTGGTCGAGTACCAAAGTCGGTCTCGTCCCTAGTTCAGGTCAACACAAGTGCGGTACAAAAATTCTAAGGACGGTGATTTGTCAGATCACCGGTTCTACTACAATTATGTACAAAACAAAGGGTTAAAATTATAATAAAAAAAAAAGATTTTAAACTACGAAAAACAAGATAGCCGAGCTATGATCCAATCGACTACTACCGAGCCCTAACTCGTAACCGGAAGTGATTTCAATATACTCTAATGTTCTTGGCATTGTTAAAGGATGTCGTCTCCTATTTCCGAAACTAAGCGCCAATTTCAACAACCTAGTTTCCTATGTCGAACTCAACAGTCCGCTGACCGGATTTAACTGACTCAACACGGTCTATGCTCTATGAGACGCTCGTTAACAACGATATAAACCTCACACACGAAACCGAATCTGAACAACTCAGTCGGTTTTACACGGTGATCCTAGAACCCCTTTTCCCGTACCCTCTCGCAAAATACATATGTAAAGACGATACGTGTGACACAATTATTGAGTGATCAATTCAACAAAAGTCATTAAGAATAAGTTCTAGAACATTAACAACACCGAGAATCTAACAATCAACACATCAAAATTACCTCAATTAACAAACTAGGGTTCGATTTCGAAGATTATCACATAACTCGACTATCGGGAAATTAACTAATCATTAAAGTAAGAAAAGATTAAGAAATCATCAATAGAAACCACAAGATTCAAGATTCAAAAGTGTAAATGTGATTACGGAAAAGTGAAGATGAAGGTCACCAAAGCGGAAAGCGAAATTCAAGTTTGAAATTCAAACAACCGGTAGCAACGATCTTTGAATTACACAAAATAAATCTAATCTAAACTAATTATTTACAAAATCTAAGTTAACTAAAAAAAAAGTGAAAAGCTGAAGAAAAAAAATATATGGCCGGGTGGAGGAAGATGGTGTGAGCTGATATATATATGGAAAGTATCTATCTTTTTCTTAGTTGCTAAGATAACATTATATATTTTTGTTCTATTTCTTTTCTTCTTTTTCGGTCCTGTTCCAAGATATCTATATATTATAGATATATACTATTGCCGACTTACGGTAGTTGGCCGACTTAATACTTGATCTTATCAACTATGTCGGTCCAAACTTAAAACATGTTACCGTTTAATAATGACACGATATATTCTGGCGTGGTTTTATGGTATCGAAACATCCGTTGATCTTATCATGTACTTGCGTCGATACCTATCCATTTAGTAAACTAGCCGCAGGCTAAGCTTCAGACACATGTTCCAATCCCCGTATCTCGCCTTCCGGACATCTCGAACACCTAAGTCCTGTACAAAATCATAACAAAAACCACACGTAATCCCTACAGGACACTAGGGTGACCGAGAGTATAGTAAATAAACCGAAAAAGACCGAGAATCCCGGACTTTTCGTCCTAGGTCCCGAAATGATAACCAATGAGTAAATACATCAAAATACAACCAAATGTCCCCGGAAACACATAAAACGAGGTATAAACGGGGTATAATCACATAGTAAATGATAGTCAATTTGACTCCCATCAACTACCCCCTACTTAGCGTTTGCTCGCCCTCGAGCAAAAATGAGCGATTCAAAAATAAAGATGGAGTCAACATTGCTATCATACATCAATTCTATAATATTGAAATGATAAAACACAAGTAATTGATATAAATGCATAAAACTCGAGCTCTACCTTGTATCGAGAAAAGAATGTGTGTGTGTGTGTATAAAGCTTCTTCGACATTTATCACCAACGACCGGTTCAGATTATAGACGTATAATGTACCGAGGTTACACCATAAGCTTATACTTCATAAACATCTCCACTAATCGAGGTCAATCAAAGTCTAGTAGGGTCAGGCAGGACTTGAAGGGTTATAACGTTAGGCTAGGGTTGGGGCTAACGAAAGGGATATTTACGATAAAATAGAAAGTAGAAAGTGCAAGTGAGCTTAATCAGACATCAAACACTAAAACCGAAGCTCTTCCCTTCGTAGCAACGGAAGACTCAACTCCTCATAAGGATGCTCGTTCGAATAGTACAAACCATCAAACGAATTTCAACCTATAATTCATCCAACCTTCCACCTCTCCACATCATTCCACAAGCTGGAGACATACGTCGTATCCAAGTCTAGTTCATACCTAAGCTCGTCAACCAGGAACAAACCACTTCAGAACACAACATCATCTCCTTCTCCGTACTAGATTAGAAGAAGTTCCCATCGCTAACATCACAACTACAAAACACAAGGCCATTTATGGCAAATTCTGAACTCATATTTATATATACATGTACAACCCTTTTTTTCTTCTTCTTTTTCCTGTTTTCTTTTCTTCTCATTTTTTTTTTCTTTTTTCAACACCACAAAAACGATCAAAGGCCGAAACGCCACATAATTCCACCTCCTCCGGGATATACTCATTTTTACCGACACCACTCGAAAAGATCGCCACTCCACCACCCCACACCATATCGGAAAATGTGAAAACAATAAGCTCAATCTTGCAAGGTGGTCAAGGAAGCGTGAGACCGTAATAAAAGCTAAGGGCATTGGTAATTATGAGTTAGTAGCACAAAGGTTAGTTCGGGTGGCGGTCTAACCACCTACAAAGGCTTAGAGGGGGAGGCGAGGATATACATATAAGGGATGGAATTTGGCTCTGATCGGGTCAAAGAAATGCCATAACCGTCATCCCGTACCTAACCAAGACCGACCTTTCTATTTCGCCTCGAAGTTACTAATATAAGTTCTAGGTAACCGGGTCATTAATAGCTACCATAATCGTTCACTAGTCAAGGTGATTCATGAAGTCGGAGCTAACGTGATAGAACTATTCGATTCTCAAGACAAGATCTCAACTCGAATGAAATACATATATACAATAACTAGATGTTTACCAAAACAATATCGAAGGCTCGATGTATCAAAATCAATGTCAAAGCCATCAAAATTCTCAGAATCTGACTCATTTAAACTAAAGGAATTACAATCGCTAAGTATAACTCATTCGATATGAAAACGGGACATTTAAGCTAAACTAACCACCCCTACTTTAAAACCAAACACGAAGGATAAGGGTAGAAAAGTTAGCTTACAACCGGAAAATGGTGCGAGTACGATCATGTGGCATCCGTAGAAAGTCCTCCCAGGGTACCTGTGCTAATATCAACAAGCAACACAACATCCAAGAATACACAGGTATGGAGATATCGAAATGAAACTAGACGGATCACCACAGCTTATCAAAACCAAAAACACCAAAAACTAGCCCCCCCAAAACACACTTCTTCGGGTTATATTACATCAAAAATTACCCGAAGTATCAAAATACAAACTAAAGAAACACAGTGAAACACGAGGGGAGAGAAAATCAATAAAAGTACATTCTGAGTTTATAGTCCTCAGCTCGACTTTCTACCCCAACTAGGTCAAGGGATATTTGTACGGAGGAGAGCAAACCTTTGCATCTCCCTACCAAAATCGTAGGAATTGAGCACCCCCTGAAAATGAAATATGAGAAATACGGGGCTCAATCCCCACCACCACGATTTGTTCGATGAGTCCATTGCACAGAACAACGAACTCACTTTCCCCGAAGGATCTATTAACTGCAAACCAAGGAAACAACACGAACACAATCACGGTATCAAGTCACTACCACTACCAGAGTAGATGGTGTGACACTTCAACAAAAACAAAATAAAACAAACTATACATAAAAAAAAAACAAATAAGAAAAACGACCTAATCCTAAGAACTCAACTAACTTACAAGATATCAACCGGATTCCCCGGCAACGGCGCCAGAAAACTTGATCGGCCTTTTCTAAGTGTCCAATCTCACCGGCAGTGTACCGGGTCAACTGTAGCCTAGAATTGGTGAGTCAAGGTCGTATCCCACAGGGAATCTGGTCGAGTACCAAAGTCGGTCTCGTCCCTAGTTCAGGTCAACACAAGTGCGGTACAAAAATTCTAAGGACGGTGATTTGTCAGATCACCGGTTCTACTACAATTATGTACAAAACAAAGGGTTAAAATTATAATAAAAAAAAAAAAGATTTTAAACTACGAAAAACAAGATAGCCGAGCTATGATCCAATCGACTACTACCGAGCCCTAACTCGTAACCGGAAGTGATTTCAATATACTCTAATGTTCTTGGCATTGTTAAAGGATGTCGTCTCCTATTTCCGAAACTAAGCGCCAATTTCAACAACCTAGTTTCCTATGTCGAACTCAACAGTCCGCTGACCGGATTTAACTGACTCAACACGGTCTATGCTCTATGAGACGCTCGTTAACAACGATATAAACCTCACACACGAAACCGAATCCGAACAACTCGATCGGTTTTACACGGTGATCCTAGAACCCTTTTCCCGCACCTCTCGCAAAATACATATGTAAAGACGATACGTGTGACACAATTATTGAGTGATCAATTCAACAAAAGTCATTAAGAATAAGTTCTAGAACATTAACAACACCGAGAATCTAACAATCAACACATCAAAATTACCTCAATTAACAAACTAGGGTTGATTTGAAGATTATCACATAACTCGACTATCGGGAAATTAACTAATCATTAAAGTAAGAAAAGATTAAGAAATCATCAATAGAAACCACAAGATTCAAGATTCAAAAGCTGTAAATGTGATTACCGGAAAAGTGAAGATGAAGGTCACCGAAAACGGAAACGAAATCCAAGTTTGAAATTCAAACAACCGGGTAGCAACGATCTTTGAATTACACAAAATAAATCTAATCTAAACTAATTATTTACAAAATCTAAGTTAACTAAAAAAAAAGTGAAAAGCTGAAGAAAAAAAATATATGGCCGGGTGGAGGAAGATGGTGTGAGCTGATATATATATGGAAAGTATCTATCTTTTTCTTAGTTGCTAAGATAACATTATATATTTTTGTTCTATTTCTTTTCTTCTTTTTCGGTCCTGTTCCAAGATATCTATATATTATAGATATATACTATTGCCGACTTACGGTAGTTGGCCGACTTAATACTTGATCTTATCAACTATGTCGGTCCAAACTTAAAACATGTTACCGTTTAATAATGACACGATATATTACACGTGGTTTTATGGTATCGAAACATCCGTTGATCTTATCATGTACTTGCGCCGATACCTATCCATTTAGTAAACTAGCCGCAGGCTAAGCTTCAGACACATGTTCCAATCCCCGTATCTCGCCTTCCGGACATCTCGAACACCTAAGTCCTGTACAAAATCATAACAAAAACCACACGTAATCCCTACAGGACACTAGGGTGACCGAGAGTATAGTAAATAAACCGAAAAAGACCGAGAATCCCGGACTTTTCGTCCTAGGTCCCGAAATGATAACCAATGAGTAAATACATCAAAATACAACCAAATGTCCCCGGAAACACATAAAACGAGGTATAAACGGGGTATAATCACATAGTAAATGATAGTCAATTTGACTCCCATCACATTAAGATATTTCACGTCCTGAACGTGTACGCAAAATTTCCAGTCCTACCTTCAAGCACTCGGTGCTAAATGCCTCTATTTACGGAAGTGGGGTGAACCGAATTCACTCCTTATCCACAAATGCGTAGGCATCTTTTAGGTAGACTTCTCGATTTTTCAATACAACCGTTATTTTGCAACCAATATCTTAAATGAGTTCAAGAACAGATCGTAGCACATCAATAACTATGTAAGGCAAATTTGTGGTGTATCCCTTAGTGAAAACATTTCCTTTGGGAGGTAGGCCGAGCATCATCCCAAGACTACGCAATAACCTATTTCTGAGTATGGAATACTCTATCTCTGGTGAAATCAGAGATTTCCTCCAAATATTTTTGATAAACTTACCGGAGTCTCGAATAGTAGTCAAACAAGATGTCACTACTTCAAAAGCTCCCACTAGCTTGTACCTTTCATATGACCTCAAGATTGTTATGAACAAGCTATGTTACTTCTTTTAAATCTATTACCCTTTCTCGATTGAAAGGAAACTTAGTCATTGTTCCTTTGAGGCAGTGTTCCTTTGGTAGGAGATAGGAATCACCCTAAGCCGATCTTGAGATCTTGTCTTTGGGAATATGCACTAATTAATAGAATAGAAAGAAGCGTTTATCGAAATACGGAAACCATTTGCGTTTATATGTTTTAAGATGTGTTACTAATACCTTTTCAACAATGATTAGTGGTTCTGACTTTATCAAACAAAAGTCCGAGTCTTGGATTCGTGCTACGACTGTTACATTCATCGTCAATAAGACAAACAAATTATCCTATTGAAAATGAATACGTTCGTTCCAACGAACCAAAGCAGAAAATGAATTTTCGTGATGCTCAAGAATTGAATCCGAGATTCATTTCCTTATATCACTCCCACTAGTCAATCTGAAAAAAGCGCCCGTTGTCTATTTTATTTATCGTTTAATGCAAAGCTACCTAGTTCTTCCAAAGAACTTTAGCTTTCAAGAAAATTGCTAGGATACATTGAATGGTGATCGAAATCACTTTCATTATCCTCTAATTTCCAATTTATTAATTTTTCGGTTTAGCCTTAAAACTACTTAGTCTAGATGACTAACACGTATAAACATTCTTTCCCATTCTCGACTTTCCTTAGATGGAAACAGATCTTGAACTAGCGATTCGTGTGAGTAGACACTACTCTTGAAGCGTGGGACGTTCGATGTTACTTGCTTGGACTATCGATTTTTCTAATCATTAAATCATAAGACCAAAGCTCCGACTAGTTTATCGGTTCCAAATACCGTCTAACTAGCAACACTTTGTATTTATGATTTTTCAAAGATCAGAAAATCCCCAGAACTAAGCTCCCACTAGTTTATCAGTTCCAAATATTGTCTAACTAGAAATGCTTTGTTCATGATGTTTCAACGATTATAAAATCTCCAGAACTAAGCTCCTACTAGTTTATCAGTTCCAAATACTGTCTAACTAGTAACGCTTTATTCTTGTTTTTCCAATAAATGGAGAAACTTCATGCGATCTATTACACATTTCTAATAATTCGAGAAAAACAACAAATCATAAGGCTAAGGCTCCTACTAGTTTGTCGGTTCCAAATACCGTCTAACTAGCAACGCATATATGTATATGATTTTCCAATTTTTCAATTTAGAAATTTGTTGTGTAATTACACTTTTAAAATTCACTAAATGAATTTTATCGATAGTCCTATGTCATCTTTTGTAAACTAAGTATGGTCGTCTCTCGTTCAACACGAGTGACACCCGTGACACACCTGCATTTATGTCACTTAAGTTTTCAAAGGCTCAAGAGAAAAATTTCTTCCAAAAGTTAATCGCATTTATTGATAATTACAACGTACTTGTTACTTTCCACATTTTTATTGAAGTCCTATTACTAACAGTTTAGTAACCTAGAGATCTAGTTGTAAATAAAATGACAGAAAGTTAAATTCAAAAATAAATTTTCACTACTAGATTTATTTTAGGAATTATAAACTATAAAAGAGTTTATCCTACCATTCCAAGGATTTAACCTCGCATAGTAATTGTCCGAGAGGTCGATATCAAAGACTATGATGGTCAAACCGAGACAATCTCTAAATGATTAAGCTTCGAGAATCGAACATCTCACGGGAATCGAGACATCCGGACCTTAATCATTGATTACCTTCCTTTTCTAGCCTAGATATTTGAAAATATCCATAAAGAGTGTGACCTACTATATCGGATCTCGAGTACGCCCGAGTATGCCTACGACGAGGCGTGTCGATGATCCGACGAGTACCAAATCCTATCCTTTGGAGACCAAGCCTTGAATTTTGATAGCGGTGAACACCATCCGAAGGGGGCCGAAATCAAAGCGGCACGAGGCGTCACCATTCTCTCACGTGCTTGCATCTATAGTAGAGGCCGTGGGGTTGGCTGTCGCCTTCCCCGCTCCCACTCAATATTTTGAAAAAGTGGTGGGTTTACTAATTACGGTTGCGGTCTTGACAATAAGAAACAATAAATCGAAGTACTCCGAATAGGGTCGGTTATGTAGGCAAGCCTACGCCGTCTTATTCGTTGGAACATATGTGACAGTTCAGGCCAATCCGGCAAGAGAAGCCCCGTTTAGCCCGAAGGCTTATCGGCTATGCTAAGTCCTGTCGAACATCGTAACGTACATCACACGTGGAGGGGAGTCGATTGAGCCGAAGCTCGGTTGAACTCGCCCAACCATGGTTAGACCATTTCCGAACCCATGTACTAAGATTCTCCGATTTCTAAATCGTCACCCAATGCGTAATCTCGTTTCTGTTTAAGGTGGGTTCACTGAGAAGTCATCACCGAAAAACTCAACGATTTTTCCAAGTGGGATTCACCGAGAATCCATCACTAAAATCGTAAACGATTGACAAAAACCCGGTTCCTCGGTTTTTATAATTAGCTACTAATAAGCATTAATACTAATTATTCGAGTTATACATGCCTAATTTATTCGAAATAAACTAGCTACATGTATGCATTGGAGTGGAATCATGATATGATGCATGTCATGGTAATTTTCCGGTTATATCATACAATTTTCGATCATACACGAAAAAATAACGGAAAAAATAAACACCGAGATGGATCGTTGGTACCCCCGTATCTAACCTATTTAAAAAAAAACACAAACCCTAACTAGGGTTTACTATTTTCTAATCTGCTGCTGCGTATTATCGATGATCGGAAATCCAAACGAACCTTGATCGTCATGAAACTTTATGGATCTGTTCTTCACTCCGCCTACTTCAATCTGAACGGTTGGATCTTCGTTTCAATGGTCCAATTTTCTCCAGCAATCCGCCGATCTAACTGCTGCATCTGTTAATAACTGCGGCGCAACAGTGTGTTCCTGGGGACGATCGGGCATCGAGACAAATCCCGATCGACCTTAAATTTTTAGGGCTTGTTCATAACTCCATGGTAGTCGATCTGAACGGTCGGATCTGCGTTTCAACGGTCCAATCTCTTCCAGAAATTCGACGAACTCACAGCTAGGGTTTTAATGCCTGCTGTGCTTTTCTGTTACAGCTGCTACTTTATAGCAGAGATCAGACATCGAGATCGACTCCGATCGTCACGAAATTTTGAGTGCATGTTCTTCAACTTTTATTCTTCATTCTGACCGGAGGGATTGTCGTTTCAACGGCTCAAACTCCGGGAAAAAATAAAAAACCGAACAGCAATAAAACAGATCTACATTTAGGAAATTAAAATTACAAAATTTCCTATACTCATATAAACGAATTTATATGAGTTTACAATAGATCTAACGAGTAAACAATACCAACCCCAATCCATCTCTTCAACCACAACAATCACAAGCATACAATCATGATTAAATTCGAATTTTACCAAAAAAACGAAATAAAACATCTAAAACATGCTTTTCCACTCCAAGATCTAAAATTCATATACTTTGATCGTTAGATCAAAGGCTCCGATACCACTTGTTAGATGTAATATCCTCGGATCAATCAAAGATCGACCCGATTACGCAGCGGAAGGCATCAGATATAGATCTAAACGAAACAAAGAACATAAATTTAAGATCTAAACTACAAGGGGGTTTAGGAGCCAACCTTTTTATGATGCTTAACGCCAAGAACGATAGATCTCCAAGAACACGTATTTTGAGAAGCCACAGCCTTCCAACGTGTGTCTCCCAGCAACACCAGGTGGATGGTGTTTCCCGCCGCCGGACCTCCTTGATATGCTACCGGAATAATCCCGAAGATTATTCCAACTCGAAACCCGAAGAAAGATGGCCGAAAATTCTAAGCCTCTTTCTTTGATAATGGCGTGTTATATTGTTCAAAAGTGCGCAGGAGGCTCTCTTTATATATAGAGAAGTAAAAACTTAACCTCAAGATTAAATAATTAAGAGATAATTATTACATTAATCCTTTTTCCAAATAAAAGATAAATATAATATTTATCCCAAACAAATTAGGATAAATAAATATATTATCCAATATTCCATGATTTATCATTTAACAAATAAAAGATAAATCACATATTAAATAACTATCTAAGAAAACAAATTCCTTAATAATTAAATAATATAAAATATATACAAAAAAACATGCGCACCTTTTCTTGAAAAATAAGGTCCATGCATATTTTTCCTATATTTGACCAAAAAAGGGTCAACACACCAATTCTGACCGAAATCAATTTAAAAATATATTTCCGCAGTGTATTTAATTATTTAGTCGACCAAACAATTAATCACATATCAAATTAAATAGTCCAATCCAACTATTTAATTATAATTGAGGTGCAACGACGAGAAACCTATATCTTTATATTAGGAGCGCGTCGGGGGGGCCAATGGACACCCATATTCAAGAAATTACAATAAATCGAATAAAATTATTCATCGATGAATAATTATATCCAACCTATTAATTCGGGATTACACCACCATAAACCCGAAATCGAACTCTATCGAATATAGATAACTTACACTCAATTTATGAAATAAAGCGCCCATTGATATAATCATTACATACGGATAAATCCTCCATAGATTTATTCATTTCGATTCGGGATATTTCCGTAAACCCTTCTCAAAACATATTATCCTTATTTACCATTAACCCCTAGTGATCAATTAGTTCATATTCAATATAATATATATGAACTCGGCCGATCGATCAGTTTTGTGGTCAACAAATAAAGGAGGCGCTCTGCCTACTTCCGAGGGAAGGAATGGATTCCATATCTATGATAGCACAGACTACTCACTCATCCCAGAATAGAGCCAACGAGAAGTGTTGGACCACATACTTCAAGTGATCCTTACTAACACATCAAACACTACCCTAGTCTAAGTTAAATTAAATGCGTGATCATCTCGGGATTAAGATTAATCCATATATGATCATCTTGTGATTCGATAAAACTTCTCGATTACGGAATTATATCGAGAACTCAAATCAAATCGGTCCCAAATTACTATATGATTATCATCATATATAAATGCCCCACTAGTAATTATTATTACCGGCGGTCCGGATAAGATTGTCACACCTAAAGTGTTAGGCGCATTAATAGCAAATTAATCATGAGACCCGTACTCAGATTAATAAACGCTACGGACTAAGTTAATTTTAAGTACATCTCACTAACTCAATCCTCTTGTGTATAGCCATACACTGAGTTATGTGATTACATAAACGAGGTACTTAGGGTTTTCAGTAGTGTCTTAATTATAAACATAAATGCATATAATAAGATGAATTATTAATTCTGTCCTAAAACAATTATATAATTGTCTTTCGGGCACTACACCTAACAGGGTAGACTATTTTAACCGTCATCAACTACCCCCCACTAGCCTTCTGCTCGTCCGCGTGTAGAGTATCAAGGCGGAATGTACCTCCAAGAACAACCCCCATCAACTACCACATATTCAATAAAGATTTCCGGCAGAAACACACATCAAGCTACACTCCATAAGCTCCCCATTAATCACTACTTACCATGCATCAATGTGTCGTGTGATGAATCAGTCGTGATAGTGCGTTCGTGAAGAGAATCAAGTTGTATTAACCACACAATCTTAACTTGCTTGCACATACACTCACTCGTCTTGATTTCAGACTTGGTTACACAACATGGTACCGTAATTGGGTCGGACAGACTCGGGGACTGAGCATCGCTCTTAAGTCCTCGTTTGTTTCTTTTTATGCGAGGGTCGTGCCCTTTTTACACGAGTTCGCTTCCCTCACTGCCTTTATTGCATATCTATTTTTTCATCTTGTTTTTTTCATATTTGTATTTTCATTGTTTTTCTTTTTCTGGCAGATTTCCTCACTTTTTTCTCTTTCTCTCACAAGTCCATTTGTCCCGGTCACCTTTCGTCATCCAAGTTGCTTCCCTTGTCTTACAACAATTTATTAAAGTATATAGACAGACAAATAATGATTCCCGGTTAAAACAATTTATCATCTAATCTTAAACACTTCTCACTCAGATTATATGCTCAAATATTGATTGCAATGATAGAATAGTAGTTAATAAGTTACTACGTCATGCAACATAACATATGCTCATTCTTCCATACTAAACTGAATATGCTATGCTCACTTCAAATTGAACTTGGGATCCTTTTCTACCGATTCCTTACTCAAAAACGTGCAAGTAGCAAGCTAAAAACAGTGTTAAAAATTTTCAGAAGTATTCCCTTTTTCGATTATCCAGCTAAGACGCCTACCCCCCACCTATTATAGACATTGTCCCCAATGACTAATAATAAAGAAAATAAAAGGTACTTAGCTCCGGAAATGTCAGCTGAGTCAAAACGAATTCCAGAGCAGAATCATTTGCTCCTAGGTCATTCCTCTTCCAAGCTATTACCTACTTTCCAAAATTCTTCCAAAAAATGTGAGTAACATGCGAAGGGCAACAAGAAAATAAGGTGGCGGTAAGTGTGCATACCGGAGGAATGCGCAAAAACAGTTTAAGCCACTTTATTTTGTTATTGGCCTAAGCAAGACGTGAAAACTTTATTCTGTTATTGGGCTTCAGTTATGCCACTCTAAGTCTCATGCCTTGTCATCCGGGCTCATAAATCACCTAGATCCTGCATCTCAATATTCAAACACATACCAAACATAACTCCGCAAGATAACTAGGGTTCGAAAAGGGTCAAAATACCGTAAAATAGTGAGGTTTTCCATCTATTTGACGGTTTGCCTCAAAGTGAGTGTGCAATGCATTTTGCCCTATAAATGGTCTAAAACTACCCAATACAAGACAAAAGTGTCATAAATGGGGATTAAAACATGCACCGAAGCATAGTAAAGTTGACTCTCATCAGGGAGCTGGGAGGATAGTCTGGGGTTGGTATGGATGAGGAGTCACTGTGAGGAGATGAAGGTCTGGTCTGATTTTCTGGAGAATAAGAATGAGTTTCTGAATCAGAGTTGGAAGGGGAATCTGGTGGTGGTGAATGGTCTCCATGGGATGAGGGGCTTTTCTGATTGCTTGAGTCTGTATGGTCTGATTGTGGAGTAGTAATGTTGGGTTGTATAGGCTCTGTAGGAGGGATCTGGACAGGAAGGGGTATAGGATCAGGGAGCATTGTTGAGTCTGATGGGACAGAATTATTGTGTTGATCGGGTTCAGTATCTTCTAGGTGGGCAGTCCAGGAGTCAAAGATGGTAGATACAGTAATGGGATTGATAGAGGGCTTAGTTTTGTAAGGTATGAGAGTTTCATCAAAAGTGACATGTCTAGACATAAAGAATTTTCTGGAAGGAGCGTGGAAGCATTTATAACTGATGAGAGTCAACTTTACTATGCTCCGGTGCATGTTTTAACCCCAATTTATGACACTTTTGGCTTGTATTGGGTAGTTTTAGACCATTTATAGGGCAAAATACATTGCACACTCACTTTGAGGCAATCCATCAAATTGATGGAAAACCTTATCATTTTACGGTGTTTTGGCCCTTTTCGAGCCCTATTTATCTTGCGGGATTATGCTTGGTATATTGTGCTATAGAAATACAGGAAATAGGTGACTCGTGATCCCAAAAGATGAGGCATGAGACTTAGAATAGTATAACCGAAGCCCGGGGATGGAACGGATCAAAGGTGGTTGGTGCTTTCACCATCTGCTCACTTTATCTGCATTTTTCTCCTAGATACATGCATTTTCTGGACTTGTAGTCTTCATGAAAGTTGTAGACAATTTAATGAGCTTTCCAACGCACTTTTAATCGCTCAAATCGGAGCTCTACACGCAGAGATATTGCCCAATTACTGAAGGCCTATCAATGCTGAATAATAACACAGAAGGAATGTGCGCACATTCAGAAAGGTGTGTGCAAATTGGATGGACATGTTGTATTGTGTGCGCACACCAGGCGGAATGTGCGCACATTAGGCCGTTTCAAACATAATTTTTGGAGCATATATATATCTTTTTGCACAGATTTTCACAGACTTCCCCTCTACTTTCTACACTTGAGAATTCACTCCTTGATCCCTAAATTGATCTCTAGGTCGAAATCCTTCTCCTCTTTCCCTTAGATTAATTTCTACACCTAATTTACTTAGATTAAGCTTAATCTAGCTTAGATTTTAGCTTCCCTTCCCTTAAGTTTTGCATTTTGGATCATCTTCTTCACCAATTGACATGGGTGTTGATGAAGCTTGATGTAAACCTCGAATTTCTACGTTTTGGGTAATCAATTTCATTTCTCTCTCATTTTTATGGCATTAATCTTTGTTTTGATTGTTATTTCTTGCTTTGAGATGAGTAGCTAGATATACCATAGTCAAATTATGTGAAAATTGAAGAAATTCTCCTCTAATTGATGAAATTGGGAATGGGTAGTGTTTAATTGTTGTTATATTGACGAATTCATGTCTTAAAACTTATTATCAATGCTTGAATTAGATTGTACACCTAGTTCATGAACTCACACACCACTTTTATAAATGTATGTTGTGAAGGGGTGTGGGAAAAGGGTTTTAAGATCATTCCTTATAATCAATCGAGTTGTTTAGATTGATTAGGAGTGAGGTTCAATCGGTTGTGAAATCGGGCAACTCTAGCGCGTTAATCTTGTTCGGCCGATTAAATCCTTAAAGCGGATTTGTTAAACCGGGCAAAGGGTGTTGGATTGTTGTATGGCGTCTTACACTAGCTTAGGAGTTTGCACCCATGAATGAGTCGATATAAGTAGAGGTTGGTAGGTTGGTTAATCCCATTCCCGAGCTAATCGATTGGAGGGTGAAAGTAATCAATTGGATCATAGTTTGGCTATGTCTTTTTCTCTCTTTAGTATCTTTAGTTTATACTTTGTTTTAGTGTAATTAAACTTGAAATATCTTGGTTGACCTAAACTAAGTCCAAAAACGGCTTTGATACTCGATTGATTCCTCGTGGGATACGACCTTGCTTTACTTATAGTGCATCCGACTCGGTACACTGCCGATTAAAGTTGGACTGTCACTATTTTGGCCATCAAGTTTTCTGGCGCCGTTGCCGAGGAATTAATCGATATCTCTTAAGTCATTGGAAGACTTAGGCTTAGGTTGTTTTATTTCTTTTGTTTTTCTTTCTTGATGTTGGATTTTTGTTGAAAAGTCACACCATCTATTGCGGTAGTGGTGGTGACTAGATACATTGATTGTGTTCTTGTTTGTTCCATTGAATTGCAGTGTATGGATCCGGATGGACATGAGGGCTCTCCTCCCTACTCATTTGGGGGCTTTAATTCCGGTGGTATGGGTTTTGGATTCCAACCATATTATCATTTCAACCCATACACATCACCATACAACAATGAGTGGGGGAGTCCTCCAAGTTCTCAGTTTCAATACACCAATGCCTATTTGCAATATGCTCAAACTCCACAAATAGCTTCTCCAGTGCAAAAGAGTACGACTGAACTGTTATTGGAGCAAATCAACAAGACTTTGCAAGAGCAAGGCCGGACTTTGCAAGAGCATAGTCGGGAATTGAGGGACATTAGAACAAATGCCAACAACACTACCACCACTCTTCAATCGGCATTAAATAATTTGGAGAATCGGGTAGAGCAATTGGTTGAGAAGAGGAAGGCTGAAAGGAGTGCTAAAAATGATGAAATTTCATTTGCTCCACCGTCGACTCTTGAGGTAAACACCCATCATGAGTGTTATGAAGAAGGTACGAATCATGCTACTAGTGAATCAATTATTCCTTCTTCTTTGAACCTTATTGAAAAAGTTGTGGTGGTGGATCATATTGAATATGTTGATGTTGTGGTTGAGCCAAAATGTTATTGCTTGGTGTTTGAATCTTTGCTACTTGGCAAATGCTCTCATTCGGGGAAGTTGAATTCATTGAGTTGCATGGTAAATTTCTTGAACCAATCATGGTGGTGGGGATTGAGCCCCTTCTTTGTCTTGTCCCATTTTAAAGGTGTGCTCAATTCTTTTGATTTTTGTAGGGAGACGCAACGGTTTGCTCTCCTTTGGTATAACTATCCTTAGTATTGTTGGGGGTAGAAAGTCGAACTAAGGACTTTAAACTTAGAATGTTTTAGGTAGATGTTTTTATTTTTGTTAAAAAATAAAAAAGTGGATGAATGTTTTTTTTAATTGCCATGTTCTTGAGGCTTTCGAGCAAAAGATGTGCAATTTTTTTCTTTCATTCCACTCATGCTTCGTTGCTTTTATTTTAGTTTCTTAATAAGTCAAGCCAATGACGTAAAACAAAGGCGCTCGGGGGAGGCAACCCACCGTTTCTCTGTTTTTGCTTTAGTTTTTGGTGCTAGGAGTGGTCTAGGGTGATACTTTGGGGGATATTGGTACCGTTTTTGAGTGGTTCTTCTTCGATCCGTTGTTGGCTCGTATTTTTATGCATGGATGTTGTTTTACTTGTTTGATTGTCTTTTCATCCCATGCGCCCCGAGTTGGTTCCCCTTTTGCTTTCATATGATCATGTTTATGACTTTGCGTTTTTTTTGATTATATCTCGATATCTGTTGCTTGCTTTTGGCACGGTGGCTGTTCCCCGTGCATGCGTTTTCTTGGTGTTTTTGTCAAATGGCTTCAGGTATACGAGTGGAAATTTCATGGATAAGTCATGTACATGGTTTGCGCCTCTCTCCCGGGTTAAGCTAAGCCTTTTTTCTCCTTTATCATTCACACACTGAGGACAGTGTTGCATTTAAAGTGGGGGGTGGTAGGCTTAGCTTTGATATGTGCTTCATTGTTTTTCTGGCCATTGTGTTGTATGCTTAGTGTTTGGTCACTTCTTTAGCAAAACTTTGAGCACTTTTTAAAATTTTCCATGGTATTGATGCTACATTCGTGTGTTGAGTCTTCACATTGATAGGATAAACGGATTAGTAAATGTCTGAATACATGCTACTTGACTTACTACCTTATCTTGGAGATGGGATTTTCATGCACGATAGCTTCGATTTCATGAACCACGGTGACTAGTGACCGATTATGGTAGACTTAGGCACAATTCGGCTACCAGAACTCATATCATTAACTTCGAGACGCGAAATAGAAAGGCCGACCTTGGTAGAGATTGGGATGACAATTATGGCGTTTCTTTGACCTAACTAGAGCCAAATAGCTATCCCATGACATATTCCACAAGAACCCTCTAAGCCTTGGTAGGATGGTTAGACCCCCATCCGACACTTAGCCATTCATATTTAGCCCGTAATTTCCCAACCCCGAGCCTTATTTGTGGTCTACATTCCCTTGAACACCCTACGAGTTAAGCTTAATCCTTTCTTTTGATCACATTTGCTTAGGCAAGTGTGGGGTGGTAGAGTGGTGTGTATGTTGAGAGGAGTTGGTGTTTTTACGAGCTATTTCATGATATTGGAGGGTAGGAGCTCGATTCATTTTATGTGTATGTGATGGCCTTTGACTCAAACCTAATAAAAATTCAAGTTCAAAATCAAGAAGAAAAAAAAAAAAAAAAAAGAAAAAAAAAAGAAGAAAAAAAAAAAAGAAGTTGAAAAGTCGTGAAAGGAAAATAAAAGGTTGAGTCAAAGAAAGTATGAGACTCGTGTATTGATTTAGTATGTGATGTTGGTGGTTGGGATGAGATTTTAGTGAAGAAACATGATTTCTTATACATTTTTGCCTCGTTACACTTGAGACATAGTGCGATATGGCATTTTACTTCTTGGATCATGTTTCAAGTTTAATTTTGAGCTAGAGAAGGGGAGAGCTAGCTACGTTTTGTATTGACACACCCCGTGACCAAGCAAGTTGCAAACGGCCGACCGCCGTTCAGTGACCGCTCCTATTTTGGTCAAGTTGCCTGGGTCCTCTAGTGTGACTTTCCCCGTGACATTGCTTTTTCATTTCCTTTGCTGGACACCCTACGAGTCAAGCTTAATCTTTTCATTTCGAGCACACTTGCTAAAGCAAGTGTGGGGTGGTAGGCTTAGCTTTGATATGTGCTTCATTGTTTTTCTGGCCATTGTGTTGTATGCTTAGTGTTTGGTCACTTCTTTAGCAAAACTTTGAGCACTTTTTAAAATTTTCCATGGTATTGATGCTACATTCGTGTGTTGAGTCTTCACATTGATAGGATAAACGGATTAGTAAATGTCTGAATACATGCTACTTGACTTACTACCTTATCTTGGAGATGGGATTTTCATGCACGTATAGCTTCGATTTCATGAACCACGGTGACTAGTGACCGATTATGGTAGACTTAGGCACAATTCGGCTACCTAGAACTCATATCATTAACTTCGAGACGAAATAGAAAGGCCGACCTTGGTAGAGATTGGGATGACAGTTATGGCGTTTCTTTGACCTAACTAGAGCCAAATAGCTATCCCATGACATATTCCACAGTAACCCCTCTAAGCCTTGGTAGGATGGTTAGACCCCCATCCGACACTTAGCCATTCATATTTAGCCCGTAATTTCCCAACCCCGAGCCTTATTTGTGGTCTACATTCCCTTGAACACCCTACGAGTTAAGCTTAATCCTTTCTTTTGATCACATTTGCTTAGGCAAGTGTGGGGTGGTAGAGTGGTGTGTATGTTGAGAGGAGTTGGTGTTTTTACGAGCTATTTCATGATATTGGAGGGTAGGAGCTCGATTCATTTTATGTGTATGTGATGGCCTTTGACTCAAACCTAATAAAAATTCAAGTTCAAAATCAAGAAGAAAAAAAAAGAAGAAAAAAAAAAAAAAAGAAGAAAAAAAAAAGAGAAGTTGAAAAGTCGTGAAAGGAAAATAAAAGGTTGAGTCAAAGAAAGTATGAGACTCATGTATTGATTTAGTATGTGATGTTGGTGGTTGGGATGAGATTTTAGTGAAGAAACATGATTTCTTATACATTTTTGCCTCGTTACACTTGAGACATAGTGCGATATGGCATTTTACTTCTTGGATCATGTTTCAAGTTTAATTTTGAGCTAGAGAAGGGGAGAGCTAGCTACGTTTTGTATTGACACACCCCGTGATTAAGCTTGCTCGTTTTTATCTCTTTGTTGTTTATTCCCCAGAAATTCCCTTCGGTTAGCCCCGTCCCTAGCCTAACGTTACAACCGTGCAAGTCCTACTTGACCTTACTTAGCCTCGGTTAGCCCCGATTAGTGGAGATGCTTATGAAGTATGAGCCTATGGTGTAGTCGTTTTAACCTAGCATCCATAATCCAAACCGGTATACCGTGGTAAATGTAGGAGAAGCTATTCACACACACACATCCCATTTGCTTGATAAGGTATGGTTAAGTTGCATTCATTTACTCTTTTACTTGTTGGTTATATTTGATATGTGATTGGCTTGACCTATGCGTGTAACGTTGACTCTTTGGACTCTTTTAAAACGCTCATTTTGCTCGAGGGCGAGCAAACGCTAAGTGGGGGGTGGTTGATGAGAGTCAACTTTACTATGCTCCGGTGAATGTTTTAACCCCAATTTATGACACTTTTGGCTTGTATTGGGTAGTTTTAGACCATTTATAGGGCAAAATACATTGCACACTCACTTTGAGGCAATCCATCAAATTGATGGAAAACCTTATCATTTTACGGTGTTTTGGCCCTTTTCGAGCCCTATTTATCTTGCGGGATTATGCTTGGTATATTGTGCTATAGAAATACAGGAAATAGGTGACTCGTGATCCCAAAAGATGAGGCATGAGACTTAGAATAGTATAACCGAAGCCCGGGGATGGAACGGATCAAAGGTGGTTGGTG
Organism: Gentiana macrophylla; assembly: GCA_026214975.1. Taxonomy (NCBI): domain Eukaryota; kingdom Viridiplantae; phylum Streptophyta; class Magnoliopsida; order Gentianales; family Gentianaceae; genus Gentiana; species Gentiana macrophylla. The sequence continues at coordinate 102,288,004 of CM047811.1, forward strand.
CTTTCACCATCTGCTCACTTTATCTGCATTTTTCTCCTAGATACATGCATTTTCTGGACTTGTAGTCTTCATGAAAGTTGTAGACAATTGAATGAGCTTTCCAACGCACTTTTAATCACTCAAATCGGAGCTCTACACGCAGAGATATTGCCCAATTACTGAAGGCCTATCAATGCTGAATAATAACACAGAAGGAATGTGCGCACATTCAGAAAGGTGTGTGCAAATTGGATGGACAGGTTGTATTGTGTGCGCACACCAGGCGGAATGTGCGCACATTAGGCCGTTTCAAACATAATTTTTTGGAGCATATATATATCTTTTTGCACAGATTTTCACGGACTTTCCCTCTACTTTCTACACTTCATAATTCACTCCTTGATCCCCAAATTCATCTCTAGGTCAAAATTCTTCCCCCTCACCCTTAGATTAATTCCTACACTAGATACTACTTAAATTTAGCTTAGATTCTAGCTATAGTTTCTTCTCTACTCTTGGATTTTATCATTTTGGGTCTTCTTCATCATCAATTGACAATGGGTGGTGTTGAAACTTGATGTAATCCGGATTTGCTGCGATTTTGGTAATTAATAGCATCTTTCTTCTTGTTTTATGGCTTCAATTCTTGTTTTGATTGTTATTTCTTGTTTAATGATGAGTAGCTAAACTTTTCATAGCCAAATTATGTGAAGATTGATGAAATCACCCTCTAATTGATGAAATTGGGAATGGGTAGTGTTTAATTGTTGTTATATTGATTTAATTCATGTCTTAAAACTTGTTATCAATGCTTGAATTAGATTGTACACCTAGTTCATGAACTCACACACCACTTTTATAAATGTATGTTGCGAAGGGGTGTGGGAAAAGGGTTTTAAGATCATTCCTTATAATCAATCGAGTTGTTTAGATTGATTAGGGAGTGAGGTTCAATCGGTTGTGAAATCGGGCAACTCTAGCGCGTTAATCTTGTTTCGGTCGATTAAATCCTTAAAGGCGGATTGTTGAACCGGGCAAAGGTGTTGGATTGTTGTATGGCGTCTTACACTAGCTTAGAGTTTGCACCCATGAATGAGTCGATATAAGTAGAGGTTGGTAGGTTGGTTAATCCCGTTCCGAGCTAATCGATTGGAGGGTGAAAGTAATCAATTGGATCATAGTTTGGCTATGTCTTTTTCTCTCTTTAGTATCTTTAGTTTATACTTTGTTTTAGTGTAATTAAACTTGAAATATCTTGGTTGACCTAAACTAAGTCCAAAAACGGCTTTGATACTCGATTGATTCCTCGTGGGATACGACCTTGCTCGCTACTATAGTGCATCCGACTCGGTACACTGCCGATTAAAGTTGGACTGTCACTATTTTGGCCATCAATAACCTTTATACTGATTACTGTATAACATCAAATCTGACAGATATAACATCAAATCTTTTCTTTTGTATCATTCTAAGGCGACAATCATAATGACGACAGATCGTAATGAAGATCGATCTCTCCATCGGACGGTGCAAATGGTAGAGCACGGTTGCAGTCATCAGAAAAACTAACATGTTTTTCGACCAAAAAAAAAAAAAAAAAGAGTCACATGCTAAAAGCAATGAGCCAGGAGCCAAAAGAGCCAAGAGCCAGAAGCTAAAGCTCAAAAAGCCATATCATTCTTTGTTGACAGGCAAATATTGCCTCCAAACCGGCAATGTTTGAGGGAGGGTAATAGAAAATAAAATTACAGAAGATAAAAATGTTTGATGATATACTATTAAGATAAATTAGGTGTTTGAATAAAAGATTGTTTATTTGTTTTATTTAATTATTCAAATAATATTTGGATAATTCTTTAGGTTTATCTCATATAATTTCTCTCCTATATAAGAGAGATCCATTGTAAACATTTTTAATCAGTTCAATAAAAACAACATTTCAGAGTCTTTACGTTTCCGCCCGCATTCTGATTTTCTTTAGTGATGAGCTAGCCATGCATATGTATGCAAAAGTTGTGATGATCCAAAACAAGATTAATCTTCGAAATGTATATTTCCCCATTTGCAGAAAGTACATTGGATCTTAAGGTACATAGCATGCTTTCATGGCTCCACGTACGTAACTAGTTTATAAAGAAAATAGTAAACAAAAATTAATGCAAAACCCCAATTACATTGGTACCCCAAATCTTTAGTTGGTGGTGTATATCACAATCGGGCTACGCACGATGTGGATACCATCGGACCATTCGAGAGACGCGGATAACATCTTCTTTATTGAATTTCCGGAAATACTGACTACAAAAGATTGATTCTCATTCAACTCCTTGAAAGATAAAACACTAGGCTCCACAGTAATGTTGATTTGAGGAATCTGAGAAAGAGTGGCTTTGTATGTCGAGTTTGTTTGACCAACATTTGTCACTGTTCTAGTAAACATTATTGAGAACTTGTCAGATTGGTTCAACTTTGCAGCCATTGTAGGGTAATTGAGATCTTTTGGTGTTGATACATCTCTACTCGGGCACGTTGTGTTATCTCCAAACATCTTACCTATTGCTTTGTCGTCATATCCTATGCTGCAAAGCAATTTGACATAATCTGTTTTTGTATTTTCATAAACGAGCCCTGGATTCAAAGCCTTTACTGGATCAAGAAAACCTGAACCAAAGGCGAATTCCATTCCTCCATCTCCACTCTGATTATAATTCATTTGCTTTGCTGCAAAGACATTTAAAAGTGTTCATCAATATTTGAAATAAGTTTGGAAGATAAAGATTTTTATGAACTTTTGAAAGAAACAAGTACTACATGTAGTCATAAGTGCTGATTTGATAGCTGACGGTGACCAGTTTGGATGGATGGATTTTACATAGGCAGCAGCACCAGCAATGTGCGGGCATGCCATTGAAGTACCACTTAAAAAAGTAAATGGAGTTGATCTAGTGTCTTCTTTGTCGTCAGAAGGCGAAAGAACTGGGGGAAAAGCTGCTAAGATTTCAATTCCTGGTGCAGTTATGTCAGGCTGCATAATTCATTAGCTTCGTTAGATGAAAATCTATAAAGAGTTATTCCAGGATATCAGAATGGAGAAATATTTATACGTACTTTAAGGATATCTGGGACTATTCGATTAGGCCCTCTTGAACAGAATGAAGCAACAACCGGAGCAGTCTTGTTTATAGATAATTGACTTTTGAATATGCTAGCTTCAGGGTTTCTGGAAAGAAAAAAAAAGGGTTAATTAAATTTCAAGATTATGCGTATGAACTATATACCTGTAAATATAATAAGGGTATTATTTTGATTACTTGGTGGAATTGTAATAGCGTTCGAGAAGCTCAAAATCTTGAGTGCGTAAGAACGATCCGGCAAAAGGCACTATCAGTGATTCATCAATGTCATCTGGTAGTTGCATAATCGCACCAGCTGCAGAGAAAATTTTGTCCTTGCTAATTGAGGTGTTACAAAGGACAAGCTTTTCCTTTACTTTCTCACTGTCCAAACATTCGCAACTTCTGAAGATACAAAATTAACAACTTTTTGTTAATCGTAGCAAAATACATAGATTTTGTGATGAAGATTGAAGAAGAATTGAAGAAGAAGAAAAATGTGTAGAGTGAGCGACCTTCCTAGATCAATGTCACCTTGACATGTTGAATTTGAAGCATCTATTCCATTAATCAATGGGAATTTCTTACCATCCAAGTCAAAAGAATTAATAGAATATCCCTGTTTCAAGAATAGTGAGCAATCAAAACAAAGAGAGATGGAGAATTAATACGAAGTACGTAAAATTAATTGAGAAAAGATCATACGTACATATTCTTCATTCCCGTTCCCAAGTTGAACTTTGTTAATGATTTGGCGGCTGGTAGAGCCTGCTGTAACACTGAACACCCACGGCGCAACACTACATGTTGAGCCATACTCGGGGTAATTACCAGCTGCTTGCACAGTGAGAATGCCATTTACAAATGCATGTAAAGCACCGATTGCTATACCATCATTTTTAAATTCATCTGCTTCGAGAGTGCCGAGAGAAATAGAGAGTATGTCCACCCCATCGGATATTGCATCATCAAATGCAGACAATATGTCAGAATCCTTGCAAGTTTTATTACACACTTTGTATACAGCAATTCTTGCTGATGGCACTGCTCCTCGAGCAGTCCCATTAGCAATTCCAAAAAAACTAGTGTTCTCGACTTCATTTCCAGCTGCTGTTGAGGCTGTATGAGCTCCATGCCCTTCTGTATCTAAAGCTGAATCTGTAACATAAACTCTAGCTCCAATGATTTTGCTGCATTCAAATTATACATATATCGGCATCTTATAAGGGATTTTCTAGTCTGCAATATATACTATATGAAGGAAAAATAGAATATAAAGTGAAGTTAACCAAAGAAGCTAGAACTCAAAGATATATAATTATTTACTTGTTGCATGTGAAATTTTTCCCTCCGTTACAAACGCCTTTCCACTTCTTGGGAGGAGGGCCGAATCCAGTGTCGTTGAAACTAGGTGACGTTGGCCAAATTCCAGTATCAATAAGTCCTACAATTATGTCACTCTCAACCGTAGGATTTCGGGAGACATTTACAGGAAACCCCATAAAATCCCATGAATTAGTAGTTTGAAGTTGGAGATTCCTATCCGGAAATACCGAGATCACTTCATCATGAGCTGCAAAAAGATAAATAAATAAAAAAAATGAGTGGTTTAAAAGGATAAAAAAAGATGGGGGAAATAGGAATCAGGACATGGAAATATAAATTGGGTGATAAGGACAAATTCATTATTCATAACCCCAAATCTACTGTTTGCTGCTGTGGAACTGACCGCAAATTCAATGTTTCACTATTTCACTGTTTATGTGTTTTTTTACAAAAATGATTTCGAAAATAATGTTGAAAAATATCAAATGAGATGTCTAAATAAAGAGAAGGAAAAAAAAATATGATGAAAGAATTATCATCTTTCGACAATCAGATTAAAAGATATATTCGATTTTGTAATTGAATACGAAAGAATTTATAGATTTTGTCCAGAATGACAAAATTATCAAAAAAATTGGATATATAAAAGCGTAATTTAATAAGCGACAAAAGAATAATTATGTAAGAATAAATATGAAGAATAAATGTGGAATAAAGTAAATATAAGAATGATTATAAACACAAAGAACATTAACACGCGTGTAAGAATAAATTTAAAGTAATAATTATGATTTTTGTCCTTTATAATCGTGAAAAATATTCTTTTGTCTTCCAGCACTCCATTTATTAATTTTTTTGTTTTGTGCTCCTTTCCCAAGAATTTAAATCACAATACCCAAAAAAGCTCTTTCTATATTTCTATGTTCAAAATATCTTTTTTTAACAGTAAACCCAAAAAAAAAAAAATCATTCGTCATGTTACTAATAAGAACATTTATGCAGATGCATTCATTTAAAAAGAAGTACGCATATAAGTGTTTGTGTTGAAAGTATAAAGTAAAATATTTTGTCACTTGATAATGAACCGATTAATTACTTATAATAAAGAAATGTGATATGTACATTACATTACAGTATTTTTAGTAAAGCATAACAAATCATAATTAATAAGATATAGCAATGTATAACAAGGCATATATAGTAATGAGGAAGAAAAAAAATGTATTAATTAATGAACTCACCAGCCAAAGTTTTTTGCTCATTTTTTGTGAGATAGACTGCAAATCCACGAAAACCCTTTGTATAACTTCTAACAATAGATTCTTTCGAAACCCTTCAAGAAAAGTACACCGAACAAATCACAGATTACTCCAAAAGTATTAAATGCATGTAAACTAATTAACTTTGATGTCAATAATAATTTTAGAATTAATTCAAAGAGAGAAGAGAAGGAGGACATACCCAACTCCTTTAAGTATTCTTGAATAATATGCTGATGGTGAATGCACTTCTCCTTGCCGTATGGCCCCCATGTAAACTATATATATCTGCAATATAATGTTTTTTTTTAAGTTAAAAAAATAAAATAAAAGAAAGAATGCGAGCATTTTTGGGTGGACATATGATGCAAATAATTAAAATAAAAACTTTTACTTGTTTCTTTTCTTCATGATGATCAGCACTGTTGATAAATTCAAGTGAAATGAAAAAAATAAAGAAAACAGAAAAAAGTGAGAGAAATTGGTTTCTAGCCATTGAAATATAATGTATTAAGAGACAATGATGGCTATTGCTATTAAGCTTAATTCACTTATATAGTGATTGCAAGGCCAATCAGCATTGACCAGCCTTAATTATTCTTCCAAATTTTTTTGAATTATTTTGGAAGGTTGTTTTTCATTTTTGACTACGGTCAATGTATTCATACCCATTACTGTTGGGTTGTTGAATAAATTATATATAGGTTGATAAACGTGAACTTACTGTTTCTTAGTCAATGCTAGAGTTGTTAAACAAACAGAGCCGTTCGCGAACAAACTCGTGTTCGACACGTTATATTCGTATTCGTTTGTTTGTTTAGCTTATCGAACCAAGTCTGAAGAAAATCATAACGTTGTTTCCTAAACAAACGAACACAAGTTTACTCACGAACATTCGATTTTGTTCGCGAACCTGCTAAGAGCACTTGCATTAGAATCTGTAAAAAAAATGGTAATCAGATATATATTTCCAGATCCAACTAAAATGTGTTGCATCAAAATCTGATATACATGATCTCTATTCAATGATCGATTCTAGATAAAATTGGACATCATACTCTATATCTACCATAATCGATTTTTTTACGAGATATATAGATAAAATTGGACATCATACTTATATCTACCATAATCTGATTTTTTGAGATATATATATATATATATATATATATATATATATATATATATATATATATATATATATATATATATATATATATATATATATATATATATATATATATATATATATATATATATATCGAGACACAAAAATGCTTTCTACAAATATTTCATTAATAAGATCTTCTATACATATTTTGAATATCCATACAAGGTAATATTTATCACTATAATAATAAACAATAAATTATTTATATGTGTATTTATTTTTGTAAATATGTCATAATTATTTTATTTTCTGATTCTTTATTATTGTAATACGGTAGAGATTCAGTATATGTGACTATGTGTAGAGATTCTGTAAATGATGTTGGAGTGTGTAAAGTAGAGACTCTATTCAGAGACACTGATGCAAGTGCTCTAATATAGATAGATAAATGTATTACCTATCTGTAACATATAAGATAATAAGCAATATATTCATATAAGAGATATTCTAGAATAATTTTATAGAATATGAAAAGAGTTCTTTTAATATTTTTTTTGGGAGATTTGGGGGGAAGCACAAAAATATTTCATCAATTAGGGAGAAGGACAACTTTTCAAAACTTTTCCCGGCCCGGGAAAGGATTTATGTAACACCCTGAGTTTTAGTAAGGGTAAAAGGGTAAATTGATTTTAATTATTTATTACTTTTTTTGACGGAAAATTTATTTTATTTTATTGCTGAAAAAATAAAATCCGTACAAGACGTGTCTTGCCCCCCATGCAATGCGTCATCGGGACATAGCACTGCCTCCTTAATTATTTATTACTTATTTACAATCTATCCCAAAATATATAATTACGGAAAACTAATTAAAGGAAATAATAAATAATCGTGTTTCCAAACAAAACTCCCTTAATTTTCGTTATTCACGTTACATGCCTCTTATCAGTAAATTAGGGAGTTGAACGCTTTGGAGAAGTTTTGGGGGGAAAAAACATCACAGTCTCTCAATTTCTGATCAATTCATTTCTTGATTGTGCAGATCATAGTAGAGGAAGTAGATCGTCTCGTCGCTGCCATCGTTTTAAAAAAGTAGTAGTGCTGAGGATAATCACATTCATATATGCTGGTTAGAATTAAGGGTGTTACTGTAAGGACATAAGGTTTTGGGGTGTTATTGTATGCATTGAAGGTGTCACTGTGAGGACACTAGTTTTTGGGGTGTCATTGTGGCTAAAGGTGTTACTGTGTCCAAATGTGTTACTATAAAATACACAAGTTTTTTAGGGTGTTAATGTGATGACTGAAGGTGTCACGGTGTGGACTTAAGGGTGTTACTGTGAGGATGCTAGTTTTGGGGGTGTTACTGTGACTGAAAGTGTTACCGTAAAATACACAAGTTTTTTGGGGTGTTACTCCAAAATTATAAAGTGTTACTGGGAGGTGTTACTAAGATGTGTTTTTTGGGTGTCATTGCGATGACAAGTTTTCTAGGGTGTTACTGTGAGATTGAAGGTGTCAATATGAGGTAGTTTTTTATGGTGTTACAGTGACCGAAGGTGTTAATGTAAAATACATAAGTTTTTTGGGTGTTACTCTGAGGTGTTACCGTGATGTGTTTTTGGGTGTCACTGTGAGATTGAAGTTGTCAGTGTGAGGACACTGGTTTTTTGGGGTGTTACTGTGACTGAAGGTGTAACTGTAAAATACACAAGTTTTTTTGGGTGTTACAGCAAAATTATAAGGTGTTACTGTGAGGTTAGTGTGATGTGTTTTTTTGGGTGTCACTGTGAGAACAAATTTTTTGGGGTGCTATTGTGAGATTGAGGGTGTCAATGTGAGGACACTTGTTTTTTGGGCTATCACTGTGACTAATGTTGTTACTGTGACCAAATGTGTTACTGTAAAATACACAAGTTTTTTGGGGTTTTACTGTGAGGACTTATGGGTGTTAATGTGAGTACATAAGGTGTTACTGTGATTATAAGGTGTTACTGCAAAATTATAAGGTGTTACTGCTAAGAGTCTCTGAAATACATCATGTGTCACTGTAATGACGTTACCGTGTATTGTTATAAAAGTGTTACAGTGAAGGTGTTACTGCAAACATTGTGACATCCGCAATGGACGTAAATGTTTTTTCGGATATCAAAAATTACGTTAAAAGGAAATCAAAATAAAGAGGACAAAAAAAATAATTATAGTCAAAGAATTTTTATGATTAGAAATCTAAATCAAAAGTTACGACGTTCTAAAAAAAATGAAAGTTTATGGAAAGGGAAAAAAAAAGGAAAGGAACGTGGGAACGTAAGGAAGAGAAAAGAAATAAAAGAACTAAAAAATAAAAAATCAACTAATGAAGTGAGCGTACCGGATGGAACGTTGCTTTTTATATAGATAAGAGTATATTTGTCAAGTGTCTATTATTTTGTTGATACCAAGAATTTTATAAAGGGTAATAATGGTTATAAAGGACAATAGTATACCAGAAATTATTAAAAAGAACATAGGTAGTGAAAAATGATGAAAATAGACCAAAGACACATGAAAAGACGAAATTACTTTGGCCACATTTCATGTAACCCCCCTAGACCCCGGGCATGGTAGTGCTAAATGAGTCATAAATGGTCCGGTCAACTGTTTAAACCGTCGTTCTCAATTGGTCTAAAAAGGCTAATTAACCCGAGTTGACAAGACTTTTATGTTTCACACTTATATGGGGGTGAGCATTCTACTACTTTTACCGATTTGAGACTTTACATTCTCCCCCATCCCCTTATAGGGGTGAGCATTCTACTACTTTTACCGATTTGGGACTTTACATTCTCTCCCCTCCCTTTATAAATGAGGGACGTCCTCGCCAGGACGGCCAAGACTTGTCCCACTGGACTTGGGATAGTTTCGTCCCTTACCAGAGGAGTCTAGATGTGGCCCCCACCGCACACGGTGTGGCACTTAGATCCGTCTGATATTTGACTCTGAATACCATTCTGTAACGTTTCCAGACCCGGGCATAGTAGCGCTAAATGAGTCATAAATGCTCCGGTCAATTGCTTAGACCGTCGTTCTCGCTTGGTCTAAAAGGGCTAACCTGAGTTGACAAGATCTTTATGTCTCATATTTATGTGGGGTGAGCATGCTACTAATTTTACCGATGTGGGATTTTACATTTAACGACTTCAATTCCACTATCAAACAAATCGGTAATAAAATATTCGGAGTAATATGCTACTAATAAAATATTTTAGTAGTATTATATATCATATTGTTTTGATTGTTTTTGTGTGTATTTGGCTTTTATATTTACTTTGTTTCTTTCATTTCTTCTCGCACCTCACACTTATTTCCTTCTCGTTCCCTTTTAGTTAATATGTTTTACATGATTTAGTGTAATTTTAGGGTTGAATGCCGATATATTATAATGTAGAGTGAGTGACACACTTGAAGCTTGAAGCTCTGTATTAGACCTTGTTATTGCTAGATCGACAACCTAATGTTAATGCGTTTTTAGTTTAATCTCTCAAATCTTGCCCATTTTGATTAAGACTAAGCAAAAACTGTAACTTAGGTACTCTATTCGGAGTACCCGATGGGATCGAACTTGAATTCACTAACTATACTACAGCTTACCTACTATTCTTTCTATTGAAGTTTGAGCTATACCAAAACATGTCTAATAGCGAAATGTTACTATTTGTGCATCGTACCTGAAATATATATGTACACAAAATACGTCACGTATATCAAAAGATGAGATCTTTTGGGGTGCTTAATCATCATGGATCTTAGAGCATGCTTGTATTAGGTGTTCACCGCCTCAAGGGGGCCCACTACAAGAAATTATAATTTTCGCGGCTTGTTATTAGCGGCGTGCATTTGAAACAAGCCGCAAATATTGGTATTTACGGCTCGCTGGACTTCTTATGCTGCTGATATTTAATATCTACACCTAAAGGCAGCGGGCATAAACAATACGCTGGTGATAATTAATTTAACGGCTTACCTACATGCGCTGTCAATAGAATGCATATCAGAAGCTTGACAATTATGCCGCCGATCCCTCCCCGCTCTATTTTCATTTCCCGCGATTCACAGAATTTCCCGTCTCCCACGATTGCAAAAATGAAAACCCTTGTTGAGCTCGTCAAATCCACTACTAACAAATTGAACAATCAAATCGTTATTCTCCACCTACGTTATTCTCCACTACGATCTCGCTAATTGCTCGCTCATAAATCTTGTGTACTACTGAGACATCGTATATGAAGGAGCTACTAAGACGATGTCTGGATCTGTTCTTTGCTTGCTCGATTATTGGAGTTATCAATGGATTTCCATTTGTTCCTACCCAATTATCTGTAAGTCCGATCTGAATTTAGTTAAGTAAAATGATTTTGTAGAATTCCCGGTTAGTTATTGCTGCAATTTGCAGGGGCCGGTTCTTGAGCCCCTTCTCTGCATTTAGAAATGTTGTGTGAGGTGAGGGGTGTCTTGGACATATGCTCATGATGATGAATTAAATTTTGATGGTTTCAATGTCTTGCTTACAAAGCCTTTCCCCTTTTGCTTCTTGTTACGTCTGTCCATTCTTGTTGCCTCCTTGTACGGTATTTTTTTTGACATTTATAGGCAGTTGGTAATTAACTCTGTCAAAATTGCTATACAAGGTGCAGTTGGATTGGCCATTTGGATGACTACGATAACCAATGAGTCTAAAGAGTTTGAAACATCTGGGACGACAAATATTCAAGGGGTTATACAGTTATTTCACCCTATAAGGGTAAAAACTAGGATGGTGTATATGGGCAACTGGTTTGTGAAATCACATGGAACTTTCTATCGGTGGAAGTTCCAATTAATATGAAGAAATTGATGAAGTTCTTGTTTTGGAATATGTTAAAATCTACTGAAAGAAATAGTCAAAACCTTCCAGTGATTCATTCAGGCTGTACATATGATAGCAAATTATTTTTGGTGAATTATACAAAAGTCTATCAGAGATGGCGATGCATTTGGGGTAAAATTTTCCTTTTTCAGTTAATCGGGTGCCTGTATTACTTTTATTTTTATTTCCGGCTTTCTTTGATTGATGATTTCGTTAACTATTACCGAGTAATTGATAGTTTTCTTCTTTCCATGTCGAAACCTTGTTGATTTTTCACCTTGCAGGTGCAAACTTCCCGCCAGATAGCTGGCATTAGTGAAGGATTGGGGTCGTCAAACACATGTTTAGCAGCAGCCACCCAAAGTGTTCAACGTTATTGTCACAGTTTTAATACACAAAGTTCTAAGAAATGGTATTTCTTGATTTCATTTCAGAAATTTTAGTATTATGGATTTCGCTAGTTTTCAATGGTTGTAAAAGGGATGCTTTGTGAAGGTTTCTTTCTCCTGAGACTGCGCGTCGGATGAATGATGTATTACCTGACATAAACCTTTTTACTATCTTATTGCTTGGTCTTACATGTTATGCCTCTGTTCTCCACTTCCCTGCACCCACCCTAATTTCCCTTTACTGGGTCAGTGTAATGTTTTTTTTGGGCTGTGATTGCAAGTTTCAGATAAGGCGGATACAGTATGTATATCTTCTCTCTTACTTTTATGCCGTCCCCCTCCCTTTCCCTTTCATGGTATTAGTTGAGCCGTCCCCCTTCCTTTCCCTTCCATGGTATTAAATGAATATGTTTTGGAGGTATACATGTGACAACCCAGAAATAAGTGAGAATAGGTCTATCTATTATCTATACATTGTGTGAATCGGCCCTTTCCTTACAAATTGATGTGTTATTGCATTCATAACAGGAGAATAGGACAAGGGACATTGCAAACCGTCGGATGAACGATTGAAGAAATTTCTGGATGAAAATGGAAGGGACAGGTTTGTGCAGACAACATTCATTCAGTCTGGAAGGTTTTGACTATTGTTTCTTTCAGTATATATCACAATAAGTAAGATTATGTCTTAATCGTACTCCGTGCAGAAAATTTGGATTCTTTTATCTAAAGTTGTATATATCACGTGCCCTTTTTAGTTATATGGTGATTAATTGATTGTTGGCCAATCTTGTGTAAGTATAATGAAAACGGGTCACTTGATACTTGGCTTATCGTTTTGGACATTGAATACATAAATTACCGGAACATGTGTTGTAAAACATCGTCAAGTGTGCATTTTCATTTCAAAATGTTAAGAGGGGCAAAATACTTAGAAATCGGAATTGTTTTTATTTTAAATTTCTTCCTTGAAGATTCAAGAACTATATTGAAGTTCCACATTTGTTTTAGATAAATAATAAATGCGTACGCTCTATGTCACACTTCACACGATTCACACCAATCGTCTGAAAACTTAGATATATAATAATGAGTTCCATTGATTAATATGAGACCGAATGGTTGGTTTATCATTGGGTTCACTTAATGAGTGTGGTTGAGATTTGACACACAGAGTGTTGTGTATTATTAGCAAGTTTGGCACATGTTGAACTTTGATACAACACTAAATTTATCGTTATGATTAGAAATAATGAATTTGAGTTGTAAAGATAGTCTGTTATAAAAATATAGGTTAAGTCAGAAAGGCGATAAGTGTTGCATCTGCACCATTTGGCAGTAAATGTGATGTGTCTTATTTGTTGATAGTAATGTCTCTGTTTTTTTGAACGTTTGGTGTTATGTAGTTAAACTCTTAGTTTGCGTGAAAGTTTTGAGGTATTTAATTCTTAATACGTCTTCTAGCAGGTTTGTTTGTTTGTTTTTTTGCATCTTTGCTAGGCAAAAATATGTCATTAAAAACCTTCTTTCTGTTAAAAAATAGTTTCCTTAGACAACATAGACAAGAGTGCATCAGATTGTCATTTTAGAAATGGGTTTGTATTTACTGTTCTTCTAAAATTGAATGCATATAATGTGAGGATTGAAAGCAGTAGTAAACCCTGCATGGTAACGTAATTTTTTTGATTGAATGGTATCTTGCTTGGTGTTGGTTTCTGCGATTCTATAAAAGGACTGCAACATTTTAGTAGTTGATATCAGGTTCGTGAATAAAATGAGTTGTCAAACTTGTATGCAGCAGTACCAGACTTGTTTAGAGCACTTTTTTGTCTTTGATTTATCTTAAAAATTGCACTTTGAATGCAGGCTGACAAATTAAATATTATTAGAATCTCTAGTTAAATCTGCCTCAAAAGCTTAAAAGAGAATTTCATACAACTGGAATGCTGAAAAGAGAATTTCAATCAACAGGTTTGATAAGCTATTGCCTCAATTATTTTTGCCATGTCTGATATATGCTACTTTTATGCATGATGGTGGTTCTTCTGTGCGAAAATGGCTTCAAAAGAAAAAGTTAAAAGGCTTGGATACGAAGTATGTTATGGATAGGACTTCGATTCAGTGTATATTTTGAGCATTAGAATATTACTTTGTATTTGAGTTTATTGAAATAGTGGAGGAAAACTCATTGTGTTGAATTTAGTAGAGACCCAGTATGTTGAGGCAAATTTATGTTTTAATGTATTTGTGTTAATTGGATTATATACTTCTATTTGTGAAGTTCAATTACATGGCGTGGTATTGGATTGTTTATTATTGAAAAGATTTTGTGTATTGTTTATGTATTATGCACATGGTTTTGCTTCTATATATAGGTGAGCATTGGGTCATTTATCGGGTAAATATTATTTTTTCTAAAAGAAAAGCATATCCGCGGCATGCTTACATGCGTTTCTATTAATTCATCCATCACTTTGGCGACATGCATCGTAAGCTGCTAATAATAGTTTTGGCGGCATGCATCGTAAGCTTCTAAAAATAGCATCGATGGTGTGCACTTGCTGGTCGCAGTTAGTATATTCATCATTTTGGCGGCATGCATTGTAAGATGCTAATAGCAGTAACAGCGACGCACAACTGTATGTCGTGGATTACCATATATTTTTAGCGGCTTTGAATTATGCAGCATGCAATGTGTGCCGCCAATAGCTTTTTTGCACGCCGCGAAAAGCCTTTTTTCTTGTAGTGGGGGAAAGGTTTTGACGGAAAATCAAAGTTTCTACATTATATCTTCATCTTCTCTGTTGGGTGGTATAATCTCTCTGTGGAAATATTATGGTTAATATTACATTATTATTACACTCATAACATGTTACAATGTAACGTGTTACTTTTTATCAAGAGACATATTAATTGCATTGAATAAACAATTAATATGTCCTAATAATCATAAAGTAACTATCCTTTGTCCTATTATGTAATAAAGCATAGGCATATAAATTTAACTCAGCATTTATCAGGCCATTTCTCAGTTATTTTTACTTTACTTAGCTAGGATCCTCTCTTGTAAGGATCTCTCTTGTATCTATTTATACTCATTATTTCAACATGAATAAACAAGTTGAAGTTTACTCTTGTGTTTATCGCATTCTCAAACTCTCTTCATGGTAGCAGAGCCTTAAAATCCTCGAATCATTTGCAAATTCTCGAGTACCTCTTTGAATCAAGATGTCTTCATTATCCGAAGCTTCCTCACCTCGATTGAGTCCCGGCTACCTCAGCAGACCTGGTGGGGTCGCGACTCTTCATCTTACACAAATCATAGACTTGATGGCAACAACTACTTGCTATGGTCGAAAGGTCTATGAAAATGTACATCTCTGGACAAGGTAAGATGGGATACTGTCGGCTCTAAACTCCGCCCTCTTGAAGATGACCAGGTTTTGAAGCATGGGATACTACTAATAATCAAGTCATGACCATTCTCACAAGATCAATGACAAAAGAGATTAGTGAGAACTTTATGATGTATGATATCCGCAAAGGAGATCAGGATAATGCCAGGATCTTTACTCCAAGAAAGACAATACATCGAAGTGTATGAACTTGAAGCTCAGATTCAAAATTGCGAGACAAGGAGATATGTCTCAGTAACTCAATACTTCAACCAATCATGCAGGCATGGCAACACCTAGACATGTTGGAAACTCACCCCTGGAATGATGTCAAGGATGTCGCCTTTATAAGGACATTATTGAGAAAAGAGAGTATTCAAGTTTCTTCTTCGGTGAATCCTACTCTTGATGATGTTAGGGAAGAATCCTTGCAACAAAACCTCTCCCCGATCTCAAATCCATGTTTCTTTGAAGTCAAACATGAGGAAAGCGAGGAGGAAAGTGATCTTTGAACTCCCTGGCCGACAACCCTACCGAGAGTGCTACCTCGCTCACCATCGTGAAGCTCTTGACGAGGTTCTTGAGGCTGTCGGGAAGCTCTTGATAGAATCGGAAAGTTGTTCGTGAGCCTTCGCAAACGCACAAATCACACCAAGGACACTTCTTTGGAAGCTACATGGCATGCCTAAATCCTCAAACCTACCAGGGAAAGTCAGAGGTGCATGTCCATGAAGAGGAGAATGACAACAAGTTGAATGCTCGGTTCTTTGCATTCAAAGCTTTCCTCACTCAACAAAAGAAGGTAGTACCTCTCTTGACACGGCTACTCAAAGCTAGTGCGGGTAAATTCTACTCTTCTATTAGTAATGAAACATGGATTGTTGATTCCGGGGCCTCCTCCCATATGGTAGTAATAAAAACCTCATAACTCACCTTATGCCATGTCAACAAATTCACAATGTTAAGGCTAGCGATGGATCTATCTCTCTCGTGCAAAAGGTTTTGGAAATGTTAAACTCACTAACAAGATATGTCTAAAGGATGTCCTATTTGTTCCAAAATTAGATCGCAATCTCATATCTCATCAAGAGACTTGCAAAAGATTTAAATTGAATTTGTTGTTTTTAATAAGAATCAGTGCACTTTCGGGACCCTTCTTCACAGGAAGTGATTGGGAGAGGCTAAACCACGCTTAGGATTGTATGTGGTCGACCCTCTGAAGACAAGGCGAAAGACTGATCGCAAGAACCTTTGCACTCAAACCTTAGATAATATCATGTTATGGCATTATAGACTAGGACATCCAAGTTTTGGTTATTTGAAGTCTGTAATTCTGAATTATTTAAAGGATGTAATGTCAATGATCTTCAATGTGATATTTGTCAATTTGCCAAACTTACCAAATCTGTGTATGCCAAACTACCTTATTTGCCTTCCACACTTTCACTTTAATTCATAGTGATGTATGGGGACCTTGAGGTAAAAAGTATAACAGGAAAAAGGTGGTTTGTCACTTTCATTGATGATCATACAGGAACACATGGTTGCTTTTAATGAAGGATAAATCTGAAGTTGGACCGCTTTTTCAGAATTCTACAACATGATCTCTACTCAATTTGACACTAAGATCAAGATCTTAAAGATCGATAATGCTCTTGAATACTATGAGTCTAACCTCGGTAATTTCTTGATGAATAAGGGATTGTCCATATCGTGAGTTGTGTGGAAACACCTCAACAAAATGGGGTTCTTGAGAGAAAAACAGCACCTACCTGGAGATGGCTCGATCAATCATGTTCACTACCCATGTCCCAAAGTATATGTGGGGTGAAGCTTATATTAAGCGCCACATACTTAATCAACAGACTTCCCAAGTAGAGTGTTAGGCTTCAAAACTCCTATCCAAACCCTCACGACCACACACTCCTCGCCTCATCTTATTTCCCAATTACCACCAAAAATCTTTGGTTTATCTTGTATTTGTTTATATCCATGCCCAACATGAAGCAAACTTGATCCCAAAGCTCACAAGTGCATTTTCCTAGGATATGCAAGGGCGAGAAAGGTTACAAGTGTTACTCTCATTCGAAAAGAGATTTTACAATTCTATGGATGTAAAATTCTTTGAAAGGACTCCTACTACAAAGAAGTCCACTCGAGGCGATCAGCGATGGAAACCTGATTGAACTTGACCTAAATCATTTCCCAAGCAAACTCTTGAACTCTCGGACCCACCGACTCTCAAAGATCCCATCGATCCTCAAAGAACCTCACGAACTGAGTCTCATCGACCCGAGAGCTCTTTGAACCAGAGACTCTCGACACTCGGCAACTCATGAGTCACAAGAGATGAACCTCAAGACTTCATCGACTCGGCTGACTGCGGCGTTGATGATGAGACTATTGCTATCGAGGGAAGGAAAGAGATCTTGCACCATCTTGATCACTCTATTCATAATTATCTATCCTATGATCGGTTATCACTGTTTTGCCATGTTTACACGGGACTTGGATTCTCACTCTATTCCTAAGAATATACTGAGGAAGCTCTCCAACATGATAAGTGGAAGGCGGTATCAAAACCGAAATGATCGCTCTCCTTGACAACCATACTTGGGATCTCACCACTCTCCCACATGGAAAGAAGGCAGTCATTTTGCAAATGGCATTCACTATCAAGTACAATCTTGATGGTACTATTGACAAATACAAAGCTAGGAGGCGGTTGCAAGGGATTCACTCAAACATATGGCCTTGACTACAAGGAAACCTTTGCACTGTGGCAAAACTAAACACTTGTCAGGGTACTCGATCTCAATTGTTGCCCAACTTGATGGCCTCTACACCAATTGGATATCAAGAATGCTTTCCTAAATGGTGACCTTCATCGAGGAAGTCTATATGAATGTGCCTCTGGTTTTTCCAACACTCACACTCAAGGAAAGTTTGCAAATTGAGGAAATCTCTATACGGGCTAAAGCGGTCCCCAGAGCCTGGTTTGGCAAACTCACCATGTGGTTAAAGGCTGCTGGATACCATCAATGCAACTCGAGATCACACAATGTTTATCAAAACAACAAACCGTAAAAGGTCCATTCTTATTGTACATGTGGATGATATCATCCTTCTTGGTGATGACCTGCTTTGAGATCCAACACTTGAAGACCCTTTGGCAAAAGTATTTCAAGTTAAAGATTTGGGCTACCTCAAGTACTTTCTTTGGTATGGAAATAGCTAGGAACGACCAGGTATATCTCATTTTCACGAGAGAAGTATGTCTTTGGACTCTTTGAAGAAGCGGCATCTTTGGGATGCAAACTCTTTGTATCCCAGAGAGACCCAGAGTAATACCTCTTTGCATGGTGACATTCTTTGTCGAGAAAGGATCAATATCAAAGACTTGTAGGAAACTCATTTATCTCATCCCATACAAGACACGATATTGCATATGGCGTCCACCGTTAGCTTGATTCATGCATTGCCCCTCTTGAGCAACATTGGGATGTTGTGAATGAGATCTTGAGGTACTGAAGTCCACTCCTGGCCAGGGCTTACATTTCACCAAGTCTCTCGATAGATCAATCAAGCGTCTACACCGATCTTGATTGAGGTGGATGTCACATTGATGAGAAGATCTACCACAAGCTATTGCTCGTATGTATGGGAAACCTAGTTATTTTGAGAAGCAAGAAAGCGACTCTTGTCAAGAAGCGATCTTGAAAAGTCGAACTCAGGGCACTTGTACTTGGCATTTGTGAAGCTCTCGTGGCTAAAAAGGTACTCACCGAACTTCAAAGAACCTCTCAAAGAACCTATCACACTCTTTGTGACAATAATTCACCTTATGCATGGCGGAGGATCCATCCATCATGATAAAACCAAACATGTGGACATTGTGAGACACTTCCTAAAAGGAGAAGATTGATGCCAAGATTATTCAACTCCAAAGTATGTTCCCTCACAGATCGAATGTCGATATTCTCACCAAGGCCATACCACCACTTATGTTCAAATAGATTGAGTAGCAAACTTGGTTGTATAAACATATACAACCCGATTTGAGGGGTGTGGAAATATTATAGTTAATATTACATTATTATTACACTCATAACATGTTACAATGTAACGTGTTACTTTTTATCAAGAGACATATTAATTGCATTGAATAAACAATTAATATGTCCTAATAGTCATAAAGTAACTATCCTTTGTCCTATTATGTAATAGCATGAGACATAGCCGACTCAGCAGCATTTATTGTAGCCGGCTCTAGTTACTTTTACTTTACTAGCTAGGATCCTCTCTTGTAAGGATCCTCTCTTGTATCTATTTATACTCATTATTTCAACATGAATAAACAAGTTGAAGTTTACTCTTGTGTTTATCACATTCTCAAACTCTCTTCACTCTCAAACCCCCTTTATACATTAGATCAAAGTGTGTAATTAAATTATGCAATTTATTGTTCAGATTTTGAGTTATATTTCTCGTTTCCGTTGTTGGATTTGATTAAATTGAATCCTCGATGACCTGAATATTAAAATTTGAGCCTTGGAAGTTCAATCAGGTTGATGCCACCATAAGCTTCCTTGTGGAAGCGACCCGGTCAAATCTGGATCCGGGTTGTGGATGCGGTGCAGGCCAGGTCGATCATTAATTTCACATACACAATTTAAGTGTGTACACACTTAAATCATTTAAGACATAATAGTTATTCAACGATTATATTAAACGATTTAATTTTGAAAACCAATATTTATTATTTTCTGAGTTAGAGATTTTTGTTTTTATTTTGAAAGTCGAGTGATGTATTTTGAGAGAGTATTTTATTTGCAATATCGTGATTCGACCGATACAACACATTACCTTTAATCACATAAAAAGGGTCTTCAGAAAGTTAATGATCTTCAGAAAGTCAATTGTGAGAATCGACCTTTTCAAATACCGATTTTTACTCAATAATCGATTTTTTAAAGGTCGTATTAATGTGTTGCACAAGTTGTGTGGTGTATCGGTAAGTTGGTGTGGTATAAATAATGTAAACATTTCTAAAAAGGGAAACTTGAAGGAAAAAAAATACTAATATATATATATATATGCTTCAAATGTTTGTAATTTGTATGGTAAGCTTCAAAATGATAACATTTGAAAAATATACCTAAAAACATTTCGTTGTGTATTCGTTGTGGAATCACTACGAAATGCTTTTCAGGCATATTTTTCAAATGTTATCATTTTGAAACATACCACACAAATAATTACCTTTTAAAGCATGATTTTTCAAGTTTCCCTCCGAAATTTTGGTTCATCATCTTCCCTACTTTGGGCGTACATTGTCCGGTTTTTCGTTTTTTTATTTTTTTATTTATCACTTTTAAGACTAAAGTATCAATTATAAACATACTCATATTTTGCCTCACTCGGACCCGAACCCAGGACCTCCTAGTCCTGAGGCCTCAGCAATGACCACTATTTATGGCATTGCCTCATCGGCTATTCTAAGTGTTGATATATATACATATATATCCGATTTGGAATTGTTTTTTACGCTTTGGTTTCTTTTTATTTTTATTTTTAACAACGATCTTTAATATTTATTTCTCAAAAAAAGTCAACATGTACAAGATGTTCCAAACTGCATAAGCACGAAAAACAACAGACTTGTAGGAAAATAGAAAGATGTCCCGGATTTTATCTATACAAAACAACAAGTAATAAACCGGTTAACCTCAAGTGCAAGGATCGTAGTATGGAGGCTAATGCCGGGTCGATCTTACGGGGAACTAGACTGTTGTGAACCCTAGCTTTTGTTTTCAACTAAACTATTGTCACGAAACTAACCTAAACAAAGAACTAACCTAAACAAATATGCATAAATGTAACTAGACAGAGGAGATTAATCCAATGCTAGGCAAGATTGAAAGCGATAAAAACTAGAGTGCAATTAAAAGTAAACTAATCTAGCAATTCAAGTTTAAAGGATTAAAATCAAATTATAACGAAGCGAACAAGCAATCGATCCACCTATCCTATCAACATTCAATTCTAATTCGGATTAATTCATGATCCCCACTCAAGTTGTGATTCACCTAATCTAAGGCATGAACACCCACTCGTAGACAAGTTCGTTTCTAATCTTTTATCTTTCGATGTTAAAGATTACGTCTTTCTAACCTAGGCGTGAAATCTTTCAATTTCTAATCTAGAAAATCAATCTAACAACTCTCGTTTTAGTTAGATCGAAGATCTATTCTTTTATCACGGTGATCTAAGGTTTATATGATTTTCATCAATAAAACAATCACAAAGCAACGATCTTTCGATATAATTGCATTAAAACAATGTAAAGCATGATAAAAGAAACAAACTTGAGATAGAAACTCACAAATCAATCACGAATCAAACTGAATTGTTGAAGGAAGGCTTCACGGTGCTTGTTCAAGAGGGTTTTAGCCTCTTAGCATCCTTGTTGCAACTCGAATTGATGAAATAAAAGACATGAATCTATCTAATCTAATCTAAGAATTAAATTGCATAAAAGTAGATAAAAGCGAGAAAAACGCAGCCAAGCTGCCCTAGGTTTTAGGGTTCGAATTGTGTGTCTAGGGTTTGAGAAATCGCGCTTATTTATAGATTTTTAGGTCGGTTTAGCGAAAGGCGGTGCTTGGACGCCCGCCCACTATCTTGGGACGCTCGTCCAAGAAAAGCCTCGATTCGGAGGTGAACGCCAGTCTGCTCAGCGTCCAAACTCTCTGTATTAAATTTTCCTTCTGGACGCCCGTTTAAGGTCTTCAAACGCCCGTCCACCTTGCAGCAACCCTGGACGCTCGTTCGCCTGATCTGGACGCCAGTCCATCTTCGATCAAAAACGGATTTCCTCAAATCTATCTCTTTTCCTTCTCAATCCAACTCACCATTATCTCCTCTATCTTGATTTAGCTCGAGTTTTATCAACATTTGATCATCAATTTAGCCTCAAACAAGTACCTACATGACATCAAAAACACCGCAAAGCGTAACATAATTCCAATAAACATAAAATCCTAATTAAAACATATAAATTCACCAACTTTGCGATTAACTCATTAAAAATATTATTTGCTCAATAATTCATTTAAACACTTAATTCCCATGCAATTAATACGAATATGGGGGAAAACATTATAAAATATAACGTTATAAATCATATAATTTCACCCTTAACAACTCCCCCACACTTAAACTTTGCTCGTCCCGAGCAAAACAAAACAAGATAAAGGCTCGGAAAGAATATAGACATCTCAACACATATACCATATAGTCAATAAATTAGAAGTTCACCCGTGTGTGTGTGCATAACCATAGCAAATTTCCACTAAATCCAAACTTGAATATTTCAAGCAAAACTAGCTAATACCCCTTCAAACTAGTAATAAAAGATACTTATAAGATGCACCCTACAAAGCGGAGCATATCCCGGAAAAGATGATAGAACACATTTAAGACCTTTCCGACATACTTAGAGGATAATCCTACAAAGATATCCATCGGTTTATACTGGGGATAAGATTAACGATAACTAAGTCTCATTCATTCTTTTCATACCAATTCTTAAGTAGATTCAATTGATTTCACATTTAAAACACACATCGAATAAGCTATTGCTCATCATAGCGAGAATAGGACATACGTGGTATACCCTACCTTACTCAAATCATAAAGCGACTTCTTCCGATCATCGTGAGCTTTTGGTCATCATAGTGGAATAAAACATTTCGAGATAATGCCTTACCGCACTCAAATCATCGACCCGACTTCCGACACACACTATTGATTTCATTATTAACTCAACTTTTTCAAATGACATTAGTTACGTATTACTTATCACATTCAAACTTAGACATTCACGATTACATCGTACTTGGAACTAAATACAAACTATCATAAGTCTCACGATATGAACATTAGCACTAAGCACATGACTTATAAGGAATTAAACATCACTAATCAAAAGGGGTATAACTTTATAAATAGCTCATCATTTACTATGGCTTATGAAAAATAAATCTTGGTGAAACATCTAACTTATGGAACATACGGCATACAAAGATCAATGAATATAACAAACCGAACAAAAACATGCATTGCTCACTCGAGACAAAACAAAATTTTTTAAAATTTAGCTCATTTTTGCATAAAAATAAAATCATGTAAGCAAATGTATAGATACATATCGACTTATCCCTCCCCACACTTAAATTACAAAGATGTCCTCATGGTGTGCAAAAATAAAAAAGCAGAAAACTTAGTTGATTCGTTGTTCGAAAGGAGCTATTTCGGAAGTGGGTCGACTCACCTGAAATGCTCAACGAATCGATGAGATCGTGGACCATCCACCGGAAAATCGAAATCGCCTAAAGCTCACAATCATTATCGAAAATATCCCGCACACTTGAAAAACAAAGAAATACCTCGGGGATACAAGGGATTATACCATATCGCAAAAAAGTGATGAGAGATAAAGATAAGAGGAAATCGTAAGCAAAACTACACTTCGACCCTTTATAAGCCTAGGACGGTGATCGACAAAAACAACACAATCTAATAAAACCGAACTAAAACAACAAAAACAACTAAAGAAAGAAACTAATATAATAAGGGATATCTAGGATGCCTCTAGTAAGTAGCTTAATGGTCATTGTCGTTAGCTCGACACATTTGAAGCTCACTGGATCAAAGGCCATTTAACCTTTACGCCACCACTACCTCGTTTAAGCTCCGGTCCGTAGTGTGCTGCGAAAGCGACATCTAACACATGGGGTAAAATCTTTTATAACCTTCCAAACTCGTTTAATCTTCCCCATGGCTGATTTTTTCTTCTCTCGATTCCTCTCGATGACGTTTAAGCTTTTGCTCTCTTTCATACTCCTCCATATCCCAACTACACCGCTAGAACTTCTGGCGATGAACCAATACCATCATTCTCGGAGAATAAATCGGATGAAAACTCGTCAAATTCATTGACCTCTGTAACACCACATCCGAGAATATCGAGAAATTTAACAATCAAAGGTTTTTCTTTAGGTTCACCAATGTAGTGCTTGCACCTTTGACCATTAACTCGAAACGGTTGGTCTGGATAACCGCGTAGTTCTAGAACACCTCTAGGAATGATTTGGAGAATCTCAAAAGGACCGGACCAACGCGTTCTCAACTTCCTAGGAAACAAATGTAACCTAGAATTGTATAAGAGAACTTGCTCGCCGACCTGGAATTCTCTCTTCTTTATCTTGGCGTCATGGAGTAGTTTCATCTTATCTTTGCTGATCCTGGCACTTTCATATGCCTGGAGTCTGAACTCGCCCTTTCATACAATCTCTTTGAAGTCGATCTTCGTCCACACGTTTGGGAATCAAAGTTTAAAAACTTGGTAGCCCAGTAAGCTCTATGCTCTAGCTCGACCGGCAGATGACATGGTTTCCCGTAGACCATTTGATATGGAGATGTACCCATAGGAGTTTTATAGGCGGTCCTATAAGCCCATAATACATCATCCAACTTCAGACTCCAGTCTTTGCGATGACTATTCACCGTCTTCTCCAGGATTTTCTTAAGACTCTGGTTGCTTCGCTCAACCTGACCGCTAGTCATCGGATGGTATGGTGTGCCGGTCTTATGGCGAACACCATACTTTTCAAGAACTTTCTCTAGAGGACGGTTGCAGAAATGCGTCCCTTCATCACTGATCAAGGCACGTGGACATCCAAACCTCACAAAGATGTTCTTCTTCAGAAATTTCATGACCGTTTTATGATCATTGTGAGGAGTGGCAATTGCCTCCACCCATTTCGAAACATAGTCAACGCAGACTAAGATGTATTTGTTGCCACACGATGATGGGAAAGGTCCCATAAAATCGATGCCCCATACATCAAAGACTTCGCACTCTAAGATGGGTTTTAAAGGCATGTCGAAACGCCTTGTCAGAGTTCCGGTTCTTTGACACCTATCGCAAGCTTTACTGAAGGCTTCGTATCCTTAAAGATCGTAGGCCAATAGAAACCGGTGGAAGATCTTCGCGAAACCGTTTTCCAGGACCAAAGTGACCACCTGTGGGTCCACTATGGCATTGCTCGATAATCTCTTGTTGCTCGAGATTCAGAACGCATCTCCTAAGCAAACCATCTTTGCGGATCTTAAGCAGATAAGGTTCATCCCAAACGAAATATTTCATATCAGAGAAGAACTTCTTCTTCTCTTGATAAGACATTTCAGGATCAAGGTAACGGGCATGAAGGTAGTTCACAATGGAAGAATACCATGGAACATCGGGAGGACAACCGTCTATCAACATGATGTTTTTAGAGGAAAGTAAAGATCTATGTCATCGGGATCACCCTTTCCTCACTTAACATTCTAGAAGCGTGATCCGCCACTACATTCTCAACGCCTCTTCTTGTCCTTAATTTGAACGTCAAACTCTTGTGGTCGGTATCCAACGCAGATGAGGCACGGTTTAGCATCCTTTTAGTCATCGATACCAAAGCGGCGTGATCGGTCCACACGACCACTTGAGCACCTGGCAAGTAACTACGGAACTTGTCCATAGCAAACACTACGCCAATAATTCCTTTTCGTAGTCGATAGTTAACTTGCGATGGATTCAACGTGTGGTTGGCGTAATAGATAAGTGGAACTTTCCTTCGATTCATTGTCTCTAAAATCGCACCAACAAAGATAGTTGGATGCATCGCACATAAGCTCAAAGGCAAGTTCGGTGCAGCGATATAAGAATTGGAGCGGATATTAACCGATTCTTGAGCTCCTCAAACGCTTGCTTGCGTTTTCATCGAAATTGAACTCAACGTCTTCTTGAGCGAGTAGATAGGGGGCTTGGCTACTTTGGAAAAATCTAGGATGAATCTCCTATAGAAACCGACATGTCCGAGGAAACCCTCGACTAGCGTACATTCTTAGGATAACTCATCTTCTCAATGGCTTCTACCTTGGCCCTATCTACTTTTATACCTTTGGTGACACTTTGTGGCCAAGGACTATGCCTTCATCTACCATGAAATGGCATTTTTCCCAATTAAGCACTAAGTTCTTTTCCACACATCTAGATAACACTGATCAAGATTATTGAGGCAATCATCGAAGGATTGACCAAAGACCGAGAAATCATCCATAAAAATCTCCATGCACTTTTCAACTAGCCCGTCAAAGGTTGCCATCATACACCTCTCAAAGGTAGCAGGGCATTGCATAGACCAAATGGCATCCTTCAGAGCGAATGTCCCATAAGGGCAAGTGAAAGTGGTCTTCTCTTGGTCAACAGGATCGATGGGTATCTGGAAGTATCTCGAATATCCATCCAGAAGCGGTAGAACGCGTGCCTGCTAGACTCAAGCATTTGATCAATGAATGGAAGGGGAAATGATCTTTCATTGTGACCTCATTGAGTTTTACGTAGTCAATCTGAGACTCTATAGCCTTTGTAACTAGCCTCAATGCTATCTCCTCTCCTTCTCATTCTTCTCAATAGTAATTCCCCCTTTTTGGGGACTACGAGTCGGGGACACCCACTCACTATCAAAGAATGGCGTATATGATACCCATATCTGAAGCTTAATGATTTCCTTCTTGACTACTTCTTGCATGTGAGGGTGAGAGCCTCTCTCGAGGTCATCCTAACTCGTTTTGCACCTCCTTAGTCTTGATCTTGTGCATGCAGATGTCATGAGATATTCCTCGGATATCTCCTACTTGCCAACCAAATGCTTTTTCATTACGTTTCAAGACGTTGATTAATTTCATCTCCTCTATACGAGATAGTTTGGCAGAGATGATCAAAGGAAGCTTGTCACCTTCTTTCAGAAATACATACTTAAGATGTTTAGGCAACGGCTTCAGAACCAAGTCTACAGGGGGTTCCTCTAGACTCGATTTAAGATCTCCACTCCTCAACTCAACATCGTTGAGTTTACTTAGTGGCCCTACTGCCAAAGCTTCTTCTCTTAGCCCATCCTCAAAATCAACTGCTAATTGATCTAGATTGACCACACCATGATTGTTCAGATTATCGATCAATCGCTCATATTCTGCTTCTACAGCCAAGACTTGCTTATCCATAAAGTCATCGAAATCATCAGAAGTCTCATCAACGGAAAAGCCGGTTGGAGATCCAGAAGGTACATTGATAGATTTTGAAACACTATAGCTCACCTCCTGGTCACCAACTCGAATGGTCACATGCCCACCATCACAATCGATGAGGGCTCTAGCTGTAGATAGAAAAGGTCTTCCAAGAATCAAAGGGACATTTGCACTTTTCTCAATATCTAAGACGATCAAGCTGGAAAGGTAAACCTATCTATTTGAACTAATACGTTTCTCAGGATTCCTCTCGCTTTCTTAGAAGATCTATCTCGCGAACCGCAAGTTCATGGTAGTGGGTTCTAGAAGACTTTGTAACCCAAGCGGATTGCAACCAGACAAGGGCATCAAGTGGATGGATGCACCCAGTCACATAAGGAATTTGGGAATACTAGGCCTCCCATCGCAATGTGAGCACAAATTTGCCTGGTCGCCCCTCTTGGTTGGTAAGTCTTGATAATTGACCATCGTGATCTTTACCAAGCTGCTTGATCCATTTTCGATAATTTCTTTTGGAAGATACAACATCCTTAATGAACTTGGTATACTTAGGCATCTCAACCAAAACTTCGACAATGGAAGATTAACCTGAGTATTTTTCAACAAATTAAGCACTTTTTCATACTTCTTATCTTTGCTCAATGGGATGTTGCTCTTTTCGGGTGGAAATGGAAGCTTCTTAAGATCATTCTCAGAGAAAACCTTCTTTGAAGATGCGCTTAACGGCTTTGTCTTCCAGATCTTTCCACGAATGGACTTTTGAAGTTTTTAGTCGGGGATCACCACGACTTTCTTTTCTTTTTCGATCCTCGAGGATCACCACTTGAGGATTTCCAACCTTTCCACCTATCAGGATCACCACCGACTTTCACTTGATTTCTCATTCCTCGGGGATCACCACACGAGGATCCTTAATTGTTTCACTTCTCGTGGGAACGACCACCGAGGACTTCCTGCGCGAACAGGAACGTGGGTGCTCGACTTCCCCTCCGCCTTATCATTGGCGCGGGAGGGGCTAGTGATTTCCTGGTTGGGGGGACCACTCGGTTGAGTACCACTTAAGTTCATTGTGCGGCCTCTCCTCCACCGTATGGAGGTGAAGGAACCAAGTCGGTGCATTGGCCAAGATTCAAATCATGATGAGCTACATGACCACCTTTGGGACTTCTCTCCGTGAAGTTGGGCATCCGCCTCGATGGTGCAGAAGCTTGGCTTTGGTCGCCCATTTGCTTCTCAAGGTGCTTGATCGAATTCATCAACAATTGGATATTATTATTTTGCTCCCTCCGGAAGTTATTGTTACGCTCCTTGACTCCTTCGATAGGAGTCCAATCTAGCTTCCGGATCATCAACGTGAGATGGACCTTGAGAGTTTTGAACATTTTCAGGAGAAAGTGGCTTGATTGACTTTGAGATGAAGGATTTGAATAGTTAGGCGATTTTGATTGAACCTTTGATTAAGATTGGGAGCATTCAATTTCGGGTTCGATTGAAACTAGGGTTTCGATTGAAATTGAAATTTTGATTTTGACGGAAACCCTGGTTTTGAAAGTTGCCTTGGCCAAGTGAATTGATTTCCAAACCTCTCGATTCGGTGGCCATTGAAGGCATTGATGATCTGCGTTCTGTCCAATCATAGGACGAAAACGAGCAATGTGTTGCCATATATCGTCACATACTTGGCATGCGACTTGATTATACCGTCCATGATTACGACAAAGCATTGACTTGATAAGGAACAGGGAATTAAATTGACACCGCCAACCATATGGCGATCCGAGAGCAATTCGTGATCTGAACTTGAGAGTTTCAGTAGAAATGAAAGAGTCCGATAACTCGGATTTGGAGATGTCGTGAGAGTAGCCATTTCTTGCTTTCGACATGGCGATTTCATTTGCATTTTCACCTCCTCGATCCTAGGAGGAGGAGGTGGTGCTGAACGACTTGAAAGGAGGGGCATAATTATATTTGGCAATGTCTTGAACAATGCCCACCCCTCTTGAGGCGTTTTCCTCGGGAATGCCCCACTGATGAACTATTGACCATGCCCTTGGTGAGCTCGGTCAACCCACTGAAAAAAGTATTGACTTGCCTCTCGCAAGTCTAACCCATGGTGGGGCATTTACGAAGAAGAGCCTTAAATCTCTTCCATGCCTCAAAGAATGATTCATTTCCGTTTGATAAAATTGTATATTTCCTTAAACACCGGGTTGTCTTGGCGGTGGAAAGTATTGGCTTAAAAATTCTTTTTCCAATGCAGCCCAAGTGGTAATGGATTCTGCAGGAGAGAGCTATACCACTCTTTAGCTTCTCCTTCAAAGAGAACGGAAGCGATGTAAGTTTAATCGCATCCTCACTCACACCTTGAATGCGTGTCGTACCACATATCTCCGTAAATGTGTGTACGTGTGTGTGAGATTTTCGAAGGGACCCGTGAAACATTGATGCATGCCGCATCATCCGAATGAGTCCCGGTCTTAACTCGAAAATCAGGCAAGAATGGCATTTGGGATAACAATAGCCGGGTTGATCGTGACGCGCGCCAGGCATGGCGTAGTCGCGCCAACGACGTCTATCTTCGGCGACCATTATTACAAAAACAGTGGTTGAAGCCTAAAATGAAGAATTTATTTTTCTAGAAAATTATTTTCCGCCAAATTTCGGGAAAAAAAGCAAAAAAATTTTTCGGTAAAATCAAATTTTTTTCCAGGACTCGACACCGTACTAAGTTACGAAAACACAAAAAAATTATTGCCTAATTTTCCGCCAATTTACTCTTTTTTTTATTTTTAAAAACACTGAAGCAAGAGGACAGGCGCCCAAGGTCCTGGACGGGCGTCTCGCTGGCGGTTGAAGTGGACGGGCGTTTGGCAATCCAGACGCTCGTCGAAGAGAATAAACAAAGCAGTAGTACATCGATTTCAGCAGGCGACGGGCGCCCACTAGTCAAGACGCCCGTTTGAGTGCGAAAACGGGAAACGAGATGCACATGAAGAAGCGAGAAAACTAAAGGGAGAACAGTAAACCTAGGGAAATTGATAACTATAAAAGTTAACTACGAAACGATACTAATAATCTAAACTATAATCCTAACAAAGGAAACCCTAACTAACCTAATATCTAAAGGTTAATCTAACTAACAACCTAAAAGCAGAAAAATAAAACAAAACAACAACAGAAACGAAAAACAACAAAAACAAAACTAGGCAAACCGTCCGGTTCCCCGGCAACGGCGCCAAAAACTTGTCCCGGATTTTATCTATACAAAACAACAAGTAATAAACCGGTTAACCTCAAGTGCAAGGATCGTAGTATGGAGGCTAATGCCGGGTCGATCTTACGGGGAACTAGACTGTTGTGAACCCTAGCTTTTGTTTTCAACTAAACTATTGTCACGAAACTAACCTAAACAAAGAACTAACCTAAACAAATATGCATAAAAGTAACTAGGCAGAGAGATTAATCCAATGCTAGGCAAGATTGAAAGCGATAAAAACTAGAGTGCAATTAAAAGTAAACTAATCTAGCAATTCAAGTTTAAAGGATTAAAATCAAATTATAACGAACGAACAAGCAATCGATCCACCTACCCTATCAACATTCAATTCTAATTCGGATTAATTCATGATCCCCACTCAAGTTGTGATTCACCTAATCTAAGGCATGAACACCCACTCGTAGACAAGTTCGTTTCTAATCTTTTATCTTTCGATGTTAAAGATTACGTCTTTCTAACCTAGGCGTGAAATCTTTCAATTTCTAATCTAGAAAATCAATCTAACAACTCTCGTTTTAGTTAGATCGAAGATCTATTCTTTTATCACGGTGATCTAAGGTTTATATGATTTTCATCAATAAAACAATCACAAAGCAACGATCTTTCGATATAATTGCATTAAAACAATGTAAAGCATGATAAAAGAAACAAACTTGAGATAGAAACTCACAAATCAATCACGAATCAAACTGAATTGTTGAAGGAAGGCTTCACGGTGCTTGTTCAAGAGGGTTTTAGCCTCTTAGCATCCTTGTTGCAACTCGAATTGATGAAATAAAAGACATGAATCTATCTAATCTAATCTAAGAATTAAATTGCATAAAAGTAGATAAAATCGAGAAAAACGCAGCCAAGCCGCCCCTAGGTTTTAGGGTTCGAATTGTGTGTCTAGGGTTTGAGAAATCGCGCTATTTATAGATTTTTAGGTCGGTTTAGGCTAAGGAGGTGCTTGGACACCCGCCCACTATCTTGACGCTTTCGTCAAAGCAGCTTACGGACGGAGGTGAACGCGACCGCGCTCGGCGTCCGAACTCTCGTATTAAATTTTCATACGGACGCCCGTTTAAGGTCTTCAAACGCCCGTCCACCTTGCAAAGAACCTGGACGCTGTTACTGATACGGACCTTGATCCATCTTCGATCAAAAACGGATTTCCTCAAATCTATCTCTTTTCCTTCTCAATCCAACTCACCATTATCTCTCTATCTTGATTTAGCTCGAGTTTTATCAACATTTGATCATCAATTTAGCCTCAAACAAGTACCTACATGACATCAAAAACACCATGCAGCGTAACATAATTCAATAAACATAAAATCCTAATTAAAACATATAAATTCACCAACTTTGCGATTAACTCATTAAAAATATTATTTGCTCAATAATTCATTTAAACACTTAATTCCCATGCAATTAATACGAATATGGGGGAAAACATTATAAAATATAACATTATAAATCATATAATTTCACCCTTAACAAAAGACTACATCAGAATATGTCTCAAGCCAATCTCATTTTTTTTTGCTCGTTCCACCATTTGGTCAATGAAGACATGAGGGGTGGACGATTTTGTTGTTCCCCGAAGGAGATCAAATTCCTCCATCTCCAAATACCACTCGCGATCTCTCTTCACGCATAGCGCCATTTCAAAGATCTGCGAGAAGAGTCCAGACAGTATTGTATCTAGTCCTTAGGCTCATTCGATTGAAAGAAATCCATGTTGGTCGTCTCATCATTGAACTTTCTCCAAATAGCTCTTGGCCATGGGCGGTCTCGTATCTCATGTAAAGCTGATTCTTTCGCTTCTCCGCATAGATTACACATGATAGAATTAGCCACGTGCCGTTGGTAAAGAAGCTCGTTAACTGGTAGGGCATTGTGACACAGGTTCCATATAAAGTGGTTGCCACGACTTGGGCCTTTGAGTCGCCAAATGTCTTCCCATATTTTATCCTCCTTGCCAACGATGGTCTCTTCAAGCTGTAAATGATAGCCAGGGCTCACCGTATACATCCCTTTAGGGTGATCTTTCCAATAGGGGATGGAATGGGACGGGTCAAGGCCTGCATTAATTAAGTGAGATGCCGATTGAATGCTTTTCCAAGTGATGGAAGCTCTTTGTTTACATGGCGAAAAAATATCCCCATACTTTGCATGAAGGACTTCTACCCAAAGAGCGTCTTTATTACTAATAAACTCACAGGCCAGTTTAGCAAGAAAAACATAATTCATTTATGTTAAGCGACGGAACCCCAAACCACCAGCTGCTTTGGGAAGACAGAGCTTGTCCCAAGAAATACTATGCATCTTGCTCTTGCCTTCTTCCGAGCCCCAATAGAAGTCCCTACAGATACGTTCAAGTTGCATAGTGATCCCAACCGGAATCTTTATGGTCTGCATGAAATAAAAAGAATCGGGATGACAATGAAGTCTGAATCAAAATAGTTCTCCCCGCACGTGATAAAGAATTCATTTTCCACGTCGACAGTTTACGCTTGAGTTTATCTACCGTAAAATCGAGCGTAATGAGTTTTAAAGAATGAATAAAAGTGGCGACAGGATAACGGCCTAGGTTTCTTATGATTAAAAAACCAAAAAAAATCTTTAAAAGGTGTCGTTTGTGTTTTTCGGTTTAAATGGATTTGGTTGGACCGGTTGATTTGGAGTCCAATTCTTCACGAATGGTAGTAGAAACTACAAAGTCTTCAAAAGTGTTCCACCAGTAATCCTGGCTAGAAATGCGGCTGACACCCTGTCTGAAAGATTATTTGAAGATTTGATTACTTGCGACATAGGTATGTAGTAGAATTCCAGATTTAAGATCGACATTCCTCCTGCTACTCGATTTTTTCAAAACACAGTGCTTAACCTGTTCTTAATCTCACCAAGTATGTTATCCCCGGCACCGGCACCGGCACCGGCACCTGCACCTGCACCGGAACAAACAGTGCCTCCTCTAACCACATCTTCGGATGAAGGCTTTTTCTCCTCCGGTTGCGCCTCCTCCTTTGATGATACCCTTCCCTCCACCCCCACATCTCCAGGTCAGCCGCAGATACCAATTTCATTCCCTCCAGATGGGATGCTTACCCAATCATGGGTTTTCAACCTAATGCATGCCTTCGAATGGGGTTCAGGGAACATACCCCCATCCGAATTCCCCTCAGTCCTTCCTGTAGAAGCATTCGATCGGTTAGTATTGACAGCGTCTAAAATACTGCATAAAGAACCTAACTGTGTGAGAATTGAGGAGGATAGATTAAGCCCAGTTTCAAAGGTTGTTGTAGTTGGGGACTTACATGGACAGCTTCATGACTTGCTGTTTTTGTTGAGCGATGCGGGGTATCCCAGTGATGATCGGATTTTTGTGTTCAATGGGGATTATGTTGATAGAGGAGCTTGGGGTCTGGAGACATTCTTGCTCTTGCTAGCTTGGAAGGTAAACAACTGTTTCAATTTTGGTTTTGGAAGCTTTACAAATTTGAGTAAAGCTTCATCAATATGCTTTGGTTCTACGATTTTTCTTGCTTGAATTTGAGGTGGTTCTCTCAGTAACCTTTTTCTTTTTGCTGCTTATATTTGCATTGACAACCAAAAGAAAAAAGAAAAAAACATACTTCAAAGCCTTGTCCCACTAGATAGGATCAGCCGGTGGATTTTGCTCTTTGTGTATGCCATTCTTTTGTCCCAGGAGGCCGCGGCATTATGAGGATCTGGTGGTCATGTATTCTCCCTCTACGAATTGTTTGAGATTGCTTGTCTATTGTTATAGGTTACTTTTGCTCTTTTTGAAGGTTTCTTAGAAAGTAAATATCTTTGTTACCATATATTCAGTGGTGTTTTTATCATTTTGAACATGTGTGCTTAAGTTACCTAATTTTAATAATTGCATGAACTATGTTAGGTTCTGTTATAAAGATACAATTTTTGGGAATACATGGGACTACTTGTAGCTTACCTTGGCTGGACAAGATTTCTTTTGCTGTTTTTTCTGACATTCTGATTCTGTGTATCTTTTCCTTCTTTTCGATTACGGCTTCAACATATTACACTTGTACTTTTATCATCTTTTTGAAGCTTGCTACCTCGATATTCATTTTATCATTTATATTTCGCTTGCTTGTATTTTCGGATGTCCAATCTCGTTTTCTTCTCCCTGCAATAGCTTTCTTGTTTGTAATGTTTTATATGGAGAATTGTTCGTTGCTATATTTTTGCTTATTCATTTCTTTTTTTCTTATATATTTATTTTCCTAAGCATTTCCTACTTCATCTATACCACAACTACCTTTTGAAGTGATGCAATTTAAAAAAGGGGGAATTAGGGAGAAGGACAGAAATATTTCATCAATTGAGTAGAACGACAGTTTTTTGAAACTTTTGCATAAAGGACAAAACTATTTATTCACTGTCGAAATTCACTTGTGTTCGAAATTCACTGTTTAAATTCACTGACGAAATTCACTAATTTTCAAAATTCATCGTCGAAATTCACTGTCGAAATTCACTGATTTCGGGATTCACTGGGAGATTCACTGATTTTCGGGATTCACTGTTTGTCCTTCTCGCTATAAAAATTATGCAGTTGTCCTTCTCCCTATAAAAAATATGTAGCTGTCCTGTTACTTAAAAATATTTCAGATTGTGTCCTTATCCCTAATTTTCCATTTAAAAATATCTTGCTGTCTCAGTTTTCCTCAGTAAGTTGTTGCATTTTGTCAGGTCCTTCTACCAGAGAGAGTGTTTCTTCTTCGGGGAAACCATGAATCCAAATACTGCACTTCAGTTTATGGTTTTGAGAAAGAAGTCTTAGTTAAATACGGAGGCAAGGGAAAACACGCATATCGTAAATGCTTAGGTTGTTTTGAGGGGCTCCCTCTTGCTTCCATCATTGCTGAGAATGTTTACACAGCACATGGAGGGCTGTTTCGCAGTGTCCCTGTTACTCCGGCAAAAAGAAGTAAAGGAAAGAATCGAAAAGTAACTGTTAGTACTGAGAAAAATTGTTTATCTATAGGCACGTTGTATGAGTTGGCCAAAGCTAGGAGATCTGTACTTGATCCCCCGTGGGAAGGTCAAAATTTAATTCCTGGAGATGTTCTTTGGTCAGACCCGTCTATGAAACCAGGTCTTGCCCCTAATAAAGAAAGAGGGATCGGTCTTATATGGGGCCCGGATTGTACAGAGGATTTTTTGAAAAAGTTTAGCTTGAAGGTAATTCCTTAGAACCTTCCTTTTTGTGTTGCTGATTTATGTTACTTTCGTTAACTTTAGCTATGTATTGGAGGTGATGATAGAACTAGCAGCGTGTCATTTCTCCCCTGTCCCCATTGTCAAGGTTCTTCTTGGACTTGTGACAGGCTAAAAAGTAAAGGCATTTAAAACCTTCTTTTTCCATTTAGATAATGCTTCACATATTTAGAAACAAGTTTGTGTTTTTTGGGAAATATGTTTTATGTTGCAACTCTTAATATGTTTTCTTGTTTTGCTCAGTTGATCATTCGGTCTCACGAAGGTCCCGATGCAAGGGAAAAGAGGTCTGATTTATGCAATATGGATGAAGGGTACACAATAGATCATGTTGTAGAATCAGGGAAACTAGTTACCGTCTTTAGTGCACCAGATTATCCACAGTTCCAGGTTTGCACACAATAGATTTTTTTTATAAATTATAATACTTCAGAAACATACTAGAATTTGTTTTTTTAGTTACTTTAGAAACATGGGATAAAGAAAATGAAAAGCAATTATGCTGACCATGTCTCGAATTGCAGGCTACGGAGGATAGATACAGAAATAAAGGTGCATATATTGTTCTTGAACCTCCAGATTATGATACCCCGGTTTTCCGTAGTTTCGAGGCTTTTACTCCTAGACCAAAGGTGATATATCATACTCTCTTCTTTATCTTGAAAAAAAAAACTGTGAAGATTTGCTAAAACGTATTGCTTTATGTTTTACGTACTGATACAAAGAGAGTAATTATCCAAATACAATTCTTGAATTCTTTAGAGCCTTTGAATACTGTTAGGAGTTTCTTTATTGAGATGAATTTCATTTACTTTGCACTAAAGACATGGCTACAGATCTTAGAGTGTTAATTGCTGTGACAGAGCAATCCCTACTACGAGCTGGACGTTATGGACTCCGATGGAGAATTGGACATGGATGCAATGGTAAACATTTTCCTGATAAGTTATGCGTTTTTGTTTACTGTTTAAGTCCCTGAATGAATGCTTCTTTTGTATATGAAGCTCTGCAATTCCATTTTTTTTTTTTTGCAGTTCACGTATAATAGTGCCAAGATGTTAAATAATATATTAAAATTATACGGGTCAAGTCTGTTTTCGTAAAAACCGCGGAGCAATAAAAATCACGGAGTTCAAAATTGTCAGGGATGAAAGCAATAGACTTAAAACAACATCAAGGCAGTATTATGCGTAAACAGCCTAACCGTTATACTATCCCCTGATTCTAGTAATCAACAATAACTACAAATAATAAAGAAAGCATAACTACAGCCTAAGGGAACATTCTTACAGATTGAAACCATTATAGGAATTTTTATCATTTCAGTTTATGGTTGGTGATTGTAATAATGTCAAGAGTTTTCAGAACTTATTATTAAAAAAAAGACAGTTTTTCCTAATTTTAAAGGCACTTTCATTGTTCTTGCAGCATCCTAACCCAGGGAGTGAGAGCGAACAATCTTGATCCTGGTGGTGTTTTTGCAATCAATCTCAGACATGTCTGCGGAGGGGGCTGAATGTATTATAATACTATTCAATATTCATTATTATTATGAGCTGATACTCTCCAAATCTTTGGTTGGTAAAGTCAATGTGCATGAATTTGTTTTCGCATGCCTTAGGTTAGGTTAAGTGTCAGTAAATCATTTTTCACTTGCTTGTTGTTGGCATGATGTTGCTGGTAGGTAATTAGTGAAATAACTTATGCTCAAAGGGGCTCTGGATGCCCTGTTGAGTCTTCTTTTTAGACCTTTTTTATGCTCGGTTGAGTTCGCTCTCAACTCAGATTGTTGTAAATCGTTTTCTTCTGAAAAGTAGACGTTGACATTTTGAATGGTTAGTCGAGCTCGTAGAAAAAACGAGAAGTATCTATTAATGGATGCACCATGTAACTCCCTTATGTTTTCATCTTCTTCAATTTCCTTTTGAATTCCAATACTTATTTATTGTAACAACACAAGTTGCAATGGTTCATTTTGAGAAACATTTTCCTCATTTCTAACTTCTTTGTTGCTCGTAAAATTAATTGTTCTATAAGAAGAAATTATCAAGCACAGATGGCCTTTCAGTGATAATATATGGCCTTTTAGTATATTTTCCTCATTTCTAACTTCTTTGTTGCTCGTAAAATTAATTGTTCTATAACTAAAGTCCCCTAATCGGATCTAGTGATAAAAGTTAAATCGCACTTCATGGGTTCGATTCTTATGTGGTGCCCCGAGCCAAAATTCAACCTCTTTCTAGAGTTGCAGGGAATTCAACCTCTCTGAAATCTGAAATG
This sequence comes from Gentiana macrophylla, assembly GCA_026214975.1. NCBI lineage: Eukaryota > Viridiplantae > Streptophyta > Magnoliopsida > Gentianales > Gentianaceae > Gentiana > Gentiana macrophylla. The sequence continues at coordinate 102,326,406 of CM047811.1, forward strand.
TGATACTGTTAACATGCCCATAATTAAAGTTACTTCCCCATTCCCCAATTCTTTTCTAAATGGCAGATACCTGTTTTTTAGAGCATTTTAATATCTTAAAATACTATCCATAACATCAGTGTTCGGCAACACAAAGTGTACATTTATAAATGAGAGGAAAAAATTGCTAATCTTTGACACTTTGAAGGGTGAAATCACTCCACAAATGTGAAGAGAGCTTTGTGATCTCTTAATGCAGGACATATAGCACCTCTGGAAGGATAGTTTGGCAATTAGAGTGGTATTTTACATGCTTTTACATAGAAGTGTCTTTTTTGGAGACACAAACAACTTCATGCATAATCAACTACCCTCTTCAACAGTAAAACCCAATCAAAACAAGCCTAGACAGAATGGAATGTTTTGTATGAAAACAAGTTTACAATATTCAAGTCAGGACATTCTTGCAAACACATTTAGACTTTATAGTACACTAATCTTACACTAATCTTCTTCAAGGTTGATAGAATCTTTAAACTTCCCATACAAAATGTTCTTGAGTTGAGCCATCTGGGCTAGCACCGACGTCTTCTCCTCCTCAAGTCTCTCCAAATTCTTGCTAGTTACCTCTTTCATCTCATCTATCTTACTTTCAACGTCATCTTTCGGCACATGAGCAAAAACTTCACCAATCTGAAAGCGTACTATATCGTCATCGGTGAGGATGAGCTCATTACTTGCATCCTCAAGATTCTCATTTGCTTCCTTAGCAGTCTTGATTTCGTCTTCGAGCTCATGGAATCTGCTGTTTAATCTACCGAATTTGTTTATGTTTTGTTGGTCTTCCCATGTCACCTCAACCTCAGATCCAGATGCCCCAGCCTGCTGCATTTAAAAATGAGGTTGGGACACTACTCAAGAACAACTTCCTGCAATAATGGAGCAACAAGTTCAATCAAAGGTTTGAATGTAAATTATACTGAATAAAGATTGTCTAAAGCAGAAATTCAAATGCAAATTATAGTGAGACAAAAAAAAAAAAAAAAAAAAAAGGCTTCAGATAGTCGATCAAACATCAGTAAAGTTCAGACGGTAATTCCAGAACTTTTGTTAAAGACAATTCATCATCAGCTCAATTTTCAAAATGGATACAAAAAAAATCGTAAAGTGAAAAACATTTTTAATTAGAAAATGTCATCGCACAAAACGGCTCCGAGGATGAATTGGAAAATAAATCCACAGATTCCTATCAGATGCGAATGAAAAAGAATTAATCTTGGTTCAATCATAGCATTACCGGTCAGTGCAAAATCGCTAACGGCAACGTGGCATCGAACCTTTACAAACTCAATTGCAAATGAAATCATTAGAAATCGAAATAATTGATCCCTCGGAATCACATTTCAAATCACGCACAACCAACGGTTCACATAAGCATTTGAATATACGCAAGTATCATATTTAAGAACAACCATACCTGATTCACAGTGTGTGACAGTGAAAGGGTTGTGAGGATGTTCCGGGAAGCAGGGGTGTCGATGAACTAAAATGTTGCGACGGAAGTATATATAAAGAGGTTAGCTGAAACCCTAGACGCGACCAATTGTCATCTGGGCTGGGCGCGGCTGGGCCTCTTTAGTGTTATACTTTTGATAGATTTTATGGTACAACGGTTGTAGGAAGGTTATACCAAGTGGCATATATTAGAGCCTCTCATTTTTACTCTCTTTCACATAATACACTTTTATCGTGTATGAGAGGTTAGAAATGAGTGGTTGTGATGTATGCCACTTGATAAAACCTTCCTACAACGGTTGTATTTTAAAATTTCACTATACTTTTAGTCCGCGACTCCAAGTCATCAAAGCTTTAAGGAAAAACTTTATTCGGACCGGTTCATATCATGTCATACAAGAGTGGTTAAAATATTTATGCGTAGTGGATATATAATATAAATTTTTTTTTTGGGGGGAAATCACCTCGTTTTATTAAGACAAATCCATCAAAGAAGCATATATTACATCAATGAGGGGAAGTGTTGTAATAGTGTCCTAAACTCAATCGGGTTGGACCGAATCCGACCGGGTCGGATCATTTCTACTATTTCTTTATGTTTATACATATGATAAATGCATTTTATGTTATTATATATTTTGTTTATCAATATGAACCAATTTGTGATTGTATATATGATAACGTCCCTGGTGTCAAACTGTGAGAGAGAAATCATAATAGTGATTATGGTTGATGAGATCTCGACTCACTTTAAAAGGTTTGATACTTAAATGTCTCTAGTCGTATGTTCTTTTAAACGGGGCATTAATAGTACGATTAAACTAGCACGTATTGGATGTTTTCTATCTTATTGAAAGTAGAGATAGATCTCGTCTATCAAAGTACTGAGACACTTGGATTGTGCGTGAACGTGTATTAGAGAATGCGTACGTTAGACTAACCCGCTTACTTTATTAAGTGTCGCACTATGTGGCGGTTGTGTAATTATCCTGAGACCGGAGTCTTCATGGCATCACGGTGTGGATTGTCATACTTTGACACTATTGAGGTTTCCCTTAGCCGTGGGACGATCATACGGTAGTGATTGAGTGTGATACTGAAGCATGCGTAGGATTCATGTTGCTCATCCAGAAATCGCGTATCCTATGATTAGGAGTAAATATCTGAAATGGCCTTTTTATAAGAATGTCTTATTCTCGAAAGTATTTGCAAAGTGGAGGTAATATGTTACTTCGAGAGAGTAGGATATCCAGATTATAAGATACGGTCGTTGATGTTTGACACTCGACGTACGACCGTATGGATATAGTAACAGCGATAGGATTCTATTTACACGGTAACCGTTTCACATGAAAGGTAGTAGTCATTGCATTTGACTCTTCCGATGATTGGGGGTCGTGGACGTGTTGCTAGACGCTATCCATGATCGTTAGGTGTGAAGGACATTCGTAATTGCACTATGTGCCTACGGCCAACATATTCGGAAGCCTATCAGGTCACACACATAAGGACATCTAGCGGGATAAAAAAAAAAAAAAAAACATAAGGACATATAGCCGGATTAAAATGCGTTTATAGTGCTAACCAAATAAGGAAAGTTTTATCTCGACTATAAAGTGTTAATGTGATAAATTAATATGGTGATATTTATTTATTATGAATAAATTAAATACAAGATGTTAATTATGTTGATTAATTAAATATACGTATAATGTATGTATGTCGAAATATATTTGTGTATATTGAAACATATGTATTTTGCAAAATAATTAATCACAGCATTATTAATTAAGAATATTCCGGATTGTGTATTAAGATACACTTGAATTGTGTAATTTAATTAATAATATTACCATATATTAATATTAGATATTAATAGATTTGCATAAATTGATTTACGGTAATAAGATAAAAATATATCCAATATGAGATATTCTCAATATATATCTTGAAAAAATATTTAATATAAGAAATTAGATATTAATGAGATAAATCTATAAAAGATATTTTCCTTATTTTATTGGAAATTAGTTTTCTTTCTCATGTATCCATTAGGAAGCTTTCCCAATCAAATCGGGAAGAAAAATGGCGTCCATATTTCCTTTAAATGGGGAGTTGTGCCAACTCTTTTACAACACAATATTCTTGCAATATTTTAATGTGATAAAAAAAGAGCTTCTAGAGGGAGAGTTTTGGGAGAGAGAAAAATGCGGCCTAGCAACTGACTTTTTTCCGGTAGCAATCCAATGGTGGATTCCAGCGAGTTGTTCGTGTGGATCAACGGTAGAGGCCGAACACTTGGGCGGCTTCGTGCAGAAACTACAACCGTTGACAAAGTGACGATCTATTTTAGATCATCAAAGGTATATTCTACGTCTACTTTGCTTAAACGAAGTTGATCTTGGGTTAATAAGAAATAAATTTTAAATTCCGATGCGTTCCCGCGTAGATTTCCTAACAGGAAGAACGCCCCAAGAAATAGCACCCACATCCGCAACACAATACTTAGCAAGAAGGTGCGTCAGGGACATTACCAAAATGTTTAACAAAAGAAAACATGCATTGCATAAAGGAAACCGAGGCTAAAACACAATCCCGAGCTAAGCAACCAAAAAAAGACAAGTCATCCGACGGACGAGATAATGCCTGGATGCAAGGTAAGTAGTCGCTCTCGAAGATAAAAGAAGGGAGGCCCAGCCGTCCTGCCTCTGATAGGGCAGGGAAAATCGCACGCATATCCAGTAACTCTGGTGTGTCACCTAGGTCAATGTGAAATGAATAAGATGCCACAATAGACCCTATCGAATCCCTAAAGAACAATCCGATACCTGAGCCGGTATCCCTCACAAAATCATCTGAATTACATTTCCAGAACCCCGCGGGCGGAGGAATCCAAACAACCGGGTGCTGAACTTCCTCAACCTCATTCTGAGAACCAGCTAACGCCTGGGCATATTTTGCCACCGCTGCTATGGAAGTCGAGATGACTTGGGAGACGTAAACCGGCGTACCTTCAAAAACCGCACTGCAGCGCACCTTTCAAAGGTTCCACAGAGTCATGCAGAACTCAGACATCACTGCCTCTGACAACTACATCACAAGGCCTTCAAAAAATTCTCGAAACCCAGATGAGTGAAAATTAAGCCGATCCCCGAACGATAATGCTAGACAAATTGCCCTGGCACAGTCACAATCAAATAAGACAAGGTAGATAGACTCCCGTTCCCGACCACACGCCAGACAAACACCATCTCCAAGCTGTCGCTCAAGCAAATTCTCCTCGATCGGCAAGCACCCTTGTAAGCATTTCCAGAGGAAGTACTGCACACGAGAAGAATAATTTTTTTTTATAAATATTTAGGGGGAATGAGGGAGAAGGACAAAAATATTTCATCAATTGAGTAGAAGGACAGTCTTTTGAAACTTTTGCATAAAGGACAAAACTATTTATTCACTGTCGAAATTCACTTGTGTTCGAAATTCACTGTTTAAATTCACTCCCGAAATTCACTGTCGAAATTCACTAATTTTCAAAATTCATTGTCGAAATTCACTAATTTTCGGGATTCACTGTCGAAATTCACTATCGAAATTCACTATCGAAATTCACTGATTTCGGGATTCACTGGGGAGATTCACTGATTTTCGGGATTCACTGTTTGTCCTTCTCGCTATAAAAATTATGCAGTTGTCCTTCTCCCTATAAAAAATATGTAGTTGTCCTGTTACTTAAAAATATTCCAGATTGTGTCCTTATCCCTAATTTTCCAAAATATTTATCTACCGTGAATAATAGGTTTATAGAAAATAATAAGTTATAAAATGCTAACGTGGCACTGTAATGGACATTTTAAAAGGTCCATGAGTATGGATGCTCTAAAAGTAAACGTTATATTCTCATCCAACGCTTCTTCGTCCATTAGAGCATCTCCGGTCATGAACATTTTAAGAAGTTTATAATCGTGTTACATCATCAACTTAAAAATATATTGTATAAACACTTTATCGACTATCATAAACTTTTTCTCTCCGCAACATCATCAATTAATAAACATTTAATCCACAATACATTTGTTTTATTCTACTGCACATAAAGCTTTAAGAAAAGTAAAGAAAAAACAAATTTGCACGCTTTTAGGCTGCATGAACCGGTCCAAGAAGTTTAAAACTATTTATTTTTATTTTTATCACAACATGGTTGTAGATGCTCTTAAATAGAGAATATGAGAATAAAAACAACCTACCAAATACTGCATGATATAATAACATACACAATGAATGATACTAAGTACATGGAAACTATTGTATTATCAATAACCAAAAAATATAATGTGTTAGGCATGCATTGGTTCCTATATTGGCATGCCTCTCATCCAAGGGTGATCGAAGATTTTCTCTTTCACGTTTTTGGTAATTAAAATGAAACGTAAGCTAACCTCTTTGGAAGATTAGGTTATTATCGAGAGCTGGGAGGGCTATTCTCACTCAAAATTCATTGGCTTCCCAACCGTCCCACTATATGCAAACCATCAAGCTCCAATCAGGTGTGATCACTCAGCTGGAAATATTTTGTAGAGACTTTTCTTGGGGTGACACCGAAGACGATCGAACGATGCATCTGGTTGCTTGGGATAAAATCTGTCGTCCTTAGTCGTGCGGGGGTCTTGGCTTTCGAAAACTGAAGGAGATGAATATTGCTATCAAAGCGAAACTAGCCGGAACATATAAACAACAAGGATGCCTGTGTATTGAAGTTTTGAAGGCTAAAGCAACATGTTGTTTGAGACTGTGATGCTCAGTTATATCTAATAGTCACATCAAAACGGTATAGAAACAAACGAAAGTCTGCAATAACTTAGTAGTATTAATCCAAGTATATATGGTCTTGACTTTTGTGATTTAATTAAATTTATCATCACGAATTATAGGATAAATAAAATAATATCAAATCGTGATGAGTCATATATAATCGTGTATATATAAGGGACAATTATTCAAAAGACATATAAATACTTTTCTTTAACACGTCCAACATAGTCATCTTATAAAACATTTCCACAGTGTAAGAAGAAGAAGACGGCGAAGCTTAGTTCATCTCGATCTTCTTCTCACCGACGATTCGTCATTTTGTACGGCATCTGCGCTCCCCCGCCCCTCCCTCCTCCTCTCGCCGGATTTCGTATATTCGTTTCACTGATCGTTTTGGATCTAATCTGAAAAAATGGTGGAAACAAGAAAATCTTCTTGCAAGCGTCCTCTTTCTCCCTCTTCCCCTCCTCCTCCTTTACAAAATGTCAAGCGATCCAAGGTTGCCATGGTCAGGGTCTCGCTTCATCTTTTTTTTAGTTTCTTTTTCAAAATTGTGTAAAGATTTGTGTTTGTTTGTGATGTTTTGCTTGTTGGATTTCGTCGCGTATAATATGGTCTATATTGGGTTCTTGATTTAGGCCACCCAAGCACCGTCATCAAGTAGCGATGCTCCACAGGAGGCTATAATAATTACTGACCAAGAGGATATTAGGTCAGATGCGATTGGTGATGCTGCAAATACTAAATTGGTAGATGGGGCTTTGCCCGAGAAATTGCCGGAAGGTCAAGTTAATGGGGATCATCTGGTGCCGCCGGTGGTTTTAGGTAGCATCTTTGCGCAGTTGGCTGTTTCCAAGTTTGATGCTTTATCATGAATTTATCGAATTTGGGGGTTTCTTGATTTCTTTAATGCCGAGTTTAGGTAATTCGGGAGTTGAGGAGAAGAAAACCAAGCCCAGTGACAAGAATTTGACTCGGTGCAAGAAGCGTGAGCTAAAGTGTAATTCAGGAGTTGCATGGGGGAAGCTTCTGTCGCAGTGCTCTCGGGTAGGTGTCGATGATGAATCTGATTATTATCCTCATATTTTATTTTACTTGCAATAAGGAAAATGGTCTTGGAAATCTTTCTTTGTTTTTCTCCTCCATCTTCTTGGACTGTTGGGGAGTATGTTTTCATTGTTGTTTTTCAGCTCAAAGTTGCACTCGGGCTAGTAGTTGGTGAAAGTGAGCTCGATACATTTAGCTTATTACGTATTATAGCTGTGCTTGTATGTGCTCCTACGGAAAACGATACCAGCATTTTTTATTTCTCCAATGGATAGTTGATTTGGATGAAAATTGCATCTTCTGTTCATTTGCTCTCTAGATGCTTCGATTTTTTGGAGGCAGCTGTCTGCTCGGCTCTGTTATAGTTTGTGCTTGCATTGTAAGATTTTTTGTGCAATGCAAGTATCATGTTCTAATAATTTTACTTGTAAGGTATTACTAGAACTGATTGTTCCAGCTTCGGTACCTGTACAGGATACTGTGCATGTTTAGTCTTTGGATCCTTCAACCTTTCAAAGAAGCATTTGACTTTCCTACTTGCGAAGTTTTCTGTTCTTTGTACCTTCGCTGTTTAAATTCTAAGGACTTGGGATTGAAGCACCTACTACCAATCCTATACTGACAATAATGGGTGCTGCTTATCTCATAGAAACACCCATGTTCTCTAGTGTCAAAAAGGGGTTGATAGGGTTTCTTGAAGGCTCTGTGTAAGATAGGCTGGTAAAGTTGGCGGGTAAAACCATTCATTTCCATATGTTAGACCACTTTCATCGAGGTGTCATTACATGGAGTGTGGTATGGGTGGATGTTCTTCAGTTCAGTAAAGCTAGAATCTTGCGTAGACATAAGTATTGTATATATTAGCTACATACATTTGTGTATGTATTCATATATATGCTTTACTATTCTAAAATAGGGTAATACTTCGACTTCTTTGCAAAAATCAAATATAACAAAATAGTGATAAGGTACTGATTAATAAGCAAATAAGTGTAACCTGACAGCCTGTTAAGCCAAATACCTTATCCGGTTTCTGCTGGGGTCTATTGACATCTAATCAAAACACTTGATGGAACAAGGATTTGACAGAGGAAGAATGAAACAATGCTGGGAACAAAAGAAATGGTTTCGTGGGAGGCCGGGGAAGCTTTAGGGTTGGGTATTGGGTAGTATGTCTTTATGATTATTGGAAGCTCTATGGGTTCAGAACTTCCTTCGGGTAGGAGCCTCTTTTATAAGTAGAGGAAATTTCAAATAAAGGACAGGTTGAAAAAGACTGGTTTTCGAACTCCCAAGGAATTTGACATTAAAAATTAAACTCAAATCATTATGTGTTAGACTCTTTCCTTCTATCTTTTTATTTTCTTTTTTGTTCAATTTATTTATACATGATTTTTGTGACAAATCATGTTGTATTGTTGCAATGCTCTTGTGCCTTCTTTTATACAATTACTTGTGGTTTTCTAAGGTTATCTTGTTGATTAAAGTAAAAAAGTTCAGTTTTGTGCTTTAACACATCTTTTTGGTTATGTATCTGGTGGTTTAGGATTACTAAGTTTAATGTATAAAGGACAATGGGATAAAGAGGGTCTATTAAACATGAGCTTTGGGTATATTTGGGTCCCTTAGGTTTTCAAAGTGTGTCATTTGGGACACTATATTCCGGAGACGGCACTAATTGATAAATTTGTGTAACCGTTAAGGTATGAGATGAAGTGTGAAAAATATCTAGCTATGACAATTCATGTTTTGCCATATTTAGAAGTAGATATTACGAGGTTGGCTCAGGCATTCTGCTGAAATTAACTTCTAATACTTTTCTCTTTTCTCTTTTCTTGATTCTTGATTCACTAGACTCCACATGTTATCATGAATCATCCTACCTTTACTGTGGGTCAAGGCTATCAATGCAACTTGTGGGTTGGAAATCCATCTGTTAGTAAATCACTCTGTACTCTGAAGCAAGTGGAGTCTGAGGTATGGATTAATTGTTATTAAGCCGTGTCTCAATATTCTTGCCAGCAATGAGTTTGTATCTTTGTCATGGCTTGCAGATGTGTCATGTGCTTATTTGGTTTCATTTTTCTTTGGTAAAAAATGCCTAGAGTGGACGACCTATTACTTTGCTTGAAACTACTGGCAAAAAAGGTTTTGTCCAAGTAAATGGCAAGGATTGCCCGAAGAAGTCTACTCTGACACTAAATGGAGGTGATGAGGTGGTATTCAGCTCATCTGGTAAACATGCTTATGTATCCTTCAGTGTTTTTCTTTAACTATTCTTGTAGTTCCCCTTTAGTTTTATGCATTCAGATGGTTGAGTATTAAAATGCTCGATTGAGCTTAATGGTGCTCTTGCCGCTACTGATGGAGAATTTTTTTTCTTCTGTTTCTTACTTTTGCTTGTACTTTTAAGGAAGACAGATATTCCTTAACTTTTTTTTATAAAGATATTCCAACAACTAGACAATAAAAATGTGTCTGGTTCGTGTGTTCCATCTTCAATGAGGATATTAGAATCCAATGAAGGACAAATCAAAGGAATGAATTTTGAGGCAGGATCAGGGGATTCCTCTGCTGTTGCAGTTGCATCAACTCTGGCATCTATGTCTAACAGCCAAAAAGAGTTGTCTCATTTTCCTCCAGCACACAATGAGGTTGTACATAACGGTTCTGAAATGCCCATACTTCCTTCTGCACGTGATTTAGCAGATAGCTGCATCATGGATGCTGAAATGAAGGACAAACATGACAATGACGACAGGTTTGAAAAAGGAAACATGGTCTGCCCGCTTTCTCCAAATGCTCCTGATAATAACGTGAGGTGTGGAAGGTTTGAGCTTGAATATCATGATAATGTTGAAACTGGTTCTGTTGATCCAAAAGATAGGAAGGGAGCGTCGGCGGCTACTCAAAGATTTAAGGAAACCATGAAAATGTTAGGTGGATCTTCTGCTTCTGCTAATAACTTCTTGTTTGCTGGATCATCAGCATCTGTTTATAATTCGGGTGCCAGATTTAAGACTATCGATGAACATAGAAAAGACCTTGATGAACAAAGAGCCCGACTTAAGAATGCCACGCCTGTGTCCATATCAACTAAGAAGCAAGCATTTAAGTACGTTTTACAGCAGGGACTGCTTGATCCCAGCAACATTGAAGCATCCTTTGAAAACTTCCCATACTATTTGAGGTGATAATTCTTGTCTAGTTATCAGATGACATATCATTGCATGTAGATTAGTCTTCCCTTTGCATTCTTCCTTCTTATATCTTGACATTTGGTTCTCGTAACTACAAAATTGTTCGCGTATGTGAATTAATACATGTAGATGCATTGGTTGCTTCTCCCTTTTAGGCTCTGTAATTTTCTGTCACAGTATTATTGATGTCACTGGTTCTGTTTATCTTTTCTGAGAATAAAATAAAAGAGGCGGGCGGAGAGGAATACTTTGTTTAATGTAAGAGTTCACAAGTCATTAACTTCTATTTCTAACATCAATTTCCTTCTTTTTTTAATGTTGTGTTGTCCTTGGCTACAGTGAGACAACAAAGAATGTTCTTATTGCTGCTTCATACATACCTTTGAAGTGTAATGAATTTGTGAAGTACGCCTCAGATCTCCCCACTGTCTGTCCAAGAATTTTGTTATCAGGTCCTGCAGGTAGCACTCCCGCTTTCTATGAGAGTTCACTCTCGTGCTATCTTTTGTTTGGTAGGCAATTTAGAACCTAATAACATGTTTGTGTGTGTGTGTGTGTTTCCGTTTATGGTGTTGGTATGAAAAAGAAGTCTTATTAGGATATTGACTCAATGGTTACAAGCAGCGTCACTTTCACTTTCTATGAAAGTTTATTTTCTATATTGTGCTCTTGAATTGGCTGAAGCTTGGCTGCTTTATGTCCAATGATTGGTCAAATTGTCGAAAAAAATCATTTTAGCTGTAACATTATTTGGTGGGTAATTCTAATTTTTCTGTTTGTTTTTATTACCACTTATGTAGGGTCAGATATATATCAGGAGACGTTGGCCCAAGCCCTTGCAAAACATTTCGGTGCTAGACTTCTCGGTGTTGATTCTTTTCTGTTCCTTGGTGTAAGATTCCTTTTGATTTGCTTAAGACCCCCCCCTCTTTCATACCTCCTTTTGTAATTGTAGTTCATGAACATGACTAGGGTTCTGCCACTAAGGAAGTGGATTCTGTAAAAGAGAGCTCAAAGCCTGAAAGAGCCAGTGTTTTCGCTAAAAGGGCTGTCCCTGTATCTTCTTTACGCCCCAAAAAACCTGTTTCAAGTGTTGAAGCTGTAATAACCGGGCCTTCTACTTCACGTCTCCAGGCTTATGTGAAGCCGGTCTCTACTGCAACTTCCAACAAGTATACCTTCAAGAAAGGTAGTGCCTATTTTGTATAATCTGTCATTGTCTTTATGAAATCTTATGAGAGCAGAATGATTTCTTTATAGCATCATATACTTGTCAGATTGTTCACGATGTATGGTTGACAATTTTGTAGGTGATAGAGTGAAGTATGTAGGATCTTCGTCATCAGTCTTTCCGTCTGTACAAGCTCCTTTCAGGTGAATCTTCTTGTACCTTGTATATGTCTTTTCTTACTCTGCTCCATTTGTTGCCAATAAGAACAATAGAAACACTGTTTGTTTTAGTGGCTTTGGATTACTGAGACCAAATGCTTTCAATGCACTCTTCTTTTTTCATTACCACACCGTTTTCTTGATTCTTGTTTATTTTATATTCTCTGTTGCTCAGTACTTCTTATCCTGGTCTGCAGGGGTCCAACTGAAGGTTCTAAGGGCAAGGTTCTTCTTGCGTTTGAGGATAATGTTGCTTCCAAAATTGGGGTAAGGTTTGATAGACCAATTGTAGGAGGCAATGATCTTGGAGGCCTTTGTGAAGGGGATCATGGTTTTTTCTGTTCTGGTAGTCCTTTCTCTGTGTATCCTCAATTTCATCTTCTTATTCGTCTTTTTATTGGCTATTATCAACAATGGTTTATTTGCTCAACGGTGGAATATTTATGTGCAGCTGACTCACTTCATCCTGATAATCACCAGGACGATGATGACATCCTTGCAATTAATGAACTCTTTGAGGTATTGTAGCAGACTCCCCCTCAACTCCCTCCCCCCTTTCCCTCAGGGTCTGAGCCCCCTTTTTTTTTTTTTTTTTTTTTTCCAGTCTGCCATTGCTTTCCTGATTTCTAACGTTGCAGATGCTTGTATGTAGGTTGTTTCACATGAGAGTAAAAGTAGCCCTTTGGTCTTGTTTTTTAAAGAAATGGAAAAATCTATTGGAAGTCCCGAGGTGTGTGCTATGATGAAAGTTAAGCTTGAACGTTTGCCGAAGAATGTTGTTGTTATTGCTTCCAATACCCAGTCTGACGCCCAAAAGGATAAAGTAAGTTTGCGCTAGCAGTTATTGCATGATTATTATTATTATTGTTTCTTTTTTTTGCACTTAGCTGAAATAACAGACTAGCCTAAGTACTTGATGGTCTGGCTGTGTTCCTGTTCATAGGCCTCTCCTGGTGGGCTTCTCTTCACGAAGTTTGGAGCCAATCAAACTGCGTTACTTGACCTTGCTTTCCCGGTAAGGCAATCAATCTACTTTTTTACCAGTTCTTATGTTCATTTTTGTTCAATTAAATGAGAAATTCCTCGAAGCCGGGAGCCAATGTTGAAGATTTTGTATACAGGACGGTCTTGGTAGATTGAATGATAAACGTAAGGAAACCCCCAAGTCAATGAAGCAACTGAGTCGCCTTTTCCCAAACAAAGTGACCATACAGATACCTCAGGTACGTATTATCTAACACTTTTTTTTTAATATTGTATTATTTGGTTTTTAAAAGGTGTGATGTCATTCGTATCTATTGTGGCAGGAAGAATCCATGTTGTCTGATTGGAAACAAAAACTGGAGCGTGATATGGAAACATTGAAGTCACAGTCGAATATCGTCAGCATTCGTACGGTCGGTGATTGTCAATCTGATTATTACGTGTTTTCTTTGATTGCACCATATCAGTATACTTGGTTTTCTTCGTTTTGAATCCCATAGCAGCTTTTGTTCTCTCTCTCTCTCTCTCTCTCTCTCTCTCTCTCTCTCTCTCTCTCTCTCTCTCTCTCTCTCCCCTTGATTTTTTTTTCTTTTTGGTGAATTAAATTCATAGAATAGAATCTATGTGTAGCAAACAATGTCCTCAATAAAGTGTTTTTTTCCTTCTTCAATGCCATGTTCATAGCCAAATTCAGACATCTTAATCTCATATTTTCTTCATAAGTAGTAGTATTCCGCACTCCTGGCTCCCTTCTGCTGCAATACATCAAATAGACTTTGTTCTTGTGGCATGTTTCCTTATTTTGTATATTGCAATGATTAAAGTTGCGGTCCACATGTTATTTCTTAGGAATTTTTCTAATTTATATTTCAATTCACATAGTCACGATGATTAAATACTGGTGGCGGTGCATTGGGGAAGAATAGTGTGAATGGCGATTTTGGCTCTGGTTTTGGTGTGACATCATGTTTTTTCACATTTACCTTCTACTTTTTGTCTTGGTATTAATGCAAAACATAGTTAAGGTATAGGTTTGTTACCACATCCGTCCCGTACTATAAGTCTTTAGCACAAATTGTTTTTTCTAATATTATTAGTCCTTTTAGATATACCAAGAAAGCATTTTTTTATATTTTTCTTCATCTTACCCCTACTTTGATAATCATCCATCCATTTACCTTTACTACTATTGTATAATGTATAAATTATAGTCAAAGGGTATTTTATATGTTTTTGTTTAAAATTTTAGGCATTCATCTACTTTCCTAACTTGTGTGAAAATTTCTAAAGAAGAACATATTATGGGAAGTAGTGGTACAAAGCCAATAACTGGGGTGCATTTTTTTTGGACAAATTTCTCCTTCCAAATCGACATTTTCTTAATTATAGCTGTCTCCGTGTATTGGGGTTGTTGCTGTTTTTTTTTATTGCATCTTTAAGGTCTTGATGACAAGGACTTGCTAGATAATGTCTTTCGAGACTTTTTGACGAGGCCTTACCTCAGATCTAGATGATATCTTTGGTTCTTCTTGCCAAATTTCATCGCAGCTAAACTTGGCTATCCTAGCTCCCTTCGAACTTAGATTTCAAGGGCTTCTCCATAACCTGGCCCAACCAAGAACTCTTGTGCGCTTTTTGTTCTCACTGGATTATAGAGAACTTGATTCCTGATTCCTTTGAATAGTAACATGCACTTGCAGAAACGAGTGTTACTGGGATTTTTCCATCCGACAACACGGGAAACATTGATTTTCCTCGATGCTGTTCCCATTCCACATGATAACTATGTATCTTGGTTTGAACCTCTTAGACCAAATTAGTTCAGTTTGCAGATCATGATGTAATTCTTTTCTTGGGTAACCATTTTAATTTACTGACCTCAAAGCTCGTATGAGGATCAAATACCTTCCTAAACTTGAGCTTCCTTGTGCCTTATGGGTCTAATTATCTGTATTTGCATTTTCAGGTTCTAAACAAAAATGGGCTCGAGTGTACCGACATCGACAAATTATGCATTAACGATCAGACCTTGACAAGTGAAAGTTAGTAGATATTACTGAGGCTGAGTATTTGAGATTCTTTTCTTCATTGGTATGCTGAGCGTCTTTTTTTGGTTTGTACTAGATGTGGAAAAACTTGTTGGCTGGGCGTTGATTCATCATTTCATGCATTCTTCTGAAGCTTTAGATTCTTCTGAAGCTTCTGCTAAAGATTCAAAGCTTGTTATTTCGACTGAAAGGTAACAGTATCTTCTGTTTTCCTATAACCTGCCTTATTACATTTGTAACTACACATAAGCCTTATACACTCTAGGTAGGGTTGGCTATATTGATCACATGTGTCCACTGTGCTGTCATTGATCATATGATCAGGGAGAAATTGTTAATAGATTTCTTGCTTATTTGCAGTATTAGACACGGGCTTAACATTCTAGAGGAATCTCAAGGCGAAACTAAGAGCTCGAAGAAATCCCTCAAGGTAGTAATCTTGTTTGTATTCAGTTGATCGTCTATGCTTCTTCCTTTTTATATCCTTCTTTCTTTCTGATTTATCATGGACTGTAGGATGTGCTTCACAAAATGAACTTTAATGTCTGCTTATTCCTGTTAAGCTATGTAGTCTTACCGTATTTACATTATTAATGGCAGGATGTGGTTACTGAAAACGAATTTGAAAAAAGACTTCTTGCTGATGTCATTCCTCCCAGTGATATTGGCGTTACATTTGACGACATTGGAGCATTGGAAAATGTGAAAGATACTTTAAAAGAATTAGTAATGTTACCTCTGCAAAGGCCAGAGCTATTCTGCAAAGGACAACTTACTAAGGTTTAGTGGTTTAGCCTTAAAATCAAAGATGGTTACTAAGAGTTGATGTTCCATATTTTCTCTCTTCGGATTTTTTAAATATTGGTACCATTGGCAGCCTTGCAAGGGGATATTGCTTTTTGGACCACCCGGTACGGGCAAAACAATGCTAGCTAAAGCTGTTGCTACAGAAGCTGGTGCCAATTTCATGAATATATCGATGTCAAGCATCACCTCAAAGGTGTTTTCCTCGCAACTTGCCTGAAATGGTTGTTTAGTTTATTTGTTTGTTTTGCTTTTTTTTTTATAACCTTTTTTCTTCTCTCAGTGGTTTGGAGAAGGAGAGAAGTATGTTAAAGCAGTCTTCGGGCTTGCCAGTAAAATTGCTCCTAGCGTTATATTCATTGACGAGGTAAGTACAAAAATCTGAAGAGATGGTCCCCAGCACCTCATTTAAAGATTTACCTTTTGTTATGGTTCATTATGACCACCCCCCACACACACACACACACACACACCCTTTATATCCAATGAATTCTACTCCTATTGGATTGGTCTTTGGTAAGTTGGGTATATGACTGCCAATTAGGAACCAAGTGTTCCTTTATTGATGTAATGAATGATTCCCAGCGGTCTTTAACCACGCCCAGGTGGTTTGTTGGTAATATGCCCTGTTTATGTGTAAGCTAAGTATTAGCTTTTGTCATCTATAGAAAACTTACTTGTATCCAGGTTGCCCCTAAAGTTTTCTTGTGGGGTATGCTCTTTTGAGTTTTGAGAATTATCTTATATGAAGAGTCTTGAATGTGTTGTTATAGGTTGACAGCATGTTAGGAAGACGAGAAAATCCTGGAGAACATGAAGCTATGCGGAAAATGAAGAATGAGTTCATGATGAACTGGGATGGTCTGCGAACAAAGGACAAAGAAAGGGTATTGGTACTTGCTGCAACCAATAGGCCTTTTGATCTTGATGAAGCTGTCATTAGGAGACTTCCCCGA
Source organism: Gentiana macrophylla (assembly GCA_026214975.1). NCBI lineage: Eukaryota > Viridiplantae > Streptophyta > Magnoliopsida > Gentianales > Gentianaceae > Gentiana > Gentiana macrophylla. Next base: position 102,343,137 of record CM047811.1, read on the forward strand.
AGGCAAGTTTTTTTTTTTTGTCATCATGGCTTTGGTGCTTACAAGTTTTTGTTAATGGGCCAGTTTCTTCTTGTTCCAGGTTGATGGTGAACTTACCGGATGCTGCAAATAGAGAGAAAATTTTAGGAGTCATATTGGCCAAGGAGGAATTGTCCCTTGGTGTTGATCTTGGTACCATTGCTAATATGACTGACGGGTATTCAGGAAGTGACCTCAAGGTTTGTCTACTGATTCTTTTTGGTTTTTAATTCCTGGATTTGTTGTGTGTTGTCTATGGCACAAAGGAATGTTAATATCATTGGGATTAAAAAAAAAGTCTAATGAAAACATATTTCGGACCAGCGGTAGTTGCATGTCAGCGAATTTCGGAGCAACTGGCATTCTATTACACATTACGCCTTTTGGTTTACCCTATGTGTATGCGTGTGTATTTTGGGGTGCGTTGAGGAGAGACAATTTAGGTAAAGTTTGTTTTTGCTACCCGGGGGTTCTTTTTCATTTCCCTTTTGAATGTTTTGGGGTGCGATTGGCTTTCACTGTTTTGCTTACTTCACTTAAGTTTTCAGACTAAAAAGCAAAATTTAGTGTGTTACAGTATTTTTTGTTAGATATTTTAGGGACTGATATTCCCAAGTCATACGTATATGTGTATAAGACTTGGAGGCAATATGAAGCTTTTGTGAAGACCTTTTTAGCCCCCATTTATATATAAAAAAAACCTCTTTAGTCCCCTTTTGAGGATTATTTTAGTTGCTTAATATGTTTGTCTCCTTTTTGCCTCAGAATCTGTGTGTGGCTGCTGCTCATCGCCCGATTAGAGAGATCTTGGCAAAGGAGAAGAAGGTGAATGGACTATAATTCTCATTTTCTGTATATGCATATCTATATTTTTTTTTTCCTTCACGGTTTTTCGTTTTGACGTTAAAATGTTATGCTGATATATACTCTTTTTCCCCGAGTGCATTGGAGTCAGACTGTGCACCCTTTCCTTGCCGAGTTGTGTCTTACTTGTGGAACTATTTGATATTTGTAGGAGAAAGAGTTGGCAATGGCAGACAACAGAGACATGCCCGCTTTACATAGTAGTGTAGATATAAGGCCTTTAAATATGGATGATTTTAAGCATGCTCATGAGCAGGTAACTCCTCTCTCCCTCCCACCCCCAAGAATTCATCAGAAGGCTTTTAAATATGCTTCTTTCTTTATTCTTCGTTTTGTCGTGAACTACAGGTATGTGCAAGTGTGTCATCGGAGTCAGCAAACATGAATGAGTTGCTCCAATGGAATGACATGTATGGAGAAGGTGGATCAAGGAAGAAGCAAACACTAAGCTACTTCATGTAATAGACAGACAAAAAAGAGAATACCAACCAATCAAAGGCTTGTATAGCAGCAATTTCCTTTTGTTTTTCTCTCCCTATTAACTGTTCAAAAGCCTCCTTTTCTTTTTGGCAAGAAAACTGTTCATTTATTAAATTTAATTAAATGATGTGGTATATTTTTCAGCAAATAATATTATAATCCCAGGAAAGTCTTTCTAGGTTTGTTTTTGATGTCTTGAATAACTGAATGAATGTAAATTAGGGGTAAGTTGAGGAAATATGTTTGTAAGTGCTCTCTTGATATTGTAGATTTGCTAAAACGACTTGTATTTTTAAACCTTGCTCCAATGTTCTCCCACCCCAAATTCACCGAAGCCTTCTCATTACGCCAAGACACCGAAAACAACACATCTTCATCACTTTCCTCAACAAAATTCAACACTTTTTCCGGAGTTACAAGTACTAAAAGAACCAACATATTCCCATTTTCAACAACTATTGAACGAAAAAGAGAGCAAAGCACAATATGGATCTACCTCAACCCGATAATGTGTCGAAATACCCAAAATTTTTCTTTTAAGTTTTTACGAATACACAATCAAAATGGGCCACGAAACGCACAATGTATTGAAGAATCTATTAAAACTGACCGACAAGATCGCTTGAATTAATGTGTAAGAAAAATTGGCGATGGAAAATGAGTGATATGTTGAAAATAGCATGAAAAACACTATTCTTTTCTTCATATGATCGGAGGAATACAAACTACATCTAGATATCTTTTAGCCTTTCACTATAACAGCTAGCGATTTTCCACAACTTTTCCCTTCGTTCTTTGGTCACTTTCAAGACTGAAGTGAATCCAGATTTCTCAAACCCAAAGATATCTACAATAAGGTCCACAGTGACCTTGACTTCTTTTCCATCGACTTTGATGATATATGTGAAAATATCATCTCCACGGGAAAATTGTGTTTCATATTGGAAGAATTAAAACACAACAAAAGGACAAAAAAAAAATTGTATTGGGAAATTCCAGAATTCATTTTATGAATACATAATACTACCAAGGCTATAAAATGTAATCATTACCCTACAGTCAGAAGAAGCGTGTACATAAGTGCATATAAGTATATATGTTCTACAATTCGGGTTCAGAGCGGAGTTTCAAGACAATAAAGAAGTGGTGCTTCTTTCCAACTTGGTAGCTCATTCCGGATAAGAGAGTGAATGGCTTTCAAGCCAGCGAAGGAAAGAAAGCTAAGTAAGCATCCAACTCTGGTACTAGCAAACGATGACTCAGGAAAGTAAGTGACGGATAAGGGATTAGTGAGCGGACGGTGCTGCCTTAATACCAAAGCCGTTGTTGCTAAAGTAGCTTCTTAGAAAGCGAAGAGATGTGACGATGTAGCAGTTTGAGAATAAGATATATGACTACTGCCCAAAGCTTCGCCTTCCTCTAGCAGTCTCTCATCAGAATGGAAACCTGCACATGTTCAAAGCCCAGGTGAATCATGCAAATCACGCATTAAAACTGGTTGTTGCCATTTTGCCTCGTACTGTACTACGATATATATATATATATATATATATATATATATATATATATATATATATATATATATATATATATAAGGGCTTGGTCCACATGAATTAGAGTACTCACTATGGCTTAGTCTTCCACGATGTGAAAAGGATGTGGTATCACATATTTTCTCCTATAGCTCAATTAAGCACATTGTGGTGATACATGGTGTGGGAGGTGAAGTGGTTCTATACACATCCACTCTCACATTTTTTTTTTTAAGTGTGGTAACATGAGCTATAGTAGTAAACAAATGTGTTGTATTAAAATATTAATAAAAGTGTGTCAACTTTTTGTTCACAATACAACCACATCCACTTTGTCATAGTGGATACTCTTAAGGGGCAATGTCTTTGTTGAGATTCGAATTTTTTTTGTATGAAAATGATGTGGTTTGTTGTTGGAAAATGTAAAATACCACTAATGCCCCCGGCAGATCTTTGGATTTGTTTCGGTGTCCGCACTTCATTTTTTTTTTCTCTTTAAGATCCACCACTGTAAATATATATACTACTTCCGTTCCAAGATATAAGTCATCCTACACTTTTTGTTTTGTCCCACAATATAAGTCATTCTACATCACCAATGCAACATTTATTAATCTTTTCTCTATCTTACCCCTATCAATCAAACCACTTTTCATTACTTAACAATTATTGCATTAATAATAGTCAAAGGATGTTTTCGACATTAACCATCAAATTTATGACATTCAACCACTTTCTTAATCTGTGTGAAAACACGGATGATGACTTATATTTTGGAACGGAGATAGTACTTCTTTGAAAACCATGATTACCTTATTATAATTTCCTGGATCCGCCACTGCGTAAACCAAGCTACCGTCCATCATGGATGACAGTTGTTGAGCATTGATGTCGTGGCCAATGAAGTTTACCACATATTGATTTAGAGGGGCCTATCATGGAGCACATATCCAGGCATCATCATTGTAGTCGTTACTATCGTGGAGTACTTTCTGCGTGAAGTCCGGTATGCTCGCTTTACTAGAATGTAACTGTTGTCTGAGCTCGAAAACAACATGCCTTGTATTAAATATAAATGATCGAGGTGAGCCTTCACTATGTCGGCAATAAAAGACTATAGACGTTCTACGTCATGTCGATAATATAGGACAAGACGACCTAAGACACACATGTTTTTAATCCTATCAGGATTCGAACCCAGAACGTCCGGATTTTTTTTAAATTTTTTTTTTAAGGGGACAATGCCCCTTAGAGCAGCCCTAATAAGAGAGTTGTAGACATATTCTCTTACACTTTTTGTTAGGATAGAGTATTTCTTTTAAGAAATAGAAAATAACAAGAGCAAAATAGATCAATTTTTTTGGAGATTATCTCTCTCCTTATCTATTTTTAGAGAATAGAAGAGACAATATTCTACAATCCTTTTACATTAATCACTATTACAACATCACATCACACAATAATTATCTCTATAATCCTTCTATATTTATCTTTCACTTATCTTTCGCCACGTCAACCCAACATCAACTATCAACAAACTTATCTCAGAATTAGCATTAGGGCCGCTCTTACTTTAAAAATCGTTTTGATGGTGAATCGGGTAGAGACGTACAGTCGGAGAAAGGAAAAGAAGTTCCAATGCTTCGGCTAGACTCAGACGACGACGAGGACATTGAGACGGAGGAGTTGAAGGAGCTTCTCAGAGATGCCTTTGGTGAATCCTCAGACGACGAGGAAGCTCAAGTAGAAGAGGAGTTGGATGATCCAAGCAGCAGAGCCGGACGAGTGACAACCTCTGGGGATTTCCTTGTCGCCAATTGGGAGAGAATCAATCGAATCAAAGGCTTATCGTTGTGCAGGGACTTTCTATCTCCTGATCAACAATCTCAATTGCTGTCAGCAATCCATCAAGGTGCTTCTTCTTCTTCTTCATTTGTCTAAATGTTTGCTTCCTTTCTTACTTGCTGGCCTGTATGTTCACTTCAGTGATTTGTCAATAGTCGCTCTTTTTAAGCTGCAATTGTTACAGATGCATTTTTTTAATTGGAAGGGAGATAACAATTAGAAGCCAGACAATTTGAGTGATTCCATATGACCCTTGCATCATTTTCTTTTTAATTTTATGCAGATGGATGGTTCAGCAAAGCTTCTGTGAATCAGGTTATCATATCACATACTCTGGATTTTTTTTTTAATTGATTGCTCGTTAAACATGGTCAGTGCTCCCTTCGACTGACTTAACTCTGGGTTTCAAATTTTGTTTGGATGGCGTTAATTTGTTGTATGTATGGCATAATTTAAGTATTATAAGCCTTTTTACTACAATGCTAGTACATGACATTACCAAAGTATCATGAGTGTTATGCTCCCATTTCAGAACGGTGGGCCTGTGGCTATTACATAGTTATGTCTGATTTCGGAGTATATTTACAGTATTATTCAATTGTAGGAATTTTTTGTTAGGTTCAAGCCATAGCCATGGGAGACTGGTTCAACTACATTTAATTATGATAAGATACTTGGTTTCAATCTCTCGAATGACCGACCATTCTCCTTGTTTGGCTTCTGATAGATGATTAGCATGAACATCTTTCAAATTGCATGCCTCTGCAGGCTATGAGATTTGGAGATCTTCCAGGATGGGCTTTAGAACTCTCACACGCTATACGGGAAGTGATTTTCCTCAGTAAAGATAGCTTCGAGTCAAAGGATATAAAAGTTTGTGACAATGAAGAAGAGCCTGATCTGTTTCCATCAGATATATTATGGAGGGAACCGCTTTTTGATCAACTTATTGTTAACAAATATGAACCAGGTGAGGTGCGACATTTTTTCAACTATCGTAACTCATTTTCTTACAAATTTTTAACACATGTAAATTAATCAACAACTGTTGACATGAACTGGGGAATTCTTGAAATATTGTCTGTTGTGCCTAATTGATTGTGTCTGTCATATACAGGGAATTTGTGCACATGTTGATCTTATGCGTTTTCAAGACGGAATAGCTATTGTCTCGTTGGAATCATCCTGTGTGATGCATTTTACTCCAGCTGAGAATGAAGATCTCGGAGATGCATCGTCTGCTAAAATCCCTCTGCTATTGACCCCAGGGTCTCTGGTATTGATGTGGGGAGAAGCAAGGTATCTATGGAAGCATGAGATCAATCGGGCACCGGGTTTTCAAACTTGGGAAGGCCAAGAAATCCATCAGAGTAGGAGAATATCTGTTACTTTGAGGAAACTATGTTGAAATGTAGAATCTTTTTTCTTAGATTGGCATAATTTGGTTACATATCTAAGTCACTTTCAATGCTCGCGACAAATCTTTAATACACAGGCACTGAAGATTTCACTTGTCGGGGATACCAATTACCAGGTACACTTGCAATTGTTTGGAATATGTTTCTCTGGGTTATCATTTTCCACCTTTGACAGTGTCACTTGTAAACTTTTGTTAAGTATACTAGTTTAGGTACTGTCTGGGTCTTTGTGCCCCGCCCCCCTGCCCCCATCTCACCCCATCCTATACATTAAGTAACTGATATGAATCGTAAATCAAACTACTGATCCGTAGTATGATATCCCGGGTTCAAGCACGAGTATGCCAACCTCAAAGCCCTCTAGAGGCTCGGACAAAGTGTAATGGTTGCACTTGATCGATGGTTTCATATGAATCGAGAATGAATGGGATTCGACTCAAATACTAATCAAATCCCAAATAAGCCGTTCTGCTCTCAAGCATTTCTGCTAGACTTGTTAGTTCGTGAGCAGGTTCAAACTCTAAAATTCACCTAAGAATTGTATCACATATAATTATTAGATTTTATGTTTTATTATGCTTTGAAAAATAGCTGTTCTTTTGAGATATTTACTTAAAATGAATGTCAAGACTATTTTGTATTTGTCAATTTTATTTTGCAACAAAAACATCTGAATCAACTCAAAACAAGCTTAAGTTTAGTTTGAGCTAGCCTTGAGTTTAAAGATGCCTATGATTAAGCTTTAATTTGATAGTCATGTCAAGTTCGTGTTTGAACTCAAGTTTAGAAACTTTAAAGTCATCTCGAGGAAGGGGATTCTCGAACGTGGAAAAGGATCCAATCCAATGAATTCGAAAGAATTGAAAGAGGAGCCGTATGAGGTGTAAATCTCATGTACGGTTCGATAGCTCATATTCAACTCGACTTGATCATTTGCACCAATTCTATCTTACATTTTTTTTTTTGAGAAGTCTCTATCTTACTTTTAATTTATCAACGATCCAACTACATTTAATTATTTTATAACTATTACATTCTTAAAAGTCAATGATATTTTAACCATTTCTTTTAAGTTTATGATAATGAATCACTCTCTTAATCTATATAAAAATACTCAATATGACATATATTTTGATTAAAAATAGTATTCCCTATCCCAATTTGTTTGAGACATTTTGGAACTCAAAATATTTAAGAAGACCTTATTTAATAGGTTGTCTGATCATTTGAAACATGACTAATTTATTTTTTTAATCCTTTTTTATGTGTAGCGTCACTTTCATTTTATATGCACATTGAGGCAATTTAGACAATTAAAACAAAAACTTTGAGTCTAACTAGAGTTATATGACTAATTTTAGATCAACCATAAATGGAATAGTCCCAAACAAATTGGAACGGATGGAGTAACGCTTTGGGGGTTATCTGTTAATATTGATTGATTTATGTAAATTATAATTACAATCAATTATTACTATTTTTTTTTTAGGAACATCAATTATTACTATTACTTCATTCATTCTTTCTCGTTCTTTCTCACATCAATCATTTCTTCATCATACAAATTTAAAAAAAAAATCTCAATTATCTAATCATTATTTGATTTTATTCTTTTAATTTTTCTTTGTCTTCTATTTTTTGTCTCTTTGTTTTATTCTATATTGTTATAGTTTCTTTTACCTAGGTTGTACTGCACGGATACGCAGATACGGATACGCGGACATGGACACGGGCACGGGATACGAGAGTTTTGGAAAAACATAAGACAAAGTGTGGGGATCAAAATGTAAATATTAAAAATATAAGGACTATAATGTAATTATCAAATACTATAAGCACCAAATGAGCGGGGTGTCTCATTTGGTTCAAATGAGACCAGGTCTGACTTCCATGGGTATGTAGATATTTTTTCTTAAACGAAACTATGTTGTTTTGGATGGAATGTGTCCAAAATCTGGTAAAAATATCCAAAATCTAGGAAAAATGTCCATGTTTCCGGACACCGTATCCGACTCGCGTATCCAATTTTTTTGAAAATTCAAATTCGGCCTGATGCCGTTTACGCCGTATCCGACGTGTGACCGTGTCCGACACGTGACATGCTGCCTGTATGGAGTGCCCGTACATCATAGTCTTTTACAACATTTTGTTGTTTTAACTCACATTGCCCGTGACCCCCTTTTAAGAGCTAGCCCTTGACCACTTTAAGAACCGTGAAGTCCTTTTTATCTTTACTTTTACAGAACCGTGAGTGAATCTCATCAGTTTTGATGCTTTTCTTTTATCCAACAGTTTTTGACCGATTCCATTCTTTTATAAAAGGAGAATCGATCTCTTGTAATGTATGTAGGGATGAGCCACACCACAATAATCTTGTGAAAATTAAAGAAAGAAAACAAATTGACAGAATTGAAAATAATTGTTTGAGGAATTGAAAAGCAGAGGATATCGGAGCTGATTTTGCGACGCCATTTCATGCAACATGTTCTCGTGGGATTTAGGTTTAATCTCTAACCTTCCTCAGTTTATTGTTCATTCATATTTTTTTTTTACCGCAGCGAACTAAAAACAAATGTGTGTTAAATGATAGCCCATAGACATGGTAAAAATGTGCCTTTATTTCTTGGACTAAATTTTTTTTAACCCTTGCAGGTAGCTTACGTGAACATAAGCTTGGACATTTTGTTCCGTTGAAATTTTACAAATATGCATCGTATCCGACTGATTTTCCCAGTATAACTTGGTAATTTGCTTTTTTTTTCCTCCAATCATATGTGTTGCTTTTAGAGAGTAGAATTTCACTAAGAAGGTAAACGCTTTGTGGAGCAGAATGTCTATTGAAATTCTGAGAAGATAAATCTTTTTGTAGAGATAATAGATATGAATGAATCTAAAACTCGTATAGGCGACTTATTGATTGATAAATGATCTACCGTGATTATTAGTGTTTCTACTAATAAAGGGAAAAATAGTCATCGTGCAGAATCTGCTGATTTGAGAACAATTCCACACAAGATGATTGAAGTCGCAGCGGTAAGAGAAATTTTGTTGCAAATCGTGACTGTCTGGCTATCGAGAGACACATCCACGATTTTGGATTGCTGCGTATTTTGTGTGCCTGCATATAATCAACTGAGTTTGCAAATTTTGATTGATGCTTATAAACAAGATGGACATGCATATTTGCCGAAGATGATAAAGGAAAGAAATGGAAGTGTGACAAGATAAAGCGGACAAAACAACGAGTTGAGGAATTTGATCAACTGTGAAAAGTCAAGAAAACACGACTAATAAGAGAATGAAATGGGAACAAAGTTGGGAAGAAGGCCATCCGATCTTTAAGTTTTTGCAGCTTTTTTATTGTACCATTGACGAAACAAAAGATACTTTGTAATTTCAGTGCTTATAGTTGTAGTAAATATATTATAACTTGTTGTTTATTGCTGTTAGATTCAAGGACGGAGCCAGGAATTCTTCTTTGGGTGGGCTATGGACTATCTATGTATTGTCGGATGGGCTCTATTAAGATAAATGACTGTGTTGGATCATATTATATAGATTTTTGATGTACCAAAAATAACAACTGGGTGGGCTTAGCCCCCCTCAGCCCTCCACTTGGCTACGTCTCTGTCTCTGGTTAGATTCTTTTAACTTGTTGTTCTGTACATCAAATAGTGGAAAACCTGCAATGATATTCAGTTTGTACCGTGACCCTCGTTTCCTACTTATTTTCTAATTTGATTTTGTTTTGTTGAGATATCCTTTGCAGTACCGTATGTATATTCCAAAATCACTCATAGGGAGAAACCTAGGCAGTGATGTATTGTGAGGGATGAAAGAGAGGAAAAAGGTCACAGATAGTGTCCACTTGGTGCAGAGAACAACAAAAAAAAATCTATAATTATGAGTTTGTAAATGGTCTTTGTAAATTTTTGTTTGTCTACAGAGTTGACGCAAAATGCTGTTGATTATGCAAGGATTTTTTCGGCCGAATGTTTTGCGTTTTTAGGGCTAAGTTTTGTTTTTTATGCTGTTTATAATGTAAAGATTTTTTTTGGTTGTTGAAATTTTCAGGGAGTGATGCAGCAAGATGAGTGAGCATATATACATGGAGACAATATATTCCGTTCCCTACTACGTATGCGTATGATGTGTATGGCACTTTCGTACGGATGATCCGGATTTAGATCCGGATGCCTCATCATAATCCAATCATATGTGTTTCTGAGGAAGTAAATCTTTTTTTTTTTTCTTTTTTCAAAAAGTAAATATTTTTATAGAGCAGAATTTCTGTTGTAATTCTGAGAAGGGGAATGTTTTTGTAGAGCAGAATGTCTATTGAAATTCTGAGAAGGTAAATCTTTTTTGTAGAGTTATTAGATATGGATGAATCTAAAACTCGTATTATCTGAAATTGTGTAGGGGACTTATTGATTGATATAGGTTCTACCATGATTATTAGTGTATGATGTCAATTGTTGTGAATATAGCTTATAACTTGTTCTAGTAAATATAGCTTATAACTTGTTTTTTATTGCTATTAGATTCTTTTAAGTTGTGTGATAAATTCCAACTGCCAGCTTTTGCATTTTGGAAATAGTGATTCTGATGCGAGGACTTCATATTATAACACACCGTTAGATTATTGCCACGTGTACAAAAAATAAACATTTTTGTGTTTTTCTACATATGACAGTTATTCGTCGGTCCGTCCTAATATGAAGTCCATGCATCAGAATTTTCCTTTGAAAAGGCGGTCGTCAAATCATACTGGTTAAGTGCTTCCCAGAATGTCGTTGATTTCTTATTAGATAAATATGAGGATTTTTAAGTGCCTTACTGGTTATAAATATACTTTTAGGACTGCGATGTCGCAATAGTAGTCATCATTAATATATTTGGAGAAGTAATGAGATGGCGATATCATGCTTCATTGCTTCAGCCATTTGCTTAATGTGATGCCAATTAGTTAATTAGTTGTGTAACGGTAATACATTTGTTCTATTGAAATTTTACAACTATAAAATCATATCAAACACGATTTATTATGTGTAGCTTGTTAAGTAGTATTTTTTGTATGGTTTTAATGATTTATCAAACTTGTAATCTAATACTTCCATCAATGAATCTCAGTCAAGTGTAAGGATTTCAAAACCTTGAAATTTTATTGCGAGTACGGTAGTTTTGGACTTTGCATTAATCATGGAAGTTTGAAAACAGGAAGCCATTGCAGTTGAAAGCTTGAGGAGAATAAAAGAAGTTGAAAGCTTGGGGAGGACAAGAAGAGTTTGTAAAATTGAAGTTTGATAAGAGGAAGCCATGGAAGTTGAAAGTTTGAGAAGATGAGGAGAAGAAGAGTGTGACGTCCCGTTCCCGGATACCGAGTTCTTATCCGGAAAAAAAAAAACGCTCGGCACGTATAACATTAAATGCATCTAACCGTATACATAAGCATACATCATTGTATCACGAGTAAGCAACACGGAAGATAAAATGACTCGGGTAAACCATACAAGGATCTAAAACGAGAATCAATGTTGTCCGACTAAAGAAAAAAATGTAGCTTACAACGTACGAAATCAAAAGGAAACTTGTCTTACAACCCAAAAGGGAATTATCTTACAACATGAGTCTTAAAAACAAAACAAAATAAGTGCACCAAGTCTTCAACAAAAGTACAAGTCTCATGATATAAAAACAGAAATAAAAGCGTATTGAGATCCCAAAGCATAACATAGCTCATTCAATATCTTCAAAATCATCATCGTCATCCTGCGGATCTTCTCGGGAAGGGGAAGAGGAAACATACAAACATGCAAAAAGGGTAAGTACATAGCGTACTTAGAAAGATGTATAAGCTATTGAAAAACGGGTTTTATAATGAAAGGAAAGTAAAGACGCTATTATTAAAGGTTATCTGTATGTAATAGACACAAATTCTAAAGATCACTTCATGCTCATAACATATTGTGAGGCCCCTATTTTGTTTCTAGTTTAGCTTATATTTGTTACATCCACCGATAAATTGTGCTTTGCATTTTCATTTGTACACCACACAACTTTCTTTTCTATTCATTTTTTTCTCACTCCCAACTTCTTAAATTTCTACTTTCTTCGCATACACCTTCTCCAGAAAAAAAAAAAAAAAAAAAAAAAAGGCGGTGGGAAAATTGTGCTTTGTTTTTTTTTGAAAGGATTCAAACAATGGGCGGGACCGCCTATAAATGGGCGGGATTATGAGCGAAACCGCCCAACTAAGGCTGGTTTTTTAATTTGTAATAAATGGCTATATAAGTAGTCACATACTAAATATGCCATTAAATCTAAATATTTTATATTATTTCCTAAAATAAATATTAGGAGATAATATACAATTACTTAAATCAAATCGCTATAATAAAGTAGTTAAGTGATTTGATTGATTTGTTATTAATGTCAATCTTCTATATATGGTTGAAATCAATCAACAGTCTAAACGCATTAAATGCAAATCATTCAAGAGTCTGAATGCATTAAATGCAAATCAATCAAGAGTCTGGACGCATTAAATACAAATCAATCAAAGACACTCATCCAGCACTATAAATAAGATGGCCTTAGTCATTTGCAAAACACCCAAAAAAACAAAAGAACAAAAAATAGGAGAAAAAGCATAGATCGTCTTCAAGCCTCAAAGATCTCCCAAGAATTCCTCAAAGTTCTTCAAGAAATCCAAGAAGAAAAGAAGACCTAAGAAGTCACAAGCCTTCAAAGGCGGCTTCCATATCTAAAAGCCACAAGCCTTCAAAGGCGGCTTCAAGATCTAAAAGCCACAAGCCTTCAAAGACGGCTTCAAAAGGCATCAAGCATCAAAAGCCAAAGCCTTCAAAGGCATCAAAAGCCAACGCCTTCAAAGGCATCGAGCATCAAGCAATGTTCGAAGATCTGTCAAGGAAAAATTGAAGTTCTTCAGGAAGATGAAGAAGATCAAAGGCTTCAAAGCGCCAAGAAGGAGCGTCTTCAACAATCGAAGATCTTTTGAAAAGTCGAAGTTCTTCAATTAGGAGATTGAAGGTAATACAAAGTATTTCTTCAAATTTTCGTCAAAGTCAAAGCTCTTCCGCCATGTACGGGAGTTCAACAACCTCAACACAACAACAATTGGCGAAGAAGATGGGGAGAAAACATCAAGCCCTCTATTCAACCACCACGGAGAATATTGAAGGAATAACAAAGAAGTCTCCCAGTTATCTCCAAAAACATTCGAAGTTCGTCCGCAAAATCCGGCGTTCTTCAACAAAAGAAGATCTAAGAAGCAACAAATAAGTCTTAGAGTTCTTCAACAATATTTGAAGATCATCCGCCGGCGTTCCTCAACAAATCGAAGATCATCTTCCATATTCAATGTTCTTCAACCAACAACAAGATCATCCGCCATATCCGGAGATCTTCCATAAATCCAACATTCTTCCAAACAAATATGAGAAGTGTTGACAAAGTCCGGGAACAAGTCCCCGTGACCCTCGGAGAACGAATGGCACCCGGAGATCATCTCTCCATGATAAAGAAAAAAATAATAAAAGAGATCAAGAACGAATGGCACCCAAGGTTTCTACCACTTCAAAGGCTGCTTTAAAGGGTGTCGCTCCTAAGGCTGTTGCGGCTTCAAAAGGTGTTGCTGTGAAAGCTACTGTTTCTAAGTCCATTTCTTCATCTCAGGGACGACCTTCTGGCCTCATCACTCGGAGCATGTCAAAGAGTTTGGCCTCCAACTCCTTTTTCCATGGGAAACTTTTGATGGATCCTCGTCACAAATGGCCGCAGACGTCGTGGTGGAAAATTCCACCACCCTGGAGGAGCACATTGCCAACCTCACAAAGGAAATTGAAGCTCTCACGCCGCATGTTCAGAATCAAGACGTGCAAATTTTAAAGCTCGCCAGCAAGCTTGATTCCATTGGAGAAACAAGTAAGACAAAAGAAGTGGTGCATGATGATGAGGACGAACTTGACGTCACTTTCAAAGATCAAAAAGCTTCCAAGTCTTTTTAGCCAACTAAGTGATATAAAGATTTTCCCCCGATGACACAAATCCTATCAGGCTTTTGGAAGAATTCATCAAAGACAATGTTAAAGGGACAGCCAAATTATTTTCAAGCTATGTCAAGAAAAACACTCGGAAGATCGATGATATCAAGATTCCTTCTGATTATCAGCCACCCAGATTTCAACAATTCTACGATGAAGGCAACCTTAAACAATATGTTGCCCACTTCTTTGAGACTTTCACCAATGCTGGTGCATATGACTATCACTTGGTGAAACTATTTACGAGTTCACTCAAAGTTAATGCATTTGACGGGCGTGCCGACCTTTCCCCTGCCTCCATCAATAATTTGGAGCAACTAGAGAAGGCATCTCTCATTTGCTACAGCACCCGTAGAACGGTCAGCATGGTGGAGTTGACCAACTCTCACCATTGGAAAGAGGAAAATGTTGTTGACTACAATAGCAGACGGAAAAGACCGAGTTTCAATAGAAAAGACCAAATTTCCAAGCATTCGGCCATCGAGGTATGCATTCAAGGTAGGCAATAGAGTCTCCGATACATCCTCAAGAGAATTCAACCAATGTGTCAAGCTCTATTTCAAGACCCTTAAAAGAGAAATGAGAAGGAAAAGACTAGAAAATTCACCAAAGCAACTCCAGAAACAAAACACAAAGACTCCATGGCTACAAATGTGGGGATTCCAGGCTTCAAATAGGTCCGGAGGAACAGAGGCCGAATATTCGCAACGAAAAGACAACATCCAACTCTAGAGGAAAAGAAATAAAAGAAGTACCATTTTCTTGATTCCAATGTCCTTTAAAACTTTGATGAGTTTCTTAAATCAAACTCATTGATCTCCCCTCAACCAAACGCCTCAAAGATACCGCAACAGCCAACGAAGGAAAATGTTGCAAACATCACCTCTTGGAGGGATACACTATCAAGAATTGCTTTGTCTTTAAAAGCAATGTAATTTTCCTAGCCAATGAAGAAATGATCTTGCTTGAAGATGAAAAATAAAGCACAAATCAAGTCTCATTGGTGGAGCCGTCACATGGTCATACTATGACCGTTCAATTTGGAACCCTCGATCCTATCAAAGTGCAGGTTGTCGTCATGTGACCAATTGTTGTTGAAGACTTGGCAATTTTTTTAATAAAATCCCCAAATTGTCAATACAAAGGCAAGAGAAGAGGTCCGTTGATGCGGATGATAAATTACGTATTCTTATGGCTCAAAGAACGAAACAAAAGGCAGAACGACATTTCGAGTCTACAAAATCAAAACAAAGTCGCTCCAAATCCACCAAGGCAAAAAAAAGAAGTCAAAAAAAGGAAGCCCATGTCATAGATACAAACCAAGGAGCGGACGATAAAATCTAATGCTTCTCTAAAAGTCATCACATTGATGGGATACATGTCGAAAGTAATCCTTAAAGGACAAAAACGAAGCTTGCCACTGCATACAAGCGTTGTCTCTTGATATGTCATTCTTGATATAAAAAAAAGAAAGCTCTCTCCCCAAAGTTGGGAGAGAGGATGAAAATTCTCCGCAAGAAGATGAGCCATCAATCAAGGACAAAATCACTTGCTCTATCGAGATGAATTTTATGATGACGACATGCTTTTGGCATTCGCATCTCATATTCCTCTGTTATTGGTGACATCATACACTCACAGACAAAAGGTGAATCATATGGTGCTTGATGGAAGAACTTTCATCAAATCTTGCCACTTTGTGTAATGAAAGTGTTAAGAATCTCTATGGATGATTTGAGCAACAGTCACTTGATGATTCATGAATTCGGCAAAGAGCCATTGGATCAACAAGAATTGACGTCTTTATTGATGACCTGTCATTCTACGGACTCTTCCACAGGATTGATGCCAAATCATATTACTGTTAGTAAAAAATATGATAAAACAAACAGAATTGAATGATCTCCAAGGCACGTATAAAACGTTTCTTTAAAGAGAGGTTTTAAGATCTCTCTCAAGATTCAATAGAGTACTACTTCAGAGACACAATATGTTTGTACTGATGATGCTTCTAAAAAAAACTTCGTGTGTGTTCACCGAATGCTGATGTCTCTCTATATATAGACAATGAAAAATATTGTACCTCTTCACGAAAGAATAAACCAGTTCGTCTTCAAAGGATGTGTCCCAATGAACATGCACCACTGAAATGGTGTGTCCTAATGAAAAATCCCTTCTACGAAATGGTGTGTCATTCGCATAGGTTCGTTTAGGTTTCGGGAGCGTTGCCCCCGAGCCCCCACCGGGGGCGCTGCCCCCTCGAACCCCGTTTCTTTTCGGCGACACTTGTCGCACTCAGTGTGCAACAACACATTCAAAACAAAACAAAAAAAAACAGACTTTGTGAATAAAATATCTAACAATTACAACGTGCTTCTAGGAAGACCGTGGCTTCACGACAATGGAGTTCTTCCTTCCACACTACACCAATGCTACAAGTGATGACGAAAGTCATTGCTGATGATGAGAGCTTCACCGAGGCTGAACCTTACCTGGCTGATTCCAAGTTCTACTCAAGGCCGACACCTGTGAGGAAGTGAGCACTTCAAAAGAAGGCAAGGAACATTAGGCAGATGTGGTGGAAAATAGACACCAACAAAAAATGCACCAGAAATAAATCAACAAAGAAATGAAAAGTTGCAAAGGCTGCCAGGTTCTTCAAAGCAAAGGAACCGCTTGTCACAAAAGAAAAAAGAAAGAGAAAGAGAAAAAAAAAACTCTGAGTAGACTTACCTTCCCACTTCCCAAAATCGAAGTAGACTCTGAGTGGACTTACCTTACCACTTCCCAAAATCGAAGTAGTAAATCTAGTCGCTCTCTTTCAATGGTTAGACCGTATAGAGAAGACCCCACCATGGAGCATGGAATGTTTTCCTCTATCCCAAAATGAAGGTTTGACCGCATAACATACAAGCTCCCCGCCAAAGCAGGATAGGATCCTTAAACCTTCATGCCAAATGTAGGGGGCAACAAAATCAAATATGAATGAATTTCAGGCCCTTCCTAAGGGTAAAAATTATTTGATGAAATCTTCTCATAAAAAGGTTCATGCAATATTCCTGAAGCATCGATTCGAAGCCCGATAGAATGGGCAAGCCATGATAAGAGAAGATGCATAGAAAGCACATTCAAAGCTAGAAGAATTGGGTGATTCCATTTTTGATGATTTGAGAGAAATCAACCTCGACACGAAGGAAGAGCCTAGGCCAGCATATATTAGCACTTTTCTATCCCCTGAAAAAGAGCACAACTCTCTGTCAAAAGGGTATCACATTCGGTCAAGAAAGCTCAAAAGCAAGTGTAGACCATATCTTGTCACCCTTATCAAAGTAGAGGTGAACCAACATATTGGAGATGAATACCTTGCGTGGATCTCAAACGTTGTTCTAGTAAAGAAAAAGAACAGACAAAGTTGTGTCTATGTCTAATTGCAAGACTTGAACATCACTCGTCCCAAAGATGATTTACGTCTGTCAATCACCGAACTCAAGGGTGGATGCAACTACAGGCCATGATGTGTTATCCTTTATGGATTGATCGTCTGGCTATAATCAAATTTAGATTGCTTCGGAAGATGATGAACTTACTACTTTCCGATGCCCAAAGGAATCCACTGCTACAAAGTGATGCCTTTGTTTTGGAAAATGTTGGAGGCACCTACCAACATACCATGCAAAAACAAAAATCTTCGATGACATGTTGCATCAAGATGTTGAGTGCCATGTCAGTGAACTCGTGGTTAAAGGAAAAAAGACAATCAATTGGATGACTTGAAATATGTCTTTGAAAGACTTGGGAGAATTTAACTCAAATGAACCCTCTCAAATACAATTTGAGTTAAGCTCAAGAAAATCCCTTGGTTTCATCATACACAATCGAGAAGTTGAGATAGTTCAGTCCAAAGTTGATGTCGTCATAAAGATGCCCATCCTAACCTTCGTAACCTCCATGAGTTTGGATCTTGAAAGAAAGGCTTGCCTACTTGCGACGATTTACATTAAATATCGTCGGAAATGTCAACACTTCAACCACTTGATAAAAAAAATGAGTCTCATTTGAATGTAATGAGTCATGCAATAAAGTCTCTGAAAACATCAATACATACTTGGCAAAAACTCCAGTATTGGGGGCAGCTACAACAAGGAAGCCTTTGCTTGTTTGCGTCATGACATAAGCCATGCCATACGCACTGGTCAAAGCTTTTCACACAGTTCATCCACTTGAGCAACAAATTCCTCACTAGGGATCACCGTCTAGGAAGCGTCACAAATGACGAAAATGGAAGAGTCAGAAGCTCTATATTAAAAGTGGTGCCAAACTCAGCAAAATCCGGATGCTACCAAGCCTGCTTGTCCAAGGCATTCAACAAGATGGTGTGCCCACGGCTATTCCAAGTCAGCAATTCAGTGCTTGTCTTATGAAGACCTACTATAATGACATACAAAAACAAAACAAGTTCAAATAAAAATGAGATGGCCCTCATATTGTTCGGGAGGTCGGCAAAATGGAGCATACAAGTTGACAAAGATGGTCAAATACAACCAAATAAACAGTAGCTTCCTCAAAAGGATCTATGCCAAAAGAAAAAAAACTCCTAAGCACGAGCTTAAACTGCGTTACACTCTGCAAACGAGTGAAAAGAAAAAAATGCTCCTAAGCACGAGCTTAAACTGTGTTACACTCTACAAACGAGTGAGAGGAAAAAAAATGCTCCTAAGCATGAGCTTAAACTGCGTTACACTCTTCAAATGAGTGAAAAGAAAAAAAAACCGCTCCTAAGCACGAGCTTAAACTGCGTTACACTCTCCAAAAAAGTGAAAAGAAAAAAAATGCTCCCAAGCACGAGCTTAAACTGTGTTACACTCTTCAAATGAGTAAAAAATTCTCCTAAGCACGAGCTTAAACCATGTCACACTCATCAAATGAGTTGGGAGAGACATGCTCCTAAGTACGAGATTAAACTGTGTTACACTCATCAAATGAGTTAAAATAAACATGCTCCTAAGAACGAGCCTAAACTGCGACAATCATGTTCCGAGATGAAAAAAAAATTGAACTACGTCTGACTTGATTCCTAGAGCAATCTCTAAGGTACGTAGGCAGCTTTGGAAGTTACTCCAAGTTCAGTCATACCAAAAAAAATGTTTAAAGAAGTTACGAGCCTTTTGAAAATTGAGGATACAACACAAATTGTCGAAGATATTTATAGTCAATCAAGTGTTATCCAGAGTGGAGAAGAAAGTGAATGTTTAAAACCTTTGGAGATTTATTAAGGTGGTGGAGATCTTCATCCACTTGTTGTGAGCTGTGCCATCACCTGCAGATTCAGAGGTGTGCCTTCATCCACTTATTGTTCGGTGAACCATCGTCTTCTTGTTGAGAGACGTGCCATCATCACTTGGTTCAAAGGCGTCCCTTCATCCTCTTAATGTTAGGTGATCAATCATCAATAGGTTAGCATTTATGCCATCATAAGAGGTGTGTGCCTTCACTTTCTTGTTAAGAATTGTGTGACCATCCGCTCATTGGGAAGATGTGTCGTCATCCACTCCTTGAGAGATCATGCCACCATTCACTCTATGGTGGGTGTATGAATGCGTGATTGTTGAGTTGTCATCAACAATTTCTTGAAGGGATTCATCATCACCCACTCGGTTGAGCTACGTCAGGTGAAGTCACTAAATACATCGCTCATGTTATGAGTCTCAATGTGTCTGCCTCTACTATGCATGGTGATGTCACGAAGTACCTCACTTGTGCCCTTGACTTGTTGAGAATCTGGCTGTGCCTCGCAGGGTGAAGTCACTAAGTACATTACTCGCGTCCTAGATTTGTTGAGTATCTGGTTGTGCTATGCAATATGGAGCAACTAACTACTCCGCTTGCATCCTTGCTTGACCATGATGCAAATGAACCAAGAGTCCAAATCTGCAAATAAAAAAAACCCCCTTTGAAAGAGTGCTTAGTTGATGGAGATTTTCAACACATTTTCGGGTCATCATCACTCTGTGAATGCTCTAATATTCAACCTCCAAAGATGTCCATTTGAAGAAACTCTGATGGTGACGAGGTGAATGAAAATTCGACATCCAAATATGGCCTCCGAAAACTCTGGTTGTGCCGAAGTGAATAAAAATCCGACCTCTATAATGGCCTCTGATAACTCCAAGGGTACGAGGTAAACCTCCAATGAGGCCTCTAACAACTCCAAAAGAATGAGGTGAATCACAAAAATCAACCTTCCATATAGCCTCCAAAAACTCCAAGGGGACGCGGTGGACCTCCAATATGACCTCAAGAAACTCCAATGATGAACGGGTATTCATATACGAAGAGGCATTCGTGGACTCCACCTGATGTGAAGAAAGAATGGTAGGGTTCAATGCATCGGGCTGCAATGGGGCCAAAAGGATAAAAAAATCATAAATGGGGATAGAAGGACGTTACTACATTTTATGTGATTAAAAAGGACATATTCATAATAATTGGACGAAAATATCTTTTTACACATTAAACACGTAGTAACGCTAGATAAATTGTAGTAAAAACCAAGAAACAAGTAGTAACAACCCATAAAATGTAGTAACATCCAATGAAAAAGTAGTAACAGCCAATAAACAAGTTGTAACAGCCAATAAACAAGTTGTAACAACCAATAAACAAGTAGTAACAACCCATAAAATGTAGTAACGGCCAATAAACAAGCAGTAACAACCCGTAAAATAGATAAAGTTACATCAAACAATGTAGTAACGTTAAATAATTAATAGTAACAACCCTAAACCCTAAACTTAAAAAAAAAAAAAATGCAGCCTGCTTCTCCGGCAACCATGGCCGCCGTTAACTCCTTCGCCGGTGCACATGGCCCCAGCCCGACTGCCATGGTAAACACCCCTTGTTATCCGAAGTCCTCAACCCAAAAAAATACAGCGTGGAAGCGGCGTCGATATCATCAGCGGAGATGTTGATTTTCCGGCATCGGATGCCTTGTTTTCCGGCCGTTTGCAATTGTTGCTGTGACTTTAACCGTTGCTTTTCCGGCATCAGATGCCATGTTTTCCGTCCGGCTGCAATTGTTGTTGTTGTCTGCAATTACAAAGATTTCGCCGCAAATATGACGCCGATTATACAATAGCGTGAGGGTTGGGCGGGAGTTGCAGATGCGGCGGCGCTATCAAAAAAAACCCAAAATCGGCGCATATCAGGGCAAAATTGAATAAATCGGTGCATATCATGGCATTTTTTGAAAAATACTTAAAAAGGGTGTTTTGGGAAGTTTGTATATGTTTTTTCCTCATTAAATTTTAGGGGCCAGAGGCCAGAAGGACAAAAAAAGATACAAAATGGGAAAAAAGGACAAGAAAAAAAATAATGGCTGAGAAGACAACAACCTTTACAACCTTTAACCTTAAATTTTAGTTTCTTTGAATCATGATATTTTCATTAATGTTATGATATTTTAGTTTCTTTGAATCATGATATTTTCATTCTTGGCAGAAACCTATATAAAATAAAATGGTTTTAAATTCAAGAATTATATCGAGACTCGTCGTTACGGTAAAATTTACCAGGACAACAACAAGTCTCGAGGGGCATTTGTAGGTATAAAAATTTTATGTGACATATTATATATGTCACGTACTATATATGTCCTAAAATTAAATTTATTTTATTATTATTTCCTATATAAAATATTAGGAAGTAATATGATAAAATAATAATTAACATATCTTTAAAATAGAGATTTAATTAATTTGTAATAAATTGCTATATAAGTAGTCACATACTACATATGCCATTAAATCTAAATATTTTATATTATTTCCTAAAATAAATATTAGGAGATAATATACAATTACTTAAATCAAATCGCTGAAATAAATTAGTTAAGTGATTTGATTGATTTGTAATTAATGTCAATCTTCCAAATATGGTTGAAATCAATCAAGAGTCTAAACGCATTATATGCAAATCATTCAAAAGTCTGGATACATTAAATACAAATCAATCAAGAGTCTGGACGCATTAAATGCAAATCAATCAAGAGCGTGGATGCATTAAATGCAAATCAATCAAAGACACTCATCCAGCACTATAAATAAGATGACCTTAGTCATTTGCAAAACACCCAGAAAAAACAAAAGAACAAAAACAGGAGAAAAAGCATAGAGCGTCTTCAAGCCTCAAAGATCTCCCAAGAATTCCTCAAAGTTCTTCAAGAAAGCCAAGAAGACCTAAGCCACAAGCCTTCAAAGGCAGCAGCCTTCAAAGGCGGCTTCAAAAGGCTTCCATATCTAAAAGCCACAAGCCTTCAAAGGCGGCTTCAAGATCTAAAAGCCACAAGCCTTCAAAGACGGCTTCAAAAGGCATCAAGAATCAAAAGCCAAAGCCTTCAAAGGCATCAAAAGCCAACGCCTTCAAAGGCATCGAGCATCAAGCAACGTTTGAAGATCTGTCAAGGAAAAATTGAAGTTCTTCAGGAAGATGAAGAAGATCAAAAGCTTCAAAGCGCCAAGAAGGATCGTCTTCAACAATCGAAGATCTTCCGAAAAGTCGAAGTTCTTCAATTAGGAGATTGAAGGTAATACAAAGTATTCCTTCAAATCTTCGTCAAAGTCAAAGCTCTTTCGCCATATACGGGAGTTCAACAACCTCAACACAACAACAATTGGCGAAGAAGATGGGGATAAAGCATCAAGCCCTCTCTTCAACCACCACGGAGAATATTGAAGGAATAACAAAGAAGTCTCCCAGTCATCTCCAAAAACATTCGAGGTTCGTCCGCAAAATCCGTCAGTCTTCAACAAAAGAAGATCTAAGAAGCAACATATAAGTCTTCAAGTTCTTCAACAATATTTGAAGATCATCCGCATGAGCCGGCGTTCCTCAACAAATCGAAGATCATCTGCCATATTCAGTGTTCTTCAACCAACAACAAGATCAATCCGGAGATCTTCCATAAATCCAACATTCTTCCATACAAATATGAGAAGTGTTGACAAAGTCCGAGAGTAAGTCCCCGTGACCCATATTAAAGGAGAATCAAAGGCGTTCCGTAAATATAGGGACTTTGCTAGAGATTGTACCCACTTATATTTTTAAATTTAATAAATTTAATAAAATTATATTTGTTTCAATTTTCTTGTCCTTTTCTTTTATATTTAATCACAAGACAACGAAATTTAAGTTACAAACAAATTATTGGCGGTTTCACTCATTTTTTAGGCAGAGAACATGGTGAGTTTTTCAAATTTAGGGTGTTGATTTCGGTTTTTTTTCTTCGAAAAAAGGGGTATAAAACAAAATTTTCAATTTTTTTTCGGAACAAATAATATTAATAAATATTATATAAAATGTTGGAATAAATAATTATTTTTTAACGGGGACCCGTTGCATTATTATTTAGGTGAAAAAGCTAGCAGGCTAAAAACATAAAATATTACTACCGACAGTGAGTGGAAGAAGAGAGGGAAAGAAGAGGCAACCAACTCCAATTTTTCGCATTCTTATCTTCGTTTTAACACAACGATTACAGATTAGATTTATAATTAGTTGTTCATTATTGCTCAAAACCTTTTATAGCACTAATTTATTTTTTATATTGTTAATCTTCTGATTACAACGCATTCACACGGGGCTTTTTTCGAGGGGAATTTCTTCTATTATGAGTCAATTTAAAGAGTAGCACATGTGGATGATTCTGAATTATACAATTTCAATTCAAATTCAAACTGTGTGGTTCAGAATCATCAACGTGTGTCTATGATGCAAATGGAGTGACTAGAGTAGAATTACCTAAATAAAAAAATAAAAGAAAAAAAAACCCAAAAAAATCAATTTCTTCTGCCAAAAACTGCGATGATTTGGATTGAACCCTTATTGAAATAACACGGTTGCAATACAAAAACAGAAAATAGAAATAGACATAGCAAAATTATGGTTACAACAACAACATGAACACGAACACGGGCTCAAATCATTTCCCAAATATTTCTCAATTATTGAGTAGCTTCTTCTGCAATGCCAACACCTTCTGCCAAGACGGCCTAGCCAAAATTTCAGTAACCCAAGCACTCACATGAGGCCTTTCGTCAAACAGGTACTTTACTTTAGAACCCACCAAGTAATTCAGTGCCGGAAGATGATACAGATCGGCAAGAGTGAAGATGTCGCCAGCCAAATACTTGGACTGCTTCAACCGAGCTTCGTACACATCAAGAACTTCCGGCAGCTTCTTCTCCTTCTCTGCTGCAACTTCCTCGTCAGTTGGCCACCCGAATATCGGCTTCACTGCGATCTCATACAGGAGCGAATAAGCAAGGGGATCGAACTTCTGGGATTCAACCTCTGTCCATATGTTCACAAAAGCATTCTTCTTTGCATCCTCTGGGAAAGTCAATTTGTTTCCTTCTTTCTCATAAGCCTGTGCTATGTATTGACAAATCGCCCTCGATTCTGCAGCGAAAATTGACTCGTTAATGAATTGAAAGAACTTGATTTCGTTTAGATCCAATTAAAGATGGAAGGATTGAAGAAATTTACCAAAGATTATCAGATCACCATCTTCAAATCCAGGAACTTGGCCAAAGGGCTGAAAAATTAAAAGAGAGAAACAATTATAAATTTACTACAAAAACAGCTAGATCGGGGAATCGGAGAAGAATTAAAGTGAAGAGAGTGTTCTTACGTTTAAAGAAAGGAATGGCTCCTTCTTGTGGTCGCCTG
Source organism: Gentiana macrophylla (assembly GCA_026214975.1). Classification (NCBI taxonomy): domain Eukaryota; kingdom Viridiplantae; phylum Streptophyta; class Magnoliopsida; order Gentianales; family Gentianaceae; genus Gentiana; species Gentiana macrophylla. The sequence continues at coordinate 102,368,085 of CM047811.1, forward strand.
CGGCGAGATTAACCGGAACAAACTCACCATCCTGCTCCTTCTCATAAAGGGTAGTGAAAACACGTAAAACCGCCGGAGAAAGAGGGCCGCCGTGGACTTTGATTCCCATTATGATTAATATAAGTCAAACAACGAAATAGCAACTTTGAAGATAAATATTCGCTACGATTCGATGAATGCGGATGGGTGGGAGAGAATGGTATCGATATATAGCAGAAGGGCAACTTTAACTATTAATTATTTTAGATTTTTGTCCAGAAAAATAAAATTATCAAAAAATCACGTGAAGTAACAATTGTGAATTTTGTCCTTTATAATTATGAAAATATTACTTTTGTCCTTCCAGACTCATTTATTAATTTTTTTTTGTCTTTGTGGCCCCTTCCCTCTAATTATTTATTTGGAGTTACCAATACATACAAAATGTAAATAAATAATAATGCAAGTGATGTTTCCTCAACAATAATAATAACTAGTGAAATCGCGACTCCAGAACGCACTTGAAGCGCTGCACGCTTATAAGTTTTAACTTATTCGACGATATTAAATACGTAAGAAACGAAGCGACGAACGAACCGCTCGTAACGCATAATTTTTAAGCGCAACAATGAAAAGTAAAACATTTTACGTCGATCTCCTTTCGGATACCATAACCTACCACACAACTCTACCCTAGTCAACACACTATTTCTTATCTACTACACACATTATCAATCACCCAACCGCACCATATCCCAACATTTTTTAACACTCACCTATCCAATCCTACCTCACCATGCCCTACACCACATTATCTTACCACATATTATCTTACCACACTACCCTATATTACGTATTTTATTCAACTTATCAAACTTTACTTAACTTACGCCACATCATCCTACCCTATCATACATCACCGCATTACATTTCATACCTCACATACATTAGCACACCCTACCGCACCCTACCTCTCTACATACCTACAAACCTTAACCTACCTCTCAACCTACATATTAATTCACTATCATAGCTAAGCCTATTACACCCTATTTTATCTCATCTCACCCTACCTTACCCTACCACCACCTTATCCTACTCTATTCTACAACTCCCTACCCTACCGTGAACATTTTACATCGATCTCCTTTCGGATACCACAACCTACCACACAACTCTACCCTAGTCAACACACTATTTCTTATCTACTACACACATTATCAATCACCCAACCGCACCCTATCCCAACATTTTTTAACACTCACCTATCCACCAAGGTTTACTCGAAAGAAACTTTAATAGTCAAATAACTAATAAAGTTTTAATAGATATAAGAAATGAACATATAATACCATATCTTAACGCTTTTGATGGCGTATGTGCTACTATATGTAATATAGATCCAAATCTTCGCTCGAATGTGAGCAAATATATCATGTCGATTGCTCAACCGCATTTAACTTACGCCACATCATCCAACCATACCATCCTCCTACCCTACCATACATCACCGCATTACATCTCATACCTCGCCTCACCTACATTAAGACACCCTACCGCACCCTACCTCTCTATATACCTACAAACCTTAACCTACCTCCCAACCTACATATTAATTCACTATCTACCTAAAGCTTATTACACCCTATTTTATCTCATCCCACCCTACCTTACCCTACCCACCACCCCATCCTACTCTACCCTACATCTCCCTACCCTACCGTGCCCACCACCCATCTTACTATACCCTACCCTTCCCACCACCCCAACCCAACCCACCCCACCCACCACCTACCTAACATCACTTTCCTCTTACACACCACCACGTGTTTTTATCGATTTTCATTTCATTCCATCCGATTTCATTCTGGTCAATTTTCATTTTATGAAAAAAAAATTAATTCTACAATGTCAGGCCTTACAAACCAGACGGTCCAAAATAACAAAAAGGGCCGAAACACAAAAAGCAACAAATGAGAGTAGAAAAGATGATTTTTTGGTGGTTTATACGGGTGAGGAGCCGGGAGAAAAAAATGGAGGGTGCCACGTGGCATACCCTTTCCTTTCTTATTAGACAAAAAAAAAAAGATAGTAAAATGTAAAAATTTATAGGCGAACGTTCTCTTATAAAGATACAAAGATCGTGTGTTAAGAATGCAAGTCGTACTTTATATTTTGAAAATAATTAAATACATTTGCTTACATATATTCACACATTAAAATGTGATACAATTGAAGTCTCCAAAATGAAATAATTTAACTCAAACCCTTCTTATAAAAAAATTTAAAAAAAAAAATTGGACCGGATTTCTGGGCCATAAACAGTAAAAAACGGGAAACCAATAAAAAAAAAAAAACACATGTCACCAATCCACAACTTTTCCTTTCTTATATAGAGTAGAGGGATAATAATAATAATAATAATAATAACCCTTCCTCTCATTCATGATCTCAGCAACTACGAATGATGCCGTGTGAACACAACAGAAAGCTTCAAACTCAGACAACTTTGCGTTATTACAATAATGGAACGCTCAACGACTTTTAAGACCTTAGAGTGACCCCAATGGGGGGATTTATCCCCCTCTAAAACTAATATAGAGGGAGCAATCCATCTTTAAACCCACAGTGGCTCCCAACCCAACATCCTATCCCTAAATAAAAAACTAAGGCCCCTAAATATGGGCTGGCTCTGCTAATATGAACGAAGAACACCATTTATCTCTCTTTTACTCAATAAATTAATTTCACACATCAATATCATTTATATAATAATGTGTTATATATCGAGAAGAATGACACAAGACAAGTAGAGATCACAACGGTGATATACATCATTGAAAAAAATTATATATACTATTTTTTCCATAAAAAAATTAATCTGTCCAAATATTTTTTTTTTATTTTGAACTCTTTTGTGTACGGATACGACATCTTTTTATTTTTTTTACCGTTGTGCGACGTATTCAAATATCACTTTGTAAGCATAAAATATTTTTAAAGGGATGTATAGAGGTTGCTTATTGGAGTGAATTATTTTTTGGGTGTTGAAAAAGTCAGAATCAGAATTTGAAAACGATGATGTGTTTGAAGGGTGTAATTGGGTTTCCATTGGGGTCACTTCTTTATGAACGAAGAATACCATTTATCTCTCTTTTACTCAATAAATTAATTTCACACATCAATATCATTTATATAATAATGTGTTATGTATCGAATAATGATCACAAGACAACGGTGAAGATCACAACGTGATATACATCATTGAAAAAAAATTATATATACTATTTTTTCCATAAAAAAAATTAATCTGTCCAAATATATTTTTTTTTATTTTGAACTCTTTTTGTGTACGGATACGACATCTTTTTATTTTTTTTTACCGTTGTGCGACGTATTCAAATGTCACTTTGTAAGCATAAAATATTTTTAAAGGGATGTATAGAGGTTGCTTATTGGAGTGAAATATTTTTTGGGTGTTGAAAAAGTGTAACTGTAACGGAAAACGATGTGTTTGAAGGGTGTAATTGGGTGTCCCCATTGGGGTCACTCTTGGCTATCCACAATAATACTCCCTATCACACTCCTCATTTATCTTATTTTCCGTTTCAGATTTACTTTTTCAACACCCTATAAAACAACCAACTCCAATAAGCACTCCTTATACAATTCCTCAATACTACCTCCGGTCTAAAATATAAGTCATCCTAGGAGTTTTCACACAGATTAAGGAATTGGTTGAATGTCATTAATTTGAAGGTTAATGTCTAAAATACCCTTGACTATCATTAATGCAATAGTTTTTAATGAAAAGTTGTTGAATTCATAATAAATTCTCAGAAAGAAAGAATAAAAGATTGATAATGTAGAATATATTTAACAAGTAAAAAGTGTAGGATGACTTATATTTTAGACCGGAGGTAGTACTATTTTTTTTTCACATCTCAACCAATTAATTTAACTACCAACACATTTTCCATTTTTTTTTAATACAAAAATCGGAATAAAATATTTTATACTTGCAAAATGAGATTTTAATGTCGTATCATTGTCAAAAAAATATCGTATGCGTTTAAACAACCAATTAGAGGATTATTAAATGTCCTCTGATAAATGTCATATCGTTTTTATTAGAGGAGATTATTACCGAAGTGGTTAAAATTGAGTTTAGTATAGTTGAAGAAGATTAGGATAAATAGATAGAGAGAGAAAAGTGAATTGTGGTTAAAAATATGGCACTATTCACTTTAACAGACTCCCTTATTTAAGGGAGACACTTAATTTGAATAAGGGATGAGGAATTAACAAGGGTGCCACTGTAAGCTTAAATTCTGTGTGCCTCCCTTATAGCACACTTAGGGAGCTTGAAAAACAGCCCATTGTGGACAGCCTTAGGAAGAAATTTTATTAGGGCCTTAACGTGCGTGTATATATATTTCATTAACAAAATACTAATCAATTACATAAATTGATTTATTATTGGCCTTTTTATTGTTGCACCATGTGTCAATTATTCTTTTTAATAAACGCAACATTTTATTAGAATATGTGAAAAAAAGTCCGTAAATTATTGTACTATGACCATTCTATTACATTAAAAGACGTTGATGAAGTATAGACATGTCTCTTTAATATTTATGTGTGTCTTTGTTCGAAAAAATATTTATGTGTGTCCACGGTGAATCTATCAAATAGCAAAAATACAACCAGGAACGGACGCAGAATCTCGGGTAAAGGGGGCAATAATTTTTTTAAAGGCAAATAAAAAATTTAAGGAGGGGGAGGGGGGCAAACGATATGCTTGTACATAAATTAGTGTAATTTTTCCGAATCAAGGGTGGTCAGTTGCCCTCCTTGGTTGTATATATGTAGCTCCGCCATTGAGTACAACTGAAGAAAATCAGAATACGCAATACGGAAGACTCAAATTTTTGTTTATTGAATTGATTGAAATTGATACAATGGTTCCTCCTTTATATAGTAGACAAATACTAAGATAAATAAATAAGATAATACTAACTAATTTATTTGAATAAAATAAAACACAAATATTTAAACAAATTTTATCTTGATATAACAACATTATCTTTCTTTGATCTCCAATAATTCTTTGATCTCCAATAATATTTATCTAATGATGATTTTATCTTCTATTACCCTCCCTCAAACGTTGCCGGGTTGGAGGCAACGTTTGCCTGTCAACGAAGAAGATGATACAACTTTTTTGACACCCACGGCTTTTAGCTCCTGGCTCTTTTGGCTCCTGGCTCTTGGCTTGATCCCGTGGCTCTTTCTTTTTTTGTCGAAAAATCTTTTCAATTTCTTCTGATGACCGCAATGTTGATTTATCATTTGCAACGGCCGATGAAGGGATCTGTTTTCATTATTGAATCTAAATAACCCGGTAAAATGGATGCCAAAAGAAAAGCATAATTATTGTATTCAAGATAATTTTATTTATATAACTAGTATGAGCATAAAAAATAAACTCAAACAAATCGATCCGAAATACTTGAATGCATAAAAAAATGATGATATAATGAAGATCGTTTATTTATTTATTTATTGAGATCAACCGAGATAAATAATAATAATAATAATAATAATAATAATAATAATAATAATAATAATAATAATAATAATAATAATAATAAAAATAAAAAATTGAAAACATGTGGTGAGGGTCCAGACGGACAGGTTTCATATATATTTAATCGATCGAAATGCTGATGCTTTAGTAAGGAAAAGAATTGATCATGGTTGACAGAAAAAAAAGGACGACATGATGTGGTAAGTATCTGGGCAATTAGGGATTTATGATGGGGAATATGAACTGAATAGAAATTGTGAATCAATAATTGAAATAATGGTGTTGATTAATAGCGAAGTGGACCAGGCGTAGGTAGTACTCATTGTTAAGACTTTCAACCCCCGCCTCAGGCTCCGATATCTGTGAAGAAAAAAGAATACAAGCAGAAATATAAAGATCGAATCGATGTTTTATTGATTGATCAAAATGTTACATTCGTGCATTCTCGCTTTATATAGGAGAGAAAGTAATTATTCAAACAATAATAAAATAAAGATAAACTCCTATCAAAATCTAATATGAATTTAAAAACCAATTATAAATCTTTTATTTAAACTAGACTTTATCTATAACAATTTTATCTCTTTTTTGACATTCTTCCATATCTCTTCAATTTTTGTACAACACATTGTGTTTCCTGCAAAATAAAATCCACTCTTCTTTAAAATAATAAAAGATACATTAAAAAATCAAAAAATTATCTTTGCCGCGTAAAAATATCGTCCATTTCAAAGAGTCTTCACTTCCATATCGACTTAGATGATCATGCAGGAACCCGTTCGCATCACCATATTTACGGAACCTTCTTAAGATTCTAAGACAGTTGAATGTGTACATTCGATTGAGCATAGTCGTCCATTCGACTGTCAGATGTTTATGTTATTTAAATGATGTTTTATATGACAATGTGTCTCTCGAACGTTATTGTTCTACTTTGTAGGATTCGTGTGCTTATTCGACTAGGAAGTTGTTGAATGACTGTAATTTAGTTATTTATTAGGAGTGAAATTTTATTGATAGATGTGGTACCATAAAAATGACAACAATAGTTTCTAAATTGTGGTGTAATTAGTAAATGTAAAGATCATTGTGCTGTCTTAGGTAGAAATGCATGTGAAGGTGATGTGCCTCTTAATTTGAGTGTCCTAGTAGAAATATTGAATGTCCTTAAAGGCCCCCGAAAGAAAATAAAAGAAACCCGAGAGCATTTTTTAACATGATTTTTTATTTTCCAGATTTAATGGATGTTTTTCTCATTTCTCAGTTTAATATATTATTTATTTCTCATATGGAAATACGAGTAGTGAAAATTCCAAAACAAAGTGGATAACACACTTTTACATCTTCGATTATGGTGTGAGACTTATTGAGTTTAATAGGTTTTATCATGATCAATGATATAAGAGTGTGTTATAACATTTTATTCTGATCATTTTATTGTGTAAGAAACATTTTCGTTTAAATTCATACCTATATAAAAGCTTATATTTGAATGAAATGCATTATAAGAAATATACCGCTAAAAAATTAAAAGAGATATTGAGATTGATACGTACCCTAAAAATAACACATAATTTATGTATCTATATTTAATGAATTTAGTATAAAAACCTACTAAAATGTGCAAATTTACTTTGTCACAGAATTTAATGCATTTTGTCTTGCCTATGATAAATTTTTAGGTGGTTATTCAGTTTATATACGGTTACTATGTTGATAAATTTGAACCACATGAGGCATGGAAAAACTACCTCAAAACTTATGGTGTGATCCAGGGCCGGCCCTATGCAAAAGGGTCTAAAATAGATTGGTTGGACGGGTCATTTGTCAGTTGGTCGATCAGGTGCGACCGATTGGTTGGTCAGGCTATACTGGCTTGCTTCTATATAGGTATATAATAAAAAATAAAACAAATCATAAATCTAATAGTATTTTTTTCAACTTGTAACGCGCCACATCTCTTACATTTTTTTATATATATTTCTGTTTTTCAATTAAATTATGTGTATTTTATTGTGACATTGGACCCTTAAATTATTTTAAATTATCACAAATAATACAAATCAATTCATTAATTTTTTTTTTTTTTTTGTAAACACATTATATTGGGCTCGTTGAGATTGAGCCTATACAATTTTTTTCAAAGTACAACATGTCATTGAGGGCCTGCCCTGATAGTTGGCCTACGCCGATCGCCTGACCTGCCTAATGGGTGGGTTGGCCTTGGTTTGATCATTTCTCATCAAAACTTATGGTTTGATCATTTATGGTTTGATTGGGTGTGCCCTTCTTGCCCTATTTGTGGCGTGCCCATGTAGAAGGGTCTTCATGCTGTTAGAAATTGTGGTTGGATCAACACGGTTTGTACGATGTTTATTCTAGTTTCCTGGCATAATCGTTTTACTACAAAAAAAAAATTACTTTTTGCTATACTATAGCTTGCCACGCCATAAAATAAGCGTCGCAAAAATGAACCTGTAGCGTCACTTTATATGAGCGTCGCAAAAAAGTTGTTTTTCGTCACTGTTTCATCAAAAAATTACAGTAAAGGCATCTTTTGCGTCGCTCGTAAACAGTGACGCAGAAGGTAACTTTTTGAGGCGCTTTTTCGCTGGAGCGTGGCAAACAAAAGTGTAGCAAAAAGGTATTTTTTTAGTAGTGTTTTTTGGCTTTAAAGAATCGAAATTTGGATTGATTTCAATCTTTGGCAGGAGCTTTGCAATGGTTGCAAGTGCTTGGTTTTAGAGAAACAAACAATTTTTTGATAATAGGATTGTCATACTTAGATCTAGTTTTTTGATTTCTAGAATTTTAGTTCATACTAAATTTGTAATTTCTCCTGAGAAGATGGTTGCATAATTTTGTTTTGTAGGCGTTTTTGCTCTCGTTGTATAATGTATTTGGGTGTAGAGTATTTGTGAAAATATATATCCCAAAACCCTTTGTTCGGAAAAATAAATAAATTGAACCGCACAGTTTAAATCAACGACAAAATATGTTATCCAAATTGATCCATAATTCTATAAATGAAGTTACCACTGAAAAGCCAACATGGTATCAGCCCAGCAGTTTGTGCTGCGGTCATTAACACGGAGGTTCCGGGTTCGAGCGTCAGCGAGGACGAAAAGTGTGCGTGCGTGTGTTTTTTTTTGTATCCATCAAAATGTTGCCACCGAAAACTTTACTCATTACTCCTTATTCCTTAGAGGAATGATACAGCCACAACGAAAATACACAACCAATCGCCACAAAGTTGATCTACAACATTGATTATTGTAGGACTTAGATCAATCATTATAGTTGCCACAAAAACCAATGATGTAGATTACCTATGTAACAACTAGTTGTGTATTTTCGTTGTGGCTGTATCATTTCTTTCTCTATTCTTTACCCAATTTATAAAGGTATTTTCTTCAAGATTCTTGAAAACATGTTGTTGTCAAAGATAATAATAATAATAATAATAATAATAATAATAATAATAATAACATTTTTGTTTTGTTTTGTTTTGTTAAAAGAGAGAGAGCAAGAAGGTTCCCTCTTTATATTTTGCACCTTTTCATAAATCAATTTCCATTTTCGTTTGAATGTAAAGTATTTTATCACTCGAACATCCTTTCTAGCCTACTGTTGTAGATGAACTGAGTTACTCGTGAGTTATTCATACTCGATTCGTAAAGAAGTTTGACTGTTTTTATAGATTGATCCCAAGTCGAGCTACTATAAGTATGAATCGAGCAGTAATAAATAATTGTTTAATTAATTATATTTAAAAAAAAAAGATTAGTTGAGTCAACCTCGGCTTGGCTCGACTCGATTAAAATCCTCTCATTGTCATGCAGTATAATTGATCATAGATTATTGTACTTAAATATTTAACATATATTTTTTACTGCTTCCATTCTCGGTAGCAGTTCTATATATATACCTGTAACATGTTACTTCCATCAATGGATCTCAAGTGATTCTGGATTTTAGTGTAAGGATTCCAAAGTCTTGAGATTTGATTGCCATCAATTATGCATGGTAGTTTTGGACTCTGCGGGCCAGAGTTTGAGAAGAGGAAGCCATCGAAGTTGAAAGCTTGATATTGACATGGGTCTTACAATGATTAATGGTATAAAAATGTATTGTTACCATGCATTTGTTGTGGCACATATCAATCAATAGGTGTTACATCTTGACCAATGGTGAAAAAAGTGTCTTGTGACTATTTGTTCTAACTTTTTAGAGACGCGATGTTGAAGTAATATTTTGTAAGTCTGTTTTCGAAAAGAAAAAAAAAAACTTCGAACTAAAAAGCCCCCTTCTAGTTCCAGGGTCGGTCCTGGCCGTAGTTAATGTGCATTAATTAGTTTACAGAGCCTTACATCTTGTGGAATGGCAAAAATATTGGCATGGATACAAATCAGTGTAGCATCTTATTCTTGCACTGTATCTTGAAATTGTTGTGACAATATATAATTTCACACAGTTTGAATCCAGTTCAGAAACATATGAACCATATCATTCCACATGGGTGCATCTAAGAACTTTCCGTGACTAATACATAGTCTATGTTTGAGGTTTCCCTAGCTCACTGTGCCAGGATCCAGATGATGTAATAAAAACCACAGGTTGTTCGATTTGCATGAAGTGACTATGTCCATCTAAAACCTAGTCTATTTGGGTATCATTTTGAATTTCGGTGGGAGGTTGCGTGGTATTACTAGTACTACATATGGATATTTAATTGAAGCTTTTGGCCGGTTGGAGAATTCGGAGTAGGTTTAAGAGCTTTTGAGAGAGATGGAAGAACAGGGGAACTTGCTGGCCGGAGATAACAAGGTATAACATGTTGTTAGAGGCTTATATGTCCAATATTCAACCTCAAAAAATAAGGCAAGCTAGGGGAGAGTGTTCAAGCAAATTGCAGGATTTATCGAAGATTGGTTAACATCGGTGATCGATGTGGATAATCCTGCTAGTATATGCACTTCTCAATTGCTGCTTGTAAGCCTCGAACATGTTTTGGTATATGAAGGATAGCATTAATAAAACTTTTTCGGTGAAATTGAATGTTTTTGGCACATTTTCGATTCATTGATTGACAGAAATCGAAGCAATTAATGGTTTTCTGCTTCAATATTACTGCGCATGGATAGCCCTTCTTCGTTTAAATGAGAAGAAGGTAGGATTCCTAGCAGAAAAACAATTAATCTTTGAAGATTGAAAAAATGCATAGAATGGGAGCCAGAGACGACGGTTTCTAACGGTTCCTATAACGTCTGTTGTTTCATACGATTTGGCCTAGCAACAAATGACAGATTATCCAATGGAAGATATTGCAGCAGACTGTGTTAAGGCCAATCAGATGCCAAGAAAAAACAAATGGTTATCTTTCACAAACATCGCATTATCTTCCTTCCTTCAACGTCTGGTGTGGACACGAAGGATCTCGTTGTTTCCACACTTCTTCTTCGTGAAGAAAAACAGAAACACAGCAGAAATAATAGGAGAAGAACTGATGTTTTATTGAGATTGATACTTCTTACTTTATATAAGAGAGAAAAGAGATAAGAACTAAATTCAAAATAAATGAAAAAATAATGATAAAATCTCAAATAATCCTAACCTAAATTTAAACCAAACTATCAAACTTTAATTTAAACTATAAAAACAATTCTATTTATCTATTTGACATTATCTTTGATTTAAATCTTCTAATACCCTCCCTCAAACGAGGCCGAGTTTGGAGGCCGAGTTTGTCTTGGCATGATTTGGAGGGCATCTTCACTCCGGTTGTTTTTCCGAAGTCCATATCTGTGTTGTTTTGGAGGACATCTCCACTCCGGTTGTTCCGAAGTCCATAGTTGTGTTGTTTTGGAGGACATCTCCACTTCGGAGTTCTTCCGAAGTCCACAGTTGTGATGTTTTTGGAGGGCATCTCCACTCAGGTTGTTTGATTCTGATTCTGGTTGAAGAGTGAATATGATATTGGCCTCCAACTTGGATTGATACGCTGTGGATCTGCATTCAAACTAGATGTAGAATGGATGCCAAAAGAAATAAATAATAGATGCTATATATATGAGATTATTTATTTAGTGTTATAAATGTACAGATAATATGTGGATGTCCATTAGATAAAATACATATTAAGTATACAATGTGAACGACAAATGTTCTTACCCTGTAGAGTCACGTTTGACATGGCACATAACTTTAATGGTATGACATAAGATAATCCTAGTTAATGTTTAATACAAAAGATAATATGTGTTAATGCTTTAGCTAATATCTTACCTTTGGAAACCGGCATTGAAGTAAATGTAACATCTCAACAAAGGATTTCTATCAGCTTTCATGTAGTGTATAAATATGGGTATTGTAAGAGTAAAGAGATATCCTATTGGAAGCAAATAGTACAACTTCATAATTATATAATGTATTACTTCTTTCTCAAAGAAATGTATATCATTTCATATTTCCTCATTCTATGTGTTTAGAAATGCCGAGCATACAAGACACTTGATTAAATTGGTTTAATATTAATTGTTTTACAACACGTTATCAGCACGAGTCTCTAACCAATTGAGCCATGTCGAAAATTCCTAATTCTTCTTCTCATATACTCTGCAACTCTCTCCAACTCCCATAACGTAACTATACCGAAATCTTCTTCGTCTTCAATTTCCAGCTCTTTGATGACAACATCTCTACTAATAGCGGATGTGGTTCTTGCCATTTGTGTTGCTATGAACTTGGCCATTTCCTTTGTCAGCTTGATTCAATATCATGATACTTTTCCTTATGAATCAATTAAAAAGGAACCCAATTCTCCATCAGCAACTAAATGATGATGTATCATGGCATAATCTCAAGATTTAGCTAAAAGCAGATGCACCTCTTATAGCTTTTGCAAAATTGATAATTGTTAGACAATGTAATTATTGTAAATATTTCATATTTATTATGCAATAGTATGCATTAAGTTGGAGAATATTGTAGCCTTAATTACCAGATTGACTAGCATGATTTCTAGCCTAATCTGTAGCAATTCAATTGTATATATTACACTGACAATCAATGAAAAGACTCGGGGAATATTATTCCTTTCATGGTATCAGAGCAAACTTCCTAAATTGTGCCTCTTTCGTTTAATTTCGCCATCTCCATCTTTGCAAAAAAAATTCTTCTCTTCTCTGCCATGGCAACCCAAGCCAAGTTTCATCCTGCCCTTGCTGTCACAAATATCAAGACTATAATCCCAATCACTCTTGAAATAGAACAAGGGCAATACTCCTCTTGGGCGGAATTATTTAAAATCCATTGTCGGGTTTATGATGTTATTGATCACATCATTCCTCCAACGAAAAAGCCTGCAGCCAAAGACAAAGGTGTTGATGTTGATGATGATTTATGGTCCCGTCTCGATGCAATTGTGCTCCAATGGATTTATGGCACGATTTCCAACGACCTTTTACATACGATTATTACCCCTAATGCTTCTGCTCAACAAGCTTGGTCTCGATTGGAAAGTATTTTCCATGACAACAAAAATCAACGAGCCTTGTATCTAGAAAATCAATTCAAAAATGTTCATCAAGATGATTTCCAGAACATTTCAGCCTATTGTCAAGAGCTTAAGATGTTAGCGGATCAGTTGGCAAATGTGGGTGCTCCGGTCGACAATCAGCGGCTTGTCATGCAGCTCATTACTGGATTGAACGAGAGTTACGATGGTGTGGCCACCATCCTTCAACAAAATGATCCCCTACCTGAATTTTATGAGGCTCGTTCAAAGCTCATTTTGGAAGAAACCTGGAAAATGAAACGTGCAGCCATGGCAGCCTCTCTTCCCGACGCTGCCCTTCATGCTCAAGGCTACAATGCTCCAGCTCCTCCTCCGGTGAAGGAGCAGAATTATCGCCAGAACAATGGCCAACGACGCGGCCGAGGTCGCGGCAATCGTGGTGGTCGAGGCCGTGGGCAGCGTGGTGGCGGTAATAGCGGGAGCACCACCAAATCACCCGTAACGTTCAAACTCAAGGTCCACGGCCATGGCGGAGTTCCTCCACGGTGGCCGGCTTTTTATCCATGGTGGCAGCAAAACAGTTGGGTCCCCCCTCCCCCATGCCCCTACCCAACTTCAGCGTGGGCTAAACCTTCACCACAGCAGGCTGGAATTCTTGGCTCTAGGCCCCAGCAAGCACATAATATTCAGGCTCCATCTCCTCCTTCTGCACCTACTGATATTGACGCCGCCTTACACACGATGTCTCTTAATGTTCCGGATGATAATTGGTACTTAGACACTGGTGCAACTTCTCATATGACGAACAATGATGGTAATCTCTCGTCTTATTCTAATTTAAGCAATTCTACTCGTAATATCATTGTTGGTAGTGGTCACGGTATTCCAATTCGCGGTTATGGACACTCCACCCTACCCCACCACAACCACCACTAAAATTAAACGATGTACTCCATGCTCCAAATTTAATTAAAAACTTAATTTCAGTCCGTCGTCTCACCACCGATAATAATGTTTTAGTCGAATTTGACCCTCTTGGTTTTTCTGTGAAGGACCTTCTGACGGGGCTGCCCATCATGAGATGTAATAGCACCGGCGATTTATACCCCCTTACCCTCACAAGTCCATCAACTTTTGCTGTTATCTCCTCTGATTTATGGCATGATCGTTTGGGCCATCCGGGAGCATCCGTACTCCTCTCCCTTAATAAAAATAAATTTATTGATTGCACTTCTTCAAATTTATCTTCTGTTTGTGCCTCGTGTGTTTTTGGCAAACATATTCGCTTACCTTTTTATGATTCGTCTACGAACAGTTTGATGCCTTTTGATATTATTCACAGTGATGTATGGACGTCTCCTATTTTAAGTTCTGTTGGTCATAGATACTACCTTATTTTTCTTGATGATTATTCGCGTTATTTATGGACTTTTCCCCTCAGTAAAAAATCCCAGGTTTTTCCAATTTTTTCCTCGTTTAGTACTCACATTAAAACCCAATTTTCGATGAACATAAAATGCTTCCAATGTGATAATGGAAAAGAATTTGACAATGAATCCTTTAAGTTATTTTGTGCTCAAACAGGCTTAATTTTTCGATTCTCGTGTCCCCACACCTCTTCCCAAAATGGAAAAGCCGAGCGTACCCTCCGCACCATAAATAACCTCATCCGTAGTCTCCTTTCACATGCCTCCATTCCTCCCTCATTTTGGCATCATGCTCTCGAAATGGCCACATATCTTCTCAACATTCTTCCTCATAAATCACTCAATTATTACTCTCCTACTCAACTTCTATATCACCGCGATCCTTCTTACGCACATCTACGCGTTTTCGGCTGCCTTTGTTATCCTCTCCATCCTTTTACCACCATTCATAAACTCCAACCTCGCTCAACCCCTTGTGTATTTTTGGGATAGCCATCCAATCATCGCGGTTACAAGTGCTATGATTTATCTACACGTAAAATAATTATTTCTCGGCACGTAATTTTCGACGAATCACAATATCCATTTGCCAAACTTCACTCCCCATCACCGGATAATTATCGTTTCTTAGATGCTGGGCTCCATCCCCTTATGCTCCACAATCTCCAGGATATCTCTCCTGCAACATCTTCGGTAAGGCCTTTGACCTCGGCCCACTCTTCTCCTTCCCAGCCGAGCCTCTCTCCTTCAAGCCAATCTGTTTCCACCTCGGCCCAGCCCAGAGACACTCCGTCCCCAACCCGGCCCTAGTCCCTTCCTTCTCCACAGCCTGCCTGCACTTCTCCACCCGTCATATCTCCTCCTCCTCAAACCTCTCGCACGATCACCACTCGGGCTATGCAAGGCATTTTAAAACCCAAACGACAATTTAATTTGTCCGCTTCGGTTCAACCATCACCTCTTCCTCACAACCCCAAAGCTGCCTTGTCCGATCCGAATTGGAAAGCTGCCATGACCAATGAGTTTAATGCTCTAATTAAGAATAAAACGTGGGATCTTGTACCTTCCCATCCAACTCAAATGTTATTCGTTCTATGTGGGTTTTTTGCATTAAAAAGCACTCTGACGGTTCTTTTGAGCGATACAAAGCTCGTCTTGTTGGTGATGGTAGGTCTCAGCAGGTTGGGGTGGACTGCGGTGAAACTTTCAGCCCGGTAGTGAAGCCAGCCACGATTCGGACTGTGCTCAGCATTTCTTTGTCCAAGTCTTGGCCTATTCATCAACTTGACGTTCATAATGCTTTTTTACATGGCGAGCTCAATGAAACAGTCTATATGCATCAACCCATGGGCTTTCGAGATCCAAATTTTCCTGATTATGTATGTCGGCTGAAGAAATCACTTTATGGCCTTAAACAGGCACCACGGGCTTGGTATCAGCGGTTTGCTGATTATGTTTCCTCTATTGGCTTCTCACATAGCACCACTGATCATTCACTATTTATCTACCGGCGCGGCACAGACATAGCTTATATTCTCTTATATGTTGACGACATAATTCTTACTACTTCATATGATGACCTTCGCACATCTATTATGTCTCTCCTGGCTACTGAATTTGCTATGAAGGATCTCGGTCCTCTCAGCTATTTTCTGGGTATCTCTGTCACCAGACACATAGGAGGATTATTCCTTAGTCAGCAAAAATATGCCGAGGATATTATTGCACGTGCCGGCATGTCCTCTTGCAAATCCGTCGCCACGCCTGTTGACACTCAGTCTAAACTTCCTACATCTGGAACTCCATATGATGACCCCACGATCTATCGCAGTCTCGCTGGGGCTTTACAGTACCTCACTTTCACTAGACCGGACATCTCCTATGCTGTCCAACAAGTCTGCCTACACATGCATGACCCTAAGGATATTCACATGAATGCTCTTAAACGCATCCTTCGCTATCTCCAAGGAACTTTATATTTTGGCTTGCATTTTTACAAATCCTCCGTCGTTTCTCTCACGTCTTACACTGATGCTGATTGGGGTGGATGTCCTACCACTCGACGGTCCACCTCTGGTTACTGTGTCTTTCTTGGTGACAATCTTATCTCATGGTCCTCCAAACGACAACCCACACTTTCTCGTTCCAGTGCCGAAGCCGAATATCGAGGCGTGGCTAATGTCGTATCTGAATCTTGTTGGCTCCGCAATCTGCTCCTAGAACTTCATTTCCCCATTAACAAGGCTATACTCGTTTACTGTGATAATGTTAGTGCCATATACCTCTCTAACAACCCGGTTCAACATCAGCGCACTAAACACGTTGAGATGGATATTCACTTTGTCCGTGAAAAGGTTGCTCATGGTGAAGTCCGCGTCCATCATGTCCCGTCACGATATCAAATTGCCGACATCTTCACCAAAGGACTTCCCCGCATTTTGTTCGATGATTTTCGAACCAGTCTCAGCGTTCGCGAACCTCCTCCTTCGACTGCGGGGGTGTGTTAGACAATGTAATTATTGTAAATATTTCATATTTATTATGCAATAGTATGCATTAAGTTGGATAATATTGTAGCCTTAATTACCAGATTGACTAGCATGATTTCTAGCCTAATCTGTAGCAATTCAATTGTATATATTACACTGACAATCAATGAAAAGACTCAGGGAATATTATTCCTTTCAATAATTTCACTTATTGCAAATACGAGGTGCTGTGGTGATAAGAGAAAAATGAGGGATGAAGATGGTTTTGCAGAAGGCAGCGAAAAGGCTTCATCTTGGGGAAGGCTGCAACAGAGGAGTAAGTAGCGAAGGTCCTGATTAACAAATAAAAGGTTGAATGCTTCATTTTCGATCACTATGAGGAAGGGATGGCGTTCAAAAACCCACTGTCTGGATAATTATTAAATTCTGTATTTTGGCATTCTGATTGATACATGATACTCGGGATGATGTCTGAAATTATGTACATGTCGTGATATTCTATGGGTCCATATTTTACAATACATGGATGTCTATTATTACCCGACGGAGTCAATAATTTATGATGGTGATCCTTCTATCTCATTTGACGTTATATCTGAGGTAAAGTATTGAGGTAAAAATTTATTTTATTCAATTCGTTTATCGTGATCAATATAATTATACGGTGATATTATTTTATATTGATATATTAATTATGTGGTGATAAAATAACTGATGAGGAGATGATGAAAAAGACAGTTTCCACATTTCATATCTCGAACATGCTCCTGCAGCAGCAGTATTGAGAAAAATGATTCAGAAGATATTCTGAACTTATATCATGCCTCTTGGTGGCAGTTTTTGTTGAAAATCATAAGTCTCGCCCGGCTAGTGGTAGCCTATTCCCTGAAGTGAATATGGCTCAGTCTTCAAATATTGATCATGGTCGTGGACTTGGTCATGGCCCTGAGAGATGCCATAGACAAGGCTGTCGTCGAGGACTCGGTCGTGAATGATATATGTCATATTATAAATCATGACAAGAAACAAAATGGTCCCGAGAAGTCAGACCATAAGAAACATAATGAAAAGAAAGCTCACAATGAGAAATGCTTTCGGTGTAAAATGGAAGGTCATTGGGGCCGTGACTTTCGTGCGGCAGATCACTTTGTACATCTCTCTCAAGCATCTTTGGAAAAAAAAAACATACTAAAGATTGTGAACGAATCTTGTATGTCGTGATCATCCTGAAGATGACGATGCTGATATGATGAACTTCGATGTGGATAGTTTCTAGATGATCCATAGGGGATCAAAAGATTAAGAGAAAGTTTAATTTATCTTTTATGCTTTTCACATCAAATTATATAGATCTGTTCCTGGGAGTGAATGTGACTAAAATGTATAATTATAATATGTGTCGATTGACACATGTCCATTCCCAGAAGTGAATGTGACAAAATAAAATATTTGAGATGTATCAGATTATACATGTCAATCCCTAGAAGTGGATGTGACTAAAAACGAACATGACAAAATGAAATATTTATGATGTGTCCGATTCTAAAAGTGAACGTGGACAATCAAATATTCTAGATGTATTGAGACACACAAGTCAGTTCCTCGAAGTGAACATGACAGAATCTAGATATTGTATACCGATATTTAACGATGTATTGAATCACGTCAGTTAGTTCCCTGAAGTGAACGTGACAAATATTAGACTGTGATTTTAAATCATCACAATAAATCTCACCAGAAGTGAGTTGATGGCATTGTGAGAATGATACATCGGTATACAAACCAATATACATAAAGGATTATTTGTTTTGTAGACAAATTGGAGTAAAAGATCGAACCACCTGAAGATGGTAATTTCTACTAATAATGTGTATATGTACATATAGATGAACTTGTAGTTCATCAAAAGCACTTGGATGCTCATAGAAGTGAATATGAAATTCACAGAAATAAATATGGACTCGGAGTCCGTATAAAAGGGAATGTTGTTCCATTGAATGCCTGAAGTCTACAAAAAAAGAAAATTCAGTAAGTCCATTGTGACACTTCTTTAATGCGTGCAAACGAAATTTATTCATTGCGATAATATGCTCATGTAGTAGCAATATTGAAGGAAGTGGTTTATAGTCAACAAAATGATTAACAAAGAATAATCATGAAACTACTCGAATGAGAAGAATTGTCCACCAGAAGTGGAACAAAATGAACTTAAATTATAGAGGAATAATGAAAATCGATTTTCATATTGTGGTATTGAAAGACCACCGATCATGTACTTGACGTACGAAGAATTGATTTTCTGGATGTGGCATTAAAATGCCAACGGTCGCGTACTTGTCGTACGGCGAATATCTGGTTGAGAAAAATAAAGCTTCAAAGATTATAGTAAAGACAATGTCATGACACAAATACTATATGTTACGGTCATCCCGAGGATGATCCGGATATGATAAAATTTGTTTATCATTTTTCAAAGTCTCAAACATTGTAAATTGTGCGGATATCCCCTGATGCGGATATTAAATTGAGACATCGGAAGAATTTAAAAAGATGTAAATCTTTCGAAGAGATAATATACTTCTTCCTGATTGAATAAATATCTCGGAATGTTTGTTGATACTCATATAAATGGATACACATTGAAATGTAGAATTCCACATAGTGATATCACATTGAAATGCTGAATCCCACAAAGGGTTATTGCAAACTTAAGCAGATATGACTTGAGATGAAATGTTTTCCTGAGATTAGGGGGAGAAAAGTAAACTTGGAGTAAATCTCATGGAAAAGCATTATATTAACGCACATTTTATCACTGGATGCATTTAATTACTCTTGAAGAGTGAGCAGCTGCAAATGCTCTGGTTGGAATAAATGTCGCAGAAATGTTTATCCTAGGAGGATAATGTTTTTCCCAGAAGGGAAAGTCCAAGAAGGACAGAAAATGATACATATCAAATTAATGAAAATAACGCTGTAAGCGTCAAAAGACCAATTGGCTCGATAATGAAAATTCCTCAGAAGAGGTTATGACAATATGATTTATGAGAACTCAGGAAGGGTTAGCATATGCTCGAGCAGAAAATATATAGTCAAAGAAGCTCCGAAAGAGCAATGACGTACTCTAGATGAGTAACGAAATTATAATACCTTGAAGAGGTCAAGGCTAGAAAATGTCAACAAGTGCTGATAAATAATGTGTGTGGAACAAATAATATGTAGTTATCATACATAAATGAGGTTGGAGAATATGAACCTGAAGTTCACTCGTGCTATTTTCTTACGACCCCCGAAGAAAATGTAATGATTCTTGGAGAATCAGAAATCGTATATTGTTATACTAATGTTCAACGTTTGAAGCGTGAGAACATATTAGTTCCAACAAATACAAATCTCAGAGTGTTGAGATAATGAATTAATGTTATCATTGTTTGAATTAATGTGATATGATAACTAATGCAACACTTGGTTTTATGAATGGGGTTCATAAATTGAGGCAAGCATGTTTAGATATGTTGAAATCACCTGAAGCGATTACAGTGCCTCAAGCACATGAGATGTGTTTCGATATGTTGAAATCGCCGGAAGTGATTATAGTGCCTGAAGCACATAAGATGCTAGAAGCATTAAATGCATGAAGCATGTATAGTGTGTTTATATAATACATAAATTGTCCTAAAAGCGGGATAAATGGTTTGATCTGAAAAAGTATGGATCTACTATGAACTCCTGAAGAGTTGCAAAGATAATTGAAGATGAGTAATTGGCTTATGTTATAAAGATCCATTACATGCACAAGAGAGATATCTTTTGGTCCAAAAGACCAATGATTGTACTCTTTTTCCCTTTAAACAAGTTTTTCCCACTAGGTTTTCTTAGTTAAAGGTTTTTAACGAGGCAACCAGTGCACAAGAACGCATATGTCATGAATCTTTTTCCCTTGACTGGTTTTTTTTTTCCCACTGGGTTTTTCCAAGCGAGGGTTTTGGTACATGCCATATATGTTATGAAAATCAGATCAAACGGAAAACAAGTCGGGGACTTGTTAGTTATGTGGTTGATGGATATTTACTGAACCCCCAAAAGGCAAGGCTTCAAATTGGTTGTTCATCAATTAGTGGTAGTATATCGATACCATGGCGCTGGACTTATCAAGCTATGGTCGCTACATCCTCAAATCATGGCGAAATGATAGCTATTCATGAAACATGCCGAGAATATGTTTCGTTCAAATCATTGGCACATTAGATCCAAGAAACTTGTGGATTGTTCTGAGAAGATAAGCCGACTTGATTTTACGAAGACAATACAACATTTATAGCTCATCGAAATGGTGGCTACTTAAAAGACGATCAGATAAAACATATTCCAGCAAAATTATTTGCCACAAACAATCTTCAGGAAAAAAAGCGACATTGATGTTCAACAGATCAGATCAAGTGACAATCCAGCTGATTTATTCACGAAGTCATTTCCTACCGCTACATTCGAGAAATTGATAAAGAAGATCCGAATGCGCCGTCTTAAAAGACCTGAAGAGATGCTCAAATCAGGGGGAGTAATACACAAATGAAGGTTGTACTCTTTTTCCTTCATTATGATTTTTTCCCACAGGGTTTTTTCATAATGAAGGTTTTAACGAGGCAGGTTCTTTGTGTAATGGACATCCAAGGGGGAGTGTTATATATATACAGATAATATGTGGATGTCCATTAGATAAAATACATATTCAAATATACAATGTGAACGACAATGTTCTTACCCCGTAAAGTCACGTTTGACATGGCACATAACTTTAATGGTATGACATAAGATAATCCTAGTTAATGTTTAATACAGAAGATAATATGTGTTAATGCTTTAGCTAATATCTTACCTTTGGAAACCGGCATTGAAGTAAATGTAACAGCTCAACAAAGGATTTCTATCAGCTTTCATGTAGTGTATAAATATGGGTATTGTATGAGTAAAGAGATATCCTATTGGAAGCAAATAGTACAACTTCATAATTATATCATGCATGTATTACTTCTTTCTCAAAGAAATGTATATCATTTCATATTTCCTCATTCTATGTGTTTAGAAATGCCGAGCATACACGACACTTGGTTAAATTGGTTTAATATTAATTGTTTTACAACATTTAGTATGAAATAAACCGAAAACAAATGGACTAAATAAAAAAATAATTATGGCATGGAAATATATATTTTGGCTACATGAAAAAAAAATGGATTTTGTTGTAATGAGGTTATAAGAGGCATTGGGGTATTGGTTTGGGCTTGGTCGTTTTTTTTCAGTCGACTGCATGAGATCTTTGTCTGGTTTGGGCTGGCTAGGTCTTAATATTGTAATAAAAGTGATTCCATGAACAATAATGTATTAAATTGAACTCCTAACGTGACATACACATAATTTACATAGAATAATTATAAAGTGATGTCATGATGATATTAAAAATGCAAAAACTTATGTCTCACGTAAAATGTATATAATAAAAAGGTTTAGTGTGACACATGCTTTTATGTATATTTTTTTTAAGAAGACGCATCAATTCAGAGGAAAATGCTACACCAAGTTATACCGAAGGAGTAAATCGTGTTTGATACGAGCATATTCGTAAAAATTCAACAGAACAAAATGTTAAAACTTATGTTCACGTAAGCTACTTGTAATGATTAAAAAAAAGGTAGATTAGGCAGGCAATTAAGACATGTTTACGTGAATGATCAATGATATGAAAAATCATGAATGATAGTAAAGACACTGGTTGAAGGCGAATGCACTAAAATGACCCTCGAACTCGAGAAAAAAATATTATACAACGTATTCATAGGTGATACCAAGTGGGTGGTTAAGATTTATTGAAACTTACCTTCTCTCACACAGTAGTGGTGTGTAGGGGTGAGTTGGACAAATCTCAACCATCCATTTTGTATCACCCATGAATACCTGTTGTATAATAACTCTTCACCTCGAACTCAGCCGCCCCACCTAACCTAAGTCCATTTTCTCTTCTTCTATCTTCTAACCCAAGCTTGTCATCTTTTTTTTATTAAAAAAAATTGCTTCTATCGATATTGTGTTATTACTTAAGATACCGTAATTACACACAAATTTATATGTAAATATGATGCCAGAAATAATTATGGAGTATAATACAACTCACCATGTGAAGAAACAAAAAAATGCATGTCATCTAAACCGATCTCAGCCAACCCACCGAGCCAACTGGTTTTCCACCCAAAGCCCAACCCTCATGCCCTAAAAATAACCCAAAACACCTTACCTTATAAACCACCCCCTTCATGATCTTTCTCAACCCTCTCGAACTAAAAAAAAACACCTTTTTTCGCTCACGTAGATTTCTTTAGAACTCGTATTCCTACTCCCTCTTCTTACAAAACTTCATAAGAATTTGTAATTTTTTCTTTTTTTTGTAAGTATAAGTTGTACCTTTGCATTACCGTTTCCTAACCCAAAAAAAAAAAAAAAAAAAAAAATCATCATTTTGGATAGTAAAAAGTAACATATTACATATACACATGTACATACTACTTTTATCATTAGAAAGATTCTAAGGTTTATATGAAAATTGGTTTTATTCAGTTTTCGTATAACCTTGGAATCTTTTCTATGACAAAAGTAATATGTATATGTTATTTTTGATAATTCAAAATGATGATATTACCCCTCAAAAAAAATGATGATATTACCCTTAAAAAAATGATATGTTTCGAAGTGGTGGGGATGATGAAAATATCATCATCATTGAGGGTCATACATACATGGCCACGCAATACATACGATCAACTACCAGATCTCCTCTGATAAATTCACGATCAGCGAAACCATTCGTCATCCATCGAAGCCGAATTTTCAATCGCCAAAAACTTGATTACCGTGTTTTCATTTTCGGCTGGCATGCACCACCTATCTTCACCTATCTTTTGCCATACTAATCAAATTGCCGTTTTTAAAAATATGTATATGTATCTTTTATGTGGAGATCGAACCTAAGACCCTCAATTTATCATCTTAGTATCTCAGTGATTTACACAACGTAAATATGTGGATGGGAAGGAGAAGTTGAGATTAGTGGCCGGGGTTGAAGCGTGGGGCCGGGTTACTAAAAAAATATTGAATGGATATAGTAGTCCATCAACATAGGCATGGAACTTGGACAGTGGCTTGACTATTTGTATGTTGCAAGAAGTAGCATAAAAAAAAATTGTGAGAGGGATGCATGCGAATAATTAGTGATGCCAGATTTCACATTTTTGGGAGGACTTATACAGCGTTGAAATGATATAAACTTGGATATGTAGCATTGTAGCTGCACGTTATATTTGGTTGTCGGACCGAGGTGAGTTCATTTTATTTTTGATAAAAACCGAAAGTGTGTTTTATATTATTTTCAAGTATTTTACGTATATAAAATGTTGATGTTTTAAAACTCGGAAGTCGTTTTCGAATGATTTCTTAAAAATTACTACAGCAATTGATTTAAAATGATTAAGTGTTTTGAGCTAGTGCACATTTTTCTTGTAACTATTAAAACTGATACTTGGAATTGACGCTCGCTCGCTCATGGCACAAAAGTGTCAAAGCTCTGGTGGCTAGGGAGATTATAGTTACTGCTCTAGGAGAACGGCTAGTCACCAGTTTCAGGGCCTCTTGACTCGAAGTCTTTCCGACAGTAGCTAGAGTGCTCGCTCGTAAGAGTGGGGACGGTAAGTTTTCCCCCAAAGATTCATGCTATAGCCAGGAAAGCAAGGGCTGACGGTTGGTGCGTGGGTCCTAGGGCATGATAGGGTTGGCTGGAGCCGTGTAGGAGGTTTACACGGTGAAGGTTGATTCTTTTTCCTGGCGATCAGCCGGAGTCGTCAGGCATGACTAGTTCTCGTGGAGTGCGATTGAAATTCATATGGTAAAATGGTGTTTGGGCGGTACTTGACTCATCGGCTCGGCCAAAGCTGGTGCTTGTAAATTAACCTGACATGTTTTTTCTTAATGCTCGTGCACTTCAATATTAAAAATTGTTCTTTCCATTTTGTTCTATTATTAAAGAAATACTTCTGTTGTCATTTTTTAAATTGTTGCATCAAAGTATTGTTTATATATATATATATATATATATATATAACACTCTCACACACGGCTAATACCAGTCATTTGCTGACGTCTCATTTTCTTTGTTTCTTTGTCTCTTTTGCGTTTCTTTTCTTTTACAAATATATGTACAGATTTTTGGTCAAGGAAAATGAGAAATTGTAGGCGATGATTGATCGAGATTCGAAAATAAAAGAAATTAATGTTTTGGATGATACATCGATTTATTTTAAGAGCTATTGTAATTTTATGTGTTGTAATCTTTTAATGGAATTAGTTAGTGATTTATGTAGAATTTCATTTATGGTAATATTGTAATGAAGTTCGTTATTGAAATGTTGTCAAATCACTTATGGATTTAGTTAAATACTTCGGAATTTAGTATTGTTATTGAAGTAGCGGCTAGAGTTTCGCAACACCTCCTAGAATGACTCCAGTGGACCTAGGGGTCGGGAGTAGGGTATATTAGACTCGATATGTGTAGTAAGTGGTAACTAAGAACAAAGATGATGTGGTCCGTCTGGTGCGTCGTCTCTCTTTCTTTGTTTCTTAAGCATTGTTATCTCTTATTTTTGGGAGAGGGAGAGAGTACTTGTCTATATATACACACCCATATGATTAATCCTTTGTATCATATTAAATAGTAAACCGTTTCTTTGAGTTGATATTAACTTTTTAGACAAGTTCTCTTTTGAAATTTATTATGAGGTGGTCTTGTGTTTCACTTTTCACGAACATGTATTAAGTGTTTTTCAGCGATGCCATTATTTTTCATCAATAGATATATTTTAATTAAAAAAATTCCTATCTTAAAAATTCCCCCTGTGGAGTTGTGAATAAATCCAATATCATTGTTGTGAAACTTCTAGATTCATAAATATATTAATATTCATCCAATAAAATGAAAGACAGAAAAACTTAGAAACTAAGAACTGAGTTTTTTTGGAGCTATGACTACTAAATAATGGATTTTATGCAACTTGAAGAGTACTCAGTTAACAAGAAGTGAAAGAGAGAAATGGAAGTATATGTGGAAGGAAGCAACATATGGTATTTGGATGTGGAGAAACAAGGTTAAGCATGATTGCGATGAGGATAGACCACCAACCTATAGTTTTGTAGCGAAAGTTTTTGAAAGGGCCAGGAACCTTCGGTCAGCTTGGTCCTTAGACTAGTTTGTCTTTTTGTAGAGTTTTCTTCGGGTTGATCTTTGGGTAGATCTTAGCACAATCAACTACCTTGTAAATCTCGTTTTTGCTGCCTTTTTGGGCTGTTAAATAAAAATTACCCCTCTTCAAAAAAAAAAAAAAAAACTTGGAAACCTAATTTTGTTTTCCTCTATTTTCTTTTAAAATAGTAAAAAGCCATTGGACAATGTCTTTGTAATACTAATATATATATATATATATATATATATATATATATATATATATATATATATGCCCAAAATCTTCCAAAAACAAAACTTGCAAAGGAATTTCCCAACAAGTTGGTTGCTGTTTCTTAGGCCATGAAAATTGCTTTTGCATATCCTCTTAATTTATTTTGAGAGCAACAGTTTTTTTGTGGTAAGAATTTTATGAATTGTCTTGTACCTAACATGGAAAATGCCAATGATTAAAGTTTAATATTTGGTATACTTTTTTTAAAGTGGAAAATGAGCAGTTTTCCTTATTGATTCCATTTTGTTTGTCACGTCTGTTGAGTTTAAAAGAAATTGACATTCTCATAACCCTAAATCCATACTATAGAAATGGTGGATCCTTTTTTAACTTTTCTCTGATTATTATGTATGATTCAACAAGATCCACATGGAAATATGGGAAAATAACGTATACCATTATTTTGCTTGGTATATATGTCTTTTAAGATGTGTGAGAATCCTTCCAAAAAAACAAAAAAAAAAAAAAAAGATGTGTGAGAAATGTTATCTAAAAAAATGGTTAAACTCTAATCACAAAGGTTTTCACTTCTCATTTTCTTCTGTCATGGGCTTGCTATTATACCAAAGAACTGAATGAAGTCCTCCTTCTACGGGGTTCGAACATTGGTTTGCTATTATACCAAATAAATAAATGAAGTCCTTCTTTTACGGGGTTCAAACCTCTACACTCCAGCTTAAAATCAAGTTGTCCTTTTAAAAGACTCAGATCATTTACCACTATACCATGTCCTAGGGACTTGGGAAATATTATATAGTCTTCATCTCTTGTACTAGAACACAAGTTTTTTTTCCCTTGTCTCTCTCAAGTTTCATAAATGCATATTTGCTTCAAATAGAAATATTAACTATGCGGCAAATAATCTTTTCACACATCGCATTATTATGACCCAATATTAGTCATAATGTGGTTAACTACTGACTTAATTTAAGTCAGAAGTTGAGTGTTTTCTAAACTCAATACCGGTCATATAGCTAATTTCATAAATTCTGACCCTAATTTGGCAGGAAAAAATACAACATTCTTCCAAAATTTAAGTCAGAATAAGTATGCGTGAAAAATAATAATAATTTAAATGGTAAAACTGAAAAAATAATATGTTTGCTAAGATATTTACTTGTGTGAAAAGACATTCATTTTGAATAACCAACTACATATGGCTCGCTCTCTCTCCAAACAAACAACAATGTAGATTATGTTGGATAATTAACACACAAATATGAACTGACTAGGATGAATTTCAAGACACACAATATGCGTTTTTTAAAGAGATGATTCATCCCTTACAATTTCTCACACGAGAATCAAACAAAAATCTCTTTCACGATACAATAGAGGTGTTGATTCAAACTGTTAGTGACGGAACCATGAATTATTGTTCTGTGGGCTAGTGAACTATATATGTACAGGGGCGGAACCACCATATGGCCTGGGTGGTCTCAAGCCCCCCCCAAATGGTCACAAGCCCCCCCCCCCATATGGTCCCAAGCCCCCCCCCCCAAATTTTTATTATTGTATTAGTAGTAGTGTTAATATTATTATGTTATGTGTCTTTTTCTTGAACAAAAGACCTTATATTCTAGTGGTTTAAGAACAAGCCATTTGTAGTCTCCATAATTCTAGGTTGTAAGTTCAAATCCCATTACCAACATTTTTTATTTTTTCCCCGGATTTTTTTTAGCTTTGCAGTTTATATCCCAGATTTTTTTTAGCTTTGCAGTTTATATACCAAGACCACCCCGAAAATTTTTCCTGGTTCCGCCACTGTATATGTATGGTCGAGTGAGCTGGATTAAGACAATAATTATGTTGGAGTGAATTATATAGTTTTTCAGTCTACCGAAAATACAAAACCGGATGGGTTGCGTCCATCCTAGGCACCCCATGATTCTGTCCTTGCAAACAATAACTCGTTTGATCAAAATACAAAACAGTCATATGAGAACTGATGATTCCTTTTGAGTTGAATGAAATTGCAAGCATGCATTGACCGCCTTTTATAGGCAAAAGAGTGTCTTATCCGAATCAATGTGTGCCTTCACGGAAATAAAATAATTATTTCCCTTCGGCCTAAAGCTATAACTTATAACTCTTCTGCTTTATCGAGGTATACAACTTCGCATTGCAGATGTATGTCAATCCGAGAGGTATGTCAATTCACATTAAGGAACTGTTGATTCCCCTTTTGTTATTGCAACTTTTATCTAAACGACAAATTAAATTCAAGCGATCACTAAATTATGTAATTAATAAAAAAAATATGTAACATTTCCCCATATATTTACAACAAAAAAAATGTTATGTAAAAACAAATGAATAAAGCGGCTGCATCACCTAAGTGATTGCATACGTACCGTTGTGGGGATCAAGCCATCGTAATTCATGCAGTCAAGGACAAATCATCATCGTAGGAAATCGTACATAAACTAAAGTAACTTTTGAATTTGAATTTTCATTTAGTATAAATAACTTAAAGTTTTATCAGGGTGGTATGGTAAACGCATCTTGAACCAAGGACCCCATCGTGATTTAACCAGAGTTATCATACAAACTATTTATGATAAACTAGTGTTTCATTGTTCCAACGCATTAATGGCCATGCGCTATATCCTGAAATCCATAAGTGCTCTAGAGACGGTCTATGTCTCATAGAAAGAAGTCTGACTTTCACAATCACATAGGTAAGTCCGTTTAAAGTTATACTACGAGTCACTTTCTCTAATAATAGTACTTATAAACTACAATGTTCAACTTTTACCGTGCAATATTTACTCGCAATAGAGATTTCATGAATGAGATTTATCAGTACTTTAATGCATCATTCTAGTAAGACTTTAACTTGTTTTTTACCCATTGAACTTTGTTTATATTTTAAAACATAGGTAGGGATCCTCTCAAAGCTAATTGTTTTAAATAAACCTTAATCCCATAGCTTTTGATGTTTTTGCAATCATCTCTCTATCCATTCCTTTCGTCAAAAAATCTGCTAAGTTATTCTTTAACTCTACATAATCAACAGAGACTACACATTGTTTAAGTAATCCATGAATAGATTGATGTCTCAAACTGAGGTTTCACTGCTTATCATTGTAAGTCTCACTTGCACTAAATACAAGTACCTTTATTATCGGAATGTATCATCACAACTGGAGATAGCTTTTCCATAAAGGAATATCAATCACCAAATTCCTCAGCTATTCAGCTTCTTTTCTTGCATCTGCCAATGCAATAAATTCTTCTAACAGATTCGAATATGAAACACAAGTTTGTTAGTTATAACAACAATATGTGGTTGCACCTCCTAAGATAAAAATCCATCCAGTGGTGGATTCAGAATTCTATTCTATGTTATTCCAGCTTGCATCACTATACCCTCCTTCAAGCACAACGGGAAATCCACAATATTGTAATATTGATGTTGTCGGAAGTATCACAAACAAGATATGATGAAGTTTATAGAATTATAAACTGAAAGATAAAATGCGGAATTATTATTGATGAACTGAAAGTTACAAGCACTATTACAATGTAGCTTATCATGGGATATTTATAACTTCATATACCTAATGAATCAGTTAGCAATAAGTTACAAACGGTTACTACAAACTATAACCGCTTTCTACTTTACACTACACTAGACTACTCATCGATTTCTTTGTGTTTCATCATCATCGCCAGGAAAGTGTATCTTCATACTATCAAGATAGTGTATCACCGATCAGACTCAACATTCCTTCAAACCTTCTATATGTAACACCATTCCTCAAGCTGAGAGTGGTACATGAGCAGCTTGCACTCAGCATTCCCTTCAGCTACTTGAAATCTGGAAGATCTTTGAAATTCCCAATTTGTCTAGTAGATAGGAAAAAATAGGTGCATCCAAGGCCTTGGTGAGGATGTCAGCTACTTGTTCTTTTCTATTGACTAGAAAAAGTTTGACAAGTCCTGATTTGACTTTGTCTCTCACAACATGACAGTCAATTTCAATATGTTATGTTCTTTCATGAAAGACTGGGTTATGAGCAATGTGCATTGCGCTGGCATTTTCACAAAATAACACAGCAAGCAAATGAACTGGAACCTGCAAATCCTGTAGTATATAAATCAGCCACTAGATTTCACAAACTGCATTTTCCATAGCCCTGTACTCAGCCTCTGATGAGCTTCTAGCTACAGTTGTTTGTTTCTTGTCCTTCCAAGAGATTGGAGGATCTCTTAGAAACGTCATATAACCTAATACTGATCTTCTTGTTTCAGGACAACCAACCCAATCACTATCTGTAAAGCCTTTAAGTACAAGATTGTTGTCTACTGGAAATAAGATTCCTTGACCTGGATTAGTCTTACCTCAGCAGCCAATAAGCTGCCTTCATATGACTTTTAGTAGGAGTGTCTAGAACTTGATTCAGCTGTTGAACTGCAAAGGCAATATATGGTCTAGTGAAGGTAAGATAGATAAGTTTTCCCACTAAAGACCTGTAAGCAGTATTATCCTCCAAAATGGGTGAATCACCATGCTGAAAAGTTTAAATAGACTCCATAGGTGTCTTAGTGGGTTTTGCTCCCAAAAATTCATATTTTTCAAGGAGATTAAGGGTGTATTTTCTTTGAGAAATTGATATGCCTGCAGGTGTCCTAGCATCTTCAATGCCTAGGAAATATCTCAATTTTCCAAGATCCTTAATAGTGAATTGTTGATGTAGGGCATCCTTGACCTGCTGAATAAACTTCTCATTAGGGTTTGCTGCTATGATGTCATCCACATAGACCAGCAAGCAATAAAGCACTGTCCTGACCCCCTTGATAAAAGGTTGGTGATTAACTGGTGCATGCTCTTCATTGGATGCCCCAGCTGCAGTTGATCCTGTGACTGGCTGGTCTACTGAGTCATTCAGCAGATCATCAAAACTATCCATTATTGGTAAAGGAACGGGCATGTCAGCAAGATATCTAGCCCTTCCTAATACCTGTTGAAAGAGAGGAAAATAAGTCTCATGGAATTGAGTGTTTCTAGCAACAAAGATGTCTTTGTTGGTAATATCTAAAAGAATAGCACCCTTGGACGTATTTGAATTCCCAAGATAGACACAAGTCCTACATCTTGAGTCAAATTTTGTTCTGTACTGCTGAAGTTTGCAAGATAAAACTAAGCAATCAAAACCTTAAACACAAAATAGTCTGGTTTAGTGCCATAAAGCACCTCATATGGAGTACTTCTTTCAGTAGTGGTGTAGGTGTAGCATTAATTAATTTTATAGCATGTAAAAGACAGAAGCCCCAATAGTCAATGGGTAAATTACTCTGGAACCTTAGTCCTCTGGCAATATTCAGCAGATGCTGACGTTTCTTTTCAACAATACCATTATGTTCAGGTGTGCTGACACAGGATGTCTGATGTATGATGCCCTGCTGAGCATAAAAGTCAGTGAGTTGAAACTCAACTCCATTGTCAGATCTAATAACTTTAATAACTTGTGAAACTGAGTAGAAACAAATTTAACAAAGGATTTAACAAGGTCAGAAACTTCAGATTTATGCCTCATAAGAAAAACCCAGGTAGAAAATTCATCTACAACAACTAAGAAATATTGTTGTCTATTGACAATATGTTGTCTTAAGGGACCCAAAATATCTATATGAACAATATCAAAAACAACATTTACAGCAGTAGTACTCAAAGGAAAAAGATTTTTCTTTAGTTTTGTCATAGGACAAACATAACAGATGTCATGATTACAAAATTTGACATAAGCAGACTATGAACTAATAACTTGCAGTCTCTTATCTGGCAAGTGTCCTAGTCTGTAATGCCATAAAAGAGCATCATCTAATCTATCAGATAAGGTGTGATTTTCTACAGCATTGGCAACAGAAAGCCTTATTGGTTGATCCATGACATAAAGTCTTCTGTGTAACTCAGCTGAACCAATCACTTTATTGTTCTTGTCCTGTAAAACACATTTGTTAGAAGAAAAGATAGCTTCACCTTTTGTATGATTAATAAATGAAGGTAAAGATAAAAGATTATACTTAAAACCAAGAATGCAAAACACACCATGTAGGACCAGCTGAGGGTTGACCCTTACTTGTCTTATGTGTGTGACAGAAACATTATTTCCATTAGGTAATCCCATTTTTATACCAGATGAAGATTTGTGATTGCTTAATAGATCTAATGATCCTACAATGTGATCTGTGGCACCAGAGTCCAAGATCCATTGTATAGATCTTACTAAATTTAGATCATCTGTCCCTGTAGCAGGTGAGTAGTGTGTCACAATCTCAGCAGGTTGGCCAACAACAAATCCTGCATGTCTAGGAGGATCAGAACTCAGCAAAGCCATCAACTTGTCAAGTTGTTGTGCAGTAAGATTTGGAAACCCTGGTCCAGCAGACATATTTTGGGCCTGATTTTCTTCTGCTGACTGTTATTGCTCTATCAAATTAGCCCTTTTTGACTTGAAACCAGGAGGATAGCCATGTTTCTTGTAACAAGTCTCCTCAGTATGACCATTAAATCCGTAAAAACTGCATTGCATCTTCTTGGGATTCTTAGGTCTGGGATTTTCAGCAGAGTTAGGGCTTTGTATGAGTTAACTACAAGAATCATCAGAGACGCACTTTAAAAGGCAGTTGATCGGCACTTGAAGACGATTAAAGGCACGGAAAATCCTGTATAAACTACACTACTTCCGTCCCAAATTATAAGTCGTTTTGCCTCTTTTCTACCGTCTCATAATATAAGTCGTTCTTACATTCCAATGCAATCATTAATGCTATTTTTCCTAATCTACCCCTCCTCCTAAACTTCACTTTTTTTTTATACTAGTATTTTATATTTTTGGAAAAAATAAAACATCAATAAATGAAGACAAGTAGGAATGAGAAGAAACTTGTGAAAAATTCGGGCCCTCAGGTAAAAAAAATGGAAGAGTCCAAAAAGTTGTTATTATGATAAAGCAATAAATGATATAGTGGCTCTTAGTATTCATTCAATTTTACTTTATAAATCCACCAGAAAGGGTATTTTAGTCTAAAAGTATCAAAATTTGGATCATTTGTTGTGTTATTTAATTTGTGTGTACAAAGTCAAAACGACTTATAATTTGGGACGTAGGTAGTAGTAGATTGTCCGCAAACCTTTCATGGATAAGCCCAAAATCCACTTTGGGCAGCGGTTGGAAATGGAATATTGCGGTAACAGGCAGTTTAGCAAGAACAGTCGTTTTTTTTGTATTTCTTCGCTTGGTTCAAGATTTTCTGGACTTGGATCAGTCAGATAATTATTCCAGTTTAGTAGTTTTTTAGTCGATGTTAGTGTCACTATGTGGACTTTTGTTCTGCTTTATGATGTTATTATTATTCGTTATAGCGTGTCTTTTCATCTTGGCAGCGTTCATTATCTTTTTAGGAGTGTTATTATACTTTTTCATTGAAGTTTAAGCTCTCCTAAGAGTTTGTCATGTTTATGGACTTAGGGTATCCACAAAGGCTCCATTTTCCATCCCCTAAAACTTGCTAAGGGAGTATATACAAGGGTGAACCCTGGTCCCTGTAATGACACTTTATTTATTTCTCCATCCTTAAATAATATTAAGGTCTTCCTCAAAGATAGGGCTCTGTTAAGGTGAATAGTACACAACTTTTTTTTGGCAAACCTACTATATATATATATATACTACATATTAAATACTCAATATTTCATTTTGATTTTTGCGGAAAATTAAATAGAAAAAGAAAGAAGGAAAATGTGTTGGTAATTAAATTAGTTAGTTGAGATGTGAGTAAAAAATAGTTTTTGGAAATTGTATAGGGATTGTCTATTGGAATTGGTTTTTTATAGAAGGTTCAAAAAGTGAATGTGGAACGAAAAATAAGATAAATAGAGGATGTGACAAGGAACCACCACTGTAGTTACTCTAAAGACCCATCTCCCAACAAATTTTTTTTTGTGTAGATACTCCATTTGGAATTACTTGATACTTCAATTAATTTTGATCACTTAGTTTTCAACCTGCAATAGGTTAATACCTTACTAGCTAGTTGTACAAGCGCAAAGATTGGACAACTTGGTTTCAAAAGAGACGATCTACATCATACCACATATATTCCTCACCTCCACATATGGAGGATGTATGCAAGAACTTCCCACTCCCAATGTGCAAAATTTCTTCGAGGTCTTTATCGATACCACATTAAATCTACCTGCGACAGTATAACAAGATTTAAAATTAGATATGTACCGGATGCTTTTAAGAAAAACAACCTCAATTTCCTTAACCCATTACTCCGTGCATACTCCCAAACTGAACATTTACAAACACGCTAAAAAAAAGGGAAAAAAAAAACAAAACAAAAAAAACCTCAACAATTATTAAAAATTCGAGGTGATTTTAATGTTAATAATTAAAAATTGGATTATCTCTTTATTTTATTAGACCGAAAGGTTGGATCATTTTTTTATTAGACGGATCGAAGGGTAACATTACCCTCAGTATATTACACGAATATTTTCCACTCATTTAATTTCGTGTTAAAAAAGTATTACTATTGTTATTTGTATAAATAATAGGGCGGATTGTCGTTTATATCCAACATCCTTTCAAGGCGGATTTATTTATAAGTATAATTTCATAAATTAGCATATCTTTTTGATTTACTTTCGTTTATAAAATGAAATTTGCTAGCTAGGTAGGAACAAGTCTCAGTCTTAACGTCCTATCTCTCTCCCCCCCTTCCATACCCCTAACCGGACATTGATCTCCTTCAATACATTTATCATCAAGTGCAACATTACACAAAACGATATCGTTTTGTGTATATATTACAAACAAAACAACCTTGTTTTGTTTATATTTTTGCACTTGATGGTTAAACGAATAAGAGAGTATCTTTTCCACCCATAACCCCCTCCGATCCCTCTTTTGATGATTGTGGGTTCCTATATTACATACTTTACCAATTTTTACATAGAACACAATATTATTTTTGGGTTAAACTAATATATAATCCAGTTGAATAAGAAATACAAGATGGCCAGCCGTACAGCATAAAATAACACAAATGTTAATAATGGTGCCTCATTTGCTGAAAAAAGAACCATTCATTATTGAAAATGTCCAAATCAATGAGATGGAGATTAGGGGATAACTCCATAATCCATCTCATTAGTCTTTTATTAAATTAAACGTCATCTTCTCAAGAATCCTATTATTATTATTATTATTATTATTATTATTATTATTATTATTATTATTTAAAGAAACTTAAACTGGTTCGCCGTCGTCGTATTTTGTTGGTTTCTCATTCCGCAAGGGATCGTTTAATTTTATTTATGCCACCCCGGCCTCCTTCCCCATCAGTCAACATATTTTTGAAACGTATAATTTAGGTTCGGAATTTTACTAACTAACTATGTTGATGCACATATATAAAATATATACATTTGTATTAGTGTATATAAGTATATAACACTTTCGACTAGAAACAAATAAATAAATAAAT
Organism: Gentiana macrophylla; assembly: GCA_026214975.1. Classification (NCBI taxonomy): domain Eukaryota; kingdom Viridiplantae; phylum Streptophyta; class Magnoliopsida; order Gentianales; family Gentianaceae; genus Gentiana; species Gentiana macrophylla. Next base: position 102,404,144 of record CM047811.1, read on the forward strand.
ATGAATTTATATGTTTATCTTTTGTGTACATTGATTGATTGATCTATCATTGGTGCATTAAACTTATCGATGTTCACATCGATAAAAATTAGGTGATCGACAACTAATGAATAGATTAACAGCTTAATATTTTTTGCAGAAAAAAAAAAAACTAAATAACAGCTTATTTATAAACTAGGTGGATTATATATATTTAATATTTTTATCTTGACTAAGCATTTAGATGTTAGTGTGTGTTTGCAAGCCTCGCAGATTGTCTTCTTGTTGTTTTCAGTCTTTAGCCGGACTAGTTAATTTTAATTTCTAATTCTAATTTAGTGAATGGTATTATTGTTTTATTTTTATTTTTTATGTAATCCCTTTAGCTTTGTTGACCAAGCCTACTAGTTTCCTGAAAATATATGTTGGGAATTTTAATTAAACTGACTAAATTGCAAAGAAAAAGAAGAAAAAAAAAAGCTCATAACAAACTTAATTATGCAAAAGTCGTTCTAGTTAATTATTGTTGTTTATTTATTTATTTATTTATTTATTGGTTTCTTGGATCAACTTTTAACCACCAAATCATCACTTTTCGTCGGTGAAAGATTTTAAAATCGAAGTTCTTTTTTAGACACAAGGGACCACCAAATCTTTTCTCCATATTTATTGGTTGAGGCCGCCAACCTATGAAGCACGGACACGGACATTTTAACGACGCACTAGCATACTAATATACTAAATACAAGCATTTACGATTACTTTCAGAATTTGAAGGCACAATGACACGCCGTTATTAACGTTTTAATATATATATATATATATATATATATATATCTATATCTATATATAATATATAGACGAGTGTTTTTAACCCAATTACCCGCTAATTAAACCCCATACCCGTACTTTGACCCGCTCCGAATCCGGTTGTAACCAAAAAATTACACCACATTAATTACATTTTTTCCATTTCAAAATCTCCATTAATGCTCCAAATCAAGAAAAAATCCCACGTTCCTTTTTTCTTTTCAAAACCCCACTTTACAATCTTATTTTGTAGAACATTACTACATAACGTAAATTGAGAAGGTGGTTCAATCTTATTCTTTGTTACAGAATAAGATTATTCTTTGTTGAACATTATTCTTTGTTGTCTTAATTTATTTGGAGAAGGTTGTTTTGGATTTTCAATGAAGTACTATTTGAAAAACAACGTAAATTGTTTTTATTCTTATAGTTCTTGGTGTTGTTGCAGGAATCGTCAAAATCGTCAAAAGATTGCAGGAAGGTGGTACTGAACATAAAAGTTTGTTTTTGTCATAAAAAGGTAATGGAGTATTTTTAATCTACGGTTATGGATTCGTAAACGGCAATGTTCTATTTAGCTTAATAATTTTTTTTACTTTCGTTTGTATTTTTTCATGTGGATTTTTAAGTGGGTCGAAGTATAAAGTGTTGTTTGTTCATTTATTCAAATGGAAGGTCGGCAGCCGTAAAGCTGGTTTCTTCAGGCAAAAAGAACTTCAATTGCTCAAAGGGGTAACTATTCTTCATGCATTTATTCAAATTTCGGTCTACGTTTAACCTCTTTAAACTCTTCTGTATCTTCATGGAGAATTCTTTGTGTTTTTCTTATTTTTCAATCAAGGGATCTTTTGAAAACACTTCTTTTACCCGAGCCGTTGTCTTTGTGTCCCTTGCCTTTTAAATGTTAGGTTGAGCCTCAAATTAAAATGCAGGATAATGGTAAAATAAAAATGAGATAGACTCGGCAAATTATTTACTAAGAACTGCAAAACTAAGAAATATAAGAAGGTTTGCTTTATGATTTTGGGTATTAAGAAAATGAAAATACACTGTTGTAGTAGTTGATAAAATACCCACTTGATTGGGTTTTCGTTGTACGGTTTTTTTTTCTCTGAACTTCATTTATGTTTTTTCATAGCTATAACAAAATTTTCGGAAAAGTATATGTCATCAAGACATTAGATATTTTAAAATGACGGCAAGATATTCGCTTTCTATATTGCTTTTTTTTTGCTTCTCCCTAGGATGGAAAGACTAAGACTTTGAAGAACCTAAAGTCGGAGAAGAAAAAGACTACACACTGCAAGTTCAGATTTTCACTTTTCTTATTTCAAAGCTCCATAAAGTTACCATGTCATTGAACTTTTTTTTAACAATATGTTATTGAACTCTAGATTATGCTTATTCACATGGACTTATCTTTTGAACTTGCATGTGAAATTCTGTTTGTTTCATTTTTTTATCATTAAATTAAATTTTGAAAAATATCAAAACTAAAATATGTCATTTAAAGCGAAATATGCAGACATTAAATACATCCGTATAAATTAATGAAAAATTTTCCTCAAAAAAAAAATTTAATGTGATTTTAGGAGATGATTTTCCTTTGGTGTACTTGATTTTTTTTTCCGTTTCAAAATGTAACATAATGTGAGCATATTTGCAATTGAACAAAATATTTGAATTTAGTTATTTTTGAAAATATAATTTAATGTAAAAAGTTTTTGGCATTAAATGAGATAATAATTTATACGGGATATTAATTGTCATATTTTAAATTTAACTATTTTTGAAAATTTTATTTGATGTAAGAATATTTAGCAATAATTGAGTAGGATAATTTATAGGGGTGTGATTAATATAAAAATATTTCGCATTAAATGACATATTTGAATTTAATTATTTTCAAAATGTAATTTAACATATGAATATTTGACATTAATTTAGGTGGCTAATGTGTAGACGATGATATTAATGTAAGAATATTTTGTCATAATTGAATTTAGTTATTTTTAAAAATGTTATTTAATAATGTAATATAACAATACCGAGCATCAATTGAGGTGGCTAATTTATAGGGATCGTGTTTAATGTGATAATATTTTGCATTGAATGACTTATTTGAATTTATTCATTTTTTAATATGTAATTTCATGTAAGAATACTTGACATTAATTGGAATATTTGAATTTATTTTTTTTTAAATGTAGTTTAATGTAAAAATATTTCACCTTAAATGGAATATTTAAATTTAGTTATTTTCAAAATTTTAATTTAATGTAAGAATATTTTCCTGTTTTATTTAGATGACTAATTTTTAAGGGATGTATTTATTGTGAGAATATTTTATTAAATGACATATTTGAATTTATTTTTTTAAATGCAATTTAATGTAAGAATATTTGGCATTAATTGGGGTGAGTAATTTGTGGAGGATGATTTTATTGTAAGAATATTTTGCATTAGTTGTCTTTTTTAGGAAAATTTTGCATTAATTGTCATATTTGAATTTAGTTATTTATAAAAAAAATCAAAAAATAATTTAATATAAGATTATTTTGTATCTCTAATTTGTATGAGATGATGTTTTATTGACTTATTTGAATTTATTTATTTTTCATAAATTAACTTAATGTAATTTTAGGGGATAATTTCATTTGGCTTATTTTAATTTTATATATATATATATTCTTTTTCAAAATGTAATATTTGCATATTTGAATTTAGTTATTTTTAAAATATAATTTAATATATAAATATTTGGCATTAAATGAGATAGCTAATTTGTTGAAGATATTAATTGTCATATTTGAAATTTAATTATTTCCCCTTCAAAAAGAAATTTAATTATTTCAGGAATTGTTATTTAATGTAAGAATATTAGAAATAATTTTGTAGGCTAATTTATAGGGGATGTGTTTAATCACTGAGAATATTTTGCATTAAATGATATATTTGAATTTAACTATTTTTCAAAATTTAATTTAACGTAAGAATATTTTATGCACTAATTGGGGTTCTTAATGTGTAAAAGATGATTTTAATATAAGAATATTTTGCATTAATTTTTGTAATTGAATTTAGTTATTTTTGAAAATGTTATTTAATAATGTAATGTAACAATTCTTAGTATTAATTAAGGTGACTAATCTCTAGGGATGTATTTAATGTGAGAATATTTCGCATTAAATGAAATCTTTGAATTTAGTCATTTTTTAAAATGTAATTTAATGAATTAATATTTGGCATCAATTGGCATACTTGAATTTATCATTTTTTTAAAATGTAGTTTAACGTAAAAATATTTCGCATTAAATGAAATATTTAAATTTAGTAACTTTTAAATTTTACTTTAATGTAAGAATATTTTCCCCTTTTATTGAGATGATGAATTTTTAGGGATGTATTTAATATGAGATTATTTCTCATTAAATGACATATTTTAATTTATTTTTTTTTAAATATAATTAATTAAAGAATATCCGGCATTAATTGTGGTGTCTAATTTGTAGAGGTTTATTTTAATGTAAGAATATTTTGCATTAATTGTCATATTTGAATTTACATTTTTCTCAAAATGTTTCAAAATGTAATTTAAGGTAAGAATATTTTGTATTTCTAATTTGTTTGACATGATTTTTTATTGACATATTTGAATTTATTTATATTTCATAAATTTATTTAATGTAATTTAGGGGGATGGTTTTCCTTTGGTGTGTTTGAATTTATATATATCTGTTTTCAAATTAATGTAACCTAATTTGAGCATATTTTCCATTGAAGGACATATTTCAATTTAGTTATTTTTTAAAATGTAATTTAATGTAAAAATATTTGGCATTAAATTAGATAGCTAATTTGTAGGGGAAGACTTTATTGTAAGAATATTTTTTTATTAATTGTCATATTTGAAATTTAATTATTTCTATTTTTTTTAATTTAAGACTTTTTAGCAATAATTGATGTGGCTAATTTATAGTGGATTTATTTAATTTGAGAATATTTTGCATTAATTAACACCTATCATCTTTAACAATGTCCATATGTCCACCGTTTTTTTTCTTTCCCTTTCATTGTGTGGAAGACCACCAAGTAGGATTTGGTCCGTCTTTGACTAACCTAAAATTTGTGTCATTTTATATGCAAATTGTCATATGATGCAATGCAGTAAAGATACGTCAACTAGAAAATAACCGATGATACATATTAAATACCTTCGAGCCTACAGTGCATTTTTTCAGGATGAACGGAAAATAAAATTATTTTATTATCGTTTGTAGCAGTTCACAAATCCTAAGGAAACCGATGTTGATTTTGTCTAATTTTGTTTTTGAATGTGTAGTGTACAAACTTATTGTACCACGGTGGCAACATTATTTTATATATATATATCCGTCATGGCACGAAAGATCCGGAAAGACCCAGATCGATTTTGAATGTTTTTATTTCTTTTCTAAAAATGAAAAGGCCGTGTCCCGCCGTGTCCCCAATGTGTCCCTTGTGTGTCCCAAGCGTGTCGGGCCGTGTCCGAATTCAAAAATTGAATTTAACATTATTTTAATCGAGCGACACGTTTCCGACACGTGTCGGGAGCATGTCGGGCTGAAAATGTGTCGGACACAACGCACGGCGACCTAATTGAAGTGTCGGTGCTTCATAGCCGCCAACTAAGTTTTGGTCAATGACCAAGCTAAAAGGAGAGTGATTCAGACACAGAATTCATCCGCATAAATTATCCACACAACACTTTATAGCCACACATTTTAACTGTTAAAAGGAAAACAAAATAACATAAAAATTCTGGACCATAAATCCACCTTTTATGTGGATGGGTTGGGGATGAGGTGTTGTGCCTTAATCATTTTTAAAGCTAAAATTAGTGAATAATGTTGATATAAGAAATTTAAATTTATAGTTTTTAGTGAAACTAAAATTAGTGAATAACATATATGCATTTGTGCATGTATATATTTGGCCAAACAGCCTAAATGACACGAAACCGGTTGCGTAAGGACGCATGATTAAATAAGGGTTGAAACGCAGCAATACAGCACTCGAAATCAATAATAAATCAGAGTTTACAAATGGAGAAACACTGGTGTTAATTTGCGATATTGCAAAGTGGACAGAACAAACGACTTGGCCAAAACGAAACACGTGTTGTTGTTTAAGTTGATTCTTTTGTTTAGATTCGACCCACTTTGTTGTGTAATTACTACTAGGTTGAAGAAATTAACGGCATACTTTAATTAAAATATATTTTTCAAAGGTCAATTATATATATATATTTTTTTTTATAGCAACAAAGGTCAATTATATATGATGATCGCTTTTTCAAAACTCGATCATTTATTCATGTAACAATCCTCTTAATCATTAGAGCTAGCACACATATCCACTCAGATTGATGCATCTTTTTATAATAAAATGTGACACGTACACCGCTCCTGGAACCATGCTCTTAACCGAAAACAACGTGTTCGACACGTGACTGTTATAAAAAATCCTTAAAACCACATATGCTGGTATTATATCAGAATTTAAAAGATACATGCATAGAAGCAATAATAAAAAGACTCGGGAATAGACCCCATGGGTGTCAAGAGATCGAGGATGTAATTAAGCTACAGCTTTGCGCGGGCGCAAACCGGCTTAACTGTCAAAGTGCCAAAACGCTCTAGAATTATCACTACCGCAAACTAACATCATGAATACTGAAATCAGTAATACAACCTCTGAAACGATATATCCAAACTAAAAAAAATAACTAATCATAATACTTGGTTTCCAAGCCATACTAAAACAAACAAACCACTACCTAAGAAGCATAATAAAACAGAAACAGTTCACTTAATCTCTGAAAAAGTCGACAATTTCTTCAAAACATGCAAACAGCTAGTCTCAATAAAAAAATTGAGTGAGCAGTACCTGTGATATGCTTAGAAAGGAATAGAAGATCAAAAATAAGAATTAATGTTTGTCATAAACCGAAAGACATCATGACATTAGTTCACTTATCAATTAAGTTTACAAAGCAGTTTAAATAATAGAATATAAAGAACTAATACATTCCGTCTAAAAATATAAGCCAATTTAGTTTTGGGTTTGTCCTAAATCCATTCAGATGATAAATGAATCATTTATTACATTTTACTTTTTTACCCCTCATTTATTATATACCCACACACTTTTCTTTAGTTTGCATTTATAACAATCAAATGTCATTTTAGAATTTTTCATCAAAATCAATTACACGTAACCAATTTTACCAATTTTCTTAATTTGTATGAAAAATCTCAAACGGACTAACATTTTAGGACGGAGATGGTACTTGAAAACATATTTGATTAACAGTGCATAAAAACATATTCATGTTCAACTAATTACTTTACTTGTATTGTATAATGGTGGCATGAACTATGCAACTGAATTTGTTAGTCAGCTGAATCTGTGTGGAAGCCATAGGTCAGCTGAATGAAGTCAACTGATGTTGGGTCTAGAGGTCGGATGTGTAGTCAGCAGAGTGATCATCTGCCGAGTCTGGCGTTCGCCTGAGCTTGGTTCTTAGCATTACTTGGTGAACACGTCTGTAGGGTTTCTCATCTGAGTTAGGTTACGTATGAGGTATTTCAGTCATTACATGGTTTAACTGTTATGGCGGTTAGGGTTTAATTCCCGAGGCCTATCAAAACCGATGAAATTGTAACAACTGTGTAACTATCTGTGAATAATAAAATATCTCCGTTTGTCCTTGAAGTAGTCGACACATTGTTGAAAACTACGTTAAATGAATGCTCTCTTTGTTTTTGCACTTGTTTGATTGTTTATTTGTTTGTTCTTTCTCAAATCGCCATCAATTTCCGACGATCCGTCACAACACATTGACTGGTTACTTATCATGCGTGTGTTTGTTAAGTTGCTGGTCATATTTACTTCACTTGTCTACTTGTATGTTTATGTGTTTACATACGTGTGGACACAAACACACACCCGTACGTAGTCGATGTGCTTGTAGCCTTACACAATGAAAATACTTGATGGTACAATGTATGATACTATCTATCACGTGGACATGGTGAAATAGGAGTAATACAACTGTCAAAACATCCAACATGGTACGTACATCACGGTACTTCATACAATACATTGCATTAACAACATGAGAAAATACTTTTATTACTAAACATATTGTATGGACACGAAATATACCTAAAAGTATATATATAGAAGCTTCATAGTTCATGGGCGCGACCTGGCCAACTTTTGTTCGACTTTCTATTCAGCAATTGCCTGGAAAATTAATGTATGTAGATAATCCTATGTTTTCCGTGCATATTTTTCCCGAAAACAGTAGCATAATAATATAACCTTTACAGAAAAACAACTTCTTTAATTCTTATAAGAAAACATGATCACCTTAACTCCAATGATCCTTTGAGACGAAACATCAACTTTGATAAACATATGGAAAATATCTTTTCTGTGTATTGATGTTGGAATGGATACATACAATATATATATACGTACACATGAAAGAAATGCCTAGAGTATTCTATAGATTTTCTACAATCAATACAAGAGATTATTTACAATAAACGGAAAAAAGATAGAAAAGAACGAACTTTACCTAGAAACTAGATGGAGAAATCATGTTCTCTTTATCTGATTTTTCAATCTGCAAAACAGAGCAACCGGAGGATCAAAACCACTTTGCGACTTCTAGCGGCTTGCAGACTTGCAGTATGGAATGACCTCTCGTTGCTGCAAACCGATCAAGGCTACAGGACCAAAAAGATATGAAACTATGAAGTATATGTCAACTATAAGTGTATTTATCGGTTAGTGCAACCAGAAGTTGCGGTAGAACAATTTTTTAAAGGAAAAGAAAATATTTACACTTATTTAAAAGGTGCGGTGATTTAAAAGGACGAAAAAAAAAGAACAAAAAAAAAAAAAAAAAAAAATAAATAGGGCAGTAAAAATATAAAAAAATAACACAAAATCATGAGCGCTGCGCTCATTAAAAATATAAAATTATTATCCATCATAAAATATAATCGAATAGCGTGTTGACAAATCCACTATTCATAACCCCAAATAGAAATGTTGAAGTTTTCCAGCATCATTCGACCAATATTGAGTCGAATACTCTCACACATTCGCACTAGAATTGGGTCAGGATAACAACAAATGATATAAAGCGCGACTATTGATTACGAGTGAATTTCGATGAATATTAAAAGTTTTTGTACTCAATTTTAGTCGGAATGTCTTTCGACCGGTATTGATATGAAAAACATTCAAAATCTAGAATAAAATCGATTATATGATCGTGATTCGACTCAAATTGGGTCGAAGAATGGGCTGTATAATGAATTGAATATAAATTGGCGAGAATAGTATATATTTTCCGGACTCATTTATGGTCGGAATGCTGGCGTGTGGAATATCCAAACGAAGTTCACTATCGGCTCTTGATAAGTAATTTGTGTGAAAAGATAGTCCCAATATAAAATGGGTAATAGCGACAAATCATTTTCATTCATAACCCCAAATCCAACTGCGATTGGAATTGGCGCCAAAATCTAATGTTTATTTATCACGCGTGGAATAAAGAAATATCATTTTTACTGAAAAAATTTATTTGTCACCATTCGTATTTACAGTGTTCAATTTTCTTTTTAACAATAAACCATATTTAAAAAAAAAGATATAATAAACTGTTTTTTTGTAAGGCAATTTTACCTTATAAAATTGTAAGATATTTTACGTATATTTTTTGGGCTTTAGATAAAAGTTTTGTGGAAAATGTTTTGAATTAATGTTTTTCTCATTCATGAATGCTCTTGCACGCTCTCTAATGCTCACTGCGTGTTTTATCACTTTACATTTGATTAGTATGACATGTTGTATGAAGCGAGATATATCAAATTGCATAAATCAAAACACTTATGCCATGTTGTTCTGGATACCGAGAGTTTTAAGAAAAAACATACACACGTCAAAGTTGGAACAATTTTTTTATATATGGTTTTGATGAGTATATTGAGAAATCTGAGGCATGTGTACATTTTCGCTGGATATATAATTTTTCATTTTCTTTTATTTTTTTCCGAGCGACAAATACATCATTATATAAAATCACGTTAATTAATTCTCATAAAGGATGAAATACAGATTTTGAGATTCGAATAATAATACAGGCACAACCGTCCAGCCACAACAAGTAACACATGATTTATACTATTGATTATGATGTATTGATGTAGATCGATCAATCATAATTAATACAGACCCATCATAAATAAACACAAATGTAGAATGTGTTATTCGTTGTGAACGGACGTTTATACTCATATCATTACTATTTAGATTTCAGACTGAGTCCTAAGGCCAAGACTCCACTAGGGAAAAAATGATTTAGGCAATAATGTAGAGATTTGATCCACCCACTGAAAATTCCATGAAGCTTTGGGACAAGAAGCATAAGCCATCACTAACGACAAAACAAACAGCACAACGTCATACTTAAATATATGTACCTAAGTTTACTCAGACCTCGTTTACATTTATTGTTAAGATAATGTTGACACTTGTCCTTATATAAAGTACAAATGTAATGTTTATTAGTACATCTAGAGATCTTATCTAGTATCATATCTTTATTAAAAAATGTATTGCTGAAGATACTTGAATGAATTAACAGAGAATTATTCTATATCATTTTCTTTCTTGGTATCAGAGCATCCTTTCATAACAGCAAGGTAATCGGGCATAGATCTAGCTCCTTTAGTAGTTTTAGTTAAAGCATCTTTGTATTCAAGAATCTTGGATTGAGATTGACTGTTAAACAAAGTTTCAAGGGTTACCCAAACTTCATTAAAGCTTTTGTATGTGCGACCAACAACCTCTTGTACAGCATGTTCTGTCATTGATCCAAGGAGCCATCCTAGGAGCAGTTGATCAACAGCTTGCCATTCTTCATAAATAGGATTTGAGACGAATGTTTGCAGAGTTGAAGATCCTAGACTTGGAGGTCTAGGAGCTGGTGGTATGTTCGTCCCAAACAAATGATCTTCAAGCTTGTGGCCTCGAATGATTGGAAGGATAGTGTACCTCACGAGAAGATAGTTGTTCGATCCAAACAGCGGTGATAATTTGTGATAAATTTGACCCAAATTGAGGTTTAGCCGGAAGGAGAAAATTGGGTGGAGATGGTGAAGTCTGTTGCAGAGTTGCAGCTGTAGAGAAGAGAGGTGGATGTCTTGTGTATATGAACGACGAGGTAATCCCAGTTGCTTGAGTCAACGGAGAAGATGTGTATTGGTACCGAGTCGAAGTAATAATGGAGGATGAGCTGATGGAGGACATGAAGGGAGGATTTGTGGTTACTGTGATGCCGGAGGAGATAAGTCCGATTGAATCTGTACTTTTCTGAGTTGTTAAAGGTGGGTATGACTCGCCGGAAGGCTGGCCTGAAGTTGCCATGGCCTCGGTTGCTCGATACCAAGAAAGAAAATGATATAGAATAATTCTCTGTTAATTCATTCAAGTATCTTATCTTGATACATTTGCAGGGAATATAACAATTTACATTTAATGACCTATGATACTAGATAAGATCTCTAGGTGTACCAATAGAAACATTACACTTGTTCCACTTATATAAGGACAAGTGTCAAGGTCGAGGAAGGAATCCCTACAACCAGTCAAATTCTTCCAGAGGCAGAGGCTCGAGGAAATGGCAAAGGTAGATCAAGAGGTAGAAGTGGAGGTAGAACAACAATTCTACATCTCCTCTGGAAAATCAGGCCAACATGTCATCTGTAGTGCGGACATCTTTGCTATAGTTTACAGTATGAAAAGTGCCTCAACATGAGGCAATCTTCTTTGCGAGAAATGTCACCGGATGGTATCTTTGCAGTGGAGCTTAATCATGTCATCCCGATCTTGGTAATCCACGAGTATGAAGGTAATGACACCAGTGGTTGGTAATGGGAATCATATGCACATTGCACACACGAGGAGCCACTTTAACTCCTAATCTTCACTTATCTAATATCCTTCATGTACCTAAAATCCATAAAAGTCTTCTTAGTGTTTCAAAATTAACTGCTGATAATCCTGTTCTAATTGAGTTTTCTGCTTCTAAATGCTATATTAAGGATCAAGCAACAAGGAGGGTGTTACTGGAAGGCACACTGGAAAATGGTCTCTACAAGATTCATCCAGCCAAACTCACTGAACCATGTCTCAATGTCCACTCTCAGAGCTCCCCTCAATCCAACCATAGCAAGTCTGTTTTACTTCTAGCAATCAAAGTAGTGAAGCCATTGTATGGCATAGAAGGCTAGGTCATCCTTCTGTTAGAGTTTTAAATCAAGTTCTTAAAGATTGTAATGTTTCTATCAATGAACAAATGCCTTTTTGTGATGATTGTCAGTATGGTAAACTTCATGCTTCCCCTTTCTCTGTGTCACATAGCAAGTCATCTCATCCCCTTGAATTAATACACACTGATCTCTGGGGACCATCCCCTGTTAGATCAACCTCTAGTTTTCTTTATTACATACACTTTGTTGATGACTTGATCGGTTCACATGGATATATCCCTGAAAATAAAAATCAAGCATATAATGCATTCATGAGTCTTTAAGCTCGGTAGAAAATCAATTTAATACCACCATCAAAAGCTGTCCAATATGGTGGGGTGGGGAGTATAGAAATCTAGAGTCTTATCTTGCTCAATGTGGTATTAAGTTTAGGCATCCTTGCCCTCATATTCATGCTCAAAATGGTAGGGCTGAGAGAAAGCATAGGCACATAGTAGAAACAGGCCTCACCCTATTAGCTCAAGCCTCTCTTCCACAAAAATACTGGTGGGACAGCTTTCTTCATGCTGTCACCCTCATTAATGTCCTTCCTACCCATGTCTTGCATAATTCCTCACCATACCAAGTCATGTACAACAAAAAGCCTACTTATCATCTCATCAAAACCTTTGGATGTGCCTGTTTCCCTTACCTTAGGCCCTATCATAGTCACAAAGTTCAATATCACACCCAAAAGTGCATTTATCTAGGCCTCAGTCATGCCCACAAATGTCACAAATGTCTTGATGCTACAGGAAGACTCTATATCTGCAGAGATGTTACCTTCAATGAGCATGAGTTCCCCTATCCCTCCATGCATCCTACATCATCCTCTTTGCATCCTAGCCACACTTCAAGCCCCAGCATTACCACCACCATACCAGCTGGTCCAGTAACACCTGCCCCTGCTGCACCCCACTCACCAGGTAATTTTGATCCTCAACTTCTTGTACATTCTCCTAGTAGCTCTAATCAGCATCCTGATTCACCATCATCTGCAACACCACATTCATCCACCAGTTCACCAACTCCTGCATCACACTCACCCCATGATCACACCACATCTCCTTCACATTCACCACTCATTCCTACACCACCATCCACTCCACCAGTTTCACCACAACCATCTCCTCATGTCCCTGCTCCTGGCCATGCAATGCAAACCAGGTCCAAACATGGTATTTTTAAACTAAACCTATTTTCACCACTTGTCACTTTGGCGGTGCTCATCGATTCTCTCTTCGAACCACTTTACGTAGGAAGCTCTTACTCAGCCAAATTGGCAGAAAGCTATGGCAGAAGAATGCAGTGCCTTGATTCAAAATCATACATGGGATCTTGTGCCTCCTTCCCACATCATCACTTGGTTGGCAACAAGTGGATTTTAAGATCAAACACAAGCTTTGATGGTACTCTTCTCAAGTACAAAGCTAGACTTGTAGCCAAAGGCTACTCACGACAAGAGGGGTGGATTATGCGAAACATTCGATCCAGGTGGCTAAACTGGAACAATTAGAGTGTTTCTTGCCATTCTTGTGACTAACAAGCGGCTGTTAAGCGAGTTGATATCAACAATGCTTTCTAAATGGAAAACTACAAGAGAGTGTATACATGCCACAACCGGCGGGGTTTGTAGATGCAGCCAAACCAAACTATGTGTGCAAGTTAAACAAGGCCAGATATGGCCTCAAACAGGCACACAGAGCCTGGTTTGAAGAATTAAGAACTCGGCTATTAACTGGGGATTGAGACAAGCGATTCGAGACACTTATTTGTTTATCTTGAAAGAAAGCGTGTCACATTATATATTCTAGTGTATGTTGATGACTTTCTCATCACTAGTAATTCTGATCAGCATATAAAAAAATTTGTGAAGCTCACCACACTCCAAATTTCCTCTCAAAGAATTGGGAAAAGTTCATCAGTTTCTAGGAATGCAAGCACACAGAGATTCCAATGGTTTGTTTCTCAGTCAGAAGGTCTATGGTCAACAACTTTTGGACAGGCTAGGCATGAATAATCTGAAGCCTGTACTCACTCCAATGGTAATTGGTAAAAATTTTGAACCAGATGAAGGCACTCATATGGCAAATCCTACTCTCTACAGGAGCATCATTGGGGCGCTCCAGTACATGACATTCACTAGGCCAGACATTGCCTATGTGGTAAACTCTTTGAGCCAATTTATGCATGATCCAAGGGATGTCCATTAGCAGGCCCTTAAAAGACTGCTTAGGTATATCAAAGGCACATTGAACTACAGTCTTTACTTCAAATCTGGAGGCAGTATGGACATCACAGGTTACTCTGATGCAGGATGGGGATGTTGTCCTTATGATAGAAAATCAGTAGCAGGTCATTGTATCTACTTAGGACCATCATTGGTCTCATGGCACTCAAAGAAGCAACAAGTGGTGTGCAGATCCGATCTGAGAATCGAATATAGGAGCTTAGCACACGCTGTGGTGATATTGCTTAGTTAAAGTCATTCTTGGTGAACTTGGGATCAAAGCTACAAAGAAGCCGGTTATTTACTGTGACAACATAGGAGCTGAATCTCTTGCACAGAACCCTGTTCATCACTCCAAGACCAAGCATATTGAGATAGATGTCCACTATGTTCGAAATCAAGTCTTGGAAGGAAAGTTGGATGTAAAGCACATCTCAACATGTGACCAGCCTGCTGATGTATTTACTAAGGCTCTAACAGGAGTCAAGTTTCTACCTTTCAGGGACAAACTGAATGTTCAAACTCTTCCACATTCTATTTGAGAGGGGGTGTTAAGATAATGTTGACACTTGTCCTTATATAAGTGGAACAAGTGTAATGTTTCTATTGGTACACCTAGAGATCTTATCTAGTATCATAGGTTGTTAAATCTGTGTTGTTATATTCCCTGCAAATGTACTGCTGAAGATACTTGAATGAATTAGCAGAGAATTATTCTATATCATTTTCTTTCTCCAATTTATAGGCTCATTATCATTTGGGGTTTTCTAAGAATTTCTTACCTTTCATGTAAAAGTTTTGGGAATATAATATGTGCAATATGTGTACAACATATTCACTATATATCTATCCCTCTTGATCCGGAAAAAGTACACTAATATATATATAAAGAATATCGTTTGCCTTCCTTTAACTTTTTATTTACTTTTAAAATTTTTATTATCCCCCTTATCCGAGATCCTGCGTCCGCCCCTGTACGAGACTTAAAGGTAGGTTTCAAAGAAGTTAACCTTGCAAGTCTGCAGATAGAAACCTTTGGCAATCAATTTTGCTTTATGTATCAATATGATTCCATGTGGCCTTAGCTTAGTTTAAGCTTAAAGAATCTAACGACAGCTTACCATATATTGATCATAAAGGGGTGGAACTAGCTCCCAGGTCATGTTATGAATTGGGGCTTAAAATCTTCACTCATGGAAATGTTCCAATCATGATGACATAATTATTCGGATTCATTAGAAGGTTAAGTTGTCGGTGAATGATGTTGAGTAGGTTTCAATTTGAAGATCCAACTTTTAGATCTATTTTGAATTGGGTGCATGATGATAATAAAAGAAAGATGTGATGAGGGTCAGGTGGAATATAATCTGGCTGGACTTACTGATGATGTTTCGGGCACATTTTATCTTATCATACCTTAACCTATTCTCTACCTCTCATCGATCTTTATTTTTATGCTCTCATCCCCTCACATATCCCTCATTTAACCCTCAAACACACACCTCTCCCCACATCTTTATTACTTTTCCGCCACCTCTCATTAGCGTTACTTTACCACCCTACTCACATCCCTCCCCCCACCACCACCCTACCCTTTCGCCACCTCGTACTTTACCCTTTTACATTATCTATCCCACCACATAGGGGGCGGCAGCATGCATGTGACTTTGGGTCACTTGACCCGTTAAAAAAATTCTATGTATTTTTGGTTCTATTTAAATTTTTCATACACTGATTACTACTAACTGACCATCTGATTTTTTTAAATATTGACCCTTGACTTTTAATCATTTTTTTTTATTTTTAAAACCAATGCTTATAAACTTGTAATACGATTTATCACTCTCGATCCCTCATCCATATCACCAAATTCCTGCAGCTGCCCCTGCCACTGCCACTACCTCACTACAATCTCACAGTCTAGCGCACAACTATACTCATCGTGTCACTCATCATATATATAATCGGATCACTTTAATTCCATCATATGTTAATATTGTTTTACATCCATTTTATTCTATTCACTTACAATACCTTGAAACAAACTGGCCATCTTGAATGTGTGTGTGCGTGTGCGTGTGCGTGTTTATATATATATATATATATATATATACACATATAAGTATGTATATGGAGCAAGTAAGTTTTGGACATGTATATATTGGTATTAGTACACTAGATATTTTGATAAATTGAAAAGTAAAACACAGAATGTGTCATAAATTATTCCAAGAGACCGGATGGGGTCATAGGTTGTCATGAAGAATAAATTTGGGGGTCCTTTCCTGTTACCCCCTCCTTCTTATCATTACTATATATATTTGTATAAGCCAAAGGAGAAAGCAAATCTTGTTTTCTTCTTCATCACTGAAACACTTTCACACATTCCAGAAAGGGAAAAAAAAAAGAAACCGATCGAGGAGCATTATCTTTTGTTTTTTTGTCTCTCCTCCGGTTTAGAATTTATTCCTGATTTTTTATGTTCATCAAAACACGAACATCGATTTTGTTCATTACCTTTAACAACGTTGTATTTTAGTAGAGAAAGATATAAAGAACGATCGTCAAGAACGAAACTCGATCGTTTACATCTCTACATATATTTCTTTTAGTGTGATCTTCGAAGATGTCAAACGTTACTGGTGAAGAAGACAGTCTCTCGTCAGGAGGCGGCGAAGAAGTTCATGCGCATCAAGAGAAGAAGTCCGCCAAGCAAAATCAACAGGCTGCTGCTGCGCCAATTTCTAATGGATCAAGCTCCCAGCCTGCTAAAAAGAGAAGAAACATGCCTGGAAATCCAGGTATATATATTATATATGTAGTATTTAGTAATATTTTTCCCATAAAAATGTTCAAAAGTTTTTTTTATTTTTTGTAAAATAAAATTGGGCAACTTTTACTATTACATCCTTTTTTTTTTTGTGCATTGAGTGATATCAAGCTTGTTTTGCACTTAGAGAATAAAAATTAAAACCTCGAAATTCACAACAATATTTGAGTGGTTTGAATCAAAAGTGGCCATAATTATCATGCTTTCTAGATACGTTTGATACATGGCCGGGGTATATTTTTGTGACAAGAAAGAAAGAAGCAATAGCTGACAACCATATATATATATATATATATATATATATATAATGTGCTAATAATTACAGGTTGATTTTTTTTTTCTGAATTTCTTCTCTGATCCAAGATGTATTTAACGGTGTTGAGTTTTCTGAATTGTTGGAAAATCTGAATTAATTTAATAATTATGAAAATAATTTAAATATAATATATATGAGTAAGAGTTATTGATGACATTGGTCAAATAATTGAATGGGCACATCAACATTATTGCTTTGTACTGCTACTGATAGCACTTGCACGCTCTTTTTCATTCAATACAATTTATAATTCATTTCCATTTGACTCATTGTCTTGTTTCAATCGTCTGCCCGGGAGGTTCTAACGTGGAGACTCCAATATAAAAAGTGATTCATATGGCATAATTTAGATCATACAGTTTTATTCTATAATGAAACAGTGTGGTCCGAATTGTGCCACATGTGCCACTTCCTATATTGGAGTCTTTAGGTTAGAATTTCTCAGATCATGAGTTTTCTACACAGTGTTGAATATCTAAATTTCCTGAATTTTCAACGGGAGGTTCTTGTGTGGTGTCTTCACACGTTGTGGAGACACGTGTAAAGATATACACACCACACAGTTTCATTCTATTTTTAAATTGTGTGATTCTGATCGCTTCACACACAAGATCTCCCATTTTCAACACCTATGATTAGTTCAACTTGCATGTAGGTGACGCTTGAATTTTCTTTCAAGGTTCGATTTTTTAAATCAACATTACATATATTTTCCTTTCAAAAAAAACATTACATATATTTTGTTTTAAAAAAAATTGAAACCAAAACCAAAAATATTAATTATTCGGTTCATTTTTATCGGTTTTACATAAAAGTCATTTAGTAAATTAAGATAAAATTGTTTGACAAGCAAAAAAAAATAAAATAAATAAATAAATAAATAACTTAAACAAGAGTTATATATATGTCAAATAGTTCAAAAGATTGCCCTTCAGAATAACTTGCATTGTTCCCTCTTAGTATTATTTCAAGTGATTGTCTATTTCAATCACCTTTTCAATGAATAAATAATAGAAAATGTTGCTACGTTCCAAACAAAAAAATTATGTATATATTTTATTGTTCAATTTGATTCGTTTCGGTCGGAAAATAATGTTTATTATCATCTAAGTAGGAGAAAAAATCAACTCCGTTAATGAAGAAAATGAATATTTCTTACATGATCTCTCTCTTTATTAAGAAGAGGCTAATGTGACTACATTTACTCATTCTTAGATTCAATCTAATATAAAGGGTAAAGACACTTTTAATCGTTTCGTTTAAAGATTTTGCATGTTTATTCCCAAATTTTTATCCTGACAGTTTTACCCTTTATCTATACATTTACTTATTTTTTAGTCCATGTTTTTATAACATACGTGCAAATTTTTTAATTTTTATTTTGGTTAGAACATATCGTACATTCAGTTTTGGCCGTTTGATCGATACTCAATTATGAAACTTTCTTGCGGTTAAAGTGTCAGTACAAAACTTTTAGGATTTTAATATAAAAATTATGAAACAAAAGGAAACTAAATTTTCTTTATTCTTTTGATCTAATGATAATTGCTTTTGATTTTCTAAATATCAATCAAGGTTTCTATCTCTCAACCATATCTTCAAATTTCAATGAATCAATAATATATCCCCCTCACCTTCATAAAAAAAAAAAAAAAAGAAAAAAAAGAAGAAGAAGCATGCATGCATGTTTTATTCTCAAATTAACCTTTTGAATACCTTTTGAAGCAAGAAAGTGCAATGGCTCATAAAATTCAATCTTAAATGTTCTTGACTTTAATCTTTACATATAATCCTGTAGATCCCACATCGGAGGTTGTAGCTCTATCGCCCACAACCCTAATGGCAACAAACCGATTTATATGCGAAATCTGCAACAAGGGTTTCCAGAGGGACCAAAACCTGCAACTACACCGTAGAGGTCACAATCTTCCATGGAAGCTCAAGCAGAGAACCACCACCGAGGTGCGGAGGCGTGTCTACATATGTCCCGAACCATCATGCATCCACCATAACCCGGCTCGCGCATTAGGCGATCTTACGGGAATCAAGAAGCATTTCAGCAGGAAACATGGTGAGAAGAAGTGGAAATGTGATAAATGTTCTAAGAAATATGCTGTGCAGTCTGATTGGAAAGCTCATCAGAAAACTTGTGGCACAAGGGAATATAAATGTGATTGTGGCACCATTTTTTCCAGGTAGGAGGTGTTGTTTTTTATTATTTTATAATTCATATTATCATTTATGGTGAACTCAATCAATAAGTTTCTTTAAATGAGATGGATTTTTATCAAAACATAAGGAATTTACCTTATTGCTCAAAAACATTTATGGTGTAACGGTCGTAGGAATGTTGTACCGAGTGACATACATTATAGCTTTTAAGTTTTACTATCATTCACATACTACACTCTTATTGTGTGTGTGAGGTTGGAAATGAGAGGTTGTAATGTTGCCACTTGGTACGACATTTATACAATGGTTGTATTGTAAAAAATTGTTCCCGGAACATGATCTAGTGGTAAAGGGTTTGGATGCTTTAAAAGATCAGCTAGACTTTAAGCTGGAGTGTGGAGGTTCGAACCCGTAAATGTGAGATTTCTTTCAGTTCTTTGATATAATAGCAAGCTCATGATTCTGAGCCACTAGTTACCTGATTAACCACTCCACTCATCCAGGACCCTCGTTGTTAGGGTTTAACCATTGTATTGTAAAAAAATTTCTTCTATTGATTAATGAACTCAAACTCATATTTGTTTATTGACTACTTTTCTAATTGATCTTATATATGTACATGCAGGAGAGACAGTTTCATTACTCACAGGGCTTTTTGTGATGCCCTAGCAGAGGTGAACAACAAGGTACCCCAAGGTATAATTCTGAGCAACATGCCACAAAACTTACAAGTCCAAATGCCTGAATACATGTCATCCATGGGTGGCCAAAACCAACAAAACACCAACAACCCATCATCAGATTTCAACAATTTTGATCCCAAAAACCCACTCAAATCCCTTCCTCAAGACCTTTCTTCAATGCCATTTAAGCCTATGAACATGGTCAATGGCATGTTCTCCACCACTTCAGGTACCCTATTTGGTAGCCCTAAAGGAATCCCTTCATCAACAACATCTGGTCTCCAAATGAGTTCAAACAGCCCACCAGCTGGCTTTAACTTTCATCAAGAAAACAACAAAAACAACAACAATAATCCGCTATCAGGCTCGACCCACATGTCTGCAACTGCATTGTTGCAGAAAGCAGCACAAATGGGTGCAACTGCAAGCACAAATAACACAAATTCTCCCACTATGCAAAAGAGCTTAATGAGCAATATGGCTGGTCATGATCACATGGGATCTAAAACGTCATCGTTTGGACAACAATTCGAAAACTATCAAACACAACAAAGTGATCAATCAACACTAATGGGAATGAATGGAGAAGGATTCAACCCACAAATGTTCAATAAAAGCTTACAAGATGTCAACCAACTGTTTGATTCTGGAAATGGGAATGAAATGGGATTATTCGGTGGAATGTTAATGGGCACCGATCAAAATCCTTCCTTTATGAAAAATCTGGAACAAGATGATGATGATAATAATAATCATGGGCTAATGCAAGGTAGAAATGCTATGAGAAGAAGTCCGACAAGGTCTTCAAGTAGGATGTCGACGCCGGGAGCCGGAAATGATGTGATGACGGTTGATTTCTTGGGGCTAGGTGGTGGATCGAGGCCGCCGGCAAGTCTTCAAGAACATCAGAGACAACGACAACAGAGACTACAATTTGAAGCCATGAATCAACATCAACAACATAGGATGCAAGTAACGAATCCTTTTCAACAACAATTCTCCAGCGGCCATGGTGAGCCCACCGGCGCCGATAAGCCCTTCTGGGATATGTGAGGAAAACTAGCTACACTTTTTTTTGGCAAATTTATAATTTTTCATGCATAAGGTACTAAGAACGTATAGTCCTGCATGAAGAAAAAACCTTTCTACGAGCGTTTTTTTTTTTTTTTTTTTTTTTCAAAGCCTCCTATATCCGGGACCCATTGGCGATACCGGACCGATTGGCCCGCGTTTGGCCTAGTTGTGTCTCAGAAAAGTGACTCTACTTTCGGAGGCAAAGCGTTATTAAGATCGTGACTTATCGTCAGATTAAAACCAATTGGTGATAGTAAATGCGCAACTCTATTTCTTTAGGCATTCAAGAGTGTGAGAATTTATCCCAACACCCCCTCAAGTGTGGGCAATCTGTCCCAACATTTGCACAATTTTTCATTCAAGAGTGTGGGCAATATGTCCCAACACTCCCTCAAGTGTGGGCAATCTGTCCCAACACCACAATTTCTTTTTTTAAAATAATGTTCCAACTAGGGTTCGATCTCGTGACCTCTGGTTTTGATACCATGTTAGGATCAAGCGCTTACAGATGTACTAAAACCAATTGGTGATAGTAAAAGCGCAACCATATTTCTTTAGGCATTTAAAAGTGTGAGAATCTCTCCCAACAGGCATGCACGAGCTCTTTCAACATGGCGCCAGACGAATCCGGAGTTGAGTCGGGTCGTGCCCGCATAGCTAGTCTTGACTCTTATTTCTTACTCAAATTAAGGTAAGGTCTGGCCAGTTCGGCTGTCGTGCATACAAAGTTTGATTCTTACAGAAGTAAGGTCTGACCAATAACTCTTTCAATATGACGTCTGCCGAGCAAGTTGCATACAGCCATAGTAAAATGCCATTATATTGTAGACAGAACCATTTTATTTTTATTTTTTTTGAAGGGAGAAAACCGTTTCTAAATTAAAGAACTGAAAACACAGTTGAAACTACATATTAGTTTCCAGGAGGAGATGATAGAATTTAAATATAGTATTGTTCTTTCCCCACAATTGTTTTTTATGCTTAAAAGAAAGGGAGCAAATTAAAAGGACTTGTTTGTAATATGTCAAGTACTCTTAATGGGAAATAACTGAAAGAATTCTGTGTTGCACCTCAATTATTACTTTCAAGTTATTAGTATAGTATAGCAATTTGCATGATTTGCTGTCCTTTTTTTTTTTTTCTTCTTGAGGTGTCGTCTTTTCTGTTGGCGTCTATATATTGAAATGAAATCTTTTAAATCGAGAAATATTGCTAGGGGCACAACTATTGTGTTAAAACACACATTACTCTTGATTATGACGTAGAACCTTTTTTTTTTTTTTTTTTTTTTTTTTTTTTTTTTTTTGAAGGTTAGAACCAATTTATTGCTTTAATGTATATATCATGTATTCTTCATATATTTTGCGATCTCATGTTTTTTATTGTTTGATAATGTATATATATATATATATATCATGTATTCATTGTTCTTTATTGTAAGCTTTTACGGTTGTGTACGTACTATATTGTGTATGCTATACATGTGATCCTAAATTTAATTGTTTCTTTTGCAGAATTAATGTGTATATATATCTAACTTGCTGTTTGTTATATTTCTTATATTACTATGATGATATCTTGTTTTAATTGCTCAATTAATTGTAATTTGTTATGTCAAACAAAAATTCAAAAGTATTTCCTCCATAACAAGAAAGTTTATTAATATTGTAGGTAGGTAGGTATTACAAAACGAAATTGAAAGAGCATAAAACAACACCAATTGTCCTTTAACTTCAAACAGCATCCATTAATTATTCTGCAGCACAGCATTCCTTTGCCTTTAAACAAGATTTCCTCCCTCCATTAAAACTTAGTTAATGAGGTCGCAATTGACGTTCCTAGAAATCGGAATATCCAATGCAACTTTACATTTGGCAGGCAAAGCTTTGGCAGCATCATCCTGTAGGTTTGGGAAGTGATTAGCTGCTTCTTTCACACAGCCACATGCAGCCCTTTTGTCTGCTGTGGTTTGTGCTGCCCCAACTAATCCTTCTAGCCCTTTGCAACACGCGCCGCTCGGCTCACCCCCGGGCTTGGTGAGGTATGGAATGCATGATTCAAGATATCCAGCTACTTGGCCACAGGTGATGGTCGCCTCTGCCGGTCCGGCGTTCAGTTGGATCAGGGATAATACAGTGATGGCAGCTACCAAAAATGCCTTCATTTTGATTTGGGAATTTGGGATTGAATTTAATGGTTTAGTGATTGTGTTTAAAAGTGGTGGTTGATGCTTTTGGATTTGGATGGTTTAAAGGTTTGTTTGTAGATGGTATTTATAGTTGAGATTTTAAACAGAAATGATGATAGAAAAGAAGTGCAAATGTAATGGTTTGTTGCATTAATTTGGCATTTTCCTTAATTTAGCATGGCTACTAAATGTATTGGTTATTCTGTTCAGTTTTGATGACATAAAAAGCAGAAGTGTCTTATCTATTTTATATTTTTTTCGAAGTTTAATCCCCAATATATAGTTCCAATTAAACACATGGATTCAATAGTAATATATTGTAATGATGATAATTGAAAGTTAACCCGCTTTTCTACATCAGTTTTTATTAATCAATTACATATACTACCTCCGACCTAAAATAGAATTCAATTTGAATGTTTTCACACACATTAAACAAATGATTGAATGTCAAAATGACTAAAATGTATGATTATGAGCTGTGGATGATGAACCTGTGTAGCCAAGCGATACCCCGACCGGACCTAATATTGCCCCCTCGTATCATAATCATGGTGCCAAATAATATCATCCCGATGATCCCATGTGGGAAGCGGGACACTCAAGATGGCTTATGCTTCATAAAAGTAGAACGAACCTTGTTCCGGATCCCGGTTCCACGAGCAGGTGTGGACATCAATGTGCGCCTCCACTTTCATGTCAGCAATAAGAATAGAGGAGGCTACTCGAAATGTGGGCGGCAGGGGTAACCACGCATCAGAGTAAACTCTAATCAAGACGCCATCTCCTACCCGCCAACGCAGGCCACACACTAGGAGGTTACGACCGTCAAGAATGCTCCGCAAAGACATGAGGGTTTGGGACCAACCACTGCATCAAAGATATTACTATTCGGGAAGTACTTCGACTGCAGAACACGGTTGACAAGAGAGGAGGGCAATTTCAACACCCGGCAAACATGTTTATCAAGCAGAGCCAGATTAAAACAATAGAATATTCCGTTTGTTTTGGAGTTTTTTCTGTGGTTGTTTTTTATAAAATGATTGAAGTAATTATTAGAAAGTTAAGATGTTTTTTTTGAAATCTGTGTAGATTATGAAATGATTGGTGAAAATTTTGAAATAAAGTAGTATAATAAATAAAATAATGGTAAAAAATATTATAAAGTTGATAAAGTGAAATGATGAGAGATAATTTAATATTTTTTTATTTGTAGTTGAAGAAATGATTGATAAGAGAATTGTTAGATATGATTGGTGAAGTGATATAAAAAAAACTCTAACGAAAACAAACGGAAAGGTCTCGGAACCCCGGACCCCCAAGATCTTTAGGCATGGTACAAACGTCCCATCGTTGACAATGAATTTCCCACTGCTCATCTGTGCTACCCCAGAAGAAATCTCATATGAGTCGCTCTATAGTATCGATGAGTGCATAAGAGGTGTGAAAACACTGCATAATATAAGTCGGGATAGACTTCTGAACGTTTATCATCTGACCGGACAATCGCTCATCACGGGTAAGGATTGATTTAATAGAATTCGCCTATTCCTCGTTTGTCTGAAAAAACAAAAGAATATCATATGCAAAGAATAAATGCGATACATGAACCTCCTCATTCCGGCCGAAGCATACGCCTCTCAAATTCCCTAGCTGAACCACCTGATTAATTAGGGTCGTGAGTCCCTCCGCACAAATGATAAAAAGAAAGGAAAAAAAAGATGATCCCTAAACGAATTTCCCGTGTTGGCTTGGCCTTAACCTCCAAATGGGTTTATTATTAGTAGTATCATTGTCAATTTTTGGGGGATTCTATTGGCATTAAAGCTTTACTCTTGACACTTATTATTTTAAACATCATAAAAATTACTCCTGGCTGGGTTGTTTTAATAAACAAAACGTCGAGGGGCGAGTGTTGTTCTTTATTAAAACCAACGTCGGTGGTGTTCAAAACGAACGTCGACGCAGCGACATTTACGTTATAAAATTGTTACAACTTAAAAACAACAATGCCACTGACTTTCTTTTTTGAATAGCAACTGACGTTGGTTTTCAATAGCAACAACACTGCAACTGACGTTTTGTTTATCAGAAAAAATAATAAAAAATGTGTCAATAATAAAAAATGTTGTGTCAATAGAACCCCCCTTAAGCTCGGGTAGATTGATTTGTGAATCATTAACTTGTGTCATTGATAGGAACAAGGATCGTATGCTTGCTCTCTTGTGCGGTCTTTGTGAAGTAAAAGCGGCGTCGTTTGATTTCAAACGAAGCGATCTTGGATTTTTGTTAATTTTTTTTTAAAGCTTGAGACGAAAATGGTGTCGTTTGGACTCGAAACAACACCGATTTAACATCACAGCAGCCCTTACTGTGTAATACACACATCAGAGGATCCGGACTCGATTGATATATCAAAACGACTTGATTCACATTTTTTTTACCGTGCATTTCACTACAGCGGATCGTTGCTGGTATGCAACCACCGGAAGTATGCTCATCGTCATTGCCGGCGCCAGATTATTCAGCTTTCATTTCAAAATGCATCACCGCCAAGGACCTCAAGCTTGGAAGACTAGTTCATTCACACCTCATCAAAACCGCACTCGTTGCAAGCACTTTCCTTGCCAACAGTCTTATAGACATGTACTCCAAATGCAATTCCATCTTATGCTCCCACAAAGTTTTTGACGAGCTTCAATTGAAGAACACCCGTTCATGGAATACAATCATCTCTGCTTGTTGTAATGTGGGGTGGTTTCGTAAAGCGCAAAAGCTGCTCGATGAAATGCCTGAACGAAATGTTGTCAGCTATAATTCCATTATTTCTGGTTTCGTTCGGCATGGGTTTTATGGAAGGTCGATATATATGGCAAGAGATATGCAAAGAGAATTTTTTGGGACGGGTTGTGGTTGGATGCGTACACTCTTGTTAATTTAATTAATGCATCTGCCTCCTTGGGTGCATTGAAGTTGCTTAATCAGGTACATGGGTTGGCTACTGTGACTGGTTGTATGACTAATGTGGTTGTATGCAATACCTTGGTTTCTTCTTATGGAAAGTGCAGGGAACCATTCTTATCATATAAAGTGTTTAAAGGAATGCGGGAGAGGGATGTTGTCTCCTGGACTTCAATGGTGGTTGTGTACGTGCAGGCGTGTCAACTGGATGATGCATGGCAGCTCTTTAAGTTAATGCCAGTTAGGAATGTTGTTTCTTGGACGGCTTTGATTTCTGGATTTGCGCAAATTGGGAAGGGAGAAAAAGCTCTATCTCTTTTCATGGAAATGTGTAATGAAGGTATCGAACCGAATGAAGCAACATACGTTAGTGTTATTAGTGCTTGTGCTGATATTCCGCTTATTGAGAGAGGGAAACAACTGCATGGACACATCATTAGGGGCAGACGTGTTTGTGTTGCTGGTAGTGCCTATGTGACTAATTCTTTGATTGACATGTATTGCAAATTTGGGGACATGGATTATGCAATTCGATTGTTCGAAAGATTCGAGGACAAGGATGTAGTGACCTGGAACACTATAATAACCGGATTTGCTTATAATGGTCAAGCAGAGTTATCGCTTTCATCCTATAGGTCAATGGTAGACAAGAGTATGAGACCAAACAACGTGACATTCTATGGAGTTTTATCTGCTTGCAGCCATAAAGGCCTAATTCTTGAGGGACTGCAAATCCTCAAGAAAATGAAACAGGAATTCGGTGTTGATCCACAATTGGATCACTATAGTATTATTATCGATATGCTCGGACGTCAAAATAAACTCGCGGAAGCACTGGAGTTGATTAAAAGCATGCCCGGTACTTGGGATCATGTTGGGATGTGGGGTGCACTTTTAAGTGCTTGTCAAGTTCATGGCAATACAGAAGTTGCCAGAAGAGTGGCACAGGTATTGTTGGACCTAGAACCCGAAAACGCTGGAAGATATGTTATGCTTTCGAACATCTATACAACATCTGATTGGCGTGATGATGCAAACAAGGTGAGAAGGTTCATGGTTGGTCAGGGACTAAAGAAGGAGGTAGCTTATAGCTGTATTGAAATTGGGAATACTAGCCATAAGTTTGTATCTTTTGATAGCTTTCATGTCCAGATAGAAGAGATAAAAAATATGCTTCTTAAACTCGTGGACCAATTGAAGGATGCTGGATATGTACCTGTACAGAGAAATCTGTATTTTCTTGAAAATGATGAAGTCACTTGACACATAGAATCCAAAGATTTCGGCACTTTTTGAGGATCACGAGCCGCATATGTTCATACAAATTCCCCTCTGTCAACATTCACGCATCAAATGCATGGAAGCATCCTGCGTATGTGAGGATAGACAAGATACATGGAAAGACCGGGTTATTTAGGTCTACTATACGCTGTCTCTCCTTATATTTCTGTAGAGGCTGTTTAAAATACGAATAAGAAGAGCATTTCAGATGCAGCTTCAGAACAAGAATGTCATCTCAATGGAGTATCATCCAGAAGACGTAGCCCGTCCTGTGTCCACCGTTGATGTGTCCAAATCAGAGCTGTAATTATTTGTAGCACATGAAGGTTAGATGATGCTTTCAGACCTCGGTGTTTACCTAATCTGTGAAAGAAGTACAGTTTTCAAATGAATTCAGAAAGGCGTTATGCCTGTGGAGAAAAAAGTTTGGGGTGAAAAGAATGTGTTATCAGCTCTCATTTCTTGTCCCGTCTGTTTTCAAGATTCGAATCCACTGATTCAAGTTTTCTCTGTTACAACGGTCATGGTTCTTTACCTTTGACTGTAGTATCTTTTCAAACAGAAAGATGCAATGAACCAATATATTATACATTTCTTTCAGAATATTTGAGCTAATACACCATTTCTGTGTCCGAGTGCTATTTCTGTTTGTAACCTTTTAAAAGAAAGTGTAAAACTGTTTTATATGCTGTACCAATTTATATACTTGTTACATCCTACTATCAGAGTTTCTTCGCATACTTGTATACAGCTGCACATACGAAAACCGCAAAGTGCACAAGTGTGTAACCTTTAAAGAAAATCTGGCAGCTAAGAAGCTTATACACCACCGTTGAAAGAGACCAGCACCCTATCTGATTCTCGAGCTTTGCTACACGAAGCACAACTGCCACGAAACAAAAAAATTTAGTTCTGAATATTTTGAAATTTTATTCATCAACCAAACTTTTTTTTGGTACTATAATTTCAAATGGAACCTTTAAGGAATTATTGAACATATTGCATTTTGAACCACACAAAGGCATCTTCTTACCTGTAGAGTATAAACACCAGGCCCAGCAGCATCTTCTGATATCTAACACGCAAAGAAAATTGTTTCAATTCAAACCTGATACACTCTAATCCATCCATATTTTGAAAGTTGAAATCAAGGGTTCTATTTACAGAAGAAATACCTCTTTATTAGTTCATTCACACCTTCACTTCAGTTAGTTCAGTACTACCAAACATAACAAGATTACATGCATATCCATAGACTAATAGCAAAATAATTGTCATCTTTGTTGACAAGACGTGTTCTCAGCTTAGTTACAGCAATTGCCTAACAGTAATTTTGCTGAAGAAATAATGCAAAAAAAAAAGCGAAAAGCCGTGACTAAGTGACAACTTCTGATATAATAGAAAATATAAAGGTATTAGGTATAAGAACCTTGAGACGATCAGCGAGGTGCTTTAGGTCCTTTGCCTCTCTAAGGGCATTATAGGTAACAGCTTGATTTGTAGAATCGTTTTGGACAAGATTTTCTCCAGCAGCCCGCCCCTTATGGGTAGAAGAATTGGAAATAATTGTACCCGTTTGATGGTTTCCATTCAGCTTTTCAGGCCTTTTACACTGCTTTGATGCCCTTGACAGGACATCTTTATTTTTTTCACATTCTACACCATTGGTGGTGGATCTTTTGTTGCTTCGCTTTGATCTCTCGTAGAAGGTTGTATCAAATTTGACTTCCTTGATGATCTCTCAGTTTCAATCTGCCTCATATCTTGGCATGAGATCAAATCTCCTCTAGCAAATTTGCCATCATGAACCCTGACCTTTGATGGAATGTCTTCTTTACAATCTTTATGATCAAAGATTTGAATCTTTCCTTCAAACTTGACTCTTATCTATTCCATCACAAGAGATGCTAAACTTACCCTGAGATTTGGTACTTCCAGCCTTGCTTTTCGCCTTGTATGAAGGATCCTCCTCTTGCTCAAAATAATCAACCTTGTCAATATCATATACAGATCTTGAAACCTGTTTTTTTTTCTTTTGACCTTGAAGAATGTCCCTTTGCCTTCAAAGTTGACATTTTTCAAAAGATCCGTATAGTCATCGCTCCTCATTTTCCCCATTTGACAACTGTCAAATGTATTCTTATCGTCAACAGATATTCTAGGACTCTTTCTGACAAAGAGGCCAGCATCCTGGAAAGCATCTTTAGCCACAGCATCCCTGCTAGTGTGGGAAAATTTGCTCACGTTAGTGGTCTTTAAAGGAGATGAAGATGCTGATTCCACGGGCAAGTCTTTCATTTCTTGGAGACCGGCTTTTCTTCTATGTGAACTAGACAGCTTTGAGGAACTTGAAGTAGCAGCAAGCAACTGAAGGCTGCAGAGAGCCTAAATCCTTTATCAAAAGATCAGCATCATGTGTACTCAACTGAGATGCTGTACTTACTAGATCGTGGCCCAAGATGTCTTTAGTAACTCTAGACACCTTTTCTGCAGTCCCGGGGTTAATGGTATTGCAGACGTTGTCTTCAGACTTGGAACCTCTGGCTTTCTTTTCTCTCCTATCCTATCCCCAGTTTCATGGCACTCCTTCAACAAGCTCCTGTTTTCTAGAACAGGAGTGTCTGAAATTTTCCTCTACAAATAATCATTGGGCTCTATGAACAGCCAAAATCTCCAAACCATCATCTGAACTGATCGAGCTTGGGACGTCTGGCTTTTCAGATGACCTTGACAACTTTTTCATGCCACCTTTGGAATTCCTGATGTTATTGCTGCCATGATGATCCTCACCCAATGCACCATTAGACATACCATGAATTGAGCTAGGAATTGTTCTTAGAGACGCTTCACTCAGGCCTGAAGTACATTTTTCATCTTTCAGATGAAAATCTCCGGTCTTTATTTTCTTAGAAGCCTTCATGCCATCAGTATCAGTATCCTTTTTCTTATTTAACTTTGACTTCATTGTATCAGCTGCAGACACACATATAACAGCTTACACTTTGTGTGATCAATATTTTGACACAAAATATGAAGATTAACATGCAGTGAGGAAATAATTTTACACGAGCGCCTTTGCATTTTTGCACCATCGAACTAAAAGAATTCAGCAGAACTCTATGTAATTGCTACAATGACAACTAACCTTTACAAGAATAATTATTACCAGTTAAGTTCTTACTTTCTTCTCCACATTTGTCCCCCAATGAGACAGGAGACCGGGCAGGTGAGATCCAAAGTCATTAATTGATGGAGACTTGTCCATATCATTCATGTTTCTCTGTTCAAAAAGTTCAGATCCTTCGAATCCTCTAAAAATCGATTATGGATAAAGATTAGGAAAAAAAGTTCACGTTATTCTTAAACAAAATAAATTTTTCAAATTTCCAAAATATCATGCCTGATCTTTTAGATGAAGAAGATCTCCGGAAGCAAAAAAGAAATGTTTAGAAGAACGTTAATTGAAGCCCTGATTACCAGCGTATAAATTTGGTGGCCCTCAATTGATGGAGTTGTTTGTCGCCGTACTGGCACAGGTCAATGCAAAATTTGCAGGTGTTTCTAGATTCTTTGTCGGGGTTTTGATTCTAAAGTTCAAAATTTTAATGGCGCCGGAAATCTCCTATGAATTATAACAGGTAATATTTTTAACTTCTTGACTTCTCTTTTAAATTCTTGAATTCTCTCTTATGATCTCATGCATTCTCTTATGATGTTATTTTTGAATCCTCAATTGTTCTTGAATTTAAAAGAAGAGTGGATATTCTTGATTTTTCACACAAAGATAGATTTTGATGTAATCGTATTTATTTGATGGAACTAAAATCTCTTTTTGTGCCATTTTGATCCACAAATCCCTGAAATCAAAAACAGAAAAAATCTCTTTTAATAATAATGCACGAAACATTCACAACAACAAAGTACACAACACACTTATTCTCATTGTTTCTTTCTTATGGATCAAGCATTACATACTGTGTCTCCACTCTTGCTGAGGATGTCATCTCTCTTTCTTATGGATCAAGCATTACATACTGTGTCTCCACTCTTGCTGAGGATGTCATCTCTGATCTCGATGCATGAGAGCACCTCCTAAGATATTGCATTTCTACATAGTTGATCTGTGAAAAAAGCTAAAAAAAATACAGTGCCGCCTCCTTGATAAACACAATTCGAATTCAACTTATCATTCGTTTAACTTCAAAGTTACCTCCAATCTCATGCTTGAGACGATGATTGTGCTCCTTCAAACTCCTCTCAAACATACCCCTATGTATTTTACTTTCCATGAAAATGTGGTGTGCCACCATAGTGTATAATGCGTCATAGTACTTCGCATCAGTAACAAACACTCTATATATCCATCTGTCAGCTCCTACGAATTCCCAAGCCAAGATGAGTGACACAGCCTTCAAAGGCTTCAATATTGAATATTCACCACACTATCACGACTTAATCCGATCTTTAAAATTTGCTTGGCTGCAGTTGCGGGGCAACGAAATGACTTCAATTTCCAATAAAGAGATTCTTTCAAGTCAGCCACGTTTCTCCATACTTTTTTTCTCTTCGTTTATTTTCATCCTCTCCACCCTCGTGTACTGTGCTCTTTCAATGAGTCTTTTATCACCTGTATTACAGTCAACAGTCAACAATCCAATCAGGAATTAATCCAAAGCAATGGAATCTAATCATAAATATCCAAAATTTACCGAGGCTGATTTCGTCAAGCAATGATATGGCAATAGCGGTCTGCTCCTCCGGCATGAGCTGTTGCACCCGCGAGCTAATCGGTTGTGGATACGCCTCAAAGTTGGCCCATGGGCATTGATCACCTGCACGTGGCATGTCGTCATTATTATTAAGGGGTGATCAATACCCGCACGTAGCATGTCGTCATTATTAAGAGGTGATCAATGCCCATGAGGCCCACTTTGAGGGTATCCACCACCGATTAGCTCGCAGCTGCAACAGCTCATGCCAAGGAACAGACCGTTATTGCCACATCATTGCTTGACGAAATCAGGCGGGTAAATTTTGGATTAATTTATGATTGGATTCCTTTGCTTTGGATTAGTTCATGATTGGATTCATTGAATGTTGGACTGTAATGCATGTGATAAAAGGCTCATTGAAAGAGCATAGTACACGAGGGTGGAGAGGACAAAAATAAACGAGTAAAAAAAGAAGTATAGAGAAACGTGGCTAACTTGAAAGGATCTCTTTATTGGAAGTTGAAGTCATTTCGTTTTCAAATCGCTGAAGCTGGTTATTTCGTTGTTGCTCATCGCAATCGCAGCCAAGCAAATTTTAAAGATCTGATTAAGCCGTGATGGTGTGGTAGGGTGAATATTTAATATTGATGCCTAGAGCTTTATGTGTTACTTATTTTGGCTTGGAAATTCGTATGAGCTGTCGGATGGATATATAGAGTGCGTTACTGATGAGAAGTACTATGACGCATTCTACTCTACCGTGGCACATCACATTTTCATGGAAAGCAAAAGGCACAAGATATGTTTGAGAGGAGTTTGAAGAAGCACTATCATCGTCTCAAGGATTAGACTGAGGTAACTTTGAAGTTAAACTTTGTGACTCTTTTATCTTGTATTGAATGATAAGTTGAATTTGAATTGTGTTGTTGTGTTTATCAGGGAGGCGGCACCGTATTTTTCTAGCTTTTTTCATGGACCGGCTATGTAGAAATGCAAAATCTTAGGAGGTGCTCTCGTACATCAAGATAAGAGAAGAGGAGATGACATCCTCGGCAAGGGGATTTGTGTGGAGACGACACTTTAAAGTATGTAATGCTGTTGGAAAACACTTGATCCATAAGAAAAAACACTTGATCCATAAGAAAAAAACTATGAGTAAAAGTGTATTGTGTACTCAATTGTTGTGGATGATGCATGATTGTTATTAAAAGAGGTTTTTTCTGCTTTTGATTTCAATGATTGATGGATCAAATTGGCACAAGAAGAGATTTTAATGCCATTAAATAAACATGATTACATCAAAATCTATACATAAAAAAGACAAGGTATTCTTTGCGTGAAAAATCAAGAAAATCCACTTTACGATTAAATTCAAAAATAATGATAGAATTCAAAAATAACATCATAAGAGGTAGAATGCATGAGATAATAAGAGAGAATTCAAAAAACTTAAAAGAGAATTCAAGAAGTTAAAAATATCACCTGTTGTTATTATAAATCACTATAAATCACAGGAGATTTCCGGCGCCATTAAAGTTTTTAACTTTAGAATCGGCGACAAACAACTCCATCAAGAATCTAGCAACGGCAAAAGTTCAAATTTTGAACAAATTGACTTGTTCAAATTTCCAAAATAGATGAAGGGCTCTGGGAGCAAAAACAATGGTTTGGAAGAATGTTTATTTAAACAGAGGAACCAATTGAAAATGGGTTCAGATGGGTCAACATGTGGAATAGAAACTTTTCCATCAAGGCAGTTCATATTTGGCGCTAAAACCCGACAATCTAATGTAGATAGCTCCTCATTCTTTTTCCCGGTGGCTTTCTCTTTTAATATGGTGTTATATTCGTCTCTGATTTTCTTTTCTACTAACCTAGAGCCCTTTCCATCAATACGGATGACATTTTTTCTGACTCTATGCTCTTATTGTCCTTTTTTCTCGGTCCCCAGGACATTCTTTGTATCTATCTACAGCTCTCAAAAGGCCCTTTGTCAGATCTTCTGTGTCACTTTTAGGTGAAATACTGCTTGTATTAGATGACTTTTCAACTTGTGCAACAAACAAGAGTTACTCAACAGTCCATCTTCCGGAGGCTTGAGCAACAATTGAGACATCCATATGATCTTTTCTTAGACTTAGAAGATAACTGCACTGCGCCTGGCAACAATTTTAAACTATCCTCATTATGAGATGAGTTTTTCTCAAACACTCTCTGCTGCAGAGTATCAACATTATTTGCTCTAACAGATATTTTATCTTCACAGACACGTACCTCATTCATCATTGCAACCTCATGTTTCTCGTTTGTTTCTCATTCTTCATTGACAATTTCTCATTCTCATTTTGTTTCTCATCTTTTGTGGACTCTTAGCAGATTTATTGGGTCCCATTCTCTCCATCATGCGGACTCAGGGTCCGGGTCATCATTGACAGGTCATTTGCCACCCAGTCTACTGCAGAAGCCTTCTTATCAACTTCAGACTTCACACTATCTTTTTCAAAATCTGCAGCATCAGCATCGGATAAAAGCGGAAGTTTCAATGTACAGGAAATGAGTTCTTCACATGCAAGAGTGTCCGTCTTAGTTTACTCCTTCAATACAACGCTAGTTGCATGAGAAATATGCTACGTATTCCCCTTTGTTGGTGATACTGAAACATTACTTTGCTCAATGATATTCAGTTTATCTCTTTGGGACATCTTCTTAGTAGTAAGTTTTAGGTCCCCATTTGATACCTTCCTGGCACTCCCTTGGTCTATTGTAGCTGCAATTTTGGATTTGTTCTCATCAGAAGGCCATTCTTTTTCAGTCGTGCGAATAACTTCATAAGATAGAGGGGATAAAAGCAGGATCCCAAATATTGTGTCGGATGTCATAATCTGGAAAATAATGTAGCGATGAGATAAAGATAAAGAACATGGTAACAAAGTAAGAAATATGACGAAGACTACGGGTTTTGCATGGTGTTAATTTTCTGGCAGGGGAAATGTCAGACCGTGCTGAGGGGTGTGTTGTATCCATTGGTCAAGGTTTTGCATATTGGCCCGTACAATTAGATAGCTAATTTTGAAGAACTGGTAATAGATGGGTTCCCTCCTGAGCAATTCAAGCATGGTTTGAATTTTTTTGTAAGAACATGAATTAGTTGATCCGAGCATCCCAGCATGTCAAATTTGCATTAAATGAAAAAAAAAAAGAAGCTTAAGATGCCTAATATATACTATTCTTGAAAATAATTCTGCTCTTACCTATGCAACATATGCATGCTTCGTGAAAATGTTAGAGACATATCTACCTGCACCTAGCTGCCCATTATCTGGGGGGCCTTGAACTATCGTGATTATACTCTGCAGGAGTTCTTAGGCAATACCAAGAAGGTGACCGCTGATACGCAGGCAAAAACGAACCACATCCACCAAATTTCGCACCTGTAACAAGTATGTGATTGTTCAGGCATATGATACTCTTACGAAGACGAAAATAGCTACTTCTGCTAGTACATTGTGTTACATACCTAAATTCTCAGCTGATACCCCCCACCTTCAAAATCCTTTTGAAAATGTCCCAAAACATCCTGAAGTAATTTCTCTTCCTTCAAATAGTACACATCTTAGTAAATAAATAACAACATGGGTAAGGGCACTAAAGTAAAGGCTAAAGCAAGAAATCATAATAACACTGTGATTCCATGTCAGAGAATTCAGCTACACAGCTAATAAAACCTTGTCTACTACTTCCAGGTTAGTTTTTTCAACATACTTCTTGCTACTCTAAGTAAGCATGCAGTTTCAGTGCCCTTAGCAAAGAGATCTTATACAATGGTACAAGCCCAACCAACCCTACTATTGTTATACACAGCAAATCATATTGGGGTTCTTTTCCTTATGCCCGTTAAGTTTATTTTGAATCAAAAATTACTTCAACATAATAATTAACAAAAAAATTGCAAAAATAAGTCATAACCAAGAATTAAACCCAAACATCAAATATTCAGAAAGGTTGACCTTATAAAGGCCGAATTTACTCAGCTAACAAGTCCATAGAATAGTACTTTTACAAGAACAACTAGATGCACACATACATATATACAGAGAAAGATCGTTATATGTAGGCAACAACAATAGCTCAGCAACAAAACCGACTTACAATGTAAGAAAGATCAATGTCAGGGTCAAGAATGGTGGAAGAATTACTCTCATCATTATTTGGTTCATTACAGTAGGCTTCTCCTTCTTCTAGCTCAGTCTCTTCCATATGTTCTCTATCAAATCTCAATTCCATCGCTTTGCTCACATCTCTACTTACAACAACAGAAATCATTTTAAGGAAAAAAGGTGGAAAAACCAGCGCCCACTCAAGCTATGTTACTGCAACCCAACCGCAATATTTTTCTAAACCAATATGATAAAACCAAAACTGATGAAAAATCCATCAATTGAAAAAAATTTGATTACACCAACGAAATAGACTTCTATAAAACAGTTAGAAGTATATTCTCATTCAAAATCCATGCAACAAATTGAACAGAAGAGGCTGAAATCGAGAAGCAGAGAAAAATGACGAGGGAAGAGAAGAAGGAAGGAATGAAACCATTAACTGTTTTATTCGATTCATCAATCAATTGTACCGATCATATCATATTCCAAACAATAAAATGTTCGGCCAATTTCAAAATACTCTCAAGAAAAGCATGAGATGAGATGATGGAGGACATTGGTTCTTCCGACATTGGATTTTCTGAACTAGTAAGGCTTCGTTTGGATTGAAGGATTTACATAGAAAAAAAAGGAAAGATAGTAACAGAAAACAAAGGAGAGGAGAAAAAGGGATTGTAAAGTTCATTTTGAGTGTTTGGTTAGAACTAGAGAGCAAGGAAAGAGATACAAGGATTGTCCGTACATTTATAAGAAAAATGCATTGTTTCCTTCCGTTTCTCACCTGTTTTGGAAGGAAATGAGACCACCTAAGTTATAAAGAACATTATCCCTCCTTTTCCCTTACTCTCCTTTCCTTTCTTTCAAACTAAAACAATCCAAACACCAAAATTTAAATC
The DNA here is from genome assembly GCA_026214975.1 of Gentiana macrophylla. Lineage (NCBI taxonomy): Eukaryota > Viridiplantae > Streptophyta > Magnoliopsida > Gentianales > Gentianaceae > Gentiana > Gentiana macrophylla. Next base: position 102,441,808 of record CM047811.1, read on the forward strand.
CGTCCAAATCATATCATTTCTTTTCCCTTCAAATCATTCAATCCAAATAGGGCCTAAAGGAATTGGGATCGTCTTCCGTGAATGGGCGCCTGCCGTGAATGCTGTGATGTGAAACGGCGTCGTTTCGACGCAAAACGACGACGCAAACGTCGTTTTGCGTCGATGTTTTTTTTATTTTAAAGTTCGCGACCAAAACGGCGTCGCGTTGCGTCGAAACGACGCCGTTTTGGCGTCACAGCACCGTCTGTTGTGCTTGACCTACGGCAGAGGATCGAGGCTCCTAGTAGCTTGACCTACGGCAGAGGATCGAGGCTCCTAGTAAAGGTCAGGTGGATTTGTGTGACGACCATGATCCGGATACCGAGTCATTAACCGGAAAATGACGTCCGGCACGTATATAATTAAAATTAATCAATTATATACGTAAGACTGACATCATCAATAACAGAGAACAAGCGAAAAACGAAAACAAAGACTCGGTAAAAACTTTAAAAGATCACTACAACAATAAACAAGTAACACGGGGCTGCAACTAAAACCAAAATCCCAAGAAAAATACGCAAGGTTGAATATCCATTCAACTATTACAAACCATTCTTTACAAACCAAAAGTACAACTGTCTTAATTTAATATAAAAGAAAAGGAAAATTTTATACCATTATTACAACAAAAAAGAAAGATAGACTTCAACAGCTGAAACTCCATAAACCACTCTTAAGCGATCTCGAACTCAACCTACAACAAAACCACCTTCTCGGGGGTGGGGAAAACAACATACTAAAGGGTAAGTACAAACGTACTTAGTAAAGGGTAGAAACACCGAATCTACACATGCTATATCACAAGGACTATCATTAATAATAATAACAATAATAATATCACAGGGCAAGTCAAACAAACATAATAACACATACGTTTCACTCGCTCACAACACTCTACTAGTCTCTCACTAGTTGACTCAAACACATAAAACATTTGTTACACGTTAATCCAAGGACACTTTGCTGGGTGAGAATGCACCGAGAAATATCCTCAACACCTCTATAGGACATGATTGCTCATGACGCAATTCATGTGGATCATTACATGAGTCCGTCACAAGTATCTAAAAGTGTGGAGGTGTAACAATACTGTGAAGCGTAGTATAAACGTGCCTCACCAAGAATTAACATGTTTTAGCTTTTAGACAAATCAAGTACGTATTTAAGCGATTAATCTAACCACTTAAGTTCATTGCATATAAAAGGCTTCTTAAGGACCAAAAGACCTAAGACCAACTCTACATTAAAGTACTTAGCACATTGCACAAAAACATTGGAATCTAATCCAATACCCACGAGGCTAAGTAATAAGGCTTCCGGTGATCTCAAGTATCTCCTCGCAGAGGGTCTCCACAAGGTGCTGAGCCGAATACACCAGAAATCAAACCCTTAACTTCGTCATGTTACAAGTAAGACATTGAGTGTTCCAATGCTCCCGTGAGACACGGTGCGGAGCCAAAGTCACTAGAACACGTACATTTGACTTTACAACATTCCACATAACTTTCTATTCCGTTTTTGCCGAGAAAATCAGCCAACAAGTTCCGTGTTTTCTTCATACAAAAATAATATGAACATTATTCTACATCATGCTTGTGACATTATACTAGATTCAAACGTCAATATAACATGAAATTCAAGTTAAAGTGAAATGAAATTACTCTAAAATATGCTTGAAATGAAAAGCTACATTTAAACACCAAAATAACACATTTAGATTTGGTTGAACACCCCCTTACCTTTGATTTCTATAAAAAGCTCCAAAAACACTCCAAGAAGATCTAGTTCCACAAGCAAGGCTCCAAGAATCTAAGCAACCCACTTCGAAACTAACAACAAAACGAAATTCTAAGATTACTATAACTTTTAAAACATTAAAAAGCTAAGGAAACACCCAATAACACTTATATCTAGAAAATGGGTTTCCGAAACTCTTACCCGATCGGCGTGAAACTTGTATCAAAATTAAGCTCTCATCAAGAGAAGCATTTTAGTGTAATTCGTCTGTGATTTCGACGGTCGGATTGCCCGAAAAGTGGAAATCTCCCTTTCTTCTTTCTTTTCTTCTTCTCCTCTCTTTTTCCTTTCTTTCCCTCACTTTTTCTCTAATACAGCCGCAGTTTTATTTCAAAAGGGTAGGAAGATGGAAAATGAAAAGGGTTTGGGTTAAAAGGGATATATATATAAAGGTTGGTACATTTACCGTTTTACCCTTACTAAAATTTACACTTTTAAAATACCTTAAATACCCTATAACAAATATCTTGACTCTATTTATTCAATTAAAACATAACTCATTAAAATTATCGAGACAAACATAAAATCGTAAAAAGACATTTATACCATTTACGGAGATACGAGTATCACAATTTGTTTTCACATTATCATCAAAACGACGTTGTTTAGAAAAAATAAATCTACGGTGATGATTTTTACATTTTTTTTTAGAGTACGAACTGATTTTATTTCAATAGTAAAAAGGAATTACCTCAAAATTCATTGGAGCCAAAATCTACAATCCCCAAGCAACTTTTAAATTTTTAACTCTATAAAAAATAGTAGCAATAAACACAAAAAAATGTGGTCGATCTCCACATCGTTGATGTATCACTTGGTTCCTCCAGTACCAAAGGTTATTCACAGTTTCTCGAAAAATATACGGCCAATCTCTCGTATGGGCAGGAGTAGAGAGATTTGCCTTAATCCACTCCTCAATAGTGGACCTCGAAAAGAATTCCTTGTGAGCCGACGCAGGTAGTAAATGTCGCCATATAAGATTCGTCCATTGACAATCACGCAAAGCATGCAAGGACGATTCTTCTGCCAGATTGCACAGAACACATATGGGTGAATGAGCGACTCTCCTCCTCCAAAGCAATATGAGCTTGTGAAGAGCATCATGTTGTGCTTGCCAGAGCATGAAATTGAGCCTATATGGACCCTTGAGCTTCCAAATAAATTCCCAACTGTCATCAGAAGGTTGATCCGACCAGAGTTAATTAATGAACATATAAGCCTGCGCCACAGAGTATTTGTTATTTGGCTTGCCTTCCCAAGAGATCACACCATTGTCCGCAGAAAAACAATCTTTCAAATAAGATGCGGCCATGCAAATATATTTCCAAGTATGTGAGTCAGCAGCAGTAGGGGCAATAAAAGGATTGCCATACTTCATAACAAGGGTTTTGACCCACAGCGAGTGATCGTCGGTAAGAATTTTCCAAACTAGTTTTCCCAAAAAGGCTAGGTTCATCAAGTTCGGATTCTTGAACCCTAGACCTCCCTGGTTCTTCGGTTGGCAAAGACTCTGCCAAGAAATATAATGCATTTTTCTGTCATTCTAATCCTCTCCCCAAAAAAAATTACGACAAATTTTATCAATCTCATTAAGCGCACCTATAAAAGTGACTGGCCAAAGAGGTTTTAATTAGCAACATTCTACTTGCCTTCGAAAGGGATTTGATCTTCCAACTCGACAACTTTTTTATCATCTTATCTACAATAAAGTTGTAGGTCGCATTGGTGCTTCTGTTGGTGGTCAAAGGGACACCAAGGTACGACCCCAAGTCCACAGCAGCTTGCATTTCCAAGGCTCGACTGATAGACAGTCTAGTCTGGGGGGGTAGTGTTCTTTGAGAAGTAGACTCTCGATTTCTGAGTGCTCACCTTTTGACCAGAGATGGCACAAAAATCCTCCAGGACATCTCAGATAGTATCTGCTTGGTTCACAGTAGCTACACCCTGGAAGGATCAAATCATCTGCAAAAAACACAAAGATGGTCCGGATCTACTCACCTTAATTCCTTTCCATCTACCTGCCAACACCGAATTATCAATCTTCTGACTGAGAGCTTCCATGCATAGGAAAAAAAGATAGGGAGCAAGAGGATTATCAACACCGATGATTTTTACATTTTGGGTGTATGGTTAGATCACTATTACTTGAGAGAATATTTCCTCAAATACTTGAGAGGATCCTATTCCGAGTTGTTCCATAATACAAAATCGGAACCACTTCATGTTGGAGACAGTATTTTACCCCTATAAAATTTATTCCTTTATAGCACGTTTGGATTGTGATAATGGAATGGAACGAAATGATTTTTTCATTCTATTCCATCAATTTGGCGTGATTGGCAACGAAAGAATGGAATATGTTTTCATTCCAACGGAATGAAAATTGATGTTTTTCATTCCGTCAAAAATCCAATAGATTGATCGCAATGGAATGAAAAAATAAATCCTACAATGAGAAATGATTACATTCAACTGCTTGCCAAACGCATTAATGGAATGATATCATTTCATTCCATTCCAACATATTCATTCCATTTAATTGCATTTCATCAATCCAAACGAGCCATTAATTCATGAATAATATCAATGTGGCCAATAAGGCATTAGCCCGGTGTCAATCACTGACGTTATTAATCCAAGTCTTAATGGAGACAAAAGTGTGTACGCGTAAAAGAAAATCAATGTGAAAGTGGTTTAATTTGTGATAGTTAGGAGTTTCTAACGAACACATCAAACACTATCTGAAACAAGCAACAATAAATGTGTATAATTTAAACATTTAATTATTTGAATAATAAATGTTAATTTATTCAATTAAAAACAATACAATATAGTATTTCGAGCAATATGCCCAATAATCTCTTATTTGCCCGTAAGGGTCAATGTTTTCATAGCACTCCCTAAAAACAGCAATCATCCACATGCTCTTAAAGCTTAAGGGCTGAGCGTTTCCGTCTCATATCATTATAACGTCCTTCAAATTTTTTGATGACATTGTATTATTGAAACACACTCTCGCAGATGGTATTTCCGGGGCACAAATATTAGTGTCAGGACAATTGCTAATAATTAAGATTAATGATATAAATACCCTTTATTTTTCCAATGTGAATCCTCAGCCTCCTTTCTTCCTCAAAGCTAAACTTTTCGTGATCAAAGTTGATCTCGTATCGCGCTTAAAGTTGATCACAGAACAACGATTTTAAAGTCCGTTTTTATGTTGTTTGTTCGGTTGAACTCCTTGTAAAAAGGGAGAAATTGTAAAATCAGGTCAATATATCACCCATATTTCATGTCAGGTCGGGTCAGGCTTGACATTTTTTTAAGTTCCTCATTGAAATTTCAACGGGCCCGTTCAAAATGTCACGACCTCATTGAATTTTAAAAACAGACCAAAACACAATGCATCGTTCAATGTGGGAGTTGAGATTGAACGGGCCTGTTCAAAATTCAACGGACCCGTCAAAAATCACACGGGGCTTCTGTATGCATAGGAAGTTAGAAGGAAGAAAAAAAAAAAAAAGGAACGAGGCATGTGAGTGATTTGCACGAGGGCCATTGGAAAATTTTAACGGCCCGTGCAAATTTGCACGGGCTCTTTTTAACAATTGAACGAGTGATCTAAAAAAATGTCAGGTCTGACTCAACCTGACATGAAATAAAGGATGATACAATGATCTGAAAATACAATTTCTCGTAAAAGGGCAATGTATTGACGTGATAAAAAGTAATCAAAATGGTTTAAAACATCTGAATGACCGATATGTGCTGATTATGTGCCAATTTGTTACCGGGAGTTTAACAGCCTGTTTGTTAAATTAAAGTTCAAGGACAAATATTATAGGAAATAGGTCTGAATTTTCAATACAATAATGATATACGGGTCTTCTTCATTTTGTACGATTCGAATGTTGACAATCAGATCTATTGATGTCTTAAGGGAGTTGGATGAACTACTCTGTAAATTGACGGTTGGTATTGATGTAATGCAACATAATGAAATGCGGTTGGTATTGATGTAATGCAACATAATGAAATGATTTTTATTGTATTTTACACTATGTCTAGTTATAATTTAATATAATGTAATAAGATTGTACTACAATGTAACTAATCTAGCTATGTGCACCCTACTTCCACCAGCACGCGCAACTCACCCTTACCCCATCCTCATCACATTCATCCTTACGACCACCAGCTATACCCCACCTTACCCCAAACCCTATCATTCCCCATCCCCACCTCAACATTAGAAATTCTTAGGAAGATCGAATGCAACACGCACATTTGAAAACCTTAGGACTTTTACATGTTTGTAATAAATATTTATAAAAACCATAGAAATGTTACGTATATTTCTTGAATACACGTAAAAGTTCTAGGGTTTTTAAGTATTATTTTAGAAGTTTGTATTGTGTTTGATGCATCTAAGAATTCCTACCTATCCAACTTAACCACATCCACCTTACCACCATGTTCTCGTTGCAACCCCCACATTATCCCACCATTACCCTTTCCTGCACCCCACTACCTTACCCTGAATACAATCACTCTATCATTCTTCTACATGCTACGGTTCTATTTTTACCACATTTCCATACCACCCCACCCACCTCACCATTCCACCCTTACCCCCACCTCTCACCACCCATACCGCCTCCATTACCCGACCTATCAACCCACTCTCACTACCCCTACCTGTCCTATCCCTTCAATACTTTTATTATATCAAACTATATGGCACTATTTTCGTTCCATTATAAAAAATTGACATATAAGCAAGGTCCAAAAAGGCAAATAAACATTAAAGTAATCAAGCGGTCCTCAAAATGGCAATCATTTACCTGACATGTAAACCTAATGGTTTACAAATGGTGCTAATTATGACTCATCCAATATTCCCACCTTTATTTTTGCTTTACACATAATATGGATTATTTTAAGCTAATCTTTTCCATCATTTTTGCTTTTATTAATTGCCATGATTACACACCCCCTTAAAGCATTGCCAAAGCCCTTCAATGAAGAATTCCAGTGATTTCTCGAATATAAAGCAATAGTGAAAGCAACAAATGTCACTCCTCTCTCCCACCTTTCACCGAAAAGTGTCCGCCAAAAGCACAATTTTTTGACTTTTTAACATTAACTAACTATTTCTTTTGTTTACAAAGTATAATTAAGTAACTGGCATTTATTTATTTGCACTGCAATTATTCTACTGCTGCACAACATTATTTGTGCACCATGGTAGAATCAACTGTAAAATCAACTTATGAAAGTCTGTTTTGGATTTAAAGCCGACTTTCCGTAGAGTCGATTATGAGAATTGTGTGAATCAACATTGGTAGAGTCGGTTTTCAACTCCAAACCAACTTTTATAAGATCGATTTTGTGACACCATATGGTGCTCCGGTAAAACGGGTGACTATGGTGCAAATAATAACTCCCTTTTAAGTAATTAGCTAGTATTATTTTCTAATTAAATGACATATATTTCATAGCTACTCTGTATTGGTGTTGCAGAGTGCATTTGTAATGTACACACTCTTCTTCAACAATTGAAATCATGCATGGGGTCATGTATACTCATTGTCAAAGTGACCTTCCTCTCAATTGTGTTCGTGCAAAAAGAACATGCCAGCAAAAATGTATACACCTTTAGAGCTTACAAAAGCTACTCACAACAGTTCTACCATATAATAAGTTAAGTGCTAGACTGCTAGTGGGTTGTTGTTGTTGTTGGTGGTGGTGATAAAAGTAATCAAAGCTTGAAGCTTTTCTTCTTGGAAAGGAAAAAATGGGGATTGTTACAGTTGGAGAGTTGAAGCCAAATTTATCTTCTGGGAAGAGGTCTTTTCGCCCCAGTTCAAGCGCAAGACATGTTGCTGAATGGTAGTTTTTTAATATCTTCTCTGTTCTAGAATGAATAAGCTATACACAATTTCAAATTGCTGTTTTCTTTGATTGACTACATGCTGTTTGTTTAAATGCTAAGTCCAAATTCAATGATAGGTTGATTCTCAAGGTTGTTAATTGGTTTTTTTTTTTTTCTTTCTCAAAGATGATTCGGATTAAAAATGAATTCTTGAAAGTTGGCAGCTTTCATTCTTGGTTATGTGCTATTTGGTGCACTGATCACTCTAGTGGCCCTATCTAAACGTGTTTTAGATAGCGTTATTACACAAGTGTTTTAACGTTTAACTATGGTGATTGAAGGATCAATGTACCGATATCACAGGAGAGAATCCAAATGTGTTTTCCCCTCATTTGTGTTGGTGCATTTCTAGTGAGCTATAGTTGCTGGATAAATTGTGGGAAGTGAAAATTCATATCTTCATAAATTCTGGAGGTTTTTAGATGAGATAAAGCCTAAAACCTAGGAAACAGGATGTTACATAAAAAAAATCCTTGATTGTTTTTTAAGGTTTTCACCATTTCTTGTTGTCCCCACCACTGAACCATTTGATGAAATGGATTTGATGTTGAGACAGCATCAACTTGTGACATCCCAAAATGAAACTTTTGCATTTATTTGTCTGTTGCATGAGATGAGGCTTAGATTTTTTTTGCAGGCCAATATCTGATGTTTCAAGTGATCTGACCATTGAGATTGGCACAACAAGTTTTTCACTTCATAAAGTAAGTTCAAAACGATCAAGAAATAAAATCTTTTTACGATTGTTTCATGTTTGTTCTACGAATTACTCAAAGAATGATCTTCTTTACTGCAGTTTCCTCTAGTTTCTCGAAGTGGCAAAATCAGGAAATTGTTGCTAGAAGCTAAGGACTCAAAAATTTCAAGGCTAAGTCTCACTGGTATACCTGGTGGAGCAGAAGCATTTGAGCTTGCAGCGAAATTCTGTTATGGGGTTAACACCGAGATCAAATTAGCTAATGTTGCCATGCTCCGTTGTATAGCCCATTTTCTGGAAATGAGAGAAGAATTTTCTGACAAGAACCTCGAATCACGAGCCGAGGCATATCTTAAAGAGAATGTTTTCTCAAACATTTCAAGCAGTATTACAGTTCTTCACCACTGTGAAAGCTTGTTACCTGTGTCAGAAGAAGTCAATTTGGTTAACCGGTTAATTAACGCAATAGCAAGCGTTTCTTGTAAAGAACAGCTGACTTCCGGCTTATTCAAGCTGGAATATAACTTCCCTTTAAAGCCAATCCACAGCATTGAGACAGAAAACTGGTGGGGAACATCACTTGCAGTGCTAAATCTTGATTTTTTTCAAAGAGTTTTGACTGCAGTTAAGACAAAAGGTCTAAAACAGGACATAATCAGCAGAATTTTGGTCAACTATGCACAGATTTCACTTCAAGGACTTGTCATAAAGGATCCTAGTCTTCTTACAAAGGGTAGTTTTGTGGACTCTGACTTGCTGAAGAAGCAAAGGGTTATAGTTGAAACTGTAGTCTCATTACTGCCAACACAATCAAGAAAAAGCGCGGTCCCGATTTCTTTTTTATCAAGTTTGTTGAAAGCATCCATAGCTGCTTCAGCATCTACATCTTGTAGATCTGATTTAGAGAGAAGGATTGGTCTACAACTTGATCAGGCCATTCTAGAGGATATCCTAATTCCTGCAAATTCACATGGGAACAACCACACCGCACTCTATGATATTGATACAATCTTAAGGATATTCTCTTTTTTCTTGAATCTGGATGATGATGATGAAGATGAAGATGACAATCTGACAAGGGATGAAAACGACATGGTTTACGATTTTGACATCCCGGGATCTCCTAAACAAAGCTCAATACTTAAGGTGTCTAAACTATTGGACAACTATCTAGCAGAAGTTGCATTAGATTCAAACTTGACTGCATCAAAGTTCATAGCTTTGGTAGAGTTGCTGCCTGACCATGCTCGTCTAATACACGATGGACTCTACAGAGCAGTTGATATATTTCTCAAGGTAAGCAATTTGTCAAACAATTAGCCTGCATTTTTTTTTTTTGTTCTTTTGCGTCTTCATATGAAGCCCCCCTTATCCAGGCCCATGAGTGCCCAATTCTTATTGAGTTATTGATTGCATTATTGTGCTGACAGGTTCATCCAAATATAAAGGATTCAGAGAGATATAGACTATGTAAAACAATTGATTGCCAGAAACTATCTCAAGATGCATGTAGCCATGCAGCACAGAATGAACGTTTACCAGTGCAGATGGCAGTACAAGTTTTGTACTTTGAGCAAATTAGACTACGAAACGCGATGAACGGAAGCCATAACCAGTTTTTCTTGGGATCGATGAACGGGAACTTCCCACAACGCTGTGGAAGCGGAGCAGGAAGCGGATGCATATCACCTAGGGACAATTATGCATCAGTGAGAAGAGAAAACAGAGAATTGAAGCTTGAAGTAGCAAGAATGAGAATGAGGCTAACAGATTTAGAGAAAGACCATGTTTCAATGAAACAGGAGCTGGTAAAATCTAATCCAACTAACAAATTGTTTAAATCCTTTACAAATAAGTTTAGCAAACTCCATTCCTTGTTCAAATTTTTAGATTTTAAGCCGATTGGTGGGAAAGCACGTTCAGAAACTCGGTTTCCTTTTCAGAAAAGAAGGCGCCATTCTATTTCATAGATCTTACTCTGTATGTTCTTGTGTTTTGTATTTTCGTGTGTGATTGTGAGAGACCAACAGATAGGAGTGTATACTACTTTGATCATTCAATACAGTTGCAATAACTTTGTGTTGCTTTGTTTCAATTCTTTTAATCTTTCTGCAGTGAGATAAATCATGTCCTCACTACACACACACACACATATATATATACAAAGAGCTAGAAGCTTATATAAAGAGCAGAATGCTGAAAATGTAGACTAGATTTCTAAGTTTTAATCTTGGAACAAACAGTATATCAACTCACTTTTAGATTTACACAAGCAATCTTCAATCTGTGAAGTGCTTGTTTTGCATTCTGCTGTATTTCGTTCGATAAGCTAGTGAATGTATTCAAACTTTCTTCAACAAATTCAGTTTCTTGATTCTATCTTGAATCTTTCATGGTATCAAAGCAATATTCTCCCTTTTTCTGTGCAAATTAGTAATTTTCTTGAAGATATAGCAAGTTCTGATCAACAAGATGGAAATCTGGCTTCACACAATCTGATCAATCCCTTTTATTTGCATCCTGGAGAGTCACCTGCTACTATACTGGTTCAACCATTGATGAATGGAGGAAACTAACACAACTGGAAGAGATCGATGAGGATCTCGTTGTCTTCAAAGAACAAAATGGGTTTTGTAGATGGAACTATTGTATATAGCCACCTGCTACAGATAGGAATCATCCTCTTTGGGTATTGTGTAATCACATGGTAACTGCTTGGCTATTAAACACTGCCAAGGAGATTTGGGATGATCTTGCAGATCGATTTGGGACTGGAGAGGCTTTTCAATTCGTCTCTCAGATTTGACATAGCAAATATACTCTATATAACAGAACAATCTCACTGTTAGTGAGTACTTTACAAAATAAAAGACTCTGGGTCAGTTATTGGTATTGCAATTTGCAACATGTTTGACGATTCCAAAAATTGCCGGTATAAACTTTAGGGTTCTTTCTCTAGAGATAACTTATCAAAGCTCTAGGAACAACACAATAACTATCAAAAGAGGGGGGTGGTTGTGAGATATTTTAGACTGCACTTGATAGTGATCAAGCTACCTACGTATCCAATGCTGAGATTGGAATCAAGTCTTCGTAGTTCCTTAGGGTTCGTTTATATAGAGGGACTTGTGCCCTAGAGTGCGTGTGGCGTGTCCATGGTGGAGACTGATTGGCGTATTCCCTAAGGAAAATGATTATGACTAATTGATCTCCTTGATTTTAGGAGATAATTGTGATATTCAAATATTCGTATTAAGTGGTAAAGATTGAAGCATTTATGACTCGGGATTCCTTCTATAATTATCTGATTATTACACACGTGGGAAATACGATTAAGGATCGACTCTGGCCGACTTAGCCGGCCTGAGCTGAATTGGCTGAACCCTTCTACGCTCTGGCCGACCTATGGAGGCCGGGGAGGATAGCCGAGTAGGCATCAACTCGGATTCTCGTGTGCGTAAGAGGCTTGGTCTGGAAGGGACTTAGGCCGACCCGTAAGGTCGGACACGAGTAGGTTCGAACACAAGTATTGGCCGACCTGCAGGGGTCGGGATAGCATTTGCGCCTATATCGCTTGGAGGTTGATCCTACGCAGAGGCCGATCTACGGAGGATTCCGGGAGAGAGTATTTGGGCTACTCGGGCTTGATCTTTGGGACATCCGACCTCTACAGACATGACCTTTCTCACTCTATACCTAATGTTGAGCTACCGAAGAGGTGCCACGTGGGTGCGTTCAGTTTTTGGCATCGTCAATGTTTTACACACATACCAGAGTCATACTATCATGTAAGTCGCTGATACTATCAAGAAGATTAGGCCAATAATAATATAGGAAAGGTAGTCAAAGTCGATCCGCATAGACTATACATACCCATAAATTTAGGATTAAAACAAAACGGGTGGTCTTTGACCAAAATAAATTTTCAAAAGTTACTAAACCGGTGGGCTTGCTCGCCGGTGGGTTTTTTTATTTATATAATACGACTCACTTCAGTATTTTGATCATATCTTGACTTATACAACTCCGATTGGGGCGATTCAAAATGAGTTGATATCCCTACAACTTTGATGAATAAATCCAAGCCCAATTAGAATGTTAAAACCTTAGAAATTACATTTCAAGTTCACCTCAGAATGAGTACTACTCATTCCTCTGCCCATGAAGGGAGGTCCCCTTGCCTAAAATCCTTGGAGAGCAGGGAATTTAATTGTAATGTAATGTATACTATAATCAGCCTGCTATTCCGTGATCTACATTTGGGGACACCGCCCTTACAAAAGAAATAGAGATGGAAAGTACTGGAAGGAAAGAACATCTTAAGACATGATGTCTACCTAGCATAATAGAACACCCTCACTGGGTCCCCACTTACATCATGATTTCCAGTGATTGTTAAAATAATGAGTGAACTCACAACTCAATAAAAATAACATATTTAAGAGGGAACCATAAGAATATCTGAGAATATTTCCATAATTTTCTAATGATTAATGTATTGTATAATAAAATAAGAATACTAATAGCAATAGAATGCTGAAATAAATGGAATCAAATTATAAGATAAGATGTTTACGAAAAAAAAAATATAAGATAAGATAAGGTATTGAAATAAATCATGAGAAAACAATAATGCTTGAAACGTGACAGTGTGACAATCGAGTTTAATGCAATAATGACAATGACTAAAGTAAATGAATAACTATAATGAATGCAAGAGTGATCGGTCCTAAGTACTACACATTCGTCTGACCCCACGAAAGGGGGGCCCTCACCTAAAAGCCTTGGAGAGCAAGGCACCCAATTGTAAATGAACTATAATGCAATGTATACTAATCGTCCTGCTATTCTTTGATCCACAAGTGGACACTGACCGAACACCCACCTGAAATTAATAAATGACCCCTCAAGCATAGGGTGCTGTATTGGGACATTGAGGGTTCTGACAACTCATAGTATCCAATACCTAATAAATGACCAACTGAATGCACATGAATAAGCAAATTTCTAATGTTGTGATTTCTATATACAACTATGTGAATTAAATAGAGAAATATTCAGAATACATAAAAGTAATGAATCTGATCTACATGACTGTACTAAACCATTGACTGATTACAATGTATAACAATTAACTCTCTGTTCGCGAAAATCACAACTACACTAGCAAGCGGACTAGGTCAGATGTAGTATAGCTCAATTCGTTAGCAAGGTCGGTCCCACAGGGACTTGTTCGATAATTATGCAAGCTTTAATCCGAGACTATGAAGGTTGGTGGTCTTTGACCAAAATAAATGTGGAAAATAAAGTAAAGATTAAGGATTATCGACTTAAGACAAGTTTTAACCACGTTTAAGAGGGTAGATCGAACCGTACTAATTAATTATTCCCTAATCGTTTTCTATATTGATTCATACACTTTCGTCATTAAAACTCCATGAATCAAGTCAATTACTGGTGTATCTCCCTAAAGTGGTTCATAGATCGTGCGCGGACTCCAGAACCCTATGAATAGCTAAACGTCTACAGTGCGCGGGCTAGAACAATATTAACTAAACACGAATTAACAACTAGGAAATACCGATAATAAATACTGTAAACCTTGTTATGTAACCACCGTGCACGGGCTAGTTAACTAATAACGATCTAATTGTTTCTTGTCCAATTACTATCTTCAACCTTAGTTCCAAAGTAATTTACGAAAACATGCAAATAAGTGGCCAATTTCTAAACACGTAAGTTAAAACGAAACAATAGAAGTAATCGAAACAATTTGTTCGGGGAAACTAAATCGTTAAGGATTTTCCCCAATATAGACCGTTGGGTACTCTTCCAAAGCAAAGTCTTTTCACCGAGACCGGGCGTTTCTTGTGTATGAATCAATATAAATCACTATTAGGTGCAAATTGACATTATTCAATTCGATCTACAAGTTAATTAACCTAACATGCTTGTACCAATGATAATCATTACAAATTCATAAAACATAGAAGAAAGAATCGACATGATTACCTAGAAACATGAGACCAAACTTCTAGCAAACTCCTCCATAATGAATCACCAGGCATACAAGCAAGAAAAGGCTAAAAAAACTCTTAAACAATGGAGAAAACAAGAAATTTTATTGATAAATTTGCTACATAGTTTCTTGCTCTGAAAATCGCGTGTACTCTGTTGTATTACATCTTATTTATAGTAAATAAACCGACCTAGGGCTAAAAAGGGTAAATCTGGAAGTTTTAGGGCTAAGTCGGCTCGCTGAACCGCCCTAGGCTCTCGGTTCAGCGTACTGGGCTATCCCTGGACATTGTTAGGTGTAGTGGCCGAAAGACAATTATCTAATTGTTTTTATGACAGAATTAATAATTCATCTTATTATATGCATGTATGCTTATAATTAAGACACTACTGAAAACCCTAAGTATCTCGTTTATGTAATCACATAACTCAGTGTATGGCTATACACAAGAGGATTGAGTTAGTGAGATGTACTTAAAATTAACTTAGTCCGTAGCGTTTATTAATCTGAATACGGGTCTCAAGATTAATTTGCTAATAATGCGCCCAGAACACTTTAGGTGTGACAGTCTTATCCGGACTGTCGGTAATAGGGTATTTAGTGGGGCATTTATATATGATGATAATCATATAGGGCTGGACCGATTTGATTTGAATTCTCGATATAATTCGGTGATCGAGAAGTCTTATCGAATCACAAGATGATCATACATGGATTAATCTCAATCCTGAGGTGATCACAGACGACTGCTTAGACACGGGTAGGGTTTGATGTGTTAGTAAGGATCACTTCGTAGTATGTGGGCCAACACTTCTCGTTGGCTCTATTATAAGATGAGTGAGTAGTCTGTGCTTTCACAGATATGTAATCCATTCCTTCCCTTGGGAAGTAGACAAACAGTTCTCTTATTTGTTAATCCTAGAAACTGATCGATGGCGCCAGTTCATATTATATTAGTTATGAACTAATTGATCACTAGGGGTTGATGGTAAATAAGGATAATATGTTTCGAGAAGGGTTTACGGAGGTATCCCGAATCGAAACGAATAGTCTATGGAGGATTTATCCGTATGTAATATCAGTGGCCACTTTCGACTCATAGTTGAGTGTAAGTTATCTATATTCGGCAGAGTTCAGTTTCGGGTTTATGGTGGTGTAATCCCGGAATTAATAGATTGAATATAATTGTTCGGTCTGACGAATAATTTTATTTAATTTATTGTAGCTACTGAATATGGGTCCATGTTCCCCGACGTGACTCATGATGGGAGTCAAATTGACTATCATTTACTATGTGATTATACCCCGTTTATACCTCGTTTTATGTGTTTCCGGGGACATTTGGTTGTATTTTGATGTATTTACTCCTTGGTTATCATTTCGGGACCTAGGACGAAAAGTCCGGGATTCTCGGTCTTTTTCGGTTTATTTACTATACTCTCGGTCACCCTAGTGTCCTGTAGGGATTACGTGTGGTTTTTGTTATGATTTTGTACAGGACTTAGGTGTTCGAGATGTCCGGAAGGCGAGATACGGGGATTGGAACATGTGTCTGAAGCTTAGCATGCGGCTAGTTTACTAAATGGATAAGTATCGGCGCAAGTACATGATAAGATCAACGGATGTTTCGATACCATAAAACCACGTGTAATATATCGTGTCATTATTAAACGGTAACATGTTTTAAGTTTGGACCGACATAGTTGATAAGATCAAGTATTAAGTCGGCCAACTACCGTAAGTCGGCAATAGTATATATCTATAATATATAGATATCTTGGAACAGGACCGAAAAAGAAGAAAAGAAATAGAACAAAAATATATAATGTTATCTTAGCAACTAAGAAAAAGAGAGAAAAAAAAAACTTTCCATATATATATCAGCTCACACCATCTTCCTCCCCGGCCATATATTTTTTTCCTTCAGCTTTTCACTTTTTTTTTAGTTAACTTAGATTTTGTAAATAATTAGTTTAGATTAGATTTATTTTGTGTAATTCAAAGATCGTTGCTACCCGGTTGTTTGAATTTCAACTTGGATTTCGTTTCCGTTTTGGTGACCTTCATCTTCACTTTTCCGGTAATCACATTCTGACTTTTGAATCTTGAATCTTGTGGTTTCTATTGATGATTTCTTAATCTTTTCTTACTTTAATGATTAGTTAATTTCCGATAGTCGAGTTATGTGATAATCTTCAAATCGAACCCTAGTTTGTTAATTGAGGTAATTTTGATGTGTTGATTGTTAGATTCTCGGTGTTGTTAATGTTCTAGAACTTATTCTTAATGACTTTTGTTGAATTGATCACTCAATAATTGTGTCACACGATCGTCTTTACATATGTATTTTGCGAGAGAAGTGCGGGAAAAAAGGGTTCTAGGATCACCGTGTAAAACCGACCGAGTTGTTGATTCGGTTTCGTGTGTGAGGTTTATATCGTTGTTAACGCAGCGCCTCATAGAGCATAGACCGTGTTGAGTCGATTAAATCCGGTCGGCCGTGATTTGTTGAATTCGACATAGGAAACTAGGTTGTTGAAATTGGCGCTTAGTTTTGGGAAATAGGAGGCGACATCCTTTAACAATGCCAAGAACATTAGAGTATATTGAAATCACTTCGGTTTCTGAGTTAGGGCTCGGTAGTAGTCGATTGGATCATAGCTCGGCTATCTTGTTTTTCGTAGTTTAAAATCTTTTCTTTTTTATTATAATTTTAACCCTTTGTTTTGTACATAATTGTAGTAGAACCGGTGATCTGACAAATCACCGTCCTTAGAATTTTTGTACCGCACTTGTGTTGACCTGAACTAGGGACGAGACCGACTTTGGTACTCGACCAGATTCCCTGTGGGATACGACCTTGACTCACCAATTCTAGGCTCTGATTGACCCGGTACTTTGCCGGTGAGATTGGACACTTAGAAAAGGCCGATCAAGTTTTCTGGCGCCGTTGCCGGGGAATCGGTTGATATCTTGTAAGTTAGTTGAGTTCTTAGGATTAGGTCGTTTTTCTTATTTGTTTTTTTATGTATAGTTTGTTTTATTTTGTTTTTGTTAAAGTGTCACACCATCTACTCTGCGGTAGTGGTAGTGACTTGATACCGTGATTGTGTTCATGTTGTTTCCTTTGGTTTGCTGATTAATAGATCCTTCGGGAAAGTGAGTTCGTTGTTCTGTGCAATGGACTCATCGAACAAATCGTGGTGGTGGGGATTGAGCCCCGTATTTCTCATATTTCATTTTTAGGGGGTGCTCAATTCCTACGATTTTGGTAGGGAGATGCAAAGGTTTGCTCTCCTGCAGTACAACTATCCTTGACCTAGTTGGGGGTAGAAAGTCGGTGAGGACTATAAACTCGAATGTACTTTTATTGCTTTTCTCTCCTCGTGTTTCTTTGTGTTTCTTTAGTTTGTATTTTGATACTTGGGTAATTTTGATGTAATATAACCCGAAGAAGTGTGTTTTGGGGGGGCTAGTTTTTGGTGTTTTTGGTTTTGATAAGCTGTGGTGATCCGTCTAGTTTCATTTCGATATCTCCATACCTGTGTATTCTTGGATGTTGTGTTGCTTGTTGATATTAGCACAGGTACCCTGGGAGGACTTTCTACGGATGCCACATGATCGTACTCGCACCATTTTCCGGTTGTAAGCTAACTTTTCTACCCTTATCCTTCGTGTTTGGTTTTAAAGTAGGGGGTGGTTAGTTTAGCTTAAATGTCCCGTTTTCATATCGAATGAGTTATACTTAGCGATTGTAATTCCTTTAGTTTAAATGAGTCAGATTCTGAGAATTTTGATGGCTTTGACATTGATTTTGATACATCGAGTCTTCGATATTGTTTTGGTAAACATCTAGTTATTGTATATATGTATTTCATTCGAGTTGAGATCTTGTATTGAGAATCGAATAGTTCTATCACGTTAGCTTCGACTTCATGAATCACCTTGACTAGTGAACGATTATGGTAGCTATTAATGACCCGGTTACCTAGAACTTATATTAGTAACTTCGAGGCGAAATAGAAAGGTCGGTCTTGGTTAGGTACGGGATGACGGTTATGGCATTTCTTTGACCCGATCAGAGCCAAATTCCATCCCTTATATGTATATCCTCAGTTCCCCCTCTAAGCCTTTGTAGGGTGGTTAGACCGCCACCCGAACTAACCTTTTGTGCTACTAACTCATAATTACCAATGCCCTTAGCTTTTATTACGGTTCACGTTTCCTTGACCACCTTGCAAGATTGAGCTTATTGTTTTCACATTTTACGATATGGTGTGGGGTGGTGGAGTGGCGTATCTTTCGAGTGGTGTCGGTAAAAATGAGTATATCCCGGAGGAGGTGGAATTATGTGGCGTTTTGGCCTTTGATTTTTTGTGGTGTTGAAAAAAAAAAAAAATGAGAAGAAAAGAAAACAGAAAAGAAGAAGAAAAAAAAAGGTTGTACATGTATATATAAATATGAGTTCGAATTTGCCATAAATGGCCTTGTGTTTTGTAGTTGTGATGTTAGCGATGGGAACTTCTTCTAATCTAGTACGGAGAAGGAGATGATGTTGTGTTCGAAGTGGTTTGTTCTGGTTGACGAGCTTAGGTATGAACTAGACTTGGATCGACGTATGTCTCAAAACTTGTGGAATGATGTGGAGAGGTGGAAGGTTGGATGAATTATAGGTTGAAATTCGTTTGATGGTTTGTACTATTCGAACGAGCATCCTTATGAGGAGTTGAGTCTTCCGTTGCTCTGAAGGAAGAGCTTCGGTTTTAGTGTTTGATGTCCGATTAAGCTCACTTGCACTTTCTACTTTCTATTTTATCGTAAATATCCCTTTCGTTAGCCCCAACCCTAGCCTAACATTATAACCCTTCAAGTCTGCTGACCTACTAGACTTTGATTGACCTCAATTAGTGGAGATGTTTATGAAGTATAAGCCTATGGTGTAACCTCGGTACATTATCGTCTATAATCCGAACGGTCGTTGGTGATAAATGTCGAAGAAGCTTTATACACACACACACATTCTTTTCTCGATACAAGGTAGAGCTCGAGTTTTATGCATTTATATCAATTACTTGTGTTTTATCATTTCAATATTATAGACTTGATGTATGATAGCAATGTTGACTCCATCTTTATTTTTGAATCGCTCATTTTGCTCGAGGCGAGCAAACGCTAAGTAGGGGTAGTTGATGGGAGTCAAATTGACTATCATTTACTATGTGATTATACCCGTTTATACCTCGTTTTATGTGTTTCGGGGACATTTGGTTGTATTTTGATGTATTTACTCCTTGGTTATCATTTCGGGACCTAGGGACGAAAAGTCCGGGATTCTCGGTCTTTTCGGTTTATTTACTATACTCTCGGTCACCCTAGTGTCTGTAGGGATTACGTGTGGTTTTGTTATGATTTTTATGCAGGACTTAGGTGTTCGAGATGTCCGGAAGGCGAGATACGAGGGATTGGAACATGTGTCGAAGCTTAGCATGCGGCTAGTTTACTAAATGGATAAGTATCGGCGCAAGTACATGATAAGATCAACGGATGTTTCGATACCATAAAACCGCGTGTAATATATCGCGTGTCATTATTAAGCGGTAACATGTTTTAAGTTTGGACCGACATAGTTGATAAGATCAAGTATTAAGTCGGCCAACTACCGTAAGTCGGCAATAGTATATATCTATAATATATAGATATCTTGGAACAGGACCGAAAAAGAAGAAAAGAAATAGAACAAAAATATATAATGTTATCTTAGCAACTAAGAAAAAGAGAGAAAAAAAAAACTTTCCATATATATATCAGCTCACACCATCTTCCTCCCCGGCCATATATTTTTTTCCTTCAGCTTTTCACTTTTTTTTTAGTTAACTTAGATTTTGTAAATAATTAGTTTAGATTAGATTTATTTTGTGTAATTCAAAGATCGTTGCTACCCGGTTGTTTGAATTTCAACTTGGATTTCGTTTCCGTTTTCGGTGACCTTCATCTTCACTTTTCCGGTAATCACATTTACAGCTTTTGAATCTTGAATCTTGTGGTTTCTATTGATGATTTCTTAATCTTTTCTTACTTTAATGATTAGTTAATTTCCCGATAGTCGAGTTATGTGATAATCTTCGAAATCGAACCCTAGTTTGTTAATTGAGGTAATTTTGATGTGTTGATTGTTAGATTCTCGGTGTTGTTAATGTTCTAGAACTTATTCTTAATGACTTTTGTTGAATTGATCACTCAATAATTGTGTCACACGTATCGTCTTTACATATGTATTTTGCGAGAGGTACGGAAAAGGGTTCTAGGATCACCGTGTAAAACCCGACCGAGTTGTTGATTCGGTTTTTCGTGTGTGAGGTTTATATCGTTGTTAACGAGCGTCTCATAGAGCATAGACCGTGTTGAGTCAGTTAAATCCGGTCAGCGGACTGTTGAATTCGACATAGGAAACTAGGTTGTTGAAATTGGCGCTTAGTTTCGGAAATAGGAGACGACATCCTTTAACAATGCCAAGAACATTAGAGTATATTGAAATCACTTCCGGTTACGAGTTAGGGCTCGGTAGTAGTCGATTGGATCATAGCTCGGCTATCTTGTTTTTCGTAGTTTAAAATCTTTTCTTTTTTTTATTATAATTTTAACCCTTTGTTTTGTACATAATTGTAGTAGAACCGGTGATCTGACAAATCACCGTCCTTAGAATTTTTGTACCGCACTTGTGTTGACCTGAACTAGGGACGAGACCGACTTTGGTACTCGACCAGATTTCCTGTGGGATACGACCTTGACTCACCAATTCTAGGCTACAGTTGACCCGGTACACTGCCGGTGAGATTGGACACTTAGAAAAGGCCGATCAACTCATAATATAGCATATATGTTTTCTCGTCTTTTCACCTCAATTATCATTAAATAGTTGGATTGGACTATTTAATAGATATGTGGATTAATTATTTAGTTGGATTAAATAATTAAATACATGAAAAAGATATTTTTCGTGGACTCGGCCCAATGTGTCAAAAATGCGTGTGACCTATTTCTAGGGTTACTAGGCTGCATTTTGTATTGTCATTTAATTATTGGGAAATTAGTTTTCTTGGATAATTATTTAACATGTGACTTATCTTTTATTTGTATATTGATAATTCATGAAATATTAGATAATAATATTATTTATCCTAATTTGTTTGGGATATATATTATTTATCTGTTATTTAAAATAAGGATTAATCTAATAATTATCTCTTAATTATTAAATCATTGGAGGACAAAGATTACTCTCCTATATAATGATAGTTCTCTCAAGCCTATTGACACAAGTAATTTTCGAGTTATTGGGTAGTATATTGGCTTAGAGATTTCGGCCATTATACTAAGTGTTTGAGTATTAGAAAACTTCGCGTTTTCTAAGGTAGCATATCGAGGAGGTCCGGCGGCGTGAAACACCATCCACCTGGTGTTGCTTGGAGACACATGTTGGAAGACTGTGGCTTCTCATCTAACTTGGATCTTGGATTGACCTTTGTTCTTGGAGTAATTGCACCATAAAAAGGTTGGTAATCTAAACCCCCTCGTAGGTTTAGATCTATTATTTTATGTATTTTGGTTGACTAGACCTAGATCTTATACTTTCCGCTGCGAAATCGGGTGGATCTATGATCCATCCGGCGATATTACATCCTACAGACATGTCCAGACGCGTCCTAGGCTTGTCTGGGGCATTTCCTGGACACCTGGGTCGCTTTACCGAGCACTGTTCTCGGTTAAGCGTCCTGGGCTCTGCCTAGGCTTGTCCTGGGCTTGTCCTGGACTGATCTTAGATATGTGGGGCTTGTTCAGGACTGATCTTGGACTTGTCCAACAGCTCGACTTGGTTCTCCTCCGGTTCGATCTCGATTTTTCTACTTGTTTCGGCTCAAATTCTCTTCGGCTCGGATTATTCCTACAAAGAACCATAAAACGTGTAGTAATATATTTCGATATAGAAATAAGATAAAAATACGAAATAATCACGATAAAAGCTCATATGCAACTTCCAATCAAATTAAGCACTTTTATGTATAGTTTATCACAAATTAATCATGTTTAAGTCCAATTTCGGGGGTAAATTGATATAGAAATTAAAATGTCATAAAGTTGATTCGCATCAACTACGTACCCCCCACTTAATCTTTGATCGTCCCGAGCAAACATCACATTGAAAAGTACTTCTCGAAAAATCTTACACACCAAATAGTACCTACTTAAATCGAGATAGAAACATAAGATGTGAATCAACTTCAATCCATAAGCAAGTCATTAAGCATCCCTATATCAAGAAACCGATGTGCGTGTGTGCATAACTCGTCATGTCGTTGTGATTCATAAAAAGATTCTTATTATACAAGCCTCGGGCCTCAACTTATCTCCCAAAAAACTCAGTCTTCTTCTCAAAAACTCAAGGCTTCAGGAAATGAGCACTGTTCGTTGTTGGTCGGAAGGATTCGGAACTGAGCGCATTGCCCAATTTCTTTATTTATAAATATATATTTTTCTTTCTTTCTCTTTTTTTTTTTTTTTTTTTGACGAGTCATGCAACCGGCGACGTGATGATCATGCAATGGTGGGTGCCTAGCAAGCCTTCTCATCGACATGTCACACAACTCTCTCTCTTTTTTTTTTTTTTTTTTTTTTTTTTTTTTACTGCGAATCCTTATTTTTTTCCCTTAACCAACGCCAAACCATGCGTTGATTTCCTTTCACCGAGTAATAAGAGAATAAAACGAGTCAAAGATCTACACGTATGTTGACACTAAACTCTTATAATCCTTCATCTAATCATAAAACAACTACATTCAAAGTCATACATGATTCAATTTTGTTCATATTCGATTTCATGACACAAAAAACGCTTAATAAAGTGCTACTTCATGAATCAAAACACATTATACAATCGATCTTTCATTTTGTTTATACTAACTCGGGTGTAAAATGTGTCGAGGTTCCATTTTCAACATAATGCATGCACCGGAATTCACAAAAAAAAATCAAGTGATAAAATTATAACGACTTTACCCAAGCAAGTGTACCCTAACCCCACTTAAGAACACACAATGTCCTCAATGTGAAAGAAAAATAAAATGAGAGTCAAGACACTTAGCTTTGGTAAAGGCGGTGGAGCAAAAACCCGAACACGAAGCAAATCCGAGCGTGAAACAATAATACTAAACCAAGAGATCCGTCAAAAATCCAAAACGAGCAAAGAACTGCCAATAAACCAAGTCTAACACACTCCAAGAAACGATTAGTGCAACACGGGGCAGAAATCCCGTGCTAGAAAAACAATGTCATAATACCGGCAATAAGACGCCACAAAAAAATATCGAAAGAAAAATTAAAGTGCACCGAACAAGATTAAGCCAATACTAATTCCATTGCAATTCACCCTAAAAGATGACAGACAAACCCGACTCGATAAATAAAAAATAAAAAATATGGACTCCAAATAAAAAGAAAAGAAAAGAAAATCAGAATGACTCAAAAATGATCAAATTATCATATAGAGTAAAAAAAACTCGCACATCAATTGCTCAAAAGCCTTTGGAACACGGCGATAAAAAACCTCTACACAATAAAATAATCGTGACTCAATCTATAAAAAAAAAAACTTGTTCGCGAAAATCACAACTACACAAGCAAGCGGATTATGTCAGATGTAGTATAGCTCAATTCGTGAGCAAGGTCGATCCCACAGGGGCTTGTTCGATAATTATGCAAGATTTATTACAAAAATCCGAGACTATGAAGGTTGGTGGTCTTTGACCAAAATAAATGCGGAAAATAAAGTAAAGATTAAGGATTATCGACTCAAGACAAGTTTTAACCACGTTTAAGAGAGTAGATCGAACCGAACTAATTAATTATTCCCTAATTGTTTTCTATATTGATTCATACACTTTCGTCATTAAAACTCCAAGAATCGAGTCAATTACTGGTGTATCTCCCTAAAATGGTTCATAGATCGTGCGCGGACTCCAGAACCCTATGAATAGCTAAACGTCTACCGTGCGCGGGCTAGAACAATATTAACTAAACACGAATTAACATCTAGGAAATACCGATAATAAATACCGAAAACCTCGCTATGTAACCACCGTGCACGGGCTAGTTAACTAATAACGATCTAATTGTTTCTTGTCCAATTACTATCTTCAACCTTTGTTCCTTCGAAAGTAATTTACGAAAACATGCAAAGAAGTGGCCAATTTCTAAAAACGTAAGCTAAAACGAAACAATTGAAGTAATCGAAACAATTCGTTCGGGGAAACTAAATCGTTAAGGATTTTCCCCAATATAGACCGTTGGGTACTCTTCCAAAGCAAAGTCTTTTCCCCGAGGGCGTTTCTCGTGTATGAATCAATATAAATCACTATTAGGTTCAAATTAACATTATTCAATTCGATCTACAAGTTAATTAACCTAACATGCTTGTACCAACGATAATCATTACAAATTCATAAAACATAGAAGAAAGAATCGACATGATTACCTAGAAACATGAGACCAAACTTCTAGCAAACTCCTCCATAATGAATCACCAGGCATACAAGCAAGAAAAGGCTAAAAAAAACTCTTAAACAATGGAGAAAACTAGAACTTTTATTGATAAATTTGCTACATAGTTTCTTGCTCTGAAAATCGCGTGTACTCTGTTGTATTACATCTTATTTATAGTAAATAAACCGACCTAAGGCTAAAAAGGGTAAATATGGAAGTTTTAGGGCTAAGTTGGCTCGCTGAACCGCCCTAGGCTCTCGGTTCAGCGTCCTGGGCTATCCCTGGACATGTCCAGACGCGTCCTGGGCTTGTCTGGACACCTGGGTCGCTTTACCGAGCAATGTTCTCTGGGCTCTGCCTGGGCTTGTCCTGGGCTTATCTTAGACATGTCTGGGGCTTGTCCAGGACCGATCTTGGACTTGTCCAACAGCTCGACTTGGTTCTCCTCCGGTTCGATCTCGATTTTTCTACATGTTTCGGCTCAAATCCTCTTTGGCTCGGATTATTCCTACAAAGAACCATAAAACGTGTAATAGTATATTTCGATATAGAAATAAGATAAAATAACGAAATAATCACGATAAAAGCTCATACGCAACTTCCAATCAAATTAAGCACTTTTACGTATAGTTTATCACGAATTAATCATGTTTAAGTCCAATTTCGGAGGTAAATTGATATAGAAAATGTCATAAAGTTGATTCACATCACTCTCTTTATTTTTTTTAAAACTTCATACTACTAATTCGTCCCATAATGTAAGTACATTTAATTTTTTTCGTTCTGTCTCATAATCTAAATCCATTTAGATAACCAAGAACACATTTATTACATTTTTCTCATTTTACCTCTTATTTATTATATACCCTCACACTTTTCACTATTTTGCATTAATAACAATCGAATGTCATTTTAGATTTTTTTATCAAAATTAATGACGCATAACCAATTTAACTAAATTTATTAATCCGTGTAAAAAAACTCAAATAGGCTTATATTTCGAAACGGATGTAGTACAACATTTTAGAAATTGTATGACGCGAAAAGAAGACAAACTGGGAATTCCATACCATTCCATCAATCGGAATAAAAGAAAGGTCCTCCGCTTTAACATGAAGCAATTCGTTCTATCAATGAATCATTTGACCAATTTGTGGCCATCTGTATTCCTACGTAGCTACCCCAAGATGCAGGGGAACCATGGTTGACACTACCATAGTTATTTATCAATGTTCATGGATTGATTTTGGTTGGTTTGGAGAGTGGGATGGTTTTGGGTTATAACTTGTATCCAAACCAAACCAAAAAGATTTTGAACCCAATGATTTCGTTTAATTTGGTTTCGGTAATTTGTTTAAGAATCTATTTTTATTGACACAACGAATTTTTTTTTTTTAATTTACATAAACGATTTTAATGTAAAGTGGAACAAGAATCGTGAAAGGTTTGCCTCAACCTGGACAAAGCCCGGAGGCGATTGGAAGAAGATGTGGGTATATGCAGAGAGAGAGCGCGTGAAGGATTGATAGAGGCCGCGCTTTTTTTTATGATAACTGCGAATTTATTAAGTCATATCCGCAGCGCAAGCTGCAAGTACATCAAATTGGAAAGATGCCCAATCACAACGCCCTGAGATACGGGGGCCGGCCTTAACTAACAAATGTGCCGGAGAATTACCAGAGCATTTCACAAAAAAAAAAAAAAAAAAAAAAAAACAACGAGATAAAGAGCTAAAACAAGCAATCAAAGTTTTACACTCATCCACTAGGCATCCCAAGATAGATAGATCTTCCTCCCCTTGGTTAAACCTTTGTATTGATAAAATAGAGTCACTTCCACCACGATATGCATGAAGCCATGACGGAGGCCGTGTTTGAGTGTCGAATTATATGATTGATGAAAACAGAAGAGTGATTTTAAGTTTACGGTTGGATTGTTAGCTTTTATATGTAGTATTGTGAAACTGTGTTATTTTATAGAGTAATTAATTTGGGTTGTTTAAAAATAAAAATAACCAAACCCAAACCATTGTAATTCGTTTGTTACAAACCATGGTTGGTTAATTTCGGTTTGGTTTGGATTGGTTACTAGTTTGGTTTGGTTTTTTGGATTTTTGGCTCAGCCCTAGTTGGCATAATAACATTTAAATCGCATATGTATAAAGTGATCAAAACTTTAAACCGCAAATTTATGAGGGTCTTTTTGGATATTGGATCATTGAACAAATTAACTCGAGTTACATCAAACCTATGAAAACCATTATTGAAGTCTTAAAGTTCGATTATTATCGATTTTTGCCTCATGTAATTGAGAAATTATCGAACTTTCATCAGGACGTTTCGAATGTTAAAGCTATTGTAGCCGTTACCATATATATAGAGATTCCACCGTGCTTCCTCTTAGTGTTGCAAATCAGAATATGGCTAATAATTAATACTCTCCTAAAATCATCCATGTGAAAACGTATATCTGACAATGCCGTTATTTGGTGATTATAAGAAAGTAATTAGGCCAACAAAGGCAAGTAGAAAATGGTAAACAGGATACCAATTGGTGTTGGTAAAAACGCTACAATATTTCTTTATACATTGAATCTCTTCCAATACACCCCCTCAAATGTGGGCAATCTATCCCAACACTTGCATAATTTTTATTCAAGATTGTGGGCAATCTCTCCTAACACTTGCATAATTGTTTAAATAATGTTCACACCAGAGTTTGATCTCATGAACTCTTTCTCTAATATCATGTTAAGATCAAGCACTTACCGTTGTACCAAAACAAATTGGTTTAAACAAATTGGTGTTAGTAAATGCGCTACTATATTTCCTTATACTATATTTGGTCTTAGTAGAATGTAAGCAATCTTGATCCCAAACCTGATATTCATTCAAAAGTGTCATGCGGTTGAACTCCAGGCGGGTTGAACCCCGACTATATTGTGCAAGTATTGGAAGAGATTGTCCACACTTGAGGGGGGTGTTGGGAGAGAATGCCCACACTTTTGAATGAATAAGGAGGTGTTGGGAGAGATTGCCCACACTCTTGAATGTGTAAGGAAATATAGTATAAGGAAATATAGTAGCACATTTACTAACACCAATTGGTTTTAGTAGAATAGTAAGCGCTTGATCCTAACCATATCACATCATCATATAGAGAGTAGAGACTTATGATCCAACACTTTGGCAGGCAATTAAAAAATCCATCTTCCCAGAAATGTCATGAATCACGATAGATGAGAATAAAACCCATGATTTTCAACTGTAATTTTCGACATCGAAAAATAGAGAAAAATATTATTAAGATATAAATTTGACACATAAAATATTATTAAGATATAAATTTGAGACATAATAAATTTGGTAACACGGGTAAACCATTTAGGCCAAGTAAAAACGGTGTATCTGAGTAGTTACATGCCTCACGTAGCGCCGCCAGACCCAAGTTATGGGGCCTTACATATGGTATTAGAGCTGATCGACCACTGGACGGATTTAGTATCACATCATTAGAGATTGTATCAAAGCCGACTACTAGACGGATTAAAGTGTCACACCATTAGAGATGGTGGGGGGCCACCTCTAGATACCTTCCTCTGGTAGGATCCATACGAGGATCTCAATTCCTTAATTAAGGCCCTGTTTGGAGTGAAAGAATTATATAGAAAATAAAAGAAAAGATAGTGAGTTAAAAGAAAGAAGAGGTGAATGAAGGATTGCGATGTCTATGTTGAGTGTTTCGATAGTTTTAGATAGAAAGAAAAAGAAATACATAGATTGTCAATTTAATTTGACTAAAAATAAATTGTTTTCTTCCGCTTCTCAATTTTTTTGAATAACATTATCCTCCTCTATTGCTCTCATTTCATTTCTTTCAAACTAAAACATACCAAATACCAAAATTTCAATCATTTCAAATCATGTCATTTCTTTTCCTTTCAATATTTCCAATCCAAACCGGGCCTAAGAGGGGGATAATGTAATCTCTCACATTGAAAAATTGAGAGCCACCTTTAGATACCTCTAGAGAATCCTAATAAGAACGTCGGGCCACCTCTATATAACCCTGGTAGGTGAAAGATCATTAAAATATGAGGTTGAGATATAATTAACCGTTTTAGGTCAGACGAGGACGATATGCATGGCTGGCCCTATGCTAAGGCCCGCGAGACCCGGGTCTTAAGCCCAACGGTGTCGGAGGGCCCAACGGTACATGTTTCGCTAAAAGAAAAAAAAAAAATTGTAGATTTAATCCGATCCAACCTAATATAATATGTTAACTTTCTTTTTTGATAAAGGCCCAAATTTTTTTTTACTCTAATTGATAAAGGCCCAAACAAAAAAATTTACCCAAAAAAAAAAAAAGACATACAAACTTGTTTTATTAATTTTTTGTATTTACGGATGTTAAAAACGCGATAAGTGTTGGAAAAAATGTAGTACTTAGGATTTGACAGAGAATTAGAAACTCCAAGACACGTTAATAACGTTGTCTTTTAAGAGATGTTTCGTCCCACACGATTTGTCACTAAGAGATCAAATGAAAATCTCTTTTAGGATACAATGAGGGTGTTTGATTCAAACAGTGACTTGTTTGAATCAAACCCGATGACATTCAAAGTTTTTCTGATTATGTTGTTAAACTTATGAATTTTCGTCTGCATACTTATGTCTTTTATAGGTTGCAAGTACCCCATAAACGAATGTAGGTACTTCTTGCACGAAAGGGTAGGGTTGTCACTGTTCATCGGATGAAAGCATGCAACCCTTACACGAAAGGGTAAGTACATATCAGTTCGAAAATGCATGTATCTGAAAATCCGAAAATGCATATCCCTTCATGAATTGATGCATGCATTGGTTTAGGTTTCGGGGGCGTTGCCCCTGAATCCCCACGAGTTGGCATTGCCCCTTCGACCCCTGCGAAGGGACGCTGCCCCCTCGACCCACCGCGACCTGACCGGGCAGGTCGAACCCCGTTTCGTTGCGATAACATTAATTCGTACGGCAACTCGTATGCAAACGATAAATATCTAACAATAAGTATGTTTAAAAAAAAAACAATTTCAACTAAAAGACCCAATTCGGGGACTTGGTCTTAAACCCAATAAAAGCGAGGTCCGTCCCTGACGATATGCCTAAATAATTATTGAATCCAATATGCCTTAGGATCCTGGCGAGACGCTATGCCACTACTGGCCACCGCTAGATACCTCTGATAGGAAAAATATTATTAAGATAAAAGGTAAAGACATAATCAACCATTTTAGATCATACGAAAGACGAGTCTATGTAGTAATTACTGAATCTATTATGCGTGAAGCAACGCTGAGAAGAAAACATCAGCTTCGTTGGAAAGAAAAACAACTCCGTGCATTATGAGCAGTACGTACATGAACCTGGGAAGGTAAAATGCCAATTCTCCATAACATTAACAGCTAGTGGGCGCTTGATGAGAGATAGGAGCACAAAAGAATCTGAGCCACCGAAAACTAAAAGCCCTTGTGTTCTTAGATCTTTATACCAATATGGAGAATATATCATTCGGGCAAAGTATGGGAGAAAAATGCATCTATCTCTGCTTTTAGGGTGCGTTGTTTTCAAACAAAGACCTCCATTTTCTAGGGAAAAAGATACTTTAAAAACAGTTGGTACCACCAAGATTCTTGGCATCTCGGGAAAGAGCACGGAAAAGACCGTCTCTTTAATTAGACACCCCCCCTAAAAAAATAAAAAATAAAAAAATTATAGGAGACTTAGTTGCTAGCATATGTTATAAATAGAGGAGCAACACAAGACCACACATGTTCAAACAAGCTTAAGCTAGCTTCTAAAACCGAACCCCCTTAGTTTCTCTCTCTCTATATATAACCTTAGCTCCACGCCCGGAGCTAAGGTTATAACCGTATTGATCTTAGGGTCTTAAACAATAAAAAGGGTTGGTTTTATTTCGTATATAAAATATTTGAAAATGGACAAGGTTATGAGGCTAACATCAGAGAAAGGGTTCGTGGTTTTTAGCAAAAGCACATGCTGTTTGTGCTACGCAGTGAAAATCCTCTTTCAAGACCTCGGGGTTACCCCTTATATCCATGAAGTTGATCGTGATCCTGAAGGGAAGGAAATAGAGAGAGCCCTAATGAGGATGGGCTGCAACGCGCCCATCCCGGCAGTCTTTATTGGCGGTAGGCTGATTGGGTCCACCAACGAAGTCATGTCTCTCCACTTGAGTGGCTCCCTTGCTCCTCTGCTCATACCTTACCATCAAGATTAATCTTCATCTTCATCTGTTAAATAATATATAGTAGTATTAATTCAGCAACTTATATGTCATACCAAAAGGAAGATAGATAGAACCATTAATTACATAAGTCCGGTATGTTTATTTATTACATATTTATGAATCATTGATTAATGAGGTTTCATTGTTATAATGGTTCATAAGTATGAATTGAATAACGTATTTTTATGTAGTAACCCTATCGTTTTTCGAGGTATGTGATATGAAACCATCAACTAGGAAAATAAAAGTGGTTGTGCAGTCATCAGTGAAGTAGAAACTTCGTCCCTTTTCAATGATTTTTATCACTAGAAACTACTGTATGTCAAGCATTGTAATGTGTTGAAAATGTGGTAGCTTGAAAAATAGCACTATTTAGTATTTAATTGTGAAGTTGGTCGAATTATGTTTCCTAATTCAATTTTTATGTAATTGCTCTAAAATATGTATGCTTACAAATGTCACTATTAGATTTACATCACAATTTAGCCATGATTGGAACGAGCCAGCCATCATTGAAGATGGGCGCAGACTTTAGATTTTCCATATAAATCTTTATAAGCAAGTGAAAGGCAGTAACCTTGAGACAAGTACAAACTAGTAGCTTCATGATGGGCCTTCAATTCTATAAAATATATTATTCAGCTGTTGAATGAACTTGTTAATTTTAGAAACAAAATTATCATCAACATATATATACTATAACATACAAGAGTTATGTGCCTTTAGAAAAAAATAAATAAAGAAGTGTATGACACTGACTGATGGAAAACCTACTGCAACAACCGATGAGTCCTAAACCAAGCTCTAAGGGCTTGTTTGAACCCATACTAGGCCTTTGTAAATTCACACACGTATTTAGGTTTTCTTGGGTTCTTAATTCCTTTAGGTGGAGACATATAGACAATTTATGTTAATAAAGTCAACTTGATGGATTTCCCAATCCATGGTTACTATGTAATGGAAAGAACAACACACAATGTGGACACTTTGACACTGAATTGAAGGAGAAGTTAATCACTCACAATTAATCCATTCAAGCTTTGCAAATTTTCAAGATCAAACCAGCTCAAATCAATGCTAAACTCAAGCTTCAATTGCTACCATTCAATCTCAGCAATTTACTCAACTGTAGTTTGTTCTTGAAAATCTTTTGATTCAAAAAGACTTGCTTCTTTCTAGATTGAGTCACCATATCAGTACATGTTGTTCTTACGGTTTCACATTGTAAGATCATATCCTATAACTGATCAAAAACCTACAAAAACACTGAAACATCAAGTTGAGGGAATTAAACATATTACATGTCATATTTATGTGTGTTGATTGACTTGGAAGCAGTGGTCAAGCATTGAAGGAGCACCAACATCATAGAAGAGTCTCTAAATTAAGTTGTGAAATGTCTTGAAGATGTAGAGTGATCATCAGGACACAAGTGATTCAAAAAGACAACATTGTTTTGTGCTACTTATTGTAAAATGTAGTTTAAATTGTTCTATGTTGTTTTTCTTCAAATCAACTGTGTATGTGTATGTGATGTACATATCAATTTCAACACAGTTAAATCTTCAGTGTCTCTAAGAATTTCGCCACTTGGTAGTGAGGTAGGTCTTTGGAGTGAACAACGTACATGGTTTTTCAACTACTTTTTATACTGACTTTGTGCATCTTGTTTGTTGTCCTTAACTGCTTAATATTT
Source organism: Gentiana macrophylla (assembly GCA_026214975.1). NCBI lineage: Eukaryota > Viridiplantae > Streptophyta > Magnoliopsida > Gentianales > Gentianaceae > Gentiana > Gentiana macrophylla. The sequence goes on from CM047811.1 coordinate 102,474,815, forward strand.
CTTGAATTGTTCTTCAAGCTTAAGTATGTATATCTAAGAACAATTCAACATTGTTAAAACAACTTGTATGACATTGTAAACTAATCTGAACAATTGATCACATTGAATGTTACTGCATTGACTTCACTATCACTGCATAAAGTGTCTTGTTTATTTTACAATTTTGCTAGGATAACTAGTTAACAACCTTAACTGATAGTTAGATTTGGATTTAAGCTCATTCACAAGCTTTAAGAAGTTCAATTCAGCTCATCACTTCAAAACAAATATTAGATATGTTCTAGGTGTTACTGCATTTTTGACTTAGAGTGCTTGGTTGCTAGAATTGATCTTGTTTTGAGTAACTGACTAAGTTAGGTCTCTTAGAAACTTAGGTACTTATGTGTTCATTGATCAAGATTGACCATAATTTCGCATTTATATTGATCACACTTGATCAAGTGAGAGTTTCTAAGTTGTGAAGGATTGCGCTTTGGGGTTTTACACTTTGGAAGTGTAGGGTGCTGCACTCTTTTCTATGAGCATGATTTTTCCACATTGGGTTTGTCAATCATAGGTTTTAAGGAGGTAGGACTACGCTTCGTCAACGTCTTTTGGTATAAGGGGAGGGGCAGGATACGGAATTGTACAAAACCTTTTACCGTTTGTTTTAATAAAAGGTTTTGTTTATTAAAAGAAAAGTTGTGAAGGATTGCAATTTTAAAAGGGGGTTTTTGTTTGGAAATCATTTAACCCCTTCTGATTGCTTGTTCTTGTAAAAGATTCTCAACAGTGAGTTCTTGAGATCTGGCCCTTGACATTTTACCCCACTTATGGGCTCTAACTGAGAGTACAGTTTTAAGAGTCGGTCGTCAGACAATCCAATCTAAAATTTGAAGAAAAATGAACCGTGTTGTTATTCCAAGTTTCATCTATCATTTTACCTTTTAACATTTTTCTACAACATCGACTATTTCCTTATTTCCATTAGTTTATTTCTATGTCACATGATTACTAGTGATAACCCAAAATTAAGTGAACTTTGTTATGCATGTCCAATGACGTCATTAGTTCTCTTTCGATACACTCACACTTTTTAATTATGAGCATCTATGATCAATCACATATTATTCACAAGGCTTAAGGTTCCGGAGAGACAGATTATAGTCTTCTCGCCTACTACTTTATATATTTTTAGATGACAGTAAAGATAGATCATAATTATTTTATGGATGATGATCGAGTAGTCTTTTATTTTGAGATTTATTTGGTTAAGTTTGTGTTCTAATAACAATTGGGTACGTGTGGACCCTAGCATTTGAGATTTCTAATTTCTTTCCTTTGACATTGTGGCATATATGCATGGTTCATCATCATCATTCTAGCATTTGTTTTCCGGCTACAGGGTTTCATGATTCGAAAATTTCTTTTCGTGGGGTTATGGTTGAACGGCTCAGATCCGGTGTTAATTTTTCTTTCATTTTTTGGGTTCGGTCGTTAGAGTTGTATCAAATAAGGTAGATTAATTTCATGGATTGTGATGAGAAAATAAGTGATAGAAAGTTGTTTCATTAATATGAAAAAAATGGGAATTAATTGGGCGCCTACAAGCAATGCATGTTCATGATAATTTTGTTTTTGCTAAGGCCGGATAAAATGGGATTAATAGTTAAAAATAAATAAATAAATAAATAAAAAAGATTCCCGTGCAATGAATGTTTCATGATGTGCAACTTTACTCACCACTTCTTTTCCAGATAAAAGGAAAGAGCTTTATTAATTATTCTTTAAATCGTTTTCATACAAATCCCTTCATAGCAACACTGATATATATATATATATATATGATTTTGTGGCCGGAAAAATAGGGCAGCACTAGGCAATTTGTAAGAATATAGAGTGATTTGATAAGGTAGGGTGGCTAGACGTACAGTCGACCAAGACCAAGTAGATTCTTTTACTGTTGAAGAAGACAAGATTAATCCAAGCTTCATGAGAGGGACAAAACTTGTGCAACAGCCAACAAGTAGTATATATTCTAGGCCGGAGAGATCTTGTGCTACCATGGCTTTAAAAGTTGTGAAAATGCCAGCATTTTCCGTCTTGTTTGTTAATTTAATTACACGGGGCCTCCAAGCGTTTAGGAGGATCAAGTGCATGCGCAGTGAGTGTATATATATATATATATATCCTATTCTTCTTTTAAGTTAATGGAGGATCAAGTATCAGAAATCTCTGGTCATTTTCACTACTCGATCTAGGAGCCACATTTCACCCGTATAATTAAGTCCTCAAATAATTGGTTTGCATGTATTTAATTATTCGTGTGTAGGAATGTAAGTGTATAGGAGTACGTACAATGTTTTGTTTGGAAAACCCAAGCATTTTTCGATATGGTGAACCGGGTCTGAAATGGCTAATTAACCATGATTTTTGGATTTGCTAGCTAGCTTGGTATTCACATTAATTCCAATCATTATTAGACCTAAAATATTCTTTTTAACTCATTAAATATCAAGACGACAACATACCAATAAATGAACAAGTACCAACATAATTTTCTGTTTAATTCCTTAAAACTTCTAAGTTATTATATACATGTGTTAGATTATATAGATATGTGTGTATTGTGCTTGACATGTGTCACTATTGTGTGAGTGACACATGGTGTGTTTGTTATGTTGTTGGATATTATTCCTTTGTAGGGCTATATATGTATGAGGTGACACAATGGTGTACTATGGCAAAAATATCAATGATAACAAATATTCTATCCGTTATCTTCTAGCTTCTGTTTTCTGTCTTGGTATCAGAGAACAGGTATGTCGTCCGGTGGTCCGCCCATTTCCACGGTGGCTACACCACCGCCAGCGTCTACACAGCTGCATGTTCCACCACCAGTTTCTACATCTCTTCATGAGAGCACCATTGTATCACCCCCGTCTTCTCTCCTTGAATCCACCATTCCCACCTTAGGAATACCAGTTTCACCTCCTATTCACTTCGGTGCCGGAAACCAGTCATTGCCATTTCTTAGTTCTGTTTCCGATGGTACTGGATATGTTCCAACCAACTTTCCTGGATATGTTCCTCCTCGGATCTCTGGGTCTCCGCTGCCACCCTTTTCTCCGATGACCACCGGTACTGCACCTTTCACCGGTCATCTTGCTCAGACATGCTCTGTCAAGCTAGATCGGAATAATTACCTTTTATGGAGGTATACTGTTCTTCCCATTATCAAGGGACACAAACTTGAAGATCATCTCACTGGAAATCGTCCCAGATCTTCAATGATTGGTGGTGTGTCTTTGAATCCAGCAGCTGATGCTTGGGATAATGTTGATAACCTGCTAGTTGGATGGCTTCTCAGTTCGATGACTGAACAAGCTCTGCATGAAGTGGTTGGTCATAATAAAGGCTCAAGAAATTTGGGAGACTCGGAAATTCTTTTTTTCAATGATCAGTCAAGCTAAGATCTTTGGAGTATAAGGATGCCTTGACTAAAACCACAAAGGGATCCAAGACTATGGCTGATTATCTAGTAGAAATGAAAGGTTATTCTGATAAACTTCTTTGCTGCACTGGTACCCAATTAGCAAATCTGAGCTAATTTTGGCTACCCTTGGTGGATTGGATCGAGACTATGAGTCCACCATAGTTAATATTTTACGCCGAGTTGGATCTATGAATTGGCAAGAGGTTCAGCCACAACTCATCACCCATGAGAGACTAATTGCTCGATTGAGTGGTCAATCTTCTGAGCATCGTCACCCTACTGCACTCATTGCTGGAAATAAATCGTTCAGCCAAGATGGTCAAGGCAGTGGTGGTCAGTTTTCTTCTAATAGAGGAAGAGGAAATGGTAACTATAAAGGCAGAGGGGGTGGACGGTCAGGTAATCACGGCAGAGGTGGAAGAGGTAGAGGATCCAATTCGTGCAACCATGGAGGAAATCATGGAAATCAAGCCAAAATGGTGTGCCAATTATGCAAAGCAGAACAGGCATATCAGAACTTCATGTTGGTATAGGTTTGATGAGACTTTTAATAACAATGTGACTGGACCTCCCACTAGAAATCCTTCTGCTTATGTGGCTAGTCCTCAAACAGTTGGTGATCCATCTTGGTATCTTGATAGTGGTGCCACTAATCATGTCACTTCTGATTTGAATAACTTGCATCTTAGTTCTGGTTTTGCAGGTTCAGATGGCTTGGCTGTAGGAAATGGTGAGCATCTCCCAATTCAACACATTGGTTATAAAACCCTTAAAACCACCACCAATCATCCTCTTCACATGAAATCTGTTCTACATGTTCCTAATATCACCAAAAATCTGCTTAGTGTCTCTTCCTTAACTAGTGATAATAATGTTGTGGATAATGGCCTCCTCATAGATAATGGCCTCACTGGTATGCAAGTGTGCTTTCAAAGAGCTTAAACAACGCCTAATCTCCGCTCCTATTCTTATCTCTCCGGATTGGAATTTACCATTCGAATTAATGTGTGATCGTCCAACTACGCCGTTGAGTGCGGTTTTGGGGCAAAGACTTAATGGTAAATTCCAACCTATCTACTACGCCACCATATTTGAATCCGGCACAAGCAAACTACACTACCACCGAAAAAGAACTCTTAGTCGTTGTTTCTCTATGGACAAGTTCGAAGTTATTTGCTTGGTGCCAAGGTGATTGTCTGGACCGATCACGCACTCTCTGCGCTTATTTGATGAATAAGAAAGGACACGAAACCGCCGCCATCTGCGTTGGATTCTTACCTTCAGGAGTTTGATGTTCATATCAAAGATATCAAGGGTAGTGAAAACACGAGAGTCGACCATATATCAAGGGTGCTACCAATAAGAAGAAGATCCGCAAGACATTGATTTATACCGCCCTTTGAGAGCGTTATGTCGTGGAATGATTGCACGCCTGGTCCTCCGTGGTATTCTCAATCGTTAATTACCTCCATTCCCATGATTCAATCCCGAGTTCTCGTATCAAGAAAAGAAGAAATTTTCTCTCGATCTCAAGTATTATGTCCGGGAAGAGCCTTATCTTTTAAAATCAGAAAGATGGGTTGCTTCGCCGGTGTGTCCTCGAATCCGAGCAACGGGACATAATGGAACAATGTCATAGTGGTCCCACTGGTGGCCATTTTGGTCCTCTGGAAGACCGTTATAAGATATTCCAATCTGGTTTCTTTTGGCCCTCGCTTTTAAGGATACTGAAGCTTTTGTAAAAGGCTGCGATAGGTGCCAAAGAACCGTGTCTTTGTGACAAGGAGATATGACATGCCATTAAAACCCATTCGGAGTGTGAGGTGTTCGATGTCCGGGGATTGACTTTATGGGTCCCTTTCCATCCTCATGCGGGAATAGATATATCCTAGTCCGCGGTCGACTATGTGTCTAAATGGGTGGAGGCTATCGCCACTCCTCACAATGACCATAAAACGGTCATGAAATTCTTAAAGAAAAATATTTTCGCACGGTTTACGCCCGAGAGCCTTAATCAGTGACGAGGGGACACACTTTTGTAATCGACCTCTGGACAAAGTATTAGAGAAATATGGTGTTCGGCATAAAACCGGTACACCATACCATCCTATGACCAGTGGTCAGGTGGAGCGCAGTAACCAGAGTCTCAAGAAGATCTTAGAGAAGACGGTTAACCGTCATCGGACGGATTGGAGTCTGAAACTGGACGATGTACTATGGGCTTACAGGACTGCTTACAAGACACCTATGGGTACATCTCCATACCAAATGGTTTATGGAAAGCCATGTCATCTGCCGGTTGAACTTGAGCATAAAGCTCATTGGCGGCACTTAAGTTCTCGAATTTTGATTCCACAACTTGTGGTGAGCATGATTTCATAGCTTGTATGAGCTAGATGAGTTCGAGACTTGCGGCGCCTACGAGCTCCAGGATAAGCAAGGATAGAATGAAGCTCCTTCACGATGCAAAGATAAAAAGAGAGAATTTCATGTGGGAGAGTCGGTTTTATTATATAACTCTCGCTCACATCTCTTCCTGGAAAGTTACGGACACGATGGTCGGACCTTTCAAAATTCTCAACATCCTTCCCGGAGGTGTTCTAGAGCTTAACGGCTACGGCGATCAACCCTTCAAAGTTAACGGTCAACGATGTAAACAATACATCGGTCAACCCGAAGAAGCACCTTTGATTGTCAAATTCTCGATATTTTCGGATGTTGTAGTCCGAAGTTCAAGACTTTGAGGAATTTTCGCCTCAATTATTCTCCGAGGGAAATAGCCACGAGATCATGGAGGAGGTCCTTGCCGGAAGTTGGGATATGGAGGAGTTGCGTCGCGAAATGATATCAAAGAAGAGACGAAAAAGAAGAAGGAGTCTACCTCGAGGACATTCGGCATCTTTTGCGCTTCTTCCGTAAACTCACTCCTGGTATGCATTATGTCCACCGTTGCCTCGACAATCACGCTTTGCATAATGTGGCAAATGGAAAAGTCAAATGGCCCGACCGGGTTGAGTTTCAACGGTTTGTCGAGCTCCCGACAATAATCAAGCGCTACTTGGAGGCACCCAGATATCTGTTTCTTTCTATTTTTGCGTTGTTTGTTTTTCTGCTTCGCTTCGTTTGTTTGTCTAGTTTTGACGAGCGTTACTGCTTTGATCCACGGTTAGATGGCCGAGGAGGATGAGCGGTACTTTATGGCATACCTACACATGAGTTCTTTGGGATGTCCGAGCCGGAGTTCGAGTTTGTCAAGAGGTTTCATGCCATTTCACTAGAGGAGGCCCTGGCGGCTCGAGGGTTCTAGATGCAGAGATATCGACATCCTCACCCGCATCAGGACTTTCACCTTTGTTGTCGTCTTACCTCCATTTCTGTCTGGCGGAGATGGGGAGTGGACCATTGAGGAGCTCGAGGATGACCTTGATAGGCCATTCACAATCCTCAACGATCTTTTCCTCGCTGATCTCGTCTTAGTGTTTATGGAGGAGCATGCCCAGGGGATTGAGCGAGCTGGAGAAGATTGGAACCTTCAGTATGATTTTGATCTCTGGCCTGCCGTTGACCTGCTTCGCCGTCTCATTCGTCTGATCGATTGGTCCTCGCTCTATGACTAGTTTTTAGTTAGTGTCTGTTTCTAGTTTTAATCGTCGAGCCATCGACGTTAAACAAAAGCGCTTGGTGGGAGGCAACCCACCGTTTCTATGTATTTCTTTCTCTTGTACGTATTATGACGTTTTATGTTGAAGTTTATATTGACGTTAGTTTGAAATTTAAACTTTCTGGTTGCTTTGCATTTTTTTTTTTTTTTCCGAACGCCCGCTCCAAAATAGTAGAACGCCCGCTCAAGACTCCTTTGGCACTCTCTCAGATCACTTTCAGGTCCCGAACGCCTGCTCGAATTTCAAACGGGCGTTCCACCCGCTTTTAAAGAAAAAAAAAAATAAAATTGCGAACCCTTTCTCATTTGCATTCGCCCCTTCCTCTACAAAACGATTTTCTCCCCATTCTACCCTAAATTACTCAAATTTTCACCAAATTGAGCGATCTTTAGCTCAAAAGAACGCCTTAATCCCCTCTTTCCAATCTCCAAGCTTTCCTCTTTTCCTTTCACCGGTCACCACGCATTGAGGCTCCAACAAAGGCGATTTTTTTTTTTTTTTTTTTTTTTTTTTGGTTCAAAGAGCCACGCTTTTGCACGCATTCGGGCATTTGACGCCTCCTAATCACCATCTCTACTCGCCCCACACTCAATTCGGTAAGCAATTGTCGTTTTTTCTTTATTCACTCACGCATTGGATGTCCACAATTTCACACATCACGCTCTAGTTTTGTTTATACATCTAATTTGTTTCTTTTCTTTTCTTTTCTTTGTTCTGCATTTGATGAATGATGGGTTCGGGTTGCATTTTGGTGATTGGATGGGTGTGTTGTGGTGTTTGTTTGGTGGTGGGCTGATTCGGTTGAATCATTGCTTCTGGTTTTGTAGTAGACATGTCTCGTAGAGTGGTAAGAACCCTTGGTCGAACCCCCAGCAGTGCAAGAAGCGAAAAGGTGATGATTATAGTGGTCCCCGGCTAGCCTACGGGCGGGGTTAGAATAGGAAGCCCTAGGGGTCCCACTCGAGAACCGGTCCTCTCCCGCTTTCTCGGCTTCATAAGTCCGAAGGCTATGAATTTGTTCACCCAGAGTATGTATCCCGGAAAATGTTAATTGAGAGAGAGATAGTCGAGGCTAAGGTGGACCCCGCCTTTGTGAAGATGCTAAGGGATCGGGGTTGGGATATTTTAATGGTTGTTCGGAGACTTTAGTCAATGACACTGGTGAGGGAATTCTTTGCCAACCTGGACAAACAAACACTTAGCGGCCGGTTATGTGATGGTTAGAAAGGTTCAGTCCCTTTCTCCCTAAGGTCATTAATGATAAGTATGAGTTTGAAGAGATGGAGGAGTCGACCATCGAGTTGAGATTAAGGAGTTAGTTGATAGTGACGTGACCTTTGGAGGATTTAAGGGTTTTGATTGATCCAAGTATCCTTGGACCCTTAAGCCCGGGAAGCGAAACGAGCGTAAAGACATCACTACTACTGCCTTGGTCGGAAGATTGGAGGGTCAAGTGTAAGTTTATTCGAGATAGGGTGCGCCCAACGGACAACATCACTCACTTTGGAATTGAAGATCTTGGTATCCTATATGCGATAGAATGGCAAATGGATGTGAATGTTGGGGCCATTATCTATGAGGAGGTTTTTAAGCATTTAACGAAGACAAACCGCTGTATCATTTGCCCCCATCTGATTCACAGTATTTGCAAAGATGCCGGGGTACCGGAATATAAGGCCGATCACAGGACAAAGAACCCTCGGGGACTTCAAAGGGAGCCGAATAAAGCCCAGAAGACTCCAGGTACCACTGCTGATCCTACTCAGGCCGGGTCATCCTTCACTCCGCTTGCCACTCTTTCACCTACCGACCGAATGCAGCTGAGCATTGCTCATAGTATTCGCAAGTGGTTGCGTATGTTGTGTTGCACTCAAAATGATATTTTGGCTAATCAGAAGGAGTTCAACCGTGGTAAGACTATCACCGATGAATCCAAGTTCGCACCTCGGACCGAGACGTTTGTCTTCGACGCGGATGTGGAGAGGACCATTGCCAGTGTCGTGCCCGGGGCATCTAGGGCTGTTCGAGATGACGAGGATGAGGGAAATGACGAGACGGCTACAAGTGATGATGGGAGTGCCTCTGAAGAATGATGTGTTGTTATTTTTATTTTTCTTATCCCCGTAACGATGTTTTGAACTATGTTGCTCTTATTTCAGTTGATCCTCTAGAACTTTGCACGTACTTGACTTTTATTTCATCCGTTGAACTGATTTTAGTCTTGTTTTGGATACCTTGTGGCTCTGCTTTGCTATACTTGCCGATATTGGAACATTCTCGTTTTGCCTTTGTCGCTTTTTTTCTTTCTTTACAACGACGTTCGTTTTTAGAACGGGCGTTCGCTCGATAATTTTTCATTATTTTGCTCTCTGTTCAAATTATTGCTTTTGAACGCACGCGTTCATTTTAGAACGGGCGTTCCACCTTGTCGAGCAAAGCAATTTCCATCCTTTAACCATGAATGCTTGTGTATGAGCCTATAATGCTTGGTTCAATTTAATTTCCTCATGTTCCCTTTTTCCCCTAGAATTTCTGTTGTGTTTCTCCAAGTACTACAGGTGCATTCTACGCTCTTTCCTTTGTCATTTATGCTTACGGACATCCGTGGTTCTTTCATGCTTTTGCACGACCATCGATCTCCGACATTGATTAAAGGAGCTAAGTACACTTCCTCGTTTTTTTTTTTCTTTTCGCACAACTTGAGGACACGTTGTGATTTAAGTGTGGGGAGGGACTAGTCATACAATTCTATATCATTTTTACTCTTATTTTTATGATTCCATGCAAAATGAGCTAAACTTAAACTTTTTGTTTTGTCTCGAATAAGCGATTGCATATCTTTATTCGAGATTTTATATCATTGAAGCATTATGATACATATTGAGTATATTTAGAGGCTTCACCCCACTTTTCTATCACATGCCGTAGTAAATGAGAGCTACACTTTTAAGCTACGCCCCATTTGATTAGAAATTTTTGATGATTATTACACGTCCTTTGCATGCATACAAATTTTGGAAATTTTAATAGTCGAAGATTTGGAATTAGAGTATGTCATATCGTGAATATCCGTAAGTTTGAAAGTGGTAAGTGAATGGTGACTAATGTCCTTGCTTATGAATCAATAAATATATCGTTGATTGAGGTGTTATGCTCAAGAGGTTTGAAGTGCTTTTAGCACGTTAACCATCGCCACTGTAAATCTCAAACAATGAACTTAATTGTGTGTGTGTCGAGTGGTTTATGATTTGAGTGCGGTAGGGTATACCACGATGTCCTATTCCACCATGACGACCAAGAGCTTACGACGATCGGAAAAAGTCGCTTTATGATTTGAGTAGATAGGGATTATCTCAAATGTCCTACTCTACTATGACGGGTAAAAGCTTATCTCAAGTGATATAAAAATCGAAAAAATGTTACTATGAATAAGTTAAGGGTTTAGTTACCATGCACTTTATCCCCAGAGAGAACTCAAGATATGTTGAAGGACCATCCTCTAATTATGTCGGAAATATTTCTAAATACCTCCTATTATTATTCTCAAATTTGTATATTTTTGTGAAGCGCTTGTGACAATCGTTTTTATTTCTAATTGGAATGGGATGATTGGCTAGTTTTGCTTGATTAGTTTCGAGTATGGATTTAGCAAAAGTTTATTACGGCAGTACACACATACACTTGGGTGAATCTCTAAACTACCGAATATGTTCTGTATTTGCTAAAAATGCATTTTCATCTCGAGCAATGCTTATGTATTGTTTTGTTCGGGACGAACAAAAAGCTAAGTGTGGGGGAGTTGTTAAGGGCTATTTCATACGACATTTTATGATATTTTTCCTATAAAATTTCTCCACATTAGTAATATTTGCATTGGAATTGGACCTAAAATGGAATTATTGAGTAAAGTGGTTTTTAAATAATAAATTGCAAATAAACTTTAATTTTTTGGGTTAATTATGAATTTCATACTATTTTGGAATTGTATTATGTTTTGCAATATTTATGATATAGATAATGTTGACATCACAAGGATGAGGTGGATAAAAGATAAGAGCCATAAAGGATAAGATCAAGTGGTTTCCAAGTTGTTAGAGGAGAGAGATCAACAAGTGGGACAAAAGGCAGTTGCAAAACCGTTTCATACAACTGAATTCAGTTGCAGCAAGGAAAACGGACGTTTAAAAGATCAAACGGGCGTCCACGAAGAAAAGTCTGATTCAGAGAGTTTGAACGTGCTCAGAACGGGCGTTCATCTTGTAGAACGGGCGTTCCATATGTGAAACCAGCGTTCAGTCTGCAGATTTGCTGTTTTTCTATAAATAGCCCCCAGTTGTAATCACATAGGGGGAGTATCATTATTATGAGATTTCATCTTCTTCCCAGATCGAAAATCGAGGTTTCTCGAGCTCAAACAGATTCCAAAAGTAGATTCAATTCACTTGTTTTTAGTATAGATTTTATGGATTTCTCTTCAAGCATTGTAATCAATCATTCCATGGGTAGCTAAACAGCTTCTGGCAAACGTGGGGATGCAATTGTAATCAACAATCCTGGTTTTCTTATAATTAATCTTGTGTTCTTCAACAAAGGTTAGATCATTTAGCTTGCTTTATTTGTTTCAATTCGTTTACATCGAAAGATAACGATTCTGTGATGCTTCATGAATGAAAGTTTATGAAATTAGATCATCTTGCTAAATTGATTGAGCAGTTAGTTTTAGCCCAATGACGAAAGTTGCTGAATTAATTGTTCGGGTTGTTAATCGAGAGATTGCACACCTAGATCGTTAATTGATACAAACGTTGTTAAGAAATTAATCGTTTTTGCATTTGATAAGGTGAACCCACCTTTGTTGAAAAACACTGTTGTTGATTGTAATCGAGCTTTTATTGTTGATTAAATTGCTGAACCAATGTAGGATAAACCGTCTTTGAGGTTGTCTAATTTGCTTGGCTCCTTCTTCGGTTTTTATCTTATGCATACAAACGTCAGGAGATATACCTCTGATATCTCCTACCTGCCAGCCAAAAGCTTTCTCATTTCTTTTCAAGACGGCTAACAACTTTGCTTCTTCTTCCTCTGTCAGCTTAGCAGAAATAATTAACGGAAGCCGATCACCCTCTCTCAGGAAAACATACTTTAAATGTTTGGGTAATGGTTTCAAGACTAAATCTTCAGGAGGCTCTCTAAGTTGGACTTTAAAACTTTACTTTATGATTGTCGGAAGAGAGTAACATAGCTTCTAGCAAATCTACTTCTTCCAAGGTGTTAGGTTCTTAGTTCCCAAAATCTCATCATCACCCCAACTCCAAGCTCGCTCAAATCTATCCTACCTTGTTGATTTAGCTTATCAATCAATTGCTCGAACTCATAATCTACCGCAAGGACTTGCTCTTCTATAAAATCGGTGAAATCATCAACTGATTCTTCTATAGAATAGCCGGTTGGATATTCAGAAGGTCTTTTGATAGCTTTAGATACACTATAGCTCACTTCTTCATTTCCAACACGCAAAGTCACTTTAGCACCATCATCACAATCGATGAGGGCTCGAGCAGTGGATAGAAAAGGTCGTCCAAGAATCGAGGGTGTATTGGGTCGTTGGATGTCTAAGACATACCAATCCACGGGAAGGTAAATCGATCGACTTGAACCAACAAATCTTTTAAGATCCCTGTTGCTTTCTTGGATGATCTATCGGCGAATTGAATGTTCATAGTGGTAGGTTCTAGAAGATGGTCTAACTGGAGTTGTTGACAAACATATAACGGCATCAGACTAATCGAAGCTCCTAAATCACATAGAGAGTTGGGGAAAACAAGACCTCCGATTTGCAAAGTGAGGACGAATCGCCCAGGATCATCTTTCTTAATTGGTAACTCGTCATAACTCATCATTGAACAGTCCTCACTGGTTGCCTTTTCCATACCCTCTAGCTTCTTTTTAGATGAGACCACATCCTTTATGAATTTGGTGTATTTGGGCATCTCAACCAACACATCAGATAAAGGCAAATTAACTTGAGTGTTTTTCAGGAGGTTGAGTACCTTCTCATACTTCTTGTCCTCACACAAAGGGATGTTAGTCTTCCGAGGAGGGAACGGAAGCTTCTTTAACTCTTCTTCAGAAAAGATTTTCTTACGCGAGGAACTCACAGCGTGGTCCTCGAGATCTTTCCATCTCACTGACTTTTCAGTTATCTTCCGAACAGGCTCATCTCGCTTCCAATAGGTTTCTCCCATTATCGATTCATTTCTTTGAAGTTTCTTCCATCTCATCCTTCTTAAGGTCGTTTCTTGAGTGCTCCTTATAAAGTGGGGTATAGGCCTTATCTTTATTCCCCCTCCCGCACTTCCACCGCGGGAGGGGCTAGTGGTTTCCCGGTTACGTGGACCGAGAGTTGAGTGCCGGATCTCAAGTCGATGGCATTAGTATCTTCTTGACTGGTAGGGAGGAGATGGAACAAGAGCAAATGCATTGACTTAGATTAGCTTGATTTACTCCGACCACTTCCACGAGGATTTTTCTCGGTGAAACTTGGTAATTGTCCAGTGGTCGGGACTTAGGCTGCTCGACCAATTGCCCCAATTGCCTCTCGAGGTTTTTAATTGTCTTGTTTTGCCTGCCTAACCTTGTAACAATTTCATTTGGGAGAGAAAATCCAGGGGATTTTGAGGATTTTGACTTAGAGATTGATTTGGCCTATTGTTGAAAGCAGAGGCAGAAGCAGGATTGTTAGGCCAATTCTGATTAAATCTTTGGGCAGAGACAGGAGAATTTGAAGATTGGCTCTGATGATTACTCGGATTCCGGTTGAAATTCTGATAACCAGGGTTGTATCCTCGATCTCGAGATTATTTTGACCGAATCTTGGTTTGGAAACCTCGACTCGATTGACCATAAAAAGCGTTTACCTCAGGGTTTTGTCCATTCATAGGGCATGCAGAGATGTGTGTCCTCAACAAAGACAGTCCGACAAACTACCGGAGTATATCGCCTCGTATATGTTGGGCGCATTGACTTGATAGTTAGGTGGAGGCGGCATTGACCAAACATATAGCCAACTTGGTTACTGATTATCACAAAATAGAATGTAACTCTGTTGAAACCGATTGACTGATCGAGGATTTGAATTTGAATTTTTGGAAATACTAGCTACTGTTGTTGAAGCAATGAAATCAAGCGATTCTCGCATATTTACTTCTTCAATCTTCGTGCAGTGCTTGGATAGCTTGGTAGGATGGAGCATAATTATACTTTGCTATATCCTCGAACAACGCCCATCCTTCTTGTGGGGGGTCTTCGTAAATGTCCCACCACTTGAGTCGTTGACCATACCCTTGGTCATCTCGGTTAAACCATCGTAGAATGTATTAGCTTGCCTTTGCAAGTCTAATCCGTTTATGGGGGCATTTTCTCGAGCAAAGATTTAAACCTCTTAAAGGCTTCAAAGAAAGATTCATTTGGTCTCTTGAGTGAAAGTATAAATATCACTAAGACATTGAGCGATCTTAGATGGAGGAAAATATTGACTCAAAATTCCCTTTCCAATTCCTCCCATGTTGTGATGGACTCATTGGGCAAGGAGTCATACCATTCTTGGCTTCACCTTTCAAAGAGAAAGGAAACAATTTGAGTTTAATGACATCCTCACCAACACCTTGTAGCTTTGTAGTACTACTGATTTCAAGGAATGTACGAACATGGGAGTAAGGATTTTTGATTGGTACCCATGAAAAATAGATGCATGTTGCATCATTTGAATCAGAGCGAGTTTAAGCTCAAACGTTGGAGCCGCAATGGTTGGTATGATAACTCAGATTAACTCGACCATGCCTCGGTCCGGCATAATCGCCAGTGGTCCTAGTATCGCCGACCATCTCAAAGACGAATTCTTCAATTTCTTCCCGAATTTCTCTTCCAAGTTTTCTTCAACAATTTGGATACGAACGGATTCTACGGCGATTTGGACGAACTATAGATCGTTCGAGCTCAGGATCAAAGATAAGAGTGCCTTGTTTGCTCCGAGTTAACATAAACCGAGTCAAACAAAAGAAATGATAGAGGAACGAAAGAAAACAGAAAGCGAGAGGATAACAGGGGGCGAACGTGCGCTCGAAATTCAGACGGGCGTTCAAAAGCGTAACGTTGGTTTAGAAAACCAAACGAGCGTTCAGCAATAGAACGGGCGTTTACAACTGTTAAACGTTCGTTCAACCTGAACAGAGAGCAAAAATAGCGTAATGCAGCAGGGAAACCGGATGAACCAATGTTGAAAACACTTACGTGCTTCCTTCCACCTAAAGCGGTGAAAACATAATCAAAAAAAAGACCTCCCGGCAACGGCGCCATCTTGTTTGGAGTATTTTTGCAATAATCAAAACAAACTAAATTTGTAAAACCGATACTTATAATGCAAACCAACCCCTAACCGACCGAATATCGGGTAGTTGTTAGTACAAAGAGGATAAGTGGCGGTGTCGATCCACAGGAGATGGTTTTTGATGATGTTTTATGGTTTAGATTCGGTGGTAAAACGAGCATAGACAGAGAATCAAAGTTGATTCAAAGCTATGAAAGGATTGTTTGGACTGGAAATTAAAGTGCAGGGAAGTTAAATTAGCAGAACAGGGAAATAAACTAAGGCTTAAATCTGTGAAACTAAACAACAAACGAATTAGGAAAAGTGGCAAACATTGGTTCAGCAATTTAATCAACAATAAAAGCTCGATTACAATCAACAACAGTGTTTTTCAACAAAGGTGGGTTCACCTTATCAAATGCAAAAACGATTAATTTCTTAACAACGTTTGTATCAATTAACGATCTAGGTGTGCAATCTCTCGATTAACAACCCGAACAATTAATTCAGCAACTTTCGTCATTGGGCTAAAACTAACTGCTCAATCAATTTAGCAAGATGATCTAATTTCATAAACTTTCATTCATGAAGCATCACAGAATCGTTATCTTTCGATGTAAACGAATTGAAACAAATAAAGCAAGCTAAATGATCTAACCTTTGTTGAAGAACACAAGATTAATTATAAGAAAACCAGGATTGTTGATTACAATTGCATCCCCACGTTTGCCAGAAGCTGTTTAGCTACCCATGGAATGATTGATTACAATGCTTGAAGAGAAATCCATAAAATCTATACTAAAAACAAGTGAATTGAATCTACTTTTTGAATCTGTTTGAGCTCGAGAAACCTCAGATTTTCGATCCGGGAAGAAGATGAAATCTCATAATAATGATACTCCCTATGTGATTACACCTGGGGCTATTTATAGAAAAACAAACAAATCTGCAGATCGAACGCTGGTTTCACATATGGAACGCCCGTTTCTACAAGATGAACGCCCGTTCGAGCGCGTTCAAACTCTCTGAATCAGACTTTTCTTCGTGGACGCCCGTTTGATCTTTTAAACGTCCGTTTTCCTTGCTGCAACTGAATTCAGTTGTATGAAACGGTTTTGCAACTGCCTTTTGTCCCACTTGTTGATCTCTCTCCTCTAACAACTTGGAAACCACTTGATCTTATCCTTTATGGCTCTTATCTTTTATCCACCTCATCCTTGTGATGTCAACATTATCTATATCATAAATATTGCAAAACATAATACAATTCCAAAATAGTATGAAATTCATAATTAACCCAAAGAATTAAAGTTTATTTGCAATTTATTATTTAAAAACCACTTTACTCAATAATTCCATTTTAGGTCCAATTCCAATGCAAATATTACTAATGTGGAGAAATTTTATAGGAAAAATATCATAAAATGTCGTATGAAATAGCCCTTAACAGTGAGCATCTCCCAATTCAACACATTGGTTATAAAACCCTTAAAACCACCACCAATCATCCTCTTCACATGAAATCTGTTCTACATGTTCCTAATATCACCAAAAATCTGCTTAGTGTCTCTTCCTTAACTAGTGATAATAATGTTGTTATTGAATTTGACTCTAGTTCCTGTGTTGTGAAGGACAAGAAAACAGGCACAACTTTGCTGAGGGGTAGTATCAAAGATGGACTGTACCAAATGCTGGAACCTAATGAGAGCTGTCTTCACTCCAAAGATATCAAGTCTAGAACTCAAGGTCATCAATGTCTTGTAGGTTCTCTAGCTAAGTTCAGTGTAGATCCTAATGTGTGGCATAGGAGGCTTGGCCACCCTTCTAATGAAGTGTTAAAACAAATCTTGATCAGTTGTAATGTTCCCTTTCTTAATGAAAAATTACTGTTTTGTGATGCTTGTCAACTTGGAAAACAGCATGTTTTACCCTCTGCCCTATCTAACTCACATGCCACACACATTCTGGACCTAATTCACACTGATCTCTGGGGGCCTGCACCAGTTCAGTCCCCAGAAGGATATCAATACTATATGCATTTTGTTGATGATCATTCAAGATTTACTTGGATATATCCTCTTAAATTTAAATCAGAAGCTCTCAATATTTTTGTTCAATTCAAAACTCTTGTTGAAAATCAGTTTTCAAAGAAAATAAAGTGTGTTCAATCAGATTGGGGGGGAGAATACCGACCATTCACTGATTTTCTAGCTCAAAGTGGTGTTATGTTTAGACATCCTTGTCCTCATGCCCACTCCCAAAATGGAAGGGCTGAAAGAAAACATAGACACATAACTGAACTTGGTTTGACTCTGTTAGCTCAGTCCACTGCACCTCTTAAATTCTGGTGGCATAGCTTTGTAGAAGCTGTTGACATTATAAATGTTCTACCTACAAAGGTGTTACAGAATCAGTGTCCCTATGAGGTTTTGTTTGGTAAGAAACCTAGCTATAGCATGAGGCATGTGTTTGGTTGTGCTTGTTTTCCTCATTTAAGACCTTATAACACTACTAAATTTCAATATCACACCAGAAAATGTGTTTATCTTGGTCTGAGCCCTAGCCATAAAGGATATAAGTGTTTAGATGAATCTGGCAGAATTTATGTGTCTAAAGATGTTATCTTCAATGAGTGTGAGTTTCCCTTCACAGAAGGTTTTAAGTTAGGGCCCCATCGTGACACTGTTGTTGCTGCTAACTTATCTGATCCTGTCTTTGCTGCCTGGACCAACCAATCTCCCTCTGATGCTCCTAATTCTGCTGCAACATTCTCACCATCTAATAGCACCACCTCCAGCCATGATAAACATTCTCACCCTGATGAACCTTTAACCCCTGTGTCTCATCACTCACCTCAAGCTCCTGTTTCTCCTCCTCTCTATTCAGATCCTCAATCACATACAACTAGTCCACATCGTCTGTCAGCTTCTCCAAACCACAGTTCAGCTGGTGATCTCTCTGATCATTCTCACAGTTCAACTTCTTCTCCAAATAATCCTCATTCCTCCATTAGTCCTGAATCTTCTCCAGTGCCAACACCACAGCTTAGACCTAAACCACCTCCACAATCTCATCCTATGCAAACCAGATCCAAATCTGGGATTTTTAAACCAAAAACCTACTCTGTCCAAGCTGTCTCACCAGTTCCTACTGAACCTTCCAAGACATCTGAGGCTCTTGCTATTCCAGAATGGAGAAAGGCAATGGAGGAGGAATACTCAAAGCCTTGTCAGGCAGAATGACACACAGGAGCTTGTCCCACCATCAAAGAGGTACCATCTAGTTGATAGCAGATGGGTGTATAAGGTGAAACTCAAACCAGATGGCTCGGGTTTTGAAACACAAGGCCAAAGTTAGTTGCCAAGGGTTTTTTACAAAATTATGGAGTTGATTTCACCGAGACTTTTAGTCCCAGTGGCAAAGGTGTGACCATCGTAATTCTCTTGACTCTTTTGTTGTTACTTTTGACTGGAAAATTAGGCAAGTTGACATAAATAATGCCTTCCTTAATGGTCCCTTACAAAGAGGCAGTTTATATGCCACAACCTCGTGGATTCATAGATCCTCAAAGACCTCATTATGTTTGCAAACTAAAAAGGCTTTGTATGGGCTAAAACAGGCACCAAGGGCCTGGTTTGATGTTTTGAGTAGGCAAATGGCTCACTGGGGCTTCAAACAGTCTGTTTGTGATTCCTCCTTGTTTGTTTTTAAAACTGGAACTGATGTTCTTTATGTGCTGGTGTATGTAGATGATATTCTTGTTACAGGAAACAACTCTCAGTTGATCTCCAAGTTTGTTAAACAACTTGATAGCAAATTTGCCCTAAAGGATCTGGGAGATGTGTCTCACTTTCTAGGACTGGAAGTTCACAGAAATGGCACAGGTATACTTTTAACTCAGAAACATTATGCAGCTCAGTTGCTAAACAAAGTTGATTTGGGAAATTTGAAGGCTTGTCCTACACCTATGGTTGTTGGAATGCATTTGGTCCCAGATCAGGGGGTGCCTATGGCTAATCCTACCTTATACAGAAGCATCATTGGTGCATTGCAGTATCTAACTCTTACCAGGCCTGATCTAAGTTTTGCTGTTAATAATCTCAGTCAGTTTATGCAAGTTCCTACAGATATTCACTGGAGGGCACTGAAGAGGGTGTTAAGATACATTAAGGGAACACTAAATTATGGTTTACATTTTAGATCCAGTCCTCTTCTTCACATAAATGGGTACTCTGATGCAGATTGGGCTTGCAGCTGGTATGATAGGAAATCAGTTGGTGGCTACTGTGTCTTCCTTGGTGAATGCTTGATATCTTGGAGTTCTAGAAAACAGACTGTGGTTGCAAGATCAAGCACTGAGTCAGAGTACAGGAGTGTGGCAAACCTGGCTGCTGAGACTATGTGGATTATTCAGTTGATGAGAGAAATGTCTGTGCCATTGGTTAGGACTCCTGTGTTGTGGTGTGACAACACAGGTGCTGCTGCCCTAGCCTCTAATCCAGTCCACCATTCTAAAACTAAGCATATTGACATAGATGTTCATTTCATAAGGGATCAAGTGATGAAAGGAAACCTGAGAGTTCATTACATACCATCTAGTGATCAAATTGCAGATACCTTGACCAAAGCATTGCCTAATACTCAGTTTCAGCATTATAGAAACAAACTGAATGTGTTGCACCTACCTTCAGTTTGAGAGGGGGTGTTAGATTATATAGATATGTGTGTATTGTGCTTGACATGTGTCACTATTGTGTGAGTGACACATGGTGTGTTTGTTATGTTTGTTGGATATTATTCCTTTGTAGGGCTATATATGTATGAGGTGACACAATGGTGTACTATGGCAAAAATATCAATGATAACAAATATTCTATCCGTTATCTTCTAGCTTCTGTTTTCTGTCTACATGCATACAACAACTTCACTCATTCAAAACACAGATCGAATCAGCTAGCCTTTGGTCATGCATTCTAACATATAAAACACATGCAGTCACATAACATCATAACTTCTAAGGTTACTACATAATTCAAGTTAACATGAGTAATAATTTACAATTCAACTAATTTGGCATGCATGTTAAGACAATTAAGATAGAATGAACATTAAAGAACCTAGCTATATCAATATGCATGATATATAAACCGTAAAATAAGACTTTTACGAATGTAATTACACCACCAAAACATTATCACAATCATCTTCCACGTATAACCTTAGAACGTGATCTCTATCAAACAAGCAATCTGGAAATTTGCACGGAAGAAGCTTACGAACTTAAAACTAGACCATTTCAGTCTCATAATTCATCAAATCAATTTATTGCAGAATCATAAAACCCGGAAAAGCCAGCACTACACTTGTGGGTTTTGACGTTGGGCCGGTGATTGGGAACCATTTCTGGTTCTAGCATGTCATCTTACCAATACATCATGATCGTATATGCTCATACCGTGTATTTTACAGTCCAGAATGCAAATACAGATGTACATCATTAAGTAAAAAATCATAAAAACACATAATACGTGCATAAAATGATACACAAATCTTTGATGCAGTGTTCCTTAGCTTGACAAATGAGGATGTTACATGCAGGAATTTATTCTTCAGCTAAGTACGTAGTATTCCTTTCCTACGACTGGGATGCATGTTACTGGGCAAGAAGATTCCTGGATAAGAACATATATATATTGGTAACGATTAACGAAGATATGAAGTTGAAAGAGATTATTAAGATGCTTCTAACATCTTGGGTATGCTATAAAGTCATTCTTTAGTATCTTCTTACGATGATACAGTACCTAGACAAATATTTAAACTTAGGAGATCACTTTCTTAAACAACCTTGAAGCACTTAGAGCCTAAGACCACAAACAAGATCAACTAATAACTTAAAGAAAAGGCAAGCCTTATATGTTATACCTTTTAAGGACAATTCCAAATTCAAAACTGCTCCTGGAGCCGAAATGATCTTAGATCTGTGATTTGCAACAACACGATCAGAACTTCCTGTCAGACTCCAATGGGCTCCCGCCTAGGCGAGCATGCCAAACTTCTTAAAACAAACATATAAACGCAAACAAAGACAAAACAACCAAGATTCCGGGAAAACCCTAGCGCTAAGGCGGGCTGCTCAAAAGTCAAAACTCATAAACCCCAAAAAACTTGAAGCTTGTGGAAAACTGAAGCCTTTAATAGGCTTTAGAACCCTTTAAGGTCGGTTTAACTTGTCTTGGAGTCAAAGAAAACTTAATTAACTTTAATGAAGCTTTATTTAAGAAAAATGAAGAGAACTATTTTTTTAAAAGTTGAATTTACGCTTAGATATTTTATACGAAGATTCGGGGTTAAACATTTTATCAGAGAGTTTTTTCATAATAAAGTTTTAACTAAACATATTTCTGTGCATGCAATGGATATCTAATAGAGAGTGTTATAAATAATACATAATACATTATAGATGCCCACCTTATCAAAATAAATCAAGGGTCTAAACATATATTATTATCATCTTATGTGTAATTAATTACAACATAAGTTTTATTCCATGAGTTACATGTATTGATTGTAAACGTTAAGTTATAAGTTTTTTTTTGTACTTACCTTAAATACGTAAGATGACTCACACTTTACCCTTTTGTATAATATTACATCTTGTTGTTGTATTTGTATGATAAGTAATGTAATGTGAATAAATGGATAGAAAATTTCATATTTGCTTTATCACTTTATGTCATTCTACATTTCTTGTCTTCCAATTATAGTCTTGTTGCATTGATTTTATACCAATTATTTTATGAAAAATCACAATTTTTTTTTTTTTTTTTTTTTTCAATTTCAAATAAATATATCTCAAGACTCTCAACCCTTTCAAAGAAAAAAAAAACATATTTGTGGATGTACCCCTAAAAAATGGAGGATACTTTAAGTGGTCACTCCATTTGGTAGAAGTGAAGGGCTAAGTGATCTAAACACAAAGTTCAGTTTACTTATCGCCGTCTAAAATTTCTCCAAACGGAGGCGCCTACAACATTACAAAATTAGAAAATTTCCTTCTCCAAACAAGGGTTGATGAGCGCACTCTAATACAACATTACAAAATTAGAAAATCTTTCGACACCGGCAAACCTTCTCTCTATGTGTTTTTCTTTTTCTTCTTCTTGTCCTCGCCTGTTTTCATTTGACAGCAAAATTTGGTGTAAATCTACCATCAAATTGATGATTTGGTGTTTCTTTTGGTGGCATCCCTTGAAGATGCTCTAAACTTCTTCGGTCGTGTTTCCAATTTTTCCATTTTCTTTTTCTTTTTCTTGTTAGCTTCTTGCTTAGATCCACTTTTTTTTTTAATCCGTGTCCGTCCTTTGCAAGCTTAGATTTGTATTTTCATCTCCTCTTTTTCCGTTCTGGTTGGCGGCGTTCTTATCGGAGATTGTTTCTTTTTTTAGTCGCAACCGTTTTTAATATCTTATGGGCAGCGTTTGAAGGGGAGCAAAATTTCCGGCGATGGCTTTGGGTTAGTGGTTGCTGGAATTGCAAAGATCGCCTTCGTCGGATTTTTAATTAAGTTTGCCGGATTGCTTTTTTGGGTTTTCTTGATTAAAATTAATTGAATGCAGATCTTCTTTGCTCGATTTGGTTTATTGACCAGCCAGATGTGTACTGGTGATGTTTCCATTCAAGCTTGGCGGTTCGTGATGATGGATTGTGGTTTTGGACGTCTAATGTCTTTGTGTGTCTATAGCTGTTTTTATGTTCTTCTGTTTTCTGTGTTTTGGATCGGGTCGGTAATAGTCGGTTTTTCCGGATTGTTATTTAGGTTTCTAGATTTGCTTAAGTCTGTTTACGCTATGAAAAAAGGTTGACTATTGTATTATGTTACCAAATCAAGTCATCTCTAATAGAATTTGATGGAGATAGTTATTCTCAAGTAGTCATATCCATTTATTTTTCTTTTCATTGCCCATAGTAGTGATTTCTGGCTTTAGGCCTGGTGGTGATCGAGATTTTGTCGGTCTATTTTCCGACATTAGTCGGGTGTAAATATTTTTTTTTTATAATCAATTTCTTTTGTTTCTGGTAAAAAATTAAATAAAAAAATCCATGTGTGAAAATTAGGTTTCGTCTTACCTTGTTTCTGTCACCTCAAATTTGTCCGCCAAATTTCTTGAGCTCTTGACGGCTGTGCTTTTACTTCGTCCGCCCCGGAAACCTGTTCAACATTTTCATAGAACCAATGGTATCGGAGAAAGACTACATTAATACACCACAAACCTCCATGTCCCGTGCTGAAGTAGAGCCTGCAGAAGGCGGCGACGATGCTGGATTAGAAAAGACGGAAGATAAACCTAATAGAGAAGATTTCGGAAGGATGCTTTATGGGTAATCAGTGGGGAATTGAATTATTAACTTCGCTTTCCTCCATTTTCATTAGTATATTCATTATTGAATTGTTTCCATTTGTTTTGTTATAGATGCCAGCATTATAGGAGACGATGCAAAATCAGAGCTCCTTGCTGCAATCAGGTTTTCACTTGTCGGCACTGCCACAATGAGGCCAAGGTAATCATACCACTTGAACTACCTCATATGCATACATTCGTATGTTTGATACTTGATTCCTTTTTTTTTTTTTTTTTTTTTTTGAAAGAGAATCCTTGTTGATGTGTTGCTCGCTTGCTCTTACCTTTCCGATACAGTTTGCTCTTAGTGACCCTAAGGAGCGTCATGAGATTGTCCGTCAAGATATTAAGCAAGTAAGTTTTGTTCACCAGTTGCTTGTATTTCTTGCTGTTTGGGGTGTGCAAGTTTGTATATGTATGTTTTACTTGGTTTCTTTTGTTTCCATTGGATTGTTCTTGCAGGTTATCTGTGCTGTATGCAATAAGGAGCAAGAGGTTTCACTCAGTCTTAAATCTGTGACTTGTACATTTATTATAATCATTAAGTAATGCCATTCCTTACTTTTTTTTGACCTCCCATCAGCGTTAGACATTTTGTTGCATATGACCTAGGTTGCTGAGTTATGTTCAAACTGCGGCGTCAAATTTGGGGATTATTTTTGCAACATTTGCAAGTTTTTTGATGACGATGTAATGTTTCTTTCTCTTTTTCTCACTGTTTGCTCTATTGTAGAAGGACCCTGAACCGTGCATACTATATTATCTTCTAGGGTATCAGAACCCTGCTTAACTCTGTTTATTTCTGTTTCTTTCACAGACAACAAAGAAGCAGTTCCATTGTGATGATTGTGGGATTTGTAGGTCTGTAGATTTGAGGATATGACCATTTAATCTGCCATTGGTTTTCTTTGATTATCCTATTTACTCAGCTGTTAATCCTATCCATGCATCTGCAGGGTCGGAGGCCGTGAAAACTTTTTTCATTGCCCCAAGTGTGGTATGTATACGCGTACTCTTGTTTTGAGTCCATTATGTGATGAAGTAGATTAATTTTGTACACCTGTACAGTATCATGTATGGAAACATTTGTTCAAACGATTAACTAAATATCTGTCAAATGAATCACATTAAACAATGCATATCTTGTGTATTTTGGATGAAATTTAAGTAATGCTGAGTGGCGTTTGCTTTCCAGAAAAACTGAACATGATGTAGCTGAATGAAAATGTTGCTGCCTTGTTTTATGAGCCTATAAATATAAATTTATAAATATTAGGCTTAGTAGTATGTGTATACACTAAGTTCTAGTGGGGATATTGCAAGCTAAACGACATCTTTTCTAAGAATAGTTTTTTTCCACTGTCATTTGTTGTTCTTTCATCATTTATTTAATTATATGCAGGGTCTTGCTATACAGTGGATGTACTTAATAATCACTCATGTGTAGAGAATTCTATGAAGAATCACTGTCCTATCTGTTATGAGGTTTGTTTTTGAAAAACATATTTATATTTCTTCCTCTGAAACCTTTTAGTGATATCCATTTTCAAATAACAAACAACCTTTGGATTATTGCCAGTTTCTTTTCGATTCGATCAAGCCTGCTAGAATTATGAAATGCGGACACTTAATGCATCAGGATTGCTTTACAGAGATGGTCTCCCAAAACCAGTAAACTCCTTGCTTTTGAACCTTCCCATTTGGATTGTTGGATAATTCTATTTAAATTACCCACCTTCATTTTCAATGTATAAGGTTTCATCTTACATTATCGGGTTTACGACTTAGGTTTCGCTGTCCTTCTTGCTCAAAGTCATTATGGGATATGTCTGAATATTGGCTCAGACTAGATCAGGAGGTAAGTTTTTTTTTTCACATCCCTTGTCTGTGTCGGTTTTTGTATGAAGCACTATTCATTTTAGTATAACATTTCTTGTAGGAAATATGGTACTTCCCTTTATTTCCTCATTGCACATTGGCTTTGGAATTATTTTAGTAGCATTTTTCATAGGAAATAAAATTGACACCTAGTGTTTGTTTCCTCACAGATTGAAGCAACAACCATGCCAGAAGAATACCGTTATGAAGTAAGTATTATCAAGTGTAATCACTATCAGTATGCATACTGCATTTCCGGCTGCTTAGAACTTCACGTCAACGTAGTTACACATCAACTTGGAAATTAACTTCAAATTTTAATGCTGAAATTGATCCACAATAATTGCAAATAAAAGCTGCCTTCTAGTTTCATTTACTTTTTTGTTCTTAGCTTTTGATATGGGTTTGCAGGTGCTTGTTCTTTGCAATGACTGCAACAAGACGAGCAATACAAATTTTCACATAGTGGGCCACAAATGCAAGCATTGCGGTTCGTATAATACACGCAGGGTAAAGACGAAGGAAGATGATAAATGAGTCGAACGTTGTGATAATAGTTGTACTAAAGTGAAATGATATGATGGAACATACTTGTTATTCTTTCGCACAACTAAGGTTTTGAAATAGGGAGTTTATTATCATTGTTACAACCTATTATTGGAATTTTTTTAATCCTTAAAATGATGTTATATGACCGTATCAAGTGACGTGCATTAAAGCTTGAGAATGCACTAGGGCGACGATTACTAGACTCTGATGCTGCCTAAATTGCTCGAGCATAATCACACTCGAATAGCACCCGACACAAAGTTTTCCTATCACATCCACTTGTCAAGCATACATCCACTTGTCATCCAGAAAGTTTTTTTTAGTAATATTTATTATGTTGGTGTGTGAAACCTATTTATGTAGTTAGAATGTTTTATTGTTTGTGGCACAAGGATGCTTTAAATATGCATTGTAATTGTGGGTGATTCTGTTGTGGAGAGGCTTCACAATAGAAATAGACACGTAAGAATATCTGACCACATGTGAGCCAGAGATGATAGAATTCCCACACAAGATTTAAAGCATGTGTGTGGTCAGGATGTCACATGCCAGATCATCTCCGCGATAGAAGCGCTCTCCACAAAAGTATCACCCTGTAATTGTAGCAAATCGAGTTTTTTCACGTTTCAACTTCCGTAACAAATGATTAAACACACTTCACGACACTTTGTGATTTGAGAAAATAAATTAATACTACTATTTCGGGTTATCCAAAAATAATTGCTCAATGAAGACCTATAGAATTGTAGTAAAGTAATCAATGTTTCAGCTCTAATAAACAGAAATAAAGAGGAAAAAAATCATTGTTTCGTTTGATACTAAATAATATATCAACAGTTTCTGAAAGCCGTAGTCATTTAACAAGGAGATGCATATGATCAATTTGAAGTTTTTTGGCCCCAAATATATCACCTCTTACAGTCTTACACCAAAACAAATCAAATCAAATCAAATTGAATTGGACAAGTTAACTAATATTTTTTGTCAATGAAGTGTATTTCTATAATATTTGTTCATGATTTGATGTCAATGATCATAAGCTACATCTAATTGCCATTACGTGCAAGTCCAGTGGAAGGGTATCAAAATCATATTTAATACCTATATGAATATGTAGCATCTTCAATGAAAAAAAATAAAATAAAAGATATCAAAATTTTATATAGTATCAATAGAGGTCTTATATTTAATATCACGCTTAAAACCTTTTCAACTTCTTCACGCGCACGGGTGGGAGGAAATTTGTTGAAAAGTGGCAATTGTAACGGGTATGATAATAACATTTTATAGTATTGATAATGTTGGTAATTAACATTCATAAATTTAATCAAAACTAAAATTTTTTTGATACCTATGGTTGGAGATGTAGTTTAGAGGTATCAAAACCAAAATTTGATACCTATAGTTGGAGATGTAGTTTATAGGTATCAAACCCAAATTTTGATACATATGATTGGAGATGAAAATCGGATACCAAATGCATAGTGTCCATAGGTCCCAAAATATGATTTTGATACCACTATGCATCAGACTTACCTAATGAAGATAAATTAAAACGTGTGTTTGATAAATTATTAATGTACGGAGGAACCGCAAACGTGCGTTTATGAATTATGTCTAGTTGATAATTTTCTCTATGAATTGCAAAAGAAAAACGAAGTGACCGGAAAGATGGAGAGGGAGAGACACTCTCCTGCAAGACATCCTGTCACCGAAAGATCATCATAAGAGCTAGCGAGAGTCTGAATACAAAACAAACAATCACTTTCCACTATAATAGAGGAAAATCCCAAACGAACTGCCTCCATAACCTCCATAAAAATTGCCCTAATCTCCAAAACTTCTATGCCAATTCCTAGATCAAGGTGCAAGAAAGAAGGAAGCCACTATGGAACCCACCCATCCCTAAATAAGATGCCTACTCCCGAACTTTCCTCCATCATAGAAGCATCCGTATTACACTTCATGTACCCCGAAGGTGGTAAACTATAAGCAACGAGATGAGCAGGTCGCTACTTCAAGTGTTGAAGCGACTTCAAGGTCTGGGAAAATTCAATGGCATACACATTGGAACCGAAATTATCCGCAAGACATAAACAGGTGCATCATCAAAGCTACTTGGAACATTTCGCCTTCCATGCATTCCATATCAACACGAAAAACCGAGTGATTTCATCATCAGAGCTCTCCTCTCAAACTTGGACCAAGAAATCCCTGAAGCTCGAGAATGCACTAGGGCAGGGCCGGCCCTAGCATTTTTTGGGTTTAAGGTCAAGTCCCCGAATTGGGTGTTTTAGTTGAAGTTGGTTTTAAAAAAAAAAAAATACTTATCGCGTTTTTAACATCTGTAAATACAAAATTCAATTTATTGATAGCCTCAAAACATGCCTACAAAGCAGTCTTTTCTAGCATATTTAGAAACAATACACAAAACATACTTACATATTACTATTTCAAGATCGCTCTTGCAACACATTTATAGGCGAAATCACTAATCAAAGTAGAATTGTCAATTTCATTAACCATATTTTTTTCAATTGATATCATGGCTAACCCAATTTTTTTTGGCCAAGTAATTTTTTTTATTGGGACCTTTATCGATTGGAGTAAAAAAAATTTAGACCTTTATCAAAAAAATAAAATTAACATATTATATTAGGTTGGATCGATTGAATCTACACGGATTTTTTTTTCTTTTAGCGAAACATGTACCGTTGGGCCCTCCCGGCACCGTTGGGCTTAAGACGGACGTCTCTCCGGCTTCACATGAGGGCCGGCCCTGCACTAGGGCGACAATTACTAAACACTAATGCCGCCTAAATCGCTTGAGCATAATCACACTCAAATAGCACATGACACAAAGTTTCGCTATCACGTCCACTTGTCAAGCATACATCCCCAATTTCATTTAGATAGATTATGGCCATCCAGAAGAAGCAACGCCATAAAAAGTAATGAACCATCGTGGGTATGCGGATCTTCCAAATACTCTTTCGAAAACTATCCTGCTCCATGGAGAAAGATGACCGTAAGGGCAAAGCACACCGCTAGACATTCGCAATGCCAGACAAGAACCTGATTTAACAGAGTAAATGTCCTTAAGGTCATAATGTCATCTCAATTTATCCTAGTAAGAAGCCACATATGTCGGCGTGTGTAAGATCGCATCCAATTCCCAAGGCTGGATCATCTGCCTTATTAAAGGAATATTCCACCACCTATTAGGCCCAGGCAACATTGCATACCACTACTAGAAAAAGGGTCTTTAATGAGAAGTCAAAATTTCGTTATTAAATGGTAGTAATAATGAGGAGAACTAAATTATATTGTTGTTTGATGACCAAATGATAATTCTCCTCATTGTTGATCATATTACTCCTCATTAGTGGTACAATAAAAAAAATCTCCTCATTAACTATATCAATTTAAATAAAATCAACATATGCTAAAAATAAAATATAAAAAATAAAAATCAATCCACCACATTATTGTTCCAAAAAAAAGCTATCTAAACCATCCATTTCCAAAACAAAATGTAACAATTGCAAAATGAAAAACCAATTACCCTAACCTTCTCCACCCTCCACCCCTGCGTATCTTCTTCAATCACCGCCGCCGCCGTCGTCTTCCAAACTTTGCCACTCACCGGCTTCCATGGTTGTCTCAACTATCCTGCCGGAAATCTACATGAATCTGAGCTCTCTTTTGTTGTTTGCCTTGTTCCTTATCTCGTTTTCTGCCATTTCTTTCCCCATTGAACTTACATCTCTGCTTTTGCTCCATAGGTTGAAGAAACAGGAAAAAAAGATGAAGATGGCATTGTTCATCCGCTGGATTCTATTGAACTTCCTGTTCCTCATGCTTTTACGGATGAACAACCTCGCATTTTGGATCTCCCTACTCAAAATGATGTTCCTGCAGCTGAGGCGTTGGCTCCCTCAGCTCAGATTGCGATTTCACCAAAAATGAAGGTTGGTTCTTCAATTATTTTGTAGAATCTGCCATTGAATGTTGTTGGTTTGCCCCAGGTAGCTTCTAACCCCAATTAATTGGATTCCATGAGGCTAAAGTCTGGTAAGATCCTCCCTGCAATACATAGTTTAAAGAAAATGAATGCTTTAGTTTCTGATTTTGATATGGTTGATGCTATTGCCACTTCAGCCGCTAAAGTTATTCACACTGATTGTGTTGTTGAATCTCCTGCTTCTTGTGCTATTGATGGACTTTTAAATAAACGAACTTATGTGCCTTTATCTGAAAATACACCTGTTGTGCCTGTAACTGCTGATTGTGTTCTTGATGTTTTGGCTGCAAAATATACTTCTTTGGCAAATTTATTCAAACAAAACAGATAGTTCACTAATGAGGTCATTAAATTGAAAGCGGATTTAAATTATGTGTGTGAGACTTCTGATGATTCAGTGATTAGGTTATTGATGCTGATTTTCCTAAGTTCTGTACAACCTGTTCTTTATTAAGGTTTTACTAAGTTGTGTACTTTGTGCAAGAAATTAGCGCATTTGGATGTTGTTTGTTTGGACACTAAAATAGATGAGCCTAAGCTCTATTTGAGCAGGAGGAGAAAGCAGACCTCCTCTGTGAAGCCTTATGTTTTGCCTACTGTTTTGACTGATAAAGTGATACTTTCTATGAAGTATAATCCTTCTGGGAATAAGGTTACTCCTTCTGTTGCAAATGCCTTTGATGATCTTAATCAATATCCTGATCCTGATGGCTATGGTATTGAGGTTGGTGCTTCTGATAGGGGAAATGGAATTGGCTCTGATTCTGGGCAGCAGGCTCCAACTTCTGGGGTTATTTTGCTGGAAAAGGTGTCCAAGAAGAAGGCAAAAAAAATACCCCTCTGGGTAATAATGGTATCATTTCTGCTGCTGCAAATGATCCCTATCCATTGTTGTCTGGTTTTTATTTTTGGATAGCTGTCTACTGGTGGCTTTTTGTATTCATTATGTGGATGCACACCCCCTGGGACATGCTTTGTAATCTTTTGATATTTACCCCACCATTTCTGCCAATTTCGTGTTACAACATTTTTATGTCTTAAATATTGGTGGTTAGAATTAAATAAGTAGGATAATTATGTTTATTATTAGGCATTGGTTGATTCTTACATCATAAGAATGACTAAATTTGAGAGGTAACCAACTTGTCTTCCAGTATGATGTATTATCTCAATTACCTAATGACTACATGGCTAGAAATGATGGAGCAAATTTATTTTATCCCATGTTTGATATATATATATATATATATATATATATGTGTGTGTGTGTGTGTGTGGCAGAGAGTAAATAAAATTCACTTCTATAGTAGTGAATGTTTTTGTTATTTTTGCTACTTAGTTGTAGGAGAAGTTTCTTATTTCCATTATTTATTACGAGGGCATCATTCTCCATATTAAAAATCCACTTCTGATTCACTTTTGACCATGCTTAATCTGAAGCTTCAGGATTCTGCTTTTGGGCTTTATTTGTGTAGGTTTGATCGTGACGAAAGAAAATAGAAGATATTGTTGGTTCAAAATATTTACTTTAGGTGGTATACTCTTATTTCTTTTTGTTCATTTTTCATTGGCTAATATGAAGATGTAGGTTAGGTGCTAACAATTATTCCTTTTGATGCTTAATCAGGTGATGCATGAGGCTAATCGAGATATCATTTGGCTTCGAAAGGACTCCTGCATATATGTTTGCAACATGTTTGACGCTGGACAGGTTGCTCACTTAAGTGGTTAATGTTTTTTAGGCTTTCATTGATTCATCCCCATCCCAGTTTTAACTTATAGCTTAAACTTTCAATTGTATTAAAGATTTTGTCTTGTTTTAAGTACATGTATCCTTATATTTAAGTGCATGTATCCTTATATGTTTGATTCTTGTTTTAGTACTTAAGGTTTGCATAGAAACTTGTGTTAGAGAACCTTTATATTGTGTTTGAATGAGCCTTTTTTATGGTCTTAAGTGATCCATAAAACTTGTTGTATACTTGTCTGTTTTGATGAGTTATGATCTTATCTTTAGTCTATAGTCTGCTTGCTTGGTTAATCTGCTTAGACTCTGGTTTGCATCATGTCTATTTTTCTCATCTTTTTTGGGATCAGTTTGGTGTCAACCTTTATGTGGTTTGTGTTAACTTGATTTTGAGTCTTAGAATTAGGTCTAAGTTGATGTTTATCAACCTCTGAATACATCATGTTAAGATCCTGTTTTGCTGAAGTGATAAACATAGTACTTGGATTTGTTTAAAGTCTGCATAACAACTTGCTTTTCTCTCTACTTTTTACATTATGTATGTGCATTTTGTTTTTGTGTTTTGGACATAACTTGTATGCGTGTTTTGCAATATTTAAGCTTGTTAACAACCTGCTATGTTCACTACTTCTAATCTGGTACAGGTCTGCATTTTCGCTTAAGTTTGGTATACATTATTGAACATACAAGCATATAGGTACTCAATGCAGCTAATTTAAATGCAAGATACATATAAAGGTATGCATGCATTCCGATAGGTTTTAGGACATACTTGAGGAATTCTATATTCTTGATGTTGCTTCTAAATTATTGTAGTTGAATTTTTCTCTTATGGTGTATAAATGTCTTCATTGTTAAAGTTTGAATGGATTAAACTGTAGCTCCTCTTGGTTCGAATCGTTAAGCATTGGAACTTTTTCTTGTGCTTACTCTGATGACTTCATTTTGGAACTTCTTCTCGAGCAGGTGATACAAGGATTTCATTTTGGCAACCATGTTTGCTTGGAATTATAATGGCCAACTCCAATAACTCAGAAGCTTAGGAAAAAAATACAAAGGTGGACTGCCTTCTTTTTGGCATGAAAAGGCACCATTTTGGATGATGTTTTAGATTTTTTATGACTTGTATACACCTGTTTGGATGAAGTTATAGATTCTTGTGACTAGTAAACATTTGTTGTGTTTCCTTTAATGTAATTATGGGCTTCAAAAGTGTATCAATATTGTTATAAAAATGTAATTTTCATTTGTTTAAAATTTCAGATATCATGGTTGCTAGTCCTTTTGGTTGAATACTTATACAATGGCAGGATATTGATTTTTTTGATTAATTTATTCATGATTAATGAGGATCAAATCATTCTTGTTGTCATTGAATTTTTGTTTAATGAGGAGCAAATGACCTTAATGAGGAGATTTGCCGTCATTAAAAATAATTTTAATGAGGAGAATATATATCTCATTAAATGTAACATATAATTAATGAGGAGAGCTACTTCTCCTCATTATATGTCTTTAGTGGCGGAAGCTGTAAAGAGGAGAAACTTCTCCTCATTAAAAGTCATTAATGAGAAGAAATGAATAATTAGTGAGGAGAATTCTCCTCATTAAAAGTCAAATTTCTTGTAGTGACACCACCTTGCATTCCGTAAGCAAATAATGCATCGCAAAAGGGACACAGAAAGATGAGGGACTAGACACCCACACGTCATGGAAAATGTTGCCATCCCCAACACGCCATCAGAGGCTTAGCATTTAAAGATCGCACCCCTCTAAAATATTGTGCCACATAAACGAAGGTTTATTCCCAAGCCATGCTCTCAGGATATTTGACTATGGAAAATATTTTGCCTTAAGAATCAGACTTGCGAGAGAAAAATGAAGATTAATAAGCCCACAAGATTGTTTTCCCCAACATGGCTAAATTGAAGGACTCATGATCCTTAAACCCTAGCCCTCCTAGATTTTTGTGTAAACATGTCTCCCAATTCCTCCAATTCACTTTCCTCTTGTTCTTATCTCGCCAAAGGAAACCTTGAATATCTCGCTCAAGCTCCTTAATTAGAAGAGAATGTAACTTGAAGCACTACATAATGAAAGTCGGAAAAGCCCGCAAGACAGATTTTATCATAACCTCTTTTCCAACTGGAGAAAGAAGTTTATCCTTTCATCCTGACAGTTTTTTTTACGAATTCACTCGCGGGGAATATAGATCTTGACAGGTGTCACATATTCATCACCATAAATCTATTTATAATTTTGCGAAACAATATTATTATTTTGAACCGAATACTATCTGAATTAATTCATAAAAAACAATTTTTTTACGCCTGAGCGTAAATCAATTTTCACATATATAGATGTCATTCAGACGACAAATTTGCTTCAAGTATACTACATCTGTCTCATATTATAAGTCATCCTAGTTTTATACACACATATTAAGAAACTCAATAAATGATCCACCTTTGATAGTTTTGGACTAAAATGCCCTTAGATTGATTATACTACTGTAAAGCTTTGGAATAAGGAATAAGAGTAAAACAAGAAAAAGTGTATTAATTATTGAATTGAAATATGAGATTGATTTATATTGTAGGACAAATTGAAAATGTTACGATAACTTATAACAAGAGACGGAAGCAGTATCATTTAAGGACTTACTAAATGCTTTTTACATACTACTACCTCCGGTCAAAAATATAATTCATTTTAGGAGTTTTCACACAGATTAAAGAATTAGTTGAGTGTCATTAATTTGAAGGTTAATATCTAAAATATATCTTGAATATCATTAATGTAATAGTTATTAAATAATGAAAAGTTGTTGGATTCATAATAAATTAGGGGTAAGATAGAAAAAGAACAATAAATGTTACATTGATAATGTAGAAAGACTTATATTATAGGACAAAACTAAAAATGTAAGATGAATTATATTTTGGACCGGATGTAATAGTATTTTTTTTTTTTTTTTTTTTTTTTTTTTTTGAGAGCTTCAAACGTTTCTGAAAAAAACACACAAACTCAAGCGGTGTGGCAGCGGGCGAAATCGTCAACGACCCAAAAGAGCTTCTTCAGGAAAAGACAAAAAGAGTCATGGCAAAAGCCCTGCTTTATTGTTGATTTTTTAAGGAAAACGTAAGTGAAATGCGATGGGGCCTACCTCCTTTTTATGCTTTATTACTTTTCTTTACTAATTGTTTATTCCTTTTTCGTCATTAGCCCTTCGGTCTTCACACATGACACAACCCTCCCATCCCCAAATTTGTATTTCCGTATAAATCCTGAGTTGTGCATTGTATTTATAAAATACTACCTCTATCACAAAATACTATCTTCGGTCTAAAATATAAGTTATACTAGCATTTTTAATTCATTACATAATATAAATCATTTTCATATTTCAATATTATAATTAATGCATTGTTTCCTATTTCACTCATTTCTATGCATGACCATTATCATTTAATAAATCCTAAGGGCATTCTAGTTTAAAACTATCAAAATTAGATCATTTATTGAGCTTCTTAATATGTGTATCAAAAATTAGGATGACTTATATTTTAGACCGAATGTAGTATAAGTCATTTTAGAAGTTTTTATACAAATAATAAAATGGTTGAATGTCATAAATTTAATGGTTAAATGTCTAAAATACATATTGACTATAATTAATACAATAGTTGTTAAAGAAAGAAAATATGATTGGATTGATAATAATTACATTAGGGGTAAGATTGAGAAAAAGATAATAAATATGACGTTGGTAATATAGACAGGGCGGTCTACGCGTTTTTGTAGCGCTGCTGAGTTAAAAAAAAAATTGGCTATGTACACACACAAAAAAAAATCGAATAGAAAATACAATTTTTTCTAATACATTCATATACAAACATCAAATTCATAATGCAAACACAAAACATACATATATATTAATACTAAATACTAATTCAACAACGCTTCAAGACATTTGGAAGCGAAATCACTAATCAATGTATAATCATCAATTTCATCAACCAATTTCGCTTCAATCGATATTATCGCTAACCCATTCAAGCGTTCTTGTCTCATCGTGCTTGAAGATGGTTCTTTATTAGCTTCAACTTGAAAACTCCGTTCACTGAGATGCAAACCGATTACGGAATAATCAACAATATTCTGTAAACAATCTCCGTGTTTACATAACTTAGATAAAATGTTTTCAAGAATTTCAAATTTTGGAGAGGTTCATCCGCTTCTTCGGGCAAAACATTATATGAGAAGTTGTAACTCATAATACAACTCTTCCCAATCAACATCCTCATGTTCACCATTTTTCAACTTTGTTGCAAGATTCTTACAAGAATTCTTCAAACCTTCATCATCTTTTGCGCTTTCATTCAAATTCATGAAGTAATATTTAAGTAATATATAAATTGTTTTATTGGGTTGGATATTTTTTTAAAGAATCGGGCCTATATATAAATTTTTTTATTGGGTTGTATTTTTTTTTAAAGAATCAGGCTTATTTGTTATCAAAATCGGGTTTTTAATATACGATTTTTTTATAAATCGATCGGATTAACTCTATAAAAAAAAATTCGGATAAGCAAAACATGTACCGATTGGGCCTATCGGGATTCATTGGGCCAAGCCGACTGGCTCGCCTGGCTTGTGATAGGGCCGGCCCTGAATATAGAATAACTTATATTGTGGGACAAAACTAAAGATGTATGATGACTTATATTTTGGGACGGAGGTAGTTGATACCATCATTTTTTTTTACGGATACCGAATTTACACACACACAACCTAAAACTTCTGGGTTAAGGCTACGATATTTACCACCGAGTCAATGTACGTCATGTTGACAATACCATCCCGAAACCTCGGATACCATCCTTGTTTCACGCGGTCTAAAAATTACGTTATTTAATACTACAAAACAACATAATTCATGTGAAATCCAAAGTTTATTTCAAGCGGTCTAAAGATCACGAGATATAATACAAGACACCATAATTAATAAGAAATCTAGAGTTTTTTTTTTTTTTGGGAAAATTAGGGATAAGGACATAATCTGGAATATTTTTAAGTAACAGGACAACTACATATTTTTTATAGGGAGAAGGACAACTACATAATTTTTATAGCGAGAAGGACAAACAGTGAATCCCGAAAATCAGTGAATCTTCCTAGTGAATCCCAAAATCGGTGAATTTCGGTGAATTTTGACAAATGAATCCCGAAAATCGGTGAATCTCGATAATGAATTTTGAAAATTAGTGAATTTTTGCCAATGAATTTCGGCAATGAATTTAAGCAATGAATTTCGAACACAAGTGAATTTCGATGTTGAATAAATAGTTTTGTCCTTTATGCAAAAGTTTCAAAAAACTGTCATTCTACTCAATTGATGAAATATTTCTGTCCTTCTCCCTCATTCCCTTTTTTTTAATGTTTTGGTTTTATGTGAATAGTAATACTAATTGCGTTATGACATCTAAAAAATGGGGTGTGAAATGAGAAAAAATAAATGCCATGAGATTTATGATTCTCATGACAATATACTGTTAGATTTTTTTTTAAAAATTAAATATTTTATAATCGTTTGTATACGAATTGTCGTACGTATATATTAATGTTGCCGTAACATAACAGGGTTGGACCTGTCCGGTCAAGTTGCGGTGGGTTGAGGGGGCAGCGTCAACTTGTGGGGTCATACTCCGAAAGCTAAACACCCCTAGATAAACAGATTTAGATACATGCATCAATTCGGATTCATGCATCACTTCGGATTCATGAACTTGCGAAGAGATGCACCTCACGAAGCCAAGAGTTGTTGTTTTTGGCCGAACTGAAATGAACTTTACACTTTCGTGATCACTTCATGTGTGGTATCTTCGGCCTATAAAAGACACAAACATGCAAACGAAATCATTCTTAAGTTGAACAACATCATCAATATTTTCTAAGCGTCATCGGATCGATTTGATTCAAATAAGTCATTGTTTGAATCAAACACCTCCATTGTATCCTGAGAGAGATTTTCGTTAATTCCCTAAGTGATAATTGCGAGAGACGAAACATCTCTTTAAATACAGCGCATATCGCGTGCCTTGAGGTTCTTATTTGTCAGTCAATGCCCTAAATATTAATTTTTTTCAACATATACGTGGAAAGAAATATTGTTTCCATTTTTTTTAACTATCACTTTCAGAATTTGCTTTGTTTTTCTTAATCTGTCATTTTCAACACAACATTTTTTCTTCACTTTTACCCTTTATTTTAATAACTCAAATTTTGGTATAATTTTTCATATATAAGAAATGAGCGGTAATTTTATCATTTTGCATTCTATTTCAGACATATTAATTATTTTTTTAATTTGTGTAATTCTTTTTTATGTGGGAGTTAAAAAAACTAGAGGAGATGCAGTTTAGGGTTAATTGGAGTATATCAAATTGGGTCGAAAACCGGATATTTTATTAGAAAAATTAATTTTACAAAACATACATCTCAGCAGAGTTTCTAAAAGACTACCAAAGAAGAAAAAGCATATGAGGAAACTACACGTGTTACAGCCAAGCTACTTTAAGATCACGAGCTTTACGGATCGCATCCGAAATAAATACCGTCTTCGGGGGGCGCCGAAGATTGTTATCGTGTATGAACTGATTCCGCCAATACCATATACTCTGAAATAAGCTCGCGGTAGAGAAATTTCCAGAATTCCATGTTGTCATGCTTGTACATATTTTCGTTCAAGCATCGCATGAGCCAAGTAGCAGTATCCGTCGCAGAGATGAAGTGAGACCAATGGTGATTATGAACCACGTTTTTCCACATTTGGTTGGTCCAGCCACAGTCCCGAAAAGTGTGTAGGGACGTTTCCAAGGAGTTTCCACACAAGGCGCAGGTTCCATCCTGTAGAATGTTACGTGAGGCCAGCAGAGCTGCCGTTGGTAAGGCATTATGCTGAAGCTGCCATAAAAGGAGGTTACCTCGTAGAGGTCCTTTGATGGTCCAGATTTGTCTCCACGGATTATCCGAGGTTGCTGGGGGAGGTGGAAGTTGTTGAAGAGCAAAGTATGCCGACTTGACAGAGAATTTACCGGTAGATGTCGGGAGCCATAAAGGATTTCCTTGGTCATCCTCTCCAATCGCACTTCGTAATTGATTCGCAGTACTACATATGTTCCTCCAAATGAACGAGCTAGTGGGTTTAGGCGCATATATCTTTCCAAGAGACAAGGTGGAGGCCCCTCTTGTCTTCATCATGCCCCCAGAAAAAAGCACGTTCCAATTTGTCAAGTTCATTTGTTACAGACACCGGTAGTCGCACAGATTGCATATGGTAGTATGGTGTCGTATTGAGGACCGTTTGTGTTAAAATCACACGTCCTCCTTTAGAAAGGGTAGCTGCTTTCCAAGGCTGGAGCTTAGATCGTACCCTGTCAATGACTCCCTGAAAATCTTCTTTTTTGACCCGGCCATGGTTTAAAGGGACTCCAAGATACTTCTCAAGGTGAGTGGTGTGAGTCATGTGGAGTTCTCCTGCAATATGACTGATGGTTTGTGGATCCGTGTTTGGGGACGTGGTAAACTTTGTGGATCATGTATTTACTTTCTGGCCTGAAATGCCGCAAAAATAGGATAAGATGCAATCGATCTCTTGGGCTTGGATAACTGTAGCTTCAGCAAAAAGTAGGAGGTCATCGGCGAAGAAGAGGTGAGAAATTTTTGGCCCTCCACGGGAGACAGCAATAGGTTTCCATCTACCTGCATTCACTGATGCATTTATAAGACATCTCAACACCTACATAACAAGTACAAAAAGGTATGGGGCAAGAGGGTCGCCCTGTTTTAAACCTCGACGAGACCGAAAGCCTTGTAGTGGGCAGCCATTCCATAAAATTTCCAAGGAAGTGCTAGAGAGTGAAAACATAATGAGCTGAATAATATCTTCTGCAAGGCCAATAGCAGTCAGTAGATTGCGAAGGAAAGACCAACTAATTCTGTCATAAGCCTTCTCAAGATCGACTTTTATAATCATAATACCTTTGCTCCCAGTTTTCCTCCTCATAGTGTGTAGAGCCTCCTGAGTTACAATAATATTATCTGCAGTCTGTCTACCAGGTATGAAGGCATTTTGACTACGGTCGATAATCTTATCAATGATCAGACGCAAGCGGTTGGCTATCACACGATTCATGTCTATGAAAAAGGGTAAAACAACAAAACTATCTTTCACTTTTTGTATTTTAATAATTTCCTTTTGAATAATAAGATTTGGGATGATAAAAGACTCATTATATTTATGAGGAAGGGGTCACAAAGACAAAAAAATTAATAAATGGGTCTGGAAGGACAAAAGTAATATTTTTATGATTATAAATGACAAAAATCATAATTGTTACTTCATGTGTTAATATTACTTTGTGTTTCACAATTGTTACTTCATATTTACTCTATTCCACATTTGTTACTTCATAATTGTTATTTTTGTCCTTATGAAATTACAGTTTTCTTCTATCCCGATTTTTTGATAATTTTGTCCTTCTGGAATTGTGTCAAACTTATTTACATAGTACTATATTCAACTTCCAACACTTTTTTTGACCGGGTGCTTCATCCTTGTCGATGGAAAATGGTATCAAAATGTGAGTTAATTTGAAATGAAGGGTAAATGTGAAAATAAAAAAACAAATGCTGCATTAGTATTATAAAACTAGTGACAGATAAATAAAAATAAAACAAATTCTAAATATTGACAGTAAAAAATAAACGGAGGGAGTATTAAACAAACAATTTTTTCGGGATCTCGATGGGCATTGCTCCCCTCCCCAGTCCCCACCGTAATTGCATGTGGATATATATAGGGACTATCTTTTCACACAAATGTTGTTTTACACTTACCAAGAGCCGAGAGTGGGCTTCGTTTGGATTTTCCACACGCCTGCCATTCTGACCGTAAATGAGTCCGGAAAATATATACTATTCTGGCCAATTTATGGTCAATTCACCACAATGACCATTTCGACCCAATTTGGGTCAGAATACGATCATTATACTGATTTTATTCTAGTCAGAATTTTGAATGTTTTTCATACTCAATACCGGTCAGAAAGACATTCTTAATAAAATTGAGTACAAAAAACTTTTAATATTCTGTC
This sequence comes from Gentiana macrophylla, assembly GCA_026214975.1. NCBI lineage: Eukaryota > Viridiplantae > Streptophyta > Magnoliopsida > Gentianales > Gentianaceae > Gentiana > Gentiana macrophylla. The sequence goes on from CM047811.1 coordinate 102,516,075, forward strand.
TGAAATTCAGTCAGAATCAATAGTGGTGCTCTTATATTGTTGTTGTTATCCTGACCCAATTCTAGTCTGAATGTGTAGAGTATTCCGGACTCAATATTGGTCAGAATTATGCTCTGACTATGTATGAGTTTGGAAAACTTCAAACATTCTACCTAAAATATGGTCAGAATCAACCAGTGTGGACTCTCAACACGTATATTCTGACCATATTTTAGTATGGATAATGTGTCATATCTGACCAAACTTTGGTCAGAATGAACGCGCGTAAAATAAAAAAAATAAGGGCGAAATTGGAAAAAAAAATATGTGTGGTAAGATAAAAATTTGTGTGAAAAGATATTCCCTATATATATTCTATAACGTTAAATCTTAATAGGAAAACATGTTCTATTATACCTAGGAATTATTTTGTTTATATATGAATTTCAATTTATCATTATCAATATATTATGATTAGTATCCGATCATTTTTTTTTTGAAGGGAAAAAAATTTACTAAGCTAAATCCGCAATAGCGGCGGAAAAGCTCCCAAAACAGTACGACCAGTATGACCTAGACCATGTCTAGGCAACAAATGCGTCGGAAAATTGCCAGTGTGCTTGACAAATGTAAAGGAAGAGGAAACAAAGGATTTACAAGAGCGAAGAGACGCGCTAAACAAACAAGACAACCAAGACGGTCGTAGTAAGGCTTGAAACACATGGCGCACGATCGGGCCTCGAAGGTAACTGCAGAAAGTCCTAAGCAAATAGCCTCTTCCATTGCCATTAAGATCGCTTGCATCTCCAGAGTCTCAGGACTTATACCAGGGTCGAGGTGGAATGAAAAGGCAGCAATAATCGAGCCGAGCGCATCTCTGAAAATCAGACTCACACCAGAACCCGAGTCCGTGACAGAAACATCAGAATTACATTTCCAGGTGCCCGTATGAGGAGCACTCCATATGACCGGGTGGGCAAACTCCTCGGATTCCGTGTGAGAAGTACATACAACCATATGATACTCCATCGCCCCTACTAAGGATGTAGAAACCACACGGGATACATAAATAGGCAAATCATCAAAAACCGCATTGCATCGGGATTTCCATAGATTCCAGAGAAGTAGACAGAATGTGGAAATCTAATCCGGGGTGTAGCGTACTACCAGCGAACTAAAAAACTCCCTAAAATTCGATCCATGCTGCATTCGCTGGCTACCAAATGGCGAGGCTGCCCAGATCTCTCTAGCATAAGCACAATCAAAAAGAACATCGCGTAAGGACTCCATCTCCCTGCCACATGCTGATGAGAGTCATCCTTACTACGCTCCGATGCGTGTTTTAACCCTGTTTACGACACTTTTGGCTCAATCCGGGTAGTTTTAGACCTTTTATAAGGCAAAATCACTTAGAGCATGCACGTCGAGGCAAATCATCACCTAAATGGTAAACCTCGTCATTTTACGGTGTTTTTTTTGGCCATTTCGAGCCCTATTTATCTTGTGGAGTTATGCTATGGAATTGCAGGATATAGGTGACTTGGGAAAGGAAAACGTGAAGAAAATGGAGATTTGGAAGTTCAGCAGCCAATGTGCGCACATCAGAGGCAATGTGCACACATTCAGCTAACTTGATGTATTGTGTGCGCACATTCAGAGAGATGTGAGCACATTCCACCAGCAGAATCGAGTTTTTCCCCAACCGACACAGGGCAATGTGCGCACATTCGGCGGAATGAGTGCACATTAGACAGTTTTCAAGCACTTTTTGGAGCACCTATAAATAATTTTTTGCACAGATTTTTACACACTTTCCATTTACTTTCTACACTTCATACTTCACTCCTAGATCCCCAAATTCATCCATTGGTCGAAATTACTCTCCTTCACCCTTAGAATAATTCCTACACTAGATACTACTTAAATTTAGCATAATCTAGCATAGATTTCTACTCTACTTTTGGATTTCGTCATTTTGGATCTTCTTCATCATTAATTGACATTGGGTGGTGTTGAAACTTGATGTAATCCGGATTTTGCTGCGATTTTGGTAATTAATCTTAGTTTCTATCTTGTTTATGGCTTTGATTTCGTCTTTGATCGTTAATTCTTGTTTAATCAAGAGTAGCTAAACACTTCATAGCCAAGCCATGTGAAGATTGAAGAAATCACCCTCTAATTGATGAAATTGGGAATGGGTAGTGTTTAATTGTTGTTGTATCGACGAATTCATGTCTTAAAACTTGAATTAGACTGTACACCTAGTTCATGAACACACACCACTTTTATAAATGTATGTTGTGAAGGGGTGTGGGAAAAGGGGTTTTAAAATCGTTTCTTATAATTGATTGAGTTGTTTAGATTCGATTAGGGGACGAGGTTTATCGGTTGAGTAATCGAGCATCTCTACAACTTTTATCTTGTTTTGGTCAGTTAAATCTGTAAAGGCGGACTGTTGAACCGGGCAAAGGGTACTAGGTTGTTACATGGCGTCTCGTACTATATTAGGAGTTTGCACCCATGAATGAGTCGATATAAGTGTTAGGTTGGTTGGTTGGTTGGTCAAGCCTATTCCCGAATAATCGATTAGAGGGGCGAAAGTATTCAATTGGATCATGGTTTGGCTATGTCTCTCTCTCTATATTTCTTTACATTTGGTTTAAATATCGTTTTAGTATAATTTCCGTGAACAAACCTTGATTAGCCTAAACTAAGTACGATAACAACTTTGGTACTCGATTGATTCATCAAGGGATACAACATTGCTCACCTCTATAGTACTTCCGACTCGGTACTCTGCTGGTTAAGGTTGGTCGTTACTATTTTGGTCATCACATGCCAAACAAAGACCCGAGCGCATATTAGGCTTGGCAAGTTGCTCCCCTATCGGCAAACAGTCCTGCAGGCACCGCCATAAGAAATGATGAACACGCGGTGGCACAGTGACTTGCCAAACATCCCGTCATACTCTGTCTGGTCCTAAAGATGATGATGCATGTGCCGACTCAAGCAATCCACCATACAATCTCAAGGCATGGAAATATCCTGACTTCACAGTATATCTACCTTGGCAGTCACAATTCCTGACTTCACAGCAATCCATCATACAATCTCAAGGCATTGAAATATCCTGACTTCACAGTATATCCACCGAAGGATATGACCGTTTTGGCTGCTGACCAAAGACGTTGAGTCCAGGGATGAGCCGGTAAATTGTCAAGAGCAGTTTTTTCTAGTGGAGGTTGAGACTTAACCTTAAAGTGACCATGCGATAAATCGTGGGGGATCAGGTCCCAGATTGACCTATACCGGTAACCAGAGCTCGTGATGCGACCACAGTTTGAGTTGGTGCATAAGCATGTTATATATGTTCGGAGTTGATGTCAGGTGAAGTCCATCCTGACCTGCTCAAATTCGAGCTAGAGATAATTAGATAATTTACGTATGTCTTGATTCATGAAAAATTTGTTAAGATCAAACGCTTACCGTTCTATTAAAACCAATTGGTGGTAGTAAATGTGCTACTTTATTTCTTTATCATTTAAGAGTGTGGGCAATTTGTCCCAACACCCTCCCTCAAGTGTTGGCAATCTGTCCAACACTTGCACAATTGTCCCAACACCCCCCTCAAGTGTGGGCAATTTGTCCCAACACTTGCACAATTTTTAAATAATGTTCCAACCAGGGTTTGATCTCATGGCCTCTGGCTCTGATACTATGTTAAAATCAAGCGTTTACCGTTCTACTAAAACGAATTAGTGGTAGTAAATGTGCTATTTTATTTCCTTATCATTTAAGAGTGTGAGTAATCTGTCCCAACAAAGTTGTCATGTATGAGTGTGAAAATTTTCTTCTATAAGAAAAAAGTGAGATTTTTTTCACTTGAACACAACATATATACGTGCAAGAGGATATTTCATTTCCCACTTATCAATTATTGGCCAAAATTAGTAATATTTCGTATTTTATTTATAAATAAGAATGAGGATTTTCATTACATTCATATTTATCAAGTAGAAACGCAGCTGGACTTGCCACTTGTTGATTACGGTGCATCACCAAACATTTCACGCAAGGAAGCAATTGCACTCACATTTTTTTCTTTAGGCCATTTATCCTATAGGTCATCCACATAACAATTTTGTTTTTTGTTTTTGTTTTTTTTTTTTTTTTTTTTTTTTGGGAAAGCATCCGTATTAATGATTGCTCTATAATTTTTGCTCTAGTATAAATTCAGCTTATATTCATAGTTTTTCAAAGCCCCTGATTCCTTTTGTTAGCTAGTATAATTCTTCAAATTAAGCCAAGAAACAATGGACGCAAGAACAGCTTCCATCTTGGCTTCTGCCTTTGGTATTCTTGGTATGCCCTTTAATTTATCTTTATTTTTTTTATATTAATTATGAATATAATTATGTTTTTATGTAAATTATATATTCAACCCCTTGTTGATTTTTGTTTGTTTGTTTTGAACAGGCAACATCATATCATTCTTGGTTTTCTTGTCACCGTTGTAAGAAGAAAATTAAACCCTCGATCTCATATTAATTTGCAGTATATATTCATTGTAATTAAGAGTTGCTTTAAATTTAATTGTGTGTTCCTTTTGCAGGCCAACATTCTATAAGATACACAAGACAAAATCAACACAAGGGTTTCAATCAATTCCATATTCTGTAGCGTTGTTTAGCGCGATGCTATACTTATACTATGCTTATTTGAAGAAACATGCCTTGCTTCTTATTACCATCAACTCTACCGGCTGCATAATTGAGATCATTTATCTTGCAATTTTCATCGCCTATGCAACCAAAGAGGCTAAGGTCGATCCTTACCTGTCTCTTTCTCAACTTAATTAATTGATTTTATCGGCGAGATCTTTCATGTTTCTGTGTACTTTTGTTGTGTGCTAATAGAAGCCAATTAATCATATGTGAAGGTTTGGGCTACGCGGCTCGTGTTGATATTCAACTTGGGCACATTCGGTTTGATAGTTTTTTTCACATGCGTATTCGCTGAGGGGCAAACTCGAACCACGATTGTTGGCTGGATTGGTGCTGTATTTTCAGTTTGTGTATTCGCTGCTCCGCTTGCCATTATGGTACGTACATTAATAACTTAAAATCCCTCATCAAACTCTTACTAACATGATATCTATACATATCTGTCATAATTCGTTTTATTACGGTTTATTGCAATGCAAAAATATCATGAACTAATGGATGGATGAATTGCATGCAGAGAAAAGTAGTTAAAACGAAGAGCGTGGAATTCATGCCGTTCTATCTCTCTTTCTTCCTCACACTTTGTGCGGTCACTTGGTTCACATATGGCCTACTCATCAAAGATTACTATGTTGCCGTAAGTAATAATTCCTTACTAAATTCTCTTCTAACACTTCCTCATAAGAAACATGACTAGTTTGATTGATTGTTTGTGTTTGTTTTGACAGACACCAAATGTTTTGGGTTTCATTTTCGGTATTGTTCAGATGCTTTTGTATGTTTTCTACAAAGATAGAAAGAAATTTCTGGCCACGGAAATCAATCCGAAACCTGATAACAACAAGGAATTGACCATTGTAGTGCCCACAGACATCAATCCGAAACCCGATAATAACAACATAGAATTGACCATTGTTGTGGACGTTGAATTGATAGAGATTAATCAAATGGACTCAGCAGCTGTTCATCCAATCACTCCAATGGAGTCCTCCCACGATGTGCAAGTTCAAGTGTAAGAGCATATATAGGGTAGGTGATGAGGGGCACTTTCGGAAATCTAGATCGATCAAGCCAATCCACAAAAGGGGCGCTATCTATACATATATATACATATACATATATATATATATATATATATATATATATATATATATATATATATATATATATATATGTATGTATATGTCTAACATTAATATGTATTAATTAATAATAATGTTTTTATCTTTGTATTAATAATTTTCATGTTTTCCATCATCCCTTTAAAGTTGTTAGCTCTTTCATTTTGAGAGTCGAGAGTTGTAAGGGCTACATTTCCATGAGGTAATTTTCTTTGTTACTTTTGCATTTTCTGCCTTTATATAATTAAGTAGAACTTAGGTTTCATATTTTGATAAAGAGAAATATTACGGCGAGAACGGTTTTGTGTCACAGTGAGTACGAATAACACAACACACTTTTCTATCATTAAGTATTATGTAGATCCTATTATTTATAAAGTTGTCCAAAATAATCGAAAATGTAAATATGCGTTATGTACTACCATTAACGTTGTGTATGTATTACTCCTCGTCTGTTAATCCTCTGACTAAGAAATTCTTAATAAGATGAGATTAAATCTTGATTTCAATTGTTTTTGAAGCGATCACACAATGCGGCATATAACCAATGAGTACATGCCATTGATTAAAATTAGTTTATATCATTATATATTTATATTCATCATGATCAACGATATAAATGACTATTGTGTCCCTAGTTGTTATAAAAATAAAAACCATTAATGCCCATGTCATTACTTTAAAACCATTTGGCTCAGGTGGTTCGAGAAGCATGTTTAATTGATCAAGTGATATGAAACTTGTTGGTGACGCATGCATGCGTTACGTATGTATCACGTTAATATTGTTTCATCAGTTATGTCACAAAAGGAGAGGGTTCCATCCCTGAATTTTATGAGGTAAAGCTTCAACGGCCAATCACTTAATCATATGATGACAAAAGAAACATACTAAAAATATGTGGAAATAATAAAATAAAAATAAAAAAAGCTAAAAGCTCATAGACGAACCCAAGAGTTCACGCAAAACATTATTTGCGTGTTTTGCTGATAGTAACCTCGAACTGAACTTTCTAATATTTCCTTCGTCAAAACAGCTCATATTTGAGAGGGAAAAAAAAATGGATCAGAGATTAATTTTTTCTCGAAGGAGGGTATTTGTTAATTAGCTTAATAATCCTGAATCAATATGTTTAGTTCTTATTCATTGAATATGTATGGATTGATTGTACGGACAATTTGATTATTCTCCATCTTTTGCTTTTGCATCGCCCTCCTTTTAGTTGTAAATTGAAAAGAGTAATGCTACGGGCATAATCATTGTGTGATAACAGGTGAAAAGTTCTACCTTTGATTATATATAATGAGTCTAATCATGATCAACGTCCTACGTCATTATCAAAGGTAAAAATTAAGTTATATCTCATTTGTGGCATAATTGTTGTGATTGAAGCAAGGGCAGATCTGTATATATTAGGGTGGGTCACGTGACCCCACTGATATCGGAGAAATTTTTTAGTATTAAAAAAGATATAGTTTTGTTGTTAAAAATTGTTATTCTGTTGTTAAAAATGTAGTTTTAGACTCCGGTGATCCTACTGAAACAAATTTTTGGATAAAAAGTATAGTTTTACAGTCCGGTGACCTACTGAACAAAATTCGTGGATCCACCTCTGGCCAGAAGCATTACTCATTGAAAGTTAAGCTTCGAAACCGAAAAAATTCTGAACTACGAGTGCCGGACGCAAGATCTCGGATAAGGGGTGCAATAAAATTTTCAAATGCAAATAAAAAAATAAAAGGGGCAAACTATATATATATATATATATATATATATATATATATATATATATATATATATATATTAGGTGTATTTTTTTCGGATCAAGAAGAAAGATACCTCATTTAGTTGTATGTAGCTTTGCCACTGTGAATTACTGTCACACAACGGTGGTAGCATAATGAAATTTTATTTTCTTATCACAGAAAATGATATGTTTACGTCATTTTATTTACAAAAAAAAGGTATATAATAGTCAATCAATTGAAATATGATTTTGTTTGTGAGGATTTATTTTTTCACCAAAAATTTATGGTCCATATCGTTTTCTGGTTTTTTCATGTAAACCAAATTATATGGACGTATTATTTATCATTGATTATTGTGGGTCTGGATCATCATAAATATAATGTGTTGCTCGTTGTGTTCCAATATTATGGTAGTAACATTTCTTGTATGGGAGGTTTTTGCATGATATCTCGATTTGTGGACATTTGACAATTGAAAAACTTAAGACCACACGGTTTAATTAAATTCAGTTTAGAAACAGACAACGTAGATCGTACCACATGTCTTAACTCCGCATATGAAGGGTGTAGACAAAAACTTCCCTTCTTATATAACTTTGTAATCATTGTATCAATCGATTATTCAACAAATTGAAAAGAGAAATATTTGTGTCACATCAAAATTATCATAATAAAGTACCACAACACATTTTTACGGGAAGTTTTTACCTAGTATCTCCATATGCACCAAAGTGACGGGAGAAATGATCTGGACCATGCAGTTTGAATTCAGTTTAAAAATAAAAGGTTAAGATTTTGTCACATGGGTGCACTCCGCATATATGGCGGGTGCACCCAATAACCTCCTCATTTTAACACCATTGATCTTTATGAGACCCATAACAATCAATAGGACTCACATCATAATCAATGATGTAAAAATGTGTTATGTTACTCAATTTGTTGTGACCGTTTTATTGTGACACTATCACTACTCAATTCAAAATTTGAAAAAATTGATGTTGTCAGCACTGAAATTTTCGGGGCCTTCGGTGACTTTGTCGAATGAGGTCTTTTCAGTTCGAAGGTTTTTATTTGAATACATACTTGCAAAATATTACTTCAACACCGTGTTTTAGCATCTGTAGATACAAAATTCAAATTCATTGATAGTCACAAAGCATACCTACAAAATAGTAATTCAACATCTCTTTTCTTGCATATTTAAGAACAAAGTCCAAATTCATACGTATACACATTATATTATAGCTGGCTCGGTGAGATTATTTTAGCTTTTTGGGTCATTGGGCCTCTTATTTTTTGTTTCAATTATCACCATCTAATCTCTATTTTGATTTTAAAAAAAGTGATTCTAAAGGCACCACGTGATTACTTCGGCACCACATTTTACATATGAACCTGATGCCGGAAGTAAAAAATGGGGTGCCTTTAGAATGCAAAAAAAAAAATATAGACACGTTATATTGGACTGAATGACTGAGATTTGACCTACACGATATTATTTAATTAAAATATGTCTTTGAAGGCCCGCCCTATTGGTTCGGCGGTTGTTTGGCCCGCCTAATGGGTGGGCCGGCTCTGGTAATATTCTTTTTTTTTAAAGAAGCTCCGGTAATATTCTTAGGTTGAAATCTATTTATTTACGACCAGTATACCATAAAGTTTAAGAATTTCTTCTGATTAGATACCAAAAAGTGTTGTGTCGTAAGCGGTAAACCAAAACACTTTAAACATAACAACTCGATATTTTGTTGATGCACAAAATATAAATGGGTCACTTGAAAAATACAAGAAGAGAGCTACTAGAAAGCGTTTGATGTGGAGGGACTCACTTTACAAGTTGTGGTGTTGTGTTGTGTTTGCCTAAGCCACAACTCCTATTTATAGGGCTGGCAAGAATGTCCTAGTAAGAGTAAAGTAGATTCTTTTAGAGAAATTGCACACTAGATGTCTCTAGACAAAATGCGCATTAGATATTTCTATAAGAAATCTTCTAGGCTATTCTTCAAGGGAATAATTTATAGATTTTTCCCATGTACTAGTTGTAGAATAATCTAGAAGTCATTGACTTCTGACACTCCCCCTCAATGATTTCTTTCTTCGGACGACGAGCTCATTTGCATCCCAAGAGCATTTCTGAATTCCTCGAGCTTGTTTCCACTTAATCTTTCGTGAACATATCTGATGGTTGATCTTCAGTCTTCACGTGAATAATATGTATCTCATCTTGAAAAACCTTCTCTCGAATAAAGTGGTAGTGCACTTCAATGAGCTTGGTCCTTGCATGAAATACTGGATTTTCTGGTAGCTGAAATGAATATATATTATCGCAATGTAATTCCACTGCATAGTCAACTGGCTAGTGTAAATCCTTCAACAGTTGCACTAGCCAAGTGACTTTTTGAGCTGCTACAACGGCTGCCCGGTACTCTGCCTGGTAGTTGATAGAGATACAATAGGTTGCCTTTTGCTACACCAAGATATTACTCCAGAACCGAGGCTAAACATGTAGCCGGTATTTGATCGTAGAGTGTCATGATCCCCGGCTAATCAACGTCACAATTGTTAGGAAATCTATGCGGGAACACAGCGGAATTCAAAATTTTATTTCCTATCGACCCAAGATCGACTTCATTTAAGCAATAAACAAATAAGCTAAAGACGGTGGTTACCTTGCTTGATCTAAAAGATCGACGCTTTGACCGTCTAAGGAGAGTAGTTCTGCATAGAGTTGCCCAAGTGTTCGGCCTCTACCGGTGATCCACACGAACAGCCCGCCGGAATCCCATCATGGATTGCTACCAGAAAAACTTGGCTGCTAGACCGACTTTTTCTCTCTCTCAAAACCCTCTCTAAGAAGCTCTCTAATTTTCACAAGAACTATTAGCTCTTGGAATTATGGTGTACTAAAGAGCTAGTCAATCCCTCCTATATATAAGAGAAGTGGCACCCCAGATGATCCCAAAATCCTTGGGAAACAAGTCTCGAGTAGAGTGGAGAGAAAGAAAATATTTTCCTAATAAAATAATGAAAATATCTTTGATTGATTTATCTCATTAATATTCAATATCTTATATTAAATATTCCAATATATTGTCAATATCTTATATTGACTATATTTATCTTATTACCATAAATCAATTTACACATGTGTATATATCACATATATATACTACAAATATAAATCTATACATATATATTTATCACAATTGTGAACATGCATATCCTATATGCATTTCACGTGTGTAACATATATTCATATTTTAATATATTATAGGGCCAATTATTTAAAAGGACTGATTTTCAACTTATTAGGGGTAATAGGACACTCCGAAATCTTATTTAGTTATAAGTACATTCTAATTTCAAGTGGATAAAAAGGAAGAAGGAAAAAAAAAAGCTTTCAAAGTAATAAAAAAAAAAAAAAAACATAACAAAACAAAAAAAATAATTTAATGTGCGTGGGTTTTTGTTTTTTTTAATTTATAATTCACCATATTTCTAAAGGTCATATATTTTGATCTAAAACTTGGATCATCATAATTTTTTCACTAAAATTCATATTTTTTCGTCTTCTTTATTTTAAAATCAAATTTGATATTTTTCCGAATAAATTTCATAAAATCAATTTTTTTCTTCATAAAAATCGATGTGACGTAATGGATCACCGTCATGAATTGACAACCTACCGGATGCATTGGCCACCGGGATCCATTAACCACCCCGATGCATTCACCGCCGCGATTCATTGGCTACCATGATGTATTGACCGCCGCGATCCATTGACAACCTTGATCAGTGACATCTCATTGTAACGATTTATGCAATGACGTCTCATTGTAGCGATTTATGCAGTGACTTCTTATTGTAGCGATCTATGCAGTGATGTCTTATTGTATCGAATTATGCACTGACGTGTTATTGTAACGATTTATGCAGTGACGTGTTATTGTAACAATTTATGCATACCTTTGGTTGTAAAAATATGCATTTAAACCAAAAAAAACAAAAGAAATACAGTTATTTTATAAAGTTATCGAAAATTTAAACCAACACTAATCAAATAAACCAACATCAATCAAATATTTAAAGATAACAAAGAAATAAAGTTACTTTACAAAGTTATCAAATGTGTGTATCAAGTTGTATATGCGGTGACATCAATATCATTACATCAATTATCTAATTGTAAATACAGTCATCAATGTCACTGCTTCAGACATCAATGTCACTGCAAAAGTCATCAATGTCCCTGCATCAGACATCAATGTCACTGCATAAAACCTAACAATTGCATCAGTCAGCTCTGCTCTTGTTTTGCATTTCTCCAAATGTGGAGCTTTTAATATGGATAGAATTTCAAGTTTGGTGAAACTACAAAGACTCTTCACTATGACTCTTGTAATGGCCACACGTTGTTTGTGCCCTCCTGATAATTGGATTCATTGTGGAATCCCTCAATTCTTTAACACGATCTTGAATCATTTGACGATCTTGTTTAGCTTAATGTCCTTTGATCGGACATCAATGTCACCACGCATCGGACATCAATGTCCACACATCGACATCAATGTCCATGAATCAAACATCAATGTCACCGCATAAGTCATCAATGTCCTTGTATCAGACATCAATGTCACTGCATAAGTCATCAATGTCACTGCTTCAGACATCAATGTCACTGCATCTTAAAAAAAAAAAAACAAACAAACATCGGCTCTAGCGCTTCATCTTTTTTTTCTTTTTCTTCTCAGCGTTTTTTTTTCTTTTCTTCCAGCGTTTTTTTTCTAGCGCTTCATTTTTTATTTTTTATTTTTCTTCCTTCCTTTTTCTTCTTTATCCACTTAAAATTAGAATGTCCTTATAACTAAATAAGTGTCCTTCTTAAAATTAGAATGTCCTTATAACTAAATAAGATTTCGAAGTGTCCTAAATGATCATTAATTCTCTAACGACGGCCTTATAACTAATTTGCACTATATTATATTAATATATGGTAATATCATTAATTAAATTGCACAATCCAAGTGTATCATAATACACTATTATATGCGCCCCATATGTATCAAAATACATATATTTAATTAATCAACATAATTAATATCTTGTATTTAATTTATTCATAATAAATAAATACCACCATATTAATTTACTACTATAATCTTTATAGTCTCGAGATAAAATTTCCTTATTTGGTTATCAACTATAACCACATTTTAATCCGGCTAGATGTTCATATGTGTGTGACCCGGTAGGCTTCCGAATATGTTGGTCGTAGACACAAAGTGCAAATTACGAAAATGCCCTTCATGCCGAACGATCACGGGATAGCGTCTAGCAACACACCGTGACCCCCAATCATCGGAAGAGTCAAATGGAATGACTACTACCTTTCATGTGAAACAGTTACCGTGTAAATTACAATCTCATCGCTGTAATAATATCCATAAGGTCGTACGTCGAGTGTCAAACATTAACGACCGTATCTTATAAACTGGATATCATGCTCTCTCGAAGTAACTCATTTATTCCCACTTTGCAAAGATTCACGAGAGTAAGACATTCCTTATAAGAAGACCATTTTGGATATTCACCCCTACTAATAGGGTACGTGATTCCCAGACGACCAAACATTTATACTCCGCATCTATGTTGCACAGACACCGACACGGACACGGCGACACGGCAACTTTTAAAAATATAGGACACGACACGCCGGGGACACGTAGTATATATATATATATATATATATATATATATATATATATATATATATATATATATTATACAAAAATATATATAAAAAAATACAAAAAAAATACAAAAAATACAAAAAAATATAAATAGCCGTTCGGAAACGTGTCCCCCCGTGTCCGGGACGTGTCCCTCCGTGTCGCTCCGTGTCCTTGACGTGTCCCTGGCGTGTCGGGGCCGTGTCCCTGGCGTGTCGGTTTTTAAAATTTAATTTAACATTATTTTAAATCAACCGACACGTGTCCGACATGTGTCGGCGCGTGTCGGACGCGTGTCGTGTCGGGCGCGTGTCGGATACGTCACACGTCACCCATATTGGAGTGTCGGTGCATCATAGCTCCGCATGCTTCAGTATCACACCCAATCACTACCACATGATCGCCCCATGGCTAGGAGAAACCTCAATAGTGTCAAAGCATGATAATCCACACCGTGATGCCATGTAGACTCCGGTCCAAAGGATAATTACACAACCGTCACATAGTGTGACACTTATCCGTGTAAGTGGGTCAGTCTAAAGTACGCCTTCTCTAATACACGTCCACGTACAGTCCAAGTGTCTCTACACTTCGATTGACGAGATCTATCCCTGCCCTTAAAGACAGAAGACATCTAATACGTGCTAGTCTGTTCGTACTATCAATGCCCTGTTTAATAGTACATCAGCCTAGAGACATTTAAGTATCTAACTTATTAAAGTTATTAGAGATCTAAGGACGTTATCATATAACAATTTAATAGTACATCAGCCTAGAGACATTTAAGTATCAAACTTATTAAAGTGATTAGAGATCTAAGTATCAACCATAATCGCCTATCATTGTTTCTCTACCACAGTTTAATACTAAGAACATTATCATATATATAACAATTCATAATTGGTTCTTTAAAAAGAACATATATATGACAACAGAAAAGCCATTTAATATATGTACAAATATAAAGAAATAGTAGAAATGATCCGACCCGGTCGGATCCGGTCCAACTCGATTGGGTTTAGGACACTATTTCAACAACAATATCCAACAAGTCTACATGGCACTCCTTTCCGGTAGACAATACCGTAGTCATAAGTTCCTTTGACGTACCTCATAATTTTCTGAAACAACTACCAATGTGGCTTTCATGGACTCTGCATAAATCTGCTCGCAACGCCAACTGCAAAGGAAATGTCTGGTCTAGTTAACGTCAAGTATATCAGGCTTCCTACTAGTCGTCGATAACTTGTAGGATCATCTAACTCTTTGCCTTTTGTTGAGCTCAACTTGGCGTTGACTACCATTGGTGTTGGAGAAAGGCTTGCAGTCTATCATTCCGGATTTTTTTAACAGATCCTTAACATACTTCCGCTGACAGAGGAACAACCCATCTTCAATGTACTCGACTTCAAGTCCAAGAAATTGCTTAAGCTCTCCCAGTTCTTTGTTTTATATTTGGAGTTATATTGACATTACAAAAATACTTTGAGTACCACAATTTCTAAACGCAACACATAAATTACTACATGAAACTATATTTTTATATGATTTTTTTAAAGAGAAAAAACCTCAATCATATGGACGTTTCGTAAATTACATTAATGTTATATATTCACGGTGACAATAGCAAGTATTGGCAACATCAATTTGTATACAAAATGCAAACTGGTTGAGGTTTTTGCCATACATCTTTTGAAATGGAGTGTGCTGAAATTAAATTTGTGGTGTCATATAGTAAAAAAATTAATAAAAATATGTGGTGTGTGAACCATTTTTGTGGTATCAATAGAATTTCGTTTTATATTATATGAAATTGAGGTGTTTAGTTTTAAATGAAATTAGGTATCTATTGATATCAATCGACCCATCAATATCCACAATGGGAGGGTATAGACTATAGACGTATAGGTTTAAATTTTTCTACCTACCTGAGCAACATATATGGTATGAGTAAAGTACTTGTATATGTAACTCAGTTAGTTTTCATGTGTCAGATTGTACCAAGTAATGTAGGATCGAATCCCGACAACCGCAGTGTGAGAATTAGCTCTGAACACCGGATGGCTCTTTGTAGGTATTGGGTCTTGGTCCTCCCACTTAAAGGTCGCTGAATCATCATAATTAATTTTACCACCATTCTGTCGTTTCGGGGTGGAAGGGTCATGTAGACCAGGAAACCGCCTTTTACATCAAGGGTATGAGTAAAGAAAATTTGTAATGATTAGAATATGAATGATAATGATATAGACATACTTATTACGTCACAACGCGCGACACAACAAAATTTCTTTACCTTGATCATTCTAAAAAATCAAAGGTAGGAGACCTGATTGTGTCATGTTATGACTCGATGGTTTGTACTTATATCACTACTACTCCATACGAAAGTAGTATCTCTATTCCAAAATATAAATCTGTTTAGTTTTTTGATTATATTATATAATAATAGTCCTCTTAAAATATCAATTTAGAATTTATTATATTTTTCTTTTTTTATCTCTCATTTAGTATTATATATTCACTCATTTTTAATAATTTATAACTATTGCATTAATGATATTCAAATATATTTTAAGTTTTATTAATTAAAAAAAAAAAGACTTTCCTTATCATACATAGTAGTATACATATTAAATTTGCATACGGCTTTTTGCGACCTTTTTGGTCGTCCGCCTTTAGCGACGTTTTCGTCGTCGCTAAAGTCTGTCCTTTTCTCTCTTTTTTTTCCCTTTTTTTCGGAAACAACGTCGTTTTCAACTTCTAACCCACCACCGCCATCCTCTGCGAATGAGAAATGCGCACCGTTTCTTCCTCTCTATCCAACAGAGCTTTATCCATCTACCTACCATAGCAAACATCTCTCTGATAATCTGAAAAGCCTTCAAGCTCCTATCGTCTTCTTCCCAAACGAAATATGGATTGCGTTCTTCAATCCTTTCATTTCACCGCTTTCCCTCTCACCAAATCAACTAATCGCCTCCTTTTTCCGTATCACCATCCTCACCGCCCACCGCCGCACATACACCACCGGATAGATAGTGGTGAACGGTAGAACAAAGAGCCTTCTCGCCTCCGAAAGGCTATGACGATGACAATAATTAAATCCAATCGTTTCTTGGCTGGGCAAACCTAGATCTACAATCCTTTCGTTTAGGGTTTGTGATCTTTCTTTGTAGCCATGGCGATTTTTGCTTCTCGTTCCGCCTTCGATTTCACACGTCTGAGCCTGTTATCTGCCTTTTTCCGCCATCGCAGTAACTCCGGTGAGATGAGGGACAGATAGTGGATGGGTGAGATGTGCCTTTCATAGGGGCGATGGTTGCCATTTTGGCAGGAAGTTCTGATCGAACTTTTGCTTCTGTCCGTTGGTTCCCTCTTGCCGCCGGTGTTGTTGTCGGTTGTCCGGTTAAGGTTCGCACAATGTTATTTGATTTTGCTATCGTTTCTCGCTCTCTCCTACCTCATGCTATGGTTTCTCTCGTCTTATGGATTCGCTGCTCTTCTAGGGTCGTCAGGGGTTTTCGGGTTTCAATCCGTTAGCCTTACCGGTTTGTTTGATTTCCTAGGCGTTTTTTCTCTGTTATGTTTGTTGGTATGGAGTCTGCATGTCTGTTTTTGGTGTGAAACCATGTTGTCATGTTGTTAAGAGTCTGTGGAACTGAAAATGCATATACTTTGTTGGTCCATTTGAGGTTATCTGAATTGCAGTAACCTCTCAGCTTCTTGATTTAGCTGATTCTGGATGTGTTGTTCTTATTCTGAAGGAACAGTACGGACCGGTGACGGCATGGCGAACAACGGGGTTGTTGAACCGGAAGCGATCTGGCTCGTCGGAACGAATTATATTTCTGATGAATCTGCTGCTGATGTTGATCGAGTTATTCGAGAGGTGATGCCTGATAACGTTGTTGTGGAGTGACGATGGTGGAAATAGACCTGACTACGTGTCACTCTTATAACACCCCAAGATTGAGAGAGAAAGATAAGAAGGAAGCATTTATGGCCAGGAGCCCGCACCAGTAAAACCTTACCCCAGGAGGAGGTCTCAGATGACCTTCCGACTACCAGACCGCAGGTGCGGCTCGGTCTAGTCCTGAGGTAGGCACGCAGCTCAGTCGAAGTCGGCCTGAGGAGCCCGTCGAAGGCCGACTGGCTCTTTCCTTAAGTGATAAATAACACATGTGCCTATATTAGAGGAGAATCCCTGGATTACCGGAAGGAAATCCCATAATTCGAGTATAATCATAATTATCTTTTGTGAGAGATAAACATGTGATGATCCTTAGGGTTTAAGGATTATACGACTTGTTTAACAAGAAAAGGGGTGAGACGCCTCCCTATATAAACAACCCTAAGGAACTACGAATGACTTGATTCCAATTTAGCTATTGGATACGTAGGCAACTTGAGAGAAACTAACTCTCAGGCTCAGTCTTAATCACACAAAATCACCATCCCCATTATCTCTGTTCTTGATTGTATCGTCTTAGAGGTTATTTGGATCCCTAAGTGTTATTCGACTTCATCAATTGGCGCTAGAAGGAGGGCTTCTTTTGTTGCGATTTGATCAAGAAACAGCGATGGTACCACCAAAAAATACCGGAAAAAGGACCCAAACCGCGGCAGCTAGAGATACTGGAGACATAGACCCCACGGCTACTGCTAGCCAGCCGCAAACCAATCCGGAGGAGACATTGGCGATCCAAAGACAAAGAGCCTTCTTTGGAGGCGTTACGTAATTTGGACGTACCAGCGTTCAAAAGTGTACTAGGATTGGCCCTAAAGGGGCGAGAAGAAGAAGCTCCACAAAACGTGGACCCAAAAGACAACGCGGCAAATAAAGAGGACAGAGGAGAAACTCTCTCCTCTACCTCTCAAACGCAGAGCATGAGCAAAGTTAAGGCTCAGCCCGGGAGGCACTGGGCGGAACTAGATGGGATCCTGGGAAAGAAAACGAATGATGTCTCTATCGAATCACCGTTCTCAGAACAGATTTTGAACTACCCACGCCCGGAGAGATTTAAGATCCCAAAACTAGAAGCATACGACGGAACGAAAGATCCCCAGGACCACCTCTTTCAGTATCTAACGCACATGAATTTAGACTGTGCACCCGAGGAGATGAAGTGCAAAGCCTTCCCGGCCTTACTCACGGGCAGGGCTCGTGAGTGGTTCCGGAAGTTACCACCTCGGTCTATTGAGAATTTTGAAACCCTGGCAAGAAAATTTTTGCAGGCTTTCGTCACCGCTAAACCCTTCCAGAGGAATGTCACGTACCTCCTCACAATTCGTCAGAAAAAAGAAGAAACGGTGCTGCAGTACCTGAAAAGATTCAATGAGGAATCTAGGCAGGTCGGGAATGCTGATGAACACCTCCTGATCACCTCTTTCAGAAGCAGTGTGCGAGAAGGTAGGTTGTATGCAAAGCTCAATGGTCGACTTCCGAAATCTATGGATGAGTGTATGGATCTGGCATATAAACACTGTCAAGGTGAAGAGGCCAACCGTTTAAAGAGGGAGTCGGAAGCCCCTAGGAAAGAGAAGGCAGAGGATGATCGATAGAAAACATAAACCAAGATATGGGACCGAGTAAATGCGCCCATAGCCGACCGACTCGGAAAGAAAGGGCCCTGCAAGAGAGGGACTTTATCCCTTTGAATCGATCACGCGAGCAGGTCCTCGCCATAATGCAGAGGAAAGGCATTGCCCGTACTCCACCTCCTATGAAGGGTCCCCGGGAAAAAAGGGATCAAACCAAATACTGTAAGTTTCATGAGGACATTGGTCACGACTCAGAGCAGTGCAGGGATTTACAGAGAGAGATCGACGCTGCTGTTATGGAAGGTAAACTCGATGAAGTAATAGATAGATCTCGTCACCCAGAACCTCGGGGAAGGAGGGAATACAAGCGGAGAGATTTCGGTCATGACCGAAAAGATGATTACAGACGAAGGAGGGACCCGTCCCCTGGACCGGAAGGGCAGCCAGATAATCGCCCCATCAACACCATTAATACCATCTCAGGTGGTCCGAGTACACCGTCCCGACCTGAGGAGCAGAGTAGTAGCCGAATAATGACTAACACCGACTCAGGAAAGAGACAAAGGTTGTCAGGGGAGGTCGTTTATGGCCCTCGTGATCCTCTTCCCCTCATCAGCAATAATGAGGGTTTGGTTATCGAAGCGGTAATCAACAAACATACGGTGAAGCGCATTTGTGTGTATTACACTGGAAGTGCGATCAATGTGTCAGACTACAATGTGTTTCAATCCATGAAGTTAAAGGATGCAGAGCTAGCACAGATCATCCCCGCTTATCGGGTTTGCAGGCCACCAGATTCACCCTACGGGCATGATCACCTTACCAACCACCTTTGGGAAAGCACCTCGGGACATGATCCTCATGGTGAGTTATGTGGTGGTTAGGGCCCCATCAGCCTACAATGTTATTATGGGGCGACCTGCTCTAATAGATCTGCGAGCTGTGATCTCTCCGGCTCACATCAGTTTGAAGTTCCCGACCTGGGAGGGGACAAGCAGGTCAAAGGTGATGTCGAAACAGCCAGAGTCGTTACACGGCAAATCGTAAATGGAAAAATGATGGTACAACAGTATCTCGTGGAAGAGTTACTCCCCCAGAGGAGGAAGAGAGTTGGTCATCGATGATAAGATCGAGTTAGTAAATTTGGGAAAGGAACAAGAAAGCTTGTCACCAACATAGGATCATGGATCCCGGATCGGTTTAAAAGCAGAGCTCGTTGAGATTTTAAAGGAGTTTAAAGACGTGTTTGCATGGAAGACGGATGACATGCCAAAGCTTGTCCCCGAACTGCTCTACACAAAGTTGCATGTGGATCCGGCCGAAACCGATTAGGCAAAAGAAAAGGCGCTTTGCAAAAGACCGAATGGAGGCCATTCAAAAGGAAGTAGAAAAGTTATTACAGGCCGGGATCATACGTGAAGTGTTTTACCCGACTGGCTTGCCAACCCGATCCTGGTAAAAAGCCGATGGTAGTGGCGAATGTGTGTAGATTTTACCGACTGAAACAGGCTTGCCCCAAGGATTGTTACCCACTACCTAAGATTGACAAAGTTAGTTGACTCAACGGTTGGATTTGAAATCTTTGCATTTCTAGACATACAAAGGATACCACCAAATTGCCATGGATCCGGACGATGCGGAAAAGACGGCATTCATTACGAAGAAGGAACGCTCGCTATGTTACTATGCCGCTTGGATTGAAGAATGCAGGAGCCACTTATCAAAGAGCAGTGAATAAGATCTTCGAGAAACAAATCGGGAAATGCATGGAAGTCTATGTGGATGATCTCCTGATCAAGAGCAGGTCTCTAAATCAGTACATGATCGACGTCCGGGAAGTATTTGGGGTACTCAGCGGACTAAATGAAACTTAACCCAAAAAGTGTACATTTGGGGTCGTCGGAAAATTCTCGGGTTACATGATTTCAAAAGAAGGAATTAAGGCTAACCCGGATAAAGTTGAAGCCTTAAGAACAATGCCACCACCCAGAAGCATCAAGGAGGTGCAGAGGTTAACCGGCCGCATGGCCGCCCTGAGTAGATTCCTATCCAAGTCGGCACGCGTGCTTTACCATTTTAAAATCTCGAGGAAAGCAAGTCCTTCCAAAGTGGAATGAGGACAATCGAAGGCATTTGACGATTTAAAGGAGTACTTGGCCGAGCCGCTAACCCTAACATCTCCCCGAGAGGAGAAACTCGCTTTTATACTTGGCGGTAGTCGATGAGGCAATCGGTGCGATCTGACAGAGAAGAAGAAAACAGCGAGACACCCGTGTTTTATGTGAGCGGGCTTTACATGGACAGAGCTCAGGTATACCAACGCAGAGAAGCTAGCTCTGGCTCTAGTCCATGCCTCTAGGAAGTTGCGACCGTACTTTCAGGCACATTCAATCATTGTGGTTACAGATCAACCCCTGCGTCAGATCTTGGCGAAACCAGACACCTCGGGAAGATTGGCCAGATGGGTTATCGAGCTGGCAGAGTATGACCTGGACTACCAACCCAGATGCTAGTCAAAGCCCAGGCACTAGCGGACTTCCTAGCTGAAGGGCTTCAAGTCGAGACGCATAAAGAACAGCCAGCGGGTCAGGTCGATACATGGACCCTTTTTGTGGATGGAGCATCGGGAAAGGAAGGAGCAGGAGCAGGCCTTTTGCTCCTTAGTCCGAAGGGGGAAGAATTCCCATATGCGCTGCGTTTCAACTTTGCGGCTACAAACAACGAGGCAGAATATGAGGCTTTGATTACCGGGCTCCGACTAGCAAAGAAGTGAGGCGATAACTCGCATGATTCGGTGACTCGGTTGGTGGTTAACCATATTAAGGGGCGAATATGAAGCAAAGGAGGAATCAATGAAGAAATACTTGGCAACCGCCATGATTTTCAAGAACTTCAAGTCGGTTCATATAGAGCGTGTCTCTCGATCCAGAACAAAAAGGCCGATGCCTCTCCAAGTTGGCATCTAATTTCTTCTCAAATAAAAAGTTCTAGTGGAGCGGTGGCGAGCGAAGTTATGCGTTGAATGAAGTTCAACCGATTTGTTAACAAAGCCACCTGGATGGATCCCATAACGCCCTATCTAAAGCACGGTATTCTACCAACTGACAAGGTTCAATCCAGGAAGGTCAAGCTACAGGCTAGCAGGTATGCTCTCTTTGATGATATCTTATACAGACGGTCATTTATATCACCATGGCTTAGGTGTGCTACCCAGGAGGAAGGAAATTATCTGCTCAGGGAAATCCACCTCGGCATTTGTGGAAACCACGCGGGAGCCCGGACACTGGCTCGTAAGTGCCGGTTATTCGGGTACTATTGGCCAACCATGCAAGCAGATGCAAATGATCTGGTAATGAGATGTAAGTCATGCCAGGTGCATGATAATTTGTCCCATCAACCAACGCAGAACATGATTCCTTTGGTCTCTCCTTGGCCCTTTTATCGATTGGGGCGGACTGGTTGGACCCTTCCCCGAGCTCAGGTAACCTACGATGACTGGTCGTGGCCGCCGATTACTTTACTAAGTGGGTGGAGGTCAAGCCTTGACCACCATCACGGGAAAGCAATACGTAAATTTTTATGGAAGAATATTATCATCGTTTTTTGGAATACCCAAGATCCTAGTGTCGGACAATGGAACGCAATTTGAAGATAGGCGGTCAAGTCATGGTGTGCCGAGCTGGGCATAGTCCAACATTTCACCTCTGTCGGGTACCCTCAAGCCAATGGCCAGGTGGAGCAAACAAACAGGCAGCTCAAGGTTGGGTTGAAAAAGAGGTTGGAAGAAGAGGGACAAGCATGGGTCGAGCATTTGCCTAACGTCCTTTGGTCATACAGAACGACTCCAAATTCGGCTACTGGGGAAACTCCCTTTGCCTTAGCTTATGGTTGTGAAGCAGTCATTCCAGCTGAAGTAGGGCTTCCTTCTCCGAGGACTGAGCTCTATGCAAGTACTGACCAGGATACCGAGCTTAGACATGCCAAGGATAACTTGGAAGAGGCTAGGGAAGTAGCCTACATCCGGATGGCAAAATATAAGCGTAAGATATCCCAATATTACAACTCTAAAGTGAAGCATTCATACTTCAGTGGAAGGAGACTTGGTATTGAGGAAAACGAGGTCGACAAGCAAATTCCCTGGGAAGCTTAACCCAAACCGGGAAGGTCCGTCTGAGGGTAGTAAAGGTTCATGGCAAAGGTGCTGCTTACCTAGTAGACGTCAATGGACGAGACCATACCGAGAAGTGGAATGCTAGCAACCTTAGGAAGTTTTATGCCCGAGATGAATCCAGGCTTGATTCTATCTTTTCATTTTATGTTGTCTTTTTCAATAAAAGTGTTATCAAACACCTTTGAGTTTTAATAAAATATATGATTCTTTCATGTTATAAAGTATTATGATGTGTCTTGTGATTATTTTTTATTAATCGAGTCTGCAGTCGGACCGTAAAGCTTGAATACCACAAGCTTCCCGAGTCCTCAAGTCAGGACAGGGCTTTAACTGAGTCAGGTTATACTCAGAAGGTTTGCAAAAGTCAAACCTCCTAAGTCTGCAGGTCAGGCCAGAATTTAATCGAAGTCTGCAAAGTCGGACTCGAAAGCTTGAATACCACAAGCTTCCCGAGTCCTCAAGTCGGGACGGGGTTTTAATCGAAGTCAAAGTCACACTCGGAAGGTTTGCAAAAGTCAAACCTCCTAAGTCTGCTGGCAGTCAGGCCAGATTTAATCGAGTCTGCAGAGTCGGACTCGGAAAGCTTGAATACCACAAGCTTCCCGAGTCCTCAAGTCAGGACAGGGCTTTAACTGAGTCAGGTTATACTCAGAAGGTTTGCAAAAGTCAAACCTCCTAAGTCTGCAGGTCA
This sequence comes from Gentiana macrophylla, assembly GCA_026214975.1. Classification (NCBI taxonomy): domain Eukaryota; kingdom Viridiplantae; phylum Streptophyta; class Magnoliopsida; order Gentianales; family Gentianaceae; genus Gentiana; species Gentiana macrophylla. The sequence goes on from CM047811.1 coordinate 102,539,782, forward strand.
GGCCAGAATTTAATCAAGGCTTAGTATGTCATCCTAACTATCGGTAATGCATGCCATACTGGGGGGAAATAGGGGACATCTATAAGGCAGAATGCGAAGAACTAAGCACAAAATAAACCAAGTAAATTCAAAGTACAAAATACAGTGGGCAGGGCACCATAAAGTATGAAATAAAGTACAGAAACTTGGATAACAAAAAGTTTCAAAGTTTTCAAACAAAAAACAGTAACAAGGATAAACAATCAGGTCTGGAAACAATCAGGTCTGGGTCCTTGAAGCCTGCTCTGACGAAGATGGGTTTGGACCAGCACTTTGAGTAGCAGGACGACGTCTGGCATACTTTGACCCGATGTCTTCACCTGCCCTGAACTCTCTCAAACGATCGTCATAGATCTGACCTGCCCCTTCTTTGTACATAGAGCGGTAATGGGAAGGTCTCGAAAGAACCACCAGATACTGTTGTTTTGCCTCGTCCACACCCATTGTATACCCATGTTGCATGACAGGGTTCAGCAAGACCTTCAGTGCTCCGGCTAGATGATCGGAGGACTTATACTCATGCACAACTCGGGCATCCCGAGCAGGAAGAGAAGCTTCCAGAGTAGCTAGTTCAGCCCGGACCTTGGCCAGCGCCTGCCCGAGCTCAGAGTTCTCCGCTACATACTCATCGTGCTTGGCCTGGAGCTCAGCAGTGCACTTGGTCCTAGTCTCGTCGTTCTTTCTTCTTGAGCTGCAATCTCCTGGTCCTTAGTCTTGGAGGCTTCTCTGTGCCTTTCCCGACTCGCTCGGAGCTCCTCAATTGTTCCCTGCAGAGCCTCCTTGCTTGCCGCCGACTCAGCAAGGCGATCCAGGAACTCCTGACCGACCTGAGCTCCCTGCAAAGGACAAAGAAAAAGTCAAGAGGGAGAAAAACAAACAAGAAAGACTGACATATGCACACCCAGAGCTTACCACGGCGGGCGAGGCCTGGTCTGACAGCTCGTATAACCGGTTGTGCCAGGGAAGTTCGCCTCGGGAGAGTCCTCAATGTTTTCTATGGTCTGTCGACCAGCCTTCCTTTTCTTAGATCGACCCTTCCGAGAGCAAAAGAAGAGGCTATCTTCTTCTTTCGGCTAGGCTCGATCGCATCCTCTCGGGTCTCCTGATCTTCATCCACATCTATCCTCTCCGCTTCCCCAGATGAGTCGTCTGGCTGCTCGGATAGGAGATGGACTGAGGTGGGGGTCAGGACGGTCCCAGCAGCTCGGAGAGGCTCCGTTTGTATGTGCTCCTGCTGCTCAGGCTCCTGGATAGGTTCGTCAGCGTTAACAGAAGGAACCGCTTCATCATTCACGTCCTCCAAGAGATCAGCAAAGGAAGACACTGCCAATGTAAATAATAAGAAGTGTTAGAGGATGTTTTACAAATAGCAAAATACGATAAGGAACAGACTTTAAAGTCCTACACATCTTGTACTCTTCCTTGGTTAACTCCTTGTAGGGGTTAGGGCCCGCAGTAGGCAACTGGGCAGCCAGAATCAACTCAGAAGAATATTTTTTCTCTCTGATATAAACCCCACTTTTGCGAATGTCGTCTAGCGTTTCGATCCACGCGGCTTGGCGGCGGATTGTCAGGTCGAGGAGTTCCACCTGCCTAGGTTTCGGGCCACCTCCGGACATATGAAGAAGAATCTGGTCTTCCAACCTTTGTATGAGGTATCTCCCGGCTCCGTAAATTGAACGTCAGGCATGAAATCCCCCCGGCGAGGGAAGCAATAGTACCCAGCCTGCCCAGGCACTTGTTTGCGTTGAAAGAACAGTCGAAATGTTTGAACTTTGAAGGGATGCAGAGCACATCTACACCAAATGGCAAACCCACTATTGCCCTTATCCCGTTGGGCACGATCTGGGCCGACCTAGGTTGTAATGCTCCAGACGATATAAAATGGTTGGGCGAGATAGGGAATCGTAAACCGTATAAAAGTCGCTCCTCAGACACGGCGCAAAGACCGCCGGAGCTTGATAGGCATAAACGCCGGGGGCCGGGATAATGGGTTTGAAAAGTGGATTTGTTAGGTTGTATTGTTTACAAATGCGGGTCAAATCTGTGGGAGTTATTTTGGTATCAATGCCATGGCAGTCAGCTCGCTGTGATTTCAGAGCCATAAAAGCTTTAAGGGAAAGGACAAACCTAGAAGATGAGGAAGAAGGGGGAGGATTAAAAAAAGAAAGAACAGGTCTCTCAGTATCGACCCTGGTGGTGGTGATTTCTCCTTCTAATTCTGGCTCCGATTCAAACAACGCATCGATGGAACTATCAGTAAGAATTATAGGTTCGTTCATTAACAATGGAAAAGACTTAGAGAAGAAAGAAAACTTACTTGAGAAATTGAAGGAATGGAAGAATAGAATGGCAACCGCCCCGACTTCACACTTGATTTAAAGAGTAACGTCGGAAAGGATTGATGAGACTAGAGTTATAAAACCCAAAAAGAAATCTTGGAATAACCGCCCCATTATTGTGTCACGACGCCGTTTCACGCACTTAATACTGGCAATCTAACGGTAGCAAGGACACGTGTCATGGTAAGCATATTACTTTGAGACGTCCGAAGTGATCTCAGTCCGCCCGCCTCTAGCACCTGGCGGACACTGGGGGCTTGGCGACGATGGTGGAAATAGACCGACTACGTGTCACTCTTATAACACCCCAAGATTGAGAGAGAAAGATAAGAAGGAAGCATTTATGGCCAGGAGCCCGCACCAAGAAACCTTACCCCAGGAGGGAGGTCTCAGATGACCTTCCCGACGACTACCGCCAGACCGCAAAGGGCTCGGTCTAGTCTGGAGGTAGGTGCGCGCACTCAGTCGAGTGGCACGAGGAGCCCGTCGAAGGCCGACCGCTCTTTCCTTAAGTGATAAATAACACATGTGCCTATATTAGAGGAGAATCCCTGGATTACCGGAAGGAAATCCCATAATTCGAGTATAATCATAATTATCTTTTGTGAGAGATAAACATGTGATGATCCTTAGGGTTTAAGGATTATACGACTTGTTTAACAAGAAAAGGGGTGAGACGCCTCCCTATATAAACAACCCTAAGGAACTACGAATGACTTGATTCCAATTTAGCTATTGGATACGTAGGCAACTTGAGAGAAACTAACTCTCAGGCTCAGTCTTAATCACACAAAATCACCATCCCCATTATCTCTGTTCTTGATTGTATCGTCTTAGAGGTTATTTGGATCCCTAAGTGTTATTCGACTTCATCATGGAGCTTTGCAGAAGCAGGCAAGTATTGTTAAACCTTTACGTTTCGAAATCCTTAGTTTGATGTAGAAGCTTAAGACGCCATAATCATGGAATTAACACAGTTTGTCTTCCTATTTATTTCACGATTTTATCATCAATTATGCACTTTGTATATGCGTTATTGAACATAAATTGAAATGCTCAATATATTTTGAAGGTTTTTTTTTGGTATGATGAAGCTAAAGACGAGATAATCATGAAATCGACATGCTGCATAAGCATATGAACATTTCAACGATTCGAAATGCTGATCATGTGTTATGATGTAGAAGCTAAAAAAGGAGATAATCATGAAACTGAAGTACTGAAATAAGTATTTTGTTTGTTACAATTTGTAGGAAATATGAAAAACAGATTCTAGATTCACAATACTTCAAATATGAGTATTTGCACACCAAATGAGAACAAAGACCTAGCAAAAAACTAGAACAAAGGTTAATTAACGTTGAAGAAGCTTTCGTTAGATTGAAATTAGTGTAATCAAACAAAAAGCAAGCTTTGGGGAAGATGTTTGATGAGCCTATATTGCTTTACAATCAACTAAAGCGAAAGCCTAAGTAAGTGAAGTAAATAACTAAGTTTATGTGGAAGGTGTTTGATGAGCCTATATTGCTTACAATCAACTAAAAGTGAAATCCTAGCTAAGAAAACTGAATAACTAAGTTTATGCAAATTGCTTGATGAGAGCCTCAATGAACTTATAACGATTAAGCATTCTTTGTGTTATGGCTCAAGTATGTTCTTCCTTTTGTTCTTACGGATAGAAAAGGAGTTTCACGATTTGTTTTGATGCAAGTAACTGCTCAGAACTTCGGTTTGATTCATAACTTTGCAATGCTCCTTTCGTAGCACTTTAGGTGTGCTGCTATAGAATTCATAATTTGTGATGTAACATAATAGATTTATTGAAAAGTGAATGTTTTAGATTATATTGTATTGTCTTAAGTGCGCGATTTCAACCTAAGCATTATTAAGACCAATCAAAGGTTTTATGAAGTACTGTCATCAGTTCTGAGACAGCAATTTCCCCATACAGATTTGTCTTCTACTGGATTGTACTACCTTAAAGGGCTAAAATGTATAAAGTCATGAAAATATGGTCCTCAAAGCTGAAGAGATTCCCAAGTTTCAGGTATTGCCAAACTAAAATGTCATCAAGGAAGTCACTGGGTGATTCTGCTGTTTCTTATAAGACAACTAGCGCCGTCAGTGCGGCTAATTTGAAGAGTTCTATCATCGGCGGCGGCGGCGGAGGGGATGGTTTGAAGAATTCCAGCATCGGCAAAGGCTTGATTGCTCGTGGCACTTTTGGAACATTTCATCGTGGCATTTATGATGGCCAAGATGTTGCAGGTCTGCGATATATTTTCTTCTAATTTTGTTTTTCTTTTTTTTTTTTTTCAATTTCAAAATGCGGGCGATGATTAGTCCTAGAGAATGACGGCTCCATCTCCACTTTGCTTCCTTATTTTGGCCAGGATGTTTTTGACATTGGTGCCGAGTTTCTGAGACTTTATTTTTAAAATATGGAATTGTTCTTTTGTATTCTTACTGTTTTACTATGATTCCAAAGCTTCGACCTTTATTATGATTAAAGCCCTAATTATTTTTTGATTAATTCTGAACTCATCTAAGCATACCGGTTATTGTTGACTAATTCTACGTTCTGAAAGTTTTTGGTCTCATGGATTTTAAGCCTCATTGATGATTATCAATTTCAATTTCTTTGTTCAACTATTGAGGTCGTATATACTTTAATTTGAAAATCTAGAGCCGACTGGTGGTGAAGTTTTCGGTAAATGGAAGGGCTTGACAATGTGAAAGAGAAGGAGATTGTTTGGCCACCAAAGGTGACCATTATGAATACACAGCTAGATAAAGATGATAATGGAAAGGTAATTTCATTCTTTTGTCGCTCTCGTTTCACATAGGTGTGTTTAATTGTTTTTCACTACATACTAATTTCTCTCATGCTTGTTTACCCTATGATGCAATATACGGTGGATTGGAATGGGAGGCGCTCCTTCAATCGTTTACCTGGTACTCCGCTATGAAGGCTCGGCATGCCTATGGTTAGTATTATATTTGTCTGTAGGTTTCGTTACTTCATATTATGCCTCTTTTAGAAGCTTTTATTGATATGTAGGCTCTTGCTACAATATTACAATGGGTAGGAGGCATAAAATTTTGCAGTGCCTTCCATTGACGCAATGGCCGTCACATTTCCTCCCATGCTCTGGTTTATCATTTATTGGCTTGATTTCAAAGTTTGATGTCGATGAACTTGTCGACGTCTCTGAGGGAGGTACACCTAACAAATGCAAAAGTAACTTCATCTTCAGTAACCATCTCTTTTTTGGTTCTTACCACCGCTATCATCGCCGCCACTTATTGACCATGACATGCTATGATGATTGTTTTAAATTCTTAAGTTCGAATCGAGGCATGGAACTAATCGGACTGTTTCTTGTTGGCGTACCGACGGCCTTTCACGGCAACCGGGTTATTTATGCAAACCATGGCGCTTCTCAGTCTTTTGCCTCTTTTTGACGATCACATGTCTGAGCCTAATTGATTTGTCGAATTGCTATGGGAGATTGTTTTCGCTGTTAACGGTGCATATCTGGGAAAATATATGCCACGATTGAGTATAGAAGGGACGCAAAGGATGAGCTGCTTTTACGCTTTTGCCCACCTTTGTGTATTGTGAGAACAGAAACGGTGACCTCTGATTGTTGTTGTTTTCTTCATCATCACTATTGTGGTGGAATTGACACGATATGTGGAGGAATTATAAGAGTGAAAAAGGTTATGGGCTATATTGACCTATTTTACATTCTGGCCTAAAAAACGGGCATTTATAGTGTTAAACGAGGTCTGTATCTTGGCTTGGCGAGCTTGCTTGAAATTTCAATGGTTTGCAGCCATGGAAGCGACTCTAACTTAAATGCCTGGTCTAATATGGATCTGAGCCCTTTTTTTATTTCTGCTTTGCTTTAGTCGGGTCAATTAACGTTACGTCGATTGTCTCCGTTTTATGAGCTTTCATGGTCTTCTGTTCCTTTTGTTGCAACAAGTCTATGGTTGTTTTTACTAGGCTGATTAAAATCAGTTCAACATCTTGTACTTTGTAGAAGTTAATTTTTTAATGTTGGATATAATGTCGATGTATTATGCTTCAGCAATGTCGATGTATTATGCTTCAGCAAAAGGAGAGTGATACTCACTCATTCCAGAGAATAATGCACTCTCCGATAGGTGTTAGTCCGCCTTTTTCACGTTTGTTTATTCATTGACCAACTAGAAAACGTACACCGTATTTATCATTGAAAGTGAGGGCCACACCGGGCAACGCCGGTGCACCCCACTAGTTAAATTAATGATACATTAACAACTTAACAAACAAAATTTAAACTCTCTATGGAAAAATCTAAATGTAGTTAGTTATATTTTGGGACGGGTAGCGGTGTGTGTCTTGTTTTGCGGTTTCGCGGGGTTTCAAAGTTGCTTGTATTCTCCGCTTGACTTATAGGTAGGTAGACGCCGTATCTTTGAAAACTCTTTCAACTTCGATTCTCTCTTGCTCGCTAAGTAAATTAAACCTAAAGTGCATCTTAATTCATTTCACCTATCGGGAAAAAAATATATTAATCTACTTCCTTCTACGGGAAATCAAGGTTAGTTCCTGTTGTTTCTGATTCTCTGTTCATTCAGCTCAATTTTTAGCTATGCATGTTGCGGTTGCTTTATTTTTCTTCATTTCAGCTGTTCTATTTGAATGTAGTAGAGGCAATAGGTTAAGAGAATGATGATTAGAAGTTTCCGTGCTACTTTGTTGCTCGTTTTGTTCCGAATCCGAGGACAACGCGATCGCAACAAATTGGAAAATTCACATTCACAGCTCAGTGATGATCATCAGTTTGATTTTCCTGGAATATCGTAAAAAATTGTAGTATTAATCAATAATTGGCAGTATTTATAGTTTAGTTTTGCTTTTATAACTCTGATACTAAATTACTAATAGAAAAATCAATAATCATTAAAGAGCAGGTTCAGTAATCAGTAGTTAATTTTGCATTTTTATGTTGAATTTTTGAAAGACTATGGACCAAGAGTAGGATGAATTACTGATCAATAAGTCTTGTTAACGGATATTTTTAGCTAGGAAGCAAACTAGAATTTCGTCATCTCTTGATAGTTGGAGATATAGGCCACTGTCCTGTTAAATGATACTGAACTAGAATTTCTTCATCTCATGATAGGTGGTGCTATAGGCCATCATCAGCATGGGTATGCTAGTCTCTGCCTTCATGAGACTGGGGATTGTTTCTTCTGTCTCCGATGAAGGGTCCATAGGCTCCTTAACTTTGTGCGTGGCATTACTCTGCGCATGTATAGTACTTGGACATCTTCTCGAAGGAAATCGGTGGGTCAATGGATCCATTGTAGCTCTTATCATTGTGAGTTTCTTTTCTGTTTTGTTTTCTGCCTGATATGTGTCTCCACTTAAAGAGTAACTTTGCATGATGAAGTGTCTTGCATAGCTAGTATTGATGATACACTCTCTGTAGATGTTAGGGATAATTGATTTGCGATTGACTGCAGGGTTTATCTACAGGAACTGTCATTCTGCTAACTTCAAAGGGGAAGAATTCCCACCTTCTTGAATTTGACGAGAAACTATTCTTTATTTGTCTTCTACCGCCTATTATATTCAATGCTGGGTAAGTTTACATTGCATATACCAGGGCTGCCAAACTGACAAATACACGACAACAGCTTAGAGCCTTAGACCACTCATACGCATCGATTATTTTGTCTCTTATATAAATTCTGATTCATGTTTCATTTTTATGTGTTCTTGGCCCTCATAAGTCGTAGCTCGTCTTGTGCTAAATGGATAAACTGATAAATACACATTCTCAGGGTGTTTTGGGGGATTTCAGGAGAATCCTGCACATCCTGCAGAGATGATGACAATGATTGCATTAAGTTAGCCTTAGAGAAGGATATGCAAATGAATTCAATAACAATGCTGCATTGAATCTTTTTTTGCATATCAACGTACCCCTCACAGGGCCAAACATGTTCGAAAAAGAAGGTGGGTGGGGGGTTAAAAGGTGAACAAAAGACCATGGCCATGGTGTAGTATTTCTGTTTTTCCGTATTTATCTGCATGATCCTACAGTTTGAATAGGTTTATTTGATATCTGTGAAAGCCTATGTAATTGACTACTAGTTTCTAAATGTGTTTTGGACAAAAGACCATGGCCATGCAGATGTTTTGAATTTGTTTTTCATACTTATTTTCACATTGAAACTACCAATATAAATGAAAAATGTTTCTTACAATCTTTTACCAGCTGCTGATGTTTTCAAATGTGCCTTCAATCAGGTTCAAGGTGAAAAAGAAGCGATTTTTCAGGAACTTTTTGACTATCATGTTGTTTGGCGTTCTTGGTACATTGATATCCTTCTGTATCGTATCATTTGGTATGCTCTGGTTTCCGCTGCCCTTCCAATTTTGAAGAATTGTTTTTGTTGTTGCATATTAGATTATTTTAGCATGTCAAGTGTTTGTATGGTATTACCATGTCTGTCATACTCCATGGAAACACTTGGTACTTAAATGTTACATGAACAAAGGTCATTGGTGTCTTGTCCGTATCTTTATCCTGCCGCTGTAGTTTTTGTCAGTTGACAGCACCTTAATGCTTTGAATTCTACCTTTTACCCTGAGTCCTGTTTCTTCTTTGGGGTGATTGATTTTTTTTAACCCCGTGTATATCGTCTCAAAACCTTACTAATATTCGTTATTAAGACTTAATATGATTGACTCATGTCATTAAGTATATCCTAATGATCTATTTGGGCATATTGAAATTCCCTGTTAAATAGATATGCCTTTTGCTTTTATATGGCTTATTGTTGTCGTAGTCATACTTCCAAATATTGGTGCAGGTGCAAAGACGGTATTTGACAGTCTAGCTATTGGGCCCTTTGAGTTGCGGGATTATCTTGGTAATTCAGCTTTTTTTTTCACTATGCATCACTTGTTCCACTTGTTTATCATTGGATGGAATTTAAATTTATAGAATGCGGAGTTTCTTTTCACCGTTCAATCATTCAACACATCTCGGCCACTGAAATAGCATTTAACATATTTCTTTCATCAACTTTCCGCAGCAATTGGAGCTGTCCTATCTGCTACAGATTCTGTTGGCACTTTGCAGGTATTTTACAACAAATTTCTTATAAAAAGAGTGCAGAAACTCTGAATTCTAAATTTGCATGGTCTTATCAGGTGCTTAATCAGGATGATACACCCTTGCTCTACAGTCTAGTCTTCGGTGAAGGTGTTGTAAATGATGCTGCGTCAGTGGTACTTTTCAAAGCGATCCAGAGATTTGATGTCTCTCAGGTTAAATCAACGGTTGCCTGGGAGTTTGTAGCCAATTTTGTATCGTTATTCATCACAAGTACTCTATTGGGGATAGTGGTTAGTCACACTTTTCATTTTTCCAATTACTTCTGGTTTTTACGATAATTAATCTTGCAGGGGTCAGAGCAAATTCAATTTTAATGTCTTAACCTTTAGAAGCAAATAGTGGCTGTCTTGGAATTGTGGAATTGCTGTCTGACTGTAGATAACCTTTATAGAAAAAAGGAAAGCTAAGAAGTTCTTTTAAATCTTTGTTAAAATCACGAGTTCAAGTGTATAAACTGGAAATTTTGTATCAGTGCTTAACAAGTACCTATGAAAGCCCGTAATTATATTCAATACATTGTTGTATGAAATAGTGTGGGGATAAACATCATTTTAATATTGGCGTACTGTTTTCACCCTGACGTAGGGTCATTACTTAGTAGATCCAAATGAAAATCTGTCTCCACTTATGTAAAATGAGCTTCGCATCTGGATACATTCCTGAGCTGTAAATTGAATAACATTTTAGTCTAAGAGCAAATATTTCCAAGGAATGATGTGGGCCCCTTGAGGGAGACATTGGTTGGAACATGAAAAAAAATGATCAGGTTGTTATAGTAACACTTGCATGAGAATGTATGTATAGTAGTTTTTTGTTTCCCCTCATTATTATTTATGGGCACTGAAACAAAATTATAGGATTTATTGACATGGTTCCAACACCAATGCAGATTGGCTTGCTATCTGCATACATCATCAAGAAGCTATATTTTGGCAGGTATGCATTACAGTAATCTTCACATCACATTGGTAATATGTCACCTTATTAATTTGCATATTTACTACATATATTTGTTTGATGATGAACTTATCAAACATTTGTGATGCACTATTCCCTTCTGTTTCATATTTAAATTTTATGTCTAAATCACTGTTGTTTTATGTTTCTGAGTAGGTAAGTTTTCCTATATGTTCTGAAACGTAATACAGCTGTTATTTGAATAATTCATGATTTGAAGTGTACATAATTCTAGGACATACATGTTCATATTTTCAGGCACTCAACTGATCGTGAAGTCGCTCTAATGATTCTCATGGCCTACCTGTCGTATGTGATGTCGGAAGTAAGTTTACGACTGTACATGCAGTATATGAATGGCTGCAAAGGGCTTGTAACTGTTTAATTGACTCAAATCATACATCTACAAGAACTACTTCTAATCTTACTGTAGTTCCTATATATGTTTTACCTTTTTCACTTTTATTCATCTTCTTTGGAAATCCTGGTTGATGGATTTTCATGTAAAGAGTTTTTGTTCATAGTACATTTGGATTCCACATTTCTCATTCCACAGTTCTTTTTATCACTACAAGCTTGAAGTAGACATAATTGGAACAAAGTTGAAGTAGAGTTTGGCAAACATCAAACATATGAAACTTTTCTTGCCTTTACCTATGCAGACCTTCATGAATTATCATGCAGGCCATTTAAGCTGTGATACATGTTCAAGTATTTGAAAATTTGTATATATATTATATTGATAAAGTTCCTTGATCAAATCTTTCAGATGTTCAGCTTAAGTGGGATTCTGACAGTGTTTTTTTGCGGGATCGTGATGTCCCATTATACCTGGCATAATGTCACTCAAAAATCTAAAATAACTACCAAGTGAGTAAATGTCACTAATTTTAATTTGGAACCTTCTTGTATACCTATATTTCTTTCAACTGACATCATTTATTTATTATTTTTAGGCACACTTTTGCCACCTTTTCCTTTCTTGCAGAAAGTTTTATCTTTTTCTATGTTGGAATGGATGCACTAGATGTTGAGAAGTGGAGGTTTGTAAGTGACAGGTAGGTGTAACACAAACCTCAATGGAATATTTCTTGATATTTTCACATCTCCACTCAGATATCAAATTGATTTTTGATTTATTGTCATATTTGTACATTAGGCTTGTTTCACATCTTCTTTTGAGTGTAGCTTGTGATATGTATTTTATCTAATTTGGCTATCTTTTTCAAATGTCTGCAGCCCAGCAAAATCTGTTGGAGTGAGCGCACTGCTGTTTCTTTTTGTTTTTGTTGGCAGAGCTTCCTTTATATTCCTCCTGTCGGTCTTATCGAATTTTGTCAGAAAATCAAAGAATGACAAAATCGGTTTGAAGCAGCAGGTAGATCCTTATATGGAAACTTTGACACCCTAATTTTGCTGATTCCTTGCAAAATCTGAATGAACTACATTGTCGTCCCGCAGGTCACAATATTATGGGCTGGGCTGACCCGAGGTGCTGTATCAATGGCATTAGCTTATGGCCAGGTTAGTTTTCAGCACCTCATTGCTTACTTCGATGCAATTAAACTATCTTGCACATGGTAAATCCCAATATTGTATTTTCTGCAAGTTTTACTAATCAGATGCCATTTTATAGTTGCATGAACGAGATATATCAGCCTACTTTCCACTCTAATGGATGATGCTTTATATGCAGTTTGCAAAGTCTGGTCATACTCAACAACCAGGGAATGCAATTTTGATCACCAGCACCATTACCATTGTCCTCTTTACTACTGTGGTAAAGCATACGATTTTATTTTAATTTTCTTCCTATACGTTAAAAAAAAAAAAAAAAAAAAAAAAGGGTAATCCAGTTTATTGAAACATCCAACACATATGGGGTCCTAAAAAAGGTTGGATCATTTAGATCTACTGTAGGTAGCCTTACCTTAACTTTTTTATTTGAGGCTGTTTCCGCAGCTCGAGATGAAATCAAAACTAAACTGTCTTCCTTCTTGACTGATATGATTGCATTTGCATTTTAGGTTTTTGGGCTGCTGACCAAGCCTCTATTGAAGACTTTTTTGGCTTCATCTGTAAATCAGGATCCTTCTGAACCATCAGTTGATTCACAACTATTGTTAGGTGATGAGCAAGGATCGGAAGCTAACAGGAAACTTAGGCAGTTCCATCATTCATCCAGTTTGCAAATGCTTCTCACTGCTCCAACTTATACGGTTCATTACTATTGGAGAAAATTCGATGATGCCGTGATGCGTCGGGTGTTTGGGGGAAGGGGATTTAGTTCTTATGATATGGACTCAATTGAGCAGGAAAGTGTCTTCTAAGTTGTGTTGCATTTGAAAATGCTTGATACCGATGGTTATAGTAAGATGAGAGTCATTTGTAGGAAGGCGGTGACCCGAGTATGTATTTGATCGGTTGCCATGTTCTTTCTCTCCCTTTGGTGGAAAGGATACCTGTAAATATAAACATTGATGTTTTTTAGACGACAGAAAGAATATAAAGTTCAAATTATTTTTCACCTAATGGTCACTGTGGCCCCATCTGATTCCAGTTGGCAAATGCAGAAGCCTATTTTTCACCATTACAAAAGATCTAATATTCATCTAAAAAATAAAAATAAAAAACAAAACAAAACAAAAGATTTAACTTTTAAAAAGGAAAAAGTTTTTGTTAATAAGAAAAAATTTCCGACTTGCCGGATTCGAACCAGCGACCTAAGGATGGCTATTGCTATTAACAACTACAGTCCTCCGCTCTACCAACTGAGCTAAAGTCGGTTGATGTTAAAAGGTGAGTATTCGGTATAAAAGTACTGTAAACAATCATTTTTTTGTGACTTTTATATGGTAAATGTGTAATTGCTTATGGTGTGAACCTCTCATTATTATAAAATTCATCTAACCCCTCGCCATACAGTGATTTTATGGTGGTCCTGGACCAAGTAATTGTACCACCATGTCATCAATTTGAAAATACATTATTGGTAGTTGATTTTTAAACATAGGGGACCATCAGAAATTCCTTAAATTTTATTGGCTTGGACCACCAAGTAGGATTTGGTCCAGGACCATAGTAAAATTTGTGGATTTCAAAAACTGAATATTTAGAAAAGAAAGGATTTTATAAAGTAAATGTGTAAATGCTATCGGTGTAAACATATCATTATTATTGAATTCATCTAATCCGTAATGATTTTTCTAAAATTGAATGTGTTGATTTCAATGTTCATTTTAGATAGACTACTTTAAGTCTAAACTGAAGCAAGCGAACCAAAATATCATGTTCTGCAAATTCTCCGTGACCAATAAATGCACATAGTACATTCGTGATTCAAACCTTCAAAGTGCTTAAATGATATGACTTCACATCAAATTCCATTAGGGCATTGAATTTATAGTAAAAGAGGAAATTCAGGTAAGACTATTAAATTGCCCATTTATGGCTTGTAACACTTAAATTTTAGGCCGAATCATCACACTCGATGGAAGAGGGTCGTGCGGGTTTAAACAAATAAAAAACCATGAATCAAACCGAGTTGAAAACAGTTGTCACGGGATAGAGTTAAAAGAATTACTTTTAAGTGCAAAAAATGTAAAAGAAATTTCATCAAAAAGATCGATTTCAGTCGAGCATAGACCCAACACAGATCGAAAATACGATGATTCGTATGTGGTGAATCAACAGCCATTCGAAATCCTTCCTCCGAAGTCCTCCCTCACACATAAAATTAAGTTGGTGCATCCCATAGGGTGATTTCCGCTTGTTATCATGTGAGCAACTTCTCATAATTAAGGTGGTTTTTTTTTTCCCTTTCTCTTTTTATCATGTGAGCAACTTCTCACCAATGTCAGAGAAAAATTGGATCACCATTTCAATCCTATTTCCCAACATTTGCACTCTTTTTTCGTGCATTTATTTCTTATTAATCCGGTATTCAAATCGAATGATTCAACATCGAATCATTATGTATAATTTATTGATATCAATATTCTTATTATAACTTAACATAGTCTATCTAATATTAACATCAAATCGGATTCTGACTGAGTTTATAAATTGGAAATTTGATATATCTTCATATAATTTCTATACTATCACTCAACATGTTATTATCATTGATCAAAGATTAATACTCATTGAATGATATGAGTCTCACATTCTTGAATTGTTGTGTAGTAGTGTTACTTTGTAACTATATGGTGTCATAAAATTCATTATTATCTCTCTAAAGGATTTGGATGCAGAGCAAAGTCCCCTGTTATTATCAGACAAAAAATTATGGCGGCGGCGGCATTCAGTTGGTGGAAGAAGAGATATATATCTCTAAGCATGTAGTATATATCCTGTTAAAATTTGCGTATATATACATATATATACATGTCATTCTGTGCTTACTAGTTATGACGCCATAGGAGTACATGTGTGCCGTGTATGAGCTTGACAGACAAGAGGTAGTGACCGCTGCATTTTTCAAACCTTTCCGCTTCTTAATTGTCGTCTCTTCGTATTTTCTGCACCGAATTTGCGAGCTAGAAACACATCATTTAATTTCTCTGTACGTATAGTTCATGTATATCGCTTCGGCCCTGCTTTTTCGACGCTCTCGTCGGAATCTCAATTTCAAACCACCATCAGAGGAATATCAAAGCTCTGTGACTGTACGTATATATTACTTTCCTTTTCCACCATCTTTTTTTCTTCTTAATATATATATATGAAGCTTCTGATTAATTTTGTTAATAAAATTACGTGTTCTTTTTTTTTTATGGAAATTTGAAACATATATAGGAGATGGCGGAGGAAGGCCGGGCGCCGAAACCACCGTCGCACTGGTGGTGGCTCGAAAGAGACGGTAGCATCAACCAAAAACGATCCACTTGGCTCCAATCAGAAATCACTGGTATTCTTCTCTATTCCTCTTGATGCATGTCTTATTTTTACGAAGATGCATTCATTCTCTTTAATAGGTGTATGATGCATGGCAGTGGCAGATCAGTAAGTTTTTTCATTCGGGTCACCGGACTGTAAAATTATATTTTTATGTAAAAATTTGTTTTAATGGGATCACCAAAATCTAAAACTATATTTTTTTACCAACAGAATAACACTTTTTAACACCATTTAATACTAAAAAAAAATTCTCCAGATCTACCCTAATATACATGCCTCCACCACTGAGATTGCATGCTATATTATGATTAGCACATATGCATGCGGGGTATATACAGTTAGGAGCAACTGTCCCTCCTTGATCCGAAATAAATTTTACTAAATATTTTGTTTGTCCCCTTAATTTCTTTATTTGTCTTTTGAAAAATTACATTGTCCCCTTATACAAAATCTTGTATCCGCCCCTATATGCATGTGCAGCAATTCATGTCATGCAAGATATGTAGCAACTAATGAAACTTAAAAAATTGAGATCAAATTAATGTTGATGAAGTTGAGTAAAAACATTTTGTTCTCATAACAATATTGAGCGCATTGGGTCTCTCACTCTAAAATTTGTGTTGATATATATATGCAGAGCTTAATGAGAAGACAAAGGCAATGCTTGAACTGATAGAGGCAGATGCAGACTCCTTTTCTCAACGAGCAGAGCTTTATTTCGAGAAGAGGCTAGAACTCATCTCCTTGGTTGAAGATTTATACCGTAGCCATCGCACCTTAGCTGTCCGATTCGATCACTTGAAGTCACACTCTTTGCTATCTCCAGATATATCTGATCATGACTCTAATGAGGAATATTACCCTCAACATGTACAACCAATACAAGAATCGAACTTCAACAACAAAAGCCAATTGCAGTATTCTCAGGAATATACTAAATCAGACAGCAAAGAAGGCAATGAATTGTTGAAGTTGAAGGAGGAAATGGAGAAGTTGAGAAAAGAGACAGAGACCCAGAAAGAGCAAATGATATACGAAGACAAAGAGAACAGAGAGGTGATCAGACAGCTTAGCTTGGCAAATCAATTACACAGAGAAGAAGAAGAGGAAGAAAATGACGTATTGATGAAGTTGAGGGAGGAAATGGAGAAATTGAGGGAAGAGAACGAGACCCAGAAGGAGGAGTTGATGTATAAAGACAAACAGAACAGAGAGGCGATCAGAGAGCTGAAATTGGCAATTCAATTGTTCAAAGAGAAAGAAGAAAATGAAAAGGATGTATTGATGAAGTTAAGGGAGGAAATCGAGAAATTGAGAGAAGAGAACGAGTCCCAGAAAGAACAAATGATGTATAAAGACGAGGCAAATCAAACCCTCAAAGAAGAAGAAAATGATGAATTGTTGAAATTGAGGATGGAAATGGAGAATTTGAGGGAAGAGAATGAAACCCAGAAAGAACAAATAATGTACAAAGAAAAAGAGAACAATGAGGCGATCAGAGAGCTGAATTTGGCGATTCAATTGTTCAAACAGGAAGAAGAAAAAGAGAATGGCGAAATGATGAAACTGAGGGAAGAAACTGAGGGACTTAAGGAAGAAAACGAGATTCAGAAGGAAAAGCTAATGCAAAAAGACGAAGAGAAAATGGAGGTGATAAGACAACTAAGTATGGCAATGGATTTGTTGAGGGAAGAAAAGGTAGCTGCCATTAGAGGCTCTTCTTCAAGAACTAATAAGAACCGATGTGGAGTTGACATGCACAGACAAGAGAGGTTATGCAGCAGACTGTTTGGTTGATCAGTAATGGTCGTGCCTCTATCGTTACTCTTGAACATAAATCAATAACGAAAGAAAGAACGAGGCTTTCTGTGTTGTTTTGTCATTTTCGGTGTTATTTTCCTATATTTTGGTTGGCTTGTTTTGTATGGATTGTTATGTGTTTTTATATTTTGCTTTTGAGTTTGGGGGGGGTGTTTGGAGTGGGTGATTTTATTTAGGATGGTGATGGGGCACCGAGCTACTCCCCCGAAAAAAACACCGAAATCAATTTTGTCCACACTTTAATCCTAAAAACAAAAACAAAAATTAAAATACTTAAAACATGGACCATATAGTATTTTCATTTTCGGGGGATGAGGGGTGAGGCATTTCAGTGTCTTTATCATTTTCCTTTTATTTACACTTTTACGAATTAGATGCACATTAATGATATTGGTGGAAAACAGAAACCTCAATAGGAATCCGAATCTTGTAGCACTCGTAGGCCAGAGAGTCTTCTAAGTTTCTACTAGTGTTTTGGAGTCTTAAATACTTGTTAAAAGACTTACAACCGGCGATACTTTCTAGAAAAGTTATGATGTTAGTGTCGGAAAATGGTTAAGTTTTGTAGAAGTTTCTTGAAATGTAAATATGAGTGTACATGACGTTGAACAACACAGGTTTATATAGGTTTCAAACCATCATCATGCAATAGTTGCATAAATAATGTCATTGTGAGATTGTGTAGAGGATGAACTTTATAGCCTCAACCAACCGAGAAAAGTTATTGTGCACCGGTTATTGTGGAGTTATACCAAGTAGATGGATGTGATACATTCACATCACACCTACATATCTCTATTGTGTGAAAGTGCATGAGTTGGATACATTCCATCCCTCCACTTGGTATAACATTCTAATAACTGATCCACCATAATTTTTCTCCAACCAAGGCATGAATGGAGCCATGCTCCATAACTATTGCACATGAATAGTCACCGAGTGAAGTCAGGGTAAACATGATCCGTTTTTTTAATTATATGACCGAACCGTATTTGAGGAGAAAAATACATTGTACTAACCTAAGTCCGCAAAACACGTGGAGGTAACATAATCCGGAGGACGACCCCCACATGCAATAACATGATGAGAATTTAAATCATGCCTAGCTGGAATATGCGTCGGAACATTCCCTAAGCACTTAATGAATAAAAACTTAATTCATAGAAAAATTTCAAACCTAAAAAGACTTAATGAATAAAAACTTAAATGATAGAAAAATTTCAAACCTAAAAAGACAATCTTAAGCTATACATCCCAAAGCCGAAAGATCCTCCGTAGCACAAGAGAGCCCCTGCACACAAGGAAGACATCACTCTCCACCATAGTTTTTCTCTTAAATTAAGAAGAAAATCCAAGCTCTCCGCTTCCGTTACAGCCAAGTACATTGCCTTGAGTTCCAAAAATTCCACCTCAATTCCTGGATCACAATGATAAGAAAACGAGGCCAATATCGTCCTATTATGATCTCGTAAAATAATACCGATCGACTCTAGAGGAATAGTCTATCACTGAAGCATCCACATTGCATGCATTTTATAACACCTGGTGGCGGCACCTCCCATTTAACTGTATGCTCATTCCTATCCACTTTCGACCGAGAGCCCTTGACAAACGCAATATACTCTAAGAGATGAAAGTGCAAACCTTCGAAACACTAACAGCCTACCCCTCGAATACCGCAATGTATCAAGATCTTCCAAATACCCCCACATAAGTCACACAATTACCATAAAACAACATTAATTAACTTGTGGTAATATTAATCCTAAAAAATATTGTCGTTGCTTTGTGTGTTTTTTGCATGTCAAAATTCTATAAGCTGATACACGTACAAAACAAAATCAACACAAGGGTTTCAATCAATTCCATATTCTGTAGCGCTGTTTAGCGCGATGCTCTACTGAAGAAACATGCCTTGCTTCTTATTACCATCAACCCTACTTGCTGCATAATTGAGATCATTTATCACCATCATTTATCTTGCAATTTCACCGCCTATGAAATCAAAGAGGCCAAGGTTCCTTACCTTCGTAGTTTGGTCTTAATTTTGCCTTTTTTACATATATATATTATAGGCCTAAATGACTATCTAGCTAGGTCTTTCATACATCATATATATTTGTGAGATTCTTTCATGTATCGTGTACTTTCATACACCAAACCGAACCATCTCTAACATATATACATATATCAAAATATACATCACCTACATATAAATTATCACACAATCACGTACACACGTATATATCTATATATATGTATGTGCGTGTGGGCACGGGCGGGTGGGCATGGGGGCGTGCAGGCGCCGTGCAGCATGCATGCGTGTGTGTGTGTGTTTTAATGCGGATATAAATACACACATGCCGCATAACTGAGATCATTTATCTTGCAATTTTCATCGCCTATGCAACCAAAGGCTCCTTACCTTCAGTCTCAATATTGCCTCTTTTAAATAGATATTATAAATCAATCTATAAATGACTATGTCTTTCATACGCCATAATTCTTTCATTTTTCAGACCTCATATAGGCGAGATTCTTTATGTATTGTGTACTTTGGTTGTGTACTAATGGAAACCAATCATATGTGCAGGACGGAGGTATGTATATATATTTAGGGGGGCGCCTAAGCCCACCTGGACAAAAAATATTACACTACAAAATTTGTGTATTCTAGTTTGATCCATAAAATATTCCTAATCCAACCCACCCGACGAACTGGATATAGTCCATTAGCCCACCTCAAGTTCAAATCCTAGCTCCGTCCTTGGGTGTGGGCTACACGGCTAGTGGTGATATTCAACTTGGATGCATTCGGCTTAGTCATTAGTTTCACATGTGTATCTCTGGAGGGGCATACTCGAACCACGATTGTTGGCTAGATTTGTCATGTATTTGAAGCTCTGCTTGCCATTATATATGGTACATTACTTAACCCTCATCAAACTCTTACTAGCATGATATCAATACGTATCTGTCATAATTTGTTTTATCATAGACAATTCAAGAATATTGTGAACTTATGGATGCATGTATGAATTGCATCTAGAGAAAAGTAGCTAAAACGATTATTCCCGTCTAATAGAATCAAAATGATGATAGAAACACGTACTCGTCTAGTAATGGACATAAAACATATAATCGTTTTAATTCTATCATCTTGTGACACAACATATATTTTCATCTTTGGTTATAATTTAATTTACGCATGTAGAATCACTCACGAGGTTGTGGATATATGTACCATTGATATGCTTTTATTCGGTTATTCCTTTAAGTAACTTTTGGAACGCACTACTTACAGTTGAAATTTGTATAAAAGCCATGAACCGGAGAACTCAAAAAAATAAAAAGGGGAAAGAAAGAACTAAGAGCGATTTTCATAAATTGGTTTGTAAATTTTACAATTGATGATTACAACATGAAATTCAGTTTATGTATATGATTCCTAGCTGATCAACAATGTTTATAATCGGTTGTAAATGCATCAATTGCTTATAACTAACTTCAACGACCTTTTTGAAAGGTTCTTTCAACACATTTTATGAGTTGTTTTTTCTAATATTACAATTGAAAGAAAGAATACAATAACTATTTACAACCACCACAATACTGGACTAACACGCCGAGTAATGATACAACTGTTTTTTTGCATCACAACAAGTAACAATACTTTTATCTTCTTCGTTCGTCAATATGTGTAGGTATGATTACTTAATGAAAAAAAAAAAAAAAAAAAAAAAACAACAACAACAACAAATAAAGGAGAGAAGTTTTTTAAATTTTTTTCTTAAGGGGAAGAGTAGTTAAAAATTCACGAAAGAGGAAATGAAGACCGCAAACGCATGAATGTTGCTAACCGGTTGAACCCTACCCACGCCTCCTATCGGTTGAGCCTGTCGATAAAGCCATACCTGCCGGATCTAGTACATCATTCACCCGAAGCAATCCAACGTCTATCTGCTTGACGGATCTTCCGCGTTGGTGCCAAGCACCTACTTTGGAGGTTAAGGTGCGTATTTTGTTCTGCTATGTCACTTTCAGTTTTTTTTTTTTTTTTTTTACTGTTATGTTCACCCATTAATTTATGTTATGAGTCAATTGAAGTTTGTTCAATACAGCGCAACACTTGGGGTTTCCTTTGTGGAGATAGGAATAATTGAAGTTTCTGTGCATTTGTGGCCGTTACTTATTGATTCTTAGCAATTCTTGTTAGTCGTAGACTCATAGGCCATTCTCCCAGTTATGATTTATGACCTTTTTACTGAAGGTATGTAGATTTGATCTAAACAGATGTGATCATTTGCTCAGACAATTGACAACTAGTTCCCTTTTATCGATTTGATCATATTCTTAACCTTTTATATACGTCGCGGCATTTTTGCTCATTCATCTGAATGGTGGTTATCAGCAAGTGATCATAATGTGCCAGCTTAACGGTTGGTTGTATGAGAGGAAATCATTTATCTGTTGTTTTATAGCCTGCTCTCTATCTTCTTAGTAAGACTGCTTTTTTATTGTTGAATTCCCATGGTAGAGACCTGTTTTGTATCAGCTTTGGATATTAGGGGCTGTTGGTTGTTTAAGTGGTTTGGTTTTCTTCTCTTGGTATCTTAAATGGTCTGTCTGAAATACTTAAAGTTGTAAAATTTCTCTGGTTTTTTTTTGTTTTTTTTTTTATTCTGCCTTAACCTTTCTACGCTTCCCTAACTTGCCCTCTTATGGTATTTAATCATACTACTTGGCAAGTAGGTCATCAATGACACGAAAAGGCAAGAAGAAAAGGCGTGGTCAAGTTACAAATCCGTCTGTGGAAGTGAAACCTGATAAAAAGGCTCTAGAGTCTGAAAATGCCAACCTGAAGCCAATGCCTGATCCCTCCAAGAAACCATCTTTGCAGTTGAAAGATGTTGAAGCTGCTTCAGGAGAGAACTCAAAAGCCTCGAAAAAAAGGAAGAGGAATAAAAAAGGGGTGCAAGAAAGTGTTAGTAAAAAACAGATTACTGAACACCAGGTTTCGCATCGTTCTAATGAAGACAAGAAAATCCGTAGCAACACTAATGAGAGTATCCAGAGGAACCAAAATGCTGGCAGAAATATTGGAGGAATGATATTCATGTGTAATTCTAGAACCAAGCCCGATTGTTTCCGGTTTAGTGTTATGGGTGTCACAATGAGTAAGCATGCACTTGTAATGGGAATCAAACCAGGTCTAAAGTTATTTCTGTTTGATATTGATATGAAGCTGATGTATGGCATTTACGAGGCATCTTCTGCTGGTGGAATGCATCTTGAACCTAACGCCTTTGGTGGAGGCTTCCCCGTTCAGGTTTATTTTCTTGATTTTAATGCCTTTTATTACGGTATCTTCTTAAATCATTTGCTTTTCTGAACGACCAAGCATTTCCATGTTTATAGGTACGCTTCAAAATTCATGAGGACTGCCTTCCTGTACATGAGAGTGTGTTTAAGAATGCCATCAAAGAGAATTATAACGAGAGGACCCTTAAATTTGACACAGATTTGACGAATGAGCAAGTGAGGAATCTTTTATCTTACTTATGCCTACTGCCATTTTTGTACCTCCAGATTTTTGTTTTAGCAAATTGTTACGGCATAGCCCTGTACGGTTCTTCTAAAATTATTTATTGCATTCTAGGTAAAGAGGCTGACACGCTTATTTCGTCCTGCTCCATGGTTACATCAAGGATCAGTTGCAGCACCACGAGAAGAATCTCACAGGGAACAAATCCATAGAAAACAAGATAATAGCAAGCCACAAAAGAGTACTATGCCGTCTGATTGTTATGACCGTTATGCCCCTCCTGCTCAGGCACATTCTACGCGCGCACCTTATCTCACATCAGAAGAGAATTACAGGGGTCAAGGTCTTCAATCAGAGCAGCGTTTCTTGCCTCCTCCTACTGCTCCTTCTGTTGCTTCAGCTGGTTATGTGATTGAAAGGTACATACCTTATTACGAAAATAATCATCCCCCAAACAGTTTGAGTACTGCTGCTGGTAATGTAGGTTTATTTCATGAAGAATCAAGTCACCATGACCGTCTTTACCCCAGTGAAAAACAATACCGTGCCTATGACCTGAATGATTCTCAAAGATCTCATAGTAGAATAACTCCTGTCTCAGAAAACAATCCTTATGACACAAGCACTAGTTCATTGGTGAATCGTTATCTTACTCTGCCAAGGACACTCCCCATTGCTTCAGATTCTTATAATCCACCACCTGCTAGTTATCATCCTGTAACTTATCAAAATAATCCGTCCTTTATACCTGTAACTTATCAAAATAATCCGTCCCTTATACCTGAAACTTATCAAAATATACCGTCCTATATACCCGGAACAAGAGATCACATTGTTTCAAGAGGTGTTGAAGGAGGAATTGGGCATTCTTCTTATGCACCACGTCTTATAAGTGGGGGCAATCAGCAATACCACCGTCTTGGTGATGAACCTAATCTCAACTCTACTTCAGTTTCATCTCGTTATTCCTTTGACGGGCCTTCTGTTTTGCGGCGTTGATCAATGGGGATTACAAGGTCGGTGACATAGCTTTGGATGAAAATTGTATGAAATGGTCTTATACTGAAAGTTATGACGGGAATATCATTAGTGAACTTGAAAAATATGGCTGAAAAGTTAAGCTCTGTATTGCAGCATATACTTGCAGCAGCACATGTGAGTAGATAAAATGGAAATACAGCAGCAACTATAGGTTAAATGCATCAAGAAATTCCTTCCCTTTTTTCATTTATGATTGTGCTTTGTATTGCTGTGATGTTTTCTTTTCTTTTATACATCTAAAATGACTTGAGAATGCCTAGGGAGGTCACCGGTTCGATTCTCTACAGGCGTCGTGTTGAAAAAAGCTCTTGGCTGAGCTTTATCCTCGATTAAAGTCGGATTCTTCTGAGTAGACGACCAGTGAACTCCGGATTAGTCGGAACAGTGGGTTTAGGATACTAGAGAGCTTTAAGTAAAAAAAAAAAAAAAAAAAAAAAAAAGAAAAAGGACCAAGTGATAGTGACACTAAGATATTAACTTCAATTTTAATTTCAACAAAAAAAAATGATGTTAATTTTTGTGTTATTTTAGAGAACAAAGATGGATTTTTTTTAAATTTTTTTTTTTGGAAAGGTAATTTCATGTTTTTATATCAGAGGGATAAACTTTTATTAATCAGGCAAAAAGAGGTACAATAAAACAAATAGAAAGGAAAACCTACTGCCTCGTGACATGCTTGGGAAAGAAGAAAATTACCTCGAGTGGGTCTTTTAAGTAACCGAATCTTGTTCCCTGAAAGATGAATGGAAGAGGGTTGAAGAAGTCGTAATTGATGTACTTGAAACCCGTGCTTACCGAGTACTTACCAGCCGTGGTATAAAGCCATATGAAGGGCTCACACCTATCTTGATAACCAAACTACCAGCACAAATGCTCCGCCAAACAGTGGACAAGCAAGATTTAGGGTCTGAGTTACATGATCACAATACAAAGATCTTCAAGACAACCCCGCCCACAAGGAATTGATGTCCGTTATCACAGCCCAACAAATTAAGTTTAGCTAGAAAAGCAATGTTCATGAGTCTAATCGTCTTAAACCCTGACCACCAACCTCTCTAGCTAGGAATATATATATATATATATATATTTTGGACCAAGCAACCGAATGCATTCGGCATTGATTACCTTCCTCACTCCAGAAAAAATCTCTACAAATTTCCTTCTAATTTGTCAGTCACGCCATTGGAAAGCTTCATGTTTTGCTTGACATAGTATATATAGTAAGGTAATTAAAGTAGATATATCATATTTAATCAAGATAGCTCTCCCACTGTCCCATATTGTAAGTGATTTTCATTACCCAGAAGTTATACTTTCAAATTTGGTGTTAGAGTTAGACGCAAAATGTGCCAGACTTTGTACAACACTCAGATAGTTTCAGTTACATTCCATATATCTTTTACAATCACCACCCCTTCAAACAGTGGATCGTCTTTATTAAGCGAGCTTTTGTATCACTGTGTGTGTGTTATTGGATGTCCACTACTACTTGCCAAAATCATAACTATTTCACGGGGACCTGAGCTTTCACCCATCATGATAAATAGGGTTATAATCGAATCAAGCATCAGTATTATCGAGTCTAACATACATCATGATTCAATCCCGATCACGAACATTTTTCAAGGTCTCATAAAATGCAATCCCTATTTGCTATGTGGGTAACTTCAATAATAGAGATCCATTACCTAGCGAAATAGCTACAAATTCATAGCTTTAATCCAAACATTGTCAAGTAGATACAGGTTTTTCTAAACACACATGATATTGGCAGAGCAGGAAAAAAAAAGCAGAAAAATTGGAGATGCAGGGGATCGAACCCCGTGCCTCTCGCATGCAAAGCGAGCGCTCTACCATTTGAGCTACATCCCCTTTTCTTCATATGACAGTCTTTTAGTTATAAGAAAATTATAATAATGTAAACGTAACTTTTATATATAAGGCACCAGATGAAGGCTAGCAACAAGTTTCTTTTATTATTTTTTTCCTTTCAAAATAAATGAACAGAAAGTTTGTTCCTATTTGAAAACCATATAACTTCTATTTAGTCTTTATATCATAACCAGTATTTTCTTCTCAAACAAGTGAAAATGATTTATGAAACCATTAATTGGCATGTGAAATTCCATTCCGAAAACCGAACTCTTAACCGAAAACAAGTGTCCGACACGTGATTAGTAAGATGTTGCTTACAAAGCACACTTACCATCATACTGTCCTTATAGAAATATACTACTGTGTGAAAAGAGCAATACCCAATGATCATTCCTAAAGAACAATGTGCTACATGGGACAACACCATTTATTAAATAAAGACGTAAAGAAATGAATAACTATACATGCATCTACGACTCCAACTTCACCTTACTCCTTACTCTTGATCTTTAGTAAACTCCACAAATTTAATCTTCCACCTGAAAATCTTCTTAAAGTGAAAATGGATGAAGGGTTTAAGCATTTGAGATGCCTAGTAAGAAAAAGAAACATCAAATAGAGAGTTATTTACTACTAATTGGGAAACAAAAGACATGTAATCAGATTTAATATGAAGACATGGGAAAGCTTTATAGCATTGTGACGCCCATGTCCCGGATACCGAGTCTTTATCCGGAAAAGAATGTCGGCACGCATATAATTAAAATTAATCTAATTATATACGTAAGCCTTATGTAAGCATACATCAGAGACAAGGCGGAAGGCAAAACGACAGACTCGGGTAACTAAAACGACTAATAAGTGATCGAAAGTAACACATGCTGCATCTATAACATCATCAGAAGACTTTACTATAACCGTCAAATACAATAAATCCACTACAGTTGATAACCAAAAACTCGACTCGTCAATTTCTAGCATTACAAGGATAAAAGAATCTATACCATATTACAAAGCAATAAAGAAAAGTAAACTCCGTCTGCATCATCTCCGGGTCACTCCTCAGTGGTCTCGAAAACAATCTACAAATACACCACCTTCTCGGGGTGGGGACAATAAAGAAAATGGGGTAAGTACATACGTATTTAGTAAGGGGTAGAAGAAACGGTTAGACACAACATAGCATATCATACATAACAAGATAAGTTCTACAATCTCTACCACATAGGTTGCATTGAGATACACTCCCCTCTGCTAGATCTGTTTGCACCATCACGAGCAATTATCTATGTTACATTGTAATTCAAGGACACTATATATGCCCGAATGATGGGTATGCACCGGGACATATTCAGCACCTCATATGGTACGGATGGTTCCGTGTGGAACATTTCCCAAAACCCGAATATTGTCCGTTACGTATGAGAAATGATTCCATGCTGCGAATCATAAATGTGTCTCACCAAGAATTACAACGTTTTAGCTTTTAGACTCATCACATATGTTTATTACGTAGTTAATCTAACCACCTAAGTTCATTCCTCTTAAAAAGGCTTCCAAAGACGTATCTAAATGCAGACAATCAAGATTAACTACCTAAAGACGTTGTAAAAGACATCAATGACTACTAAACCAATGACCCATGAGAAGTCTAAGTCTAAACAACCGCTTTTCTCTGGCTACTACATTCTCCCCGCAGAGAGTCTCGGCCATGGCGATTGATGCTTTAAGCGCACTGATGAAGTCGGAAGTTAGACTTTACCACATTCCAATTAATGTCTCAAAAGACATGCATACCATATTTTATCGTGTACTACACATAGAAGCATAAAATTGATATAATACATTTTTACCGTAATATATATCACCCTTTTACTATAACCATTAAACACATATATATTACCTCGTTGTGCATAATATCCATTAACTCAACTGTATCAAATAAATACATATATAATTTCCCTGTAAATAGAATATATATATATACACATGACGCTACGGCTCATGTTTCCTGGGATACATACACTACAAGAAAAATGACTTTCAGTGACAAAAACTTAATGATAGGAGGCAAATCCCGTCATTAAGGGGTAGTTATAATGACGGGACCTAAATTATTTTTCTTGTTGAACACCAAATATGAATTCCCGTCATTAATGACCTTATATCCCATCATTAGTAGTCCGATAAAAAGAGTCCTCTCATTATTCATAAAATTTTATGTTCAAAAACCAAAAAAATTTTTGTACACTTTTTTTAAGGAATAATTTTTTTTTGAGGGAAAGTAATATAAAACTTATAATGCAAAACCCACCCCTTCCAAATAAAAAAAAAACCAACATCAAATTCGACCAGTCGTATTTTTCAGATCATTCCCAATTCCCAACTCTAGGGTATTCCAAAATCACCCAAATCGACTACCTAGCACCTCCACCCAAATCGAGTAATAAAATTTCGTTAAACACCATGGTTGTTCGTTCTCCCCCAGCTGTTAGGACCGAGTGTTTGTCTAGTGATAAGCGCCTTATCCCTTATGGAGGAATTATTGAGCTATACCGGTTCCTTAAATGACGAAGAAGATGACGATTTATCATACTCCGGTTAAATCGCTTACTACGTGGATGAGACTGGCTCTATCTCTGCAACGGAAGCTTCTCTTGGTCGAAAATCGACTTCGCTGGAGGTCTCTTGCACCCTAGGTGATTATGACACTACACTAGCAGCCATAGCTGATTTGGTGGCTCCTATTTTTCATACGAAAGAGGATATTGCAGCACCTACTTCTGGCAAGGGGAAGGAGGCAGAGTTTCCACCTAGGATGCTTCAGGTGGTGCGTGAGGACGACACACCTTTAGTAAGAAACTACCAGCACCACAGGTAACCATTTTTCTTGTCTATTCCAATTTTGAGAAAGGTATATCTTTTCCACCCCTAAAACCAACGGGAGTTGAAGTGGCATATGACACAATTGAAAAGTCTACTGAAACTAATGGAATGAAAGTCAACTGGGCAAAATATTCTTTGATGACAGAGTGATAATTCATGACACTAATGTATGTAGGTGCACTCCCAAATTTCAGCCTATAAACTTAGATGTGAGATGTTGATAAGGATCCTTATGTGTGCCTCATTGGGTACTTTGTGGTTAGATTTCCAGTTAAAAAGGCTTTCGAAAACTTAAGAGCAAGATGGGATGTTTACCATAAAGTAATGTACCACCCTCCGGTTGGATAATCTTCAATTTAATTCTTTAGTGAAGAAGACCTTTCCAACCTCTACAATGGAGGTCCTTACTTTGTTTATGGTAACTCTCTGCTTATGAGAAGGATTCCCAAAGTGTTTAAATTACATCAAAAATATATCAGTATTATGCCAAATGGGTTTAAAGTGCAAGAGAATGGTATGATATGCACAGCTGTATAAGCTGTAATTATTTCAGATCTTACACCATTTGCATCTCGTATGAGTTGATTCCACTCATCTAGAAAGATTCATGGAAAAATTACCTTCCCCATAATCATAGAAGTTGTGGAAATCTTATACTACATGATTTTATGTTCTTATATATTTGTTTGTGTTTATTATGTTGGCCGGGACCCTTTTTATGTGTCTATGTGTCCTACGTTTATCAAACTCTTAGTCATTAACAATCATATATTCATTAGCTCAAATTTTTCTGGTGATATGATGATATATCAGTTATTATTGTCTCGCTGATGAGATGGAAAACTCATCTATTTTAAATGTCTGTTGGTAATTTTCCTGTGAGGTATTTTAAATCCCATTAATCGTGTATTGTATGTTCACCGGATTCCTTTCGAGATAGACTTTCTCATCGGAGTTTCTCTTATAACCCTGCAAATTTGCCTAAAATCGTTGGGAATTATATTTACTCATTCGGAAATTACCTTCTTTGGAATGACTAGTAAGGAATTTTAATTTCGTAGACAATCCTACGCAGGGACTATACTTGATCCAGATCATACTTTAAACAACTTGGCTGACATTGTAGGACAGCTACTACCATTGATTCTTCCTAGGTATGGAAATTGTTCTGCTATGTGATACATTTACTTATAGAACAATCTTTACCATATAATGTAGTTGACAAAGGGTCAATTGCTACTTTTTTGGTTGATTATGAGAAGAGCTATGTGCATGCTCCTGCAATTAAAAGCAATGTGAAGAAAATGGAGGGCAAGGATAAGCAAAGGTAATCAATTCCCTTATACTTCTTCCACATGTGTGGCCAGTATTTGTTTGTGAAATTTTTGACTAGATTAGATCCTATGTTGGCTCATTTTCTTTAGAGTACAGTCCCTTTTGTAATAACTTTGTAATTCGGAGACTATTACTTGTTATTGTCTTTCTCTCCTTAATTTTATGCTTTATTTATGTACATTTCTATAAATGTGCATGTGTAATTGATTAACTGGGTGGGCATATGCACTTAATTGTTTGGCAAAAGTATTATTTATAAGTTAATGAAGGCAGTTCTTTAGAATGTGTTATTTCAACTCATTAATGTCTCAATTCATGCCATATATTATATGTAGTATAAATTATCAGGATAGGTTTTGTTGGGATATATTGTTGCAGTATTCATGCATTTATAATGACTTTATGGTTAATAGTATCTTTATTACTCCACAAAAGCCGATTATTTACATGTGCTATTTGTCACTTTGATGGTTCTTGAATATCCAGGGTTCACAGGCCTTAACATCGTTTGCAACTTGATTTCTCTGTCTGAGTTTCCATTTTGTACTAATAATTGAATCTAGCTAGAATCTACTTGCAGGTTTAAAACTGAAACTTGAATAATCTGATTTGTCTTATAATCGGTTGTTTCGAGATGTTGAACAAATGTTTAAGCCTACACTATTGTTTTCCTAATTCATTAGTGTACTTGTTCTACTCTCCTTAGCAGAATGTACGTCCCAGATGAAGAAGATGAAGAACTTGTTGACGCTCTCAAAGAAAGTTATAGAATCTCATCCACGATACGTTAATGGAAGTATATTACCACCTCATCCCATCTACCATCCATCTGAGTACAGGTAATGAGTCAAGGAACATGCATTAACGAGTCAAGGAACATGCATTAATTAGTTTTTTTTGTCCTTCCTTATTCCTAGTAATCCTCAAAATATTGTTGTGATAAGACAATAAAAAAACAGGGCAAAAAAAACTGTATAATTCAGTCAAAGTAGAAAGGTTTATTAATTTAAGTATTATAATAATAGAGTTTATCAAATGATTTTAGTTATTACACAAAGGTTGTTTTTGTTCATGTCTAATCCTTCCTGGAAAATCTTCTAGGTAATAAGTGTCCCTTATGCTATGTGTGAGTCTTCAATATGTGCTTTTAATGTGCCAAAATGTAGTATGTTTTACCTCTGTTTTATGACTCTGTCTTGTGCTCTTTTTGAGTTTTTATCAGGTGCATGTATGGTTTATTAAGTAGCAGTTTGCATGTGCTTTGGTCTTGCATCTTTCGGGTCTTATTAGGTCTCTGAGTTAGCCCTGCCTTAGTGTACATTTTTGTTTAGTCACGTTTGAGTCATGTCTGCATGAGTGTCTGTCCATCTGCTTTTGGTCCAGCTATAGTTTTTAGTGTCTGTCTGCATTACGTTCATGTTTTGAGTCTTAGTTCATATGAGTGTGAGTCATTATTTGTGCATCAATGTATGTTTTGCATCTAGTTTTTGGTTCAGGTCTTCAAGTTTAGTTCATGTATGTATTTAAGTCTATAAAGTTTCTAGTCTCAGGATACTTAAGGTTGTGATTTCCAAGTCCTATTGCGGTCTGCATTCTGTTGAGTCAGTCTTGCATCCATCCTCGTCCAGTTTTGATCAATAGAGTCAGTTGCATTAGGTCTTGTTGGCTCAAGTCTATTTTAGCCTGAGTCGTAGCTCTTTGTTTCAGTCCTTGTTTTGTGAATCTTGTCTTTGTGGTCATGCATATGCTTTTAGTTCTTGTTCAGGTTCTGTTGTTGAAGTCTGACCATGTCCAGATTCTTGCTCTAATACGTCCCGAGTCTATCCATGGCATGTCCGGACTTGTGCAGGACATGTCTAGACAGGCCCGGACTTGTCCAAGACATGTCCCGTTTGGTGTCCAAGGATGTCCCATGACCTTCTATGCATGCTGTGTGAATGAAATATGAAATATGATGAAATGTGGATCTGAGATGTGTATGAGCAATGACATGATTGATTTTTAATGATTGTAGCAAAGTAAAACATTTCCTACATAGTGTCATATTCTTACCTCATTGTTTTCCTACATATCTGAATCTAAAACAAATAAATATTGTACACTTGATGACCTAGTTATAGAAAAATATATTTAGTTTACTTAGGTTGTGGTCAAATAAACATTTCTACATTTTCTCCAATCTGCTTTAAGTTTTGTGCGTTCTCTCAGTTTCACACTAGCTAGATTACTTTGTAATCATTAAGTTTTTATGTTTTTTTCCCCCAAAAGTTTGTTTACCTTCTTTTTGTGTTATAGAAGTGGCAGTCCTCGTAGATGAGCTCATTGCCTATACCATTTGATTTGGTTACTACATGAAAAACTTGGTTTATGTCGGTTTCAATCTTTTTTCTCATGTACTTCACATTTTTCCTTTATATAGAACCTTGCGTTATTTGTCGTCATAAAATATCTAATGTGACTTCATCTCT
Source organism: Gentiana macrophylla (assembly GCA_026214975.1). Taxonomy (NCBI): domain Eukaryota; kingdom Viridiplantae; phylum Streptophyta; class Magnoliopsida; order Gentianales; family Gentianaceae; genus Gentiana; species Gentiana macrophylla. The sequence continues at coordinate 102,572,174 of CM047811.1, forward strand.
AAGGAGGAGATGTAACGAGAACTACCTTGTATGGTGTTGTGCTACAATTTATTTTGGATAAAATTTTTCTACTTGCCTTCAGAGAAAGAAAAAAATATGCTAAGACTGAGATTTGTTATCGTTATTTTTGTTGTGTTTTCAGTAGTTTGAATGTGATTCTCATAAGAATTTCCTTTTGGTTTGACTTGGGATTTCTATCTCATACTGTAAGTATCAAATTAAGATATAAAATATTTGAAAGAATAGCGCATAGGTTTTTTTTACCACAAACTGTATATATGAATTATGTATTGTTTTGTGTTATTTGCCTTTTGTTTCTCATTGATATTCAAGTATCATGTATTTTTGGTTGTTAGTTTTCTCAATTAAATACAGAATTTACTAACTTCTTGTTGTAAATCGTTGGGTGTGTGGTAGCATTTGAACTTGAAGAACTGGTATTTGCAATATTTCTCCACTGCCATATGCTATTTTCTTACAATTCCTAATTTAAATGTAGAATTTTGAAAAGTTTTGGAGGATGTTTGAAGAGATAAAAATGATGATACTTTGGTACAAAATGTTAGTGACTTTGGTCTAAGCATGTAACCTCTATAATTTAGACTATTTTCATTGAGAGTTTGTGGTTTAATTCATTTCTTTTCTTGTAGGCCGTTGCAAGCCAAATTGGATCACTGACGGTGCATGATATACCGGAGTAACAATCGAGTGATATACACTTGTGGTGGTCAGATATTTATACTTCCTTGCTTACGATTCGCTTGTGTTGACTATAATTCTTTTATGATGTAGTTCCTTGATTTAGATGTGTAGAGCTAATATTAAGTGGCCGAAAACGCCAATTATGAAAGCAAAATTGGAGTGGTTTTGTAAAGAGTAAACATGTTCTTCCACATAATGCCAACAGTGTAAGTAGCTTTTGTATTTGATTCTTTATTTCAGCGGAATATTTGACTGTCTTGAGTGCATGGTGCAATTTTTTGCAACGACCCTGTAGTAATGGTATACATCGTCATTAAAACATGATTTAAAGATGAAATCAATCTATAATGACGGGATATATCGTCGTTAAGTCATGCTTTAGTGAGAGCAAAAAGAACTTGTAACGAGTGTATGTGCCGTCATTAAAAAGTTTTTAGTGAGGAAGTTTGTCTTGTAATGAGTGGGTTTGCCCTCGTTAAATCATGATTCAATGAGGGGAAAAAACACTATAATGAAAGGATGATTTGTTATTAAAATAATGATTAATGACGGGATAATACCATCATTGAATGTGAGGTACAATTAATGTCGGGAATCACTTTCCTGTCATTGTTACCTTTAACTAGAGAGGCAAGCATAAGGGGAAATTTCCCGTTATTAAAAGCCTTTAATGACGGGATTCGAGCGTTTAATGACGACAATTCCCGTCATTAAAACCTGATTTTCTTGTAGTGATATACAACAGAAAGATATAATAATTTAATAATATATATAAAGAAAAACAATGATATACTAATAATAATTCAATAATATATACACATGCAACATACCCCTTTCTTTGTTAATTTAGAGTCGATGGCATACCTGGGACCAATTTCAACAGGGAAGCAATAATATACTAATAATAATATGAATTACTATGGTTTTCCTCAAACTAAAAGTAGAACAGCACTCCATAGCACCGGCCGAACATACGGATATCCCAGAATAAAATTGATACGCACAGTACATTATCGTTCTAAATGACGCATTAACAGTTTACTATACCGATTAACAATAACACAACGAAACACCGATTGAAGAACACCCCATTACCTTGATCTTTTGTAAACGAAATTGAAAGCAAATCCCAAAACAACGCCTTGAATTCTCAACTCCAACGCCTCTACAAATACGCTACGTACGATTCAAATTACGAACTACGATTAGCCAACTATCCAAACACCGAAAATGCAGGTTCAATCCTCAAGAACTCATGAATTCTAAACTAGGGCTAGAATCGAAAGCTTACCGTTTATCAAACCGTTTGTATAGAAACGATCATCTTCTCGCGGTGACCAAAATCTTCTACTATCGTCTACACAAAAGCTCGATCGATCAACCTCGATTTTGGAAGATTACGTTTCTCCTCTTCCTTGCGTCATTGTCGTCGCTCCTTTCTTCGTTTAATCAGAATTTTAACGTGGGCTTTTTTCATTGCAATTGGTATCAACCAAACATTGTGTTGCTTTCTTTGGGAAATATACACATATGTTTGGCACAATAAAAAGAAAGAAACTCTGAAAGAATTTTCAAATCTAATTGCAGGCACAGTTCAAACAAAGCAACTTTCCTTCTTTAAGAACTCATGAATTCTAAACTAGGTCTAGAATCGAAAGCTTACCGTTTATCAAACCGTTTGTATAGAAACGATCATCTTCTCGCGGTGACCAAAATCTTCTACTATCGTCTACACAAAAGCTCGATCGATCAACCTCGATTTTGGAAGATTACGTTTCTCCTCTTCCTTGCGTCATTGTCGTCGCTCCTTTCTTCGTTTAATCAGAATTTTAACGTGGGCTTTTTTCATTGCAATTGGTATCAACCAGCATTGTGTTGCTTTGCTGGGAAATATACACATATGTTTGGCACAATAAAAAGAAAGAAACTTTGAAAGAATTTTCAAATCTAATTGCAGGCACAGTTCAAACAAAGCAATTTTCCTTCTTTAAAAACAAAGGTGTCGACGACAACTTTGAAAAATAAAATTAACGTCCATCTGATGCCAGCGGCTTATTTCAAAAATAATGGTGGTGGAGATGCAGGGGATCGAACCCTGTGCCTCTCGCATGCAAAGCGAGCGCTCTACCATTTGAGCTACATCCCCTTTTGCTTATTTTTGCAATATTACGATACATATACGAAATTGTGTTTCTCCGTCAACTACAGAATGGGGACATGTAATTCCAAATTTCCCACGTATGCAAGGATATCATATTATATGTAGTGCGGGTATTATAATTCATTATTATGTTATTACATTGTATTTGTATGAGTTATGAGTAGTTCATTTGTGATCGGATTGACTAGTATTCGATTTGACTAGGCTAAATTAGCTCAAACTTAAATTCGATTGGACTTGAATCTTAAATAACCACGTATGAGTAATGCGATATTCGAATCGACAACTCGTGAACAAACTTGAATACATATTTATTATATTAGGGAAAATATACATGAATGTTTCTCGATGCATGCTAACACATACTTAAACGGAATTCCATTTCAACTCGAGCTAATGTTTAACAAACGCATACTTAATCTTGAATTTGAGAATACTTTTAGTATGTTAGCTTGACTCGATCAGAGCATCAATCAAACCCAGATTCGACTCGTGTACATCTTACTCTCAATTATTTGCTAAAAAAAGAGATAATGAAGGAAAAAATAATAGAACTTAAAAATCTCATGGGCAATTAAGTCATATAGGATTCTGTAACTTAATCATCGATAGAACGTTTAACTTTTTTTTCTTAAAGAACCAACGAGATTTATTGCACCATATCCGCTAGAGCAGCGGTCAAAAGATCATTCGGGGATTGGGTTCCACAAGTTTTTTTTTTTTTTTTTGGGGGGTTCCACAAGTTTAATTTAAGAATTTGTTTCTTAAAATAAAAATAAAAATTTAAAGGCAAAAAAAGAAAATTAAGGCAAAATCAATAGCATGTAGACCTATGAAGCACCGACACTTCAATTAGCGCGCCGTGTCCGACACATTTCCGACTCGACAGGCGACCGACACGCTTCGACACTTGTCGGCTCATTAAAATAATATTATTTAAAATTTTAATATCCGACACGCCTCCAACACGCTATCGACACTCCCCGACACTCTTGAACTCAACTTTTTAAATTTTGTTTTTCTTATTTAAGTTTTCTTCAATGGAAACGTTAAAATAGATGATTTTCATTTCTATAATAATTTAATAATTAAAACGTCGTATTAAATTTATATGTTTTTTTTTATTATAAACAATCATTTTTCACAATTTGTTATATTTTGAGGGTCAATCACAATTTCTTTTAGCACCGTATAAAGGTCAAATATTTATTTTACATATTCATAAAGTTTACGTATTACTACATATCTTATTTTGTCTAGTTTTTTAGATTTTTACGAATATTTTTCTTGATAAATTGAATCTTATTTACATAACGTGTCGTGTCCGTTTCGTGTCGTGCGGTGTGTCCGTGTATGTGCCACATAGTGTACAACGAACTAAAAACATGTCCAATCGTATGATAATTACAACAAACAATACATCCAGTAAATTACTGTCATAAAATACGTACTCTTTTGGAGAAGATGGTAAAAAAAAAAAAAAATCTGTTTTTTTCCTATGGGTTAAAAGAAAAAATCATTCAAAAAAAAAAAAAAAGAGTTTAGAAATGTGAGGAAAGTCCTCTCAAAAGAAAAAGAAATGTGCAGGAAAGTCGTGCACGGACGCATCCTTTTCAATTCCACAAGTAAAAGACAGAGCAAGAAAACAACAAATAGAGTAGGGGCCAAAAGAATAGACAAAATGACAGATAAAAGGTTGGTTCTTTCGAGTTACAATTGTGGTTGTAAAAATAATGATGATGGGTGATTTTGTTTTATACGCTTTCTATTAAAACGGATCGTCATACGAGTCATTTGACGGTTTATTTTAATATAGACTACATACATCAGAATTTTAGATAAAAGGTTGGCATAACGGTTCTCTGCATTATCGATAATAATAACTTTACATCACGATCAATTTAGATTCATGTTAATCAATAGTGCGGATAGTCGTTGTCAAGGGCGGAGCCACCCTATGGACATAGGGGCTAAGCTCATCCGAAAAAAAAGTTATTACGCTATAAAATCTATGTTGTTCATTTTAATCTATAAAATATTCTTAATCCATCACACCCGACAAACTCGATATAATCCATTAACCCATCCCAGATAAAAATCCTGACTCCGTTCTTGATCGTTGTGTCATTAATAATGACAAAAGTGTTGTGCCCGTATTATTACTATTTAAAAAATTAGAAGAAAAAGAAGGCAACTCTTTCTGCATGGTGGATTTTGACCAATCGGCACTACATGCCAAACATTATTCCTAACGCGTTACCTCTCATCAATTTACAATTTTCAGAATTTAACCTAAAACTTGTTCGTAATTACCAGAAAAATCAAGACCACAAAAACAATGGTTAAAAAATAAAATTCGTTTTTTTTTTTCTGAGGGTAAAAAAATTCGTTTTTAAACCTCGAAGATTACTTCCCCTTTCCGTTTCATTATGTGCGGCACGTGCTTTAGATACGGCAATCATTGCTTCGACACAAGAAGAAGTGGTTTAAAAGGACAAAAAAAAAAAAAAAAAAAAAATAGAAATCATGACAGTGAATATATAAAATGGGATATAAGAACAAATTCACTGTTCTTATATAATATGAGATGTTGTAGCTAAACAAAAGATGAAGATTATTTATTGCATGTGTAGTGTATCAATATGAATGTAATGTGATGGGTAAATATTTATCATAGTGACATATGCATCTCGTGAAAGGTTCAATGACTTTATCCGCTTATTACAATTCGGCTGGCCTTCGAATGGCTTAAGTCCTTAATTCGGGTTTTTAAGAATAGTTAGCTACGGTTTGAAGGTTTTGTACCTTGAAAACACTAGCTACCAAAGGTCTGAGGGCTCAGAGTGTAGATAGGCTACGGGGCTCAAGACACATTTGTTTTTAGACTTCAACCCTTTAAAGTTGGGGAAGAGCTTAAAAGTTTATAGTCTTGTACGTTCAAAGCCTTTGAACACATTATGACATGTGGTCGCCTAGCTCGTCTTTGAAATATGATATCTGTTTCATGATTTTTTTCTCTCTATACTCACAAAGCTCAAGAACCACTTTGATACGGAAACATTCGTGGTATTTCGGACATGAACCTTAACGTCTCTTCACATATATAAATATTTATTCATGTAGTGTAAATGTATGATCAATTTTTTCTAAGAACTACGACAACTTAATTTCATATCCAGATACGTAAGCTGTCACAATGGTGGTGTTTGTATAGATGTTTCATTTACTTCCCTACCCCGGTTTTTTATAACTTAAAATGTGGTTCAAGACCTTTACGCCATTGTATAAGGCATCCATTCCAACAACTAGAAGTATGTATTTATCATTTTCTCTTATGGTTATAGTTGATTCACATACAATACAAGAAAAACAGTTTTTTTACTATACTATTGTTTGTCACAAAAAAAAAATGTTGTTGTATACATACTTTTAGTCACACGAGCGTGGCAAAAGAGTCTAACCAAATGATATTAGCCACATGTTTTTTGTGTGTGGTAAAAACTTGTGTAGCAATAGAGTATTTTTGTAGTGACAGACTGAAAAAATATCCAGTGAAGGCATAGGAACAAATTTAAAGATTTAGTAATGTCTTTCCTCAAAAAAACAAAAAAAAAACAAAAAAGATTTAGTAATGCCTTTATTTATATATATATATATATATATATATATATATATATATATATATATATATATATATATATATATATATATATGTCAAATAATCTTGGATTAATAAGGTAAAAGATAAGAAAATCAAAGCTTTCACTCCAAACTTTCATTTTAACAATAAGTTTGAGAATCTTTTTCCTAATCAACTACAGTAAACTCTCGATAAATGAATATCCGATAAAGTAATATCCTCATTAAGATAATAATTTCTTTTCATCCCGACTTGGCATGTGTCTTAAAGTAATAATTTCGCTTAAATCGCATTAAGTAATAAAAGAAATTGAATACAAGAGTTCTAATAAAAATATAAAATAATAAATGCATAATTCGAGTTAGAAATTTATATATTAAACTTATATATTTTCGAAATTTTACATTTCACTTCATATTTTCTGAAAATATGCATCTAGAGTAACTTGTTTCTTCTTAGTGGCTAAACCAAATTCGATATCATCTTTAACTTTTTGTAGAGCATACACAACTTCAGGAATATTTTTTAATGTTGTAGCAAGTAGTTATGTAAGGTGATAGTTGCTTGAAAGTCTTCTTTCGATGAAACATTGGGTAAAACCGAACTATCGTCCGGTTCAGGATCATTCTCATCATCATTAGACGTATTCATCAAAGCTTGAATAATTTCATCATCTGTAGGTGATTCCATCACAACATCATTCTCACTAGGATAGTTCAAAAGATGTTCTACCTCCATAACATTTCTACAGACTAGATGCATAATATTAATTATTTCTTTGTAAAGTAATAAATATTAATTTATCGATAAATGAATAAATTATTCATTTATCGATAAACAAATAAACTCGTTAAAGTAATAATTTTGGTCGGTCCCAAAGGTATGCATTTATCGAGAGTTTACTGTACGTAGTAGAAACTTATAAGAGGTATATAATCCATTAAACATATATATATATATCACATATTCTCTTGCTATGAGGTTCATGGATCAAAAGGAAAAGAAACAAACATAGGAAAGACTCATCATTTTGCATCCCGGCCACACAAGAAAACAGCGCAAGAATCAACATGACGCGTGTAGAATATTTTAATAATGTATGTTACGATTTGTACATTAAATTCACAGCATAATTAAATTTAATTAGTGTGTTTTATAGGAAAAACGCTAGAGAAGAGTATCTACTACACATGCATAAATATGGACAATTTTCAAAGCGAATTAATTATACAAACAAGTTTGGTAGCAAAGACAAGGCTGAAAACGGGAATCGAAACATGCATTGACAAGAGTCGTCATCCGTCCAAACTAGTAATTAGATATTGTAAAGAGACACTTAAACGGACAACAACATCGTTATCTAGTTGTAGAAATTACCTTTCTTTTTCTAAATTTTAACTTAATTAATTGGTGCTATTTTCTTTGAGTGAAAGAGGAGGGGGGTTGGAGTTTGTAAAGTTGTGGAATAAGAGAGAAATGAATCTTTCATTAGATACATGACTAATCTCAACTTTAATTAAGGGGGAAGCCAAGGTACCATATATATGCCTTGTGCTAATTAATTAACATACAAAAGATAATTAATTGATCTTCTATACCGTGTAAGTAATGCAACTATATACAAAGATAATAGTAGTAAATTATGGGCAATCTAATTAACACTCCCCCTTGCTGCTGGGAAAAATAATGTTTGGTCATGCAGTCAATTGATCGAAGGAATATACATCACTAGCAATGTACGTAATGACTCAAATAAGTAAATATATAAGGGCATTTGTCTTAATTCAAGTAATATATATAATGCATGCAGTTCAAGTAATTCAAGCAGTTCACTTCATTTCATTACTTTTAATAGGGTGTCACGCTTTTTCATTCATTTATTCCCTCCATAATACACCAATTTTTATTATGCTATACTTTTAACATTATATTTATTTTCTAAGTCCTGATTCATCCGGAGAAAACTAAACTATGTCGACAATTCTTAGATATTTCCCTAGTTAGTTTCTTTTAGATCGATCATATTTCTCTTAATGAGTTGTCGAGCTTATATCTTATTTAACAATTTTAGGACACGACTGTAGAGCCATATGCATGGGATAGAAGAGCTAGCTTGATGAGGACCGGTTTTCATATGCATCTTAGAGATCATGTCCATATGATGTTCTTCTTATTTCAATATTTCATTCCAAAATGTTCTTTATTTCTTTTTAGAGGCTGTGTCATTTAGTTGATTATTGTTTCATTTCAGTTATTCTTTTGTTCTAGTAATTAATGACATAGAGTACGTAGACTAGTTGTTGGCATTCAGCTTTTTGTTAGTGGCCTTGATGAATTTATCAATTGACAAACAAAGAAGAAGAACTAAGGAATTCATTTCTGGAAACAAGAGAAGAACAAGTGCAGAGAGCTTTTGGAATAATTTCAGATCTTAAAGTTAAGTTAAATGATCTGCTTACTTGCTTTATATAACAGCAAGGAGCAGTTACATCATCTAGTCTAATTCTATAAGCTTTGTCTAACTAACTATCTAACTAACTAGCTCAAGTAAGTTCAACTTGCTTTAGTAGTTGTAACACCCCCTCTCAAGGTGAAGTTACTTGACCTTGTAGATGTTGCAGATAGGATAGCTTGACAGTAGATTCTGGAAGGTAGCTTTGTCCAGTGGTTTTGTAAAAAGATCTCGCCATTTTGCAAGTGTGTAGAAATAGGTAAGGGTTTTAACAAACTGCATTGAAATCATCCCTTATTACATGACGGTCAATCTCTATATGCTTTGTTCTTTCATGGAATATAGGATTTTCTATGATGTGTAGAGCACTCTTTGTCATCCTGAGAACATAGGTATAGGTTTCTGTTGCTTTATGCCAAATTCTTCCAGTAGATAGGTCAGCCACTGCAACTCACATGAGGCCATGGCCATAGCTCTGTATTCTGATTCAGCAGAGCTTCTGGATGCTGTAGTTTGCTTCTTTGCTCTCCAACTTATCAAGGAATCTCCTAGGAAACCGAAAAACACTGTAATAGATCTTTAGTGTCATCACAACCAAACCCAATCAAGATCCACATAGGCTTTAAGTTCCAAAGTGAACCTTGTGCAGAGAATAGAATTCCTTGTCCAGTGCATTCTTCAAGTATTTTAAGAGTCGTGTCTTTGCCTTGATTGAAGTTCAGATGGGAGCATCAAGAAATTGACTTAACTGTTGAGTAGCTAATGTGATGTCTGGTCTAGTTATTCCAAGGTAAAGTAACTTTCCCACTAGACTTCTATAATAACTGTTTGAATCCAGTTTTGGTGAATCCTTGCTATGCAATTTTTGTGAAGTGTCCATGGGAGTCTGTACTGGCTTGCAATCTGTATATCCATAATCTTCCAGTAATTCTAGACAATATTTCCTTTGAGCTAGCACTATACCTTCTTTAGATCTTGCAACTTCCAATCCTAAGAAGTACTTGAGGTCTCCAAGGTCTTTAATACCAAATCTTGAATCCAGGAACTCTTTCAAATCCTTTATCTGATTCATGTTTGGACTGGTCACTAGGACATCATCAACATATACCAGCAGGGCAATAAAGTCATCATCCTTTCCTTTAACAAACAGGCTATAGTCTTGCTTTGACCTGTCTAAACCCCTCTCAGCGCAGCTTGGGTTAACTTTATGTTCCACCTGTCTACTAGCCTGCTTTTAAGCCATATAGGGACTTCGTAGTTTGCATACATGTCCGGGTTGAGTATTATATCCTTGTGGAATAGTCATGTACACTTCTTCCGTGAGATCTCCATGTAAGAAGGCATTGTTGACATCTAATTGTTGTAGGTTCCATCTTTTGGCGAAAGAATGGCTAATAGTGTTCGACGAAGTTAATTTTGCTACTGGGGAAAAAGTGTCAAGATAATCCAATCCCAGTTGCTGAGTGTATCCCTTGGCCACCAATCTTGCTTTAAACCTCTCCACAGATCCATCAAAGATGCCTTTTAATTTCAGTATACCCATTTACATCCTATGGGGTCTTTGCTTTTAGTGGGAACAATTTTCCATGTGCCTGTTTTTTGTAAAGCATCTATCTCATCTTGCATTGCTTTCCTCCAGGCTTCATCCTTTACTGCCTCATTATAGTTCTTAGGTTCAGTAAGTACCTGAGCACTAAGCACATAGTTTTTATAAGTTTTTGACAAATGAGTCAGAGAGTCTACATTATGTATACTGTGAGGTGAAGTCCTAGTCTTTGAATGATGACATACATAATCATTCAGGTAGGTTGGAACACCTCTGGTTCTAGTTGATCTTCTTTGGTCAGGGACATGATTTGTGGTTACTACTTGTTCTTGCTCATGATTATTATCATGAGATGAGTGTTCAGCAGTACCACTATCATGTCCTTGTGTATCCAAAGGACTTGAACCATCATTATGCCTTTGGTGTATCAAAATTACGATCTGTTGGTCCTCCATGAAGGGTAAAGGAAGTGAGAAAGTATCAATATTACACGATGGTTTCTGGTAGTGGGAATACAAGTTCATGAAAAGTTACATCCCTACTAATGAATATTTGTCTTGTTTGCAAATTCGAAGAAATGCACACCTTTCACATTTGATGCATGACCTAAATAAATGGACTTGATACTCTTTGCATTAAACTTGTTACCATCAGTATGAAGATTGTAGGCATAAGTCAAACAACCAAATACTCTTATATGTTTATAAGAAGGCATAGAACCAAACAACAATTCATGAGGAGATTTTTCAAGCAAAACAGGTGTAGGTAAGACATTTATCAAGTTGACTGCATGTATGACACAATAAGTCCAGTATATAACAGGAATGCCAGATTGAAACTTCAGACTTCTAGCCACATTTAATATGTGCTGGTGTTTTCTCTCCACAACCCCATTTTGTTGTGGAGTGTGCACCACAGAATTCTGATGTACAATCCCTTTAAGGGCATAAAATTCAGAAAGATTAAACTCAAGACCATTATCAGACCTCAACACTTTGATTCTTTTATTAAACTGTGTTTCAATCAGTGTACAGAACTTTGGAATCAAAAGCTTAACCTCAGATTTGAATTTCAACAAATAAATCCAAGTATACCTACTAAAATCATCTACTATAGTAAGAAAGTATCTCGTGTCCATGTACTCTCGTGACCTATAGGGCCCCAGATGTCCATGTGCACAAGATCAAAAACACCGCATGAAGAAGACTGACTAATTGGAAAACTAAGTCTTTTCTGTTTGGCAAGTCAGACGAGATATGACAAATGGTGCATTATCCACTTTAATCTCTTTGCAATGTTGAGTCAAGACTTGCAATCTCTTATGAGAAGCATGACCTAGTCTGTAGTGCCAAAGCAACTGAGAATCATTGGAAGACACAGAAACTTCGTAAAAAAGACACACGTAAAGCAAAGACACTAGAACAAACAATCTTTATCAGCTTTTAGTATGTATAACCCTTTGACTAATTCAGCTGAACCAATCTTCTTCAAACTGATTATGTCCTGTATCACACAAGAATCTAGGTAAAATTTGACATTGTATGCCCTAGTCTTAATCAATTGACTGATTGACATGAGATTAAAACCAAATTCTGGCACACAAAGCACATGATCTCAGATTAAATCTTTATTAACCTTAACCTGTCCTATGTGTGAAATTCTTGCATTTTTACCATTTGGCAGGCTAACAGACATATCTTCTACTGATTTACAAGAACTAAAAAGTGACTTATCAAATATTATGTGGTCAGTAGCACCGGAATCTATTATCCAGGATAAAAGCTTAGATGTACGACCTTTCCGAGTGAAAATTTGTAGTTAGAGCCACAAAGATTAACATTTGAACCACCATTTTCTTGATTTGACTTTAGTGATTTAGGATCTGTTGATCTCGCTCTTGAATAGCATTGATCCGAGGATTACTTGAAGTGTCCTCGGACTCATTCTGGACCCAAGAATCACCACTCACACAGTTTCATGGATGACCTACCCTTCCCCCGCTCTAAAATTGGGGAAATCCATGCTTCTTGTAACAACGGTCCACAAGATGGCCTATCATACCACAATGTGAGCACTGTGGTTTCGATTCCCATTATTAAAATTCTTTCTATAACCACGATTACGAGATTGAGCCGCAAGAGCGCGCCGGGTTAACCTCTTTTGATCCAAAACAAAGCGGTGATTCAACTACCTTTGCTCCGCATTGAGACCATAATGTTGCTTTTTTTTCTTGTTTGTGACCATAGAAAACACAGCCTTGATTGAAGGAGAGGATCCAACATCAAGACTTGTGATTTGATGGCGAATATTCCTCATTCAACCCCTTCAAGAAACGAATCACATCTTGTTTTTCTATGTAACCTTGAAACCATTTCTTTCCACAATCACAATCCTGGAGGTGTGGTTAAAGTAACCAATTGATCCCACAAAGACTTTCAATTTTGTAAAATCTTGTGAAACAAGAAGATTACCTTGTTTAGTATTCGGATTTCTTCCATTATATCCGATAGAGTATAAGTATCTCCTCCTCCAAATCATCTTCTAAATCATCCCACATATCTTTTGTTTGTCTTATAAGAAGCTATACTTTGAGCAATATCTCTCCGAAACCGCATTCACCAACCAAGCTTTAACCATCTTTGTTACACGCGCCTCCAAGAAGAATAATGTGCATCTGCGCAGATTAAGAACAGAGGATAGTACCATCCACAAATCCCATCTTGTTCTTGGAAGACAAAGTCAGTAACCATAGAGATCTTCCAATTTGTGATAATTGTTATCATCTTCAGAGTGGTTGTACCAAGATCAAAGCCGGATTCTCATTTGGATGAACTACTAAATCGGGTGGAATGCATTCTTTGTTTGATTATCCATCTTGCAGAAGGAAAACTTCAAGATCTACGTAAATCAAACTAACACCGTAATCAAACAATGGAGTATGAAGCGGAAGTATCAATTGAGCTCGATACCATGATGAATTTATCAATTGACAAACAAAGAAGAAGAACTAAGGAATTCATTTTCGAAACAAGAGAAGAACAAGTGCGAGAGAGCTTTTGGAATAATTTGAGATCTTAAAGTTAAGTTAAATGATCCGCTTACTTGCTTTATATAAATGACAGGAGCGATTACATCATCTAGTCTAATTCCTATAATCTGCCTAACTAACTATCTAACTAACTAGCTCAAGTAAGTTCAACTTGCTTTAGTAGTTGTGGCCTAAGATTAATATGCATGTTATTTTGCAATTTTTGCTATTGTATGGATATACTTTGTTGCAATTAGAGTTGTAGCAAGTCGTGAAGCATGAGGTACTGACCCAGCCCCAGGCCAATTAACCTCTACCGGCTTAGTAGTAAAGCCCGTCGGCTCAGTGGTACAATGCTGATATATATGGACAAAAAAATTTGCAAAAATCTTTTCGGTTCAAAGTCTTACCAATGTTGTGTATTTATTGATGTCTCAATTCTTTTGCTTTTATATTGTATTTGTTCCGCTCTTTAATGTGTAATATCACACCCACATGAGCTTTTGTGTTCAATTGGTCTTGGATTGAATACGTGCCAATCAATATGTTACTATTCTACTCCTGCCTGTGTAACAGATCGTTACATCAAATACTCTATTATCAGAGAACAAATATTCCAACTAAAGAGACAAACTTCACGTTGATGTGAATAACAACATTACACAAACACATAGAAGATCCACCTAAGCATCATGAAAAACAAACATAGAGGAGTCATCCTCAATTTGTCACCGAAGCCCACTCATCAATAGGTCAATTTCCCCTCAAGAATGCTCCGCCACAAAAACGACGGCCTTGACGTATGAGGAGCCGCAAGAACGTGCTAGTACGGAGCGACCTTGGATGAAGGTGAATTCGCCAGGCCTGTTTTGCCAAGAGAGCTTGATTGAAGCATTCTAAATCTCTAAACCCCAAACCTCCCAGGGTCTTCGGCATACAACATATTTCCCAATTCTTCCAATGAATCTTCCGTTTTTGCCCTATACCCCCCAGCAAAAAACTCGAATCTCCTTCTCCAGTTCCTGTAATATCGTTATCGGAACCTTGAAACACTGCATAATAAAAGTGGGAATAGCCTGTAACGTCGATTTAATCATAACCTCTTTGCCAGCCGGGAAGAGAAGCTTATCCTTCCAACTCGATAACTTTTTCCAAATTTTCTCCCGTAAGAATCCAAACACTTGGCGCTTATTACGGCCTGTCATGTAAGGAAGCCCAAGATAATTGCCCGAGCCAGTACCCAGTGGTACCTGCAAAGCTAGGGACACTTATGGCCTATCTACGTTGATCGTGGAGAGCGACAGTTTGGTTTGTGTCCAGCGGCTTACCTGTCGGGAGGACGACTTCTCATCTTTTGGCAGTCTATTGTAGGATCGTGCTGTGGAGGCGGCCACATTTTCCTCAGTTTGTTTTTCTTTTGTTAAACTTACCAGCAATGTACCGGCTCACTTGCTAGCTAGACTAGGAGTTGACTCATTGGGAGTCATAGATTGGGGAGCACGGAGCACATCCCTCGACTAATGTAACTTCCGTTGTTTTAACGGACTAGGTTTGATTAATAAAATTGAGTGGCTTCCTAAAAAAAAAAACCTCTTGTATCAGTCGGGAGAAAATTACATACTTTTATAGTAACAAAATTACTAAAGTATAAATTACTAATAATACAAGCACAAATTACAACCGATTTCAAGTTTTATCACACTTGAAAACGGTGGCGGTATACAAACACCTTTTACCTCTTGTGGTTTGTTAGGTAAATTAAAATAATAAACAAGAATATTCAGGTAGAATATTCCGGTGGATTCTATCGGAATTGATAAGTGAAGGTTTATGGAAAACCCAAAGAGGTAAATAATATATATTTAAACTACGAGGGAGCGAAGAGTTCGATTGATAAACCACAAGAAGGTAAAATGTGTTTTTCCCAAAATTGACACTTAAATTAAGCTTCTATCATTGTTTTTTCTAATTTTAGATGGATTCTAAAATTTAATTTCTTTCATCCAAAAACTAATAAATTGAAAAAGTTTAGGATACAAATGTTTACACATTTTCGATGTGCCTAAAAACGGTGGGTCTTTTTCCCAATACTTCATTTCTGCCGTACCTTTGTCCTCTCTTACGTCTCCGTCCTCCTCCCCCGTCGTTTCGTTGCGTTTTGATCCTTCTCCCCTACCCCTCCCTCCCTCCCACCCCCAGGACCCCGGGGACCCCTCTTTATCACCTTTATTTTTGTTTTTCCTCCTTTCCTTCTACTTAATACTTCATCAGCTTTCTTTCTGTCTCCTATCACCCTCCTCTCTCTCCTTCCATCACTCTTTTTCTGTGCAGCTTAAATACCCGAAATATCTGGCGTGTATTTTGGTGTGCTAATTGTCTTCGTCGTCTTCTTCTTTTGTATCTGTGAAGTGTGAAACGTCGGTCTTATTATTTCCGGAGCATCTCTTTTTGTTCCAAACGTCTTTTCGTCGAGGAATCCGAACACCTTTTTGGAATTTTATAGATATAATCTTCTTCTTACATAGTATCGATTGCTTGCTTTTGGGTAGCTGGTTTGTTATGAGAAAGTGAAAAAATCATCTTTTTGAAGATCAAGTTGAGCCTTTAATTTTGTCTGAAGAGGGTGGATTTTGAATAGCAATCATGGTGGGCAGTGGTGAAATCAACGCGAGCGAATCTAAGGTAGTTATTTGTACCTTTTTTTTCTTTCTTTCTTGATAACTCCGTGCCTGATCTTGGTGAAGAACCATTGACCTGGGGTTATGTAGAATTTCCTTTGATTTTTATTTTTTATTTTACTTTCCAATTGAGATTGCTCTGTTTTACCATGGCAATTTTTCGAGTGGACAAAGTTTTGATCTTTACCTTTTCTAAATTGGGGATCTTTAGCTGTTTTCTTCTTCTTTTGTCTACTTTACATAATTGTTGCAGCAGAACCAGAAAGCTTTTACAAATTATCTGTTTGCTTCTCCAATTCGGTGCTTTTTGGGTTGTTTTGTTTCAGTACCTCTGGTTTCTGATGTTTGGTGTGTATGTGTCATTTGCAGAAAGTAGTTCCCCTGAATACATGGGTTCTCATATCCAACTTCAAGCTAGCTTACAACATGCTTCGCCGTCCTGATGGCACGTTTAACCGTGAACTGGCGGAGTTTCTTGACCGCAAGGTTCCTGCAAACACTATGCCAGTGGATGGAGTATATTCATTTGATGTAGTTGATCGAGCTACAAGCCTTCTGAATCGAGTTTACCGTCCTGCCCCTGAAAATCAAGATCAATGGGGAAAGATTGAACTTGAAAAGCCTTTGAGCACAGTGGATGTAGTCCCTGTAATTCTCTTCTTCCATGGAGGAAGCTTTGCTCATTCCTCTGCTAATAGTGCTATTTACGACACCCTATGCCGCAGATTGGTTAATACTTGCAAAGCAGTTGTGGTGTCTGTGAATTACCGAAGATCTCCGGAATATCGTTACCCTTGTGCTTATAATGATGGTTGGACTGCACTAAATTGGGTTCACTCAAGACCTTGGCTTCGAAGCGGGAAGGATTCGAAGGTTCATGTCTACATGGCTGGTGACAGTTCTGGTGGTAATATTGCACATCATGTTGCTGTAAGGGCTGCTGATGAAGGTGTTGAAGTGTTGGGAAACATTCTTCTTCAGCCATTGTTTGGTGGAGAAGAGAGGACCGAACCTGAAAAGAGATTAGATGGGAAATACTTTGTGAGACTTCAAGATAGGGATTGGTATTGGAGAGCTTTTTTACCAGAAGGTGAAGATAGAGACCATCCGGCGTGTAATATATTCGGTCCAAGAGGAAGAAGCCTTGAAGGGCTTAAGTTTCCAAAAAGCTTAGTTGTTGTGCCTGGTTTGGATCTTGTTCAAGATTGGCAATTGGCATATGTTAATGGGCTTAAAAGATCTGGGCAAGAAGTGAAGCTTCTTTATCTGAAAGAGGCTACCATTGGTTTCTTCTTCTTGCCGAATAACGAACATTTCTTTAGCCTAATGGAGGAGATTAAGAACTTCATAAGTTCTAATTGTGCATAGAGAAAGAGAGACTACTTTTTTAACTATTATTATTACTGCTGGCAGCCATACATAACACAAAAGCTTCAACATTGGCGCGGGTTCTTTTATATCTCGGTGTTTAGTTGTATGGTTATGTTAGACTTTAGTAGCTGATATTGTTTTCTATAATGTTATGGGTTCTGGATAGCCCACCTCTCAAGATTTAGCCTTTAGAGTCTTGATCAATAATCAATGTTGTGGACACTGATGGGCTTGTTCGATTCTGCTGCGGATTTACTGCATTTTGTTGCTGTTCCATGTCTTTCCTAAGCATTTGGCTGCAACTCTCAAGATTTAGCCTTTAGAGTCTTGATCAATAATCAATGTTGTGGACACTGATGGGCTTGTTCGATTCTGCTGCGGATTTACTGCATTTTGTTGCTGTTCCATGTCTTTCCTAAGCATTTGGCTGCAAAAAGGTACTGGCAATGTGCTTAATTGGTGGTCTGTTTTTGTGTTCAGCATTCAGACTTAGATCAAATCTAATTTCTGAAGATTGAATTGGTAAGTTCACAAGGTTGTGAACTAACTTGTATGTCATATCATTCTCTAGAATATAAAGATACTGTTTTAATTTAAAGTTTTCGTTTTGATCTCTCGTTTTCTGATTAAACAAAGCCTTCCTTTTTGGGATGATTTCATGATATTGTAAATTTTCTGGCTGATGTTCTAGTTATTATTATTATTCATATGTATTAACTTTGATTTATGCTGCTGAATTGGCATCTTGATCTTTGCTCTTCATACATGTACATATTCTAGCGTTTTTGTTAAAGCTTCTGACATTTAGAGAAAAGAGTCACCGAAGGCGATTCTTAATACCTGATGTATCTAAATAAATAAATAAAATAAAACTTAGAAAAATGATTAAGGCACAACTCCTCATCCCCAACCCATTCACATAAAAGGTGGATTTGTGGTCCAGAATTTTTGTGTTATTTTGTTTTCCTTTTAAGTGTTAAAATGTGTGGTTATAAAATGTTGTGTAGATGATTTATGCGGATTAATTTTGTGCCTAAATCATTCTTCTAAAACTTAATTGCCCACCCCCTATCTATATATATATATATATATATATATATATATCTTAAGTAAAATGTATACAAGATCCAAGACGTGCTTTTTTAGTCAAATGAAACATTTAAAATTTTATAAATAACAATATTAATCAATACATAATTTATTAAGTATTTATTTCACATTAAATATAAATATTCTAGTATCAATAATTATACAAAATGATCTTATGTATTTTTTGTTAGTATTTTGAATTTATAAATGCATGTGATCGATACATTTATCACACTTTTAAATATAATAACATTCGGAATTTACAAATCTGTGTATTTAATATATATTGAGAATATGTTTTTCATAATTATCTAGTAAACCTGTGGACATTTACAAAAAAAAATATTAATCAACTTTTGCGACATTCTTACTCTAAACAACTCATTTTGATAAATGCATGCACTAAGCATAGCATGTGGGTTTTATGTACATATAATTTTATATGTTTATTGTAGCTTAGCTATGAATATACTTTAGTAATTGTAAAATAATACTTTTAAACAAAGTAACATTTTAGATAATGATCAGTATATTTTAAACATTTTATGTGTGTATCTAAGATTCAATTTAATTAGTATCTTAGGAAGAATATTGAAACCATATATGTAATTTTATTGTAGGTTGTAAACTGTTAGAGATATATTTTAGTTATTAAAACTATATCATTCAATTATTTTCTAAGCTATACTTTCATTGTTTTATTTAACTGGGGAAGTTGCCGAAACCATGCATATCAATCCAACATACCTCCCCGCATAATAAATGCGTTCCTATTTAACAGATGGATTATGCAGCCTGAAACTACTCTTCGTCCTCAATTTTATTTGTCATAATATATTTGGATTAGACATGATCGACTCATCTTAAATGCCCTTAATTCTTCTCTTTCTCAAAATATCATACCGTTTCTCACTCAAGCAAAGACTTCTCATGAGGCATGAACTACTTTATATGATACATATGCAAAGCCGACCCATGGACGAATAAAATAAATTAAACAATACCTCAAATCTATGCAAAAAGGTTCTCAAACAATTTCTAACTATCTTAATGTTGTAAAAACTAAAGCTGATGAATTAGTCGACATATACGGATGATCTTGTGAATCTTATTTCGAACTATTTGGGAAATGATTATAAAGAATTGGCTAAGGATGTTCAATCACGTGACACCCTTATTGATTTTGAAGAGCTCCATGAAAAGCTAATTAATTATAAGACTCTTCCGTTTAAGATGCAACCGGTCGCCTTTTCTGGTCTTGCTACAACTCATTCGGTTGTATGGCATCCCTCTCCCAGCGCTAGTTTGTTTCCACGTCTTACTATTCTTAATTCTTAAGAACATGCACAAAATACTTTCTCTGATGCAGTTTGCTCAAGTTTTGCCCTAAAAAACTTACTTGGGTATTTCCAGTGTGTTAAGTGCAAAGGACATTCAGATGAATGGTGTAGTTCTTACCATGTTCAACCTCTTAAAAAAAATCTCATTTTGTCCAGCCCTTCAACATTGCGTCCTTTTAACACATTTGGATGCTTCGTCATCTTCTCCATGGCTTCTTGATAGTGGTGCAACGGATCATGTTACCACTCATCTCAGTGATTTGGCATTAAACACGCCTTATTCTGGCTCCGAAGACATAATGGTTGGTGATGGAAATAATATTTCCATCACACACATAGGTTCTATTTTTCTCTCTATGCCTTCAACTTATTTACATTGAAGTTGCTCGTGAGAGGGGCAACCACTATATTAATATTATATTATGGCGAAGTTGTTGACTTCCTTATGCATCCAGACAAAGGTCGGTGTTTGACGGTGTCTGAAGTCGTCTGGGTTATAATTGAGTTGATATTCATGTAAATGAATCTCCGGGTGATGATCCAAACAACTTTTTGAGTGGATTTGAGAGCGGGCCTACAAAATACACAATAACGTGAGGGGTCCTGAAACTTGCCTCCGGGGGGACACTCTAATGCTCAAGTCAATATTTGAATGGAAGAATTTCTATTGAGATAATACGCATGGATGTATAGCAAGCGTATAATGTGAATACCTTGTAATTGAGGATGATGATCTTTTATATAACTCTCCCTCACGGGGAGTGAATTATGATGCATTGAAGTCGCGGTCAAGGTAGTGTACCATGTATTGATGTAATGAAGCATGTTATGGAGCAGTTATGGCTCGGGCTATAACAGAACGTAAATTTCAAAGCCATCATTACAGCAGTTACTATCGTGGAGTAATGTCTGCTTGAAGTCTGGAACGCTTATTGAAGAGAATATAATCGTTTCATGAGGTCGAGGATGAACTGTATTGTATTGAGTATAAATGACCGAGGTGGCCTGCACGACGTCGATAATAAAAAACCGTAGACGTCTTGCATCTTGCCGGCTATAAGGGACAGAAGGGGACATGCGCCATGTCAGACAAAGGATGGAATGAATCATGTCGGTTAATGATATAAGGATGGCCTACGTTGTACTAAAGATAGATGTTGCTAGTTGAGGCCCAATATCAAGTTGTGTCCATGTCGTCATATATGCTGGTATGGCATTTATCACTCTATGTGAGGCCTCATAAGTGTCACGTGTACGGTGACTGATCTCACCCATGTCGATGTTCGTTGTGTTCCTATCATGTCTCGTAATTTATTATCTATTTCTTAGCTTTGTCATGTCCATAATGTTTCTTTTGAATTCTTACTCTCTAAATTTATTTGAAGGATTTTCAGACCAGTACTCTTATGATGCGCCATGACCAGTTAAAAACGGATTGTATGGATGGACAAACTCCCCCCTTATAGCTTTTCACGGCGAATAAAACATCAATAAGTGCTTGGCATCATCATCTTTGTCACCCAGCTACTCCCATTCTTCAAGCCAATTTTTTTCCAAAATGATCTAGGAGACTAGAGTTGCCACCACAATTGCTTCTTCCTGTTGTATTTCTTGTTTAGAGAATAAAAGTCACAAACTTTCTTTTGCTACTTCTATTTTATGTTTTTCCAAACACCTAGAGATTATTTTCACTGACATTTGGACATCCCCAATTGTGTTGTATATAATTTTGTTGATAATTTTTTCGTAGGATACATGGTTCTATCTATTTATTCGTAAATATGGTGTGATTGGTGTTTTTATGCCTTTTAAGGCTTTTGTTCAAAAATTCTGATACTACTATTAAAATTATACCGACTTTTGGGGGCGAATACATAGCCTTAAAAAGTTATATAGCACAAGAATGTATAACTCATCAAACCACACTCAAGAGCACAATGTTTTTTTCTTTTTGTTTCTGAAAGACGCATCTTTATATTATCTTCATTCGCACACCTTTTATCAATGTCATTTACAAATATTTGACTATGTGTTATATTTAATGAGAAATTTTATTAGGGATAAATATTTTTAAGGGAAATATATAGAGAAGAAACACAATCGCACTTATATTATTTTTCTATTTCTATAAGTTGATAATGACTAATACATTATCCATCTAGATCAACACACTAATCATCTATGTTATTTAATACCTATCAATGATTATTATATTAAATGAAACAAATTAGTTGGAAGATAAACTTTTTAGGGGAAGCACATTCGCATATGTTTACACTCAAAGCTCTATATGATTTACACACTCAACATCGTCTCACCACACGTTTTTAGAATAGTAGAGATGTGTTTTTAATTGATTTTTGACCAATGATCTTGATTGATTTTTTTCTTTTAATCTTTTATTTTGTTTTTGTATTTGATTTTCAATCATATTTATTTCATTTTTTTATTTGCATATTAATCAAGGATCTTGATTGATTATTTATTTTTTTATTTTTTTTGCATTTTTATATTTTTAATTGATTTTTTTCCGGTTCTTTGGATTTATTTTAATTATGATTATGCTTATTTAATTTGATTGATTTTAGTTTTTATTTTTCTATTTGATTTGCAATCAAGGATCTTGATTGATTTATTTTTTTTTTTATTTCATTTTTAATTAATTATTTTTCAGTTTTATGGTTTTATTTTAATAACGATTAATTAATTTAAATTAGAGAGAAACACTTTTTAGGGAGAAATATTTTTTGAGGGAAACACACTCACACTTTTAGAATAGTAGGTAGATGTATATATATATATATATACTAGCAAAATGTACGTGCGTTGCACGTGTTGGTTAATTTGATTTATTGAAATGAAATTTAACAACGTAATTTAATATTATTATTAAGTACGTGTTTAACTTATAAAATATTGGATATTTGTTTATAAGGACTGGTTTGAAGACTTAATTAGGTACTTAGGACACCTAAAAAAGATAATCATTTATAAGGACACATTTCATTTACTTTTCCTATATTACCCTTAGGCAATAGAGCTAATCATCGGGAAAAATATCTCAATAGTAGTAGGATTCTAGAGAGAAGTTTCTCTCACCGGAGGCTATGGCTCTTGCCTATCTCCTGCCGGCTTTCCTTTTTCTCTGAGCTTTTCTTGTGCTGCTTTCTGTTCGTTTTGCTTCTTTGTTCCATGGGTAAGAAAAATCGAAGGAACCCTAAGCATTTAATTGCTCGTTCCTCTGATTCTGATGTAAATTCCACCGTTTTAGCTCTTCCGGCTACGACAACTTCAACTTCTGGTGATATAGATAAGCCCATTGTCGGAAACTCGGTTTCTCCGGTTCAAAATTCAGACTCTTTTGTTTCTTTGTGGCCGGGGCTGCTCCTGTTTCTTCTTCAATGATGTTGAAATCTGGAAAGGTACTCGCTGCAATTCAGCCTCCGTTGAATGCTTCATTGGTGGGTGAATCGATTGTTACAGATGATGCTGCTACTAAGGTATCTAATTTACTTCCTGCAATTATTGCTCATTTGATGCCTTCACCTCCGGTGATTGTTGATAATGGTGTGGGTAATTCTGTTAGGGGTAATGGTCCTATTGTTAGTAAGAATGTGGTTAATAAAAATGTTGGTGCACCTCCTTCTGGGAATGCTGCAGTCAGTTCTTCTGGAAATGCGGCTGCTAAGGGTTCATGGGCAAACTTGTTTTCTACCAACAGAGTGTTTACCCCTGAGGTTTTTAGATTGAGAAAGAATTCCAATGGAGTGTCTTCCACTTCAGTTGAGTTCTCTGAGAATGAATTTTACCCTGATGACATGGAATCCTTGAGCTTGATTGGCACTTTTCCCTCCAAGTTTCCTGGGAGGGAAGGCGTTCATAAGTTAGTAAAGTCTTGGCCAAAGAAATGCAGTTACTTGTATCATGCTTTATCATGCTTCAGGGTGGATTGTGTTCACCTTTGAGAAACTAGAAGACTTTGACTGTGTTTTGCAAGGTGGTCCTTATTTTGCATATGGTAGGCACCTTTTGCTAAAGAAAATGCCTGAATTTTTTAATTTTAGAATGAAGGATTTGGCAATTGTTCCTATTTGGA
Source organism: Gentiana macrophylla (assembly GCA_026214975.1). Taxonomy (NCBI): domain Eukaryota; kingdom Viridiplantae; phylum Streptophyta; class Magnoliopsida; order Gentianales; family Gentianaceae; genus Gentiana; species Gentiana macrophylla. Next base: position 102,596,277 of record CM047811.1, read on the forward strand.
TTCAATTACCCAATCTCCCTCTTCCTCTTTGGAATGATGTATCTTTGAGTAAATTCTGCTCGTTTGTGGGTGTTCCTCAATATTCTGATTTGCTTACTGCTACTAAAAAGAGAATAAGTTTTACAAGGTGCCTGGTGGAGGTTGATTTTGCTATGCCTAGGCCTAGGTTGATTCCCATCAATTTGCCTGAAAGTGAACTACTTCTACAGCCTATTCTCTATGAAGATGCCCTCAAATTCTGTTCAAAGTGTATGAAATTTGGTCACAATTATGATACTTGTGATGGCTCTGAGAGTAATAAGCCAAATCTTTATGTTAATAGGTCAAGGATGCCTCTTGTTTTGAATCAGAACTTGCCTGCTAATAAGCTTCCAAGGTCTTTGGTGTTGTTGCCGCTTGTTTGGATACAAATATTGTTGTTGGGATGGCAGAGGTCAGCTTTGGTGTGAATTCTCGTATTCTTCAAGCATCTTTGTGGGAACCGATTTGGGAAATCTTTTCCAAAAAGTTGTTGTTCAAGAAAATGTTCTAACTCTTGATTTGATCACCATTGTTTTGCCTCTTTGCGCCATCAAGCTTCGCTTTGCACTTGTGTTGGGAAAAATGATGCTCATATTGTGGGCAAGACTAATGCTATTGCTTCTCCTACACCTGACTGTATTTCTAATCTCGCTACTCCCCGCCGTTGCTTTTAATGTTTATTCTTTGGTTTAGGGAAGAGTTTAATTTATGTTCATGGATCATTCCAGCAGAACAAGGTGTATAAAAAAGGATAGGTTTTTTTATGATGATGAACTCTTTTTGGTGCTTCTCTTTCCCCATGATGTTTGGGCATTGCTTATTGGTGGCTCTTTGAAGTCATTTTTTGGATTCATGTGCCCTGGGATTGGCATAGGCAATTCTAGTGGATTTTGATCACATTAGGGTGTCTTCCAGGTGCATATACTTGACATTCTTTAACAATGTGATTTTTTGGCATTGCATCGCGTCGATTTTGCGAAGAAAATTTCGATTTTCAGAAATAATGTTGTATGAGAAAAAATCAAATGTCACTACATAAATCCTTTCAAAAGTTCTTGTCACTGAATAAATCGTTACTAATGTCATTGTCCATGGTTGCTGGGTGTACAATTTTTTGCTCAACCGCAATACAACCGTTTGAAGTCGATTTTATAAATAAAAGAAATCGATTTTCTGAAATTAAGTCGGAAAAATATCAAATGTCATCGGGGTGTTGCTGCATCGCGGTGTCACTTCATCGTGGTGTCTCTTCATCGTGGTGCCACTTCAATGCCGTGTATCTGCATAGCGGTGTCACTTCATCTCCGTGTCTCTACATCGCGGTGTCACTTCATTGCGATGTCTCTGCATCGCGGTGTATCTGCATCGTCAAATGTCATAACATTGCGATGTCTCTACATCGCGGTGTCTCTGCAATGCAGTGTCACATCATTGTGGTGCCTCTGCATCGTTAAATGTCATAACATAGCGATGTCTCTGCATCGCGGTGTCTCTACAATCTGCATCGGGGTTGGTCACTGCCAATGTTCTAAAATTTGGTAGGCGCTAGTCGGGCAGCCGGGTGGGGAGTTGGGACTAGTCGGCTAGGAGGGGACTAGTCGGGGACTAGGCGGTTTTGGATTTTTTTAATTAATAATAATAATAATGGAATTGACAAAAACAAAAATAACAAAACATTACTAAAAACCCCAAAAAATAATGATATTACTACTCTAGTAATATTAAATACTAAGTACTAACATAACATAAATCCAAAAATTCATTTCACAAAATAAACACATAAAAACATACGTGATACGTCTAATATAGAAACATTCAAAGTCAAGCACTCAAGTTTTAAAAAAATCATAATACAGACCGCCTAGGCCAAGTTGCCCGAGTTGAGCCCGATTATCCCGCCTTGAACCCGACTTTCCCGCCTAGAGGGCGACTAGTCCCCGACTAGGGACTGACTAGAGACTAGCCCGCCAAGACAATTCCGACTAGTGTGTACTCGGGTCGGTGGAGGGCCGACTAACGCCTAGGCGGCGCCTAGTCAGCCGACTTGGCCGACTTTTAGAACACTGGTCACTGCATCACGGTGTCACTTCATCGCGGTGTCTCTGCATTGCGGTGTCACTTCATCGCGGTGTCTCTACATTGTCAAATGTCATAACATCGCGGTGTCTCTGCATCGCCGCGTACCTGCAATGCAGTGTCACTACATCGTGGTGTCTCTGCGTGACAGGGGTGGTCACCGTGATTTTGGGTGGTCATGACGATCGGGGTGGTCGGGTGGTGGTCACCGCGTCGGGGTGGCCACCTGATCGGGTAGTCAATGGACCTGGGGTGGTCAATGCATCGTGGTGTCTCTGCATCGCGGTGTCTTTGCATCGTCGCGTCTCTGCATCGGGGGTGGTCACTGCATCGGGGTGGTCATTGCATCGGGGGTGGTCATTGCATCGGGGGTGACCGTTGCATCGGGGTTGGCCACTGTATCGGGGTAGTCAATGGACCTGTGGTGGTCAATGCATCGTGGTGTCACTTCATCGAGGTGTCTCTACATCGGGTGTCTTTGCATCGGGGTGTCTTTGCATCGGGGGTGTCTCTACATCGGGGGTGGTCACTGCATCGCGGTGTCTCTGCATCGTGGTGTTTTTGCATTGCGGTGTCACTTTATCGTCGTGGTGTCTCTTAATCGCGATATCTCTGTATCGCGGTGTCTCTGCATCGTCAATTGTTATAACATCGCGGTGTCTCTACATCGTCAAATGTTATAACATCGCGATGTCTCTGCATCGTGGTGTCTCTGCATCGCGGTGTCTCTGTATCGCGGTGTCTTTGCATCGGGGGTGGTCACTGCATCGCGGTGTCTCTGCATCGAAGGTGGTCACTGCATCACGGTGTCTCTGCATCACGGTGTCACTTCATCGCGGTGTCTCTACATCGATGTGGTCAATGCATCGTGGTGGTCGTTGCATCGGGGTGGTCACTGCATCGGAGGTGGTAACTACATCGCGGTGTCTCTGCATCGGGGGTGGTAACTGCATCGTGGTGTTTCTGCATCGGGGGTTGTTTGTTTGTTGTTTTTTTATTATTATTATCTATTTTATGGACGTGAATATTTTTTTTTTTTCTGGACGGTGAATTTTTTTCCATTGATCACCATGATGCAATGACCACCATGATACATTGACAAACAAACAACATCGTGTTTCATAAAAAACAACACATTCAGCTTCAGGTATGTCTCATCTCTCCTTTTTTTTCTTCTTCATTAAGGGTATTTGAGTCTATCTATCTAATTTGTGTCCTTATAACCAAATAAAATTCCTTAGTGTCCTATTTGCCTAATTAAGTCTATTTTGTGTCCTTTTGGACCCTTGCCCCATGAAATAATAGTATAATGAATAATGATAACCTTGTATGAGTTTATTGTTTCAATTGTAAATTCAATTATGGAATAAATATCAATACAAACAAAATCTAAACAACATAACATTATAAACACGTCTATTGTTACAACATAATGAAACATATAAGAATAGATACTTAAAATTCACTAGACAAATCTCTAAACATGTATGAGTGTTGGATTCAAAGGCAAGCAGAAATCTCCCACCAATTGTTCTTTGTAAACGATCATAAAACCTTCAGGAGGTTTAATTGGCCCTCTTATATGCATCACCTTCAGGAGGTTTAACCGTGCTAGCAAAAGGCACATGCTTTGCATGTGTTAGGCTAACTTTTTTTAATATCATACATATATTGTTGACCATGCACTTAATTTATAAATAATTATATGTTAAACAGTGACAATTGTTATACACTAAATTTTTGTTTGGTAGAATTAATTTATTTCTCTTACTCATAGGCATTGAATCAAGCTTGTCATGTTACATTTTCATTCTTTTAAATACGATAAGATTTTTAGTTATAAAATCATGTATTTTATTGGTATCGAGTGAAGATTTGTCTCAAGTATCTGTTTCTAAGTTCCTTCTAACCTTAAAAAACATAATCAAAATATAATATGTCCAAAAAATGTGTAATGTTTTAATTACGTATATTGTATACTTACATTTGATTACAACTGCAAATACTATTTGTTAAATAATTTATTATCGGTCAAATTTAATAATCTTAAAGACATAGGATCATTAATTGTGTCACATGAGTGTTAATGAATTATATTTATTCTATGATAAACTAATTGTACAAGCAAAAAACCGTACCAATTTATTTGAAGGGTATTTATATTGTTCGTTTAAGTATTATCAATGCATTATTCCACAATTCTTCTTCTCAAGTGTTATAAAGTGGTTGAATTTGGCCAGTCTGTCTACTACTACCATGATGACTTCCTTTCCTTTAGACTTAGGGAATCCATTTATAAAATCCATGCTGAGTTGGGACTGGTAATGGGTGGAGCAATTCTTGAAGTTTATCATGTAGACTTTTGCACTACTGACAAGTTATATACCTTTGGATCATTTCTTGAACATCCTCTTAAGGTGGGGCCAATAAAATGTCTCTTAATCCTTCTATAACATGCCCTGACCCTTAAATGACCCCTATTGGACTTAAGTGCAACTTCCCTGTCAATTTGGATCTCAAACTTCGCAAAAAAAAAAAGGATCTCAAACCTTCATGGGGTTCCTATGTATATCCTCTTTTTGTAGTTAAGGAATCTCATGGTGCATAATGTAGAGGGGATTTAAGGTTGTACTAATCATCAGTGCCCGAAAATTTTCCTCCACATCTATGTCACCTTTGTAGTTGGTTGTTACTTCTTGCATCCAAGAAGAGGATATTGTTCCTAACAACACACAGTGGTCCCTAAACATGAGTTTGTATGTACAATGCATAAACCTCTACATTTTCACTTCTCTTTGTGTACACAATAGTGAAATCCAACCCAAGTAACTTGGTCACCCTTTTTTTTGTAGTGCAGTAGTGGCCCTCCGATCCAGAATGAACTTCATACTCCATTGACCAATTTTGATGAAAAAAGGCATGCCTTGAATACATGGTTTCCATTTAGTTATTGCAATGGAGAGTGTCAGGAGTTTCTTCTCGTAGATGAACAATCTCATCTTCTTATAGTCGAAGGCCTTGCTTAGATAAGTCACAAGTTTCTTGTTTTGTAGTAAAACAGCTCCTAAGCCTTTTCCACATGCATCTGTTTCATTGCAAAAATCAAAATGGAATTCCAAAATCTGGGAAGAAAAGTACTTGTGATTTGCACATGGTCTCACTGAGTTTCTAGAATGCTTTGGAGGCACTTTGTGATCAACAAAACCCGTTTTTCTTGATTAGGATATTCTAGGGCTTAACAATAATCCTAAAATAGGCCACAAATTTCCTATAAAAACCTGTTAGGCCTAAAAACCCTCTCGGTTCAGCCACATTATAGGGCTGGGTCCAATCCGACATGGCTTAAATCTTTCTTGGGTCAGCATGCACTTCACCCTCTTGTATGATATGCTTAAGTATTCTACTTTGGTTTGTCCAAAAGAGCATGTGGACAATTTAGCATAGTATTGGTTCTTCTTTAAAACTTCTAGAACCAATTTAAAATGTATGTGGGAAGCCATGTCAAGGCTTAAGATTAAGGTGTCATAAAAAAATACCAGCACAAACTTCCTCAGTAAAGGTCTCAACATCTCAATCATACTTCTTTGGAATGTGGTTGGGGAATTTGCTAGCCCAAATGTCATCACTTTGAATTTTAACCGCCTATGATGAGTTACAAAGGCAGTCTTCTGGACATAATCTTCCGTTATCGAATCTGATGGAATCCAGACCTCAAGTCTATTCTTGAAAATGCCCTAGCACTCTCTAATTCATCTTCAATTCAGCAATTAGATAAATACGGTAGCTATCTTTGATAGTCAAGTCATTCAACCTTCTGTAATCCACACAACATCTCAAGGTTCCATTTTTCTTTTTCACAAGGAGCAAGAGTGATGTAAATGGACTACTATTGTGCTGTATAATTCCCCGTAGTAGTATTTGATCCACCAACTACTCTATTTTATCCTTTTGACAATTAGCATACCTATTAGGTTTTAGTTTCACAGGTCCAACACCTTCTTTAAAATTTATAGGATGCTCATTGCCCTTCTTCGATGCCAATGCTTGGAAATTTGCAAACACGTCATGATACTCTTCTAGAACATGAGTAAGTTCAATACGCACAAGATTCATGGCATGTTTTTATATCAAATTTTAGCACCCGAAGAGTCCATAGTTCCCTTTTCTCAGTTCCTTTGTAATGATTTTATAATCCTAAGTTAAGCCTCTTATGTGTAGCTTCTCGGCTTAATTTGTTCTCTCTTGTTAGTGAAAACCATCTATGTTTTGTTGAAGTCAAGACCATTAGATTGTATGATTTCATCCAATCCACCCTTAATATCATGTCACATCCTCTCAACTTGATCAATCTCACATCTTATTGGAACTTAACCCCTTGCATGATCCATGGCAAGTTAGGACACTTAAACTCACTCAACATTCTGTTCATATCTACTATTGTGATTATTAACATGTGGTGAGTCAATTATGTCACACTGCACCTCCTTGGCAACATGTTGGTCTAGGAAAGTGTGAGATGCACCACTGTCTTTGAGGATGGTAATTGCATCATCTTAATTACCTTCACAATTGATTCCATTATTACACATTGAATAACGATTTAAATTATACTAAGAAAGTGCACTAAATGTGGAGTGTTCCTACTCTAAGTTGCGTTGTAATTAACGTAGAGTATGTGCATGTCCTTGTTGTAACATTGAACTTGAGGTCATCCCTGAAGTTGATCTCTACAAATAAGAACCCTAGGACCTCCCTGGTTGGTATCTCTCCATCTATCTATTTACTTATTTGCACAGGCCCCATTGAGGTTGGTAATTATTTGCCTTTTTTTGCATTTAAAAAAATTCCAATATAAAATAAAACCCAAAAAACAAACAAACTAAAATAGACGTTAACACAAACCGGTTTAACGAAATCCACTTGCAAACAATAAATCAAACGATGAAAATTGAAAACGAAGCGCACCAGGATTAATAGTATTATATATATGCACACAACATCAAAACCTAATTGGAATATGTTTCGAGTTTGTTACTTGAAGCAATAGCGTTTAATGTCTAGAAAAACCTCACGTCCCTAGCAAAAGTAATACACATTATTTCTAATGACTATTTTAGATGCTAACCTCTAATCTAAGATGATGACAAATAGTGTCTCCTTTGATCCGAAAGACTGCCAAAAGGAATAAAATATTTACAGGGTCGGCCCTGGTGTGTTTTTTGGGACTAAGGCCAGGTCGTCGAATTAGACATTTATAATTTGTTTTGGCCCTTATTGATTCGAGTAAATTTTTTTGGGCTTTCATCAATTCAAATGAAAAAAAATTAACTCGTTATTTTAGGTTAGATCGGATAAGATTTAGAAGGAATTTTTTTTTTCTTTTAGCGAAATATGTAATATTGGGCTCCCGGCACCGTTGAGCCTAAGACCACCGCTTCCTCCGCTTTCAAGGTGGGCCGGAGCTGAATATATAGAATCTTGTGACAACAAAAAATAAGATGATAGTGGTGCATGATAGGTCATAATTCAACGTGCGAGTATATTTTTATAAGAAAGGGGAAGGAAAATCCTATCAATGGTATGAGAAAGAAATATTTAGAATAGAAAAATAATAGAATAGTAACGAATTGATCATTGATTTTTTTGAAGAAAATTGATTATTGATCTAGATAGGAAATCATTCACGTGTGCTGCTCTATCAATGTTTATTTATTGTAATGAGAAAAAGAAAAAAGTTGATAAGATAAATTTAATTATATAATATAACAATGAGAAATTTATTTAATCAATCCTATCAGTTTATGCTTTTATCTATGATAATCATTGAGTTAGTGTAATGACAAAAATGATTGAATAGATTAGACAAAAAAAATTATACAATATAATATAATATAATTATGGCGTCTTGTAGACGGTAGACATAGAAATTAGTACACGTGCCCGCAAAAAAAAAAAATATTACACATTTTTTTTCTATGACATTAGTCACTTACGTTTGAAAATATATTAAATTGTGGACATAATGAATTATTATTAATGAGATAATGATTATTGTTGAGATAATGATTATTGTTGAGATAATGAGATAATGATTTAATGTATTCATTTATTGAGAAACACGTACGTAAATAGCATATTTTTTATTATTATTATTATTGTAATCCTTTTTTTTGCAATGCTAATCCTTTTCTTTATATATATAATTCATCAGGGCGTCGCACCCGGTAGCCGGTAATATGTAGGTGGATCCGCCTTCTGCTCCTGCGTCATGCAGCAAGTGATGTTTTCTATGATATGTATTTTTGTGGTGGTTAAGTACTTTGGTAGAAATTTTATGGTAAGCAACAGTTGGACCATATAACCAACAACTGGAGTCTTGGTTTGCATTTGTTTTTCTTACAAACATTTTGTCGAGCACATGTTGGGCACTTTAGGAGGAGTCCATAATCTGACTGAACAACCCCCAAGGACAAAGACTCAACAACATCAAAGGTGTTGAAGGGGACACCTCCTCTCTTTTTTTCCGGAGAAAATGATCTTGGATATATATTATCAAAAACTGTACACCAAGTGTACCATACAACGGGGGCAAAAATGTCTACCAAACAAAATCTAAACAACAGTCTCATCAAGAGAAACAATAGAGACACCTCCTCTCTTTACCATCTTGGCAAAGTCTGTAGGGCTTAACTTAGGGTGGGAGGAGGAACTCAAATGATCATGGGAAGTGAGTAATTTAGCACTCAAAAAAATGGTTAAACTCTAACCACAAGGGTCCCTATTCCCTTGTTCCATGAGATGAGTGAATATATTAATAAGGTAACCTAGTGGTTGAGAGTCGTTAGCTTGCTATTATACCTTAGAACTGAAAGAAGTCTCCCTTTTACGAGATTCGAACCTCCACATTGCGACTTAAGATACAACTGCACTCAAGTCCTTTACCAGTAGGTCATGTTTTGGGGCACAATAATTTAGAACTAAGGTTTGATTTGAAAAGGGGAACTTGTGAAATTGAGGTGAATGTTTTCCTCACACTTTGCACCATTTTTCATAATGACTGTATGTACCTTTTTTTCGTGTAATATATGAGTTTTTCATATGATTTCGTACCATTTTCTGCATCAATTCGAATATTTTTCATATCTATTATTGTAGAATTTTGTACATTTTCATAGTATGATTATTAATTGATACGAAAACATACCATTTGAATGTTAAACAAAAAAACCCGGAGCATACGTTTTTTTAACATTTTTTAGAATTACTTTTTGCACTTCAAAACACACGTTTTGAGCAGGGGAGGATCCAGCTTACCTGGGGGGTCACGTGACCCCACTTAATTTCTAATTTTTTTTAGTATTAAAACAATGTAGTTTTGTTATTAAAAAATGTCATTTTATCGATAAAAATTGATGTTTTAGACTTCAGTGACCCCACTGGAATTTTTTTTAGATAAAAGATGTAGTTTTAGACTCCGATGACACCAATATAATCCTGAATCGTTTTGAGTATCTTTTTTAAAATTGCTCACCAATCATTTGTACGTTATCAACATGCAACTGGCAATATTGACAAATCTAACTGCAAATATTAAATGACTAAATACAACAAATATAACAAGAGTTTGGACTTGGGAGTTTTGTCAAAAACAAGAAGAGGCCTCTTTAGTTTTATAAAAACAACGTGCTGAGTTTTTAATCAATTCATTTGTTTCTTGTGGGGAAAACAAAGAAGAAGAAAAAAAAAATGAATTCGTCAAACCGACCAATAAAAAATGGGGTATTTTTCTTATGATATAACAAGTGATACACTAAGAGATAAATCCAGAAAATTTGTTCAGCGATGTTCATAATTTTGTTTATTCTTTTTAAATTGATGTCCATAATTTTCTTAAAGGTTTTTTTGTAACAGTGTCAGTAAATTTTATTTTTCTTGAATAAAACTTAAGTAATTTTATCATTTTAATGATATACTAATCCATTTGAAGCAAAGGTGTAAAGGCAAACCTGCCACTGGATATAATACATTTTTACATTGTTAATTATAATTATCATCTAATAATCTGCGACCACTAAAAAAAAAAAAAAAAAAAAAAAAATTCCTCTTTAGGGCTTCTCACCTCTGCGACTAGAGCCTCCTTCTCCTTTCGAGCTGCCGAACCATCCTCCTCCACCGGGGTTATGGCCTTCGACATGAAATCCGTTCTAAGCAACCTTGAACTCACGACGGACGAATCAACCTCACTCGGCGTATTTCAGGAAGATTTCTCGGAAGGCGTGGAAACCTGTAATCAAAGTTTGATCGGAAAATTCATTTGTGCAAAGGACGTTCCCGTCAAAAGTGGCCTGAAAACAGCCATGGACAGGGCTTGGAAGACCTCGTTCTCAGTGATTCAACTCGAAAAGAATTGTTACCAGTTTGTCTTCGACACGGAGGAGAACCCAGGTAAATTGATTGATCAAGGGCCATGGATTTTTTTACAGACACTTACTTGTTCTTGGACTTTGGAGCGATGATTGGGCAGAGAAAAACTCCCTCTTCGATTGCTGCGAATTTTGGATCCAAATCAGCGACCTGCCCTTCAAACTGTGCACAACAGCGATTGGGAGGCGTATTGCATCCTCTTTCCGTCTCTGTAAAAATATTCAATTAAGAGAAGACTCAGATTCCGGGAAACGGTTCTTCAGGCTCAGAGTAAGGGTAAATGTAACCGAGCCAATCAGGAGGGTAATTTCGATCACTCCGGAGGGGGAGACCGAAGTGCAGTCTGTAATACAATATGAGCATCTTCCTCACCTCTGCTTCAACTGTGGACTCATTGACCATACCCTCCGAGCATGTAAATCTTTACATAGGGAAATTCCCTCAGACCAGTCTAAGAAGCTCCCCTTTGGGACATGGTTGAATGCCACTAGAAGGTCAAGAATTTTGGCTGAAATTTCAGGAACCGAAGATGATTCAAACAAAATGGTGTGGAAACCTTCTCAAAAACCTTCAGCAGCCAAAAAAACAGGAGAAACCTCTGAGCTTGGCACAAGGGACAAAGGAAAAAAAGGGCTGTGGGAGATAAAACAACTGAGACTTGTATGAGTACGAATGTGACACGGGTTACCACAGCCACACTGGGGCGAAATGATCGAGTTGAGAATGCAGTCTCGGTAGTAGCTCCCTTCAATTCAAATGGAACAAAAAATCTAGTGGGAGCAGTTGCCGTGGAGACTTCTTTGGACACCATGGCCATGGACCCCGACTCAACAGCTAGCTCTCATCTGAATGGTACCTCCAAGAAACCGCAACCGAAACGGGCAGGCCTATCTGATATCACAAACTCACAGAACGTTCTTGGAAAGAGGATGGCAGAGGTTCAGGTTGAAGTAGCTGGTACTCAAAAGAAGCGTCACATAATCTCCGACTCAACGGCGGAGCCTGGTTCGGACCAGGCCCGCCGAGAGCAATGAGTCACCTATGTTGGAACTGCAGGGGGCTTGGTCAACCCTCGACAGTCAACGCTCTTAAGGACCTTGTAAATACCCGCCAGCCTTCTTTTATTTTTCTTAGCGAAACAATGCTCAGTTCTAAAAGGATGAATCGAGTTCGTATTCAGTTGGGTTTTGAAGCAGGTGTTTATGTTAGCAGCCGAGGTAAAAGCGGTGGTTTGGCTTTCTGTGGAATGACAAAACAAGGGTGAGCTTCTGCTCCTCTTCTGATGGGTACATCGATGTCCACATCAATTTAGTTAACGGGGAGGCTTATCGTTTTACGGGCTTTGACGGGCATCCGAATGCCACTCAGCGACATCACTCTTGGGACCTCTTGAGGAGGCTCTCTAGTCAATCAAACCTTTCATGGTTGGTAGCCGGAGACTATAAAGAGATCATTTTCGATGTAGAGAAGCAAGGCAAGGCGAATAGGCCTTTGTGGCAAATGGCAGCTTTTTGAGGGGCCCTCTCGGACTGCTCTTTGATCGATTTGGGTTACATTGGCCCGACTTTTTGTTAGGAAATCACCAGTTTAACGCAGCAGAATCTAAAATTTGATTTCCTTTTTTTAGATTGTTTTTCGTTTAATGCAATAAACACGTTAAGTATTTTGACGGTTATACCTTGATGATCTATAAAATCGTCGCTTTGACCGTCAACGGAGAGTAGTACAGTGTGAAAGCCGTCCACGCGTCCGGCCTCTATCGCTAATCCACACTAACTCCTCGCCGGAATCCTCCATGGATTGCTATTGGAAAACTCCGGTTTCTAGACCGGCCTTTTTCCAAACTCCGGTTGCTAGACCGGCCTTTTTCCTCTCTCACTATAGGTTGCTCTCTATTTTACACAAAAATTATGAGCTCTTGCAATTGTGATGTACAAAAGAGCTTGACACCCACCTCTTATTTATAGCTAGAGGTGGCGCCCCATATGTGTGGAGGAGAAGAAAACATTTTCCCAATAAAATAAGGAAAATCAATTAGATTGATTTATCTCTTTTATTATAATTAATTTTGCCAATATCTTATATTGAATATAATTATCTTATTACCATAAATCTATTTTTCCAAAATCAATCAATATCTTATATTAATATTATGGTAATCTTATTAATTAAAGTGCACAATCTAAGTGTATCTTATACCCTAGGATGTGGCGCCCCATTAGTCAACAAATTGACTTCCGGAATATTCTTTAATTAATATAATTTGTATATAATTAATATCTTGTATTTTTATTTATTCATAATAAATAAATACCACAATATTAATTTACCACTATAACCTTTATAGTCTAGAGATAAACTTTCCTTAATTGGTTATCAACTATAACCGCATTTTAAACCGACTCGATGTTCATATGTGTGTGACCCGATAGGCTTCCGAACATGTTGGCCGTAGACACAAAGTGCAATTTACTAAAATGTCCTTCATGCCTAACGATCACGGGATATCGTCTAGCAACACACCATGACCCCCAATCATCAGAATAGTCAAAAGCAATGACTACTACCTTTCATGTGAAGCAGTTTCCGCGTAACTTACAATCCTATCGCTGTAATAATATTCATACGATCGTATCTCGAGTGTCAATACATTAAAGATCGTATCTTATAATCTGGATATCATGCTCTCTCGGGATAACACATTTACTCCCACTTTGCAAAGGTTCTCTAGAGCTAGACATTCCTTATAAGAAGGCCATTTCGGATATTCGATCTCAACATGGGATACGCGATTCCCGGACGACCAATCATGTATACTCCGCATGCTTCAATATCATACCCAATCACCACCGCACGATCGCCCCGTGGCTAGGGGAAATCTCATTAGTGTCAAATCATGACAATCCACACCGTGATGCCATGAAGACTCCGGTCTAAAGGATAATTACACAACCGTCACATAGTGTGACACTTAATGTAAGTGGGTCAGTCTAACGTACGCATTCTCTAATACATGTCCACGTACAGTCCAAGTGTCTCTACACTTCGATAGACGAAATCTATCCCTACCTTCTATAAGATAAAAGACATCCAATACGTGCTAGTCTGGTTATACTATCAATGTCCCATTTGATAGTACATAGGACTAGAGACATTTAAGTACCAAACTTGTTATAGTGATTAGAGATCTTATCAACCATAATCACTATCATGGTTTCTCTATCACAGTTTGATACTAGGGACGTTACTATACATGTACAACAAATAATAAGAAGATAAACAATATATAATAACATAAGTGCTTTTATTAATCATAATAAAGTTATTATATGAACTAAATAGACTGTAAATGACCCGACCCGGTCGGATCCGGTCCAACCCGATTGGGTTTAGGACACCTTTCCAACAATCTCCCACTTGGCCTAAAGCCAATCACCCATATGCCTAAGCCCATGCAAGTGAACATGTTTCTCATGATTTGCTTGAGACAACGCCTTGGTTAACGGACCAGCTATGTTATCATCCGTATGGACTTTTTCTATCTTTACATCTCATCTATCTACTATCTCTCTAATCAAGTGATAGCGCCGTAACACATGTTTGGACTTCTGATGAGACCTTGGTTCCTTTGACTGAGATATCGCTCCATTATTATCACAGTCAGAGGCATTGTACCTTCAATAGAGGGAACCACCAAGTTCAGTAATGAACTTCTTCATCCAAACTGCTTCCTTTGCCGCCTCCGAGGCTGCTATGTATTCGGCTTCCGTTGTAGAGTCTATAGTAGTCTCCTGCTTGGAACTCTTCCAGCTCACTGCTCCTCCGTTAAGCGTGAAAACAAATCCAGATTGTGACTTAAAGTCATCCTTGTCAGTTTGGAAACTGGCATCTATATAACCTCGTAAAACTAAATCATCATTCCCGAAAACCAGGAACATATCTCTAGCACGTCTCATGTACTTGAGGATATTCTTGACAGCAATCCAGTGACCATCACCTGGATTGGACTGGTACCTACTAGTCATACTAAGAGGGTACGAGACATCTGGTCTAGTGCACAACATGGCATTCATGATAGACCCGATTGCCGAAGCATAAGGGGTCTTACTCATTTGTGCCCTTTCCTCATCTGTCTTAGAACTCATTCCCTTCGACAGGTAGACCCCATGTGACATAGGCAGCAATCCTTTCTTGGACTCATCCATGCTGAATCTCTTCAGCATCTTGTCTATATAGGTGGATTGCGACAGACCAAGCAACCTTTTAGATCTATCTCTATAGATCTTTATTCTTAGAATATAGGCTGCCTCACCTAAGTCCTTCTTTGAGATGTTCTCGGATAACCAAGCTTTGACGGATTGTAACATAGGAACATCATTCCCTATGAGCCGTATGTCGTCTACATAAAGCCCTAAGAACACAATGGCACTCCCACTAACCTTCTTGTAAACATAGGACTCATCTTCGTTCTTGACGAAATCAAATTGTTTGATTATCTCATCAAAGCGATGATTCCAACTCCGAGAAGCTTGCTTTAATCCATAAATGGATCTTTGCAGTTTACATACCATCCTGGTGTCATTGGTTGTGAAACCCTCAGGCTGTGTCATATATGTTAGGAAATCTACGCGGGAACGCAGCGGAATTCAAAAATTTATTTCCTATCGACCCAAGATCGACTTCGTTTAAGCAATAAACAAATAAGCTAAAGACGGTGGTTACCTTGGTTGATCTATAAGATCGACGCTTTGACCGTCTAAGGAGAGTAGTTCGCATAGAGCCGCCCAAGTGTTCGGCCTCTACCGCTAGTCCACACGAATGTTGACCCGCCGGAATCCCATCATGGATTGCTATTGGAAAACTCCGGTTGCTAGACCGGCCTTTTCCCCTCTCTCCAACTCTCTATAGGATGCCTCTATTTTACACAAGAACAATTAGTTCTTGGAATTGTGATCATACAAAAGAGCTTGACACCCACCTCTTATTTATAGTGGTTGGGCGCCACTATCTAGTGTGGAGGAGAAGAAAACTTTTTTCCAATAAAATAAGGAAAATATAATTGATTGATTTATCTCATTTATTACAATATCTCATATTAAATAAATCTAGGATATTGTCGATAATATCTCATATTGAATATTCCCAAGATATTGTCAATATCTAATATTGACTATCTTTATTTTATTACCATAAATCAATTTTACACATGTGTATATATCACATATACATTGTTACACATATAAATCCATTTTATATATATATATATATTACATGCATGCGCATGCTGCCAAACACTTTTGCACACACGCACACATAGGTATTATATATATATATATATTAATATCTAATATTAATATTTGGTAATACTATTAATTAAATTGCACAATCCAGTGTGTATCATATACACACACAAATTGCGCCACCTTAGCCAATAAATTGGCATCCGGAATATTCTTTAATTAATATAATATTATTAATATCTTGTATTTAATTTATTCATAATAAATAAATACCACCATATTAATTTACCACTATAACCTTTATAGTCGTGAGATAAATTCTTTCCTTATTTGGTTATCATCTATAACCACATTTTAATCCGGCTAGATGTTCTTATGTGTGTGACCCGATAGGCTTCCGAATATGTTGGCCGTAGACACAAAGTGCAAATTACAAAATGCCCTTCATGCCTAACGATCACGGGATAGCGTCAGCAACACGCCGTGACCCCAATCATCGGAAGAGTCAAATGCAATGACTACTACCTTTCATGTGAAACAGCGATTCGTGTAACTTACAATCCTATCGCTGTAATAATATCCATACGGTCGTACGTCGAGTGTCAAACATTAACGACCGTATCTTATAATCTGGATATCATGCTCTCTCGAAGTAACTCATTTACTCCCACTTTGCAAAGATTCACGAGAGTAAGACATTCCTTATAAGAAGGCCATTCGGATATTCAATCCCAATCATAGGATACGCGATTCCCGGACGACCAATCATGTATACTCCGCGATGCTTCAAGATCATACCCAATCACTACCGCATGATCGCCCGTGGCTGTGGGAAACCTCAATAGTGTCAAAGCATGACAATCCACACCGTGATGCCATGAAGACTCGGTCCAAAGGATAATTACACAACCGCCACATAGTGTGACACTTATACGTGTAAGTGGGTCACCTAACGACGCATTCTACAATACACGCCCACGCATGCGGTCAAGTGTCTCTACACTTCGATAGACGAGATCTATCCGCCTTACTAAAGACGAAGACATCTAATACGTGCTAGTCTCATTTTATACTATCAATGCCCTGTTTGATAGTACGTCAGCCTAGAGACATTTAAGTATCAAACTTATTAAAGTGATTAGAGATCTCATCAACCATAATCGCCTATCATGGTTTCTCTATCACAATTTAATACTAAGGACGTTATCATATAACAATTCATAATTGGTTCTTTAAAAGAACATATATATGACAACATAAAAGCCATTTTATATATGTATAAACATAAAGAAATAGTAGAAATGATCCGACCCGGTCGGATCCGGTTCAACCCGATTGGGTTTAGGACACTATTTCAACAATCTCCCACTTGGCCTAAAACCAATCATTCGCACACACAAGACCAAGTTGAAACACAAGAATCTCATGCAATACTCGCAACCAGCCCTAGCCATAAACGGATCACTATCCGCGGGGACTCAGACTATCTCCATATCACGTTCCAAATGACCAAGTCAAAGGAACCGCCTCAACACACACACGAATCTCTGACGAGACCCTGGTCCTTGCTTCAAGCAATAAATCCACTTACTATATCAGCTATATATAAAAAGGTGGAAGAACCGTACAAGGTTCAGGAATGAACCTTACAGATCCATGTATCTTGCTCCCATTGCGCCTCTAAGGCACTTCTTGTGTTTTGGCCTAGTTGTAGAGTTTACAAATGACCCATAGGCTAGAACATTTCCACTCCATTTGTATCACTTAATCAAAGTGATTGCAAACCAGCATCGTAGCTCCCACTCGCCTTCATAAGACTCGGGATATACGATGCAGATATCTACGTTTATTTAATTCCAAGTTTTAATAAACTAGGAAACTTTCCTTAACTTGTTCAAGGATATTCTCGACATTTACGCATTTACTTTCATACTTGCTCATGACTATTCATGGACTATGAACATCCGGCATTACCTATAAGATGGTTCTATCGCGTGAGCGAAGGAAACCTTCCATAAGCATCATCTTTCACCTTATCTTTAGGACCAACGCCCTAACATAGATAGATCTCGCGATCTATGCTAAACTTCATTTAGCATCACATCTATATAGGTAAACAATAATCTAACAAATGATTAAATCTATCACTATAGATTCTTATTTCTAAAATAAGAATCGCTAATTCAAGTGCTTTCAGTAAAGAACTTGAACTACCAAACATTAATTGATCGTGACATGGGGTGACAATTCTTGAGAGATATATCCAATACCTTACTCAAAAATCGTAACACACACCCCACTATCCATATTGCACATTGGGCATATCCTTCTTTTGACTAAATCAAACTCCTTTGATTATCAAACAAAGAAATCGTCTCAGAGAAACTTGTTTGAGTCCATAAATGGATCTCGTGGGCTTACATATCATGTTATCGTCTATGAACATCGAAGCCGCGCTCAACGTCATCAACACTATCATATAGCCATGATAATGGGTTATAACAAGCATCATCTCGAATAGAACCGGGCACATTTGGCAAAGATAAAGATAATTACAAGGTTTACACCTCATACCCTTCGGCCGTCCACTATAGCCTTATGGTAATCATATTAGTATCCATGTCACCTTCCCAGGACACTCCTTAGGTAAAGGCAGACTAGGTTCACAACCTGGTTGTCGATGGAATCTAATTCGAGATATTATGGCTCCGGCCATATCTCTCAATCTTGCCTTTCAAACATTCTTTCATAAGTCGTGAGATATTCATTCTTCAAGATGAACATACCAAAGACCTTTTCAGGCTTAAGGTCATCCACAGACTTACTGAACTTTTATGTGCCGAGCAAAGTGTTCTACACCTCATCGTATATGTGGCGTCCGCTCATGTCCCATTGGTTGAATATATCTTTGTGGTTCTCAAACTCTTTTGAGATCTCGATTCACTCCCACTGTTTCTTTTGGAAGAAACACTTCCTTTAAGAAAGGCGACATGTTTGGAGACAAACATTTTGCTCATGGACAAGTAAGTAATATCAAGCGTACTTGCTAAGATATTCCACAAAGTTGCATATGTCGTACTAGGCTCCAAGCCTTTCTCGACTTTGCCTATGACAACTTCAAATCATCGGCTAAGATAGATTCGACATTATCCTCTTCCATATCTAATATGGAGTTTATTCAACCTTTATTCTTTGGAACTAGGTTAAGTATGAGGCCTTATCCCTAAACGGGTAAAGGAAACATTGCATGGCTTGTGTCACACCTTTATCATATAAAGTGTTATTTCCATTTTGGGAACACAATCTAATTTGCGTATCCCAAAGATGGTATCCTTCAAGGAGAATCTTATTCCTTTCAGACGACTTTAGAAACACCTTCTTGAGTATTAATTACTTCAATCCAATTGAAGATTAATTCCTAAGTAGCTCGTCAATCTCATATTCGTACTAGCTCGAACTTTTCGGGATTTCTGAATTATGCACTTCACTGAGTACACTAGAACTATTTCTAAAAAATAGTCATAGAGATTAACAAACAATTATTTGTGGCATTAATTGTCATAAGCCAACAAACATCGGTATGTTTAGGCTTTGGACAACTTTCTAGATTTTATAACCTTTTAAAAGGGTATTTTAGTCCTCTTTGGATAAGATACGTATAACCCACATGATCCATAATCATATGGTTCAACATCATCGAATGACGTTTAATTACGCGCTTCCTTCCGGAGAGACTACATCTAGAACAACTACAAATATCAAGGATAATGACCATACAAATATTTAGTTGAGATCTCATCACATATATCAACTATATAGTGACAACAATCTAGTATGTTAGATTCGGTGACCTTCCAACTTTATCGGAATAACATTTATTCTTTACAATTGAGTATGTCTACTAAATCCTAACAAATAATCGAAAGTATGTTCTTCATAAGAACCGGAACATAATAACATTTATTTGGTTCCTTTTCGATTTACTAGATCCGAATATGGTAAGTGTTACAACGTTTGCTTCACCTTCCATATCTCGTATTTAATCTTTCTAATTTAATCACACTCATAAGATATCATATATCTAAGAGTCGACCTGAACTTAGATAGATTTATCTCAACTTACTTGCCTATAATAGAAACTTCAATAAGTTCTCTATTTAAGCACATGCCCTAAAATTTCCTTTTTAATCCTTTAAGCACTTGAGATATGTTTCTTATTGTAGTCTTCATAAGACTTAAGAAAGATCACAAGAGCTATGTCTTCAATTTCCTTTTATAAAGAAAATCTAAAGTTTATTAAATAGTTTATTTAACCTTTTGAATCGTATTCAAAACATTGACTATTTAATTAACCTTTAAGCAATGGTAGAATTAAGTCGATACTTAAATCTTACAATTTTGAAAACAACCTTTCCAAAATTAGATCTGATCATTCTTATTCAACGTTTGAATAACTCGTCATCGTATGACCGAATGATTATATTGGATCGTATCCACTATCACGAGCTTCCGTTTTTCTTTAATAATTAAAGTCTTGGAGTACTCCATCAAATATGTAGCCTCCTTGTCTCTAACTACCATAACGGGATTGCTCGTGTCATTGCTTATTTTAAAAAGGATTAAAACTACTTAACCATATTTGAGAACGATTCTCAAAAGGTAACAGTCATGTTTGGTTTTACTAATCGAGAATAAAACATAAATATAGAGTTTGCTAAAACTACAACATAAAAATGAAAATAAAAGAGTGTTGTTGTTTATACACGCAAAATCAAAAATGGTCTTTTGGTTTATGATTTTGCTCCCACTAGTCAACTACTTCCAATTGACTTTCAAGAATTTTTCAAAATTCTTTAGTGGCTGAGATCCAATCTAGTTACCTTGATTCCCGGCGGTGGTCGATCAACCAAGATAATTTCGAAAGGTAGGTAACTATTTACCATTCACATCTCTATGTGATTCTCAGTGGTTGACTAGTCAACACTTTTGGCGATACACATCACTATGTGTTAGTCAACCCCTTGTCTCTAAAGTCAGACGGCCCTGACGGTGGCCAATCACCGAAAGACTCTAGTCAAGTCATAACCCAATATTCACGAGATCTCATACGATCATATCTCAATAACGACGATATACCCGAGGTAGGTCAACTCCCGGCGGTGGTCGATCAGTTGGATCCGAACACAGGCTCTTCACCGTCGTTATAATATTGGGAGACAATATTTCGACTTGATTTTTGTTGTGGAAGTATTTTTTGTAAATTAATTCACTTAATTAATTTTAATTTCGGTCTCATCATAAATATGTCTATCTCTATAAACATACATCCTACACATTTATCTAGATCGTGCCTAGTCATGCATCTATCGTATCATATAAAATAAATACAAGCACAAAATAAATAAATGCGTAAAATAACCGGTATGATCATGGACTTTTCCTAGGTGCGGTTTCGAATACAAACTGACGAAACCGCGGGTCACATTCTAAGGGTAAATGAACCGCCAATAGGATCTTTAATGCTCCATTCTCCAATGGGATCTTTATTTTCGTCTTTCTTTGGTCTCCATCTTTTGCTCCATTCTTGTTACATTTAATTCTATCGAATAAAATAAATACACCCGCCGCACACGGGGGGGAGCTAATGGGAATGGGATGAATGAGAAAATAAACTAGGTCACGTTCTTCATAACGGCTCAGGACAATTTTTAAACCAACAGAAAAATTAAATCATTCACATCTATCCTATCGATCGAGTCCATGATCAATCTGAGTCCATATAATCATATTATATCTACTATATCTAATCCATACAATAAAATCTTATGAAAAAGATAAAATTAAAATTTAACTACTTGCGTCTTAATTAATCAATTAACATTTAATCTATTAAATAATTTTATCTAATCAATTAACTAATTAACATTTAATTAATTAAATGATTTTAATCGAAATAAAATTAACGATTAATTTTAAACCGATTTTAATTTTAATTTTAATTAATTAGAACTATTCCAAAATAAATCAAAATTAAAATTATTTCTCTTTTGTTTCTTTTCTTTGATTCGTAATCAAAGGGACGCCTTTGGTTTCTAAACCAAATTTGCTTGGCTTAAGCGCAGCCACTTTCCAAAATCAAAATTTTGGAAGTGGCTGCAAGCTAAGCGCTTTACAAATCAAATATTTGAAAAGCGCTTGCGCCTATTCCAAATCAAATATTTGGAAAGGCCAAATAATTTTGGTTTAGCGCGCCACTTTCCAAAATCAAAATTTTGGAAGTAGTGCAAGCGCAAGCCTTTTCCCAAATCAAATATTTGGAAGGGCTAGCTCATTCCAAATAAAATTTGGAAAGGCCATTATTATTTTAATGCCACGTGTGGCATCCCAACGGGCCAAACTATTTGAACTATTGGTTAGCCACATGACACAACTAAACAAAGGAGATATTAATCACAACTATGAACAATATTGAAACACAAAATACACAAAACAAAATTTAGGGATCTACCAAAAGATGCACCACCGACGTTGATCGCCCCGAAGGGAACGCCGCCGCCGCAATTTCGGTGGGGTGCCGCCGCCCGATCGGCCGAGCACCCCAAAAGCTTTTTTTTTTTTTTTTTTTCTTTTCGTGTATCGATTTGCGAATCAAAAATCTTTCATCTTTTAATTACGTGATTTAAACGATAAAATTAACTACGCAAATTAACATGCTTATTGCTTAAGCTCGAAGCTCGCTCGATACCACTGTTAGGAAATCTACGCTGGAACGCAGTGAATTCAAAAATTTATTTCCTATCGACCCAAGATCGACTTCGTTTAAGCAATAAACAAATAAGCTAAAGACGGTGGTTACCTTGGTTGATCTATAAGATCGACGCTTTGACCGTCTAAGGAGAGTAGTTCTGCATAGAGCCGCCCAAGTGTTCGGCCTCTACCGCTAGTCCACACGAACGACCGCGGAATCCCATCATGGATTGCTATTGGAAAACTCCGGTTGCTAGACCGGCTTTTTTCCTCTCTCCAACTCTACATAGGATGCTCTCTATTTTACACAAGAACAATTAGTTCTTGGAATTGTGATGTACAAAAGAGCTTGACACCCACCTCTTATTTATAGTGGTTGGGGCGCCTATCTAGTGTGGAGGAGAAGAAAACCTTTTCCAATAAAATAAGGAAAATATAATTGATTGATTTATCTCATTTATTACAATATCTCATATTAAATAAATCAGGATATCATCAATATCTCATATTGAATATTCCTAAGATATTGTCAATATCTAATATTGACTATCTTTATTTTATTACCATAAATCAATTTTCTGTGTGTGTATATATATCATATATATTGTTACACATATAAATCCATTTTATATATATATATATTACATGCATGCGCATGCTGCCAAACACTTTTGCACACACGCACACATAGGTATTATATATATATATATATATTAATATCTAATATTAATATTTGGTAATACTTATTAATTAAATTGCACAATCCAAGTGTATCATATACACACACAAATTGCATACCTTAGCCAATAAATTGGCATCCGGAATATTCTTTAATTAATATAATATTATTAATATCTTGTATTTAATTTATTCATAATAAATAAATACCACCATATTAATTTACCACTATAACCTTTATAGTCGTGAGATAAATTCTTTCCTTATTTGGTTATCATCTATAACCACATTTTAATCCGGCTAGATGTTCTTATGTGTGTGACCCGATAGGCTTCGAATATGTTGGCCGTAGACACAAAGTGCAAATTACGAAAATGCCCTTCATGCCTAACGATCACGGGATAGCGTCTCAGCAACACGCCGTGACCCCAATCATCGGAAGAGTCAAATGCAATGACTACTACCTTTCATGTGAAACGATTACCGTGTAACTTACAATCCTATCATTTGTAATAATATCCATACGGTCGCGACGTCGAGTGTCAAACATTAACGACCGTATCTTATAATCTGGATATCATGCTCTCTCAAGTAACTCATTTACTCCCACTTTGCAAAGATTCACGAGTAAGACATTCCTTATAAGAAGGCCATTTCGGATATTCAATCCCAATCATAGGATACGCGATTCCCGGACGACCAATCATGTATACTCCGCGATGCTTGAAGATCATACCCAATCACTACCGCATGATCGCCCGTGGCTGGGAAACCTCAATAGTGTCAAAGCATGACAATCCACACCGTGATGCCATGAAGACTCCGGTCCAAAGGATAATTACACAACCGCCACATAGTGTGACACTTATATCGTGTGTGTAAGTGGGTCGGTCTAACGTCACGCATTCTCTAATACACGCCCGTCGCATACCCAAGTGTCTCTACACTTCGATAGGCGAGATCTATCCCTCGCCCTAAAGAGCAGAAGACATCTAATACGTGCTAGTCTGTTTTATACTATCAATGCCCCTGTTTGATAGTACGTCACTAGAGACATTTAAGTATCAAACTTATTAAAGTGATTAGAGATCTCATCAACCATAATCGCCTATCATGGTTTCTCTATCACAATTTAATACTAAGGACGTTATCATATAACAATTCATAATTGGTTCTTTAAAAGAACATATATATGACAACATAAAAGCCATTTTATATATGTATAAACATAAAGAAATAGTAGAAATGATCCGACCGGTCGGATCCGGTCCAACCCGATTGGGTTTAGGACACTATTTCAACAATATACACCTCCTCAGACAGGTTCCCGTTAAGGAAAGCTGTTTTCAAATCCATTTGCCAGATTTCGTAATCATGGTATGCTGCAATAGTGAGCAAAATTCTAATGGATTTTAACATGGCAACAGGCGAAAAGGTTTCGTCATAGTCAACTCCTTGTTTTTGCTTATAACCTTTTGCCACTAACCTAGCCTTGTAGGTAGTCACGTTACCGTCCATGTCGGTCTTTCTCTTAAAGACCCATTTACACCCTATAGGAACTATTCCCTCAGGTGGATCAACTAAGTTCCAAACTTGGTTGTCTTTCATGGATTCCATTTCAGATTTATGGCTTCCAGCCATTTCTCTTTGTCATGCCTTAATAGCACTTCCTCATAAGTTCTAGGGTCCTCATCTTCCATGAGATATACGCCAGTGTACCTTTCGGGTTCACGGCGTTCCCCGGTGGATCTTCGAGGTGCTAGTGTGTCCACGGTAGAGGCTGGCGTCACATTTGTGTGTGGCAAGTCCTCTACTTCCATCAACTATCTGTTATCCGTAAGTGGTTCTCGAATTTCTTCAAGATCAATTTTACTCCCACTGACCCTATCCAGAATAAACTCTTTTTCCAGAAAGTGGCCAGTCCTAGCAACAAACACCTTTTGTTCCTCTGGATGGTAAAATTGGTACCCTTTGGTTTCCCTAGGATATCCCACAAATAGACATTTGTCAGACCTGGGCTCTAATTTGTCAGGCATCATCCGCTTCACGTAAGTCGGACAACCCTAAGGTTTTAGATGACCTAGGCTCGGTTTTCTCTTAGTCCATACCTCGTATGACGTAGAGTCAACCGTCTTTGATGGAACTCGGTTCAGTGTATAGGATGCGGTTTCTAGAGCATACCCCCAAAATGATTTTGAGAGAACTACGTAGCTCATCATGGATAGAACCATGTCTAACAAGGTACGGTTCCTCCTCTCAGTCACGCCATTCATCTGTGGCGTCCCGGGAGGGGTCCATTCAGGTAGAATCCCATTCTCCTTCAAATAATCTTGAAACTCTCGATCTAGGTATTCTCTACCTCGATCGGATCGAAGTGTTTTGATTTCTTTACCTAATTGTTTCTCCACTTCACTTTTGAATTCCTTGAACTTTTCGAAGGCTTCAGACTTATACTTCATTAAGTATATATAACCATAGCGAGAATGGTCATCAGTGAAAGTGATAAAATAAGAGTACCCACCTTTGGCTTGAATCGACATTGGGCCACACACATCAGTATGTATGAGCTCAAGCAATTCATTGGATCTTATCCCTTTGCCACTAAAAGGCGACTTTGTCATCTTACCAAGTAAACAAGCTTCGCATGTATCAAACGATTCATAATCGAATTGATTCAACATTCCATCTTTATGGAGTCCGGAAATGCGATTCTTATTTATATGGCCAAGTCTACAATGCCATAAGTAGGATTCATTCAAGTCATTTATCTTGGCTTTCTTGTTATTTATATTAAGTACGTCAACATTCATATCTAATATGTAGAGACCGTTGCTAAGTATGCCAGTACCATAAAAAAATTCCATCATGTGAAAAAGAACAACATTTATTCTCAAACATAAATGAAAAACCATCAACATCTAATGCGGAAATGAGCAGGAACAAAATAATAGTTATTAAGTTGAAGTACTAGCCCACTGGGCAAAGAAAGAAAATAAACTCCTACGGCTAGTGCAGCAACATTTGCTCCATTCCTAACGCTTAGATCCACCTCTCCTTTCCTTAGCTCTCTAGTTCTTCTTAGTGCCTGCATATTCGTACAAATATGAGAACCACAACCATTATCTAATACCCAGTGGTTAGACTTAGAAGAAGTAATGTTGATCTCAATCATAAATATACCTGAAGTCGAAGCATCAGAATGCTTCTTCTTGGTACTCAAGAAGCCTTTGCAGTTTCTCCTCCAATGTCCGGTCTCACCGTAATGGAAGCAAGCATCCTTGGATTTGTCTTTTGCTATCTTAGGCGTTGGCTTAGGTGCAGCCTTCTCCTTTTTGGACTTCTTTTGGGCTTTTGCATTGCCATTGCTTGAAGTGACCAGCAACACTTGCTTTCCCTTCCCCACAGTGCCCTCAGCAGTTTTCAACATGTTCAATAACTCCGCAAAGGAGCAATCTATCTTGTTCATGTGATAATTCATCACGAACTGCGAGAATGAATCAGGTAGAGATTGTAGAATCAAGTCAATACTCAATTCTCGTTCCAACTTATGGCCCAGCTTCCCAAGCCTCTCTATGTACCCGATCATCTTAAGCACGTTTGACCCCACAGCAGTCCTAGATGCCACCTTACAACTAAACAGGGCCTTCAAGACCTCGTACCTCTCAGTGCGAGACTGAGAAGCATAGAGTTCCTTTAGGTGTACCATGATTGTGTAGGCGTCCATAGACTCATGATGTTTTTACAGTTCAAGTGTCATCGAAGCAAGCATGATACATGTAGCATCGATCAGAACAGTGCTTTTTATACTTCTCGACAACATCTGCATCCGAACCCTCAGCGGGCTTCTCCGGCAGGGCCTCGTCCAAGACATAGCCAATCTTCTCGTGCCTCAAAACGATTTTGAGGTTTCTTTCCCAATTGAGAAAATTAGTTTCCTCAAGCTTATTGTCGATGATAAAACGAAGGTTCAATTTGTTTGACATTTTCTACAACAATAAATAAAGATAGAATAAGTAAAAGCTCATGTATAAAAAACCCTAAATTTGCACTTAAAATTTTATAAGGTTTTTACTCCCACTAGCCAACTATTCCCAATTGGCTTTCAAGAAAATAATTTCTTTAGTAGGCAAGATCCCATCGAACTACCCCGACCCCCAACTTTGGCTGATGGGCCGAAAATAATTTAACAGGTGGACAACACTTTGTCGATCATATCTTGTATGACTCTTGTTGTTTGACCAGTCAACTCTTTGACAATTTTTCATCTTATGAGAATAGTCAAACCCTTGCCTCTAAAATCCAAATGACCCCGCTTTGGCTGGTGGCCGAGAGAATTCTTAGTCGAGTCATAACCCTAATATTCGTGAGATCTCTTTCGATCATATCTCGATAACGGCGATATACCTGAGGTAGGTCTACCCCCGCTTTGGCTGGTGAGTTGGGTCCGAACAAGGGCTATTCACCGTCGTTATAATATGGGGAGACAATTTCGACTTGATTTTTGACGTGGGAATAATTTTAAATTAATTCACTTAATTAATTTTGTTTAATTATGGTCTCATCTACTATGTGCATATTACTATGATATCATATAAAGTAAAAATACACAACATTCCGCGTACAAAATAACCGGTATGATCATGGACTTTTCCTAGGTGCGGTTTTGAATACAAACTGATGAAACCGCGGGTCACAAACTAAGGGTGTCTGCAACCGCCAATAGGATCTTTATTGCTGTACGCCAATGGGTTCTTTATCTCTCTTTGGTCTTCACCTTCTTGCTCCATTCTTGTTACATAATTATCTATCTAATAAATAATTACACCTGCCGCACACGGGGGAGCTAACGGGAATGGGATAAATGCAAAAAGTAAACTAGGTCACGTTCTTCATAACGGCCTAGGACAATTTTTCAAAACCAACATAAAGAAAACATTCCCATCCATCCTATTGGTCGAGTCTATGATCAATCGGGGTCCATATAATCACATTATATCTACACATCTAATTCATACAATTTTATCTTATGAAAAAGATTAAATTCTAATTTTAACTACTTATGCGTCTTATTTTATCACATCAAATAATTAAATAACATTTATTTAATTATATGACTTAATCGAAAATAAAATTAACATTTAATTTTAAATCGATTTTAATTTTAATTTTATTAAATTTGAACTATTCAAAATAAAACTAAAATTACAAAAGTCTACAATTTGTTTCTTTTCCTTTTAGTTCTTAACCAAAAGGGATGCCTTTGGTTTTCTAAACCAAAAGTCATCTTCCAAAACCAAATTTGGTTTAGGCCTGACCACTTTTTCCAAAATCAAAATTTTAGAATTGGCTTAGGCCTAGGCCTTTTACAAATCAAATATTTGAAAAGGGCCTAGGCCTATTCCAAGTCAAATATTTGGAAATGCCAAATAATTTTGGTTTAGGCATGGCCTGTTGGTCCCAGAGAAGGGTGAAACTATAGTCAGAGGGGGGGGGGGGGTGAATGACTATAGTGGAGTTTCAAAAACTTTTCTTTTATTTAAAAGCTTTTGGGCAGCGGATAAGTCCCTTCTTACTATGTTGTTTTCAAATCAGTTTAGACAATCACAGATATAAGTTATGATGTAGGCAAATTAAATAAATCTTCAGTAAAGTAAATTGCGAGAAATTAAATTGACACAAGGCTTATAGTGGTTCGAGGTGGTGTAATCCCTTAATCCACTCTTCTCTCCGTGATGATCGGAGGAATTCACTATTGTTTTCACAGATACAATAGTATGATTGTCCTTGGCTTCTCAAGCTTCACAATCCACAAGACTATCACTCCTTGACCGCAATGACTTGGTGATTGATCTTCCTTTTTTTTGCTCCTTAAGATCAAAATCCTTCAACGGCTATCACAGATTCAACTCCTTCTCGATTGCCTCTCGATTGATTTGCTTGATTTGATATGAATGTGATTCACACACTTGCTTGATCAATCTCGATTCGAGTATGACTTTGTAGCTCGATATTTGAGTTGATCACTAGATGTATCCTTGTAAGTTCGAGAGAAGGCTTTTCAAATTGTGAGTTTCGCTTTCTTTCTTTTGAATCGTTGTCGTCTTTTCTCGTCAATGCCTTCTATTTATAGCCTTGAATAACCTTGGTTTTGAAATTCCGTCCGTTGGCTATATTAATGAGGGAATAATCCTTGATTTTATTCTTGATTCCCCCTTAATTGCATTCTCCTTGGTCTCAGTGATCGGATTCTTTCTTCAAACGTATAGCAGAAAATCCGTCCTTGATTGATCCTCTATTGATTGTGCATTTAATGCATGATCTTCTGTATCTTCAACATATATCAAATCTGATCTGGTAAGTGTTACTTCGCCGTTTTCAAAACGGTCGAGTGAGCCTTCTGACTTAGCCGTTAGTTCTTTCTTCGTTGTTTTGTTTTTACTTTGCCGAAAGTCAGTTTACTCAGCCGATTCACTGTTTTCTTCTTTGTTTTAGTTTCAGGAGAATCTTTATACTTCACTGATCCTTGATTTGGGTGAGACCAGTGTACACCATATTTGAATATTGAGTTTCATCACTTGAAACATAACTTAGACTTATCCAAGGTCATCACAGACTTCCTTGGTTATAAGTCAGACCATAATGTCTTCATTGCTTCTCTTCTGGTGCTTGGCTAGCTTCACTTTGCCGAATATCTGTTTTTGCTTTGCCGTCCTACCAACTAGTACAATACTTGTCTGACTCAACTTATACAACATGTCAGACTCTAAGTAAAGACTTATACAGAGAATTCTAACTTATTTCAGGCTTGCTATAACAGCTAGTATGACCATCATCAAAACATAATAAAATGTTCCTAACATGGCCACTTTCCAAAATCAAAATTTTGGAAATGACCTAGGCCTAGGCCTTTTACAAATCAAATATTTGAAATGGGCCTAGGCCTATTCCAAATCAAAATTTGGAAAGGCCAATATGTCATATGGTTTCCCAATGACCCAAACTATTTGAACCATTGATTGGCCATATGACACAACTAAACAAACGAGATATCCATACACAATAAATATCACAAAACGAAAAGTGTCGATCTCCCCATTGAAAGAGGACAACCGACGGACGGCAGCCGTAAAGCCGCC
This sequence comes from Gentiana macrophylla, assembly GCA_026214975.1. Lineage (NCBI taxonomy): Eukaryota > Viridiplantae > Streptophyta > Magnoliopsida > Gentianales > Gentianaceae > Gentiana > Gentiana macrophylla. Next base: position 102,626,599 of record CM047811.1, read on the forward strand.
GCCGCCGTAGAGGAGGGGGCCGCTGCCAGTCGGCCGAGCCCCCAATCGAACCCTTTTTATTATTATAAACGTTTCATGATTACAGATCTTGCATCTATCGATTAATTACTACGCAATTAAATTATGCTTATTGCTTAAGCTCGAAGTCTAGCTCTGATAACACTGTTAGGAAATCACTAGTTTAACGCAGCGGAATTTAAAATTTGATTTCCTTTTTCTAGATCGTTTTTCGTTTAATGCAATAAACACGTTAAGTAGTTTGACGGTTATACCTTGATGATCTATAAGATCGTCGCTATGACCGTCAACAGAGAGTTGTACAACGCTCAAGCCGTCCACGCGTCCGGCCTCTATCGTTAATCCACACGAATTCCTCGCTGGAATCCTCCTTGGATTGCAATTGGAAAACTCCGGTTGCTAGACCGGCCTTTTTCCTCCCTCACAAACTCACTATAGGTTGCTCTCTATTTTACACAAGAACTATGAGCTCTTGCAATTGTGATGTACAAAAGAGCTTGACACCCACCTCTTATTTATAGCTAGAGGTGGCGCCCCATATTTGTGGAGGAGAAGAAAACATTTTCCCAATAAAATAAGGAAAATCAATTAGATTGATTTATCTCTTTTATTATAATTAATTTTGCCAATATCTTATATTGAATATAATTATCTTATAACCATAAATCAATTTTTCCAAAATCAATTAAAATCTTATATTAATATTATGGTAATCTTATTAATTAAAGTGCACAATTCCAGAGTATCTTATACCCTAGGATGTGGCGCCCCATTAGTCAACAAATTGACTTCCGGAATATTCTTTAATTATTATAATTTGTATATAATTAATATCTTGTATTTTTATTTATTCATAATAAATAAATACCACCATATTAATTTACAACTATAACCTTTATAGTTTAGAGATAAACTTTCCTTATTTGGTTATCAACTATAACCGCATTTTAATCCGACTCGATGTTCATACGTGTGTTACCCGATAAGCTTCCGAATATGTTGTCCGTAGACACAAAATGCAATTTACTAAAATGCCCTTCATGTCTAACGATCACGGGATAGCGTCTAGCAACACACCGTGACCCCCAATCATCGGAAGAGTCAAAAGCAATGACTACTACCTTTCATGTGAAGCAGTTACCGTGTAACTTACAATCCTATCGCTGTAATAATATCCATACGATCGTATCTCGAGTGTCAATACATTAACGATCGTATCTTATAATCTGGATATCATGCTCTCTTGGGATAACACATTTACTCCCACTTTGCAAAGATTCTCGAGAGCTAGACATTCCTTATAAGAAGGCCATTTCGGATATGCGATCCCAATCATAGGATACGCGATTCCCGGACGACCAATCATGTATACTCCGCATGCTTCAATATCATACCCAATCACTACCGCACGATCGCCCCGTGGCTAGGGGAAATCTCAATAGTGTCAAAGCATGACAATCCACACCGTGATGCCATGAAGACTCCGGTCAAAAGGATAATTACACAACCACCACATAGTGTGACACTTAATGTAAGTGGGTCAGTCTAACGTACGCATTCTCTAATACACTTCCACGTACAGTCCAAGTGTCTATACACTTCGATAGACGAGATCTATCACTACCTTCTATAAGATAGAAGACATCCAATACGTGCTAGTCTGGTTATACTATCAGTGTCCCATTTGATAGTACATAGGACTAGAGACATTTAAGTACCAAACTTGTTATAGTGATTAGAGATCTCATCAACCATAATCATTATCTTGGTTTCTCTATCACAGTTTGATAGTAGGGACGTTACTATACATGTACAACAAATAATAAGAAGATAAACAATATATAATAACATAAGTGCTTTTATTAATCATAATAAAGTTATTACAATGACTAAATAGACTGTAAATGACCCGATCCGGTCGGATCCGGTCCAACCCGATTGGGTTTAGGACACCTTTCCAACACTTTTACCTGGAGAAATGGAAGAGACCCGGGCATTGTACGTGAGAGGTTGGATAGGGGATGTGAAACTGCGAGCTGAATGTCTCTCTTTCCATCCTTCCAGGTAACACATCTATCTGCTCCGCATTCCGATCATTTACCCCTGTTGATTGGTACTTGTCAGGTGTAGCCCTCTCTTGGCGCGAGAAAGGGCAGGTCGATAGCCCGTTTCGATCCTTTTTGGATTCTTGATGATGATTGTGAGGATGTCTTCCAGACCTTTTGGACCCATGCACCCCCCATAAATACCTCAGGTCATCTAACTAAGACCATTGAAGATCTAAGGCATGAAATGCGCTCTTGGTCAGTGCAAAAGCACGGGAACCTAAAAAGGAGTTTAAAAAAACTAAATCACGAGTTGAGGCTGCTCCAAATGTCTCCATCTTACTCGGTGGCCGGGGAAAAAATATTTTGAAAAAAATGGAGCATTTATCTAATATGGAAGAGGAATATTAGCGTGTCAGAGGGAAAAGCGATTGGTTAAAAAGCATGGACAGAAGCACTTCTTTTTTCCACCTCAAAGCCTCTTCGATACAGAAACAAAATCGAATTTGCAATCTTCATGGAGATGATGGTACCTTGCATACTGACTTGCGAGACCTGCACATGATTGCACATAATTATTTTAGTGAGATCTACACAACACAAGGAGTGAACACGGACACTATTGGCGAGCTGAATCTTAAGTCGTTGAGCAACACGATGAGAGACAGCCTTGCAGCCCCTTATACAAAACACGAGATTGCTCTTGCTTTGCGTCAAATGTCCGGAAAAAAATCCCCGGGCCCGGATGGACTTCACATGATTTTTCTCCAAAAGTATTGGCACATAGTCGGACCGGATGTTACTCGGGTAATTCTGAATTGCCTGAATAATGGTGCAAGTATGGAAGACTTAAACCGCACTTATATATCTCTCATTCCGAAGAAGAAAGAGGCCATTACCATGAAAGACTACCGACCGATCAGCCTCTGTAACTCAACCTATAAGCTTCTCTCCCGTACCGTTGTCAACCGACTCAAAAGGGTTATGAATGATGTAATTTCTGATTCACAATCCGCTTTCATTAAGGGGCGACTGATCTTGTTAGACATAATGACATAATATTCTAGATATAGAAAATTAGGAAAATAATTGATTGTAATCAATCTCATTATGGTTATTATTATGTTCACATTATGACTATTAGTATAAATAGCCTACTATTGTATTCAATCAAAGCAACGCAATACAATATCTTTTCTATTATTCTGTTATAGTATCAGAGCTCTGAGACTAACGTCATTTAGATCCTGAGCAAACTTTCAAGAATCCGTTCGGGTGGGGGTTCGTTACACTAATCTATACGAATCCTCACCCCTCCGTTCTTAAGTTTTTTTCTTCTCTTTTATTTCTCTTTTCTTCTCGAATTTCTTTTTCCTGCTTGTTCTTCGGCCGGTCATTTTTCTATCTGTCAACTCACCTCTAAAAATCAGCACTTTAATTTCTTTTTACCACCATCTTTGCTTTCTTATTTCACAAGTCCCACCTCCTCATCTCTACTTTGCCTTATTTCTCGTTCTTTCTTTTTTTTCTTTCTTTTTTCTTCAAGATTCATACATCCACATGCATAATAATGAGATTCGCGAACATGGTAATCTATTGCACCACCAACAGCCGCCGGCTTTTCTTTCCCGTCCACCCTCCTGATCGGCCTTTTCTAAGAGTCCAATCTCACCGGCAGTATATCGGGTCAACTTTAGCCTAGAATTGGTGAGTCAAGGTCGTATCCCACAGGGAATCCGGTCGAGTACCAAAGTCGGTCTCGTCCCTAGTTCAGGCCAACACAAATATTGAACGTGGTGACTTGTCAGATCACCGGTTCTACAAACTAAATATACACAAAATGAAAGATTTAAAACTATATAAAAGAGATAGCCGAGCTATGATCCAATCTACTACTCACAAACCCTAGCTAAGTCCCGAGGTATTCTTGATTCACCTAAACGTTCTCGATGTCACAAAGGGTGTCGTTTCCTGGCTCTGAGAATAAACATTATTTCAATAATCTACCCTCCTATGTCAGGTTCAACAGTTCACTCAACGGATTTAACTGACCTCACACGGTCTACGATTCATGAAATGCTCAACAAGTCGATACAAAACCTCACAACGAAACCGAGTCTGAACAACTCAGTCGGTTTTACACAGTGATCCTAGAACCCCGGCTCCTGTATCCTCTCGCAAAATACATATGTAAAGACGATACGTGTGATACGTTTATTAAGTGATTAATTCAACAAACGTGATAAGAATAAGTTCTAGAACTATGGTAACGTCGAGAATCAACAATCAAATATCAAGAACACCACATGAACAAGCTAAGGTTCGATTTCAAAGACTATCACATAACTCGACTATCGGGAAACTAGCTACTCATTATAACAACAAAAACAACAAGAAATCAACAAATCATAAAATGAAAATAAAAAACAAAAGCAAAAACACGAAATGAAAAAGAAGTACCAAATAAATTATGCCGTAGAAAATCGGTTCGCCGGATGAAATCCCGTCAATAACGTGTCAAGCTATCTTCAAGATCCTCCGGATTACAACAATCTACAACTAAACTAAGCTAATCTATCTACAAACCTAATCTAAGCTAAGAAAAACGCATAAAAATGATGAAAAACGAGTTGGGAAGAAGATGGTTTTGATCCAGATCCAAAATGGGGGTATTTATAGTGTTTTATGTGTTCTGGACGCTAGGCGTGCGCCTAGGAAAGTGTAGGCGCATGCCTATGATGATAAAAACACGTACTGAAACTTCTAGCCAAAATTGACTGCTAGGCGTGCGCCTAGCATTTATCAGGCGCGCGCCTAGCTGACACACCTCAGAAAAACAGCCATAACTTTGTCTGTAGTCCTCTAATTTGAGTGATTCAAGATGCGTTGGAAAGCACATTCAATTGTCTACAACTTTCATGAATATGTCCAGCCCAGAAAATGCCTATAAGGTGGATCAAAATGCAGATCAATGGAAGGTATGGTTGTAGTACCACCGCGTTTTGATCCGTTTGAACGTTTAAGCTTCGGGCACACGTTCCAATCCTCGTATCTCTCCTTTCGGACATCTCGAACACCTAAGTCCTGTACAAAATCACAACAAATACCACGCATAATCCCTACAGGACACTAGGGTGACCGAGAGTATAGTAAATTACACCGAAAAAGACCGAGAATCCCGGACTTTACGTCCTAGGTCCCGAAATGATAACCATAGTGTAAATACATCAAAATACAACCAAATGTCTCATAAAACATATAAAACGAGGTATAAACGGGGTATGATTACATAGAAAATGATAGACAAGTTGACTCTCATCAACTACCCCCTACTTAGCTTTTGCTCGCCCTCGAGCAAAGATGAGCGATTCAAAAATAAAGATGGAGTCAACATTGCAATCATACATCAAGTCTAAAAGAATTGAAATGGTAAAACACAAGTAATTGATACAAATGCATAGGATTTAAGTTCTCCCTTGCATTGAGAAAAGAATGTGTGTGTGTGTGTATAGCTTCTCCAACATTTATCACCAATGACCGGTTTAGATTATAGACGTACAATGTACCAATGTTACACCATAGGCTTATACTTCATAAACATCTCCACTAATCGAGGTCAATCAAAGTCTAGTACGGTCGAGCAGGACTTGAAGGGTTATACCGTTAGGCTAGGGTACGGGCAACGAAAGGATATTTACGATAAAATAGAAAAGAGAGGGTGCAAAAGAGCTTTAACCGAGATATATACACAAAAGGTTATCACTTCGCCTTCAATCTTTCCAAATATTTACATCTCCGGAGTCCAAACCCTAACCTTAACTTCACACACATTTTTTTTTCATTATACAAAACTTCAGTCCCTTTTTGAACTTAAATCAAACTATAAATATGCACATTTACTACTTCTGTTTCTTTTCTTTTTCTTTCTTTTTCTTTTCTTTTTTTTTCTTCTTCTTATATACATCAACATTCCGAACAAAACTGAAACCGACACATTGTCACACTCCTCGTTCCGAATAACTCGTAAATCACGATTTCATACCATTACTTACGTCTCAATAATACCTCGCAACATCATAAAAATGTGCGGAACGAACAAGCTCAATTGCAAGGTAGTCAAGGATATGTAGACCGAAATAATGTTAAGGTCATCGATTTTCACGGGTTAGTAACACGAAAGGCTAGTTCGGGTGGCGGTCTAACCACCCTACAAAAGGCTTAGAGGGGTAACAGTGGATTAATCGTTTAGGTTGGCCTTTGGCTCTGATCGGGTCAAAATAAATGCCAAAACCGTCATCCCGTACCTAACCACGATGACCTTTCTATTTCGCCTCGAAGTTACTAATATAAGTTCTAGGTAACCGGGTCATTAATAACTACCATAATCGTTCACTAGTCAAGGTGATTCATGAAGTCGAAGCTAACGTGATAGGACTATTCCATTCTCAAAACAAGATCCCAACTCAAATGAAATGCATTCAAATAATCACTATATGTTTAACAAAACAATACTAAAGGCTCAATGTATCAAAACCAATGTCAAAGGCATCAAAATTTCTAAAAAATGACTCATTTACACCGAAGGGATAACAATCACTAAGTATAACTCGTTCGACATGAAAACGAAACATTAAAGCTAAACCAACCACACCCTACTTTAAAACGAAACACGAATGATAAGGGTAGAAAAGTTAGCTTACAACCGGAAAAATACGCGAGTACGATCATGTGGCATCCATAAAATGAACTCCTGTGGTATTTGATGTACTTATAAAATATACACATCCAACACCAAAGGTGTACAAGTATGGAGTATAACACAATGAAACTACCCGGATTACCACAACTCATCAAAACCAAAAACACCACACTAACCCCCCCAAAACACATGTCCTCGGGTTATGTTACAACAAAACTTACCCGAAGTACCATAATACATACTAAATAAATACAGTGAAACACAAGGGGAGAGAAAAAGCAATAAAAACACATTTTGAGTTTGAAGTCCTCAGCTCGACTTTCTACCCCCAACTATGTCAAGGATAGTTATACCATAGGAGAGCAAACCATTGCTTCTCCCTAGCAAAATCGTAGGAATTGAGCATCCCTTGAAAATGAAACAAAAGAAATATGGGGCTCAATCTCCACCACCATGATTTGTTCGATGAGTCCATTGCACAGAACAACGAACTCACTTTCCTCGAACTAAGACATATACAAACCAACAACGACTCAAGCACCAAGTATGAACATTTAGGCTCAACATCAACAACAAACTCAATAGGGTGCACCCCCGTAGGTATAACAGTAATGCTAGACGAAAAAGGAATAGATGATTCAATAATATCAGGATTCATACCCCCGTCGTAGCATTCCTCAGGGGTGACTTCAAGTAAAGTCTCACGTTCTTTCCTCTCAAACTCCTCAAATAGTTGTTTCACTTTAAGCTCCAAGTTTCGTATGGCTGTTTGCATCACAGTCTGGCCATTACGAAAATCTTGAAACTCTCTATGGTGCTCTTGGACCACTTTACTCAACTCTTCAACAGTTTGCTCAAGTGCCATCCGTTGCTCCGTTGAGGTCTCTGATTCCGGAGGTGGAGGAGTATCGAGTTGTTGATCAAAGTAACTTGAGGCATTCCCCCACTCATTTCCGTGTGATGCGGTGTATGGGTTGAACTGATAAGATGGTTGTGTTTGATAACCCATAGCACCGTAGTTGTAATATCCGAATGGGTAAGGAAATAAGCCGTAATTGTAGCATGGATTCATTATCTGCAAATCAAGGAAACAACACGAACACAATCACGGTATCTTGTCACTACCACTACCGAAGTAAATGGTGTGACACTTCAACAACAACAAAATAAAACAAACTATACATATAAAAAAACAAATAAGAAAAACGACCTAATCCTAAGAACTTAACTAACTTACAAGATATCAACCCGATTCCCTGGCAACGGCGCCAGAAAACTTGATCCCCGGCAACGGCGCCAGAAAGCTTGATCGGCCTTTTCTAAGAGTCCAATCTCACCGGTAGTGTACCGGGTCAACTTTAGCCTAGAATTGGTGAGTCAAGGTCGTATCCCACAGGGAATCTGGTCGAGTACCAAAGTCGGTCTCGTCCCTAGTTCAGGCCAACACAAATATTAAACGTGGTGACTTGTCAGATCACCGGTTCTACAAACTAAATATACACAAAATGAAAGATTTAAAACTATATAAAAGAGATAGCCGAGCTATGATCCAATTTACTACTCACAAACCCTAGCTAAGTCCCGAGGTATTCTTGATTCACCTAAACCTTCTCGATGTCACAAAGGGTGTCGTTTCCTGGCTCTGAGAATAAACATTATTTCAATAATATACCCTCCTATGTCAGGTTCAACAGTCCGCTCAACGGATTTAGCTGACCTCACACGGTCTACGATTCATGAAACGCTCGACAAGTCGATACAAAACCTCACAACGAAACCGAGTCTGAACAACTCAGTCGGTTTTACACAGTGATCCTAGAACCCCGGCTCCCGTATCCTCTCGCAAAATACATATGTAAAGATGATACGTGTGATACGTTTATTAAGTGATCAATTCAACAAACGTGATAAGAATAAGTTCTAGAACTATGGTAACGTCGAGAATCAACAATCAAATATCAAGAACACCACATGAACAAGCTAAGGTTCGATTTCAAAGACTATCACATAACTCGACTATCGGGAAACTAGCTACTCATTATAACAACAAAAACAACAAGAAATCAACAAATCATAAAACGAAAATAAAGAACGAAAGCAAAAACACGAAATGAAAAAGAAGTACCAAATAAATTATGCCGTAGAAAATCGGTTCGCCGGATGAAATCCCGTCAATAACGCGTCAAGTTATCTTCAAGATCCTCCGAATTACAACAATCTACAACTAAACTAAGCTAATCTATATACAAACCTAATCTAAGCTAAGAAAAACGCAGAAAAATGATGAAAAACGATTTGGGAAGAAGATGGTTTTGATCTAGATCCAAAATGGGGGTATTTATAGTGTTTTATGTGTTCTGGACGCTAGGCGTGCGCCTAGGAAAGTGTAGGCGCACGCCTATGATGATAAAAACACGTACTGAAACTTCTGGCAAAAATTGACTGCTAGGCGTGCGCCTAGCATTTATCAGGCGCGCGCCTAGCTGACACACTCTCATAAAAACAGTCATAACTTTGTCTGTTGACCTCCGATTTGAGTGATTCAAGATGCGTTGGAAATCTCATTCAATTGTCTACAACTTTTATGAAGATGTCCAGCCCAGAAAATGCCTCTAAGGTGGATCAAAATGCAGATCAATGGAAGGTATGGTTGTAGTACCACCGCGTTTTGATCCGTTTGAATGTTTAAGCTTCGGGCACACGTTCCAATCCTCGTATCTCGCCTTCCGGACATCTTGAACACCTAAGTCCTGTATAAAATCACAACAAATACCATGCATAATCCCTGCAGGACACTAGGGTGACCGAGAGTATAGTAAATTACACCGAAAAAGACCGAGAATCCCGGACTTTACGTCCTAGGTCCCGAAATGATAACCATGGTGTAAATACATCAAAATACAACCAAATGTCTCATAAAACATATAAAACGAGGTATAAACGGGGTATGATTACATAGAAAATGATAGACAAATTGACTCTCATCACCTTACTCCTACCACCCATCTTCTATTATTATTGTTATTATTATATTAATATCAAAAATAAAAAATTAAAAAAAAGTAAAAAAAAAAAAAAAAAAAAAATTTGGTCATTATTGTCGATCCAACCCCGTCAACACATAGCTCATTTTGTTTAACGGTGATGGTCTCCCAATCAATTTCTTTTTCTAAGCCCCTTTCTTTCTCATGGTCAAATTCAATTGTTTCTTGTTTCATTGGAAGTTCGACTTTTCACTCACTTGATTTGCTCTATCGTTTTTTATTTTAGGGTATATCCCTCAATTTATTGTTTTTTTTAAGGGTAAATCCCTCTTCGTGTCTTTTTTTGGGGTATATCCCTCCATGTATTTTTTTAGGGTCTATCCCACCAGCTTTTATTCAAGCAATATCAAGTTGAGAAGAAGTTGATCTTTGATTGATATGCGAGTTGTCGCATGAGACCCAGGACTCAAGCCATTCATTGCGAGCCAATCACCATGTTCGTTGCACTACCATGTGATTGCGGGGGCGTGTTAGACATAATGACATAATATTCTAGATATAGAAAATTAGGAAAATAATTGATTGTAATCAATCTCATTATGGTTATTATTATGTTCACATTATGACTATTAGTATAAATAGCCTACTATTGTATTCAATCAAAGCAACGCAATACAATATCTTTTTCTATTATTCTGTTAGATCTCAGACAATATTATCACAGCTTTCGAGACCTTTCACAGCATGAAAATCGGTGCAGCAGGCTGTGACAAGCATATGGACCTAAAATTGGATATGGAAAAAGCTTTCGACCGGGTTGAGTGGCCTTTCATCAGAGGTATTTTAACAGCCATGAATTTTCCTCTTCCACTTATTCAGATTATTATGCGCTGTCTCTCCTCCGTGTCCTACAACATTATTATCAATGATTATCCTTCTAAGTCTGTAATACCCTCGCGGGGAATCCGTCAAGAAGACACATTATCCCCCTTTATTTTTATTATTTGTGCCGAGGGCCTATCTGCCATGTTAAACGCCGAACAAGATAGGGGAAATCTTATGGGTGTTAGTTTTGGAAGGGGTTCTTTCCGACTAAATCACTTGCTTTTTGCTGATGATTCTTTGCTGTTTTTTGAAGCTAATGACTCTTGTGCAGGCTGAATAAAGCTTCTTTTAGAGCAGTATCATTCTTTATCGGGTCAAGCTGTGAATTTAGACAAAAGCTCCATTTTCTTTAGGGGAAATGTCAGCCAAGCACACCGAACCGTAATCTGCTCGGAGCTCTGGATTCCTCAATCCCACGGGGACGGCAAATACTTAGGCCTTCCGTACCTTATTAGGACATCAAAAAGGAAGTCTTTCGTTATCTTCAAGATCGAGTCTATAAAAAATTAAGCGGGTGGAAAGACAATTTGCTGACCCAAGAAGGTAAAGAAATTATGATTAAATCGATTATTCAGGCCTTGCCTACTTACGCAATGAGCTGTTTCCTCCTTCCTGGCAACATTGTTGACTCCATTAAGGCTTTGGCACGCCGTTTCTTTTGGGGTGCAGGTAACAGAGAAAGGAAAATTCATTGGAAAGATTGGGCCACTTGTTGTAAACCAAAGGCGTTGGACGGGGCTTGGTTTCAAGAATTTGCGGAACTTTAATGTAGCCATGCTAGCAAAGCAAGCTTGCAGAGTGCTGACTATGCCCCGATCCACCATGGCAAAGCTGCTAAAAGCCAAATACTTCAACCGGGGGTCTTTTCTAGACGCTTCATCAACATCCAACGCCTCCTTCGTGTGGCGTAGCATACAAACCGGTAAGGATCTCCTTTTGCAAGACATTTGTTGGAATATTGGCAATGGAAATAGTGTTAGAATCTTTACAGATCCTTGGATTCCTTGTGAGTACAACAACAATAGGCCTTTATATAGGGAGCAACTCCCAATGAATTCTAGAGTTGCTGATTTATTTGTGCCAGGTACTCGCAAATGGAACGCCGAATTGATCCTCGACAGGTTTTTACCGCATGAAGCAAGAGCCATTCTAGATATCACCTTGGGTCCCGCTCTCACCGAAGACAAAATTTACTGGCCACACACTCCCAATGTGAATTATACAGTAAAAACCGGGTACCAACGCAAGTGTTACCACGACAGCTCCCGAAAGCAAGCCCGAAAGGTGTGTAGTAACCTTTGCGTCCTATGTGGCGAGGCGAAAGAGACCGTTGTTCACTGTTTCCTTGACTGTTCTATTGTAAAAGAAGTCTGGAAAATAGTGGCCAACGGCAAAGGTTGGCGCAGATTGGGTCTGCATTCGATACATGACACTTTCGACTATCTCTTAAATCTAGAAAACAAAGATGTTGCTCTTGAAACTTTCTGTTTATTCTGGGGGATATGGAAGGCACGATGTAGTTTCATTTTTGAACACAGAAACGTAAATATTGGGTCGTTGATAATTTCGGCACAAACACTAGCGGCGGACTATAAAATGGCTTTTGGTTGCACCCAAACAAATCCTCAATAGACCCAGCTTTCCATTTATTGGGTCCCCCCTCCGGAAATTTTTTACAAAGTTAACGTGGATGCTTCCGTGAAAGAGAGATCCCTCACCGTTGGTTGCATTTTCCGATCTTTCACCGGAGCTGTTCAGCATGCTTTTTCCTTGGCTTTGGGAGAGATCACAAGTATTGAAGCGGGAGAAGCCCACGCCGTCTACCAGGGGATCTCACTTGCTCTTGCCCATGGGTATCAAAACTTTATTGTTGAAGGAGACTGTCTCACTATTGTCCAACGGTTGCATTCAACGGACGAAGACTCGATCCGACATTGGAAACATTATTAAAGGATGCAAAGACCTTGTTCCATTTTTTGGAACTGTTTCGTTTTCTTTTGTCAAGCGGGAAGGTAACATCCCCGCCCACTTACTCGCTTCTCTAGGGTCCACTCAAACCCCCCTAGTAGAATGGGGTTCCTCCCCCCTTTGTCCGTGTTAAATGCTTGTGTTGCCGATTTGGCTAAATAAATTTGAACCGGGGATGGAACTTAATGCTATCAAGGAGAGGCAAGGTCGTCGTGTTCCGGCAACAAATTTCCCGGCGCCGGATGGAGTCTGTGAAACTGGAAAAACGAGAGGCCGACGTGGTTATAACCTGAGAAAAAATTAGAAGAAAGGGACAAAATAGGAAACATAAAAGAAATTCGTCTTTATAACTAATGATATTTTAAACGTGTACTAAGTGTTTAATTAAGTCCCAAAACACGTTCTTATAAACAAATAACACATAAATATATTCCTCTTTTCCTCAACAACAAAAAAAAAAAAAAAAAAAATTTATAATTATCATCTACATGTCTAACACTACAACAATCTGAAAATACGTAGTATTGTTAGTTTGATATTATCATTTTTTCAAAAAAAAATTAAAATGGTGAATCATTGGGACCATTCTGAAGTGATTGCTTTGTGGGGGTCAAAAGAGTTTAAACCGGGTTTGGGTAGGGCCATGAAATCCCCGTTACTTATAAAACAAAACCCCGTCCACTAATAAGCCAAAACCCCGTTTACCAAAGAATGACCTGACATGTTCCGTGACAAAATTTTATAAATATTAAGCAATTATTATCACATTATTTTGTTTGTTAATGACAACTTTATATGCGTATATACAGTGAATGCGTCACCTGTCTAAATTTAGAGCAGAAAAAAAAAAATTTGCGCCATCGCCTCTAAAAAAAAACAATAACCAAAATATATATAAAAAATAAAATAAAAAAGCTGCGCACATGATCATGGGTTTGGAAGGAAAAACCTACTTATTTAAATTCTCAGTCAAGTTTAAAAAAACAAAATTATTGAAATTGCAAGATTCCAAACCAAGTCTTTATGTCTAATACAGTCTTGAAATTAACTATTGCCTAATGTATTCATTGTTCATATAAATACAGAGATATATATAATATTAAATCAAAATTTAGTGAGTTCTTAAATTCATTGATTTTTGGAACCAGTACTTCTTTCTGCTCATTTACATGAAGCGCCTGCATGTATATATCACATGGATTTTTAATTATAAGATGTATAACTAATATATATATAATACGCACGTAACATGAAATAAAACAACCAAAAAGACAGAGTAACCGTGTCGTTTGAGTAAAATAAATGGATATAGTGGGGGGGGGGGGTGTGTGTTTGTAGTGTGGGAAAAAGGCAGAGAGCAGGAATTCTTTCGTTTTCATGGGACCAAAGCCAACTCGTCCATCTCTGTTGCCAACTTTTGTATTACGGTGTACTTTTGTAAAAAGAAAACATTTATTTTTGTACTATTTTGTGTCCTGGACTAACCTTCACCCCATATGCAATTACAGCTTAATTTATATAGTATATTATTAGTTTTTAATCTATTATTGGGAGAAACTTGTATTGGTTAGAAACTTATATTGGTTAGAAACAATTTAGTTATTATTTGTTTATTCTACAAACTTATCTTTTCATTTGATTACATGTCAACTTATAACACTTGTGTTATCAAATCGATATTATTTCTATAAATGATATACATGGTCATATCACTCGAGTCTTCTAAAGGCTCAGTGACTCGTGTTATTTGTATATAGAGGACCTTTGAGGGCTCAAGAAAGCCAGGAGAGCTCATGGACTATGAGTACTCCACGTTCCAAACATGCTAGCCGGTAAAACCCTCAGGGCTTAAAATGTGTTCATGCTCAAGGGTGGAGACAACTTCAGTTGAGGTGACAGGTTTCCACCCCTTAGGACCGCAAGTCCTTCAGAGGGCTCGTTATCTACATCTGCATTGAGGCCTCAAGCATGGATCTTGCTCAAGCTGTATGATCACATATAACGTGATGATTGCGTCTCGAATTTTCTGATTGGTGATTCCCAAAATAAAATCTCTGCAATAGGATATGCGTAACATGACTATTCACCATGTACTTACTTATATTTGGCAGCATGGTGGATAGGGGAGGACCACTCTTGACCTCATCCGTGTTGGGCCCGCAGTCCCTTATTTTTTTAAAATTTATGTCTAAGCCCAGACTCCTACGGGAGGCAGCAGTGGGAAATTTTCCGCAATGGGCGAAAGCCTCCTTAAAGGAGCTATCAAAGTAGAACGAGCATAATCGAAGACAGATGGTAGCGTATTCATCGTTTACGCAAGAGTAACGATGCGAGCCTTGGCATCTCGGACACGGTTGGGGGATTTAATGGCTGAAAATTAATTTGCGGATAGGCTTGGCAAGGAGAAAAGTGCCTTCGGTAGGGCTTAAGAAGGGGTGGTGGTTGATGGTGGAGGATCCTGGCTTAGTGGTAAGATAGAGAATAAAAATCCTCAAGAGTGATGTACGTGATGGAGAAGATACCATGGTGACCAATGGGTCCTATTCTGGGCCAAGACCGACGAGATTATAAGCGTAAATGTCATCGGTTTGGAGAGGTTGGCCGGCCATGGCCAATTCATCGATGATCATTTTAACTGTCATGTATGTTAGAAAAAATGCGGTAATACAATAAAAGAATGATCTCCAAGGCACGTTAAACGCTTCTTTAAAGAGATGTTTTTACGATCTCTCTCAGGATACAATCGAGTACAACTTTGGAGACACTATATGTTTATACTGATGATGCTTTTGAATAAAAAAAAATTCTCATACTGAATGCCGGAGTTCTCTATATATAGACAAGTAATCGGTATGGTACCACTTCGTCTTCAAAGGATATGTCCCATGAACAAGCACCAACGAAATGGTGTGTCCCAATGGACAAGCACCAACGAAATGGTGTGTCCCAATGGAAAAAATCCCTCTACGAAAAGGTCGAACCCCGACTAACTCAGCGTGCAACGACACAAGTGAAACAAAAATAAAAACTGACTTTGTGAATAAAATATCTAACATTTCCCTATATTTTTCACAAAAAAAGTTTGTATGTAAAATTTGCCGCATCACCCAAGTGATCGCCACGTACCCTTTTTGGGGATCAAGCCACCGTAGTTCATGCAGACAAGGACTAAGCATCATCGTAGGAAATCATACATAAATGAAAGTAGCTTTTGGCTTTGAACTTCCACTTAGTGTAAACAACTCAAAGTCACATCGTGGTATTATGGTGAATAAATCTTGAACCAAGGACCCTATCATGATGTTACCGGAGTTATCACACATACTATTCCGTTAAAAACAGTGTCTCTTCATTCCAACGCATTAATGGCCATGCGTACATCCCGAGATTCATGAATGCTTTAGAGACGGTCTAAATCTCATGTAAAGCGGCTGACTTTCACACTCACATAGGTAAGTTCTTTTAAAGTGATATCATGAGTCACTTTTCCCAATGATGTAACTTATTAAGAACTAATTTCAACCTTTACCATGCAAGAATTACTCACACTAGAGATTTAATGAATGGGATCTATTAAATACTCTAAATAAGATCGATCTAGTTAGACTTTAACTTGTTTGTACCCTTTGAACTCTGTTTATTTTTCAAAACATGACTAGGGTTCCCATTAAAGCTAACTAATGTTTCATAGACCTTAATCCCATTCCTTTCGATGTTATTGCAATCATCTCTCTAGCGATCCTTTTGTGAAAGGATCTCGCTAGATTGCTCTTTGACTCTACATAGTCAATCGTGATTACTCCTTGCTTAAGTAATCCCGAATAGATCGATGTCTCGACTAAGGTGTCGTTGCTTACCATTGTAAGTCTTACTTGCTATCGAATATAAAGTAGCCTGATTGTCACAATGAATCATTACGGTTTGGGACGGCTTGTCCCATAATGGAATATCAATTAATAAATTTCTTATACATTCAAATTTTCTTTACTTGCATCCGCTAATGCAATAAATTCTCGCTAACATAGTCGAATCTCGAGACACAAGTTTGTTTCTTAGAACACCAAGAAGCGATTGCACCTCCTAAGGTAAAAACCCCCCCGTTGTGGATTTACAATTCGATTCTATGTTATTCCAACTTGCATCGCTATATCCTTCAAGAAACAATGGAAAACCACGATCTGTAGCGATGAATCGATTGTTCCTTTTATATATCGAGAACTCTTGAAACCGCGTTCCAATGTTCTTTTCTGGATTACTAGTAAATCGACATAACAATCCAACTGCATATGCAATGTCTGGTCTTGTGCAATGCATGGCATACATAAGACTTCCAATCACACTTGCATATTGTAACTGGTCGTAGCATCTACCAGTATTTTTCATTAACTTGATACTAGGATCAACGGGTGTAGATGCTGGCTTATGATCCATATGACCATATCTTTTAAGGATATTTTCAAGATAATGAGATTGACTCAATGATATACATCCATCTTTCCTCGTTATCTTTATCCCTGAGATTACATTTGCTTCCCCCAAATCCTTCATATCGAAGTTAGATTCCAACAATTGCTTGGTCTCTTTTATTGATTCCAAGTCTGGCCCAAAGATAAGCATATCATCCACATATAGGCAAATCAAAATACATGAACCATTTTATATCGTAGAATAGATACACTTATCCGCTTCATTAACTTTGAAGCCATTAGCCAACATCACTTTATTAAATTTTTCATGCCATTGCATAGGGGCTTGTTTTAATCCGTAAAGAGATTTCACTAGTTTACAAACTTTCTTCTCTTGTCCGGGTAAAACAAAACCTTCGGGCTGCTCCATGTATACCTCTTCATCCAAATCACCATTTAGAAAAGCCGTTTTAACATCCATTTGATGAACAACTAAATTGTGAATGGATGCAAGAGATAACAACACACGGATAGATGAAATTCTAGCCACAGGAGCGTATGTATCAAAATAATCTACTCCTTGACGTTGTTTGAAACCTTTTGCTACTAGGCGAGCTTTATACTTATTAATTGAACCATCTGCGTTCAACTTTCTTTTGAAAATCCATTTAGAACCAATTGGTTTAGAACCTTTTGGCAAATCAACCAATTTCCATGTCTGATTTGACATAATAGAACTCATTTCATCGTTGATGGCTTCTTTCCAAAAAAAGACCATCACGAGAGGAAATAGCTTCTGAATATGTGACAGATCATTATCATCAATCATTAACTTGGTTTGATGTGTAATATTATTTACATCACCCTCAAGTAAAATTGTCACAAATTCAGGACCAAAGGTTTTTTCTTTCCTTTGCCTTTTACTTCTCCTTATTTCTGGATCCGCTTGTGATTCCATAGGAGAGTCATCAAGAGATTCCTCACGAACTCTCTTGGAAGTACTAGGAGTAACATTATCTCCAAGTTTCTCAACAGAAGATTTATACATATGCTCAAAAAATTCAGCATCAATAGACTCAATAATATCATAAGATTCTAACTTTAGAAATCTATATGCGGTGCTATTCTTAGCATAACCTATAAATACACATTTATAAGTTTTACTTCCCAACTTAGTAATTTCAGGATTAGGCTTTCTTACATATGCAAGACAACCCCAAACCTTAATACGGCTTATGTTAGGTTTTCTACCAAACCACAATTCATACGGAGTCTTTTTAACATTTTTCTTAGGAATTCTGTTTTGAATAAAACATGCACTTAAGATTGCCTCACCCCACCAATAATCAGGTAAACCAGAACTGATAAGCATGCAATTTACCATATCTACTAACGTTCTATTTTTCCTTTTCGCTACTCCATTTGATTCGGGTGAATACGGAGGAGTAAATTCATGAACAATAATTACCTGGCCTCATAAAATTTAGATAATTACATTTACTTGGTATTCTCCACCTCTATCCGAACGTAACACTTTAATTTTCCGGTTTAACTGATTTTCTACTTCTGCTTTATAGATCAGAAACTTGCTTAAGACTTCATCTTTACTTTTCAATAAATACACATAAGCATATTTTGAATAATCATCTATAAAAGTTACGAAATATTTATGACCACCACGAGACACTTTACTGTGTAAATCAGAAACATCAGAATGTACTAAACCAAGTAATTCAGGTGTACGAACAACAGACTTATGTGGCTTACATATTATTTTACCTTGAACACATATTTCACATTTTCTCACATTATCATACGTACATTTAGGTATTATCCCTAAATTATGCATGTTCTTGACAGATTTATAATTAGCGTGTCCTAATCTAGCATGCCACAAAGTTGAAGAGTCGACAACATAAGCAAAGTTATTTTTTATTACATTCATCTTAATCATGCCATTACAAGAGTACCCTTTGCCAACAAAGACATTGTTTTTAGTTACAATCAAATTATCGATTCATACACAATCTTGAAAACCAAATTTTATTGAGACGATCTCCGTAAATCGGTTCTTTGTCATCTCAGGAACATGAAGAACTTCACCAATGTTAATGTCTTTCCCGAAGTAAACTTGAGTTCCACTTCGCCAATACCAATAACCTTGGCTTGCACATCATTTGCCATCTTCACCGTGACGTTCATCAAGACTTTCCTTGTAAGTCTTAAACTCGGATCGATTATTGCTTACATGGATTGTAGCACCGTATCCACCACCACCCTTCATCAATTCCAACGAATTGGCTTCCTCCACAATCGCTACAAACTTCGATCATCATTGCCATCAACAAAGATTGACATGATCTTTTGTCGACTTGTCATTCTTGCCTTTTTCCTCTTTAATGCGAGTTCGGCATTCGCGAGCGGTGTGACCAGGCTTCTTACAATAATAACAATCGCCTCTGAATTTTTTCTTAGAAGATTCTGCTTGATCTCCCTTCGAAAAATTCTTGCGCTTTTTATTTCTGGTTTGCGACCCTGAACCATATTTGCTTTTTCAACCTCTGCTCAAGATTTTTCGTTTTGAGAGTCTTCCTCAATACGTAGGTGACGCATGAGGATTCCAAAGTGTGCTTAGTTTCATCATGTTTTGATTTCTTTTTATAGCCATTCCATGAAGTTGGTAATTTAGCAATAATTGTTCCAACTTGGAATGCTTCAGGCAAAGTTATCTCAGCATTTTTAAGATTAGAAACAATAGACGAGAACTCGTGAACTTGAGTAAGAATAGACTTACTTTGCGGTCATTTCAGTAATCGATATAGTTAGCAATCAAAAATTTCGATTACTTGCCTCTTCAATGCGGTACTTGTTGTCAAAGTGCCATCCATAATTCCTTTCTTTGTCTCGATTGTCCTATGTCCATTGTACACAGAATCAGAAATGCGTTCGAGAATGTGTCCTCTCGCACAAGAAATCATCATCCTTGTGTTTCCTCCTTTGTTCCCCGCAATTCCTTCTTGCGTTCATCGATTGTAAATCCTCTTGCTCTTCTTCAACAGTTGAAGATCATCACTGAGAATGTAAGACAACTTGATTGTTGTCGGGAAGAAGCAGAACCTTTTCTTGCCGGTGAGTAAAATTGTGTCCATCAAAAGCGATCAAGACGAACCAAGTCGATTCATGACTTGAATCGATGGTGCCACGTAATCATTCAAACTTAGATCCTTGAATGCAGACATCTCTTTAAAATTGTTAGAAAATGCGGTAATACAATAAAAGGATGATCTCAAGAGCGACGTTAAACGCTTCTTTAAAGAGATGTTTTTACGATCTCTCTCGGGATACAATTGAAAGTACAACTTTGGAGATTTATATGTTTATACCGATGATGCTTCGAATAAAAAAATTCTCATCTTCGAATGCCGGAGTTCTCTATATATGACAAGTAATCGATATAGCATCACCGTGCTTGAAAGGATATGTCCCATGAATAAAGACCAACGAAATGGTGTGTCGATGAATGACAAGACCAACGAAATGTGTGTCCCAATGAAAAAAAATCCTCTACGAAAAGGTCGAACCCCGACTAACTCGTCTGACAACTGTGAGTGAAACAAAAATAAAAACTGACTTTGTGAATAAAATATCTAACAATGTAGTCAATTGTGTGATAACGTTTTCAGTAAGGCTAGAAGTGATTAATGTACTGACGATGGGATTATCATTTTTAAGTCAAGTATCGTAAGACAGATCAGGAATGGTGCATCTGTCCATCCTCACTACTTCATTTATTTATTTATTTTTCTGAAACTAATTTACTCTCTTGTAAATTAAATTAAAAGTAGAAGTAGTAGTATTTATTTGGGGTGTCGTACTATAGCATTAGCTGTTTTTGGCGTTATTACTGTGTGCATGTAAAACGACATCCGACAAGATGAAGTTGTCATTGTCAATGGCCCCTTCTTTTCTTTTTCTTTTTCTTTTTGCATAAAAACCCGCCATCTTTAACAACCACAATTCTTGTTAATTTGTTTTGTCACCGCCTTACCGGCTTTTTCTGAACTGGTCTTTCACGGCGGCTCCCGGCTTAAATGTTTCTTTCTTTATTTCTTCTTTTATTTCTTGGATCTCATTCACATGTTGTTATCGTCAGACATAATAACAAGATTGAGTTTTTTTAGATAATTAGATTTGAATTTGAATTATATTATGATATAATATTTGGTTTAGATAAATAGTATTCTATGTGTTTAATCAAAGCAATACAATCTCTATTATATTTCTATATTATGGTATCAGAGTAATCAGACTAACGTCTATTCGGTGAGCAGCTTCAGCTTTTACGGAAAAATGTCCGTGTGGGGTTCGTAACATTGATCTAAACGAACCCCCACCCGACAGTTCTTGCATCATTATTTTTTTTTTTTTTCCCGTCCCACCCTTCTCCATTCCTAAACCTTCTCCGATAAAAATAAAAAATAAAAAAAAATACAGCAGCTCTTCTTTCGTCTTCTTTCAATTTTTAATTTTTTTTATAATTTTTTTCGTTGAAGGCCAAGGCCGACTGTGAGCACTATCATCTGCTTTCTCCCCAAAATATTTCTTTGTTTTTTCTTCCCCTTTTCTCCAAACACACTTTTTCTTCCCTGTTTTTAACACATAGGGAGACGCAGGCATATTTGAATGTTGATGGCTTTAGCTATTATTGATTGCTACAGTGCTACTATTTGTCGTTAAATTCTTTTTTTTTTTATGTTATTTTAAATAAATTCCAAAAGCCGGTTTTTTTTTTTTTTTTTCCTCTCCCTTCGAGCCATTCTAGTTTCATCCCATTAGCATTCCATTAGTAGATTGATCGTATTATGCTTTCCTTCGTGCAGAATCGCATCTTCTCACAAATTTTCTTTCATACTTCCGAAAAATAAATAAATAAATTGTTTTTTTATTTTATCATCAAAATAAATCTCTATGTCATTATCATCCAGCAAACCCAGCAATATCCGATTCACTATTTCTTTTATTATCAAATGGGGATTGGATTAGTGATGGGACCCAAATTGAAACTTTGGTAGAGATTTTTACAACTCATTGTACCAGCCGGATGATATGGAAGCACATGAGCAGCCATCGATTAAATTACAACCTCTTTCGGCCCTAGACGCTGATTTTATCAATAGGGATGTAACAGAGAAAGAAATCGACGACGCTTTTGTTGAGATGACGCCCTATAAAACCCCGGGTCCGGATGGTATCCCAGCTGTTTTCCTAAAAAAATGTTGGCCTCAAGTTAGTACGTCTATTATTGATTTTGTTACAAATGCTTTTAATTATGGGCATTTTCCCGAGGAGTGCAACGAGACCCTCGTTTCCCTTATCCCGAAAAAGTACCCCCCTGAAAGCCCTGCCCAATTCCGACCGATTGCGCTCTCAAATGTCACGGTAAAAATTATTTCCAAAGTGGTTGCTAACAGGCTGAGATTGGTGTTGCATAAACTAATCAGTCAATCACAAAGTGCTTTTATTCCGGGTCGTGGTAGCACAGGGAACATCTTAATTGTGCAAGAAGCTTTACACGTTTTAAAAAAAAAATGGGACTTACAGGTACATGATGCTTAAAATTGATTTGGAAAAGGCCATGATCGGGTCAATTGGAATTTTGTGCAATCCACTATTAAGGCTATTAATTTGAGTGATAGAATCGTACAACTTATCATGCATGGACTGTCTTCTTCAAAACTGTCAATTCTATGGAACGGTAACAAGTTGGAGCCTATCACACCTAAACGAGGGCTTCGCCAAGGTGACCCACTCGCACCTTATCTGTTTGTTTTATGTATGGAAACGCTTAGCCAACTCATCGAGGAATCTGTGGGAAAAGGTGATTGGAAACCGGTTTGTTTAAAAAAGAATGGACCCCTGATATCCCATTTATTCTTTGCTTACGACCTCTTTCTCTTTGCCGAGGCTTCCGAGAAACAAGTTATGATTATTCATCAAGTGCTGGAAGCGTTTTGCAAGGCATCGGGCCAACGAATCAGCACTACTAAATCGAGTTTCATGGTATCCAAAAATATATCTCCCCAACAGCAAAGATCAATCGCGCAAAAGTTGGAAATGGTGTACACGAGCAACTTTGGCACCTATTTGGGTGTCCCTTTGACTCAATCCCGCAAGAAGATTAAGCCATATAGCTTTATCTTGGATAAAATGAGGAAAACGTTATGTGCTTGGAGAATGAAAGCTCTTACAAAATCCGGGAAGACGATACTCATTAAAAACTCACTATCAACGCTTCCTAATTATGTAATGCAAACAACCAAGCTCCCGAAGGCCATCACTAGTGCGATTGAAAGGGTGTGTCATCAGTTCTTTTGGGGCGAAGAAAATGGCAAGAGAAAATTACATTCAATGGCGTGGGATCAACTTTGTAAACCGAAAAGTGAGGGGGGGCTTGGTTTCAAAAATATTGAAGCCATGAACGTAGCCTTACTAGGAAAGCTCACATGGCAACTCTTAACGGATGATTCCTCCCTTTGGGTTTCGATCCTTATAAACAAATACGGGAGCCCCTTTGAGAAACCAAAACTCGATGCCTCTACGACTTGGAAAGGATTTATGTAGCGACAAGGTCCTCCAAGAGGTTTCGTGGTTGCTAATAACGAGGTGATTTGGCACCCCTTCCACGAAGGAAAGTACACTCATTAAGAGTTCTTATAATTGGCAATTGGATTGTCAAGATAACCATGAGAGAGATCCTTGGAGGTTGATATGGAGTTTGAAAGGCCCCATGCGATACAATTTCCTTCTATGGCGATTGGTCATGTGACCTCATGGTGGGAAGCTTCCTATTCCATCGGCGAATTGTTTTTACACACCGAATGCGACTATGCAATCACCACAACGAAACTACCCTCCATGCCCTTCGCGAGCGATTGCGATTATTCCTACTCAATATGGCGAAGTGTAGTCCCGGATATGGAGTGGGGGCGATTCTTTGCAATCCGAGCCCCGCAAAGCTGGATTATTAGCAACCTTGAAAGGCTAACAAATGGCCCTATGTGTTTCGTGAAGTTTGTTATGGTATTTGGTATTGGCGTAATAAGGTCGTCCATGATCCAAACTCGGACAGGCCCCCGTCACAAGTTTTTATCTCGAAGGCGATTAAAAGAGCAAAGGACCTTCGTTTAGCTTGGGGCATTGAAGAATAGCTTGCTTCACACAAAATTTCCATTGCTTATTTTAGTTGCGGAATAGCCGATTAGCACTCTGTTTCAAGATTGTTTGCCACGGTGGGGGCTATTCCCATGCGTTATTTAATAAAGATCTCTGTTTCAAAAAAAAAAAAAAAGTGTTATAGTCCCTAAGATATTTCTTTCTCTCTCTTCCTTCTACTATAAACTCTTTTCTCCGGCTTTCAAGGACTCTATCCCTATTTTCTTATTTCTTTCTAGTCAAAATACATTATGTCTCTCAATCAGGGGCGGCTCCATGTATGAGAAAAAGGGCGACCCGTTAAAAAAATATTATAGTGGAATTTTTTTTTATATACACATTTTATATATGTACCGACCTCGTTATTTTTATATATTGATCCCTATTGACCCGTATTGAACTATAATATGTAATTACACTTAGTAATTGTAAAATATGACAAATTTTCGACCCGTATCATTAAATTCCTGAAGCCGCCCCTGCTCTCAATTGACTCATTGTATCGACACCTATCCTTTCACTCATTTGATTTGCTCCATCTCAATCTATAAATTTTTCTTCTTCTATTTCTTTTTTAGGGTATGATATTCCCTCCAAATATTTCTTCCTCTCTATTTCTTCTATGACTCTTCCAAACCTTTTAGGTCAATCATTGCAGCAATATCAAGTTGTGAAGAAGTTGATGCTGATTGATATGGAGCAGTTTGTTGCAGACACTATGTGAAGGAGACCAGATCCATTCATTACAGGCCAATCTCCATCTTCATTGCATTATCATGGGATTGCGGTGGCGTGTTAAAGATAATGACAAGATTGAGTTGTTTAGAAAATTATATTTGAATTTAAATTATATTATGATATATTATTTGGTTTTAGATAAACTTATACCTATCATCATTATTTAGGCTATATATATTGTAATGTTCTATCAGTGTTCTATATAGAGATTGTATTGCATTGATTAAGCTGATAGAACACTGAAAGAACATTACAATATATATATACCCTAAATAAATATGTAGAAGTTTATCTAAACCAAATAATATATCATAATATAATTCAAACTCAAATATAATTATCTAAACAACTCAATCTTATCATTATCTCTAACAATTATCATCTTATATATTGTACTTATAAAAAAAATCATGTTCAAAATACTTCTAAGTTATATATACATATGTAATTCTTCAATGTAGATGTCTTTGATTTTTCTAATAACAATACATGGAAATAGTGTTATACCCTCTTCCCCCTAATTCTTGATTTGACAAATTTATTGAATTTTTACATTATTCTTAATTTACTTTTCATACCATAAATATTCATAGTTTACGACCACATGCATCCGTGATGGCCGTAGAAATTTAGGGATACGAATCAGAAATTGATCATATTTTGTAATTATTAAACTTAATTTTATATATTGTGCGATCAATAGATAAAAATAAACGAATCAATTTCACATGTATACTTAAAAAAAAAAATCTACCGTAATATTTCAGGTAGGGTTCGGCTGCCCATATGCACCTCCAAGGTGCAGCCGCCCCTGCATGAATCACTGATTAGATTACAAAGGACATTTTAACTGTATGGTTTAGAGTTTCTGGAAATTTACTAATTTTTCTAATCTGAGTATAACCTTCTAGAGTTTATGGAATTTCATATTTTTTCAAGTAAAATCGTATCTAGCTTTTTCTACAATTTGTTATTCTATTAATGAGATTATTTATATCAGGTAAATTCTTATGGTTTTTTTTTTTTTTTTTTTTTTTTTTTTTTTTTTTGTGACATACAAAAAAAAGCAACTGGACATTATAGAGGAGGTGATAAGCGGTCTTAGATATCGCAAGTAAAATGGTTTTGTTGTGCCTAAAGACAAAAAATCATTCTTTTCCACACAAAAAAAAGACAAAAAATCATGGTGCTTTGATGTGTCATAATTTTAGCACCATTGTTATTATGATTGTAGATAGAGTATTAGTAATACTAGGTAGATAATGAAGTAGTGTCGGTTGTAATTGTTAGATGTTTTTTTATAAATAAATATTTTAATTATCATTTGCATACGAGTTTCTGTATGAATTAATGTTCTCACAACGAAACGAGATTCTATGGTCATATAGATCATAAGCCTGCATCTACACTCATGGATCCTAGTATCAAGTTAAAGAAAAATACCGGTAAATGCTCTGACCAATTACAATATGTAAGTGTGATAGGATATCTTATGTATGTCATGCATTGCACAAGACCTGATATTGCATATGCAGTTGGTATATTATGTCGTTTCACTAGTAATCCAAGAAAAGAACATTGGAATGCAATTTCCAGACTTCTGAGATACTTGAAAGGAACAATTGATTACGTATTTCAATACTGTGGGTCTCCTGCTGTACTTGAAGGGTACAATGATACAAGTTGGAATAACATTGAATCGAATACTAAGTCCAACACTGGATGGATTTTTACCTTAAGATGCAACCGTATCTTGGTGTTCGAAGAAATTCGACAATGTTAGCAGAATTTATTGCATTAGCAGATGCAAGTAAAGAAGCGGAATGACTGAGAAACTTATTGATTAATATTCCTTTGTGGGAAAAGTCATCTCCAGTAGTAATGATACATTGTGATAATAAAGCTACTTTGTATTCAGTAGCAAGTAAGACTTACAATGGTAAGCAACGACACATAAGTCTGAGACATCAATCTCTTCGTGGATTACTTAAACAATGAGTAATCTCTATTGACTATGTAGAGTCAAAGAATAACCTAGCAGATCCTTTGACGAAGGGACTGGCTAGAGATATGATTGCAAAGACAACGAAATGAATGCGATAAGGTCTATGAAACATTAGTTAGCCTTGTTGGGAACCCTACTTATGTTTTGAAAAATAAACAAAGTTCAAAGGGTATGAACGAGTTAAAGTCTAACTAGAACGAGGTACTAAAGTATTTAATAAATCTTATTAATGAAATCTCTAGTGTGAGTAAATACCGCATGGTAAATGTTGAATATAGTTCTTAATGAGTACTATTATTGGATAAAGTGACACGCGGTATCACTTTGAATGGACTTACCTATGTGAGTGTGAAAGTCGGGCCGCTTTTTATGAGATACATACCGTCTCTAGAGCACTCATGAATTTCAGGATATAACGCATGCATGGGCGGACCCACCCTTTCGGTGGGGTGGTCTCAAGACTAACCCAATATTTGAAGAAAAAAACAAAAAAAAAAATTTATTTTTTTATAATTGAATTAGTGTTAACATTATTATATGTATTTAGATCTTCTTAATTTCATCTAAATGCTATGGTGGCCTAGTGGAAAAAGATCTGTACATTTTGGATATTAGCATTTTCTCCTTACATTATATGATCTAAATCTAATATATTTTTTCCTTTACCTTAGACTTTTTAAATCAACATTATTATTTTTCCAGCTAATACCATTTAAATCTAATCAATTCGGTATCTTGTACCGTTGAAATGCTTATAGTATTTTTTCCTTATCTTATACGATCTAAATCTAATACTTTTTCCTAACTTAGACCTTTTTTGGTACATTATACCACTGAAATACTTATAGCATTTTTCCTTAACTTATGCGATTTAAATCTAATATTTTATTCCCTTTACCTTAGACTTTTTAAATCAACATTTTTTCCTCTACCTTATATCATCTAAATCTAATCATGTTCGTAACTTGATGTACGATGAATGTAATTCTTTAGCATTGAGTTTTTTTTCGGGATGTGAAAACCAAGACCACTCCAAGAAAAATTGCCGGTTTTGCCGTTGCCATTAATGCGTTGAATAAAGAAACACTCTTTTATCGGAATAGTATGTGTGATAACCCCGGTTACATCACGATGGGGTCCTTGGTTCAAGATGCGTTCCCCATAGCACCCTGGTGAAACTTTGAGTTATTTACACTAAGTGGAAGTTCAAATCCAAAAGCTACTTTCATTTATGTACGATTTCCTACGATGATGCTTAGTCCGTGTCTGCATGAACTGCGATGGCTTGATCCCCAAAATGGTACGTAGGCAATCACAGTAGGTGATGCAACCGCTTCATTCATTTAGTTTTTTTACACATAAAATGTTTTCTGAAAAAATAAGGGGAAATTGATAGATATTTTTTCATAAGTAAATATTTTAATTATCGTTTACATATGAGTTGTCGTACAAATTAATGTTATAGCAATGAAACGGGGTTCGACCTTCGCAGGGGTCGAGGGGGCAGCGCCAACTCGTGGGGTCGAGGGGGAAACGCTCCCGAAATCTAAACAGATACATGCATCAGTTCATGAAGGGATTCATGCATCTTCAGATTCATGTTTTTTGAACCGATGCACTCCCACATGCGAATGGTGATGACCCTTACCCTTTCGTGTAGGAATACCTCATTTCGTTTATGGGGTTCCTTCAGCCTATAAAATGAACTAGCATGCAAACGAATTCATTCATAAGTCAAAGCATCATCAGACAAAATTATGAGTGTCCTCGGGTTTGATTCAAACAAGTCACTGTTTGAATCAAACACATCCATTATATCATGAAAGAGATTTTCGTTTGAATCCCTGAGTGACAACTGCGTGGGACGAAACATCTCCTTAAAGACAACGTTTTTGCGTGTCTTGGAGTTGTTCATATTCTGTCAAATCCTAAGCAATCAATTTTTTCCAACAGTAATTAATGTGTTATAATTATATTTTGATATAAATTGTACAATAAAACACGTTGTGTTTCAAAAATGATACGTATACTATATTTCCTCTACATGAAAGATGCGTAAAATGAAATGAACCACACATTTTTAATAAAAAATTAATATCCAACCAACCAAAAACACTCCGTCTGTTGATCGTAAATTATGTATCTTTTATCAAGGACGGAGGTGGTATATGGACAAAGGTGGCCAAGTTCACCCGGACAAAAAAATATTACACTAAAAAATCTATGTATTCCAGTTTGATCAATAAAATATTCATAATTCAGCACACCCAACAAACTCAATATAGTCTTTTAACTCTCCTTAAATTAAAATTCTGGCTCCGTCCTTGTCTTTTAAGTAAACAAAATGCTGTAAACTTATCATTTTTTGTCGTGTTGTGCTAAATATTTTTGCATTGAACATATTTTAATAAACAATTTACAAAAACGAGGCCCTGAAATGTCTTGTTTGGGGGGGCCTAGACCTAGGTCTTGGGTCTAGGCCTAGGGTTGGCCTTGCATTTTCCGTACAAAATGCTTAAGCTATCGTTATCATCAATGGCCTCAAAATTAGGTGCTTCATGCATTCCTCCCCAAAAAATGTATGTTTCAGGGTTCACTCCATGTGGCTTCTAAAACTGACAATGAATGCTCATTCAAAAGCGAATCCCGAACCATTCGTCCACGAGAAGACATTTTCTGGTCGCCTCCGTATTTTGGTCTTTCATCATGCCCGCCTCAAACCAATCCAATAGAGACACATTACAACATCTTCATCCTCACCACATTGTCCATAAATCTCAGCTTGAATAGTCTCGTGAATCTTCAGTGCCACACCCTTTGATTTGTCAAGAATCGACTGAGGAAGCTCTTCCTGTTGAGTAATTGATTCACATTACCCCTGATTATAGGACTAAATTTGATTATTTCAAAATCACCTGCATTAATACGTCTCTCCATGCAAAAAGGGTAGTTTACTTAAATTTTTTAACATAATTTTTTTATTAAATAATACAAAAATTGTAATTAATAGCTTCAGTCTTATAACATTTTTTATGTAAATTGTATGATATATTATTTTCTATATCATTTCTATCAAATTATGTATGTGTATTACAATGTTGTTGTCTAGAGTCCAAGGACAGATCTAGGGTGGCTCTGGAGGCTAAGCTCATCCAGTTTTTATTTTTTTGTACACGAAAAATTAAACCTATATAATTCAGTTCAACAAAATAAATCATTTTAATCCAACCCAACTAACTATAGATATAATCGACTAACTTACACAAATATCAATTCCGGACTCCGCCCGTGATAGAGTCCAGTTTTGGTTTTTTTTTTTATAAATATAAGGTTGCAAGTTTTATGACGGAGGTCAGACTAAACCTCGCCACGTGTCATCCCTATAGTGGCAGAATATTAAATGAACTACAACTTTAAAGGCCAAGAGCCCTACTTTAAGTCTAAGGGCAGAACCCCATGTGGGAGATCGTCCTGACTCACTCCTCAGTCCACCGCAGGTCGGTCAGGGCGCAACGGAGTTGGGTCAGCGCAGTTCGTGCTATAACAGCCCTGGGAGCTCGACGCAGGTCGGCCATAGCTACCCCCGGTAAATAGCCCACGTGTGTATTATAAAGGATAACTATGGAAAGAATCATCAGCTATAAAGGCTCTGATCTTATTATTCAGACACCGTGATTATCTCCTAAAATCAAAGGGATTAACACGGACAAATCCAATTCTTGAGGGACATGAAATAGAGTTCACAATAGACAAGGCACAGTCATGCCTAAGACAAAAGGTCCTCTATATAAACAATCCTAAAACTATGAAGAGACTTGATTCCTGAACAATTACAGGATACGTAGGCAACTTCGGATTCATAATCTCAGGCTCAATCTAAAACACTCAAACACCATCCCCGCTTTATATTTTTGAGTTTTTGGTCTTGATTAGATTGTCACTAGGTTATTGCGGTCCGTACGTATTTGATCACAGACGGTATCCGGCATCGTCATTTTACAAGTGAAGATGATTGTTTTGTTGACTGGTGTGTGATTTTATTGTTTCTAATCTTGGAGGGGGAAAGACATATGTATGCGTTTACCCCATTCAACTTCACAACATTTTTAGTTTTAATTAGATTTATTTTTAGCCTTTAAGGGCACCACACCAAATCTACTCGGAACACCACAATAGGGTTTAAAAATATATATGAAGTGTGATGCTTTAAGGATAATAGTAAATTTAGTGTGGTGCCTTTAAAGACTTTTTTTTAGGGGTAATTAGATATTCTTATAAATTTAAAAACACGATTAAATTAATGCTACCACTAAAGGGAGTAAAACAAATCGAGCCATCTAAAGAGTTTTTTTTTAAATGCTAAAAAACAAAGTATTTATCGTTTCGGTGCTTATCTCAAACTATTTCCTCCGAATGGGTCCACGTCAGCATTGTTTCAAGAAGCCGCTGGTTGAACCTGCGGCTTTAGCCTGGGAAAAAACACGGGAACATCCTGTATTGGAATGAAATTGCACATAAGAATAAGCCGCTGGTTGAACCAACGGCTTTAGCAGTTATATAAAAAAACAGGGAATTCAGAAACACCACCAGCCTGCATTCATTCTCAAAATTCAGAACACCAGCCTGCATTCTCAAAATTCAGAACACCAGCCTGCATTCTTAACACCTCAAATTCTCAAAATCAACAATCCAATGTAAACCACATCACTAAAAGGGAAAAAACCAAATCAATTGCAAAAAACACATTCATTGAAACTACGTCATTAAAAGAGAAAAAAACAATATTCGTTAAGAAATGAAAGTTTTGTTGTATTACAACCAAAACAAAAGAAATGTTTGATCATATCAACTTGTTCGGCACGACTTTTCTTCGTCCTTCTACGTGAAGACGAACATTCTGGCTGGTGTGTCTACCTCTCGATCGGTGTCGGTTGAGCACTTGCCAAGTTCCTAAAGTCGTATCGCGGAAGTTCCGGGCTAGGATGTTCGATCTCTTGAGTTGAGTTGGATCGGATGTCCCCTGTCTTGTGTTTTGTAACACTTGAAGGACATCGATCGCATTTGTTGAACAAGCCTCACTTGTGCCATCGGGATGTCATCCGGCATGTTCGCAAGCAACTTAGTCGTATTTTGATAGCGATAAACATTCCCGCCGTCTGCGAACACAAAACAAATAAAACAAATTTCTATGTATGAAATTAGAAAACAAAATTTAAAATATACTTACAAGTTGTTCATAGTCGGCGGTAGGATAGAAATTGTGTTGCGTTTCATAGTCTTCAACAACGTTTGCACTTTGAGGGCTAATAATGCGCCGGGTGATTTGACGGTACCACTTTGTAAGTACATATCATTGTGTTGAAGATAACCGTTGTAAGGAACACCACGTGGAACCAACGATGACGGCGATCGCCCACAACTCAATATAATCCCCGTGCTTAAGCGCATAATCCGTTGTGTTTCCCCGCCTATCAAGTGTGTGCAAATGGACACCTGTGTCACATTCATTAGGCACCGTTGGATGCCAACCGAATTGTCGAACTACTCTGTCAGGATAATGACATTCCACCACGTCAAAACAAATGAGTGGAGCAATTACAATCCACTCATCGGTGTCCTCAAAACATATAAAGGAAGATGGCTAAGGATGTCCCGTGTGTATGGTTGCCATGTGAACATTGCATCTGTCATAGTATCAAATGCATGTCTATAGGTTACCAACCCCGATAAATGATCGGTATACGTCCGCTCAACTCGTAGCCACTTACATCCTAAAGGGTCAACTCTCGCTTGCATTTGTGACCCAAGTGGATAGTCTACTCCCTCTTCTTCCGTAACACGTGACTTAATCCGTGTAGGTCGACCAATGGTGATACGCTCCCATGACCACAGCTGTAACAGCACTAAACATCCACCGATTTCACTTGCCCCTTTCTTGCTTGCCACACACAAATTACGGTATAAACAAGCGAGTACCCCACTCCCCCAGCTATATTCACCAAGTCGGTGCAAATCAACCACTAGAGGATAATAGATTAGTTGAACCCTATTTCCACTCTTATCCGGGAAGAGGACGGCTCTATCAAATATAACAGATATGCTCTAACATACCTATGAATTTGTTCTTGGTTGCATCCTCATGTAACCCTTGAAAATTATCTTTTAACCCACGATAATTTCAAGGTATTACCTTTAAAAGCGCCTTGGTGGGCCTTATACCCAATGTTTGCTCTAAGAGATCGGCCCATCGATGATTAGTTGTCCCCGTAATAGGTAAGCCACCGACCTTAAGACCTAATAAGACGTTAACATCTTGTAACGTTATGCCCACCTCTCCAATTGTCATATGAAATGTGTGTGTTTCTTGACGCCACCGCTCAACTAATGCGGTAATTAAATCGGCATTAATGGCGACAAATGACAACCTATGGATCCCATAGAACTGTGTCTCTCTCAAAAAATCAACAACCAAATCATGCACCTGATAATGTTCCTTTGACATAAGATGCGTCCGACATACGAGAGACTTACACTCCTGCAAAAAAAAAACATGTTACTATTTTTTATAAAGAAACAAATTGTTATTGCGAAAAAGCAAACATTAACGATTATACCTCTCCTTCCCAGATGATGCTGCTTCTGTGTTGATGTTGACGTGTTAGAACGCTACCATTAATTGGTCCCGGCTCCATGTGATCTACATAAATAAAGCACAATTCATTAGTGACTATATAACAAATGAATACAATATAAACATGGTATACTAGAATAGACACATTAATGAAAATGTTTAATTTCAAAAAAAAAAAAAAAGAAATACAAACCATTACCGTGAAGGACCGGGCAAATTAGATTGTTTCAATTGACAAGAGCGCTTGTTATGACCGGGCAAATTACATAAACTACATGTAACATTTGTCTTTGGTAACTCATCCATTTCATTACGGATTCTTTTAGATTTCGGACGTCCCTTGCCTCTTTTCCATGTGGGGTTGACTACTAGTACCGGTCCCGTCATTGTCTTCCAATAATCCTCGTCAGGCACAGGTAGAAAGCATGCACGATAAGAACCAAAGTATTCCCCACATGAGAACAAAGGGTCAACATATTGATCCGTGTCTACATGGAGTGCGGCGACAAACCGCTATAAGATGAGAACATGGATAATGTAGGTTTTGCCACTTGTTACATGTACACGTCCTCTTGAAAGATTCAACGTGTGACTACGATTAGCCATGCATCCATGACGATTACCTTGTCTAGTAACCACTCCATATACACCTTCTTGTATATTGAAACAAGTAACCTCATGGTGAGCGGCAGTTTCACTATTTCTCTCGAGTTGAACCGTTATCTTCTCCGACCATTTCATACCATTACGCATCCTATTCCTTGCTACTTCACGTCGATCGACAAAGTATTTGTTTACTCGAGTAAAAGTAGCTTTCACAAGGGCTTGAATAGGCAGAAATCGAACCCCCTTTAACACACCATTGAAGCATTCGCATAAATTAGAGGTTTTGATACCGTATCTTAACCCGCCGTCGTGAGCAAGAGACCACTTGCTTAAAGGAATGCCTTCTAACAAACTCTTAGCACGAGGATTGAGTGCACCGATCTTTTGCATCCCTTTATCAAATTTGCGAATTTGATGTTCCATAGCTGTGTTGGTAAACATTTTTTTCAAATCCGTATTTTTGAACGTCTTTTGGATGTTGGATGCATGATGTCTGATACAAAATCTATGAAAAGCATATGGCTCCTCCCAACCTCTACCCTCTGTCAGAGACAATGCCGATAGGATACCCGCGTGCGGTCGAGAGATGACACAAAGTCCATGACGTTTTGTGACAAAACACCTTATGCAAGCCAAAAACCACCTCCAATTGTCGTGATCTTCTTTTTCAACTATGGCAAATGCTAATGGAAAAAGTTGTTCATTCGCATCAACTCCCATGGCAATCAACATAACGCCACGATACTTCCCGTATAAATGAGTTCCATCAATTGTGATGACAGGCCTGCAATGTTGGAAACCTCTGATTGAGGGGCCAAATGCCCAAAAAACACAATGAAATTGTTCAGTGTAAGGATCGTGGGTTGGCTTATTAACAAAATGCACCACGGTGCCCGGATTTGCTTCTTTCAAAGCTTCCATGTAACGAGGAAGATATTGGTAAGACTCCTTCCAATCTCCATAAAGAGCATCTATCGCCTTTTGTTTTGCACTCCATGCTTTACCATAAGAGATCGTGAAGTTGAATTCTTTTGTTATGAAGGCTTTTAGTACACTAACTTTCACCCCCAATCTGCTTGCTTGCAAGAGGCTTTATAGCGTTCTTTGATAAACTCTCGCTTTAAATTCGGGTGATCCATGGATGGTTTGTGAACCACACAAGAGTTTTCGTGGGGCCTTTATAGGTGGCGATAGTGAAGACATCCGATGCAACATTCTTTTGAGAGGCTCTTAAATACCAACTACAAGCAATTGGTTTCCTTCCACATTTGAATGTGACGGTGTGAGGTTTCGATTACGTGGTTTTATAGACTTGGTTCCTTTCGACATTGTATGTTGTCACAATTTGCCCCAATGCTTTTTTGTTGGCAAATTCTTGCCCCACCCCAAACTCACCACCGCTCTTATATTGAAAATCACTAGAGTTATACCAAGCTGTTTAAATATTCTTCATCTATAGAATGAAGCTTAGTAAACTCGGTATCATGATCCTTTAATGATACTAGTCTACCCCACTATCTTCATCGACTTAACAACAACATATCATCCTCGTCTTCAATCTCATCCCTTCGATATTACCATCTAAGTGATGCTTCATCAACATTATTAGTCGACAAAGACACAAACCAATTGGGATCCTCAACTTGACTAACAAGCATGTTGGTGAATGACATGTTAGGTTGTTCAATGGGTGTCAATTCAATATATAAATCCATAGAGGGGCTTTCGATTGACACACGCTTGCCCACATAGCTTTTAAACCACGATCATTACTTAAAGCTAACACTTTATATAGCCACACTGTAGAATTTCATCTTCACGTTTAGGTCAAATCTAATACTATCAACCTCCATAGCATCATATATCTCATTCTTAAGCTCATTGATACAAATGTTACTATTGACAATAATAAAGGTTTCACAACCACCTTTGTAAGTAACATTTTCACCGTCAATTACTATTTCACCATTCCACCAACAAGTCAACGGATAATTATATATCTCCATCCCTTTAAAAATCTCAAATCAAGCAAAACCTAAAACCAAATCCACATACACAATAAAAATCGAAAACTAATAAAATTAAACAAACAACCTTCTACACATATCACAAATCGATGAATATCAACACTTATTCGTTACCCAAACAAGGAATTCTTTCAATTGGAAAAAAAAAACGGAAAAAAAAAAAAAAACGCGAGAAAAAAAACCGCGCTCATACCTTTGATATGGGTTGGGAGAGAATTTGGATGCGAAATGGAGTAATTTGGATGATAAACTATGGATGAAACATTTGATTTGGTTGAAGAAAGCAAGAATCTTGATGCAAAATGGAGTAATTTGACCCGGTGGCAATGTGGAGTAAGCGCGACCGAATTTGGGGAAAAAATTTAGGGTTGGAAATAATAAAAAATGGGTGAAATCGCGTGTTTTTTTAATATATAATCATAAAGTCATTTGGTTCAACCAATGGCTTATTCTATATCTTGCAATTTCATTCCAATACTGAGGATGTTCCGTGTTTTTTCCGGCTTTGGCATTTTTCAAAAAAATGGTAAAGCGCTAGAGTTCAACCAATGGCCAAACAATCTTGGCGTGGACCCATTCGGAGGAAATAGTTTGAGATAAACACCGAAACGATAAATACTTTGTTTTTTAGCATTTAAAAAAAAAATTCCCATCTAAACGTGATTTAAATCATTATTGACAATATTTTGCATATGCACATAGTCTTATTTTGTTTTAAATTTGTCGAAAATGCTAAATCAACGACATAACTAAAAAAAATTGTTCTATTCAGACAACCAATTAAGCAAACGTAAATTTGTTATTTTTTACTTTTTGGGGGGGGAGGGGGGGAGGGGGGGCGGGGGGTGATGTTTGTTCCTTTTGCTGTATTTATCATATTTGGTGAAATGAAGTATCCAAAAGAAGCACCAAAGCATAAAACAAAGTAATGCAACTTGATGATCGTCATTGCCTGCCTCTCCAGAACAAATTATGAAGTCCATATGGATTGACGTTGTTTATTTGATTGTATGTTCATGTAACGCTCCGTTCTCGGATATCGAGTCTTTATCCGGAAATAAAACGTTCGACATGTATATTATAAAATAAATTATATATTATACGTAAGCCTCTACTACGTTGTATCGAGTTTCGCATTTACAGAAGCTAAAAGACTCGGGTGTATTTTTTTTATAGATAAAAGTAGATACACAACATACTAAAGATAGAAGAATATCTTACAACAACAATACATAAATCTTACAACCGTACGAAATCTTAAAGAAAGAAAGTACAACATCTTCGTCTAACAAGTTTTCAAATGAAAGTACAACATGTCTTGAAAAGTAAAGTGCAACACAATACATTACATAGTCTAGTAGTAACAAAGCATAATAATATATAGCATAGCATGACAAGTCATCAAACATCATCCTCGAAGTCCTCATCGAAGTCTTGTTCCACATGTTCATCTTCTCAACCCCAAACACAACAAACATGCATTTGAGGTAAGTACAAAGGTACTTAGCAAGAAACAGAAGCTAGTGCATTAACTAGATTTCACAAAGAAGGACTTACATAGTTATTAAGTTATCTTTATTTGACCGATTCAATTCTAGGGTTCACTTCATGCTCATCAACACGTTGTGACTAAACGTTTCTAATTTAACTCAAGTTTGTTACACCGGCATTCAAGGGCACTACGCATGGTGCTATCCACCACGAGGTATCGTTTGCAACCTATTAGTGGATTATACCAATAGCCACGGGTTAAGACCCGATAGTATACACGTTCGGCGAAGTCCCCCTACCATTTAGCCGTTTATAGGCCAGCAGAGTTATTCACTTTATCAGACCGCCCACACATCGCGATATAGACAAGTGTCTTACCAAGAATGTTATGATGTTTAGTCTTTTACTACTCACTTATGTAAATTATTAATCATTAACTAGACACCTAAATGTTTTCAAGGTAGAAGCTCACTTAACAACTCTACTCCCTCGCTTAGACTCTAGACATAACACCATAGGCACATACACAGACATTGATGAATACTAATTCATCAAAGCACAAGCCATTCGTACCCTTCCGACGGTCCCGAACTTCAACTCTATGGAAGAGTACATCCGGTGCCGGAACTAAACGCATCGGAAGCTTAATCGAGGCTTATTCATGTTCGTTTAATTTTATAAGGTCAAGAAACAACATTTAAAACTAGACTCGGGGCTCAAAACTGATCAAAACACAAAAAGACACAGGCAGTGCGCCCGCACTGGATTCTAGTGCGCTTGCACCAAGCCTCTGAATGTAAAATCGAATTTTTCGATTGTCCGTGCGCCAAGATCGGCTTCAAGCCTCGTGCGCCAGCTTTGGGTTCAGTGCGCCCAAGATTGGGTTACAGTGCGCTTGCACCAAGTCCCTGAATGTAAAATTGGACCTCCTGCTCTTCCAGTGCGCCCGCACTGGCCTTGGTACACCCGCACCAAGCGTAGTATACCCAAAAAACTTAGTTTTCTGCACTTTATCGGATCTCTACCACTTCCAAACATGTTATTCAACCATATACTCATCAAAACAGCATAAAAGTGCCACTTTAACAAAATATAGCATCAAATACTAGCAAGGTAGAACTTATACATGAAAATAACATCATATTACTTCCAACACCAAGTCTTAACTCTACCAAACCATAATCAAAGCAATAGAGAAGATTTTCTTACTTGATCAAAGCACAAAACCAAAGCAACTTGCAGAAAATCTGTAGCAAGACCTTCAACTCCAACAAAACCTATTTAAATCCACAACCAATTCAAGAACTAGTTAGGATCAAGGTTTCTAACTAGAAGGAACGAAGGATTACACAACTTTCTTCAGCCAAACATGATCAAAATATGATGAATCCAAGATTAAGGCTATTTTTATACCTTGATAAAATCTGAAAATCTTAGTATCGATACGATCCTTGCATTCTCACGATATTGTTGCCCTATTTGAATCTGAAAACGGAGTAGTAACTTGTGAGAATTTGGGGAAAGCCTCCTATGGCTGTTTACTTTGCTCTCAAAAGTTTGCAGGAACTCTTTTCAAAAATCTGAAAACTTCTTCACATGGTTGGGGGTTATTTCCTCTAAAATAACTCCCATCCTTTAATTTTTTTTTAACTCTCATAATTATACTTAATTGCAAATCAGTCCCCATTATATATATATATATATATATATATATATATATATACATATATACTTATAAGTATTTATAAACTTTAAATCCATAAAAGAAATAAATATAATATTTCGTTCTCGCAAATTGACACGTCTGCCATTTCTCGAGAATCGGAATATTACAGTTCACCAAGTAAATAGGATGTTACAATGACGGAACCATGAATTTATTTTGTGGAAAGTAATTGAATATACAGTGAAAAAAAAAAATAGTTTTTTTCATACACCCGATTTTTTCAATCTATAATCTATATACACCGTCCAAAATAGTACGGTACCGTCATATTTCGCCTCAACCATGCTATTTTATTATGGAATACCGTTCTATTTAACACGGTACCGTGTTGTATGCTGTCTTTTAAAAAACACATATTACCTTACAAAAATAAAATAAAATAGGACCAAAAATTAGATTATCATCTCCGCTTTTCTCCACCTCTTCCCGCTCTTCTCCACCATCGACTTTCTTCTCCGGTGGCACCACTTCTCAGCCTCCTCCTTTCCCAAAAATCACCCTTTTCTTCTTCAGAAATCATCATTTCTTCTTCACAATTTCGGGGATGAAATGTTGGGCAATCTTCTTCAACATTTTCGGGTGGAGAGCTCGGGCAATTTCCGGCAAGAAAAAAATAACGCAAAAATCAACTCTTGGATTTGTTAATATCAACTTTTAGATTTGCGTTATTCTTCTTGTCGGAAATTGCCCGACATCTCCACCCAGAAATGTTGAAGAAGATTGCCCAACATTTCATCCCCGAAATGGTGAAAAGAAATGATGATTTCTGTATCTGTAAAATGTTAAGAAGAAGAAGAAGAAAATGCTTATTTTTGGAGAATGAGTGGTGTCGGAGAAGAAAGGGGATGTTGGAGAAAAACAGGAGGGTTTTGAGAAAAGCGGGGAAGGATGGAAAATCACAGATGGAGATACGCGGTCGTGTATATTTGTTTTTTAAGATAAGATAATCTTATTCTTTTTAAAATAGCACGGTACCGTGTTAAATAGAACGGTATTCCGTAATAAAATAGCACGGTTGGAGCTTAAAAATAGCACGGTTTGAGGTGAAATGTGATGGTACCGTACTATTTTGGGCGGTGTATATAGATTATAGAGTGAAAAATGGGGTGTACGAAAAAAAAATTCTTTTTAAATGTATTTTGAACGAGTTTTCCCATTTATTTTTGGATGTGTTAGGATCAAACGCTTACCGTTGTACTAAAACCAATTGATGTTAGTAAATATGCTACTATATTTCCTTATACACTCAAGAGTGTGGGCAATCTCTCCCAACACCCCCCCTCAAGTGTGGCAATCTGTCCCAACACTTGCACAATTTTTCATTCAAGAGCATGAGCAATCTCTCCCAACACCCCCCTCAAGTGTGGGCAATCTGTCCCAACACTTGCACAATTTTTCATTCAAGAGCATGGGCAATCTCTCCCAACACCCCCCTCAAGTGTGGGCAATCTGTCTAAACACTTGCATAAATTTGCTTTGATATCATGTTAGGATCAAGCGTTTACCGTTGTACTAAACCAATTGGTGGTAGTAAATGTGCTACTATATTTCCTTATACACTCAAGAGTTTGGGCAATCTCTCCCAACATGATGAGTTAGTGGATTATCTATGTAAGGTCGGGTGACCGTTGATGAGAGTCAACCTTTCCATGCATTTCACACATATTTCACGCCATTTTATAGCGTTTCGGGCCGTAATTTCATCATCTAGACGCTTAATCATGCTTATTTTATCACTCTTGGTTCCACATCGCACATATTAGATAAACTCGTGTTTATCGTAAAATGTGGATATTTATAGCACACACGGGGTACATCGTACCCATGGAATTACGCTCTTGTTTTGCTTGTTTGTGATTTCAAGATTTAGGCCATGAAGGAGTGTCAAAAGATGGATTATGGATGAAAGAGAGTGATTGTGAAGTAAAGAAATCAAGCAAGAATGAAGAAAATTGGATTTTTCTGATGAGAAGTGGTCAAGCTCATGCTCGGGTGTGTGAAGCCTAGGCTTTATTTCATGCTGGGCCCGAAATGAAGCTGATTCCAACTTGCATTCAGCACACCATGAAGCCCACGCCTGAAAGTTTCAAGTCTGCGCCCGAAATCATCCTGTTCCTCCTGGCAGTTTTAAGCACATTTTCGGGCATGTACCTCATTTTTCCAAGCCTAGGCTTTCCTGAACGGTTTTCATGGGTATAAAAGCCCATTTTCAGATCTAATTGAGGGGAGGAGCAGTTTCTTTAGAGATAGTTGAGATACATTAAATATTCTCTCTATTCTTAGACACCTTTTGAGCAGAATATTAGTTTTAATTGAGAAATTAAGTGGATTTGATACTTGGGCCGTCTTCTCCAAGGGGTAACTCATAATTTATTTGGTGTTTCTTAATGTGATTGGCGAAGGAGCATCCTTTTCATGGATTTTCTTTGTATTTGATACTAAACTCAGTTTTTCCTTCAAATTTCTGTTTAATGAAGTTTATTTCTCTTAATTGCACTTGTTTCCTTAGTGTTATGAGTAGCTAAACATCTACATAGCTAAACCATGTGAAGGTTGATGAAATTAAACCTCTAATTGATAAAATCGAGAATGGGTAACTCTTAATTGCTAATCTATCGATGAGTTCGTGTTCTAAAGCTTGTTATTATTGCTTGAATTAGTTTGATCACCTAGTTCATGATCACACACCACTTTTATAAATGTATGTTGCGAAGGGGTGTGAGAAAAGGGGCTTTGGAATCGTTGCATAAAATTGACTAAGTTGTTTAGATTCAATTTCAATACGAGGTTTGTCGGTGTAAATTGAGCGGCTCTAGTTCTTAATCTTGTTTCGGTCAGTTAAATCCTTAAAGGCGGACTGTTGAA
This sequence comes from Gentiana macrophylla, assembly GCA_026214975.1. NCBI lineage: Eukaryota > Viridiplantae > Streptophyta > Magnoliopsida > Gentianales > Gentianaceae > Gentiana > Gentiana macrophylla. Next base: position 102,668,905 of record CM047811.1, read on the forward strand.
CCGGACAAAGGGTGTTAGGTTGTTGAATGGCGTCTAGCACCATATTAGGAGTTTGCACCCACGAATGAGTCGATAGAAGCATTAGGTTGATTGGTTGGTAATACTCATTTCCGAATAATTGATTAGAGGGGCGAAACTAATCAATTGGATCATGGTTTGGCTATGCTCTCTCTCTCTCTCTCTCTCTCTCTCTCTCTCTCTCTCTCTCTCTCTCTCTCTCTCTCTCTCTCTCTCTCTCTCGTTTAAATATTGTTCTTAGCATAATAGAAAAAGTGAACAAACTTGATTAGCCTAAACTAAGTTAGATAATGACTTCGGTACTCGATTGATTCCTCGTGGGATCGACCTTGCTTGCTACTATAGTGCATCCGACTCGGTATACTGCTGGTTAAAGTTGGACCGTCACTATTTTGGCCATCAACCGTATTAATATAATTAAATGTGTTGAACTAACTTATGTAGGTTTTTTTAATGTATAAAAATAACACCTTGGTGGGCTAGCCCCCCTAAACCCCCTAATTGTATTTGGCTTATTTTTTATCTTTTAAATTGAGTATAGTAATGATCATAATCTAAACTAAAAATAAAATAAAATAAGTTCATTACTGATAAAGAAATAATGGAAAAGTTAATCATGGTAATTAACTTGACTCAAGTAGTTAGTAGCATGAGAAGGTCTCTGTATAGATCACATTTTCGAAATTTTAAGTCTGAGTATGTAACGTCTCGTTTCCGGATACCGAGTTCTTATTCGGAAAATAAACGTTCGACACATATAATATTAAATAAATCTAATATTATACGTAACGTAAGCTTCTACTATGTCATATCGAGTTTAGCAAAACAGAAGCTAACAAGACTCGGCAAATAACATAAAGGCTACTAAGAATAGAAAATCCACAAACTAAAGATAAAAAGTTTAACGTACAACAACGAATCTCCAAAGTCGTACAACAAACATATCTTACAAGGAGTCTTAAAAGCACACACTAAACTTGTCTTACAACTTGAAAACAAAAGTACAACAACATAGTCTAATACAAAATTCATAAAAATAAAGTAAAGCAAAAGCATCATCATCCTCAAAGTCCTCATCCGCAACTGGATCAACATGTTCATCTTCTCACATCACAAAGCATACAACAAAATGCAATGTAGGTAAGTACAACGTACTTAGATAAAAGGGAGAAGCTGTTGAATAATTAAGTTTTACAACGAAAGGTTTACATTATCATTAATTAGCTTGTCTTTGTGAGAACGACTCAAACTCTAGGGTTCACTTCATACTCATCAACATGTTGTGACTATTTGTTTCTAGCTTAGATTATCTTTCTTACATCAGCATTCAAAGGCACTACGCATGGTGTATATCCACCACGAGATATCGTTTGCAACCTATCAGTGGATCACACCGATAGCCACGGGATGACCCCGATAGTGTACACGTTCGGCGAAGTCCCTCTACTCCTAGTGCCCCTTCGAGGCCAGCAGAGTTATTCACTTATACTGACCACCCACACTGTTGGAAGTAGCGCCCGAAAGACAATTTATGTAATTGTTTTTATAATCAATAAATGACCGAATTATTCTCATCTTATTATTTGCTTCGTGCTTATAAGTACTACCTACGTCCCAAAATGTAAGTCCTTTTAGCTTTTTTGTTTTGTCCCAAAATGTAAGTCTATTTAAATAACCAATGAAGCGTTTATTACATTTTACTATTTTTACCCCTCATTTATTATCTATTCACCAACTTTTTACTACTCTACATTAATAATAGTCAAAGGTTGTTTTAGACTTTTCCATCAAAATTAATGACACATAACCAATTTAACCAACTTTCTTAATTTGTGTGAAATACCCTAAAAGGACTTACATTTTGGGATGGAGGTAGTAATACATTGCTGAAAACCCCAAGTCGTATCATATGTAGCCATATAACTTAGTGTGTGTCACACGTGAGGATTAAGTTTATGGTAATATACTTGAACTATTAGTCCGTGGTGAACTTAATCAAAGTATGGGGTTTATTGATTAAACCACCATTAATGCTCCCAGAACACTTTAAGGTGTGACCGTCTTATCCGGACCGTTGATATTGGTTATCTAAGTGGGGCATTTATATATGATGCAGTCATATAGGACTGGACCGATTTAATCTGCATTTCTCATATAATTCCGTGATTGAGAAATCTTATTAAATCACAAGATGATCATATATGGATTAACCTTAATCCTGAAGTGATTGCAGACGTCTGCTTGTTTCAAGATAGGGTTTGATGTGTTCGTTAATGATCGCTAAGAGGCGCGGCCCGATTCACTTTCACGTGGGCACTATTCTGGAATGAGTGAGAAGTGTGTGTCTCACAGATATGAAATTCATTCCTTCCTGCGGGAAGTAGAAAGACAATCCTCTTATTTGTTAATCCTAAAAACTGATCGATCGGCCGAGTTCATATTGGTTATGAACTAATTGATCACTAGTGGGTTAATGGTAAATAAGGATAAGATGTAATGAAGAAGATTTACGGAAACATTCACGCTTCATTACGGATAGTCCGTGGAGGGTTAATCTGTATGTAATAAGTATATCAATGGACACTTATTGACTCGACGCTTTGAGAATAAGTTATATCTATAATGGATAGAGTTCAGTTTCGGATTTATGGTGGCGTAATTCCGAAATCAATAAGTTGAGTAGAAATATTCTGTTCGATGAATACTTTATTCAGTTTATTGTAGCTACTAGTTATAGGTCCATGGTCCCCGGGTTGGCTCCTAACACTCGAGTGTTTTCTCGTTTTGTGGAACCTCGAGAATAAATTAAATAGTTGGTCTATTTAATGAATATGTGAATATTATTTATTTAGTAAATAATATGTAAAATAGAAAAAACATTTTCTATTAATTTTTAATAGCATGTGGCGCCACACATGTTGAGGAAATTAGGAGAAGTAATTTTTTTCAGATTATGTCACATGTGTAATTAATTAATTATTTATTTGTTAGATAATTAATGAAAAAAATAAGAGATTGATTTTAACTCATTTATGAGAATTATCTCTTATTTTATGGTAAATACCTTTTCCTTATGGAAATAGGTAATTGTCTTGTGAAAATGATAACTCTCTCTTGACTAGTTAATTTCAATTCCTATATAAAGAGAGTTCCTCCCAACACAATACTACATCAATAATTGCGCACCTTTAGCTGAAAAGAAAAGAAAAATTAGTTTCTTGTTCTAGCCATTAGGAGAAGAAAAGCGTAGGGTTTTTCTTGAGAGTATTCGAGGAGGTTTTATTACGAGGATCGACGTCCACCAGTCGTCGCTTGGAGATACAATCCGGAAGACTGCGTCTTCTCTTTTGTCGATTGCGGCTCCTTCTTCTGTTAGGTAATTCTTTAACTTTTTTGTAGTTAATTAAATTATTATGTGAATTAAATCGTGGTAAAATCGCATGCGAATTTAATTCGTAGCTTCCGCTATGCATAGACGAGTGTCTTGATCGGTGCTGTGAATCAGATCTGACGATCCAATTATGGATCGGATCCGGATTCGGGTTTCTGTATATCCAACAAACACATCGCGATATAAACTTGTGCCTTACCAAGAATGACATGATGTTTAGTTTTTTTTAACTACACAAGTACGTTTGTTATTTATTGTTAACTAGTCACCTAAGTGTTCTCAAGCAAGGCTCCCTCACTCCTTCCACTCCCTCTCTTAAGACGACTAAACACAACATCCTAGCACATACACAGACATTGATGAATACTAATTCATCAAAGCACAAGCCTATCATGCACTCCCGACGGTCCTGAACTTCAACTCTTATGAAAAATCCATTCGGTGCCGGAACTAAACGCATCAGAAGCTTAATCAAGACTTGTCCATGTTCACTTAATGTTATTATATCAAGAAACAACATACGAAACTGGATTTGGGACTCAAAACAACTTAAACACCAAAAACAAGGCTAATGCGCACGCATAAACCTTCGTGAACCATTCAGGATGCTTCCTGGACCTTCAATGTGTGCGCTTCACACCTAATGCGTGTGCTGAAACGGCTCGGTATCGATTTCCCTCTTCCTGGTTTAGGTAATGCGCGCACATTGACCCTAAAAATGCCCTAAACAGCAGTTTTCTGCACTTTTATGGTTTCTAACCCAAACCAAACATGATCAACATCAAAATTACTCAGGAAACAACAGCAAAACAACACTTTACCATACTATTGCATAACACAACACAACAACAACACATAATCATGTTTTCTACCCACAAATCAACATCAAAACTCAACCTTAACGCTATAAAACTATAATTATTCAGTAGAAAGAGCCTCTTACCTTCTTAGCAAGCAAAACCAATCCAAACTCCAAGAAACATGCAGCACTTTCCAAAAACAACCCAAAACCTTGATGAAACTTGAAACTTTTAGTATCCACGTGATCCTTGTCTTCTCACGAATCCGTTGCTCTACTTTGATCTAAAAAACGATAAAAATCTTGTAAGTAATTGTAAGAATTCTCCTTAGCCTTTATTTTTCCCATTCAACCCCTCTCAAGTTCGAACTTTGTTGATTTGATTTTTTCTGACAACCACAACTCCCATAATGGGAGGTTATTTCCTTTCTCCAAAAAAATAACTCCCAAGAGTTATTATCATAATTAATTCCCATTAATTATAATTAATACTATTAAATCCTTTTTGTAAAATTTTATATAAACTAAACTTTAATCCATAATATTAAATCTATTATTGTGTCTTCGCAAAAATGACACGTTAGCATTTTTTTCAAAAATCGAAATATTACAGAGTAAGAGTCATATTATGCAAATACTCAAGGACGGAGCCGAGATTTTTTCTTCGGATGGGTGAATTTTATTAAATGCAGAGCCGTCCTTGGAGGCAGGCCAATAAGGCCGCGGCCTAGTGCCTCCACCAAAACATAAATTTTAGGGCCTCGTTTAATTTAATATAAGCGTATTCTAGGTTAGTTTTTATGTTTTACTCAAGGTAAAATAACCGGTAAGACCCAAATTTATAACCGAATTCAGTGAAAGAAAGTCTATTCAAATTCTGTTGCATTATTTATAATGCTCATCGTCAATATAGTATACCTCAAAACAATTGCATGAGCCATACCATACTACTGGTTACATTACTACCTTCTTCATTTTTCAAAATTCGAAACTTCCTGATTAGAACATGATACATAAGGTGGTTGTTGTTGTTGTTGTTGTTAATAAAAATGGATCAACAATAGAAAATCCGTAATTTTTTTATGGATACCCACAAGTGGGCTGATGATCTGTTAGCCTGGTGGGTTGGTTTATTTATGGGTTTAATTTATAGACTGTGTTAATTATAAAAAAAAAAGGTTTGGGTGGGCTTAGCCATCTGAGCCCATCTACATGTTTTTTTCTGTGTGTTTGGGTCGGGTTAAAAGGATGTCTGGCTTGATTTATTGTACTTGGAAATAAGATGCTAGTTCATTATAATACTCCTCTCGTTCTTATTTAACTGTCGTAGTTGTAAAAACGCGTATTAAGTAGCGGTGGCGCCCTGGTTTTTTTTTTGAGCTTAAGGCAAGAGTAAATTGAGCATTTTAGTTGAAGTTTTTTTTTTTAAAAACATACTTATCGCGTTTTTAACATCCGTAAATATAAAATTCAATTTATTGATAGCCTCAAAACATGCCTACAAAGTAGTCCTTTCTAATATATAGAAACAAAAACAAAATTCATACGTATACACAAAACATACTTACATATTACTATTTCAAGATCGTATACAAAAAGATTAATAAAACTTGTTTGTATGTCTATTTTTTTTTTGGGGCAAATAAATTTTTTTATTGGGACCTTTAACGATTGGAGTAAAAAAGATTTGGATCTTTATCAAAAAAATATATATATATATTATATTAGGTTGGATCGGATTGAATCTACAAGGATTTTTTTTTTCTTTTAATAAACATGTATCGTTAGTTAGGCCTCCGATCTTTGTTGGCTTAAGACGGACGTCTCTCCGGCCTCACATGAGGACCGGCCCTGTTAAGTAGAGTAGTTAATGCTTTGACTTAACATCAAAATTACAATAACACCCCTTGAATATAACTAATGTTATGTTGTTTTCAATCTCCCACCCTTCAACAAATAAGGATAGATGTAGAAAATTACAATAAATAATGTTTTGGAAATGTCTAATGTTGTTTTAGGCATTATTTGTATTTATTAAAGCTTCCAAATGGTGGGTTAAAGTGGTTGCGGTCTGACATGTCCTATGGATTTTATTTGAGACACGTGTTGAATGGCTCGGCATCTGAGAGTCGCTCGGATTTGAGAGGGAGTTGTTACATGATCAATTACAATAGTAAAGATCAATAACTAATGCCAAAGATATGAATTAGTAATTACACGATACAAAATCACATCACGAAAAAAGCAGCCAATTTAGCCTTGATAGTCTGATCATTTTAGGGGGAAATTGGCAAATCAGACTCAGTCAGAGCCTCCACTTGTAAAGAAAGTTTACTTTTTCAAAAACTTGTTTTAAGGTATTACGACGACAATATCGTCGTAAAGTGTATTTTTGCTCCAATATTATTGTCGTTAAACGATCCCAAATGTTACCTTGCATAAGTAGTCATTATTGGCGTAACGAGCAACGTTTTACTCCAATATTATTGGCGTAAAATGTGTTTTATTCCAATATTATTAGAGTAAAACACTATTTAACGTCATTAACAACGAATCTTTCCAAATATTGGCGTAAATTCATCATGTTCATCACATTCATCATGTTTTTCTTGAAATTCAAAACAACAATGACGAAAATCAAATCAATCTACAGAAATTTGTTGAAATCATAAACTTAAGATTCATCTTGCTCATGGATTATATGGAATATTGAAGATTCAATTGAGAAGCCTTTTCCTTGTCTTTGTGTTTAAGTTTATTTTCATAATAATATCCTAGGTGTTTACATCACAACACTCTATTAGAATGAATATGAAACAAATCAGCAAACAGAGGAAACATATGTACTTATTATCCAAACACAAATTTATTCTTCTTTCTGAATCACAAATCGGCATTGACAAAGCAACACCAAAAAGAACAGGTTTTGTACATCTCCCAACACAAAAGCAAACCAAATTGAAATAGAAATTATCAAAAGTTGTTAAAAAAGAACATGATGAATGGTTTGATTTTTGTAGATTGGTTTGTCTTGGATTTGGTAGATTGGTTTGATTTTCGTCATTGCTGTTTTGAATTTAATGAAGAACATGATAGAATGTGATGAACATGATGAATTTTTCCAATGCAAGGTGACTTTTGGGGTGGTTTTATGACAATATTATTGGAGTAAAAATATATTTTACGACGATATTATTGTCGTAATACCTAAAAATGAGTTTTTGAAAAAGTAAACTTGCTTTTACAAGTGGACTCTCTGACCGAGCCTGATTTGCCAATTTCCTCATTTTAAGCATATTTAGCCTCTATTATTATTCGGTCAATTAGCTAGTCCAAAATAAGGCCCATATCTTGTAATAGGTATATCAGACCGTTAAATGTAATATTTGACACACACACACAAAAAAAATTGAATAACACAATGAGCCTCCCCCTAAATCTTGATCAACCTGTGAATCAAATATTCTAGGGTGTATGAAAACTTCTAATCAAGTTTGATAAATCTGGAGGACTGAATCTTCAATCCAAGAATAACCATGAAAAAAATACACAATACATTCACTCACTATTAGTTCAACTATTTTCTTAAGAATACAGTGTCTAGCATTTATATCGATTTGGTGATGCCGTATGGCTATACATGTTACTATAAAAAGAAAACGAGCCTTGATTTGACTGGCTAAAAAGAATTAAATAAATTAAACACTAAAAAGACTATAATTTAGATTAACTCGCATGTTGACTCTCTAAAATATACTATCTCCGTCCCATAAAAAAATATCTATTCTTTATGATCGTTTAGTGATCGATTGCATTCTAGTTGCAATTCAGATAAATGTTGCTGCAAAGAAATGGTGATCGACTTAAATGACAATAGCTGAATGAATGAACCTTTGCATAGCCGAAGACATATAACTCTTAGGCTAAAGTGAGATGTTTCTTATGTTTCGTGAAGGCGTACATTGTTGCGGATGAGGCACAATTTCGCCTATAAATAGCACAGATTGCAAACAAAGATTTTCGTTCTGACGTTGTAAAGCATCATCATTAAAATACTACGAGTGTCTGTGGTTTGATCAAACGTGTCACTGTTTGAATCAAACAACTCTATTGTATTTTGAGAGATATTTCGAAAGTTCTTTTTAGTGACGTTTGAGTGAGGCAAAATATCTCTCAAAATAAAACGCAATTTACGTGCATTGAAGTTCATTCTGGGTTTTTTTTCCCTCTTTTGTGTGTTATTTATCCAACGATATGTATCATAATCTATACAAATATAGGAAACTTGAAAAAAAATATGCTTCAAAAGCATAATGTTTGATAAACATGTTTTTAAAGATCTCTTTCTTTGGGAAAAACAAGATAAATATGTTCCAAGAAGTAAATATTCAAAATTTGTGTTGTGAATCAATTTTGTTATGAATTTATAACGAAATTATCACGAATTCATTAAGAAATCACTGTAAAATTGATTAGGAGTATAGCTTTTAGTACTAACCTTTTGGGGTATATTGACAACTTTCCCTGTCAATATTTGGAGAGTGGAGGAGACACACATTTGTCTACGGATCCAATCCCCGAATTGTTTGAGTCATACATACACTTATACAATATTAAAGAATAAAAAATACATACTCTGGACCACAAATTACTTTATTGGCAGGATATGGTGTACAATGTTTAGGTGAGTTAATCATTTTTTTTTGGGTCGAAACCAGATATTTAATTAAAAACTTAAAGAGTATAATGTTTACATCATAAAGAATTTACACAATATTTACAAACAAAGCAACACTACGTCCATGCTAGTCTAAACTCCCGGGCTTTACGAATTACTTCGGAAATGAAAACTATCGTTGGTGGTCGACGTGCATCGCTCCGTGTAACTCTTGGTTTCTCCAATACCAAACTCCATGGACGAGCTCGCGGTAAAGAAATCTCCAGAACTGAATATTATATTATCATGTTTGTACATGTTCTTGTAAGAAAAATTATGTCGTGGCTTTTATAGAGCCCGATTAATTTCCTTCCCCGTAATAGTGGTCTTATAGGAAATTCGTTTTCCCTAGGAAATATGCTATTTATTATTTATTGGTTATTTAAAAGGAATTTTAATCCGATTAAAACTTGGCTTTGATGGACGGCTGATATTAAAGCTAAACCCTAGGTCATTCGGATTTCGGTCCTCTCTCCACCTATAAAAGCAATGTTTTATTCCATCATAAAGCATATGAAAGAAACCAACACATAACGGTTGTAGGCAAGGAGAGAGATATCGGAATCCTCATCAAGGTGTCAACAACATCATGGCAAAACGGAGACGCAGTCGAGTAACAATGGATGTAGGAAAAGATCCTGATGATTTCTTCCGCTATTAAGGTACTCTGGATCTATTGTTTACAGTTCGCTATTAAGGTACTCTGGATCTATTATTTACAGTTCTCTCTTAGGCATCGACTGATCCAAGAAGCTATATCTGGGGCTGAATTAAACTGAGACCAACAACGTTGATGAATTACTTGCTTCCACATATTCTTGACCCAATAATAATCTCGTAGCGTATGAATCGACATTTCTAAGAACCTGTAACTACTGGTTAAAGAAAAAAAAATGAGGCCGGTCAATAAGGCTTACCTCAATGATTAAGTCCCTTCAAATCAAAAAATTTTGAGTTCGATTTTTCTATTACATATAGGGGTGAACAAAAAAACCGGAAACCAAACCAACCGGTCGAGCCAAACCGAAAATGCGTAAACCATGGTTTTTTAGTTGGTTTTTGTATTGTAAAAAACCAAACCGTGAAAAATAATTTGGTTTTGGTTTTCTAAGATAAAAACCGAACCAAACCGGAACCGGATAAATAAATATATATATATATCTGTGTGTGTGTGTGTCTATGAATATCGACACTATAAATTAAGGATACCTTTATTTGCACCACACCAATCCACTCGTATATCACTCTATCTCTCATGTCATGAAGATAAATAAAAGCAGACTTTAAATCGATATATTGTAGAAAATCGATCATCACATCGAACCGACTTTTTCGTGGTCCCCTCAATTATCACTACATGTAAATAACTAATAATTCAGTCTATGATCTATTAATACTTTAATCAACTACCTTACACACGTATTTTGATGTCCATCCTAATAGGACCTATGACAAGATGAAATAAAACAGTTTACATGATTTTATATGATCATCTTAATTGAAAAGTATGATAATATAATGTTGTGTGTACACACATAGTGACATTCAAGTTATGGTGTATGGTAAATGGAGAATGAGAATCTTGTATGATTGTCGTATGAATGAAGACATGAATTCGTTGAACTGTGATAATGCCCTTTCTGTTAATTATTTGTAAGAAAAAGAGGACTAAAAACCGGAAAAAAACGTAACCAAGTTGATCCAAACCGGACCGGATAAAATGGTTTTACCTAGTTATAGTTTGGTTTTTGTTTATAATTTTGAAACCGTAAAGAATAGCTTGGTTTTAAAAATGGTTAAAAATCGAAAAATCGGAAAACCGGAACATGTGCACCCCTCGTTACATATGCTTTGGAAATTTTGTTTTCTTTGAAAAAAAAAAAAAAATTGCTGAGTCTTCGGTGAGCATCCAAAAAAAAAAAAAAAAAAAAAAAAAAAAAAAAAAATCATCATTCCACCCTAATAATTAAGCATTATCCGAAGACGATGAATGCCAGGATAGTATGTAAACACTAGTTTGCTTTTGTAGTCCATTTCTGACAGCATCATTGAAACCCAGGAAAAAAAAAAAAAGGATCTATCACTCCAAGGGTGTAGGAATACAGGTAAGTTCTGATGTTACTTTGCCTTCTTTAGATTGTAGCCCAGATGTCTTTTTTGTTACTTTGCCATCTTTAGTTCCGTCCATTATTCTGTTTGATGTTGAAAAGCTAGTTGACTTTTCCTCTTTTTCTTCTTCATTGTATGATTATTGGTATTCGAATATCAAAGTATCCACTGTTCACTCTATTGGCTACTTGGGTTTTGTGAGTAGATAAAGATTAGATTTTGAATGTTTAGAGTTTGATTCTGACCACATAATCGGACTGGGTAATTTGGTCCAGGCTTCATGATGTCATTTCTTTTACAATTTGTGGAAATCATTGATTGTTCTTCTGCTAGTTTGTGTTGTATTTCTGTTTTTTTGTCAGCCTTTTCTTGGGGAAAACTTGCAATCTTTATATTCATATATTTCTGCATCATTTAGACATTTTTCTTAATGGAGTTACAATGATAATCCGGGATGTTATTTAAACTGTTAGCAGGATTGCGAGATAAACGTTCTCTAGGGTGATTGCAGCAATGGGCATTATCTGATATTTATCAGATAATTGCATTTAAATGTATTTTGTATCTCAGGATACTGCTATTAATGACATGGGACACTGGTTTAGTAGGCTGGAAATTGAATCAGAACTACTTGATGGCTTTCCTTCCAGTTACGAGGTCATAGGCAGTCCTGCACCTAAAAGACCGATGAATTATTTGGACAATGATATTGCTCAGCTGACTAAACTAAGATCAGGCGCCCATGAGAATTATGGCAGAGTCCTACCAGGGAAGCGTGAGTACCCTGTTTCGGTTGTGAAGATGTTAGCAGCCCGAGAAGCTAATCATACCAGAAAAGGGAAATTCTCAGCAGCTGACCGATGCCATGTTCTCAGTAATTATCTGCCAGTTAATGGTCCATGGCTTCTGGATCAGATGTCGACTAGGGCTTATGTTTCACAGTTTTCAGCTGATGGTTCCCTTTTTGTTGCTGCATTCCAGGTATTTGTGATAATGCATCCGATGTCTGGAGTCATTTTTATGTTTGCAAAACGTTTTGTTCTTCATTGTTGATGTTTTTTTTTTTAGGAAGAGTGTCGTATTTCATTTTACTGCAATGAGAAGAATATTAGATTATAAATTGCATCTATCAAGATATTATGGTATTTGACAAGTCCTCTAGTGAAATTTTGAGGACAATTTAGCGATTGTAATGTGAATGTCTGATTTGATTTCCAATATTTTATCTGTTGTCTTTTACATAGGGAAGCCACATAAGAGTATATGATGTGGAAAATGGGTGGAAAGTTCAGAAAAATGTTCTGGCCAAAAGCTTGAGATGGACAGTCACAGACACATCTCTTTCACCAGATCAAAAATATCTTGTGAGTTTCACACTGCTAATTGTTTCCGAGGTGATGAATAGTATGATTTATGTTTGTTGTCACAAAGGTGAATGTTTTTTCTCACTACACTCTTGAGCAGAAGTATTTCGGGTGTTGTTTTGATAGATTCTACAAATCTCTGTTCTAGTGCAACAGCGTAAATCTCCAATTATAAAGCTGTTTGCTTTAGGTGAGGTTTGTGAAAGTGGATCTTCATTTCTTATACATAGGTTACAGTAGAATGAAAGAACTTAGGATGTGCGTAGCAATTAGTCGTATGAATGTTAAAAAGGAATATAAACAATAGCTAGTGTTAACATGTTTCTAATTTCGAGGTTATTTTTTCATACAGTCTATGGCATGGCTGCATTGTAGAGTTGGAGTCTTACAATATATGCTTGAGTCCCGCTTATAGTTTGTAATTATTGTTGGCTTGACCTTCTTTGACATTTGTACCGGCATTTATTACGGGTCGTATCCGTTCTGTTTACTTGTGTAGTCATAAATTCATTATCATTGTTCTATTGCAGGCCTATGCAACCATGGCACCTGTTGTCCACATTGTTAACATTGGAACTAATATTACAGAATCACATGCAAACATTACGGTAAAAAGTTTGAACTTCTGTACATATCAGTGAATGTTGCAGATTGGATGTCTTGATGTAATCATGCTGAAATGCTTGAAATGAAGGAGCACTTCTTCCTGCATCATATTGTATAATCTGCAAAAATATCCTAAATACTTGTGTTTGTCTAAGTTTCTAATTTATTGGATCATTCTTGTTAGCCTTCTCTTTTGAGCTTCTTATGAAGTTATTCTAATTTAGGGTTGTCTTATCCAGGAAATTCATGATGGTTTGGATTTCTCTGATTCAGACAGGACGTCATACTCCTTTGGCATTTTTTCAGTTAAATTCTCAACAGATGGGCGAGAAATTGTAGCTGGCAGCAGTGATGATTCAATATATGTTTATGATCTGGAAGCAAACAAACTCTCGCTTCGAATAGATGCTCACACGGTAATTTAAACTTATGTTGACTTACTTTAATGTATTGTCCTCTTGGGTTTTGGCCTTTTGGCCCTGTTTAACTGCACAAACTCCTCTGCGAGGAGGTAAATAAGCATATTGAGGAGTACAAATAGTTGTTCGATTTCAAGTTTGGTTGTGCCAAAGATTTCCTTTTTTCGGTGCTGTCAACTGTCACATTTGTTGGCATGATTTCATCATAGAACCTTAATTAATACATGCACGTGCTCTTTGCATGCAGTCTGATGTCAATACCGTATGTTTTGCTGATGAAAGTGGCCATCTAATTTACTCTGGGAGTGATGACAACCTCTGCAAGGTATTCCTCTGCCCTCTCTCAGTATTACTCTTGCTAGCTCAATGTATTCGCCCTTCACAATTTCTCTTGTAGCATGTGGCAACTATAACTGCTTTTATGCGGATGCAAACCATCACGTCGAACAGATCCGTCGTTGTGTCAAGATTTAGGCTCTTAAGGATTTGCATGATGACAGTGTGTGTGTGTGTGTATTTTGCAGTCTATACATATGCAGAAATGAGTCAAGAAGATTGATCTCTTAATTTCTTGTGTATACATATATCTTTGACGGGGTTGCTAGCTTCTTCTTAATATAGGTTTGGGACAGAAGATGCTTTAGAGCCAAAGGAAAGCCTGCTGGAATCCTTATAGGGCATCTTGAAGGTGTTACGTTTCTCGACAGTCGTGGGGATGGTCGCTATCTCATTTCAAACGGCAAAGACCAGTCTATCAAACTTTGGGATATAAGGAAAATGTCCTCTCGGGTTCCACGGTATTACACTTCTCTCCTTCTTCACACACCCCCCTACCCCTACCCCTACCCCTATCAGGTAGATTAACATACATTTTGAAATTCCTTAATTTTCAGTGATCGAGGTGGTTATAGGAATTATGAATGGGACTATAGATGGATGGACTACCCTCCTCAAGCTAGAGAACTGAAGCATCCAGGTGATCAATCAGTGGCTACTTATAGAGGTCATTCGGTCTTACGTACTCTTATCCGCTGTTATTTCTCCCCAGCACATAGGTACGTCCGTCTTTGCGGTTTCTTCAAGTGGTGGGACCTTTAAATGCACACACACACACTCAACTTTACTGTGGAACCACTCATACATACATATCACACCCACCATATTCGTCTTTTTAAAAGTCGATTATGTTGTCTATATATTAAACTTGGATGTGTTTTACTTCTCTGCAGCACTGGGCAGAAGTACATATATACAGGATCCCATGACTCTTGTGTGTATATATACGATATCGTAAGCACTGAGTTTCGTGTTTCCAATACATTGTTTTCTTGCTTACGTCTTGCAACAGTGGCGGATCTAGATATATTTAGCTGATGAATAAGTGTTTTGTTGATATATATTAGGTAAGTGGAAGTCAAGTTGGGAAACTCCAATACCATAGCTCAACAGTTCGAGATTGCAGCTGGCACCCGAATTATCCGATGCTTGTAAGCTCTTCATGGGATGGAGATGTCGTAAAATGGGAGTTCCCTGGGAATGGAGAGGAACAAGATTCCTCAAACAACAGGCTGCATTTCCGGCATAGACATTTCTACGGACAAAGTATGTAAAAAAAAGTTTACAATGTAATGTCGGTTTCTCGAATGTACTAATAGGGCTCTACAGATAACATATAGCAAGATGATAATAAAAGGGTGTATGTACATATATATGTGATGAGTGAGTTTGACATAGATGATTCCTTCTGATAATAATTCAAGATTTAATGTAATGGATGAATATATTGATGGTTGAATATATTCAAGATTCCTTCTCTCACAACCCCTTGGTTGAGGTTGAATTGAAAATGACGTTGTTTCTTAAAGTCCAAATATACCATAAAACTACTCTTATAATATACACACATGGTTTATTTACTTTTTAAAACATGAATTGCGTATTTGATCGAAATTCAGTTCGAAAAAAGCGGTCTTCGGCCCTGTATGTGTCATACAGGGCCGGGATCTCTAAAATCATGGATCCGCCACTAGCCGTCATCAAACGACAGTATTTGGTATCTTATAAGGTCTTGGATCACGAAAGCTATAAGTCTAGTGTCTTATCAGATTATCTCAGGAATTTGTTAATTAATACAAAGGTTGATTGCATTAGCAATTTAGCATACATGATGATGGCATGGTGCATGTGTCAATGGGGTAGAGACCATGAAATGTCAACGTCGTAGACCAAGAAGTGCGTGCTGGCCTGGGGGCGTACTCCCAAGCAAAAGGGCACTAACTTATTAACCTACACAATTTCTGGTCCCAAAAGAAAAAGGTAAGTGTATTTATTAGCCTGAAAAAATCTTCAATGCTCCCCCCACCACATCTTGTTGATGAGTGTTGTTATTTTCATTGTTCTTCTTATGGGAAAGGAGACTCATCCATCCTCCTCCATTAATTAAGATTAGATCAAGCTCTTTTGGAAGTTTAATTAAAAACCGAAATCGGAGTACTTATTTATCTCTCTACTCCAAAATAACTGATTCAGTTGTTAAAATATTTTACAGAAAGTCACATTAATTATATTCTAAGACTTTCTAGTCATTTCATTATAAAAGTTAATTTATTAACTATATCCTTAATATGCGTAATTTTGACAAGTGCATCAGATAAATTGAAACGGAAGGAGTAAGTTATATGTAAGATGTCTTGTAAAGTCCCCAGACCCCGAGTCAGGTAGCGTTAAATGAGTCATAAATGATTCGGTCAATTGCTTAGACCGTCGTGATCTCTTGGTCTAAAAAGGCTAATCCAAGTTGACAAGTTATTTATGTCTCACACATGTCTATTAAGTTTTGTTATCTTTATGTCTATTAAGTTTTGTTATCAAAATCTCAGGCATTCTCATGATTGACTCGGCTTAGCTCGTGGGTATATATAGATGCATAAATGACGACTACGATGAGATGCTTAATATTCTTTTATTTTATCAACTCTTTTGGGAATTAAATTTAATATTTTAGCTTAAAAATGCAGTTTAAAACATCAATAAAAAAAAAGGGAATGGGTCACAAGGACAAAAAAATTAATAAATGGTCTGGAAGGATAAAAATAACATTTTCATGATTATAAAGGACAAAAATCACAAATGTTACTTTAAAATTATTCTTGGCGTGTTAATGTTCTTTGTGTTTTATGATTATTCTTCATATTTCTTCTATTCCACATTTATTCTTCATATTTGTTATTTCATAATTATTCTTATCATTCTTATTAAATTCTGATCTTCTATCTCGATTTTTTGATAATTTTGTCATTCTGGACAAAAATCTATAAAAAAAAATGCAGTTTAATTTTTGTTTGGGAAACAATAATGTTTTTTTATTTTATTTTATCATATTAGTTAAAACAAAGTATATTCTAAGACTATTTTATATTTGATGGCCCTCCTCGAATAACAAATGTTTTGTTTGGCTCAGAAGAAACACAAGTAATAGAAAAATATAATTGATATTGTATTTTTGATAACACATGTTTTGTTCAGCTCAGGAGAAACACAAGTAATAGAGAAATATAATTGACATTGCATTTTTGATAAAACTGATAGAACATCAAAATATTTATATAGTTATTAGAGATCTATATATTCAAATAGAAATCAATCTAAACCAAATAATCTATCCTAACAATTGAATCATAATTCAAATTCAAACATAAATATCTAAACGGACTCAATCTTGTCATTATTTCTAACACGTTCCCGCAATCCCATGGTCTGACTCGTAATGAATGAATCTTGTTCTTTTCACATGGTGAAGCAATAAACGTCTCTGATGATGACAAATTATGTCACCTTAATGATTTGAGCCCTAATTTAATCTAGTGATGAACACACAAGAACCCTAATGCCAAAAAGAGGAATGAGGGGGTGGATTCTATGTATCTTGGTGAGTCAAGATCGTATCTTGGATTGCCTACGTATCATGTTACATTCCGGGAATCAAGCCTTACGTAGTTCCCGGATTGGGGTATTTATAATGACAATACTTGCCTAAACCCTAAGGTTAAGTCGGCTTGTGTTATTGTCATCTTTACCTTAAATGGGCCTTGACCCTTGCCCAAGCTACTATCTATCGTGGGTGGGCTGGGCGGTGGCGCGGACTCGTCCTCGGTGTCGATCTCTGCAGACTTGCGGTGATCGACCCTAGACTCGTGTGTCTACTGCGCTAGGTGGTGTGGACTCTATCTTATGGACTTGTCATCTCACACCTTTGCTCGGTAGTCGATAGTCGTAACTTGGAGCCGATTAGATGGCCCTAGCCTCGATCCTGGGTCTCGACATAGGTGTGTTGTAGCTTGTTCATAACGTGATGACCAACCGATAGACGACACGTGGAGGGAGTGAAACCCTGTATCGTCATAAGCCCCCCAGACTTGAGAGAGGTGATTCCCGTTATCCGAGGTCGAGTCTGTCACACTAACCGTCGTCGAGCTGGATCTCCATTTGGGCGGGCTTTTTCCCGCCACTTGTTAACCCTAACCGCCTACTGCAACGTGGCACGATGTCTGGCATACGAAACGCTTCGAATCCCGCAAAAGACGCGTCACTGCCTTGATTATCGCGATTTCCAGGGGGTTATAACTCCCCATCCCCCACGTCCTTTCAGTTCATTTGCAAATCTTTTGCTTCATATATAAAGGAGAAGAGGATAGAAGCTGCTGCAAAACCCGGTTTGTTATTTTCTTCATCTCATTCCCCAAACTCCAAAACATCAAGTAAGATCCTGTCTTTTATCTTAGTGTTCTTCATTTTTGTTTGATTTTATCTATGTCAAGTAGTAGTAATAGTGCTACAGAATTCGATAGGGGTAGCGGAACGCCTTCCCAATCCCAAATTCAGTACTCTTTGTCTCCGATCTTCTTCTCCGGCAAGATTCCGCGAACCCTCCGCTTTTTCTCCTCCTGTCCCTCACCAACCTAAGAAATTAGTGACTAGGATGGACGGGAAAGGTGCTAAGGGATGCCTCGTACTCTCTTACGAGGAGGTTGTCGAAATCTGCGGGAAGTATAACATTGTTAATCCTCCTTCGAGTCTCGACTTCCTTACGGTAATCACATGTTTGCCGATGAGCCCAGGAGAGGGTTTTGCGCCGTCACGAGAATCAACTTGCGAGTGGACTAAGGTTCCCACTCGCCCCGCCATCCTCGCGATTCTACATCATTATGAGATTAGTGTTTCTCGGATCGCCCCAAACGGTGTCGAACTCACGATGGGGTTTATAATAGCATGTCGAGTGGCTCAGTGCGCTTCCGGTGCCCTTGTTTGGTACTACTACAAGATAGGTTGCGCTCGCCCGACAAGTTGTGGTATTCATTCAGAGAAGAACCAACCGACATGAGTTCATAACCGGGGGCCTTCTTCTCACGGGAGTGGAAGCCTAGATTTTTCTTTCTCCGTCGTGGCTGGATAACCCCTACATAGGGTAGTGGAGGTCGAGAGACGGAAAACAGGACAAGCTTGGGAAAGATCCGGTTCTACACGAGGCTCGTCTCCTGGGTGGACACAATTTCGAGGTGTGTACTCGAGACCTGAGTCTCCTGTATCACCTGGCCCATTTGGAGGAAGCTGGGCCAATGCCATACGTGGGTCTTAATGTCCTGAGATCACGAAGCGTAGGATGTTCCTTTATTCGCTTGCCTTTACATACTTGTCATTTGTCGTGTTTGATGACTTATTGCTTGTTTTGTTTATCGATCAAACTAACTTGTCTTTTTTGTCTTTGCAGTGGGAAGGTTCTCCAAGGTCACTGACCCCACCCGGGTACCCGACTTGCCGGTGGCTGAGACCAGGGCACCTTCTGCTTCCCGAGAGGAGGTGCTTCCCGATCTGAACCTACCCTGCTTTGCTCTTGAGTCGATTGCCGTGGTGGATCGACCGAGCCACCTCCGACAAACCGGCAACAGCGATCCGATTTGGTTCTCTTGAGATGAGGACGAGGAGGAGATTGTCGATTTGACCTCGAATGTCGAGGTTAATGCCGAAGAGCCGGCGGTGCGAACAAAGAAAAGGCCAACCATCGCCGAGGTGGTGAGGGGAGCGGCCGAGGAGGAAGAGGAAGAAGGTTTTTGAGACCTCTACCGAGTCAGGGATCGGTGTGGACTGGGTTGCCGACGATTACGCTGGCGTGGACGACAAGAGCCTGTCTTTCGTGCTGCGAAAATTAAATCGTCTTGTAAGTCGATCCTTCTTTTCCTATTAGCTTCTCTCGAGGACTATGCCTTGTCCCTTTTCTGATACACTCTTTACGTTTTGTAGAATACCCTTGTTGGTCGGGAGGCTGCCCGACGGCTGGCCAAGACAGGGGAGTCGGCGGACGAAATCAAGAAGGAGAATGGCAGTCGCTTCAAGACAATGTCGCCAAAAGTCTTTGCCCTCTGCTTTGTGGAAAAACAATACAACGCGTTGAAGCACGAGTCGGTCGCCGAGCTCGAGAAGCTGCAAGATAAGTTGGTGGCTGCTGAAACAAAACTGGCCACTACTGAGAAGGAGCTGGGCCGACTGCAGGAGGAAAGGCATGATCAGGGTAGGGAGCTGCTCAAGCTGGCTCAAGACTACGAGATGTTGCTGAGGGGGCAGAAAGCTGCCGATGAAGAAGCTAGGAAGGCTCGACATGATCGAGATGTGCTAAAGGCTGAACTGGATCGAGCGCACACACAGGTCGAGGAAGCTAAGACTGAAGCGATCATGGAATACCGGAAGTCGACCAACCTCGAGGACGATCTAGAAGTGATCATGCGTGCCTCGATGATGGGTGGCTACACTTTGGCCGTTGATCAGGTGAAGGCCGTCGTCTCCGGATTCGACGTATCGTCCCTCGAGACGCCTATGTTCTATAATCCGGACTCGGAGCAGCTGTACGATCGGTACATCGAAGAGTTTCAGCAAGGAGAGTCTTTGGCTATAAAGTATGCTCCTTCCACGTCTGCCCCTACTGCCGATCCGACCGCTGCTGATCCGACCCCTGCCACTACTGAGCCGACCCCTGATCGTTGTCTTTTTAATCCTTCTTTTGATATTCGAACTTCTGATTTGTAATAACCTTTATAACTTTGGCTGGTCTTTTTCGACCTGGCCTTGTTTTGTAATGACTTTGCGTTGATTTTGCTATCTTTCTTGACTTGACTTTGCTTTGCTTGTCTTGATGTTTCATAGTCTTTCGCTTGTCGAGCTCCTGGCTCTGTTCGCTTACTCGCTATTCGTTTTATTTGCTGTACTGTGTTGCCCCCCAAGTGTATTATGAACCCTTGGTTCTTATTGCACTTGAGATCGACTTGCTTGCCTTAGGCTTTTGCCCCTTAGGCTTATTTGACCTTAGGCTGAGCATTTTAATGTAAACTGTCCCTGGCCGCGGTCTTTTTTGCCACTTAGGCTATTTCGACCATCGACTGGGACAGGTGGCCCGACTATGCGAACCGTCCTTTGTCTAGACCTTTTTCGCCTCTCGGGCTCATTTGGCTTTCGACTGGGACAGGTGGCCCGACTATGCGAACCGTCCTTTGCTTTAACCTTGTTCGCCACTCGGGCTCGTTCGGCTTTAGCTTGGACTTTTGGCCCGACCCTGCGAACCGTCTCTATGCCTTTGCATTCGTCGCCCGTTAGGCTAACTTTGCTTTGGCTTTATCGAGATGTCCGACCTGCGGATTTCTCTATTCGTTGTTGATTGTTTTGCCTTTAACTTTTTATATCGCATTCGACTTGTAATGTTTTGGCTGTGAATCCTATCAAACATAAAAAACATCTCGAGAAAGCACATTTTTATTAGAACACTTATAAAATTGCCACATGGATTTATTACAACGTTTAAAAGTGAAATGTAAACATGTTTGTTGAAGCTTATCTTAGACATAATATTTTCTCAGATTGTTGGCGTGCCAGTGTCGAGGAACTGTGGTTCCATCTGCTCGTCCAAGTTGATATGACCCTTTAGGGTGGACTTTCAGAATCTGATATGGTCCTTCCCAATTCGGGGTCAACTTTCCGACTGCTTCCTGTCGACTCGCTTCATTTTTCCTTAGAACCAGATCACCAACCTTGAAGTATCTGTGTCTTACCCTCGAGTTGTAATACTGAGAGATCTTCTATTTGTACCTTGCCATTCGGGCTGAGGCTATTTCTCTTCGCTCTTCGACATTGTCCCTTTCCTGTCGGAGTTCGGGATCATTTGTCTCAACATTATAGGCCAGAACTCGAGGGGAGGGAACTCCGATCTCGGCGGGTATCACCGCTTCACACCCATACACTAAAGAAAATGGAGTTTCTCCCGTCGATGAATTAGGAGCTGTCTTGTATGACCATAGGATGCTCGGAAGTTGAACTGCCCAATCTCGACCTTCTGCCTCTAGCCTCTTCTTAACCTTGAACTTGATCGCCGGTTAGTCTGCATTCGACTTGACCGTTTGCACGGGGTGAGCCATCGAGGTGAACCGCTGGTCGATTTGGTACTCGTTGCACCATTCTCTAACTTTTCGATCTTCAAACTGGGTTCCGTTATCCGAGATCAAAGCCTTTGGAATTCCGTACCTACATAGAATGTCGACCCACAAGAACTTTTTAATGGTTGCAGCTCGGATGTCGGGCAAAGCCTTAGCTTCTACCCACTTCGTGAAGTAGTCTACTGCGACGACCACGAATTTGAGATTCCCCGGAGCTCGAGGAAGAGGCCCCACAATATCGACTCCCCACTGATCGAATGGCCATGCTGACGAGATGACGTTCATGTCCTGCGCTTGTTGATGAGAGATATTATCATGAATCTGACAAGCGTTGCACTTCTGGACTAGGTTGTTCGCATCTCGCTGCATCGACGGCCAGAAATACCCAGCTAACTTGCATTTTCGAGTCAACATTCTTGACCCACAATGATTCCCACAGGCTCCTCTGTGAATCTCCTCTAAGAGATACTCGCCTTCCGTCTCGGAAACACATCTTAACCATGGGCTTACAAAGGACTTTCGATATAAGATATCGTCGAAAAATGCGTATCGAGCTGACTGGAGTCGAATCTTTCTAGATTGCACCTTATCAGATGGTAGTATTCCGTCTTTGAGGTAAAGAGCGATCGAGTCCATCCATGTGGCTGTTGAGTAATCGGGCCGGGCCTCCGATCTCGATGTAACTCTATCAGTCAATAACTCGACTAGAACCTTCTTACTTGACATGAAGTTTGATGCCAACTTGGAGAGCGATCGGCTCTCTTGTTCGACGACCGGGGACTTGCTCGAATTGAACTGTCTTGAATTTTGGTATGAGGCTTTGGACAACTGCTAAGTAATTCTTCATGGTTTCTTCCTTAGCCTCATACTCTCCCTTCACATGATTGACCACTAACTGCGAGTCACTGTAAACCGTCAGATCTTCGACACCCAGCTTCAACGCGAGCTTTAAACCAGTAATCATGGCCTCATACTCGGCCTCGTTGTTCGTCGCCTTAAAGTCGAATCGAAGGGCGTATGGGAATTCCTCGCCTTTCGGGCTTACCAGAAGGAGTCCTGCTCCTGCTCCCTCCTTACTCGATGCTCCATCGACTTGGAGAGTCCACTTTTCCTCTGGACTTTGTTTTTCCTGATCGAGTTGGACGGAGATCCCTTCAGCCAAAAAATCCGCCAAGGCCTGTGCTTTGATCGCAGTTCGAGGTACGAACTCGATGTCGTATTGAGCCATTTCTATTACCCATTTCGCCAATCGACCTGAAGTATCAGGCTTTGCCAAATTTTTGCTTGATGGTTGGTGCGTAACAACCACAATAGGATGAGCTTGAAAATATGGCCTCAACTTCCTCGAGGCATGAACCAAAGATAATGCTAACTTCTCATTTGGTGAGTACCGGATCTCGGGGCCATGTAGTGCTTTACTAACAAAGTATATTGGCACCTGGCCATGTACCCTTCTCGCACGAACCGCACCTCATCGCTTCCTCGCACACACGCCGGATAGACCAACAACTTTTCCCTTCTCGAGGAGAAGTGAGGTAGGTAATTACGATAAATAAGTCTTGACTCTTCAAAGGTCATCGACATTCATCATCCCAATGAAAAGGGTGGCCTTCGGAGTATCTTGGATTTGCCTACGTATCTGTTACATTCCAGGAATCAAGCCTTACGTAGTTCTGGATTGGGGTATTTATAATGACAATACTTGCCTAAACCCCTAAGGTTAAGTCGGCTTGTGTTATTGTCATCTTTACCTTAAATGGGCCTTGACCCTTGCCCAAGCTATCGTTTGTGGGTGGGCTCGGTTGGGCGCGGACTCGTCCTCGGTGTCGAGCATCTTGCCGACTTGCGGTGATCGACCCTAGACTCATTGTCTACATCGCTAGGTGGTGTGGACTCTATCCTTATGGACTTGTCATCTCACACTGCTCGGTAGTCGATAGTCGTAACCTGGAGCCGATTAGATGGCCCTAGCCTCGATCCTGGGTCTCGACATAGGTGTGTTGTAGCTTGTTCATAACGTGATGACCAACCGATAGACGACACGTGGAGGGAGTGAAACCCTGTATCGTCAGTCTCCATAGCAATCGGCAACAACTGGTTTACATCAACCTGCTAATGCTTGAATCTGCATTGCATTGGATGACTCAATTTTTTTTTTGAAATGTCATAGAAAAAGAAGTGATAGAAAGGAATATTTGAAAAGAATATCATCATTGAGATGATTTGATACACTAAAAAAATGTATAGCTGGATGACTCGAAAATTTTGAGTAGTCATAAAAAAAATGATAGAAAAGAAGAAATATCTCGTAGCATGCATGATGATCCTTAAGATGAGTTGATACCCTAAAAAAATAGAAGAATTTATAGATTGAGATAGAGCATATCAGGTGAGTAAAAATATAGTTGCTGATAAAATGAGTAAATTGAGAGTCACAATTGATTTTTTTTTTATTTTTACGATTGATGGATTTTAAAGACGTTAGTCGAAAAGCTCTGATATTATAATAATAGAGAAATATAATTGAGATTGCATTTTTTATAAAACTAATAGAATATTACAATATTTATATACTTATTAATGATAGACATCTATTCAAATTGAACTATATCTAAACCAAATAATTTATCCTAACAATTGAATCATAATTCAAATTCAAACATAATTATTAAAACAAACTCAATCTTGTCACTATCTCTAACAACAAGTTTAACTCACATTCGAAGATGCTCTTAATCGACCTTATGTTTATGAAGCATATCATGTTCTTGCTTGAACTTGAGTTTTTAAATCTCAAACTACATATGCTTGATTTTGTAAGCGTAATGTTCGATTTGACTCGGATAATTTACACTCCTAACCAGGGGCGGCAACACCTTATGGACGCATGGGGCAGCCGACCCGCTAAAGAAAATATTATAGTAAGACCATAATATTTTGTCTCATATTGAGCGATAATAATTTATATAAGACTGTTAGGAAAGAAAACAAACTCGAACGATAGCCCTTAACGACGATAATAAAAAAAACTAACGAAAGGAAAAATTCAACGACCTACATCCACGGGCTCATAACCTTATATATAGTAAATCTAATTGTAAATTTGAATTACTGTTTACATTTTATATAATAAAATGTTCGTTGCTAGTCTTTTTTTTATTTTTTATTATCAATTACTTGTTCTTATGTTCAGTTCTGTTCGGGTGAAGGTATTCGCTCCATGGGGTTTTTCACCGATCGTTAAGGCTTTCATTTTGTGATCTTGTCCTTGATATATCAGTTGTACAGTTTGTTGTTCTCTTTTATAACTGCACAACTGCACATAGTTGTGCAGTTTGTTCTCTTGACATATCAGTTGTACCATTTGTTGTCTTTGAAAGTCAGTTGTACAGTTTGTCGTTGTCTTTTATGTGTTTTAGTGCTCTTTTGGTTCGTCCAGGCAATGCTCCGGATTTGACTAATGTTTGTCCAGCGTTGTTTTGTATATTCCGGCGTTAATCCGACCTAATAAAGTCTTTCGGCTTTCGGAGGGGACGGAAAAAATATACATTAGAATGTTGAGGAACACAAATCCGTCAACCTCAACATGGTTATGTGCATATCAAACATAGAAAATCTGACTATAATTACCTTGTTTTCACATCAGCTGATATATATATATATATATATATATATATAATATATTTTGTATTGATGGAGTGGGTGCACATGCACTGGGTGGTTTAGGTGATGCATTGGTACACTATGGAACACTATGGAAGGGAAGAGCCAAAAGGAAATGGACAAAGAACCTGTGAACTAAGAATATATAACAAAGCTTATAACCAGTTGAGTTAGATGGTTAATTACACTAGATATTGTCTGAAATAATATACATATACAGTTTAAATATTACTCGAAGGGTATATTAATAACTTCGTCCGGAAATTTTACACCCCACCCCTATAAGGCTGGGTCCGCCCCTACCACCGAGGACCAATTGTACAACATGTTGGATTAATGGTATACTAATATGTAATTAGGGAAATTGTAGGACCTAAAACATGACTTAATTAAGCCTCAATCAGACAAAACCAAATCTGTTTCTTAGCTTTTTGACTCTTTATTAGTACTATATTATTTATATATAATTATGATGAATATAATAATTTGCTTATAAAAACTCCAAATTAAAGACAAAAAGAAAAGGCAATGAATTGACTACTACGTGGTCAATAGTTCTTGCTGTCTACCTTTCTCCTATATTTGCATTGTAGATACCAAACTTGTTAGATAATCCATTCCAATATTGATATTTTAATTATACAGCAATTAAAAGGTAAAGGGAAAGCTACCCCCCTCCCCCTCCATTTTGAGACTTGCAGCTCTGTTTTCTTGCTTAATGCAATTAATACCCTTTTTAGTACGTAGTATGATTTGGCAACATTTTTTATTATTACTATTTATACAACTGTGACATGATAACGTACGATTGGGGTATGGGAAAAACATAATGTTTTTTTCAATCAAATTATAAAATAAAATCAGAAAAACCATCAAATTTCAAGTTACATTTCTTTTAATTCTGTTAAGTGCAACTGTGAATCTGTGATGTGATAAACTATCAAATGAATGATCCACTTATATTGATATAAGAAGAAATGCATCTGGAACAGAGATTAATACATTTCTCCTAGTTTTTATAACTTATGTTCTCAATTTATTCTATCAATATTGTGCATCTCCGGATACTATTTTCTAGATCCGTCAGTCACTACTATCAATAAAAACTTGACTGAAATTATAAGAAAACACATAGATAAAGAGTGAAATGCAGAGAGGGGACAGAATTGTCTTTACAATTTGTTTATATTTCTTAACTTGGATGATTATTTTATTGTGGGAATTGCAGAGACGCCCTTTTGAGCTGTTGCTTCTGAACACCGCCACTGATATATAGCCGTTATCATTAAAGACAAAATAAAGAACCTTCTCTAAAGCATAAACATTAAAAATAAAAACACACATGCAGTCAAAAAATATATTCCATAGTGTGTTCAATACAACCATAAACACATTGATTTCCCTAATTTACCCTTGCCAAACAATCTAATGATCATTTTGGCCCCCCAAAAATGAGGATTTTTAGATAGATGGAAGAAACATATATATAGTAGCAGAAGACTTTCATGAGAGTTATATGATTATCCACATGTTAATTTAATTCATAACAAAAAGATTAATTACCAAAAATAATCCCACCACAAAAAAAAAAAAAACTACTTTGATTTTCCAATCATGCCCTTGATGAAGAGAAACCACTAATTTCCCATTTTAGCCTTCCACTCGATGCATTGTTCAGTAGGCCTGCTCTTCTGCTTGCCGGATTTCAAAGGGCAAGGTGTTTGCAATGGAAGCACCATGCAATTGTATTGCAAACAAATCGAAGTGCTTAACGGAATGTCAGCCGTCGGATTGATTCCGATTCCGGTCAAGTAGTTGTGTTGCAGATACAGGGTCAAAATGCTGCCCGATAACAACCGGTTCACTAATCCATCTGGTACTTGACCCATGAACCGGTTATTGTTCAGATAAAGATTCTCTACGGTCGAGAATAACGGAGATATTTCACCTGATAACCGGTTAAAGCTTAGATCGACGGTGGGAATTTTTACCTCATCTGCTGGTTGAACCGGGCCGTAGAACATGTTCCTTTGCAATTGGAGATTGGTGATGGGGAAGCTGAATAAATTACCTGGAATGGTACCGGTGAATTGGTTTAGGCTTAGGTCCAGATGATTCAATTGGTTTAGGCTGGTTAGAATCCGATCCACCGGTCCAGTCATCCGGTTCCAAGATAATGAAAGGTACTGAAGCGACGGTGGCAACGAATTGGGTAGGAGAGAACCGGAAATGTTGTTTTGATTCAGGTCTAATCGGGTCAGGCTTTGAGAAGTAAAAGAAGGGAGCTGACCGGACAATTTGTTGTGGCAGAGTATCACATTTGTTAAAGACGGCAAAGCTCCGATCGACCATGGAATGCTTCCGGTGAGCTGATTGAAGCTAAGGTCCAGAGTATGTAGCTCCCGGAGCTGACCCAATGATGCCGGAATCCCGCCTGAGATGAAATTACGGCTAACGGCTAGAAACCTCAGGCTACTCAATTGGGAGATTGAGTCAGGCAAGGGACCGAAAATCCGACCCGGAACAATTGTGAACTCGGCCAGAGAAGAAAGCTTTCCGATCGCCGGGTCAAGTTTGCCGGTGAGACCCGGAGCCCCGGCCCGAGGATCGCCCAAATTCAAAGTAATGACTTTATCTCCGTCGCAAAACACTCCGGCGAAATTGCATGGGTCGGAAGTGAAATCCCAGGAAGCAAGATAATTGGAACCCGGCAAATCATCCAAGCTCTTCCGAATTGATTGCAAAGCCAAAAAATCAATCGGGTCCAAAATTGCATGAGCAAGAAAACTAAAAAGAATGACATAAGTCAATAGCAAAAACAACGATCTTATCTTTCCTAAAGCATACCAAGACATGGCTGTCTTCTTCAATGCACACAGATGAAATGAAGAAGAAGAAGGGTATATAATCAATTATATAAGCAAAAAACCAAGACCTTCTTATAATGCTTTTCCGTGAACCCAGAAAATTCCCGTGGTTGATACTTGAAATGGAGGCGTGAATGCTTTAATTTAATGTACCAGCAGACTGGAGTTTCTTGAGAGGAAAGTTGCAGAGAGTGGAAAATGGAGGTGTGTGCTTTTAGGCTTATGAGGGAAGATTGTGGTGGGGGAATGCATATGCTGATAAGCAAAGCAATCCCTGCAGGATTACATAGCTTCACTATAATCAATGTCTTGTGTAATCTGCTTAATTTAATTGTTTAATAAGGTTTATTGTGTTTATTTTTCTACTAGTTGGCTTGATTCCGGTAAAAATATGAGTGCCGATTAGGCTTGTTTAATGCTTAGGTGGCTGTTTATTAGGGGAAGGTTCGGTTGACAAACGGTTGTCCGAGCCTACGTGGAGTTAAAAGCCAGAGGCTTGGATTTCCAGATCACCAGGTTTGACCCTTAAGGAATCGAGCATAGGCCCCGTGACCTGCGGTCGCTGCCACCCATGAGCTAAAAGAAGACCCAAGCCACAGCCACAATGTTTTTTTATTTTTTTATTTATAGGAAATATTAATAGTAATATAAGTACATTATATTATACTCGTACATATGAATCAATGTATTTTTTGTTTTGTTTACTCAAAGTATTTTATTGATTGATCGATTCACACAACAAGTCCTCTAATTTTTTATTTTTTATGGTGTGGTGCATACTTGTCGATATACATTTTTAATGCGAAATTATATATATACCTCTACAAAGTCGAAATGACATAACTTTACTTCACATGCGAGAGCAATATCACTTGTCTTTGCATCTTTAGCACAATTTGATTATCTATGGTTTTATATATCAAACGAGTTACCATTTGATTACACCTTAATTATATAATGTGAGAGATTTTTAAATAATTTCCGAAAATAATAAATTGTAAATGATGAAATATCTCTTGAAAGACAGCATATTACGTGTCTTGGAGTTTTTCCTTTTGTTTATTTTCTAACAATTTGTTTGTTTTTTGCGTACATTTTCTTTGATGTCATATATATTGCTGGTTGTTATGCTTTCAAACAAAATGGTAATTTTGTGTTTGAGGCTCTAATGACTTATAATATACTTAAAATGCATTGTTCCTTATAGCATAAAGCCATTAACCGAAAAATCAAACAAAATTCGAACCCAGCCAATCCAAATTAATATGATTGATTTTGATTAAATGTATTTTATAAATTAATAGATTTGACTTGGTTTTGAATGTCATTAATTAAATCCATATCAAACACAAACATAGTTACCTCTAAAAGAATTTATTAAATACAAATCAAAGACAACTAAAAGTTAAACAAGTATTGTTGCAACATGCAGTTGACTATTAACAAACGGCTACAAAGGTTAAGCAGTCAAAATAAAAACAATCATTAATTAAGTTTTAGTACTATAAAATAGTCGAATTTTCTATAAATTTGGGTAATTAGAGTCATTATTTAATCGATTTAATAACTGAACATTATTATACTCACGTTAGAATGAAGAATAGCTTGTGAAAAATTGAAGAATATCGATTATTTTGTTCCCCTCGTACAGTCTTTTTACCCGTGATAGTAAAACAAATGTACAATGCAAAATAAAGACAGGCTTATTAAACAAATGTACAATGCCAATAAAGACAGGCTTATTAAACAAATCGTTAATTTGAAGAATTTTTACTAAATTTAATCGAAAATTATATAAGCTTACATTAAGGTATAATATAATCAATTCTTACAAGAGAAATTATTGTCTTGTGCACTTGTTAGACTTGTAATTTTCACGTGTTACCAAAAGTTTAGAAAAAAATTCACTTTATACTACTTTTGGAGAAGAATTGATTGGTATATATATATATATATATATATATATATATATATATATACTAGTTTTAAAAACCGTGCATCATGTAAATTTTGAGAGAGGCAGACGGCTACAGCATTGAATTAAATGGATCGCTCGACCCGCTAAAAAAAATCTTATAACTGATTTATTTTAGGTTGCTCACATTTTATATATATCTTGTGCTTATTTTTCAATGTCATAGATAAACTAAAGAAAAAAACAAAGCAAATTTAACAACGCAATATGACATGATACATTGTTGAAGATAGTTAATTCAATGAATAAACAATGTTTTTGGACAAAAACAAAAACCTAGACGGACATAAATTTTGGGACGGATGCATGGGCGACTCTACATAGAGTATATTAAGGGTGTGGTCGACCTCTATAATAAAAATATTTTGTGTAAATAATAGATAAATTTTTTTATAAACACATATATATATGTGGAATTGATCCCTTAATTTTTATGTGTTGACACTATTTTTATCTATTCTTTTCATAATTACATATATATAATTAGATATTCAAATATATATGGAAAAAATTGACAAAATTTCAATGCATTTTTAAATCTGCAAGCCGCTTAGACGGATGTAGTAGTAATTTTTATGTTTTTAGTAAACATATTTTTTTGATCTTAATGAATAAACATAATTCCTTTTCCTATTAATAATACGGTAATTTTGAAGTTTGAGTTCAAATAAAAATATGAATAATCTAAAAAAGTATTACATTATAAGGTAACAAATATTAAGGAACAAAATATTTTAGTGAAAATGACTATTATCTAGAGCAATTGTAATGGATGAAAAATATATTCTGTTTATAGAATAATCAACATTTTTGAATGAAGTTGTATAGTAGATTTCCATCATATCAATAAAAAAAAATGTAGATTTCCATCATGATGGACATCCATGTTTTTATGTTCATGTAAACTATGTCTATCGAATAACAAAAAAGTGATTTATTAATTTTGAACATGTTTGCATTTGATGTTTGAGCCTTTTGACGGAACGCTAATAAAAGATCGCTCCATGGAAAAAATAACAAAAAGTGACTGTATTATTATTATTTTCTAGATATTCAATGATTTGTTTTTGCTGCAACCACAATCAAAAATGTATACGTCAATCCAGTATAGATTATTTATGCCGAAATTAGGATAAATGTAATGTGATGTATATAAATTCAAAATGAATAATCTAAATTTCTCTATGATATTAAATCAAATTTCCCCAAACGAACGAATTAGTATAATAAATACCTTCGAATGATCATATGTGTTTCATGACCTTGGAAGCACAACCTTCTAAGGCAAATCATTCATCAGAATCACAACATTTTTCTCATCGTCGCTGTCACTACCTTCCTTTTCATCATCATTTTTTTTGGTGGAATACAATATTGCTTCAGTGAGAATTCGAAAATGGGCAGTGAAACACCTATATTGTTAAGGACTGTGGTTTGAAAAAGAATGATTTGTAATTTCGGTTTTCTTGTGTGCAAATTTGACGGAGAGAAATCGGGAGGGAGTTTAAGAGGTGAAATGATAATGTTTTTTATTTTATTTAACAGAATTATAAATTTGAATTTTGAAATCTTCTTTAATTTGGGAAAGAATCGTGGCGTCTAATATTCAATGATCTGCTAGAATGAAAAAGAATTGGATTGTAGGGATATTTAATGACATTAATGCTAGAATGAAAAGAATTGTTTGAATTTTATATTTTATTTATTTATGGTCATGAGCGGGTTTGGGTCTGATTTCTAAAATCAATTTATTTGTGGGTAATTGATTTAAAATGGAACCTTCTAAAACATATATATAGATAGATATATATATATATATATACATCTTAACGTAAAAACTCACAAAATTAAGCTCTCTCTGGGTTGGAGAAAATGCATGATGGGGTTCTCTCCCCTAACACTCTTTTCGCGTGTTTAGCGAGCCTTTTTTTTAATAAAATGTTTACATTTGGCCTTAAAAATATATGCGCCTTGATATTTATTCTTTGCAACAATATAATATATTCGGAGAAATTAGGGAAAAGGACAAAAACATTTCATTAATTAAGGAGAATGATAGTCTTTTGAAACTTTTGCATAATGCAAAAAAACTTTTTTTTTCTGGTGCATGTTTTCTATAAATAAAAAAAATAAAAAAGAAACTCAATACATTTTCTCTCTCATCTATATTTTTTAAACAATCACATCTCCCAATCTAGAACTCCACATTTGTAAATTCTTTCACCATTTCTTTTTATTTTTTCATGCTCTTTATTTTGAGACTATATTTAACATATTCCGACATGATTTCAGAAAATCTGCTGTCGAAATTCACTATTGTTCTAAATTCACTATCGATATTCACTGATTTTCGGGATTCACTGGGGAAAACTGAGTGAATTAATCTCACGAAAAACGATGTAATGATATCGAACCAAGTCTCAAAACGAAGAACATCAAAAAAATAAAAAATCCAATGAAATTTTCATCACGTTTGGAGATCTAGATTAAAAGATATGAGTGTTTGAAAATTGGGGAAAAAAAAAAATAAAAAATAAAAAAAAAAATAAACTTGAACAGTCCAGCGGACGGAATTTTATATTTTTTTTTAAATTTTTTTTTGTTTTGTCTTCGACCTATAAAAATTATGGGAGTTGTCATTCTCCCTATAAAAAAATATTGGACTGTCTTGTTACTCAAAAATATTCCAAAAGCTGTCATTATCCCTAAATGTTCTAACATTTTTTTTTGAAAAAAATCACTTTATTGAAATTAAGCCTGTTAAAGAGGGTGTATCCAAGAATTACAAAATTTCACTGAATTTACAAAGCAAAAAACATGAGTCTAATTATGTGAGCTATATTTGTTCTTTTTCTCGAGTATATTATGTTAATTATGTAATATTCCGACTTTTTAAAAAAAAAAGCAGACATTTATTTTTGCGAAAAATGAAATATTACATTCAATTAATATGGATTTAAGGTTTATAAAAGAAAATATTAATTAGGGTAATTAATATTATTAGAGAAGTTAATGGAATTTATAGGAAATTAAAGGAGAAGTTAATGTGGACGTTTATTTTGGGAAAAATAACCTCCCATTAATTAGTTTGTTTTGCCCGGAAGTTGCCAAAAAATAAATCAGATTTTAGAACGCAACTTCCTTTGTTGAGAGCAAAAGGGGAAGACAAGGAGACTTCATCCAAATTCTTACAAGTTTCTCAACGGTTTTCAGAAAGAATTGAAGAATCGGAATCAGCAGAAGAAGGGTTTCGTTTTGACACAGAAAAATTGGAGTTTGGAAGGTAACGGTTTTACCCCTAGTTTTGGATCCTTCACGTTTTGATCAAGTTCAAGGTTTCGTTTGGTTGAATTTGTATTTCTTTTTGTTTAGAAGCTTTTGATCACAATTGCTTCTTGTTCAATTGATTGATCAACTGGGTTTGAGTTGAAGATCTAAGAGTGTTGCAGCTTTCTTGGAGTCTTGCTTTGCTTTTGCTTGCTAAGATAGGAAGCTATTTCTAATGAGTAATTACGGTTTTATAATGTTAAGCCTGAGTTTTAGTGTTGAATTGTAGTAAGAATTCATGTTTATGTTTTGTTGTTATGCTATGTTATGCTATGGTATGTTTAGAACATGTTTTGATGCTGTTTTTCTGAGTATTTTTGTGTTGATCATGTTTGGGATGGGTTGGAAATCGTGTTAGTGCAGAAAACTGCTGTTTAGGGTGGTTTTCAGGTGAATGCGCACATTGAGCGTGTAGCGCGCGCATTACAGGTTCAGCAAGTAGGAAAAGTGATTCAGAGGCATTTCTGCGTGCGCATTGTGCGTGAAGCGCATTTACTGTTCAGGAACCATCCTGAGTGGTTCATAGGCGTTTATGTGTGCGCATCAAGACAAAAGCGCACGCATTGAGCCCTATTTTGTGAGATGTTGTGTTTTGAGCCCCGAGTCCAGTTTGAATGTTGTTTCTTGGTATAATAACATTGAATAAATATGAACAAGCCATGATTAAGCTTCTGATGCGTTTAGTTCAAGCACCATCAGAAGAGGATGATTGGCATGTGCTTTGATGGATTAGTATACATCAATGTCTATGTATTTTGCAAACTCATTCATGGGTGCAAACTCCTAAGCTAGTATACGACGCCATGCAACAATCGAACACCCTTTGCCCGGTTCAACAGTTCGCCTTTAAGAATTTAATTGACCGAAACAAGATTAACGCGCTAGAGTTGCCCGATTTCACAACCGATTGAACCTCACTCCCTAATCAATCTAAACAACTCAGTTGATTATAAGAAATGATCTTAAAACACCTTTTCCCACACCCCTTCGCAACATACATTTATAAAAGTGGTGTGTGAGTTCATGAACTAGGTGTACAGTCCAATTCAAACATTAAGAACAAGTTTTAAGACATGAATTCGTCAATATAACAACAATTAAACACTACCCAATCCCAATTTCATCAACTAGAGGGTGATTTCTTCAACTTTCACATGATTTAGCTATGATATGTTTAGCTACTCACATTAAAGCATGAAATAACAATCAAAGAGAAGATTAAAGCCATAAAAGAGAAAGAGAACAAGAACTAATTACCAAAATCGTAATACAAGTCGGATTACATCAAACTTCATCCACACCCATGTCACTTGGGGAACAAGAAGAATACAAAATGCAAAATCCAAGAGAGTTAAGCAAGAATCTAAGCTAGATTATGTTTAATCTAAGAGAAATTGAAGTAACAAAGAGTTTAGAGAGCCAAAAGGGACGAATTTCGAGCTATACTAATAGTTAGGGTTCTTGGATGGTGAAGAATTGGTGAAAATCTGTGTAAAAATATATATATATAGGTGCCCAAAAACGTCCGAATGCGTACGCATTGCTCAAAATGCACCAAATCCGCACATTCTGCTCCAGGAATGCGTACGCATTCGATTGAATGCGTGCGCATTGCCCTGTCAGCATTGACGGCCTTCAGTAATTTGGCAATATCTTTGCGTGCAGAGCTCCGATTTGAGTGATTCAAAGTGCGTTGGAAAGCTCATTCAATTATATAAAACTTTGATGAAGACCAAAAGTCCATAAAATGGCTCCAACATAGCTCAAATTACAGATAAAGTGAATGTATGGCAAAAACACCCACTATATTTGATCCGTTTCCATCCCCGGGCTTCGGTTATGCCACTCTAAGTCTCATGCCTTGTCTTCCGGGCTCATAACTCACCTAGATCCTGCATCACAACATTCAAACACATACCAAACATAACTCCGCAAGATAACTAGGGCTCGAAAAGGGTCAAAATACCGTAAAATAGTGAGGTTTTCCATCTATTTGACGGTTTGCCTCAAAGTGAGTATGCAATGCATTTTTCCCTATAAATGGTCTAAAACTATCCAATACAAGCCAAAAGTGTCATAAATTGGGGTTAAACATGCACCGAAGCATAGTAAAGTTGACTCTCATCAGCGAACGAATATGCAGTTTGTGGAAAATCGTATTCTCCGGTGAAAATGACATGAAATATTGTAGGTGCATTTTCTGTTGTTGCTACAACAATTTGTGTCCTTTTTAAATTGCTTGCTTAAACACCACTAGGTGACATTGATATGTCATATACAAGCTATCGCTCTAGCAATGCTTTTTCTCTACTTCTAAGGCATCCTCTTGCATCAACAAGACGGGTGCGATTGTGAAACACTACATGCTGTTGTGAAAACATTTATGATATGCTACAAACTCTATAAGTTCACTGTTTTATGTCTTCCACTGGTTCATTAGTTCAGTCTAACTTTTATGATCATGTTTACTCCTACAATCCTCAACATATTCCTACGTTTTTTTCTTTCCAAATTGAGTAGCACCAGTTCTATGTCTTCGTTAAATTCA
Source organism: Gentiana macrophylla (assembly GCA_026214975.1). NCBI lineage: Eukaryota > Viridiplantae > Streptophyta > Magnoliopsida > Gentianales > Gentianaceae > Gentiana > Gentiana macrophylla. The sequence continues at coordinate 102,705,182 of CM047811.1, forward strand.
GGTGGAAGTGAAGTTATGTTGTTACAGAACAATTTTTTTTTTTTCAGTTTAGGGAGGGGGAAGTAGAAGAAAAATTGAAAGTAAAGATAGAATGAATTTTACAATACTGTAAATTCTAGAAAGTAAAAATAGTAGAATTTTACAAAGCCTTCATAAGATTACTTAAGTGATTATCCATGTCAGGCCACCAACTTGTGATAACAAATCGGTAGGTTTAAATGGAATTTTAGAAGATTTTTAGACAACGATCGAAGTTGTGTCTTAGGTACTTTATATTTATCTTTCTTTGGTAGCGAAAAATTGCAGTATTCAAGCTGAAAAAATAGCAAAATTGAAGTTTTCTCATGGGTTGCGTTTTTTGAACGATGACAAAATTAATGGGTATTCATATGAACTAAAAGTGTTTTTTCATTTTTGACAAAATATAGAAACTGAACGTTGGAACAAGGAATACTTGGTAGAACCAGCTGTAATGATAAAAGACACCATCATCATTATATCTTACATATTTCATATCTTCATACATGCATCCTTATTTAGCGACATTTTGTGATATGGCATGTGTAATATGAAAAAGCTGATTGCTGACTTATTAGGTGATGATGACTTCCTATGACGGTGGGATACTTATAAAACTATGGTTTATGTTTCCGGATATTGTGCTTCTCCAGCGATACTATCCGGATGTGGATTTGAGCATCATCCAATATTCATGATACATATTCCCATCCTATGATCAATATCTTTTATCAGTTTGCTTGGCATTCATCATAGAGGCTTCTGTGTTCCACTTAGCTATGCATCTGTGAATTATTTTGCTTGTGTTGTGGTCTAACTGAAGAGTCTTAGAAAGCCGTGAATTATTTTTCCACGGTATTAAGTCAGTTGAAACAATTGTTGAAGGTTTTTTTTCTTTTTTCCAAGAAATCTGCTTTACTTTCATGTTTGATTTTATACTTTTTATGATTTTGATTGCTTAATTGGTATTGTAATTTTTTAACCCAACTTATGAATATGTTGTCAAAATGGAGAATTCTTTATCCTTTAGTTTAATTTACTTCTCCATCTTTGTACGGTTTTTTTTCTTCATAAGTTGCGTTTTCAGCTCTCACTAATATACACCAAATACAAAATATTAGAAAGCTTTAAACCTTATTACTATAATAATAGATAATTAATTATTCTCATGTTATGTTGTAGATTCATTTTATACATTTGTAATTATTCTATAGTCGTTTTTTTCAATCTATATCATTAATAAGGTGTATACTTGGGTTTTCTCTTAGTGTATATATATATATATATATAAAACTTGAGAATTAGTATATGCATTATACTAATACTATGTTTAGTAGCTGTCTCTGGTTACTGACCGACTTCCAAGTCCATATATAAGAGTACTTGTGCCGAATCATTTACTCTTGCGTACCAAGACAACTTTTTTTTTTTTAATAAAGAAAACTTGCGCACCAAGACACTTGACAGAGGCTTGCTGATGAGATCCAACTTGCCATTGTTTATTTGACAACTTCGGATTCAAGAAATTGTTTCAATGCATTTTCAGAATTTAATTTATATTTTTTAACAATAAAATTATATTATTTTGATATTAAAAAAAATTCTCGAATCTAAATGAATAGCACGTGACACATTGGATAGGCTATATCCACCCTTGCTAGAGAAGCAAATCCATGATTCTGATCGGTGAGGACATCGATGGTATGCAAATGATGATAGTTACATTTTAATAGACAAAAAAATCAAATTTATTGAGAGCATAAATGATACTTAATTATATTTTCTTAAGGAGCGAAAATATATCGATTTATTGTGAATAGTAATTCTGAAAGTTGTTAGAGTACGTGTTCCCACCCTGACAGCGGGACGAATGCAGTGTATTCAGGGTTAGATCACGTGAGCACGTTACTTCTACCGAGATTCAGAATTTGTTGTAGTATTAAAATATTATAGTTTAGTTGTTAAAAAATGTTATGTGGTTGTATTGAGATTCAGGTTATTTTTAGTATTAATATAGTTCCCGATGACTCATTTGGATAAATTTCAGGATCCGCCTTTACACGGTGATGCATGTGAATCCGCCGGTGGGATCAACATTCAGTCCACACAGATAAATAAATTACTATCATGATCAATATTTTTTTTTTCTTTCGCATGGTATCCCAGACAATTGTCTGAGACTAATCCGTACTTTCAGACACCAAAGGTGAGGACCTCTCCTAATAAGGTTTGTTGCATCTACAGTGGCTCGAACCCAAGACCTCTTACTTAAGCGACCAGTGTCTCTTCCTTTCCGACCAACCTTTGTTGATGATCATGAATTCATGATCAATATTTTATGTTTAATATAAATGACTGGTCCACACTTATGATTTATCATTTATCATGATTCATTTCTTGAAACAAGAACAAAGCATATATTGAGCTGTTTCCTTGAAAAGGAAAAAAGAAAAAAGAATATATATATATATATACTGCTACATTTAATGCATACCTAATAGTACTACTATTACATAAAGTGCAAGTATCAGAAAATAAAAAACTTGATTCAAAAAATAAAAAGAAAATAAAAATCTTCAAAATTATATGATTTGCCAACCTCCATTTTGTTTTTTAGGAGTTGTATCTTTACTTGTACTGCATGCATGGACCGCATAATAATTTATAATCTCACATTTCTTGTCTTATTGATTATTTATTTATTTTGTCCTTCATGATATGATTTTTTTCACACCCACAATTGGCAGAGTTATTATGCTTGCAATGATGGATCGAGTAATTTAATCCAGTAATGTGATGAAACAAAATTAAACATCTACCAGACGAATTGATATTTATTTATTTTTTTTATAGCAAAATCATGTTGGTTTTTTTCTTGTGTTTTTATTTTTTTTTAATAAATATCATTGAGTTTGGTGGACAAAAGGCCCCGAAAACTAATGGCAATTGGCAAGGCAAGTAGGGCACCTGGCAACGAAGAGTTAATTGTTTGGCATGTAGAGATTTGTGGGGCGACTCCATCAACCACCGCACACGTTCATAAACCCATCCTTTTATTTGATTTTTAAGAGTTTTTTTTGCTTACAAAAAATTCGTGGCAAAAAATTCAGACTCTTTCTTTAGGCTTTGTTTGGTCTGAAGGAAACAAAAGCAAAAGAAAAGAGAAGATTGTGACCGGAGAGAAATGACGGGTAATGAGTGATTTCAATATCCATTTATAGTGTTTGGATTGAACAGAGGAAATGAAAGGAAATATCAAAGTCCCTTTAATTTTTTAATTTATTACATTGTATCATTTCCATTGGTTTCCATCTTTTCCCTTTCTTTTCTTTTCCATCACAGAATACCAAACACTAGACATAAATCCCTACATTCCATTTCTTTTCTTTACTTTTAGTTTCTTTCAAACCAAACAGAGCCTTAAAGTTTTGATATGATTGATGGTGTCCAAATATTTTTGGCCTATATTACTCTAAAAATATTGTTACCGTCACGACCATCCAAACTTGTCGCGACTCGTAAGTTGTCATTCGTGATATGATAATGAGAATTTTTTTTAAATAAATACTACATTCTACCTTTTTAAATTTGTCTTACAATATAAGTCATTCTGTAACATCCCGACTTTTCAGAAAGGGTAAAATAGTAATTGGGCATCCACATTACGACCTAATTATTATTTATCCTATTTATTTAATTAAAAGGGATTTAATTAAAAGGGATTAGTTATTTAATTAATGAATTTAATTGATAGCTATTTAAGGAAAATAATCCCCAAAATTCTCTTATAATTTTATCACGCAATTCTGAAAAAAAAAAAAAAAAGAGGCGACGGCGAAAAAAAAAAAAAAAAGGACGCAGGGCTTCGCGGGATGCCTGGAACGAAGACCTCAACCGTGCGGCCAATCCGTTCATCGTTTCAAGATGCCGCAGGAGAGAAAAGTGATCACCACGACGAGACGCAACTTTGGAAAATAAAATATCCATATTCCGTAAGTTTTCAGTTTAGCCCTAGTTTTTCGTAATCGTCGAGTTCGTTTCTTCAAAAATTCGTATATTTTAATCCGTTGCTCTGTTTTTAATCCGTGGCTAGTTAATACACAATAAAGTTACATACGTGGTATTAAAAGCTAAAACGTCATTTATTCTCGGTTAGACACTAATCCATATCGGCGATGTGATACGTTCATAAAAAGGTGAACAACGCTACTGGCTCAAAAGGCTGAAGGGTAGTGGAGGAAATTCATCGAACGTATATACATACCGGGGAGATCCCGGGACTATCGGTGCTAATCACCGAAGTTGGAAAGTATATCTCGTGGTGGAATTTTCATCATGCACAGTGTCCTTGAGTGATGACGTAACCAAGATAAGTTAAGCTAGAATCGTATAGTCATGACATGTTGATGGACATGGAGTGAACCCTAGATTGATTCGGTCTCATAAAGATAATTTAATAATCATAATAATGACCTTTTTTTATAGAACTTAGTTATTCGTTAGCTTCTCACTTTTACTAAGTTTTTTTGTACTTACCTCATTTGCATTTTCGTTTGTATGCATTACGGGGAGAGAAGACGAACAGGTTGACCAAGAGTAGTTGACGGCTTGATGATGCTTTTTAGTTTATTTTCTTTTTCGTAAGGGTTGTACTAGACTTGTTGTTATTTTACTTCTAGATTTTTGTAAGTTATGTTTGTACTTTTAAGAGCTCGTATTGTGTAAGTCTTTGGTTTTTTGTCGTTGTAATTTAACTATCCATCTTTAGTATGGTTAATTTCCATTCTTAGTAGCATTTATGTTTTTACCCGAGTCTTTTTAGCTTCCGTTTGCTTTTATTTGATACGACGACGTAGATGCTTGCGTATAATATTAGATTTATTTAATGCTATACGCGCCGAACGTTTCTCTTCCGGATAAGGGCTCGGTATCCGGGAGCGGGGTGTTACACATTCTACATTATCAATGCAATATTTATTATTCGTTTTTCCATCTTACCCCTAATTTAGTATCAATCTAACAATTTTTTATTACTTAACAACTACTGCATTAATAATAGTCAATGGGTATTTTACACATTTAACCTTCAAATTTATGACATTCAACCACTTTATTAATCTGTATAAAAACACCCAGAATGACTTATATATTAGGACAGATGTAGTATAACATTAAAAAAAATTATGACACTAATTTTGTATGAATAATAATTTAATATTCTTGGCTTTTACACTATCTTTAACCTGCCAATTTTGTTAGGTATTTTTTTATTCATAAAATCACATGTTTTAGTAATCGTTTGCATTTGAGTTGCCATTCAAATAAATGTTTTCGTAACAAAATGGGAACCGACTTGCCCGATCAAGCCGCGGTGGGTTGAGGGTGCGCGCCCAAACGTGAAGGCTCGGAAAGGGGGGACGCTTCCGAAAGTAAACGTCATCAGCTGCAGTGACATATATACCCCTGCAATGCGAAGCGATATACCTCGACAAAGCCAGAAAGTTATAGCGCTTGTCCGAAGTGATATGATTGTTTTGTTTTCGTTTTTTATGGGGTTTTGGCAATGTATAGGATCTATACTCTTTCCCTAGCACCCGTTTTTTCCACCCCGGGTTTTGCGGACTAAGGTTTTAAGGAGGTAGAACTATACATTGATGACTCAATGAGTGTTTGAGGAGGCCATGGTGGCACAAATCTTGTAATCTTTTCTTTTAATGAATAAAATTACAGGTTCGAAAAAAAAGATTTTTTTTGTTTTCGTGAAGGTATACATTCATTTGCACGGAACATATTGAATTTTGAATCAACTAACAAGATTGAAAACAGAACAGAATTGGATTGATTAAACTGCAGCAGAATCAAGAACATTCAAAGTGTTCTTCACGGATTTGAATTTACAATTTTGGCGGGAAAATGAAGAACTAAGAACTGCAGAAAATTGACATTAGGAAAATGAACTGAATCATCGAGAGAGCTTTATTATGCTTAGTGGTTATGTATATATAGTGTAGGTAGTTACAATTCAGTTGTAACCGCCTAACTATCATTCCTAACTAACTTGACATCAAGGTGTTTGATGTGTGCCTCAATGAGCTCCAAACACTTGTCCCTTTTCATTCTTAAATCTCAACACCCCCCCTCAAGCTGAACATGGTTTGAACCCAGTGAAGATTGCCAAACACTTGTCCATTTTCATTCTTGAATCTCATGATTGGATGGTGTGTACAAGTCTTTGAAAGGGAAGGCTTGTAGTAGTCTGTCCAAGGTGTGTATGTCCATAGGTTTAGTTAATATGTCTGCTGGTTGATCTTTTGTGTTGATGGGGAGAGGAATTAACAATTTTTGCTGGTATTTTTCCCTCACAAAGTGACAGTCAATCTCTATGTTCTTAGTTCTTTCATGGAAAACTGGATTTTCAACTATGTCCAATGCACTTTTGTTGTCACAATAAAGAGGGAGAGTGTCTTTGTATTGAATTTGGAAATCTTTGAGTAGATAGATCAGCCACTGTATCTCATAGGCAGTAACATCCATTGCCTTGTATTCTGCCTCACTTGAACTTCTAGAAACAGTGGGTTGTTTCTTAGATTTCCAGGAAATCAGTGCATCTCCAAGAAACACCAAATAACCTGTAGTAGATCTTCTAGTCTTTGTGCATCCTGCCCAATCTGAATCACTGAAAGCCCTTAAGGAGATAGAACCTGCACTAGGAAAGAATAAGCCTTTTCCAGGGGCAGATTTCAAAAACCTAAGCAATCTGTGTGCTGCCTTTAGATGAGCTTCATTAGGTTTTGTTAAGACTGGCTAAGTTGTTGTACTGGAAATGCTATATCTGGTCTGGTGTTGCCTAAGTACAAGAGCTTTCCAACAAGGCTTTTGTATTCTATGTCTGATTCAAGTAGAGGTGCTTCCACTTCTGTCAAATTCTGGGATGTGTCCATTGGTGTGTGGACTGGTTTACAATTAATGAAACCAAATTCCTTTAAAAGATCCAGGCAGTATTTTCTTTGATTGATAACAATACCATTGTTAGACCTTGCAACCTCAAAACCTAAGAAGTATTTCAGTTTGCCAAGATCCTTAATTGTGAAGGCAGTATGCAGTAGGTCCTTCAGGCTTTGTATTTCTGTTAAGTCCTTGCTTCCAACTACAATATCATCTACATATACCAAGAGAGCTACAAAGTTATGTCATTGTCTCTTTGTAAGTAAGCTGTGATCATTGCTGGATTGTTTATATCCATGATCCAGTAATTTATGTGTTATCTTTGCATTCCACTGTCTGCTTGCTTGTCTTAATCCATACAATGACCTGTTGAGTTTACAGACAAGTCCATTTGCATTTAATCCTTCAGGAAGTCTCATGTAAACCTCTTCTTCTAAATCTCCATGTAGAAAAGCATTGTTGACATCTAGTTGGCGTAGGTGCCAGTTTTGTTGAGCTGCCAATGCCATAAACATCCTTATTGTTGTTTGTTTTGCCAATGGAGAAAAGGTTTCTAAAAAAATCAATGTCTTTAGTTTGTGTGTATCCTTTTGCTACCAGTCTTGCTTTAAATCTTTCAATAGTGCCATCAGCTTTTCTTTTGATTCTATATACCCACTTGCACCCTATTGGTTTTACCCCTTTTGGTAAAGAAACCAAAGACCCTGTGTTTGTCTTATGTAGGGCTTGTAACTCCAGATTCATTGCTTCTTGCCATTTGACATCTGAGCTTGCTTCTCTGTAAGTTTTTGGTTCTCTTTCTGTGTTAAGACTTCCAATGAAACCCTGATAATACTGAGATATGTTAGCATAAGAGATGACATTTTGTAATTAATGGGGAGATGTCCTATTTACTTGATTAGCACAAATGTAATCAGTTAAATAGGATGGAGCTGATCTTTGTCTAGTTGATTTTCTAGGTTGTGGTTCCACTGATGTGTGACTGGAAGATCCTGATGATTTTGGTGTAGGATCATGATCAGTGGATGAGTTAACCACAACCTGATCATGTTGAATATCATGATCATCAATAGGTAGTGGAAGACAAAGATCTGCAGAAGTATCAAATTCAGATATATTATAGAAAGTAAAGACAATTTCATAGAAAACCACATTTCTAGAAATAGAAATGTTTTTAGATTGAAGATCCATGACTCTATAACCCTTGATATTAGGTTCAAAACCTAAAAAAATAGATCTTTTTCTTCTGCCTTCAAACTTTCCTCTGCCTTGTGAATCAGTGGAAACAAAACAAAGACATCCAAAAACCTTCAGCATTTCATAACTAGGTTCATGTTGATGTAAGATGTGATGTGGTGTTTTATTTTTGAGCAGTGGTGTAGGTATAATGTTGATCAAGTGAACAGCATGTAAAACACAATAGTGCCAGTACTCAATAGGGACATTAGATTGGATTCTAATAGCCCTAGCCATATTAAGGATATGCTGGTGTTTCCTCTCAATTAAACCATTTTGTTGAGGTGTTCTAACACAAGCCATTTGATGCACTATTCACTTTTGTCTATAAAATGGTTTCATAGTGAATTTAGCACCTTGATCTAACGTATTAGTTTTTACACATCTATCAAACTGAGTCTGAACAAATATACAAAACTGTTTTAATAAATCAGAGGCTTGATCTTTTGAATTCATAAGAAAGATCCAAGTATATCTACTATAATCATCCAAAATAGAGAGAAAGTAAGCATGTCCGTCAACAGAAAGCACTCTATTTGGACCCCAAATATCCACATGTATTAGATCAAAACATTGTAAAGTTGCAGACATACTAACAGGAAATTTCAGTTTCTTCTGTTTTGCCAAAGGACAAACATTACACTGATTATCAGGAATTCTAATTCTGTTATCAAAACTTTTCAAGACCTTCAACCTCTCAAGTGAGGGATGTCCTAATCTATAATGCCACATATCAGCATTATTCAAAATACAAGAATTACAAACAGTATTTTGAACAGAATTAGAAACTGAACATGTTTCAACAGATAAAGTTCTTGTTTCAAGTATATAAAGCCCATTTTGAAGTCTATCTGAACCGATCTTCTTCATAGTTGGTGGTTCCTGCATAAGACACATATCAGCACCAAAAGTAACAGATAATCTGCTATCTGATGACAGTTTCCTAACAGAAACTAAGTTATAGCTGAAAGATGGTATGCAAAAAACATTGTATAATGTGATATCAGTGTTAATTCTAACATCACCAGTATGTGTAACTTGTGCTGATGATCCATTTGGTAATTTGACAAATAACTTGTCAGCTACTTTTAAATTAAACATGCATTTTAAAGAAAAAGTAATGTGGTCAGTAGCCCCTGAATCTATGATCCAGTGGACTAAACTGCCCTTGATACCTTGCCCTTGAGAGCCACTTCCTGCAGCCATAACCACAGCATTGCACTGATTGTTCAGTGGTTGCAGATTATGGATCAAAGACAATAAATGTTCATACTGAGATTTGGTGATTGATTCTCCAGAATTTTGGTCTTGATTTTGAGTAACACAAGCACTTGATTCATCAAGATCTTCATTGTATGCTATATTGCTTGTCATTGGTGTCTCTGTGCCTCTGCCATATCCTTTAAAATTTGGTGGAAATCCATATTTTTTGTAATATTTATCAATTGTATGACCTTCTTTGCCACAGTAAGTGCAATAAGGCTTCTTGTTGTTAGTCTAAAAACCTCTGCCACCTCCATATCCTCTACCTTGTCCTCTCCCTTGATTTGCAGATCTAGAATTTCCAATAACTTGATTGCAATCTGTGTCTGCAATCTGATCATTTCTAGCAGCAAGAATAACATATTCTGTACTATTGTAATTGAGTTGATGCTCATGGTTTAATGCCATAACAAAGACAGTCTTGATGCCAGGGAGAGGTTAAGTCATTAAAACCCGTGACTTCACATTTGCAAAGTTACCATTCAAACCCTTGACAAACCTTGTAGTGTATGCATTGCTATAGTATTCTCTGATAATCTGCAAAGCTGGACAAACACATGGAGGAATAGGCTTCAACACTAGGTATTGATCCAATAGAGATTTCAATTTCGTGTAATAATCAGTGACAGATAGACTTCCTTGCTTTGTTTTCTCAATTTCTTCTTCAAGATTGGAGATTCTATATGCATTTCCTCTTCCAAACCTATCTTGAAGATCAATCCAAATTTCTCTAGCAATGTCAAAGTACATGACACTCTCTGCTACAGTAGGAATCATCGAGTTTATAAGCCAAGAATGAACCAGATCGTTAACCTACATCCAACCTGCAAATCCTGCATCTTCAACATCCGGCATTGTTGAAGACCCATCCACAAAACCGAGACGACCACGAGAAGACAGAACTTTTGTCATTGCTCGCTTCCATTGATTATAATTGTCCACTCCTTTAAGAAATGGGCGTACAATAACCAAGCTAGGATTTTCAAGATTGCTTCCAACCTGATCAGAATTCGTATTGGCAGCCATAGAAAAAACTTCAACAAGAATTCAAAGAACTAAAAAATTCCTGAACAGCGAGATGAGATTAACAGCGGAAGAATTATGATTGCACTGATACCATATTGAATTTTGAATCAACTAACAAGATTGAAAACAGAACAGAATTGGATTGATTAAACTGCAACAGAATCAAGAACATTCAAAGTGTTCTTCACAGATTTGAATTTACAATTTTGGCGGGAAAATGAAGAACTAAGAATTGCAGAAAATTGATATTGGGAAAAGGAACTGAATCATCGAGAGAGCTTTATTTTGCTTAGTGGTTATGTATATATAGTGTAGGTAGTTACAATTCAGTTGTAACCGCATAACTATCATTCCTAACTAACTTGACATCAAGGTGTTTGATGTGTGCCTCAATGAACTCCAAACACTTGTCCCTTTTCATTCTTGAATCTCAACAGAACACTCTTTTTACCTATAAAAGGCACTCAAGCAAACACGAAAGCCATCCGTCTTGAATTAAATAGCATCATCTTCTTACTGTTTTTTTCCTTTTATTTATATAAAGGAAACATCTTACTGCTTTAGTACTATCATATACTATCTTCGTCCTAAAATATTAGTCATTCTACATCTTTAGATTTGTTCCATTATATAAGTCATTCTACATTATCAATACAATATTTATTACTCATTTCTTCATCTTACCCCTAATTTATGTCAATCTAACAACTTTTCAATATTTAACAACTACTGCATTAATGATAGTCAATGAGTATTTTAGATATTTAACTTATAAATTTATGATATTCAACCAGTTTATTAATTTTTATAAAAACATACGAAATAACTTATATTTTGGGACCGAAGATATTACATATTTTCATATACTACAATTTCTTTCACCCAGCTAGCTAATTCAACTTTAAACTTCACTGCTCAGTAATTATTATATACAAAACATGCATCCTTTTTGTATCACATTTCAACCACATTCATTATCTTTGAATCACTCAGACGACTTCCATTTGATTCATAACCGTTTCATACAATCATTTAGTTTATTATTTTCATCTTTTACTCATTTAATATTGATGAAAATCTGACTTAATGAAAGTAAGTGATAACTCTTTTATTTTTTTTGTACCTACTAAATTGACTAAAACATTAAAAGCCATCGGATGACACAAGTCTGTCTTTAAATCGTTAAGTCAAGGGGAAGGCTATTCTCCTTTCCTCTTCGCTGTTTGCAATTCCAAATTTGGTCTTGTCGGTGGCAAAACTCCCTAAAGGCATTACTAGAAAAATTCACTCTTTAATGGCTAATTTTTGTGGGAAACTCGAATAAAGATTTCTACGGGTATCATTGGGTAAAATGGGACTCCCTGTGCATGCCTAAAGGTAGGGGTGGGCTCGGCTTTAGGAATTTGGAGATTGCAAACACTGTGGCCCTAGCGAAAACACTTTGGAGAATTCACTCTAACCCTCATCTTCTGGTTTCTAAAGTTTTAAAAGGTAAATACTTTTATAAGTCCTCTATCTTCGATTGTAAAGTCCCTTCTGCTTCTTCTTTTGTTTGGAAAAGCTTAATGTCGGCACAAGAGTTTTTGAAAAATAGTACTTGTTTCATTGTTGGTAATGGAAAATTTATAAATGTTTGGAGCGACCCTTGGCTACCAAATAATTACAGATGTTTGCCCATCACTCCTAAGGGGAATAATTCTAATAATTTAAGGGTTAGTGATTTTCTGTGCAATAGGTCTTGGAATCGAGACAAACTATTAGAATATTTTTGGCCGGTTGATGTTAACCAAATCACCAATATTCCGGTTAGTCTAAACGGTGCGCCTGATAAAAGAGTTTGCATATTCACAAGTAACGGAGAGTTTATCTCTAAAGCAGCCTATGATTTCTGCCTTCAAAATAGAGTTAGGCTAGAAAATAGTTCTTCGTCTTTACAAACTAATAGCTTTAATGATAAATTTTGGAAGCGAATTTGGGCTTTATAATTGCCTTTGAAAATTAAAATGTTTGTTTGGAAGTTGTTGAAAAGGGTATTGCCGACCTCGGAGGTGCTACATAGAATATTTGGCTATCATGAATCTTTATGCACTTTCTGTGGGAGTGCGTTGGAATCCGTTGAGCATATTTTCTTAGAATGTCAGTATGCTCAGAATGTTTGGAAGCTTGTGGGATTATGTTGGAATGTGTTTAAGTCGCCCAAAACTACTTTAATGCATTGGTGGGATGTTATTTCAAGAGAAAAGCCTTCTAATACCTTCGCTGACAGAGTTACTTTATCGTGCTATGTTTTGTGGTATATTTGGAAGGCTCGTTGTAATCGTGTTTTTGATCACTTGTATTGGGCATTTGAGGAAACTGCTCAGTTTGCCAGTGAGGCTTGGTCCGAGTACATGCAGGTACATAAAGAGGAGAGGGCAATTCCTAATCATTTTTCTTCCTCTCCTGTCTTGCAGCGCGAGGTCCCCCAGTTTGTGGAGGTTCGTGCCTTCGTCGATGCAGCCTGGAAGCCGGATTCTGGTCTTGCGGGATATGGTGCAGTTCTTCTCCAGGATGACGATGTAGTCTTGGAAGCTTGGTCATCTCCGAGGTCGCAATGTAGTTCGGCCTTGATAGCGGAGGCCCAAGCATTACGATGGTGCATGGAAAGATGCCTAGCAATGGATGTAAAACGCATTGTCTGTTACTCGGATTGTTTAGCTTTAGTTAATTATTGTAATAGCTCCAACCCCCCCCCCCCCCGGTATCCATTTATGTCATCCTTGAGGATATACGGGTATTATCCAGTAAGTTTGATTTTGCTTGTCTCATATTTGGGCGTGAAAGCAACAAGATGGCTCACAATCTTGCGGCATTCTCGTTCAGTTCGGATATTGGGGTGTTTTGGCATAACTGTATCCCTGTTTGGCTTTGTAACACTTAGTTTGTTTTAATAAAAGCTTTCGTTTCCTATGAAAAAAAAAATTTTTTTTTTTTTTGAATTAGGGAAAGAAAAAAAAAAAAAAAGGATGACTAAGTTGTTGGAATAATACGGGGTGAATTAAAATTAAATGGGCCTACTCACGGGTGCCGATTAATGAACCAGAAATTTGATGCCCAGCAAATGAAGTGGCCCAATCACGAGAAATTTAGACTCGTGATATCTGGAAAAGAATTTTTTTATTAGCACCCTGATTACTTCTAGTATTACCAGCAGCGTCCTTTGTCTAAATTTTAGCAGAACAAGTAAAAAAAAAAGAGCCATCGTCTTTCGAAAAAAAACGAAGAACTAAAATATATATTAAAAAAAAAAAAAAAAGCTGCGTGATGATAATCGTGGGTTTGGAAGGAAAAAAAAGCACTCTTATTTTGGCTCTAGTCATAGTTTAAAAAACAAAAATTATTGTAGCTTATAAGATTCATAACCAAGTCTCATGCCTAATATATCTGAAGATTCTTAGCAATTAGTAATACATTCCTTATTCATATAAATACATATATATATAATATTATGTCAAAATTTAGTGAAGCTTAAATTCATTATTTTTTGAGAGCCCCGCCAGGTATCCCTCATGGCACCCATTGAGGCGCGCCTGAGTATTACTCCCTCCGTTTTTATTTGTCGTAATTGGTAAAAATAATAATTCTTTTTTTTATCTCTTGTAATTACACTTCTAAAGCATTATTTATTGTATTTTTTTAACATCTACCTTGTTTATTATAGGATGAGAGATTGAAAACAATATTGCATTAATTATATTCAAGACGTGTTATTGTCATTTTGATGTTAAGTCAATGCATTAACTACTCTTCTTAATATGTGTTTTTTACAACTGCGACAGTTAAATATGAACGAAGTGAGTATTGTATAATCAAATACAAATTTTAACAAGTTTTTCAGCGCGATAGCCAAATCCTTGATAACTTCAAACTAACCATTCAAAGCAATAGATAGAGACACGCTTAAGAAGATTTTATTCGATTGTTTCCAACTATTCCTTCTTCTTAAGGTGTTATTGTGTCCGGGAAGAGTATCAATGTAAAAACCGGCGTTACTGCATACATAAGGTGCTACTGTGTCTGCGAAGATTAGAACTGTGAGGGTCACTGTGAAAATATTACTGCATACGTTTTTCCCGAGCTTTCATCTGAACCCTTGATGAAAAAACTTGCTTGGATAGGGAAAGACGTGCATGTGAACCACCATAAAGATTCCCACCCCTTACAAGTTACAACTTCTTGTACACAATATATTTTAACTCTTTTCGTGGTATCACTTTTGGTATCACTTTTGAATTGAATTCGAAAAAAGTTGAAAGCCAAATTTTGCAGCCTCATGAGCTGGGATATTCCCAGATTGAAGCACATGGACAAAAGAACAAGAGGAAAAGTTCTTCCCTAAAGATCTAATTAATGTTACTTGCTATCTTCCCAAAAATATCAGAGAGGTCTACATCAGAGAAATTCACATTTGCAATGCAATTCCAGGCATCTGATTCTACAATTATATCCCCAGATCGAGGAGATTTTCATTAATTGTTTCAAGGAGTCCAAATTCGATGGCATTTAGTTCTGCTGCTTCTGCCGAATCAATGGGGCCCAAATTATAGGATGTTTGTCTTAATTAGGGTTCCGCCTTCGTCCCAAAGGATCATTCCTGTTGTTCCAACATCATTCAAAAAACCTGTGTCCACATTGACTTTCAAGGATTGAGAGGGGGTTGATCCAGCGAGAGTTGAAGGCGGTGTCCAGGGTGCTGCATGCATTGGTGCTGTGATTAGGTATGAAAGGCTCTGAAGAAGGCCGAAGTTTGATTGAGAATTTTCAAGATTCCGATTGGCTTTCCTGCAAAATATGCAGAATTCCTGGCCTTCCAAATAAACCAAAGGGTGGTGTAGAGAAAACCCCTCCTGATTCAACTCACAAGAAAGAAAGGGAGGAAGTAAAAATATACTATTATAATTTTTAATAACATGCATATTAACAATCACACTAGCTCGCTAGTGAGACCAACATATATTATGCCCGTTACTTTAAAGTGGGAGGTCCCGTCTATAAACTCGGTATCTTAAGGACATCTCCGATGGTGTAAAATTATCATCAAAATGGTGTAAAATTATACTATTCTATACTAAATTTTACATCAAAAATACTATTTCAAAAATATTTCATATTAATTTCTTTATTCTTTATTCAATAAAAACTACACAACAAAAACAAATTAAAGCATTATTTAAAAAAGAGTGAACTGTGAGGAGAAGAATGGGGTTACACCAAAATAGGGGATGAAAAGTGGACAACTAGAGCACACACCAAAACACCATTTTGGTGGGGGAATGGTGCCGGGTCATGAGTCGCCGGAGATGCCTTAAAGACCTTCAAATGAGTTGACACAATATGTATAATTTAATGACTTTTACCTTTGGACATATAAAACAAGAATAACATGATCGAGGTTAGATACTCATCATTCTACACTGCCGTAGTGGGATTAACTTCACTAGTTTAGCCCATTTAATTTATCAATACCATGTAGAGCATGCACCTTGCTTGATATCTTAATAAAATATTTTCATTGGTAAGTGGTTAAGAAACGGTAAAAAAAAAATTTAAAAATTTAAAAAAAAAAAAGATAATCACAAACTATTGAAGCACATTCACATCCCCCGGACTATCACACTGCGCTGGATTAACCGGTGCAAAGTAATCCATCCTTGAAGAAATCTATGCACCATGCATGCGGGAAGAACATAATGATTCGGATGAGGCATCACTCCCCCAATCTCTCCTGATGGCTTGTTCTATGCCTTCATGGGCATATTCCATAGCTTCCTCCACATTTATGTCAGCACGAAAGTTTCGAACATCCGCTTCCTATTCACCTTCTTCATGGTATATTGATATTGACTGCCAGCCTCTCTTTCAATGTAGTATATTTCAAATGGCTCATCGGTGTAGGGCATTCCCCACCAAAAGAAAAATTCGCCACTTGCCACATACCATTTGGGTTAATCTCTTCATCTCTGCAAGCCGGTGCATGGTAGGGTTTGTTCTACATCTGTTAAACAAACTTCACTTCCGGACACTCCAATGTATGCATTATCATACACTTGGACGGTTTTTTTTTTTTTTTTTTTTTTTTTAAATTGTCTAGGGACACACTAAGGTATGGTAGATCGGTGATCGAGCCTTGATTCAATAGCGAGTACCGCAAATCCATTGCGTCTGAATGCCATGATTGTTGTTAAAGATGTAGCTCTTGAAGAGTTAGTCATCGATGAGTGAAGGAAGATAATTTTTCTTTTATTTTTTTTGAAGGAATGTGAAGAATGACGAGGCTATGAATTCTATTGATCAATGTGTGGAGATAAAAAGGACAAACAGAGCCGGCCTTGTGAAATTCGAGGCTCAAGGCTCTTTTGCCGGCCCTTTATATTTGAAGAACAAAAATTTTCGGTTGAAAAACATAAATAAAAATATTTTATTTCAAATTCATAGGTATGTCGACACGGCTTAAATGTAAAATACTACTTCAACACCGTTCTTCTAGCATATTTAGAAGCAAAATCATTTATCAATATAGAATAATCAACTTCAACAATCATATTCTTCTCGATCGATATCATTGCTAGCTCATTCAAACAATCTTGTGACATTAATTGTACTTCGAAAATAGTTCTTTATCAACTTTAACTTCGAAAAACTTATTTCTCCTTATGCAACAGTAACCGGAATAGTCAACAAGATTCGGTATGCGATCCCTGTGTTCGGAAAACAACCATTTTGATAATTCAAGACTTGGATGAGTTCTCAAAATTCAAATGGAAGAGTGTACGTGTTTAACAAGTTACAACTCTCTGTCGAAATTTTCTCCGTCAACATCAGTTTCTCCATTGTGTGAGGTTGGTTAATCCCATTTCCGAATAATCGATTAGAGGGGCAAAAGTAGTCAATTGGATCATGTTTTGGCTATGTATCTTTCTATCTTTAGCATCTTTAGTTTACATTACGTTTTAGTATAATTGAACTTGGAATATCGTGATTGACTTAAACTAAATCCTAAAACGACTTTGGTATTCGATAAATTCCTCGTAGGATACGACATTGCTCTCCACTATAGTACTTCCGACCCGGTACCCTGCCGGTTAAGGTTGGTCGTTACTATTTTGGTCATCAAAGCACTATAGTGGAGAGCAAGGTCGTATCCCACGAGGAATCAATCGAATACCAAAGTCATTCTCATACTTAGTTTAGGCTGATCAAGTTTGTTCAGGTTTTGATTATGCTAAAACGATATTTAAACTAGAGTAAAGAGAGATAGATGCATAGTCAAATCACGATCCAATTGAATACTTTCGCCCCTCTAATCGGCTATTTGGGAATGGAAACTACCAACCAACCATCCTAATGCTTATATCGACTCGTTCATGGGTGCAAACTCCTAAGATAGTACTAGACGCCTTGCAACAACCTAGTACCCTTTGCCCGGTTCAACAGTCCGCCTTTAAGGTTTTAACTGACCGGAACAAGATAAACACTCTAGAGCCGCTCGATTTACACCGACAAACCTCATTACTCAATCGATCTAAACAACTCAGTCAATTGTAGATAACGATCTTAAAACCCATTTTCCCACACCCTTCACAACATACATTTATAAAAGTGGTGTGTGAGTTCATGAACTAGGTGTACAAGCTAATTCAAGCATTAAGAACAAGTTTTAAGACATGAATTTATCGATATAACAATAATTAAACACTACTCATTCCCAATTTCATCAATTAGAGGGTAATTTCTTCAATCTTCACATGATTTAACTATGGAATGTTTAGCTACTCATAGTAAAACTAGAAATAACAATCAAAGATAGAATCAAAGCCATAAAACTGAAAAGAGGAAAGATTAATTACCAAAACCGCAGAAAATTGTCTTTACATCAAGCTTCATCAACACCCATGTCAATTGGGGAAGAAGATGATCCAAAATGCAAAAATTAAGGGAAGGAAAGCTAAAATCTAAGCTAATTTGAGTCTAACCTAAGAGAAATAGTGAAAGAAGAGCTAATCTAGGTGAAGGAATGGAGGAATTGTGACTCTAAGGGTATTTGGGCAGAGAAGAATCAGAAATCTGCAGAAAATTCGCGTTTTTGTGGTGAAAAACGCATAACGAGCCGAGCTGCTCAAGTTTCGCTCCGACAGATAGTTCGATCTTAGATTGTCTTCATAAATTGACCATAACTTTGCGTGCAGACCTCCGATTTGAGTGATTCATGATGCGTTGGAAAGCTTGTCCAAAGATCTACAACTCTTGTGAAGAAGTCTAAACCGAATTCCGTCTACAAGAGGGGTCAAATGTCACTTTAAGTAAACTGTGAGTATAAATGCTCGAGACAAATGATCCGTAAGAACTCCGTGGCTTCGGTACAAGCTCTCTAACCCTCATACCTCATCGTTCGGGTTTACGAGTCACCTAGTTCCTGCATTTCCATAGCAACCAACATACCAAGCATAATTCCGCAAGAAAGATAGGCCTCGAAATGGGTCAAAATGCCGTAAAATGGTGAGGTTTTCCATCTATTTGACAGTTTGCCTCAAAGTGAGTGTGCAATGCATTTTGCCCTATAAATGGTCTAAAACTACCCAAAACAAGCCAAGAGTGTCGTAAACGGGGGTTAAAACATGCACCAAAGCATAATAAAGTTGACTCTCATCAGAGACAACATTAAAAAAATTTCCTATGATTATAATCTTGTAAATGGTCTTTGTAAATTTTTGTTCGTATAGGGTTGAGGCAAAATGCTGCGGAATGTTTTATTTTTTGGTTCGTTTATAGGGTTGGGCTAAAAGTTTTGCTTTTTATGTTGGTGATAATGTAAATATTTTTTTCTTTTGAAATTTTGAGGGTGTAATGTTTGTGGAGTTGTCAAACTTATTGATTGATGTTGGTTCCATACATTCCATGATACAAAGGATGTGGATAGTTGTATAACCAAAAAAAGTGGAGATTAACTAATTTTGATCTTAGGGATATGAAACACTCTTGTCATTATAAATTGTATATTGCATAAATAGCAGCTTCTCTACTATTTAGACATCATTTGACTACTTGTGTGAATTTGTTTGTGCATGTTTTTTATTTCATTATATTAGCAAGGGAAGCTTTTATATAAAGGCAGGAGGATGTTTTTTTCTCAAACGAAAAAAACGGATCACTTTCTACCGATATATGCAAGGGTTTTTTCAATGTTGTTGATTATGCAAAGATTTTTTCAATGCTGTTGATTATGCAAGGATTTTTTCTAGCTGAATTTTTTTTTTGGTGCGCTTTTAGAGCTAGGTTTTCCCTTTTATGCCATTGATAATGTAAAGATTTTTTTGTTGTTGAAATTTTCAGAAAATGATTCAGCAGACGGACTGGGCATATGCACACAGACCCAGACTATATATGCCGTTCCCTCTCACGTTTCCGTATGATGTGTATGGCACATATGGATATCCGGTTCCATATCCTCATTTATAATCCGATAATGTGTTCTTTTGGTAGAGCGGAATTCCACAATGTCTATTGAAATATGTTGTTGTCAGGTGGTTTTTTTTGGAAAACTTTATTAATGGCCAATTTCTATTTTGTAACATTGTTATTGTAGGTGTAATGTTGAAGGGCCATACAATTTCTATTTTGTAACATTGTTATTGTAGGTGTAATGTGGGAAGGTTAATGCAAATGCTCATTAATTGTTAATGAGCAAAGGTCACAATATTATTAATTGTTGATGGTTCCTCTAACAATATGATTGCCTTAAAAATTGAACTCATGTGCTAAAACAAAACAACATCAAAGTTACTACCTCCGTCTCATAAACAGTGAGGGCAACATGAATCACAATTATTGGAATTGAATCTGAATTTCAGTGTTTGTTATCAAATCTATTGATTTCAAGATCACTGAAATTGTTTGTGTCTCTTTCACCTCTGTGACAATGCAATTGTGTTCTTGTTTTGTTTCTGTCTATACCATCTTGTGAACATCTGCTGTTGGAACTTGCTGATCTGTATTGGAATATCCTAAAAGAAGTCTGAGTAGCATGTTCTCTGCTGTTTTTTTAGCAAAGTTTTGTCTTTCCGGCGTTCAGGACTATTTTTGTAAAAAAAAAAACCACTTAAAGGACTAAAATTGTCGCTGGAGAAAATTTAGGACCAAAATCGAAAGCGTGTCTAGTTAGAGGACCAAAATTGTAATTTAGCCGAAAAAGACATATCGATAGAAGAAATTCTAACAATTGTGAGGGTCATTGACTTATATCACAATCAGGGGCGGACGCAGGATCCCGGGTGAGGGGGCCGATATTATGGGCGAGTGTAAATTTTTAGGAAGGCCAAAAAAGATACACAACATACATAATAGTGTTTTTTCCGGATCCGAAGAGGGCCCCTTAACAAAGGGTACATCCGAGGGGGGGCGATATGATCCTGAATTCAGCTTATTATACAATCAATAGCTTTATATTGGATGCTGGTTTAGCGTCCTGATATTTATGTTTATTTCAATTCTGGCAGACAGCAATTTTGGCTTCATCACTCTTTACCTACCATTTATCTGGTGCCTTTTGTAATGTCATACATAATTTTGTCTGTTTTATTATTATATAATATTAAAAGTGAAAAGGCGTAATGCAATATATATGGTTTATTTTATTTTCATTTTTTAACATTACATTTAATTTTACTACAACAATTCTAAGGGACCGTGTTTTTGAGCCTGTTGTTTTCTTGCACTGTAGCCTTCCACATTGAAAAGCTCTTGATAGTACTTCTTACAATAACATAACTTTCTGGATTTTACCATTTCCTTGCTACCAAAGCTACCTCTCAGAAGCAGTAGGACCTGCATGCATATGTGTGATTCTTACCCATTATAATTAGGCTATATAGCTACTCGGGGCCGGGGGACAGACCCTCAGGGTTTTCCATATATAATATAAAAATGCTACATTAACATACATACATGCATACCTGACTGATTCGTGGACGTTGAAAGGCAGACTCTTGCACACATAAAAAAGCAGCCAAAATCACGAGCTTCATTTCGATAGGATTGTATTCGGTGAGTAAAGGATCAACTAGCTCCTTAATTCGATCTTTCATCAGCAGCAGTTTTGCCTAGTTTAATCCCAGGTAACCTTAGTTATAAAAAAAAAAAAAGGAATTAAACCTAGTCTACATAAGATACTTATTTGGAATAGGCTAAGACCATACCCAAGTAACAAGGCTTTGTTGCGTGTAATCCAAGGCACGACGTCCAGTGATAAGTTCAAGAAGCAACACACCGTAAGCATAAACATCTGTCTTTTCATCAACTATGCCATGCAATATGAATTCAGGGGCAAGGTATCTGTGATTAGTACCTATGTTATTTTTTGGGGAAAAAGACTTTAAATTAAAATGAAATAAAAAAGATTTTACAAACCCAAATGTGCCTTCAAACTTTGAAACACTGAGATGAGTCCATTGTTCTGGTAGCCATTTTGCAAGGCCGAAATCACAAATCTGAAATGAATTAGTTTACTTGGTGATTAGTTAATTACTATCCCCCGTCCTGAAATAAACGTTACGTTTAGAAATATGGATAAATATCTTCTTTTTTTTTCGTTTTAAGAAAATGTCTAAAACACCCTTTGATTATCATACCTGCGGCTGGAAATCGTGAGTAAGAAGTATATTAGCAGCCTTGATATCTCTGTGTATAATTCTCCTCTGACAGCCCTCATGAAGGTACAACAAACCTCTAGCAATCCCCAAACCAATTTCATACCTAATACTCCATTTCACTACTTTCTTCTTTGAACCTTTTAATTAAGTTAAAAATCAATACACAAAGAATAATAATTAATGTTACAAAACCCCAAAATTAGATCAACAAAACAACCTTAACATCTCAGAAAAAAAAAAGGCACTAACTGAGGAGCAAAGAAGCCAGACTTCCATTAGGGGACAATTCAAGAACAAGGTACAATCCACCTTCCATTCCATAACCAATCAATCTAGCTGTATTTGGATGGTTTATATGTGCCATTATTCCAAGCTCACTCAAGAAATCTTCACTTCTCTCTTTTATTGGACTCCTTGTTGTTATTAGTCTCTTCACCGCGACACGTTGCCCCGTTCCCAAACACCCTTTGTACACTTGTGCATAACCACCCTTCCCAATCAGATTCTCTACACAAACGTTATAACGGGTTCCATAGTTACGGGATCCATTATTATGACTGAAATAGCGTTACTACACGAGTTTTGGGGGTGTTAGGAGTTAGAACTAACCTTTGCAAAAATTGTTGGTGGCAGATTGAAGTTCAGACAGGCTAAAATACTTCCACTGAGGTTTAAAATAGCTGAAATCTGTCTCTATAATGGGATTAAGCCCTTCTTCTTCTCTCATGCTGCTAGTACTGAACAATACATTACATTGTCTCTTTAATTTATCCTTGAAGATTAACTGCACAAACTCTGAACATTTAGAAACAGGCTTTGAATATGGCAGAATCTCCAACTCTGAATTGCTGCTTGATTTAGATGATGATTCCGTGGTTTCAGATTCTGTGTTCCTCAAGAAATCCTGCAGAACTGTGTCTGGGGACTGAAGATTCTCCTTTTTTATCTCCATATCTATAATGGAAACTTTAATCAAATCATCGAAATTCTTAATGCCCTGTTTGCAAATGAAAGATGAAATGCACAAAAAACGTGCTTAGTTAATCTAAATTCTTGAAAAAAATAATAAGAAGAAACGAAAGACCAAGAAATTAATGGTTAACTTTAAGTTATACCAGGATTCATGTTACAGATACCATGCACACAATCGAATGGGCACATTATTATGTATAAGAAGGAAATCAAAATCACTTTTAAAACTCTGTAAAAAGAATTGAATGAGAGTAGAAGCATAAATGCAAATCAAAAGCCAGTAATTAGTTCGAAGGAATTATTACAAATAAAAATTGCTGGCGTACCACACAAAATGAGGTGAAGATTAATGATGTTGCATATACATACACCCCATGAAAAGTTCCCTCCCAACAAGAAAGAAAGGCAAAACAGAGAAAAATAAGACTTCTTTGATAAGACCAGCTTAACTAGTTGCCAAATATAAACCGGACTGTGGTTTAAGAATACCTCGAGAGGTTTTAGGTTCGATTCGTCTTAGAAGACGTCGACCACAGCAGCTGTGGGGTCAGACTTTACCTTTGAGTAAGAATCAGGCTCTACACATGACTCAGATTAAACTTTTAGGAACGGAGGTCGAGCCAATTGATTATGAATATAGGGACATTTGTAAGAATATAATTAAAGATACAGAGATAAGTAGTAAGAAGCTAGAATGGAGGCTGCTTTAATTGTGTTGCTCATAATTGTTTTGTTATCCAAAATTGAAGCAAAAGAATGGGGGGTGGAATTTGTTTTGTGTGTATTCATAATTGTTTTCTTCTTCTGAAGCAACCCCACAGAAAGGCCCATTTTTTTACCCCAAGTGAAAGGAAAGAGACTTCCCCAACAATAATACCACAAATACTCAGTTTGATAATTGATAGTACCATTTTAAATATTAACATAATTATTCAGTACACCTACTTTCATTTAATAATATTACTAATATAAACCACTTTATGATGTCAAATTATCATTGATTCAGATTAACATACGAAATCGTACATGCATTTAGGAATAACTTCACAAATTACGATACGAATTAAAATTTTGTCATTTTTTTAGTTTTATAAATAATAAATTTATTCTTCTACATGCATTTAGGGAAATTTTACAATACGAATTAGAAAAAATTGTCATATTTTTTGTTTTATAAATAAATTTATGCTTGTACATTCACTTTTAAATTTCTCATTATGAGTCATGACGGAGGTCGGTTTAACAACTCGCCACGTGTCATCCCACAGTAGTCTAACAGTAAATAAGGGCAAGAAATCAACAACTTAAGGGCCAAAAGCCCCAAGAACCGAGCTCTGCTCGGCTACTTCCCGACCTAGGTAAGTCGGCCTAGGTATGGAAGAGCTCTTACAAGCTCAGCCCGGGCCTATCTCGGGCCCGATCTCCCACGTGCGCATTAACATCAGATAAATACGAAAGGAATCCCTAATCATAAAAACACTGATTCTGACATTTAAATATGTCCATAATTATCTCCTAAAATCAATGAGATCAATCATCAATATCTATTCCTTTAGGAACACGAAATCCAAGTCCAACAAGGACAAGGCCCATGACGGCTTAGGTCATAACGCCCCCTCTATATAAACAATCCCTAAGGAATTACGAAGACTTGATTCCAATAAACACATTGGTGATGATGTATAAATCGTCACGGGTGTCCTTGCGGTGCATGGATGGTGGATATCTGGCTGTATTTAAGGTGTGGTGTTACTCCGGCGGGTGGTGGTATGGAGGAGTGAGAATGGAGAGAGCTTTGGCTTGCAAGTATAGTGTGTATTCCATCTATTTCATATATGTCTCTAGTTTACAATGACCACCCCTTTTATAGAGGTGGGTAACTTAGGGCATAAGTAATCTATTAGATATTTTACTAATAGCTAGGTTTAACTTAAATGCTAAGCAAGACGAAATATCTAAGATACAAGTGGGAAAAGATCTCGGATCAATCGGCGGCCATCTATCCGAGGTCGCAAGGAGTAGGCCTTTTTCGGCCTCGCCCCTTGGCGACCCTCTTGACCTGCTGGATGAGATTCACAGGATCTGGCCAGACTTGCCTGGGACCGCAAATGCTTTGGTCGCGGCGAGGTGAGACACAGTGGCCGCCCCTTTTGCGATCTCTCTGTTATTCCGGAGGGTGGCCGCAGTGGGTTGTTTCTTACTGTTGAGGTGGTGGAATTATTTATACCCATCAATGGCCCCCTACTCCGTGCTTTAATGATATTCCCTGGGGATATGAAGGATGGAGTAATTATCAACACTTCTATGACCTCATCGTCGGATGCGACTTGTTCTCTAAGGGCCGTGCTTTCAAAGCAAGCGACCTCAAAGTAACTCTGGGTCTGTTTTTGCGACCTTGTCGTCTGATGCGACTTGTTCTCTAAGGGCCGTGCTTTCAAAGCAAGCGACCTCAAGGTAACTTTGGGCCTGTTTTTGCGACCTTGTCGTCTGATGCGACTTGTTCTCTAAGGGCCGTGCTTTCAAAGCAAGCGACCTCAAGGTAACTTTGGGCCTGTTTTGGTGGGGCGAGGCCGTCAATCGTGGCTGACGTCAGTCCTCTAGGTCTTCTTCTGCGGAGTGATGCGGCCGTTTCAAAGAATCGCCAGGGAGTTATGTGTGGTATCTTGATGGGACGCCAGTATTTCAAACCGACAACCGCCGCTTTAATCGAACCGTTGGATGAAGCGTTCCCAACCGTACGATCGTGGCCCCCTTGCCTATATAAAGCTTTCGCTTCTCACCCTTCACACTTTTAGCGCTTCTTATTTTCTCCGTTGTTTGTTGTTTTAGAATTCTCAAGTTTTTGGCAGAGCTTTGAAGGTTCAACGGCGTTCCTGCGGTGGTTCTAGGATTTCACGGCGGTTCTTTTGAAGATTCCGGCCACCTCCTTGAGTATTTCCCAGTTTTTACGCGGTTTTCCAATCTTTCTCAGCAAATCAGGTAAGAAATCCTTTCTGTTAACTTGTTTACTCATCCATCCCTGCCTTGTTTTTTTTCATACATATCAATTTTGTCATTCTTTTTGCTATGGAGATGCAACATTGCCTTGTTTCCGATTAATAACGGGGGTTTTTCCTGGGGAGAGATTATAGCTTTCTTGGGAAAATTGGGGTTTCACCCGCTCCCCTGCTATCCTCTGTAATTTTATTTACGATCTCTCTTGCAAAAACGGAGGAGGCGGTATTGAAGTGGGTGCGATCACCTTCCTGGGCTAATTTATTATTATACCAGGTCTGAAAGCTCCACCTTTTTCCTCCCTTGTTTTTGCAGGATGTCGGGAATGATTATTCAGCGATGATTACGCGAGAGAGGAGATTTACGATTATGCTGAGGATGACCCCATATTATCTGCGGCCTCAGTTGGCGATCTACTGGACGAGGTTGAAGTGGAAAGTACTCGCGCAGATATTGGCGAGATTACCGCTGATGAGGTCGCTACTATGGATGCCGACCCTTTTGAGTTGGAGGCTTTCGTCTCTGCTAGAAATCCGTCGCGTAGAGTGAGCCTTAAGGAGAAGGCGCGGGCTCAAAAGTCTTCAACTGTTCACGGGGCTGAAAAGATCGCGTCCCCGGCCGAAGGACAAAGCTGCGGTCCGAGTACTAGCGGCGCCCCGACCACAGCGAAAACTTATGTTCGGGGCGCGCGCGATTCATGAGTTAATGGGGTCAGTGAGGATGAAAATGCGGAATTGCCTCGGAAGGATATCTCGGAGGCCTGTGAAAAGCGAAGAGGAGGAAAATTGCGAGCCAAACCATGACGGTTGGTGAAGTCGCGCGCGCCGATACCCAGCCGAAGAGCTCTCGTCCTAACAATCCTGAAGCTATGCGAGAGTTTGCGATCATGGCGGCGTATGAGAAGGACGTTGATAAGAAATGGTCCCGACTGTGCAAGAGCAGCGATCTCAACAGGACCATTAATAGCATATTCGGAATCGACACCAGTGTGTATCGGTTTTCTTTTTTCGATTATGAGAAGGAGTCCGATAAATTTAAACCCGGGGACCATAAGGATTATGTAGGTGCGCGTCGCTCCGAGGACACCCTTATCCTCCACTTCCATCATTTGTATGCGGGTCTGAGACCGCCTTTCGATCCTTTCTTTGTGAAGATCTGCAAGGAGATGCGCGGCCCTCGATTTTGCCGTCGGGGCTATTATCCATTGATGGCCTTCACCGTCATGTGCGGATTCGAAGATCGAGCCGAGCGTTAACTTTACTGGGGCAATTTTATTCCTTCTGTGGGACGTCTATTCCTGGACAAGTCTCCCTGAGGGCGAAGACTCCCCGCCTACTATTCCCGCTTCCCAATAAGTTTCACAAATGGGGGCAGCGGGTACTGAAAGTCGAGTCGAAGGTAGGTTGGCCTTTTCCTAGGGCAGAAGTCCGCGGAGGCAAATCCACGCTTTTAATCCTTGACCCCCCTGTGAGTGAGCGGCGCTACGTAAAGGGGCTGATGACGTTAATTCAGTCGGACGGGGCGGCGCCATCTCGGAGAAATATTTCTTGGGTCGAACTTCTTGATCTGGCCGAGCCTTTTGTATGTATGGCGGGCCTAGTGGGCAGGGGGAATGCCGCGCCTTGGTAGTACGAATGGGTCTCGAAGCTGCGATCCGGATTTGGATTGGGGTTGTCATATCAACAAATGTTTCCCGAGAGTGTCCGGAATGTGGGGCGATCTATACTTAGGCGCTTTGTAACTTTCTTTGTCCACTTGTATTTATTTGTTAAATGCTCATTTTGTTTTTTGGGCTCTAAACCGCTTTCTTTTTGTAGGTATGGATCCAAATGCTCGCAGGGCTCACCGTAACAAGCTTAATGCGGAGGCAGACAAGGCAGCCAATGCTCGACAGGAGGCTCTGAAGAAAGCTCTAGGGAGAGTGCCCCGATCTGTGGACGCCTCGATTGTCGAAGAGACACCTAACCCGGAGGCTGCGACATCATATGCCCTTGTTGCGAACCCAAGTCAGGCTGGTGCCACGAAAAAGGCTCATCCCCCTGCTAAAGAGTTGCACGGTGTAAAGCGACCTCAAACAGAGAAGGCGGAGGATGATCGCCTGTCCAAACGGTCCGCTCCCAGTCCCGTACGTCTTGCAGAGGTTGAAATTCCAGTGGAGAAGAGCGCGCCTTCTGAGACACTGCCACCAAAAGCTTTGCCTCGAGGCTACACTGGGAAAGAGGCCCTCTGGTTGGATCCGAGCTTCACCCAGGGTCTCGACCTGTCCAAAGCTCGCCAGATTGGCGAAGCAATCGCCGATGTGATCCCTCTAGGGCCATTTCCCTCTGACTGTCCTGATACTGTTCAAGTGGAGATTGGTCGGGGCATATTAGCCCGCTTTGCGGCTCAAGACAACTCTCCGCCTCAAGATGAGATTGCTGAAATTAGAGATCTCGCCGCGGTTTGGGCTTCTTGCTTCTCTCAGTAAGACCACCGCTTTTTTTTTTTTTTTTTTTTTTGGCTCTGTCCTCTGTTTTCCACTGGCTCGGTGCTCGTTTAAATAGGGTACTTGAGGCGCCGAGAGCGCGATGATGAGAGGTGAGGAAAGTGACGGCTTGGTGGGAGCGCCCGATAAGGCGAGGGTTCTTTGCCGAAAAGAAAGCTAAACACGCTGGTGGCGAGGTGGAGAAGATGAAAGCAATCATGGAGGAGCACTCTAGATTGGATCTTTGAGATCAATGAGAAAGTTGTATCTTTGACAAAGGATTATCGCGCGCGCAGGAGGAGATCGCCACGTTGAGGTTAAGCTTCTTTGGCGGAGACGGCCGCCAAAGAGGTTTCTTGAGAAAGCTATTGAGGAAGCTGCGAAGAAAACGGCTGAGGCTGTCGAGGAGGCCAAGTCTGGGGCCGTCACCGCCTACAAGAATTCGGATGACTTCTTCGACCTTATGGAGCATAGCTTTGACCAGGGCTTTAGTCACCTAGCTCGCTGTATCTGGGCTGATCGAGGCAGGGGGCACATTACTCTGGAAGATATGCTGCGGTGGGTGAACACGCACCAAGGTCATCCCGATCTAGTGGTCTTTCACCCGGAAATCCCTTATGCAAGCGAGCTTGTTACCTCGATTCAGACTGAACAGCTTAAACGTGGCGAGCCTGTTTGGGATCCTGCTCCTGTTAATCCTGTAAACTTTGAGATGTTGAAGAAGCCTCCGCCCTCCGAGCAAGGCGACGAGTTTATCAGCACCCCGCCTACTCCTCATGCTCTCTAGATTTCTTGGATTTTTCTGCGAGCCCCTTGAAAATTTGATTTGTAACTTTGACTATTTGCTTTTGTGATTTGACTGAATCTTGAGTTGTAATATCTTGACAATTTACTTTCTGCATTTTTCAATTTATAAGACTTGGCTTTTCCTGTCCCTGATTCGATCTGGCGGCCTTTCGCGAGGGTGGATGAGTTATTTTATTTTTCTGTCTTTGTCCTCTTGATTCGTGCGAGGTTGTTCAATAATTTGGCGGGTGTCAGCGGTCATGAAACGTCGTCGTCTCATTCTAACCGTAGTCGCTTATGCGACGCTAATCTTCAAGTTTCGCCGCCCTATTGAGAGCGGTGCTTTTGCCGTAAAACAGAGCCTCTCGTGAGCGACCTTTGACCATCATTAAAGCAGAGTTATGACCCCTAATGACTAGGCGTCAGTTGTAACTGTAGCCATAAATTTCGGTCTCTTCATGGTGCAGCGCTCCTGTTGCCTTGGTTTTGAAGGGCATTTGCATATCCGGCCCTAGGATCCGATTAATCTCAACCATTGATTATGTCCCTTTTTTGGTATAAAAGGGGGTTACTTTGAGACTCACTCTACCTCTTGCCTCATACTGAATTTTGCTTTCTTTCTTCCTCAATCGTTCATTATCCTCTTTACCGTTTATCCCCCGACTCTATGTCTCATCCAGGGGAAAGCAGCCGGGTTCGGATATTCAAAGCTCGTCCCATCCGGGATGTTTCCCCCTTTTTCACCACTGCCTCCCCCGTAGCCAAGGATTATTTCGGGATTATTTTAAGTGGCGTGATATTATGAGGAGAGGGCTTGAATGAACAACGAATGAAAGACGGCTCCATGCTGCGTGTTCGGCTTTCGGGTGGTGGGAATTTATTCTTTGAGCCTCGGGAGCGGTTAATGTTACCATGATACGGGAATTTTATTCCGTGTTGTGCGAGGTAGCCACGGCGGGTCGGTGAGTAGCATTTCTCTCCGGGTGTCCCGTTATCTTTACTCCGGAGAGAATTAACCAAGTTTTTAACATACCCGCTATAAATCCCTCCTCCCATTATGAGATCGCTGGGACCTTGCGGATGAGGAAAATAAGCGATTCGTCTAGGTATTGCAATGTGCGTGTTGTTCCCGAGAATCGGCCGGGTTTGGTCTTTGGGAGTGGATGCGTCCGACCTCTCTCGCAGCGACCGTGAGTGGAAGAAGTTTATAAATTCGCGCTCTTATCTTTGCCGACGGCGATGTTGTTAGTGAGAGCGAGCGTTCCTTACCTGACGCCATTCGCGACCATCGAGTGGATATAGGCGGGAGTGTTGATCCATCGCGAGGCACTAAGATATGCGTGCTCGGTGGGTCAAGATCGCCGAGGTCTTGGTCGCCGCATGCCTTTCGCGTCGTCGATAACCAAATTATGCGATGGCGCCAGGGTTCCCTTCCATACTCGATCCCGATATGTTTGAAAAAACTTATCCGGTGGAGCCCTTTGCAAGCGTGGTGTCGTTTTTGGACCTCCACACATGTGATCGGAGGAAGATAACCATCCTGCAGTTGATGGAAGTTTGTCCAGGCTCGATCGATATGTTTGGACCTCCACACATGTGATCGGAGGAAGATAACCATCCTGCAGTTGATGGAAGTTTGTCCAGGCTCGATCGATATGTTTGAAAAACTTCATCATCATCATCATTTTTTTTTTTTTTTTGACGATGACGAAAAGACAAGGATGTAAATACAATTTGGAAGAACAGCTTTATTTGAATTGGCTTGTTACATATAGTATTTTTTCAGATTGTCTGCATGCCATGGCCTATTATACTCGCGGCCCTCCTTGTCACTTAGCATGTACGTCCCCTTTTTGATAACTCGCGAAATCTGTAGGGGGCCCTCCCAGTTTTCCGATAGCTTTCCTTTTTTCGCTTCGTGGCCCGTGGCTTGTCTTTTTTGTAGAACGTAATCCCCGACGGCGAAGTGATGATTGCGAATACGTTTGTCGTGATGACGCTTTGCGCTGCTTATAATTGACTAGACGATTGTATGCCTGGATGCGCCGTTCCTCTACTAGATCAAGCTCGAGTTCTGGCGCGCCGTATTATTGACCTCATTGTAAAAACGACCCTAGGGCTTGGTAAGGCCATTTCCACAGGCGCCATAGCCTCAGATCCATATGTTAAAGCAAAAGGAGTTTCCCTCATTGTGATTTTTCGCGGACGCCCCTGAGTGCCCATAGAGTCGCTGGAAGGTGATCCGGCCGATGGCACGCTTTCTCACCCAGGCTCTTCTTTAACACACTTAGGACTGTTTGTTGGCATTTTCGGCTTGCCCATTTCTTGCGGGTAGCACACGGATGATTGCCAATGTTTAACATTGTTCTCTTCACAAAATCTGCCGAATTCGTCTCTCGAATTGAGGTCCGTGATCGGAAACCATCACTCTCGGAACACCAAATCTTGTCCATATTTGATCGAGCAAAAGTATGTTATGTCCCGGGTATTGGTTTTACTAAGGCCTTAGCCTCGACCCATTTAGTAAAATAATCCACCGCGACGACCACGTATTCGCAACCTGGCGACCGCTTCTTCAAAGGTCCGATGAGGTCGATCGCCCACATGTCGAAAAGGCCGGCAACTACCACTATGCTTTGTTCGACCGAGGGTAGCCTGGGGATATTTGCGAACTTCGGCAAGTATCACATGCTTGGGTATGAGATTTGGCGTCTTACGCTAATTTCGCCAATAATATCCGGCTAGAAGTACATACGTGCTAGTGTTCGATTGGAGGGATGGCGCGCGACATTCCTCATGTAGTTCTGTTAGAATTCCCGTTACCTCCTCAGGTCGCACGCACATGAGAAGGGTTTCGAGAATGAATGACGGTAAAGCACATAAATCCATAATCATATATCTTGCGGCCCTTTTTTTACTAAGGCCTTAGCTTTGCAAGGATCACCTGGAAGCTCACAACTCAATATAAGACTTCATGATGTCGACCCAACAAGTGTTCTTGGGTTGGAAATCCATGATCTCGACTGGGAGATGGCGGGCTCCGATAGGTGTTCGACCATGATCTTTGAGATCGCACGACAGCGTCTTTATTTGGTTAATTTGGATAAGTAGTCTGCCCTATGATTGTCCTCTCGAGGGATGTTTTTGAATTGACAATATGCGAAGCTGCTTTCGAGTCTTTTGACGAGGTTAATATACCTCTGTAAAATTTCGCAATGAATGCCAAAGGACCCATTGATTTGATTCACCACCAACTGTGAGTCGCAAAATACTTGTATATTTTCGACTTTCATGGCTTTGGCGAGTTTCAACCCAGCAATGACGGCCTCGTATTCAGCCTGGTTATTAGAGGCGGTGAAATCGAATCTCAGAGCCTGCTCAATTTCTTCTGAGGTGCCCGGTTCTAACAGGATTATTCCCGCGCCACACCCTTTGTGATTAGCGGCGCCATCGACGTAGAGCTGCCAACAGTGACTTGGCCTGATAGGCTCGTCCTCTGTGGTGACCTTATCCTGGTCGCATTCGGAGCAGACCTGCTCTTTCACCTCTTCGTTGAAGCTTGTTTCTGCTATGAAATCTGGGAGAGCCTGGGCTTTTATAGCCTTCCGAGGCTCATACCGGATATCGAACTCAGGAAGCTCGATGGCCCATCGGAGCGATCGACCGGACAGTGCGGTTTGTGAAGAACCTGTCTTAGCGATGCATTTGATAAGACTACGATGGTGTGCGATGAAAAGTAAGCCCTTAATTTGCGGGCAGCTATAACAACACAATAAGCCAACTTTTCTATATTAAAATAACGACTTTCAACGGGGCTTAGAGCTTTGGAAACATAAAAAACTGGCTTCTGCGAGCCTTCCTCCTCTTTTACAAGTCTTTGCTACGGCCCTATCTCGAGGCGCCAAATACAAAAACAAAATATCCCGAGCCTCGAAATTCTGGTTAACAACGGCGGTCTTGACAAGTATTCTTTGAGGTCTTTGAATGCTGGGAGCATTCATTTGTCAAGAGAAGGTACCGGCCCGCTTCGAATTTTGAAGAAAGCGGACTTCTTTTCGTGGATTTTGAGACAAACCTACCAGAGTGTGATTACGCCGTTAAGCATTTGTACTTCTTAATATCTTGGTGGGCTCGCTCATATTGACCAGGGCCTCGATTTTCTCGGGATTTGCCTCGATCCCCCTTTGACTTACCATAAAGCCCAGAAATTTTCCTGCCTGGACCCCAAAAGTACATTTCGTAGGGTTTAGTTTCATTGAGTGGCCCCTTACATTGGCGAAGGTTTCGCGAAGGTCCACCAGGTGACCCTGGCGACTTGACTTTACGACCATATCATCAATATAGGCTTCCATGTTCCTGCTTTATTTGTGTTTGAAAAACTCGGTTTACCATTCTCTGATATGTCGAACCTGCGTTCTTTAGGCCGAAAGGCATCATCTCATAGTAATAGAGTCCACCTGCGGCCCTGAAGGCCGTCATTTCCTTGTCTTCATCTGCCATTTTGACCTGGTGATAACCGGAATATGCGTCCAGAAAACTCAGTGTCTCGAATCCGGCGATCCCGTCGACCATTTTGTCAATCCGGGGCAGCGCATAAGGGTCTTTGGGGCAAGCTTTGTTCAAGTCTGTGAAGTCGACACACATCCGCCACTTGCCGTTATGTTTCTTTACCATTACTACGTTTGCCAGCCATGTGGGATATTGGAGCTCCTTGATAATGCCTGGCTGCTAAGTTTTTGACTTCGCTTTTATTGCGATCTCTTTTCCGAGAGAAGCGGCGTGCTCTTTCTTTGTATTGGTGCCAAGTAGGGTCGGCATTTAGATAGTGCAAAGCGACCTCGACCCAACGCCTCATATCTCATTACTTCCCATGCAAAAAGCGCTCAAGTTGGCTTTTAGAAGCCCGATCAATTCTTCCTCTCTTCCTCGGTGGTCCTCGATCCTATTTTTATTTTTGATCGGGATATTTGTCGTTTATTATAACCTCGATCAACTCGTCTCGGGCGGTGAAGTCGGGCTCGTCCCGAACTTGCAATGTTTCCACCTCTACCGCTTTTCCGGGATTTCTTTCATCATAGCAATCGATCCGTAGCCGTGTTAAAACCATCCAGTCGGGTCGCTTAGAATCGACCTGTTTTTGGTCATATAGTCGAGGAAAGCTCCGGTCGGTGATGGCGACCCCAACTTCTTCCCTACGTGAAATTTGACCCGTTGGTGGGGAACGGACGCCACCATTTGAAATTTTTCATGGCGGGATCCCCAAGATAATGTTGTAGTATGAGGAAGATCAATAACTAAAAATGTGATTATCTCGATTCACGCATGGCTCATAGTCGCCCAGAGTGGCGTTGAGGTCGACCGTTCCCTTGACCCGCACGGTGTCGTTGGTAAAGCCCTCGAGCACCCGAGGTAAGGTTTCAACTTAGCTTCTCCAAATCCGATCTGTTTTAAAGCAATCGAAATAGATGACGTCGCGACCATTACGTGGTCGATCATCGCTCGCCGACTCCATGTTTGTCGCTTTTTCCGATTTTGAGAACAAGGGTACCTCCACTGGGGCCTCGCTTGTGGCCAATTCGCTTTTAGTGAACATGATTCCTTCTCGTTTTCCCCAACACCACCGACTTTTCAAAGCGCGCGCATTGATCCTGGTGTATCCGAGATTTCACCGATTTATTCTTTGGGGATATCCCCATGGATAACTTGGACCTTTTTACGATGAGGCGGGGGGCGACCTTGAATGGTACCAGTATTCCCATCTCACTTATACTTAGTCGTTGGTCCCTCGCGGATTAACCTTTCTATTTCTCGCCTTAACGTGAAACATTCATCCGTGATGTGACCATGATCCTTGTGATAGTCACAAGACTTGGACTTGTCGCGCGATCGCCGGGATCGCCCTCATAGGTTTGGGCTTGTCAAAGTGCTCGCGGATTTCGAACAATATTTGAGATGCTTTGGTGTTGAGCGGGGTAAAATTGTCCTCATTGAATTTATAAGGCTTTTTACCTCGCGTTCGTGATTTGCCTCTCGCCTCTTTTCCTTCCTTTTTTCTCCTCCGTGCGCTCCTCTTTTTGCGAAGGATGCTCGCTTTTGGCTTTGCCTCGCCTAAGGACGGCGTCACGACTCCCATCATTCGAGCCCTTTCCAACATTTCCACGAGAGACCGCTTTTAGGGGCCGTAGGTTGAACTCGATTTTCATTGGACCTTGGCGATCCTCGTGAGGAAACATGTGACAACTGCATCATCCGGAATGTTTCTTGTTTGATCGTATATTCTGATGAAACGTTCGTAATAATCTTTTCCGGATTCATGTCCTCCCATGCGAACTTTGTATAGGTCCTCTATAGTTTTCTTTGGCCTACTCGCCGATTCAAATTCTCGGCGAATTTCTCGGAGAGATCCTCCCACCTTTCATCGAGCCACGGGAAGTCCCGTCAGATCAAGAGGCGGCCCTATCTCGCATGCTTCCGACTAAAGCGATGCACCAGGCGGATTTATTTTGGGTCGCCAGGTGATGCGACCTGGAAAGCGGTGAGCGGTCGTTTGGGCAAGAATTTCCATTGTAGTAATTATAGCCGGGTAGCTAACCTTTTCGTGGATGGCGAGGCAATGTTTCGTAATTCTCTTGGCGAGTACGTCAATTCACGAGATCGGGCGGCCCTCGGTGGCCTCGACTTTTTCAATTCGGCGAGCTCATTTTTCATTATTTCCATTTGCTCTACCAAGACGGGTCAAAATCGGGCGCGGATAAAGTGCTCGTGTCTTCGTCTTTTCCGGCTCGCGCTCGACTCCCGGCGATCTTGCGACTCTTCCCGACGAGCTCTTTTCTCACGTATGATTATGCGGGCGTCCGGTGGGTCCCTA
This sequence comes from Gentiana macrophylla, assembly GCA_026214975.1. Classification (NCBI taxonomy): domain Eukaryota; kingdom Viridiplantae; phylum Streptophyta; class Magnoliopsida; order Gentianales; family Gentianaceae; genus Gentiana; species Gentiana macrophylla. The sequence goes on from CM047811.1 coordinate 102,741,438, forward strand.
TCTTGGGGAAATCTCTTCGGGAAGTTTGAGACGACTTGGGCCGAGGCCTTGTCCTTCTCACCTAACCTTTTGAAGGCCGAACCTTTTTCGTGAGACTTTTCCTCTCGATGATTGCGATCCGGGAGAACCGAGAAGTGCGCACAACGTCCTTCCTAGGTCTTTATGCGACTGATGAACGACGCTTTCCTCTATCTCGATCCCGCGAGTCCGGCTTTGCCGACCTCTATTCACGACCGCAGGGAGCGATTTCATTTCTAGGAGGATTTGGGGTCGCACCGACATTGGAGTTTGGCCTTAGCCACTAGGCGGGAATTAGCTAGTACATAGTTTCCGCGATACCTCGCGTATTCCCTTATTTCCACAACCTCCGGATCCTCCGGAGATCCGGCTCGCCTCGGGAGTTGACCTCTGGCTTTGCTGCGATCGAGATGATCCTCCGATTTTCCTATCCAAAGTCAAGCACGACCTCTCTTGACTTAGCCTTCGATTTATCAAATTTCGGGCATCATTGGGGCCAAAACTCCCTTTGTGATCCTTCCCCACCCGCTTGCGTAATCTCTTGTGTCTATGCATCGCGGCGTCCTTGTACATGTGTTTGTACAACGCCTCGCAGGAGTTTGGGAAGTCAGGTTGTCCTTTGCTTCCCGCCATAGGTTGACTATTTGTGATTAGATTTCGCCTTGGGTCGGACTTCCTGGCAGCCTGATGTGATCTTTAGGTGATGGAGTCGGTCAGATGGACCGCCGTTTTTGGATTGTGTGTAGTTTTTATGAACTGATGAAGCTTTTTTGTTTCCCGGTAACGGAGCCAACTGATGATGTATAAATCGTCACGGGTGTCCTTGCGGTGCATGGATGGTGGATATCTGGCTGTATTTAAGGTGTGGTGTTACTCCGGCGGGTGGTGGTATGGAGGAGTGAGAATGGAGAGAGCTTTGGCTTGCAAGTATAGTGTGTATTCCATCTATTTCATATATGTCTCTAGTTTACAATGACCACCCCTTTTATAGAGGTGGGTAACTTAGGGCATAAGTAATCTATTAGATATTTTACTAATAGCTAGGTTTAACTTAAATGCTAAGCAAGACGAAATATCTAAGATACAAGTGGGGAAAAGATCTGGATCAATCGGCGGCCATCTATCCGAGGTCGCGCAGGAGTAGGCCTTTTCCGGCCTCGCCCCTTGGCGACCCTCTTGACTCCGCCTGGATGAGATTCACGGGATCTGCCTTTGACTTGCTGGGACCGCAAATGCTTTGGTCGCGGCGAGGTGAGAGACATGATGGCCGCCTTTGCGATCTCTCTGTTATTCGGAGGGTGGCGCGATGGGTTGTTTTCACTTGTTGAGGTGGTGGAATTATTTATACCCATCAATTGGATACGTAGGCAGCTTGAGATACAGTTTCTCAAGTGCAGTCTAAACCACCACCAAACACCTCCCGTTTCACGTCTTATTAGGGTTCCGCCATTGAACAGATTGTCATTAGCAAAATACGACCCGTGTTAATTACCCGACGATTTCCAGAATCATCAAGTCAAAATATAAAAATAATTAGTGAACACATTATAAGTAACGAATTAATTTTATATACATGTCCGTGGATAAAAGAATTTACCTACAATATAATCTATAGGCCTTATATGCATAATATCTACTCGTAAAATTATGATCACAATGTCAAGATTACTACATTTAACATGACTAAATCATCATATACGTATGAATGAACCCCTAGAAATCATGATTTTTCTAACCAAATATAGATTCTTGATTATCACGAAAAATAGCGCAGAACATGGGTTTTCAACATTTATCCTCTAGGTTTCTCAAAAAACATTTATCTTCTAGTTCTGTGTAAAACTTACTGCATATATGGGCTCTACAGATGTCAGGCATGGCACAGTCCCTGTGGGAACTGGTGGAGAGCCGATGCAGGTTGACATCTGCAACTGCAAGCTGAGTTGGTGATTCTCTGAAATCTAACATGCATCGATCGTATTTTCACTTTCTTCTCAATTCTTGCATAAAACATGCATGATTTACAACAACATTACATGTTCATAATATGTCAATTAACACGAAATGATGAAATACATTGATGCGTAGAGTCCTTACCTTGATTTTCATGAGTTTTCCCGTTTAATCTTCTTCAACTAGGAAGAATTCGATCTCCACCTACATTCGTTGGTTTTGATGTTTACTTTAAGATTCGAGAAGAAACACTAGTTTCCTAAAGATTAAACACTTACAATTTAAATTAAAGAACCAAAAGATACTTAGAACTTGAATGGGACCGGAAAGAAGGATGATGATGCCTTGAATTGCTGCATTTTCTGCCTAAGAACTCTAGAGGAAAGAAGGAGAATCTGTGTTTGGAAATAGGAAATTGAAGAAAAACATGAAATTTGGCCCGTTTATCAAGTTACAGGCACAAAGGGAGTTAAAAACCAAACAAGAGAAATTTTTGGAAGCTGTCAGATATGCTACTATTGATCATGATTTGGAACCCATTGTTTATCATGTAATTTCATCATTATCTATATATATAGTAATTAAATGTTCTCGTGTCAACCGTTATAGCACAATGGTTCTGCCTCTATCATTACTCGTGTAATATAGTGAATTGTTCCCTTGTGATTTGATCGAGTTCATTTGTATTGTTTGTCTGTCGAGTTTAATTAATATAATTATAATGTCGTGTTGGGACTGATTGTCCACACTTTTAAAATGAAAATTTGTACAAGTGTTGGACAGGTTGTCAACACTTGAGGGGGGTTGTTAGGACAGATTGCTCACACTCTTAATGTATAAGGAAATAAAATAGCGCATTTACTGCCACCAATTGGTTTTAATACAACAGTAAGCGCTTGATCTTTAACATGGTATCGGAGCCAGATGTCACGGGATCGAACCCTGGTTGGAACATTATTTAAAAAAAATTATGCAAGTGTTAGGACAGATTGCCCACACTTGAGTGGGGGTGTTGGGACTGATTGCCCACACTCTTGAATGAAAAATTGTACAAGTGTAAGACAGATTGCCAACACTTGAGGGGGTGTCCCACACTCTTAATGTATAAGCGCTTGATCTTTAACATGATATCGGAGCCAGATGTCACGGGATCGAACCCTGGTTGGAACATTATTTAAAAAGAAATTATGCAAGTGTTGGGACAGATTGCCCACACTTGAGAGGGGGTGTTGGGACTGATTGCACACACTCTTGAATGAAAAATTGTACAAGTGTTGGACAGATTGCCATTGAGACCCCCAACACTTGAGGGGGGTGTTGGTACAGATTGCCGACACTCTTAATATATAAGGAAATAAAGTAGCGCATTTACTGACACCAATTAATTTTAAAATGATACATCGCAGGACGTATTTGACTTAATTATTTGTAAATTACTATCTTTTTAAGAATTTTACAGAATATTATTTTGAAAACAATCATTATCATTAGTATTATATTCAAATGGTAGTTGTAATTAACGTAAGCAAGCAGGTTTGGTTATCCTCCCTAATTGCTATTAATGTATGTAATAGTCGAACTAAGTGGTTCCATTTGATTTGATTTGATTTTAATATTTCTATTAGATGCATGGTTAGGACCGCATCTTCCACGCCTGTCGTAACTCATAAGACCTTATTACCCATGTCAACAAACTTTTTTTTTTATTTATTTAAAAGAAATCATCAAAAGTCATATGATACGGACACAGATGTTGTGTCGCTCGTTGTGACACAATAGTCGTCTAAATTATTGATCATGATGAATTTATATCATAATAATTTAGACTCATCGTAATCAATAACGTCTCGTACCTTAGCTCCTTGAATAGAATAACACAACAATTGTTGTAAGATTTTATGATTGCGTGCTAAGACCGTAAGATTGTAGTAGTTCCTTTAATCTTTACTTTTTAATCCCTTAATATAATGCATACATGAGAAGAGTTATAATGCAATAAGTATTTTCAAATGATACAAAGTGAAATGTGTGAGGTGCATTTAACTCACACCTAGACACTCCTAATGTGTGTGTGAGAGAGAGAATAATTAATAAATAATCATGACTCTTCACTTGGTAACCCCCGAAAATACTTGTTGCACAATAACTTTTCTCATGCATATATACATTCTATATTTTTTTTTTTTTTTTTGAGGAAATATATACATTCTATATGAAACAATGAAAGAGAGTAAAAATGAAAATATATAATACACATTATTTGATACAATCTTCCTAATGACTCGTTTTAAAATTTTAAACTATGATCTAACCTGGCTCTCAGTGGAGAATCCAGGGTTCGAACCCCGCTTGGGGGGTGTATGTTACATTTGGTCTACAATACATTTTTTCTTTCTTTCTAATGAAGTATATGCTAGATCTGGTCTACATACACACACATACTCACGCACAAATGGATAAACACATACATATGCACACATATTTATTTGTTTATAGATATGCCTCTATTTACATGTTTAATTTTGTGTGATTTTCACTATATGCATGATAATGGGAAAATGGTACCCGGGTCCAAAATAAAACATTAAACTCCCTAATTGGATTGGGCCGTCAACAGTTCATACCCACCATCATCTAAATGACACTTGAGGTGCTAGACCAATGTATTTACTGCACTAGAGTCTCCACCGGCTGGGGAACAAAGTATCAAGTTAATTGTGGTGACAATAATTGTATGAATATGTAAACCAAATAGAGAGTAAATAACCATGTGTTATTATTTTTAGAAGGAAAAAAAAATGTATATAAGTGATAAATACCATTGCATATTCTGGTGAGAACCATAGTTAAATTCTTATCTCGCCTAAAATAAAAATCTTCTTTCCCTTACCTAAATATACACACATTTAGTGAAGAACAAAATTACTTACCGATACTCTTAGGCTTTTTACTAGTACAAATTCAGGTATCCATATTAACACCCGCATGTGTAGCTCAGTTGGTTCTCGGACGGCAGATTGCACAAAGGTTCGCAAGCTCGAATCTCGTCAGCCCCATTGTGAGAGTTAGCTCTGAATTCATGGTGACTCTTTGTGGGCATTGGGTTTTGGTCCTCCTACCTAAGGGGTCGATAAGTCACAATGATTAATCTACTCACCATTCTGTCGGATCGGAAAAGAGGGGCCCTATAAGTGAGGGATATTACATTTTGCACCAAGGCATCCATATCCAAAGACGGAGGTATGTGAAATGTTGAGGGGGGCTAAACCCACCCGGACAAAAAAAATCACACTAAAAATTCTATGTGATCCAGTTTGATCCATCAAATTTTCTTAATCCAATTTCACCCGACAAACCGGATATAGTCATTAAATTTCACCCTGTAGTTAAATCATATTTCCCTCTTGTCCATATCGACAAATAAGCAAATGGAAACCTATATTAACTTCTACTCAAAAAGCACACATTATTGCAAGAATGTTAAAATAATAAGCTACTATTATTTTCAAAAATAAATTCTGAGTCTTTTCCACATAGGTTTCATCCTCAGAACTTTTATAAGACATTTTATATAATCCTTTTTTGCAAACACGAGTCCTCTTTGGTATCACCATAACATTTAAGAGGTCGTCGTCTCGGAGATTTTTCTCTGCAACACTCTGTAAGCGATGGATATTACCTTTTACACCAAGGTTTGACAAATAAGATAATGGAAACCTTATATTAACTTCTACTAAAAAAGCACACATATTATTATTATTATTATTATTATTATTATTATTATTATTATTATTATGTGTGGCTTCTCCGTTCTTTAATCAAGTAGCACAAGTATGGGTGTAATCGAGCCGAGTTGAGTCGATACTCTCCAGAGCTCGACTCGACTAAAAGAATTCGGACTTGAAACTCATCTCGAGCTCGATCGAGCCATAAAAAGACAAGATCGAACTCGACTCGGCTCGTAAACTCGATTATTTTCCTAGAGTTCATTTAATTTTTAATAAAATATGGTAAGATCGAGCTTGACTCGTCAAATACTCAACTCAAATAAAACTTTTTGAATTACTTAAAATAATATTTTACAATAATATTAATAAACATAATTAATTAAATAATTTTTTAATGAAGCTCGATTAGATCGCGAGCTACTCGACTACTATATTTTAAAATTCGAGATCGTCTCGGTTAATTATTCGAGTAGCTCGACTCGAGCTTGAACTCGAAAAAAACGAATCGAGTCAAACTCTTTTACGAGTCGAATATTTATAGCTCACGAGTTGTCCGACTCACTTACAGCCCTAAGCACAAGTGCATTATGCCGCTTAATTTATACTGTTTTCTCCTTAAAAAAAATTTATGCCTTCCTCAAAACCAAAAAAATCCGTTTTCCGTAATTTAGTGCCTTTGTCCCTTTCGTTTATGCTAATTTTCGTCTCGTATGGATCTGCCGGCTTGACGTCGTTGGTTTTAAATATCTACGCATGTTAGTGATATCTTATGCATAAGAAACATCCAGAATATGTAATCAAAATCAAAGTTAGTTTAATATTTCGGGTCAATTTTAGCTCCGACCCGAACTCGAACTGGGAATCCTTTTTCGACATAAATATTGATCAAATAATACATAATCAAAGATATATTATGTACCGTAAATCACAATTTAAGTTTCATAGTCATATTATAATCGATCATCAAAGATATAAAGATACTAGTAGGAAAACTCGTGCAAAGCACGGAATAATGTAAAATTTCAAAATGAGTATCAAATTAGAAATGACTACACTTTTTTTGATACAAAAAAGGCCACAGGCCTAAACTAGAATTTAGGAAGGAACAAGCCCCTTAAATCATCACTCATAATATCTTCAACAAAATGCATTGTTTTAAGTTGAAGTCATAGTGATTTAAAGTTAAAAAGAAAGATGGTACACATAATCATGGGATGTGTATGTTCTGGAAGAGGTCATAGGCGAGCAGGTCGCGGATGAGTTTATATTGGATATTAGATTAGAAGGAACTTGAAACGTGGGCGTTTCAAGTCAATTCTGGGATCGAATCCAACATATAAGTCAACTGATTGAAAAAAGCTTCTGCTACACATGTAACTTATAGTGAACACTTGTAGCACACATTTAACAATTTTGTAAGTTGTACATATAAGTTGAATACTTTTACTTATAACACATATGATTTATATTTTTTTAAACATACGTAAGTTATACAAGTCCGCCTTATTCGTCTAATAATTGATATAACTCGAAAATACCCATTGCACCATAATTTTTCTACCAATACTTTTGCCTTAACCATACCTCAAAATAAAAGTCATTTTGACTCCTTTTTTTTCCTCTGCAAAATATAAGTTATTTAGTTCTAATAAAAAATAAAAAATAAATTACAAGTTATTTTAGAATGACAATAGGTCATTTATTATACTTTTTATGTTAATTTATTACATTCGTCCGGAGTTATATATCCTTCTTCATATTTTTTAGCTTTGCTGAAAAAATGTAATGCTATTGCCACAAATAGGGGTGAACAAAAATTCCAAGAACCAAATCAACCGGCCGAACCAAATCTAACCAAACCGAAAAGGTATAAACCATACTTTTTTGGTCGGTTTTCTTATAACTAAAAACCAAAACCGTTTAATACAATTTGGTTCCGATTTGAAAAAATAAAAACCGTTTAAACCCGGAGCAAAATGGATTTTATATATATACTCACAGTCACACACATACCTACATCTATTAATACTTTAAAACATCAATGTTTTTTTCAGTCCAAATCAACCTATTTAAATTTTGTATTTGTAATGTATTAATGATCAATTACTAATTTCGTATCGTAAAGATTTAGATTTTGTTGATCATTTCACAAACTTGTTTTCAATTTACAATCATTTAAGAGAATCATGTCAATTCACAACTCACCACCGCTAACTATTTCTTCTATTTCTACTTTCTCAACACCAATATTTGAAATATGTAATACTGATTTGCATGACTTACTTCTTTTAATGATGTTGATGAATTTCATCATGGATATTTTTCGATTTGTTAATTTGTTAGGTTTGACATCTTATATAAGTAAATGCATCTATAGAATTTAGTTTTATATAATTTTGCTGTTTATTTGCTTATAATTAGATTATGCTGGACGATAATATTGTTGAGATAATCAAAATTAGAGCTGGTATTTTGGAAAAAATAAAATGACGAATATATTCTAACTAAATGAAGCTTAAAACTATATCACATGTTTTTCTTCGTTTGAAATATATGAAAGTTATCTATCTTCCGTATCTCTCGCTTACTTATGAAACAAATGCATTCATCTTTTTCCTTTGACCTTACTCAAAATCTGGTCTACAATACTTTTTTTTCTATTAAGGAACCATATAATCATATAAAATGAATAAGTTTTCTTATATTAAAATACTAGCCAAAATCTCGTGCATAGTGAGAAAATAATAAAGTGTAAGAATATAGTATAAATTTAAGAAGAATAAAAAATATATAATATTGAGCAACGACAGAGACGCAATTAATCTGACACAGCATGTGACATAACCTAATCTCTCCCTCATAATTTTCATGGATCGGGCCGTCAACGGTTTCGCTATATGCATGATACTGGAATAATGGTACCCGAGTCCAAAAAAATAATTACAATCCGTAATGTATTGGGCTGTCAACAGTTCATACCCACCATCATTTAATGACACTTGAGGTGCTAGCTAGCCCATTGTATTTGAGTTTTTAATTTTAATTTAATTTTTTTTCCGGATACGAAAGGAGGGAAGGGGGATTCGAACCTTATTCCTCCCAATCGGTATAGCAGAAACCTGCATTTACTAACCAACAGGATTTGTTTTACGCTCATTGTATTTGAGTTTGCACCATCATTTAATGAAACCTTGTATTAACTTCTACTTAAAAAGCACACATTATAAATCATCATTAACTATATTAAAAGAGTCAATGTGTTTCCCTTCAAAATGTTTCCTCCTCGGGTGTTTCCCCTAAAAAGAGTTTCTTCATAATTAATTTATTTCAATAAATGTAATATTATTTAATTATTTTAAAGGATACATATAATACAATTAATAAAAATAAAAATAAAAAACTAAAGCGCTAAATGAGTAGTAGTTTTTTCGAGTGTGGATGGTTTTTTCTAATGCATGGTAGTGTTTATTTTTACTTTAGCGCTTCATTTATGTTTTCTTAACAAAATAAATTAAATCCACTAATAAAATTTTCTAAAAAAAACTAGATAGGATAAGCATTGCAAAAAAAAAAAGGATTAAGTTAATAAATAAAATAAATATAAAAAAACTAAATAGGATTATTGATTAAATGTTTATCACAGATAAAAACCGTAGATTGATAGAAATGATTAAAATAAAAAAACGAAAACAAAAAACGGTTAAAACCTATCAAAAGTTCAGTCAATTCTCGCTCAAAAAAAGTTCAATCAATTAACTAAAACTATAAACGTAAACACGTTAAACCTTAAAAGCCTACTAAAAAACTCAATCAATCAACTAAGTCTAAGTGATATTTACCAATCAATCCATTGTTAATATAAACACATTATATTTACCAATCAATCCATTTTTAATATAAACACATTAATAGCCTATTCGTTTTTTTGATTATTATTAATAGCCTATTCAAAGATTACTTAATATGTTTATGTATTGTGAATTAAATACATCTCATCAATATAATAATTATTGATAGATAAAAAATCATTCAACCTTATCTATAATCAATTTATTCCAAAACCAAAAACAAGTTAAAAATGTATTAAAAGTTCAATCAATTAATTAACACTATAAACATAAACTTACAAAAAAACATGTTAATACTTAAAAGCATACTAAAAATACCCAATCAATCCATTGTTAATAAAAACACATTATAAAAAGTTAAAAACAGAAAAACTTAAAAGCAACTAAAAAAACCCAATCAATCCATTGTTAATATAAACACATTAATAAGTTAAAACAAAAAAAAAAACACGTTAAAAACCTATTAAAATATGTGTCAAAAAATGTATTAAAAGATCAATCAATTAACTGAAACTATAAACATAAACTTAAAAAAAATACGTTAAAACTTAAAAGCGTACTGAAAAAAACTCAATCAATCCATTGTTAATATAAACATATTAATAGCATATTCAAAGATTACTTAATACATTTATGTATTGTGACTTAAATACATTCTTATCAATACAATAATTATTGATAAATATTAAGGGTTAATGAACATGATAAAATTAAGTGTAGTGTTGGTGTGTTTTAATTAGAGTGTCTAATCCTTTTTTATTGATATCATTAAATTATATGTTCGTAAATAAATTTGTATTGTAATAAATCATGATCAACCCGAGTTTTCCTCAAGTGGTGGTGACTTAAGAATGTTTAGAGTTCTAAAGTATCCTGTTGAATAAGACTAAAGGCTAGGTTTGAAATCAAAGCCAAATCCTTGGGTACAAAAATGACTGACTTCGATTAGTCGAGTCAGTGGTCCGGATACCAGAGTCTTACGCATATATATCATGATGATTTTTAAGGGGGTGGAAAAGAAGAATATGTTTATTTTATCAAGAAGTGAGTGGATTGAACTTTGATTTTCTGCAAGTCGTGCAATGATATTTACCATTAAACCATATAGATTTCTTATATCATGGTCATATTAAATCTTATCCAATTTCAGATATAAATTTAATTTACCATACTCGTTAAATCTCATTATATAAATATGAGGAAAAGATAAAAAGAATTATACAATTTCATGTAAATAACTATTATATTATACTTAAATAATTTATTTTTTAAGATAAAGATCCATAATATTCATATTCACTAAACATCGTTTGCAATATGAAACTTGATTCAGATATTTAAACATATATACATTTTATAAACTTATAAAACAATTTTGGTGTCCTTATGATTTTATTTACTATGTTAATAAAATTTAATCTAATATTCATAAATAGATACATTGACATAATATATTTGTCTTTATTTAAATGGAATTAAAAAATTTCATTCTTATTTAAAATAATAATTGATACCTATCAAAATATAACTATATAGTTGCTGATGTTACATATAAATGTTATGATCAATTACATTTCCTATTTTAAAATTCATTATATTAAATATAAGTGGTAGTAGTATCACTTCAATTCTTATTTTAAAGTTCATCATAACTTAACAAATTATTATAATAAAAGTGTCAATGTAATTCCTTGCCACGTAAGTCTTACTTTCTAATTAATTTTTTCAGCAATTTTACTAATCATTGTTAGATATCAAATAACATAACATAGATATAAATTACCATAAGATTGATACACGAACATGGACACACCAAATTAAATAAAATATTAATTCATTTATACCATAATTTATCGTAACAATTACCATAATATAATTAAGATTAAACAAAACAAAGAGAATAACCTATTATTGTTATTATTATTATATGATATCCTTCTATTATATTGTATTATATATATATAATTATAGTTATAATTATACTTACTATAACATAGATTTTTTATTTTTTTTTTTTGAAAAAAAAGAAAAAAGAAACGGTTTTATTAATTAACGTCCGCATAACACGCGGCTAGAACATCATCAGGAGGCAAACAAGCAGCACAAGTGCATTATGGCGCTTAATTTATGCCGTTTTCCGTAATTTAGTGTTTTTTTTTTTTTTTTTTTTATTTTTAAGAGAGAAAGTGTTTTGTTTCAAAGGGTGTAATTTAGCCACTCAAAAAAAAGGGGTAATTTCGTATGGATCCGCCGGCTTGACGTCGTTGGTTTTGAATATTGGGATTTTAACGCGAAGTGATGTTGTGTCTTCACTAATAGCATATAATTATTTCTCACATTATTTCTTATTGACATAATAAATTGTTAATTCGAGTCAATTCTTTTATGACTCAATTAACTCGTCATTGTTCTACATCTAGAATATGTAAATCAAGATCAAAGTTATTTTAATATTTCGTCTCAATTTTAGCTCTGACCCGAATTTGAACATTGAATCCTTTTACGAACTAAATATTGATCAAATAATGCATAATCAAAGATATATTATACTAAATCACAATATAAGTTCCATACACATATTATAATCATCAAAGATATAAAAATATGTAGCGTGAAACATCATTCCAATAGTAATAAGACAACCCTATCCGTAAACGTAACAACGTCAATGATTGTGGTTGCTGAGAAATACTACGACTACAACGGTTGTGTCATAATGATTGATACCATATTTTTTCATCATTTGATCATGATATAGCCTATCGATTATCGTGTACGCTAAAGATACTCAAACGTGTGTCGTATCATTTGTTGAAGGCGGAACTGTGTGATGCATGTATCATTACTCTTGGTTTCTATTGCCGGTGTAATTATGCTTAGTACTGTGTAGTTCTATAATCTATTATTAATATCGGGACCTTGATCTCCCTTCAATACACTTGACCGTCTTATGTTAACATAATTTTTTTTTCCATCAGTACGTGTACTGTCACCGCTACTGGACAAAAACTCATGTCCTGGTAGAAAAAGGAGATTGGATCATCTCAAGTATTTAAAGGTCAAGTATATTTGTTTTTACATATTATCACTAAAACGACATAATTTGAAAAAAATAAATATACGGTTAAATAATTTTTATATTTGGAATGTTTGATTAGATCATTCTAATCGAGAGAATTTAATTATCACAAGTTAATTGACATGATCTTTTCCGTAGAAAAAGACACTCATTCCTACAAAAAGGAGAATTTTCCAAGTTTGCATAACCTTTTACTACTAATCTCTATCATACATTCATTTGCATTTGCATGTTCTGATATATATCCATAAAGTTTGTCTTCCTGATTGGGTTAATTTTCTTGAGAGAAAAATAAATATGGCGGCTGAGGATATGCAAAAAGACAAAAACAACGACACAGCCGGAGAAGAAATTACCGCTCCGCTAATTGTAAAGGATAGGGGAGTACTAAACGGCGGCGGGTACTACGGTGGTGAAGAAGAACAGTCGAAAAACAGCAATACAGAGGAAAGATGGATGGTTTACCTCAGCACATTTGTTGCTGTTTGCGGCTCTTATGAATTCGGTTGTTGCGTAAGTTACTACTAGTATGTATTTCTCTCGATTCATCAAGTACCTCGGATTCTCCACATGCATTTCTCTTAGAATTAATTATATTTGATTGTCTTGTCGTGGCTTTTCTTCGTTGCCTGTGATTTTATTTGCAGGTAGGCTATTCGTCGCCGACGCAGTCAGCAATCAGGGAGGATTTGAATCTTTCCATAGCTCAGGTTTGTTCATTAACCATGAATTATTTTGCTCGCTTATATGGCGAATTAAGTGATTCCCCTGTTTGATTCCCTTGCCACCACAATTCTGTTGGCAAGGGATTGAGTGACACCAAACATGAGGAGTCTCTATTGGATAAGATTAATGCTTCTGCCACAACAAAATGGATTCATTGATTGTTACGGGTCCTAGCATAGTGTAAATACGTGTTGTGTCACTTTGTTGTAACCATTTTGTTGCGGCACTAGCATTATTGATTGGACAAGACCTTCATATTTTGTCCGGTGTATGGCATAGTATGTAACAGTGCTAAGGTGTTTAAAGCCGATTGTAAGTTGCGATTTCGAGGGTAAAACTATGAGATAAGCCTAGAAATCTGAATCATTTGATGGTGCAGACGGGGAGTATTATGGATCATTTCTTAACAGAATTTGCATTTGTCATTTATATATGTTTGTTTTCTATGGTTATATTCTTTGATGTCAAATATATTACATGCAGTATTCATTGTTTGGTTCACTATTGACCTTTGGTGCAATGATTGGAGCGATCACAAGCGGTAAAATCGCTGATTTCATTGGTCGAAAAGGGGTAAGTTAGATACTAATTCAGACTGTTTTCTCCTCTAGAAAGGATAATGATGAGTTTATCTATGGTCAAATTTGAATAGGCAATGAGATTGGCAAGTGCTGTTTGTGCAGCTGGATGGCTAGCCATCTATTTTGCTAAGGTAAATTGACTTCTACTCCAAAGTGTGTTTGTTTTCCATTTACTTTAACAAAATATATAAGTGTAAGGAAACACCTGACACTATTATTCAATATGTCAAAGGGGGATGTGGCCCTGGACATTGGAAGACTGGCTACAGGATATGGAATGGGAGTTTTTTCTTATGTGGTACACTTCTTCTTGTTTAATTGATGATATGCTTAAATGAGAAATTTAATGGTACAATCGTTTTAAAAGTGTTGTATCAAGTGGATGCATCGTGTTCATCGATTTCTACTCTCTTTGATTCGTACACACTCCTATAATGTAAAAGATGAACATGATGCATTCAGTTAGTACAATCTTCATACAACAATTATATCATAAAATTTTCTTGGCTACAATTGCAAGACCAAACACTCTACTCTCCTGCATAACAAGGTACCAATTTTTATAGCCGAACTAGCACCGAAGGATTTAAGAGGGGCTTTGACAACATTAAACCAGGTAATGATCATCAATTTCTCTAGTCAGTAGATGTATGCTACTGAGCTTGAATAACTAGCCCTCTACAGCTGATGATTTGTATGGGTGGATCAGCTTCTTTCATAATTGGGACATTGATTACATGGAGGTCCTTGGCATTGATCGGTAAGTCTTGTAAATGATTTGCTATCACAAAATTATGACTATCTGCTAAATTTATGACAAGAACATGAAGATCTTAAGATGAATTATTGATTGAAAGTAATTTACTTGTCATGTGATCACAGCACTATTACCTTGCGCCGTTGTGCTTTTGGGCCTCTTCATGATTCCTGAGTCTCCCAGATGGCTAGTAAGAAACAAAAACTAAGCATATTTTAAGGTTCCAAGTAACTTGACTAGAGATTTTTACTTATATTATATGCATACAGGCAAACCAAAACCGTATAGATGAGTTTGAAATGGCACTGAGGAAACTGCGTGGTAGCAAAGCTGATATAACAGCCGAGGCTTCTGAAATCCAAGTTAGTCATCTATGTTCTCTTAACTATGTTTACTTTATTAGGAACTATAAAATAATAATTTTATTTGCTTATGCTTTTCCAGGATTATATAGAAACTCTTCACCGCCTTCCGAAAGCTAAAGTACTGGATTTGTTCCAGAGGAGGTACATGCGCTCAGTCACTGTGAGAATCTCCTGTGCTTACGAATCCTCCACCTCCCCCTCTTTTATTTCTTTCTCTTTAGATGTAACCTTGCATACTAAAATAGTTTATTTGTGTGCCAGATTGGAGTTGGACTCATGGTTGCTCAGCAATTTGGGGGAATAAATGGAGTATGCTTTTACACCACCAGCATTTTTGAGTCTGCTGGTAATATTTCTCCCTCCACATCTCTCTTTAACAACTCATGATGCTTATGTCTATTACACAAAGTGCAAAAGAGAGAAAAACGCTCACGATCCTTAAGATTACACCAAGTAACCAGCGAAAGGGAAGATATATATATATATATATATATATATATATAAATGTTGATTGTGGAAATATATTTCAAAAACTTTCCTGCATCTGTAAAAAATGCATGGAAACAGCGATCTTATAGAGCAAATAAGGCATTGCTCAAGTGAAGAAACATGTTACCCTCCTTGGAACTGTTCGTGGTGTTCTTGGCTCCATTTCATGAAGATGACAATATAGTTCCAAATTTCTCGGTACTTTCACGTTCAGATGATCCTTTTTATCTTTGAGAAAACAGGAAAGTTGTGTTCTTACTATGTACAGTATGTGTGCTCCAACCTCCCGGGGTCTGAATGTGCTTCAACATACCAGTCATTATTCTCTTGTCCATTGATCATGCAAGATAGTGTTCAACACAAGCCTTAAATGGCATTAAAAAGTCGATGCCTGCTTCTTATGTCACTGTAATTATTCTAATTCTGCAGCTTCAATTCATGAATACTAATGTAATTTGTTGTATATGTGATGACTCAGGATTTAATCCTGATGTTGGAACGATTATCTATGCAATCTTACAGGTAGGAATAATTCTCACAAGCTACACTACGAAATCAGTCTAGTGTCATATTTGACATTTACACTCTTTTCCCAGGTTATCATTACTGGACTAGGAGCAACCTTAATAGACAGAGTAGGAAGGAAACCTCTTATATCGGTAAATCCATTAAATCATATACACCTTCATAAGGAGACCCTTTAAAGGCACCATGATTGAGAAACTACGGCACCACACCTGCCTCAGCACCACTCTAAAAATAAACTTTTCAAAAGTCGATTATAGATCATATATTCGCACTTCTGAAAGTCAAATTTTGACGTGGTGCAGTGGTAGATGTAGGTTCGGTGTGGTGCGTGTAAAGGCTCTTTTCACAAGTATTCAGAATAGTAAAACCTTCAGACCACTTATTTCAGGTATCTGCAGCAGGACTGGTCATAGGTTGTATCTTGGCAGGAATCTCATTCTATTTTAAGGTGGACAGCCTAATTCTATAATACCGTTTTCTTTCGCTTTCAAAAGTTTTTATTTTTTTATTTTTAATGCAAATGAATTATGATTTTTGTAGGAACATGAGATAGCACTTGGTGCAGTACCAATACTTGCTGTTGTAGGGATACTGGTAAATACATCTTCAAATCACCCACCTGATACAGAGGCACTACATGTGCCACTGCACATTTGTAGATAGATGAATGTATGGGACCTAGATTAAATCTAGGTCTCAACATGATCAATGGTCTACTTCAAACGTGTGTACTGGCTCGTTCATTTTACTTTTCGATTCAATGACAGAGTTAAATTGACGATCCAGGTGTATGTGGGGTCCTTTTCAATAGGAATGGGAGCAGTACCATGGGTGGTGATGTCTGAGGTATCGAATATTATAAGTCACCTTTTTGTTGTTTAATTACTGCTTTACGGAGTTTGTAACTAAGAATTTCCTCTTTTGATTGGCTTAAAGATTTTCCCTATAAACATAAAAGGAGCAGCTGCAAGCCTGGCTACGTTAGTGAATTGGTTCGGTGCATGGGCATGCTCCTTCACCTTCAATTTTCTCATGAACTGGAGCTCTTATGGTATGTAATGTATTTTTATCATTGATTCGTAAAACATATATCATCAACTCCTCAAAGACTATGACATTATACCATAATGTCATGAGAGCTTCTAAATTAACCACTTCAAAGCAGAGAATTCAGACCAGATTCATGCAAACGAAACACCTTGTAAGAAATATTGGTTTTATTTTGTTGTGTAGGAACATTTGGTCTATATGCAGCGATCAATGCATTGGGACTGCTATTCATAATCAAGGTAGTACCTGAAACAAAAGGTAGAACATTGGAGCAAATACAGTCTACAATCAATGTTCCCCATTAAAAAAAGAAAACTAGGGGGGAGATTGTTTTGGATAAATGATTAGACTCTACAGAAGAATATGCATATTCATAAACATGCTTTAAAGAAAACGATATTGTTGTAGCTCTTCAAATTCAATCCTGATTTGTTTTGCAAAGACTGATGGTGTTTGTTTAAGTTTTTCGTATATGAACTACAAAGGCGAAAAAACTAGAAGGTGCCTCAAATCGAATGTAAAGTTATGTCAAGTTTAGATTACATGAATGAAACGGACTGAAACTGACTATTGCATTGATCATTTGTCGCCTGTTTAATATTAAAGTTTAGTCGAGTTCAAGTTCAAAGTAACTTAAAAGACCATTTTCGAGTTGAATTCTAACTTGAACCATTCTCAAGTTATTCACGAGTATACAACTTGCTTACGATCCTACTTAAAACCTAAAGCTATAATCAACAATTATGTCAAATCCTTATAAACCCACATTAATACATGGTAATTCTTTCGTAGTTATTTCTATTTGCTTGGAAAGACTGTCACGCGTGGATGAATCCCACCACATGTGATTTCAAATTAAAATCAAATTGTGTGGTTCGATTCATCCACTCATCAATCTACTGTCTGAAATGAAAGAATAAAAAAGCATTTTTCTCTCTCGTGAAACATCACAGACTTTAATGTCTCAGCTCCTAACGTCTTCTCCCTTTCCTCTTCTATGAAATATATTCGTTTAGAGAAATCAATCGGCTTGATTTCTCCTCCTCTTTCACCCGAAACAGCTTCATCTTTAAATCAAAATCAAAATGTGAAACTCACCCTACAAGAGTATTAGGAATCTCTGTGACCGGTCAGAGCTCAATTATTAAGATGATGTTCTGGTGCCATGAGGGTAATCATGAAGAATGTTCTTTTCTGTAGGGTGATTTTTGCATGATTAATCCATTTGAGGAGTTGTACCATGTAAATGAATCTGGACCACACAGTTTGAATTCAAGTTAAAACTGCGTGGTCCATCCACACGTTTTACTCCACAAACGGAGTCACTAGGGAAGAATTTTCCCTAGGTATTTCTTCCCTAGTTACTCCATTTGTATTGTAAACCCACATGAATGAATTTGGACCACACAGTTTCAAATTAAATTCAAATTGTGTGGTTCTGATTAATTCACGTGAGTCTACGGTGTAAATAAAGTAACTAGGAAAGAAATTTTTTCTCATGAAACATAAGAGACTTTAATGTCTCGGCTCCTAACATCTTATTTCTTTTCTCTTCTATGAATATCTTCTTTTTGCAAGGGTATTAGAAATCTCCGTGACCGGTCACAGCTCAATTATTAAGACAATATTCCGGTGACATGAGACGATGTTATGGTGAAATGAGGTAGAGTAATGAAGAATATCCCTTCATTGTATTTGCATATAAGTTACGTCAAACGACATTTTTATTTAATCAAAATTATCTATTCATGTCCCCTAAATGAATGACTATACATATTACTTCATTCCAATTTTTAATATGTGCATGTCTAGTATAAATATATAGTAAGGTTAGTTTTTTTTTTTTTTTTTTTGGGAGCGCTTAGTTTTGTTGTCAATTGATGGATGGACCCGGGGAATCCGTGTCTGTTGGCCAGCTTATCGAAATTTTTTCGGGGATTTTTTCTCTTTTGGCTCAGCACTCCTTGGCTTTCTATCTATTTGTTGATGTTGTTGTTTGTTTGTGGTTCCGGCCGGTGCCGGAGCTTTCAGTACCGGGTTGGTCCGGTTGTTGTAAGTACCGGGTAGCGCCGGTTTTGTTAGTCCCGGACTTACCCGGATTATTGGTAATAAAAGCTTTCGTCCTTTGTGTAAAAAAAAATTAAAAAAAAAAAAAAAACTTTAGGCATAAACTTATAAAGGCGATTTAAATGTGCGTAAAAAAAAAGCCTGTAATTCTCTCTCTAGCTGAGAGCTTTCTCCTCTTTTTTAGAGTTTTTCTACTCCTCCTAGGTTCCATCTAGCCTCCTTGGCTAATGGAGAAGGAAGAAATCCAATCCCTTTTGCACAAACTGTCCTTAAAAGATGTCCACACCACAACTACAAACATCAACAAAGCAGATATCACACATGGAGTCCAGCAAAGCTCAAATAGTTTACTTGGGAAGTTCATCTCTACTAAAGATATACAAGCCAAAAACTACAAATCTGCAATGGAAAAGTCCTGGGCTACATCCAAGTTCAAATGCATCAAATTAAGGAGGAATTTCTATCAGGTGCTGTTTGACAACAAGGAAGATCTGGAAAGAGTCCTAAACGATGGACCATGGTGCTTTGACAACATTCTCATGGTCTTGAAGAGATGGAAGCAGGAGCTCAATTCTGAAAGTGAGGAATTTCATGAAACTCATTTCTGGATTCAAGTTTGGGGGCTGCCAACTTATGTCCATACTGTTGAAGTGGGGAAAAAAATCGCAAAGGACCTTATGGACTGCACATTTATCCAGATTCGTGAAGATTTCAACACCAATCAACTTATGTTCAGGTTTAGAGCTCTGGTAAGCATTGACAAACCTCTACCACAAATGCTCAATCTTGTCCTTGAAGATTCCACACCCCTACTGTCCCTTTTCAAATATGAACGCCTCCCCTCCTTCTGTTATTTTTGTGGTCATATTGGCCATATAGCCAAAGCATGTCCCCAGGTCACAGAAGAATTTACTGCAGAAGATGAAGAGCTATTTGATTATGGAACCTGGCTGAATGCTAAAAAAAATACAAAGCTAATTGAAGAATTGAGACCACATGATATGGAACTACAACCTGTTGAAGAATCCCAGCAACCCGGAGCTGCGTCCTCATCCACCCCCAAAGCTATGGTGAAACCTGCACAACAAGACAAAAACCAAATTCAGCTTTTTTCATCAGTCAACAAGCCACAAAGGTCAAACTTTGACAACCCCACAATCTCAACCCCACCCCTCCCCCTGCCAAAAGATTCCTTATCCTCCCATCAACCTAGTATGCACGAGAACCCAAAACCACAAAATGACAACCTAGACCAACCACCTTTTTCTGCTGCCCTCTCACCTGTCCCTCTCAATCCTGCTTTACCTACTCTGCAAACACACCAACCCCAAGAAATTGTAACCTTAAACCAATTAACTCCGTCAAGTCAAATCCCCACTGCTTTTGAGACCAAAAACCTGTTCTCAACCAATCTTCAGGCAACAACTCATGAACCCCTAATCCCATCGGCCCTTGAACCCTATCATCCACCCAATACCACCGAGCTCTCAAAGTTGAACAAGCCTACTCAACATAAGACTCCCAACCTTTGCTCACCACCAATTCCAGAAATTCCAAACATACCTCCAGCTAAGCCCTCGGCCCCAATCCAGCCTATCAACCACAAAAAATGTACCTATAAAAAGCACCCGCAAGTTCCTAGAGGAATCCTCAATGATATATCCAACTTTGAACCCTGTCTTGGAAAGAGGAAGAATGGAGGGGATGATGAGGCCTCCCCAAAGAAACCAAAGCTGGAAACCCAAACTGATAAGGTGGAGTCTGCTCTGCAGCTCCACCAAGACCTATGAATATTATTTGTTGGAGCTGCAGGGGCTTGGGCAACCCTAACGCAGCTTCTAGTCTTAGAAGCCTGGTGCAAGACTCTTCTCCTTCCTCTTATTTTTCATGCGAAACAAAGCTCTCTCAACAAAGAATGACAAACATTAGGTTAAAACTTGGGTTTGCCTCTGGTTTCCACGTCAGTAGCCAGGAAACTAGAGGAGGACTCTCCCTTTTGTGGAATGACTCCACTTCTGTGCAGGTACTCAACAGCTCCCTTGGATTCATCGACTCTATAGTCACCTTTAATAACAAAACCTTCAGGTTCACTGGTTTTTATGGAAATCCCGATCATGCTCTTAGACACAACACTTGGACCCTTTTAAGAAGACTGCATTCTGTTTCAAACCTACCTTGGCACTGTGCTGGTGATTTTAACGAAATTTTGCATACGGACGAGAAAACTGGTTCCTATGTCAAGCCAAGATATCTGATGGAAAACTTTAGGAAAGCTTTGGAAGATTGTGAACTCTATGACTTGGGATATAGTGGTGCCAAGTTTACATGGGACAATGGTTGGCATACTGGGAATGTAAAGGCAAGACTAGATAGAGCTGTGGCTAACCGGGCCTGGACCAATCTGTTTCCTGAATTTAGTGTTACCCACCTTACTGCAGCTAGAAGTGACCATATTCCTATTCTCATTTCCAACACAGCCTATGTAAAGAAAGGTGCAAAGGTTAGGAGTAGCATCCCTAGATTTGACCCCTATTGGCTTCAAGACCCTCAATGCTTGGATATCTCTGAATCTGTGTGGAACAGATCAACTCATACCAGTGCTACTGACTGTGCACAAGGAATAAGAGCTGTAAGAGATTCCCTTTGTAGTTGGAGTTCAAGAAAGTATGGCAAGCTTAAGAGGAAGATTAGTAAGCTTCAAGACAATCTTCTTAGCCTTCAACTTCAGGATAATCCGGACATTAAAAAAGAAAAGGACATGATGAAAGAGTTGGATCTTCTACTTAATATGCAAGAAGATTTCTGGAAACAGAGGGGGAGATGTGAGTGGTTAAAGTCTGGGGACAGAAACACTACCTATTTCCATGTTAAGGCCACCAGAAGGCAGGCAAAAAATCACATTGCTTCCCTGACCACTGAGGAAGGATCTGTTCTAACTGAACCTGATGAACTGAGGAATTATGCAAGGAACTTTTACTCTAATCTGTTTTCTTCTTATGCAGGCAATCAGTCCCATAATATTCTGGAGAACCTACCTCTCAACAAAATTGATGTGACCCATAATTCCTTCCTTTTGGAACCCTTCACAGAAACTGAAGTTCTCAAAGCTCTCAAACAGCTCCCCGGTAGGAAAAGTCCTGGTCCTGACGGTATGCAAGCCATATTTCTGCAGAAACACTGGAATCTTTACAAGAATGACATCCTACCCTTTGTGCTCAAAGTTTTAAATAATGGGGCAGATTTTTCAGATATCAATGATACCTTTATTACCTTGATTCCCAAGACCAACCAGGCTTGTACCCTCAAAGATTTCAGACCTATAAGTCTTAGCAACACTGTTTACAAGATTATCTCCAAGACTGTGGCTAATAGACTCAAAATTACCCTCGATGCAGTCATTGATCCTTCTCAGAGTGCCTTCCAGAAAGGTAGACTTATTACTGATAATGCTATAGCTGCTTTTGAGGCCTTTCACACTCTTAATGGTGCCGGAAAAAAGGAAAGTCAGCAAATGGCCATCAAACTAGACATGGTTAAGGCCTTTGACAGATTGGAATGGGATTATATCTACCAGATTCTCAAGAGAATGAACTATCCTATGAAGTTTGTGGAGCTTATCATGAGATGCATCACTACTGCCTCCTTTCATGTCTTAGTTAATGGGAAACCTTCCAACCAGTTCAGACCCACCCGTGGCATTAGACAGGGGGATCCTCTTTCCCCCTTCATCTTTATCATCTGCTCAGAAGGTCTCACAGCTTTAATTAAGCAGTCAATCCTAGATGGTAACCTATCTCCTTTCAGATTTGGCACTGATGGACCTTGCCTATCACACCTTCTTTTTGCAGATGATTGTATCCTCTTTGCTAAGACTGACATCAACAATGCACTGGAGATCAAAAGAATCCTAAGTTGTTATGAAAACTTGACTGGCCAACAGGTAAATCTTGCTAAGTCAAATTGCTACTTCAGTAGATTCCTTACTAACAGTCTAAAAGATGATATCATTCAGACTCTTGGCATATCTGTTGGACAATCCAATGGGAAATATCTGGGCCTTCCCTTTCTTATTGGGAAATCTAGATATGAGGTTTTTAAGTACATAAAGGATAAAATCTGGAAAAGGCTGACTGGTTGGAGATCTATGTACCTCACTCATGCTGGGAAAGAGGTCCTTATCAAAGCAGTTATTCAGGCTATTCCTACTTATGTTATGCAGTGTTTTCACCTCCCTTTGAGACTTATCAATGATATTATCACTATGGTAAGACGATTCTGGTGGGATAAGGATGGTGACAGGAAATCCATTGCCTGGTTATCATGGGAAAAAATTTGCAAGCCTAAGGCACAAGGGGGGATGGGGTTCAAGGACCTTAATCTTTTTAATAAGGCCATGCTTGCTAAACAGTGCTGGAGACTAGTCACTAAACAGAGCTCCTGGTCGGTGCTATAATGAAATTCAAGTATCATAAGCACACTTCATTCTTGGATGATGCAGGTGGAAGCGGACCTTCTTTCGTTTGGAGAAGTATCCTAACAGGTAGAGATTTGTTACAATGCGGTATGAGATGGTCAGTAGGAGGAGGAGATTGTATCAGCATTTGGGACCAACCCTGGATTCCTTTGGAACCAAATTTTGTTATCTCAAAACCTGACAATACCTTTGGTCTTCATACTGTGAATCAGCTCATTGATAATGGACAGTGGAAGAAATCCTTAATTGAATTTCTCTTTCTGCCCCATGAAGCAGATGCCATTCAATCTATTCCTATTAACCAAACACATTACCAGGACCGTCTCATTTGGCACTTTACTCAAGAAAGGGGTATCTATGATGTTAAGTCCGGATATAGGTTGGCACTAAAGATGAAGCAAAATGAGTTGTGTACTGGGGAATCATCCACTGATATAGCTAACAAGAAGGCCTGGAATTATCTGTGGTCAGTGAAAGTCCCTCCAAAGATCAAAGCGTTCATGTGGAAGGTTGCCTCGAACTCCCTCCCAATCGGTCTGAACCTCAGAATTAGACGTATATCAGATGGTTTTTGTCCAATTTGCCGATCAGCCGAGGAATCATGGCAGCATTGCTTCTTCTCCTGCCCTTGGATAAAAGAGTTCTGGAAAACTGACTCACCTTTCTCACAGTTAGCACAGATGCAGCACAACTCCTTCATCGATTTCTGCCTCTTCCTAGCCTGTAATAGAACACCAAATTCAGATCTCCTTTTTACCCAGCTGTGGTTCATTTGGCTAGAACGCAACAATGCAACCTTCAAAGCCCGCTGCCCTTCGACTGTGAGAATCTCATCTCTTGCTGGATCCCTGCTATCAGAATTTCAAAAGGCAACTAGTATTGATGAAAATATTAATGGCCCAGAACCATTACCATCGCGATGGACCAAACCACCATCTGGGTGCATCAAGACGAATGTGGATGCAGGATTTAAGGACGGAATTGGTACAATCGGAATTATAATCAGAAATTGCGAAGGCTCTCTCCTCTCAGCCTTCTCCTTAAACTTAGGCTCTGTTGCATCTGTGGAGCATGTGGAATGTCTTGCCATTCTCTATGGCACTCTTGAATCTGCGAGAATTTGGAGCGGAAAAATTCTCATTGAATCTGACTCGGCACTCAACGTGGCAAGACTGAACTCTGATGAAGATGATCTCTCTTCCTTTGGCATCATTGGAGCGAGATTCAAACGAGCTTGCAAGTACTTTCAGTCTTGTAGTTTATCTTTTGTGAGTAGAAGTTGTAATTACCCGGCTGATGGGTTAGCAAATTTAGGGTTCTCTATCCCTAAGGAAAAGTCTGGTTATTGTAATTGGGGAATTAATCCCCCAAAACCTATCATCTCTGCTGTTTTGGCAGACATTTGAATATTAATATATTTTCCGTTTCAAAAAAAAAAAAAAACTTATAAAGGCTAATAATGAAATCTGTTGTTTTTTAACGCCAATTAAAACGAAACTCCATTCCGAAAAAAACCAAAAACAAATATAATAGAGAGGCAGAGGAATCAGTCGAATATAATAGGGCGGAATACGGCTGCTGTCGGAGAAGACGGCGGAATAAGAGCGGAGCGGTCGGACGGCAACAAAAATGGTTAAGGAGGAAGCTAAAACACCTTCATTGTCTGCTCGGTCTGCTAAGGTTGTTTTATTTATGTTAATTTCTCTTCATTTTATATTCGAATTTTTTTTGGTAATAAATTTGGTAATGGAATTTCTTTCCGACATACAAGACTCCACAAGGAACCGGAGGTCGGCCGATGCATATGTGGGCGGTGCAGTGCGGAAAGTGTTTCAAATGGAGAAAAATTGCATCTCAAGAAGAATTCGAAGAAATCAGAAGCAATTTCAAAGAGGACCCGTTTTTCTGCGACAAAAACCCTAATGTCACCTGCGATGATCCCGCCGATATCGAGTACGATTCCACCAGAACATGGGCTGTTGATAAACCTAATCTCCCAAAACTCCGGCAGGATTCACCAGGCGTTTGGTGATGCGTAAAGATTATTCCAAATTCGACATCTATTATCAAGCCCCTTCTGGTAAGACTCTCAGATCTGGAGCTGATGTAGCTACTTATTTGCAGAAAAATCCCCACCTGATAGATGTAGATGCCTCACAATTTAGCTTTATTTCGCCTAAAATCTTGGGGGAAACAACTCCAGTTGGTAGTGGCACAAAAAGAAAGGCTGTCTCTGGGTTGTTTGATTGAAGTTTCACCGGAATGATGCTCTAGTTAATTCTTAGTTTATGTTTACTGATTTAGGTGGGTGATATCTTGATCAGCATTTTGTTACCTCTCTTTACAATCCTTGATCCATTGTTATGTTCCTATTTTTTCTTTTGATTCTGGTGCAAGTCTGATGTAATGAATGTTAGATCACCCAAGTCATGTTCTTTTTCTATATGAGTTGTCTTTATGGATTCAAATTGCCGTATTTACATATAAGTTTATCAAATATTGTTTTGTTCATTCTCTGTGTGTGTGAGATATGGGGGCAAATGATATGCTTTCAGCACATCTTTATGTAAGTAGATTGGACATGTTTTAGCTGTTTTTGAACATGTGCTTACAAATCAACGTCAAGTTTCTACTGCAGTTTTCAAATCTAGATACAGAGAATATGACAGAGCAATTTCTCTTGCTCTAACTTTGGTATTGGCCACTTCTGTGTGTGTGGTATTTGCATATGTGAGTTGAGTAAGGGATGTTCAATATTGAAGGGGAAATGAGTTAGATTAAAGCTGTTGCATTTTAGCTTGAGTAGTTTCTGAGAATGGGCATGTTAGATTAGGAGTGAAAGATGAAGAATAGTCTGATTAGAAATTACTGCAAAAGCAAAGCACATAAAAACTTAGGCCATGGTTTTGCCTGTAAATCAGTTACTTGCATTATCCATATATTGGCTCATTTTTTCACAGGAAATTCTTGTGATATCAAACACACTACACACAAGTCCATAAACAAAGTAAGTCACCTACAAAAACAGAAAAATCAGGCCATCTGTCATGCTTTGATTGGATCCAATTGAGTCTCCTCATTGAGGACACACTTGTGGCAGTAGAACTTCCCCAGTTTCATTAGGCTTTCAAGTTTGTATTTCACCCTTGGATCAAGTTCAAACTAAGACTCTGGCTTGATCTTAACCTCCTTCCTCTGCATCAAGACTAGACTAGGATCTTCTGGGAAGCTTTAGCAGCTTTGATGCAATGGAGTCTTATTCGATACAGAAATCAGTTGTAATCCCCCCCACCTACTCACGCCCCGAACCATGTTTTGGCAGGGCAAAATAGACCTAGAGCTGAGAAGCACAGATTGCATGAGAGAGTAGAACTATGGCATAGTCCCATGTCTTTTTCCCTGATTTTATCTGTATAGTAAGTTGTTGCGTTTGATTTACATGCTTTGCTCATTGATAATAAAATATATCAATTTCTGAGGGAAAAAAAAAGAAGGAAAAGAAAAGAAAAGAAAAGAAAGAACCACAACCACTACTAAAGTAAACAAAGAAAAGGGGTTGCAAGTAAAATACCAAATCTAAAAGCTTCTTTGCTAGCTCCCAAAAGTTGAGGGTATTTTTTTTTGTTGTAACAATCGTGGAGAATCTTGATGATCTGCAAAAATGCACTTATTGCGTCAAAGCCAAGCAATAGCCACCGTTTCTCTAAAGATATAGCTCCATTCCATCTCGTCATCATAGCCTCCACGAGTTTAGGATAGATTGAAGTCTATCCAAGACTGAATATGATCGAATCAAAAAAAACTTACGAGCAAATGAGATATACCAACATCGGATTCAGTGGAAATCTCTTTAAGGCATGCTATTTGGATTCAACCATTGAGTTGCTTATCACACTTTCGTGTCCTAAGCAAGCTTCCCCGAAAAAGAATAAGTCGCTTGGCAAAGAGCAAATGAGAGAAACCAACCCCATTCTTGGATATTCGATAGGGAATCCAAGTTCCATTGTTCAAACTCTTTCATAGCTTATAATGAAACTACAGATGCAATCAGTGAAATGGTAGGACAAGGTCCCTTGTATATTGCGGCTAATCTAGTGTTTCACGAATGTACTAAACATATTAAAATAGCTACATTGTCATTTTGTGTGTGACTGAAATACAACTCGGTTATCTCTTCATCTTACGCATCTACATATGTACAACTAGCTGATATTTTCACCTACGTCAACACAAGTTTATTTTACACTAGTTGGGCGCCTTCAAAATTTATACCCTCCCACTTAATAAGGAGTATTAATTTCGGTCTAGCCTCATGGGTATTGTATTTTTTTTTTTCCCTTCCCTTTTTTCCCTGAGCAAACGTCAGTTATTCTCGTTGAATAAGTTTTGGGCAATTCTAAAAGCACCACGTAATTACTTTGGTATCATATTTTACATGTAAACGTGATGTCGGAAGTAAAAAATGAGCTGCCTTTAGAATTGCCTTAAGTTTTTTATGTTGTCATTCATTATACACTCTAACAGTTCGATTTTTAATTTTTACAATATACACACTTGTACACATTCTAATAATACCCTAAAGAAAATAAAGAAATAAAATACACACGGTAAGTCGGGGGTAGATAGACCCAATTATAAATTGAAGACTACTTATTCCAAGAAAATAAAAAAAAACTGAAGACTACGAATGCAATTACGTCTAATAGAGAGCAACTTAACTATTTTCATCATATAGAGCACTTAATTAGTGTCTTTTAACATAAAATCAATTTTATAGAGTCCAATATCACACTTTTGCTTTTTATTAAATTTTGCATCACAATATCTACCATGCATTATATGGATAGAAAATCTATATACTATGATTTTTTTTCTTACAATACAACGTTGTATTATGGTTGCATCAACAAACATACATTGCAACATTTTATTTTTAAATTATTACGCACAATAAAACTGTACTATTATGTAAAATAAGTTAAAAATGAAAGACTCTATTGTATGATATTTGATACAACTTTCATACTGCCGTTTTAGAACAACATCTCTTATATACTCCTAAGTCCCAAAATATCAAAATATCATTTTGAATGTTTTCATACAGATTAAGAAAGTAATTGAATGCCACAAATCTTAAAGAGAGTTGCCTAAAATATCATTAATCAAAATGTTATAAGTAGTATTTAAAAGTAGTTGAACTCTTCGGAAAAAAATAGTTGGATTGTTAAAAAATAGGCATAAGATATAAACAAAAAAAAGTAATAAATGCGTAATTGTCAATGTGGATCGAATGACGTATATTCTGAGACAACCAAAAAGAGGTAGACCGACTTATATATTATATTCTTGGACGGAGGGAGTACAATACAAGTATTACAAATTTTGAATCCGTATTTTACAATTTTTTGTGAGGGGGTTACACATTTTTATTGACAGTAAATTTTTATTTATTTTTTTGAGAAAGAAAGAATTTATTAGATCAAATCCGTTAAACACGCGGACAAAACATCCTCAAGAGACAATGGGCCCATGAGAGAACATCGAGAATCAATAAAGCATGTCTTGCTAAGAAATTCGTTGTGACATTTCTCACACGCTTAATGAAGGAAAAATTCATAAACGAAAAAGTGCGAAGCCTTGCCAGACAATCACGAGTCAAACAACCAAGAGTAGTGTTATCTTCCTCAGGTTGAATGAGACGCTGAACAGAAGCTAAACAGCCGTTTTCCACCACCAAGCGGGGAAACCCCAAACGCTCAGCTTTCACTAGTGCCAGAACGATAGCCTTAAGCTCTATAAACTTTATCGACTCACTTGGATCAAAATGATATGCTAGCGACACCAGTATAGCATCGTGAGAGTCCTTGTAGAGAATGTCAATACCAGCTCCGACTCTAGCACCAACGCATCCATATTACGTTTTACCATCCTTCGGCTGGTTTCGCCTACTTATCCGCTAATTGTTGCCCAGACGCATGAACTTGATAAGCCGTCATAGTCTCCATATATTCAACCGATGCTGCCAGAAAACGAGCACAAACAAGAAAAACATGAACAACATGACTATGAAAGATTGCATAACACGATCTTTTGGCTTTTTATTTTCCTTTGTAGGATGCTTTTGTGATTAATTAAATCAATCCATTTTAATGGAAAAAAAATTCTACTACAAGATAGGTCTATTTTTTAATAACTATTTTATATAGATTATGGCGTTAACTTTAACTACGATAATGCAACAAAAAACGCTGACCTAAATGATTATGGCGTTAACTTTAACTACGATAATGGATAATAATCCAACAAATAAACGCTAAATTGCTGTCCGGACCTAAATATACAATGTTAATTTCTTCTTCTATAAAAACCCACCATCATCCACCCACGGTGGTGGTCAAATATTATCGTCACGCCCCTCCTCCTCCTCCGCCTGTCCTTTCAAACCCTAGATTAAGCTCCCATTCTCATTTTTCATTTCTCCTCCTCCTCCTCGCCTAGATTCTCTCTTCGATTTCCAACGATAAACATAAACCTTTCGATTTACTTGATTTCAATTCCCCTCCTAAACCTCAGATCTGTTCAGAATCTCCGATTGTCTCTAGAAGAGTTCGATTTTCGCGAAGAGTCTGGGTGAATTTTCAGCTAAACTGTCATTTTGAGCTGAAAATAAGCCGTTTGCATTCATGGTGGGTATGGGAAGAGTTTATCACGGAGATCCGTCCAATCCTTTATCATTGGGTTCATCATCGACGTCTGCATCGGTAACGACATCGACTTCCGTTACAGAGACGGTGAACGGTACTCATGATTTTAAGATTACGGGGTATTCTCTAGCGAAGGGAATGGGGATTGGGAAATATGTAGCTTCTGATACTTTTATGGTTGGAGGGTTCTCGTGGGCGATATATTTCTATCCAGATGGGAAGAGTATGGAGGATAATGCAACGTATGTGTCGCTGTTTATTGCTCTTGCTAGCGAGGGTACAGATGTAAGGGCGCTTTTTGAGCTGACACTTAAGGATCAGAGCGGTAAAGAGAGGCATAAGGTTCATAGCCATTTTGGGAGGGCATTAGAGAGTGGACCTTATTCTCTGAAATATCGTGGAAGCATGTGGTTAGTCATATTCTTTGCAAGACTTTGGCTGTATTTTCCTTAGTTTATCATGAATTGCTTGTCTTCATAATTCGTCTTAGAATTGTTGTTGCTATGAACCTTTTGATTCTGAAAACAGTTGCATTTGTCTCCCCCTAAAGGCTTTTTTTTTTTTTTTTTTTAAAACTCTTCAAGATGGTAGTTTTTCATTGAGGAAGATATATCTACATGTATTGAACAATGAATGCACACTGCATTTTGGACTCTGGCTGTGAATTTGAGCATTTCATGCTGGTACTCGAAGACCCTTCCTAGTTTCTTAGTACTGTTATTCCGTGCTATCTGTTAGAAGAAGTAGATTCTCCCTTAGTATACATAAGATGAACTGGTTTCTACCTTTTTTCAAATTTGTTTGCACATTGATGTATCTTCCTCTTTGGTCTGTAATGTCAAGGAAACTAGGTTGATGATTTTCAGTTGAAGGAACAAATAATCTCAGCGTTTTGCTTTAAGTGCTATCTCAGACAGTGTCATTTTGAAGTGCGTATTTGTTTTTTAGAAAACTTTCAGCTGTGTTATTTTGCATTTGGAGAATTTGGACCCTCATTTTGAATGGCCTTGTGCAACAATATTATCAAAATAACTAAGTAGACAATTCATGTTTGTGTTAATGAAGAACAAAAAAATTAATTCACCCCCTGTTTATGGACTTTACATGATTGATTGCTTGATCATATTGTTCTCCCACTGTATATGCGTATATCAGAAAATTATCAAAGCATCAAAGCAAAACAAGTGTTCCAATGTATCTTCCATAATCTATAAGCTCTGATTTCATTTTCCTACCTTGTTCTCAAAATTAGTGAAGGATGGGATCATCATCATTCGAATACCACTAAATAAAATGATCAAATCACATGCACTGAACAAGACATTTTCAAATAAGTGATGAACCTACAGTCCTGAGTTGTAATTTAGATCAAGAAACCAAATAAATGCATAAATCCATGCATTCATCTTTCTCACTTCGCTATCTTAGAATCCTATAAGCTGTGATTTTTATGTTTAGTTATGATAGGATATTAATCAATTAATTACACTTCTCCGTAACCACTCGAGTTTTTAGGTGAGATGATAATGAAACTAGGTATCAAAGAACGAGGTGATATGTTTCATGGTAAAAACCTCTCTATCACCACTATATGAAAACATTACTATTGCTGAGCATGTAGCTCTGTTACAACAAAAAGTACTATTACTGACTCGTGCCCTCTTGTTGGCAAGCCCACGCGTGAATGGCTTGTTAAGATATAGATGTATGAATTAACTCAAGCTTTTATATAGAGGAGAGTTATGCCCTAAGGCGGCGTGGGCCTTGTCCTTGTTGGGCTTGGATTGCCGTGTTCCCTAAGGAAAAGATAAGGATTAACTCAAGCTTTTAGGTGATGTACTAAATTTGATAACCACCAAAGTGAAGGACAATGAATTAATTATTACATTGTTTTTATGCCATTGAAGGGATCAAGGAAGAGGAGTTTGGGAGTGGTAGAATAGAGTAGCACTTAAGTAGCAAATTAGCAATAGAAAGTAGGTATTACAGTTGGCGATTTTGGATCTGCAGGGTGGTCAGTATGTATATGTATACTGTATGAGGAAATCATGATACTCATGAGCTGAGAGGAAAGAGGAAAACTCCGGTTGGTGAATAGGATAGATACTCATGATAGGAATGACAAGTGTCGAGAAGAAGAAAAACAATTCTATACATTCCCATTAAAAACCTGTGCGAAATCATAAAGTTTCTTTCCCTGGAAACAACCCATTGCTAACAAGTTTGCAAATTGGGAGAAATGAGATAGGCTAATAAAGGTAATGAAGAAAGTAGAAAGGCAAAGATCAGATTTTAGGCATTCCCATTCAAGTGCTATGTGTAATCCTTGTTTATGTTAACTCACCTGAAAATGACTCACATCAGTCTGTACACACACAAATGTCTGTATATATATGCATGTATACCAGTTAATATCATTTTGATAATAAAAAGTGGTACATGCCTTACTTTAGCTTATGGTTTTAAAGCCTGCTGCATTATGTGAATGAGTTCAGGAGTCAGATGGAATAGATAGGACAGATTGGCTCCTTTCTTTCTTTTCTTATGCTTTTTTGTTTTTTAGTCTAAAATTTTTGTTTACTCTGCTCATATTGGGTTTTTGCATTTCCTATTTAAGAATGAAACCAAAATGTTTAATGGTTTTATTTGCAGGGGATATAAGCGATTCTTTAAAAGGTCCTTATTGGAAACCTCGGACTATCTAAAGGATGATTGTCTTCATGTTCATTGCTGCGTGGGTGTAGTTAAAACACGCACTGAAGGGCCTAAAATATACTCCATACCAGTTCCACCTTCTGACATTGGTCAACAATTTGGCCAGTTACTAGAAAGTGGAAGGGGAACCGATGTACTTTTTAAAGTCAATGGGGAAAATTTCTGCGCTCACAAGTTGGTACTTGCTGCTCGCTCGCCTGTATTTAGAGCACAGCTATTTGGTCCTATGAAAGACCAGAACACACAGTGCATACAAGTTGAAGATATGGAGGCTCCGGTTTTTAAGGTGTGGAATGTTCTTTGTCTATATCTTTCTTTAATTCTTTGATTCCTAATTTTTCTAGAACTATTTTTTTTGAGCTGCTGGCTTTTTCATCCAAGTAGGCTTCAAAACTGTTTATCATCTCCACTCACTTAAACGGTTCTGCTATTTGTCTATTTGCTTAACTGATTTTAATTGAATTTATTGAGTTTTTCAATGTTTGTAATCATCTTCAGTACATGTCATGTATGAAGAAGAAAACATTTACTTAGCTTGGTTGTGGTATTAATTTAGCCAACCAACAAGCAATGAAGAAGTGGACTGAAGTAAACAAGATAAAAGTTTAGCATAATCACGTCCGTTTAGCTGGAAACCATGTGCTCCTTAAACATCAAGTAAAATAGATCTTTTGCTTTGCCCAGCATAAATTTGTTTATACCTTTTCTTATCGAACTTTTGAAGTGAAAATACGTTTATATGTTTCTGCTTTTTTTTGTTTTTGTACTAAAAGCACTGTTACAGGAAGTAGTGACCAGGATCTCTCTCTACTGGACTGCTGTTGGATTAAATTTGATGCTCTTACATCCACTCATGAGCATGATGAAGTTGGTTTCTTTTGACCATGAGATGAAGTGATTGCCTAATTAAATCTAGAGCGATTTTTCATCTGTCTCATGAATCTTTTTTCATGTGATTTTGTAGATATTTTAAGAATGAAATTGAAAACTTCTTACTGCATTGAGGACTCAGTTAATATGCTGAGCCGTAGGCGGATGCACATATAGCCAGGGGGCGGGGCAACTGCCACCCTTAAGCCGGAAAAACACTACTAAATACATTATTTGTTTTTATTTCCCCCTCTTAAAATTTCATTTGTTGTGTTATTGCCCCCTTCCTACTCAAGATCCTGCATCCGCCGTTGCGTTGAGAACAAAGCTAACTCCAACAAAAGATAATTAGAAACAAGATAATCTCCTAGACAGATAACCGTACAAACTAGTACTCTGTAGATAAATTAAATATTGGAGAGATATCCCTTCAGATGGAATGTTCAACTTGTCCCGACTGGCATCTATAATAAAAAAAGAATCCATTTTTGTGTCCCACAACGGTTTTTGGTAATCGGTTCCCTTATTTTACTGGTAAAATAAGAGTTGTCTTCATCTATATTGACCACTTTCTGTGCCAAAGGGGTAGCGCCATTTTTGCTGTCTGCTGTTGCATTCTTCTCAAATCTGTTTTTTTATGTTGGATGATGCTTGATATTTTTGTCAGTGGTCTTTGCATTTACGTGTCTAAAGCGTTTGTTTCCACTTCAGTTTATTGTCTCATTTGCTTGTGAATATTTCTGAATCCCCAATACAAAAATATACGAACCAAAAGTGTTCTTGAGGACTTTTAGCATAGAGGGGAACATATCCTGCCCCCCTCTATTTTTTGCTTTTTGTAAAGGTTCTACTTAAATTTTGGTACAAATACGCTTTGAGTTATGCATTACTTGATCTGCAACGTGCTTGTTTTGTTCTTAAACATTTCCTTGACCATCAAAGTAAATTCACAATGCTTTGTTGGCTATGGACTACTTATCCTTCAATCAAGTATTTTATCTAGCCTAAGTAAACTCACAATGCTTTTGTTTTTTTTTTGTACCGGTCAAGAAATGCATATAGCTTAAAGTTGCCTTAACTACTTGCAAACTGTCTTCTTGTCTTCGTTCCAGGCACTTCTCCATTTCTTATACTGGGATACACTGCCTGATTTGGAAGAACTCGCCGGTTTAAACTCGAAGGGAGCTTCCACTTTAATGGCACAACATTTGCTTGCAGCCGCAGATTGTTATGGATTGGATAGGCTCAAGGTGATGTGTGAGGCCACCTTGTGCAACGATGTTGCTATAAACACTGTGGCAACTACACTTGCCCTGGCTGAGCAGCACCATTGCTTTCAGCTGAAATACGCGTGCCTAAAATTCATTGCAATGCCTGAGAATCTTAAGGGTCTGCCTCTGTCTCTCTATTTGAAAACCAGTCTACAAATTTCTATGGTCTCTGATTTTACTTGTATCTTTGTTTTTTGATAGCTGTGATGCAGACGGATGGATTCGAATACTTGAAGGAAAGTTGTCCTCATATAGTGACAGAACTGCTGGAGTATGTGGCCAGGATCAGTGGTTATTCTGCCATTCTCAGCAAGCAAATGGGTGAATGTGTATTGGATGGTGGCGATGGCAACGGTCGACGTGTGAAGCAGAGACTATAGTGTAATTGTACTCGACTTTTTTTTCTTCCCTTTCTTCTACAATGACTAAAAAGAGGGTTGAGAACACTCCACATTAGAGAAATGAATTTTTCATTTGTAGTTTGTTACACTTAAAAACAAACTTGTAAATTTAATGACCTCTCCTCCCATGTTGTTCTCTCAATTAACGTTGTACTGTACTGTCCTTAATTCACATTCTTGAGATGTCTCTGTGCTGTGTTGATTATGATGGTAGGTGTGGGGTTCCTCTATTTGCTATTAATAACTTTCAGTTGTTATTAATTATGTTTTGGATTTTCAATGCCCTAAAATGTTACCTGATTCTATAGGTGGAGTAAGGTTTGTACACTACAGCCTCTTTGATGATGCCCTGTGATGCCACACTATCTGTATTATTGGACCCTGTCAAGACATGCGGAGATTCGTTAGAATCCAATCAAAGCAAGACATGTGGGCTCATACACAAAGTAGGCCACTACAAACACAAAAAAAAGAGCAGGTTACGTGTCTTGCTTTGATTGAATGCAAGTGATTTTCCTTATTTGATCATGATACCACGCCATAGGATTTCTCTCACAGATCAGAGTTCAGCAAGCAGCTTGAAGAGACATCGACATACAGCAGAATGACTCGTGATTAAAAACATCCGTGCTCTTATACAAGGGTGTCTGGAGAAGAGCCAAATATCAAGGTGACGATGATGATGATGATGCGTAGATGATGTGTTCATCGAGCAGCTTGAGAGAGACGACAGCATATAGGGCAACCTTGTTAGCTTTCCTATTGACTCTTTGAGA
Organism: Gentiana macrophylla; assembly: GCA_026214975.1. Lineage (NCBI taxonomy): Eukaryota > Viridiplantae > Streptophyta > Magnoliopsida > Gentianales > Gentianaceae > Gentiana > Gentiana macrophylla. The sequence continues at coordinate 102,777,838 of CM047811.1, forward strand.
CTTGTACTATTTGGTGTTAAACAATGTTATTAATGTCTTCAGAGTTCTTCTGTATGTTTGTTATTCTTTCTTATGTGTGTGAACACTTTTCCTATTGGGTTATGTTTTCTATATGATTCTAGTTCATGTGTTTTTTTAGTTTATACTCCGTACTAAATAAATTTGGCTTTACTTGGGCTGCAAGTCATTATTTAGTGAAGAAAAGTTTTTACAACAGATTTGCATGATAACTATTGTAAAGCTCCTCATCATTATCAAATCAATCATCTAATTTGTAAGCTCCTCTTATCTTATCAAACTGCTGCTACCAAATCCTAAAGACCTAATCGGAAAAAAATGACGTTTGTTAAAGACATCATATCTAATCTAACACGGCATCATTTCTCGGGCGTTGAGCTGAGATTTGATCTTTTAAATGTCAAATATAATAACTAAATTAGAGCAAATGAAAAAGGGGAAAAAAATTGGGTTAGAGATCCACCGAGGTGGAAAGCCTTAACCGGATGTGTACAAGAAAAGCCCGAAGGCTGATCCCGTCCCTGTCAGGGGAGATGCCAACCGTCTCTCCTTTTATCGAACACATTAAACAGGTCACTAGTTTTTGTATATATTGCAGCAGCTTTATCATTTTGTGCCCGATGTGGGATAACCGACCAAATTTGTAACAGTACTATATATAAATCCAGCTTCATAAACTTGACTTGCGGAATTGTTCACAGAAGACTGATACCAAAATGAGAAAAATAAAAACCCGAATATAATTTGTAGTATAAGACAATCACATGTTTTTATACATACGATTAACAAAATAATTTGTACACAGATAGAAATTAACATCCCTAGCCACCCTTAAAAAAAAAAAAACCATCCCTAGCCAATCCTTTCGGCTGCCGACAAATCATTGGCCCAGCGGTAAATGTTGTGGTTCTTAACTCGAAAGTTCTGGGCTTGAGTCGCATGTGCGTGTGTATTTATATTCTGTATCCGTAAAAAAAAAAAAAAAAGACGATCCTTCCCGCCTACACCAACTGGTATGTGTCGTCGTCGTCGTTGTTGTTATACTTTTTCAAATTTTGATAAGATTTTCTTATATTTCAACTGTCGTGCAAAATTCATGATGTCGAGAGTAAATTAGATGGATAGTGGTTGGTTTAGTGACACGGACGGAATGTATCATGCTAATCCACTTCACAAAGCTGGGAAAATCTTCAACTACCGGTCTTGCTTTGTATTTGTCCACAAAGGTGGGAAAATCTTTAACTACTAGTCTTGCTTTGTATTTGTTCGCTTCTCATTTTTCACTGGTTTTTACTATTCGATATGCCCACTTGTTACCATCTACATCAGTCGAGAGATCTTTTGGGACGACTGTTGTATCAAGTGTAATGTGTTTTGAATACATAACTTTACTCTTTCTCACTATACAAACCTACTATATATGTAAAGATGTTTTGAATACATGGATTATTTACTCTTTATATTATACAATTTATTTATAACGGTCGTAGAATACAAACCTACTATATATGTAAAAGATGACGAGAATGTGTGGATTATAATACATGTCACTTTATATTATACAATTTATTTATAACGGTCGTAGAATAAAAAATTCACATTTGGCTCTGGTTTTAAGGTGTCTAATGGTTCAATTGTAAATCTGAAAATGATGAGGGAGCGTGATCCCAAGTTATCTAACTCAACATTAATTGCGATCATTTACACAGAATACATGAACATTTTGATTTGATGTATCTATTATTTTGGTCGTAAATTTTTGTTCGGTTGTGTCTTTTATCCGCATGTCAGTAAGGTGACTTAAACTCTACATTTTGGTGGAACCAATCTGAAGACTCAGCTGAGTGATGGTCAGCTGAGAAGTGTATTCAATTCTGTGCTTCAGTAGGGTGGAGTCTACTGAGCTTCTGTCAGCAGGGTGATAGTCTGCTGAGTACTCGAATACAGCAGGGTCCCACATCTGCTAATTCTGTTATGTGACAACTATACAGTGTCATTAAAAGGAGGACACGTGTAGGGGTATTTATGGTGCATCAGACAAAGATTCCTAGCGGCTAGGGTTTAGGGATTTGTGCCTATAAATACAGTTGTTGTCTCATTATCCGTGTGTGTTGAAATCTGTAAAATTCAGTGCATAATAAAATATCTCTTTTCTGCCCGTGGTTTTTTACCTCTCCCACTGAGAGGTTTTCCACGTTAAATCTGTGTTCTTCTTGTTTCTGTTTTTTTTCCTTTGATTATTTATGTTTGATTGCTTCTGTTTCTGTTTCTTGCATCTGAAGTTATCTCCATCCGTTTTATAACAAGTGGTATCAGAGAAAGGTTCTGGAGAAAACAATATGTACGATCAACTTCATCTTCACCAAGGCCTTCAGCAAGGTGCTAGGATCTGTGATAAAGTTGTGATCTTTAGCAAGGAAAGATGTCGGCAGAGAAGCGTAAAAATCGATAAATTCTGAGGAAGGAGCGGTTTTGGTGCGTGGCAAATCAAGATCGTGCCTTTGTTGAAGCAAAGCAGGGTTTGTGGAATCCCTTATCGACAAACCAAATACAAGTGCGGCAGATTATGCGGTCACGGAAGAGAAAGCACATTCAACCATCATGTTGTGCTTATCTCGATGATGTTATCACCGAGGTTCTTTGAGGAAGACACGCGCACCAAGTTGTGGAAAAAGCTCGAAAGCTTGTATATGACCAAGTCAGCGACCAACAAGTCGTTGTTGAAAGCAGAGGTTGTTCGACTTGAAGATGCATGAAGGGAGTCCACCGAGGAACATCTCGGACCAAATGAACACAATATTGCTTGATTTAAGGAATATTGATGTTAAAATTGAAGATGAAGATGACCCTAATCCTGTTGGTGTCATTACGGCATCATATGAAAACTTTGTGCGATCTTTCATAGTTGGAAAGGATCTGATAGCTTTGGAGGATGTAAGGTCCGCCTTACATGCCAGGAGCTTAGACACAAGGTCTTTGGGACAGACAACAAAGTTCTTTGGGCTAGTAGCTAGCGACAATAGTGGAAAAGGATATGGACGAGAAGAAGAAAAGAAGTATGGGTCCAAAGGTCCTAAGTCTAATGATGTCTGTAATTATTGTAAGGAGAGCGGGGACATTGAAAGTCTAATTGTCCAAGGAAGAAGAAGCAGAGGAAGGCAATTCAGCACAGCGGCTTTGGCTCTTGAGCAATCGATGAGGATACGGTTCTAGTTGCGGGAGATTCTACACACCACAATGATGTGTGGATACTTGATTCTGGAGCATCCTACCATATTTGTCCAAACAGGAGTGGTTTTTACTTATGAAGCGAGATAGATGGTGGTCAAATTTATATGGCCAACAAACAAGGTTTGCAAAGTTGTGGGAATTGGCTCTCGGTAAAGTTAAGGACGAGAGAGGATGGTAAATTTTGTACACCTTGAAAGATGTAAGACATGTTCCACAGATGACCAAGAATTTGGTATCTCTTAGTCCACCTCTGGATGACAAGGGTTCAATTTCAAGGGTGAATATGGACGGTGAATGTCTTCAAAGATTCGATTGTAGTCCTCAAAGGCATCAAGAGGAACCTTGTATATATTACAAGGATCTATCAGATCTAGCATCTTCTTCTTTGTTGCATCCTCAAGTAGATTCACCGATCTCAGCAGACTCATTTGTGGCACGTGAGACTAGGTCACATGGGTGAAAGGGTATCTGAGTTCTTTCTTCAAAGAGTTTTCTTGGGGGATATAAGGTCAAGAATCTGGACTTTTGTGAACATTGTGTGTTTGGGAAGTTGCATAGAAGTAAATTCTCAGCAGGGTTGCACAATACAAAGGCAACACTTGATTATATCCATTCAGACTGCTGGGGTCCATCAAGAGTTGAGTCATTGGGTGGTCACAGATATTTTGTGTCATTCATAGATGACTATTCAAGGATGACTTGGGTGGTGATGATGAAGAACAAAAGTGATGCATTCAGTAACTTCAAGCAGTGGAAGGCCCTAGTGGAGAATCAGTTAGGCAAGAAAATCAAGAAGCTTCGTACAGATAATGGTCTGGAATTCTGCTGGACGGATTTTGATTCATTTTGTGCGGTGAGGTATTTCCGGACATCATAATCGTGTAAGGAATACACCTCAAAGCAAAAATGGTGTAGTGAAAGGATGAATCAAACTCTCTTGGAGAGGGCAAGATGTATGCTTTCTCAAGTTTGGTTTATCAAGGAGATTTTGGGCATAAGTCGTTAAGACGACTTGCTACTTAATCAACAGGAGTCCTCACACAGAATCAATCTCAAGACACCATTTGAGATGTGGTCGAGCAAGCCCTGTGACTACTCGATTCTAAGGGGTTTTGGGAGTCTGACTTACTATCATGTTAGTGAAGGAAGTTGGAGCCAAGAGCCAAGAAGGGAGTGTTTGTGGGGTATGGTGATGGAGTGAAGGGATATAGAATTTGGTCATCAGCAGAGTCAGAGTAATCCTCGGCGAGGACGTTGTGTTTGATGAAAATTCTATGTTAAACTCATCAGTGGGGAGGTCTCACCGAGTGCGAAACCGATCTTTGAATCTGATAGTGTTGAGAAGCAGGTGGAGCTTGGTGGAGTCTCTTGATATGCAACAATCGGTGGATCCAAATCAACACTATCTTGATCCGGATAATGAACGAGAATCGATCCAAGCCCACTGCCGAGATCTCAAGAGAGGCGTCATACAAACATTGATCAAGAGAGTCTAGCGCGCCAAACAGAGCCTAGAAGATCTAATGTTGGGATACCTCCAAGGATATATGGATATGATGATTTGGTGGATATGCACTCCGGGTTCTTTGAAGAGGTAGAGTTCTTTGAACCTACTACTTACGGGGAAGCAATGACATGTATAGAAGCATCTCGGTGGCATGCGACCATGGGAGATGAATGGAGTCATTATTGAAGAATCGGACTTTGGGAATTGGTTAAATGACCTCACTTGACAAGGGAGTTGTGACTTGTAAATGGATTTTCAAGAAAAGGAAGGAATAACTAAAGCGAAAGGGTCAAGTATAAGGCACGTTTGGTTGCAAGAGGATTGATCAAAAGGAAGGGGTTGACTTTGATGAAATATTTTCACAAAGTGGTCGAGACACACTTCAATCAGGGTGTTACTAGCAATGGTGGCACTGGCGAGATCTGGAACTTGAGCAATTGGATGAAAACCGCTTTTACATGGTGAGGTGGATAAGGAGATATACATGACACAGCCTGAGGGTTTTCAAGTTCCTGGCAAAGAAAACTATGTTTGCAAGTTGAAGAAATCATTGTATGGTTTGAAGCAAGCTCCAAGGCAGTGGTATAAAAGGTTTGATAGTTTCATGCTTGGCGAGGTTACAAATAAGTCCATATGATTTATTGTGTTTACTTGATCTTTGAAAGATGGATCATATATCTATCTTGTCTGTATGTGGATGACATCTTGATAGCTGCTGACAAGGAAGTCGATGTTCAAAATCGAAGAAGAACCTTCTCAAGTCTTTGAATTTGAAATGAAGGATTTGGGTGCGACCAAGAAAATCTTGGGGATGGAGATCTGGAGAGATAGAAGTCGGAAGAAGTTGTTCTTGTCTCTCAAGAGGTTATGTCAAGAAGATATTGGCCAAGTTTGGGATGTCTGCTTTGCAAAACCAATAGATACTCCTATGGCATCAAATGTTCATTTGTACATTTATGCTTCACATCATTTGAAGAGAATGAGTATATGTCAAAGTTCCCTATGCTAGTGCGGTTGGCGATCTGATGTATGCCATGGTTTGCACTAGGCTCGATCTGGCTCAGCAATAAGTGTTGTCGCAGGTTTATGGCTCAACTCGTAAGGAACACTGGAAAGTCTGTTAAAAGGATATTCGAGATACACGAAAGGTACTGGTGATATTGGTCTCATTTATGGAGGTGATATTGGTCAGTCACAGAGTTCTTGTGATCTTGATTATGCAGTGATGTTGATTGTGAGAAAATCAATGATCGGGTATGTGTTTACATTGGGAAATGCAAAGTGGTCACCGAAAGCTACTCTTGAGGCTCTGAGAGCCTTATCAACTACTAAAGCGAGAATATATGGCTCTTCTTGCGACTAAGGAGGGTATCCGGTTGAAGGGCTAGTCGGTGATTTGGGGTTGCATCAGGATCAGTGAGATTTATTGTGATGATCTAAGTGCAATATGTTTAGCCAAGGATCAGTTCATCATGAGAGAACCAAGCATATTGATGTCGTATCATTTCTTGAGGAATGAGAAGAGGTTGTAGTAGAAGAAGATTGGCACAAAGGAGAATCCTGGCGATATGTTCACTAAACCGATTCAAGAGAGTAAGTTCCGGCTTTGTCGGACTTCACCGAATATTCAAAGCTTATAATCTGTTTGGAAACTCTACCGAGGCGGATCGGTGGAGTGGATCTTTGTGGAGATAGTCCGGTACAAGTACATCGGCATTGACGAATGCATCTGGTACAAGTACATCCGGTTATGCAACTGTTTGACTCAGGGAGAGTTGAAGTCAAGGTGGAGATTTGTCGGTAAGGTGACTTAAACTCTACATTTTGGTGGAAACAATCGAAGACTCGGTGAGTGATGGTCGGTGAGAAGTGTATTCAATTCACGTAGCTTCAAGAGGGTGGAGTCCATCGAGCTTCTGTCGCCAGGTGACTATCGCCAGGTGATAGTCTCGAGTAATCGAATACAAGCAGGTCCCACATCGCTAATTACATTATGTGACAACTATACTGGTGTCATTAAAAGGAGGACACGTGTAGGGGTATTTATGGTGCATCGAGACAAAGATTCTGGCGGCTAGGGTTTGGGATTTGTGCCTATAAATACTGATTGTTGTCTCATTATCCGTGTGTGTTGAAATCAGTAAAATTCGGTGCATAATAAAATATCTCTTTTCTGCCCGTGGTTTTTTACCTCTCCCACTGAGAGGTTTTCCACGTTAAATCTGTGTTCTTCTTGTTTCTGTTTTTTTTCCTTTGATTATTTATGTTTGATTGCTTCTGTTTCTGTTTCTTGCATCTGAAGTTATCTCCATCCGTTTTATAACACCGCATGTGACCCCAATTCAGAAAACTCTATTCATTGCCGACGAGGTAGGCCAAAATCCATTGTTTTTTTATTTCATATTTGGCTTCAAGGACGGAGCCAGGATTTAAATCTAGGGTGGGCTAATGGGCTATATCAGGTTTGCCGGGTGGGCTGGATTAAGAAAATTTGACGGATCAAACTTCATAGAATTTTTAGTATGATATTTTTTTGTCCGGATGGGCTTAGCCTCCCTCAACATTTCACATACCTCCGTCCTTGTTTGGCTTCAAAGTTTTCAACCCATTTTTAATGTTTTTATATGTTAATTGCATTTTGAAAAATAATCCGATTGCGTGTCCTTGTGTTTAGGAAGATCCTTTTAATCAACGTCTTTTTATTTTTTTATTTTTAGACCGATCGCTTTTATTTACTTAGCCAAAACCGGCCAAACCGGCCATCCAAATAAGTTATACAATGTATCAACAACATCAAGCAAGCAACAGTGTGCTAAAACAAAAACAAAGAAAGCAAAATGACAGAAATTTACGAACGTTGCGGAAAAATTCCCGGGACCCTGTTCCTCGGAAATTCCACGCTATCACCTAGTTTATAAAAAGGTTCAAGAGGGTGGAGGGGAATCCCTCTCCAAAGTCTCCATGTCTTCGTCTGGTTCATCCCCTAGTCGCGCCATGTAGGATCTCATGTACCTCCATCACTAAATGATAACCCACGTTGAGGTGGTCCATCTGGAGGGTTGCATTAAAGATACGCGGACCTGCTTTCATTTGTGTTGCCTTGCATAGCCGAGACTGTTGGGGCTGTTCGGACAATGCAACTGTGTTCCAGAGGGGTTGTTGGTGGGGTTCTTTTAGTTGTTTGAAATGTCTTTGAGTGGGGTGGAGAGGATCACTTGGCTTTTATCAACCCCCCTAAGGGATGATCTTTTAGTAGGGGCTGTCGAACTACTAGTGCTCACATGTGGTTCTTTATGTTTAGTTGGCTCTTGCTGTTGTGCTTTTTCGTATTCGGGCCCTTATTGTTTCCATTCGAATTCTGGTTACTCGAGGAGGCTTTAGGACCCTGTTTCCGTAAAAGAGTCGCATTTGGCGCCACTGCAGCTGCAGCTGCTGTTTCCATTTGTTTTCGTAGCTCCGAAATTTCATCAGACGCTTGGTTTCCCCCAGATACTCTATTGTCAAAATATTTTTGTGATTTCATTGATTGATTGAATGGTACAATACAAATATATTTAGGGTCAGATAACTTGGTGACGAAGTATATCAAAGAATAGGATAAATACGACATAAATATAAAATCAATCGATGGTAATTATATTATCCTCGATACGCCCCCGAATCCCACAAGAAGAGGTTGGACGTGGAGATTGGCCTTCAACTGCGAGAAGCGTGGATTGCCCAACGGTTTCGTGAGAACATCAGCCACTTGATCTTTAGAAGAAATAATGGCAATCTGAAGACGTTTGGAAGCCACGAGCTCACACACATGATGAAAGTCAATCTCGATATGTTTGGCGCGATCGTGGAAGATGGGTTGGCGGATAAGTACGTGGCGCCAATATTATCACACCACAAGGTGGGTAGGTGGGGCAAGTCCACCCGAAGCTGGCGAAGTAATTGGCCGAGCCATTGAAGCTCAGCAGCCGTGAGGGAAAGTGCCTTGTACTCGGCTTCGGTACTGCTTTTAAAGACCATTTGCTGCTGCTTTCAACTCCAACTGATAAGATTCGAACCCAGAAAGATATAATAAGCTCCAATAGAACGGCGGTAGTAACAATCAGCCACCCAATCGGCATCAGAAAAGCCTGAAGAGAGCATGAAGACGAACGGGAAATAAGAAGACCCTCAGATATGGAGTTCTTGAGATACCGGAGAATGAGCTTGACTGCCATCCAATGGTCATCCGTCGGGGAGTACAGGATTTACTAACCTTATGAACGGAAAATGCAATGTTAGGACGGGTGAACTGGAGATACTGAAGGCCCCTAACAATAGTCCGATAAAGGGACGAATCTGAGAATGAGAAGCCAGTGAACTGAGAAAGCCGAGATTTAGCTTGCATAGGGGTGACACACAGCTTGGATTTATCCAAGACGGCCTTCTGAAGTAGCTGCAGAATATATTTCCGTTGTGTAAGATACATGCCCTCTGAGAACGAAGGACCTCAATTTCCAAAAAATAAGATAAGGGGCCGAGATCCTTAACATGAAAATGGAGACCAAGAAATCAAATAACATCATCGAGCGTAGGAGAGGAACCAGTCACAATGACATCATCGACATAAATAAGAACATATGCACGAGCAGTGCCACGGTGATAGAGTGGGGTGTGAGCTGTTGCCTTGCATAGCCGAGACTGTTGGGAGCTGTTCGGACAATGCGGCTGTGTTCAAGTGGGGTTGTTGTTGGGGTTCTTTTAGTTGTTTGAAATGTCTTTGAGTGGGGTGGAGAGGATCACTTGGCTTTTAGCAACCCCCCTAAGGGATGATCTTTTAGTAGGGGCTGTCGAACTACTAGTGCTCGCATATGGTTCTTTGCGTTTAATTGGCTCTTGCTGTTATGCTTGTTTTGTATTCGGGCCCTTATTGTTTCCATTCAACTTCTGGTTACTCGAGGAGGCTTTAGGACCCCATTTCTGTAAAAGAGTCACGTTTGGTTCCACTTGTTTCTGTAAAAGAGTCACGTTTCCATTTGTTTTTGGAGCTCCGAAATTTCATCAGACCCTTGGTCTCTCCCCAGATACTCTATTTGTCAAAATATTTCTGTGATTTCATTGATTGATTGAATGGTACAATACAAATATATATAGGGTCACATAACTTGGTGACCAAGTATATCAAAGAATAGGATAAATACAACATAAATACAAATAAATATAAATTCAATCAGTGATAATTATATTATCCTCAATACGTTCCCGCAATCCCATGGGAAGAGGTTGGACGTGGAGATTAGCCTTCAACTGCGAGAAGTGTGGATTGCCCAACGGTTTCGTGAGAACATCAGCCAGTTGATCTTTAGAAGAAATAAAAGCAATCTGAAAACGTTTGGAAGCCACGAGCTCACATATATGATGAAAGTCAATCTCGATATGTTTGGTGTGAGCATGGAAGATGGGGTTGGCGGATAAGTACGTGGCGCCAATATTATCACACCATAGTGTAGGTGGGTGGGGCAAGTCCACCCGAAGCTCGCGAAGTAATTGGCCGAGCCATTGAAGCTCAGCAGCCGTGAGGGAAAGTATCTTGCACTCGGCTTCTATTTGCTGCTGCTTTCAACTCCAACTAATAAGATTCAAACCCAGAAAGACACAATAAGCTCCAGCAGAATGGCGGTGGTCACAATCAGCCGCCCAATTGGCATCAGAAAAGACTGAATAGAGCATGAAGACAAACGGGAAATAAGAAGACCCTCAGAGATGGAGTTCTTGATATATCGGAGAATGCGCTTGAGTGCATGAATTTACTAACCTTGTGAACGAAAAACGCAATGTCGGGACCGGTGAATTGGAGATACTGAAGGCCCCCTACAATAGTCCGATAAAGGGACGGATCAGAGAACGATGAGCCAGTGAACTGAGAAAGCCGAGATTTAGCTTGCATAGGGGTGACACACGGCTTGGCTTTATCCAAGCTGGCCTTCTGAAGTTGCTGCAGGATATATTTCCTTTGTGTAAGATATAGGCCCTCTGGAGAACGAAGAACCTCAATGCGCAAAAAATAAAATAAGGGGCTGAGATCCTTAAGAGGAAAATGGAGACCAAGAAATCAAATTACATTATCGAGCGTAGGAGAGATACCAGTCACAATGACATCATCAACATAAATAAGAACATGTGCACGAGCAGTGCCACGGTGAAAGACATATAAAGAAGTGTCCGCCTTGGACGGCACAAAACCATAAGAGGCGAGAACAATATTATACCGAGAAAACCAAGCCCGAGGGGCTTGACGAAGCCCATATAAACTGCGTTTTAGCCGACACATATGATCCGGATAATCAGGATGCTGAAAACCCTGAGGCTGCTGGATAAACACACTGTCAGTCAAATAACCATGAAGAAAGTCATTTTGCACGTCTACCTGCTTAAGGGACCAGTTGCGAGTAACCGTGAGAGACAGAAGGAGGGGAATAGTGATAGGCTTTACAACAGGACTAAATGTCTCGGGATAGTCAATGCCAGCTGCCTGATGAAAGCCCTTAGCAACTAGTCATGCTTTATAACGCTCAACCCGACCATCTGGATGATGCTTAACACGAAAAACCCATTTATTACCAATTAAATTCATATCAAGAGAAAACGGAACCAAATCCCACGTATTGTTTTGAACTAATGCATTGATCTCATCTCGCATGGCATCACGCCAAACTTTATGATTAACAGCTTCGGTGTTGGAAGTGGCTCGGGGAATCGGTGGCAACAATAAGAGCCTTGGGAAGGGGGTAGCGTATGTAATCCGGATGAAGGACTTTCAGCATGAGGGAGTTGGTTTGTGACCAAGTCACAATTATGTGAGGAGGATCAGACGGTAAGAGAAGCCTAGGAGAGCTGTCGGGAGAAGAAATGTCCTGGGCCGAGTCGGACGAGGTGGGCTGGGCCGAGGCAGATGAGTTGGGCTGGGCCGAGGCTAGCATAGGTGAAGCATGTTCATGCGAAGCAGGTGGAGGTGATGAGGGGTCACTTGAAGATGGTAGCGGGGCCACGGATTGGGAAAGTACTGGGGCCGGAATCTTCAAACCGGAGGGTAAGACCACGGTGAGGGAGTTGGATGTAAGAGGTTGCTTTGGGGAGGTACACGGGAATGTATGTTCGTCGAAGACGACGTGGCAGGATATATAAATACGGCCGGTGGGAAGGTCAAGGCACTTGTAGCCATGGTGGGAAGGACTGTAGCCAAGAAAGATACACGTTTTAGAAAGTCCATTTTATGTCAGTCGTAAGGTCTAAGGTGGGGCCAGCAAGCACACCCAAAGACACGGAGAAATGAGTAATCCAGAGGACGATGATAAAGAGTTTCGTAAGGGGATTTATTGTTGAGAACGCGAGTGGGAAGACAATTAATGATATAAGTAGCCATGAGAAAAGCATCCTCCCAGTATGGCATAGGTAGGTTGGAGTGGGCAAAGAGGGAAAGGCCAACTTCAACGATTTGGCGGTGTCGACGTTCAACGGGGCCCATTTTTCGTGAGTGTGTGGGCAATAAAGGCGATGATCAATGCCTAAAGTGAGAAGGTGTTTGTGAAGCCGTTGGAATTCACCGCCCCAGTCGGTTTGAATGTATTTAATTTTAGTGTTGAATTGACGCTCAACTAACGACCGGAACTGGGGAAAAACCATTTTCGACATCAGATTTAAGACGTAACGGATACAACCAAATAAATTTAGAGTAATCATCCGCAAAACTCACATAATATCGAGACCCATAAATAGATTGTTCAACACACGGAACCCAAACATCGGAGTAAATCAAATCTAAAGGTGCAGAAGACGTAAAAGACGACACTGGTAATATTTGACGATGACTCTTGGACAACTGACGCGCAGCACAAACATTGGCTGGTGATTTATTCGAAATAAAAATATTACTATGACGTAAAACTTGACTCAAAACGGGAGGGGAACAATGACCGAGATGCGGTATAAGAGGAAGCAGGTTCTCAACACTTGATTTGGGGTTTTTAGAGGAGTGTGGGCGCATGTAAGAGAGAGACGCCAACACTTGATTTTTTTAATTATCTTTGAGCGGGGTTTGAACTCAGGACCTTCCGCTCTGATACCATATTGTCAAAATATTTCTGTGATTTTATTAATTGATTGAATGACACAATACAAATATATAGGGTCACATAACTTGGTGACCACGTATATCAAAGAATAGGATAAATACAACATAAATATAAAATCAATCGGTGCTAATTATATTATCCTCAATATACTCTTCTATACTTTCTTCCTCTTCGGCTAAAACTACAAATCGTGAACCCGATGGACCTGAATGGCTGATTGATTTTCAAATTTATTTTTGTAATTTTTATTTATGATAAGTAGTTATAAAATCCCAACTTTTATTCAGTTTTTATTTTTTATTTTTAGTGGCACTCCAGAGTGCTATCTAAAATAGTACTCCCTACGTTCCGAATTATCTGAGGCAGTGCCAAAACCACACATATTAAGAAAGTAAGTTAATGCATTTACTTTAAAATGAAATAACTAAAAAGTCCTTGGATATAATTAACATGACATTGTTTTTTTATCTATCATATTGCAATAAGGGTAAAGCAATGAATTGAAAATGTAATTGCCTCAAATCAGGGCCGTCCCTGTGTTTCTTAAGGCCCTAAGCCAATTTATCAAGATGGGCCTTCTGAAAGAGAGAATAAATGGTGTCCGTGGATATTAATACTAAACAAAGTATTTTAACAACTGGCTCAGATATATAAATTGGAACGGAGGGAGTAATTTTTTGAACGTTTATCATGCCTTTTTATTGATCGACACTTTCACACTGCGTTAGGGATGGACTCAATGTGTAATGGGTGGGGGCACTGGCCCCCACTGAGATCCGAAAATGGACGCATTTTTGTAGGTAAAAAATGTAAAAACAATATTAATTCCCCTACTTGCTTTTTGAATTTGTTCCGATATCTCACTGAGATTTTTTTCTAGGTCCGTCACTGCACTGCGAGATTAATTCTTTTTTTCTTGAAAGACAAGACAATTATTCTTTATGAACCGGTGATTTTAGTAAATATTTGCAATAAATTATCAATAATCATTAGTAAATGTTTATAATTAAACCCGATCCAGGGCAGATATTCAGCATGCATTTCTCTTCATCATTGATAATTGTAAAAATAACACGGTGTGGTTTTTCGAGTTAGACTAATGATATGGGCACAACCGTTGTGTCACAACGGATGACATAAAAATCATTTGTAGCGTTGATAATGATGAGTCTAAATGAACCTTGATCCCTCCAACACTTTTCACCGTTAAGTAAAACAAAATATATAAAACGATGTCGTTTTTAATATTGCGCTTGACCATCATATGTATTAGGGGATCTATTTCCGAAGTGATAGACACAAATTTGAATAAGGTAAGAGATTAATTGATTGACACTGTGTGATTAAATTATTTTTTTTTTCTTAAAAGACAAGACGTTTATTGCTTACGAACCCATGATTTTAGTAAAGTTCAATATTTGCAATAACGTATCATTAATCATTAGTAATCCGAAATAGACCCGGGATATTCTCCATCATTTATTCTTCTTAAATTTTTTTGTCCATTATTAATTTTATAATAACGGATGTTTTTTTTCTTCTCGTGATTTTAGGATGTTAGAGATTTCGTAGCATTTAAACAGTGAAAAAATAGCTCCTCTCCCAAGTCCCATCCATCTATATATAGATATCAATCCTCTGCGCCATTTTTCATTTCCAGCAGTTGCAATACACTGAAAAAAAAAAGAAAAAAAAACAGAGTATACAATAACTAATTTAAATCACAAACATCAATTTCGTCATTTTCAATGGACGGTTCTGGATTTTTGCAGGTATCGTTTTCGTTCTTCCTATTTTTTTTGAACAGTTTTTTCATGCTACGTATTTAGGAAATGAGGAGAAAAAAAAAAATTTTCATTTTTGATCTATTTGTAATATAGTTGTTGAATTTTATCCCGAATGTTGTGTTTTGCACTTATATCCTCTGTATACTTATTGTTTTCCCGAATTAATAAAGCCTTGTTAGCCCCTCAAAAAAACAAAAATAAAAATAAAGCCTTGTTAGTTGTTAATGTGCCATTTTTAGTTTTATTTTTAATTATTTACTGAAACCTTATTGTTTTCATAAAATATTATTGCAGACAACGGTTGTGAGGGTGAACATCGATTGTTGCAAGGCCTGCCCAAAAAAACTGAAGAAATCCTTGTTGAAGATCAAAGGTATACTGCTGTTGTATTGTTCATAATGTTTATATCTATATTTGTATCTATGTCGTGCTTAGTACGGTTTCAAAGATCTCTACCTACTCCTTCAAATTGTCATTTTGCATGTTGCTATTGTGCATAGGGAGAAAAACGTACCATCTGTTTTCATTGGGATTCAATAATACACTGTCACACATATTCTTGTATGCATAAATTATAGATATATGTTTGCTACAAACAAACATGTTTTAGGATATTTACATTATTATTATGTTAAATTTGTCATTAAAATGATAATTAATATTATTTTGGTAGGGGTTCGGTTTGTGAGGGTGGATGTGGAGAAGAAGTTGGTATCAGTAGTGGGTAATGCAGATCCCCAAAGGGTGGTTGATGCCATTTCTAAACTGGGAAAAAAAGCACAACTTTTGTCTGATGAAAAAGACCCTCCCTTTGACAAAAACTCTACTCCTACTCCTACTCCTACTCCTACTCCTACTCCATCATCATCTGAAACCATGGACAATAATAATAAAAAGGACAAGGAGAAGAAGAAGAAGCAGCAGCATACGGCTGAATCCTACTATCCGCCGCCTTTGGTTCACGACCAAATATGTAAAGATCGATTCTGCTTAGCACATAACAGATGGGCATACAATCGGTTCCTGCCATCTGGTGGATACTACCCTGATGAACGTGGTGGAATGGGCTGCAGCGTAATGTAAGCCCTTTTTTTATGGCTCCTAAGCTTACCAAGGGAATTTTTTTTTAATGCCAAATGGAAGCAATCTTTTTGCTGCTTCTATAGTTTATCTATTTCTCTCTGTTTTTTCTTTCTTTCTTTCCCTTAGCAATTGGAAGCGAGTTTTTAGCGTTTCCGGACATTGCTGTGTCTGTTTGTTGGACGTGTTTGTTTTATGCAGATGGAAGCACGTTTTTTTGTTTAAGCTTCTAATCTTTGTTTTATATATGTAAAGACTATGTGTGTTGAATAAATAATGTTAAGAAGTCTATGGTTTCTCTTATTTCTCTGTGTCTAGTAGATTTTTATGGGTGTGGCTACACTACTTTCGATCTCCCTAATAACAAGAGCATTGGTGAAGCAAAATCATTCTTGTCACAACAAATTATTTAGATTTTCACTTACAATCAATCAACTATTATTATATTACAAATTGACCAAAGAGTAGGATACAGTTTACGTTAATATTTTCAATTATTTTTTAGGTATACTGCGGATGATCTGTTTGCTTTAAATAGAGCGCTACAGAAAGTGGTGTTTGCTTCATTATTTCATAATGCAAAACACACAAAAGTATTGCATAGATAGATTACAATAGACTCTTGGTGAACCAGCCCAGCATATCTTGATGAGACTCTTCGGCACATTTAGCAGCATGCTCGTCTTCAGCTTTGTACCTCACTGTCCAACCATGTGAAACACCAGGAAAGATCTTCACAAACGAATCAACCTGCTGACAACAACAGGGTATGGAATGAAAGCACCGATTATGTATGGTATTTAACAATACAGGCGATTTCATATATAGACGAGAGGTAAAAGTGCATAAGTTATGAAACCAAAAAGGACCAAAAGTGTCTTTATCACGAGAAAAGAATCATTCCTGCATGCATATCCTTTCTCAATAGAGAAAACAGAGATAAGAATGTAGGTATAAAGATCATGAAATTGGTGTGGCCAATATCATGCAAAGTAATTATTACCTCAGACTTAGAAGACAATATCTTCTCAAACTGATTGATGAGTTCTGGAGGAGATAGATGGTCAATTTCAGCTCCCAAAATAGCTATAGGAGTTTTTACCTCTGGTGAATGACATACAAATTTGTCAACTTCTGATATCGTTCATACAACGAAATTCTTAAATTTCTGAATTTCAAAAGTTCAAAATGGCATAAAGGCAAACATGGAACAAGAATTCAAAGGGAAAAAAAAAGGGGGACGAGGGGATTGAAGACTAGGTACCGTTGATATCCTCCACTGTAACAAATGACGGGTGCAACAACACAGCAGCTTGGATACAACCTGTTTTGGCTAGTTGTACAACTACCTTAGCTGAATTAGCATCGAGAGATCCCAAAGAAAAATTGGAAACAAAGTTAGTTTACATGTTTGGATCTGAAACATTAATATTAAAAAGGCATTAGCTTTACTCGAAATGAAAAAGGATAGAATTGAATAGTTAATTACCGCCCCAACAGAATCCAGCAGCTCCAATTTTGGAAAAGCCTTTGCTTACTAAATCTGAAACTACCAGTTGTGCATCTTCAAACCCTTTATCCTGACGAAGAAAATGTGAAATATGCTTAATTAGCTTTCCTTATACACATTATGTATGTAGAATTTCTTATAGGGATGTGGTTTTGAAAGTAGACCGATACCAAAGGTATGTCTAGAATATGAAGACAATTTTCCTTTTCATCTTTTACTTTCATCCCATCTTTATGTTAGGTTCCAAATTCAAGTAGAGGAGAATACAAGAACCAGAAACCACATAAAACAATAATAAATTGACAAGATTGAGAAACCAACCGTTCCGTGTGATTTTATCCATACAGGAATAGGCTTTGTTGCATTTGAAGGATCATATGGATCACCGTACAAGAAATCAGGCACAACCACATAAAATCCAGCTGCTGCAATTTTGTCAGCAAGCTTCCTTCAAACAGCATATTGAAACCAGGAATCAGCTCAAGTGTACGCATGATGAGACAACCTCGAGTATGTAAATAAAAGCACCCCTTTATTGGCACTGCGGTGTTTTTACCATGGCACCAAAGTCGATTCTAGAGCTGAGAATCAACTTTCACACAGTTGATTCTCATCTCTACAATCAAAAAGTCGGTGTCACAACGGTAGATATGGTGTGGTGCAGGGGCGGACCCACGTACCCCAGGGGAGGGGCACGTGACCCCACTGGAATTTAAAAAAAAAAAAAAAAATTTTTTTAGTATTAAAACTATGTAGTTTTGTTGTTAAAAAGTGTCATTTTATAGATAAAAATTGATGCTTTAGACCCCGGTGACCCCACTGAAATTTTTTTTGGATAAAATATTTAGTTTTAGACTCGGTGGACATTTGGAATTTATTCCTGATCCATGCATTGGTGTGGTGTCACGAAAGACGCCCAAAGAAAAATGCAAGAACGTTTGTGTCTGCTGAAACTTTCCTTATTTCTGAAGACAACTGTATATCTCATTCTAAAAAGACTATGAGAAAAGTGCAGCGGTATATTCGTAAAAGGTTTGAAGAAATGAGAGTATACCTCAGATTTGGTGCTTCATATCCTGCAGAACATGTAAAAATGCCAAAAGCAATGGATAAGCCAATAAACGTTCAAACAAAACATCATTTGTTTCACTCATGATGAATTACTGGATCAATAATCAATTTATTATCCTTCTTAATCTTCTCCTTTATTTTTCTTTACAATCCACCCAACCAAACGGGGGCTCAGTATGGGTGAAAGTTTGCTAGAATACAACCAATGATCATTGATGTATCTAAGGATCACCAATTCACCATATATGTATACATAGAGGCCTACAATTTAGTAGAACAGCTAACAGCTAATTGCTACAAAAAAGACAAACCGGGAGACCCCCTCCCGGCTCTCCCCTCCTCCTGACGAAATATGTCTTTTCATTCGAAAATTTTAGCAGTGAAAGCTCTTTGATTGTTCATACAGACTACAGTTCTAGTAAATGTTCAAATCTTCATTGTAGAGAATGGTTTCAATGCTTAAATCAAAGAGAGAAAAAAGAATTACCAAAAACGTCGGAAACAAGAAGGATGGCACGCTTGGAATCGGGTGATCCAGAAACGTAGGAATTGAAGCCTCCGACGTCTACAACTGAACCAGCGCCACTGTTGGCTGACAACGACGGCGGATTCTCGCAGCACTGTGGTCCGGACATTTTGGGTACACCACTCTTCAGTTCAGTCACCTGACCTGAGAATATATCTCCGGCGGAAAGGCGCAAGCTCACTGTGCTACTACTACAGCTACAGGTAAGTTGGTTGTTGGGTGGAATTGATATTTCCAAGATTACCGGATACGGGTGGTTTCTACTGTTAACTCAAGTCGAATTATTTAGCCTCTATCATTACTCAATTATTTAAGCCTACAATAATCCCGCACGTTTTAAATCTTTTAGTTTAATAATCAATGGTAATTACGGTGTCATCTCACACCTCTCTCTGTGTGGAGGAGAGATGTATATAGGTGAAAATCCTCGATACTTCGTAACGCCCCGTTTAGGATCTGGTTCTTATCCAGGAAGATAAACGTTCGGCAGCGTATAGCGATTAAATAAATCTAATATTATACATGGCCTCTACGTCGTCGTATCAAATAAAAGAAACTAAGCCTAAAAAAACTCGGGTAAAAGCATAAAAGCTACTTATGAATAGAAATTAAACACGCTTTAAAGATGGATAGTTAAGATTACAACGATTAAAAACCCAAAAACTTATACTGATACGATCTTAAAAGTAGAAAGACAACAAATCTAAGAGAGAAAATACAACCAGTCTAATACAACATTTACAAAGAAAATAATCTAGAGCTTCGCACAAGACTTTAAGTCTTCAAAAGCCGTCGTCTACATTTGATCAACTTGTTCGCCTTTCACCCCACAATCATACAAAAAAAAATCTGAAGGAGGAAGTCTGAAATCTTAGTAAAAAGCCGGTGTTTCACGACATCAATTAAGATTTATAAAGAAAAGATATTTATCTTTGTGTGACCGACTCAATCAGGGTTCATTCCACGTCCATCAACACGTGAATTGACTAAGCGTTCTACTTAACTTATCTATATTCTATAACCGCACTCAAGGCAATTCTACGCATATCCAAGATGGGGATATTCTTGGCAACATATTAGTGGATCACACCAATATCCACGAAGTCTAGAAAAGGTAAACTCCGATAAGACGCGACATCTCAGGTGAGTCCTCCGCACTTAGGGTTTTTTGACTCACGGAGTTCTTCCACCTTCAGAGGTAGGCGTATACATCGCGATATGGTAGCGCCATCCAAGAGAGACATGTTGTTTAATCTTTTACTAGTCAAGTCACGTAATTTATTAAAATGATTAACTAACCACCAAGTGTTTTCAATTAATCTCCTCACAAATGCTACTCTCTTCCTGACCACTGCAGGCTGAGAGCGCGCCAAGAATTATGAGGCGTTATCGAATTAATACTAGTTTGTTACGCACTTTATTGTGTCTATTAAATTGTTGCACTATCACTAATCTTACCCAAATGCGAAAATGTTTTTACAAAACTGACACAAACAGAAGTGAAAAAGTTAAGACTCTTGTATGCATTAATATAACTCCGGACGTTAAGTTTTTCCCTTCCAATGCAAGTTTTTTCATCATGACGTCAGAGTTTAAAAGGCATGGACAAAAGATAAAAAACGCCACAAAAATAGGGAAGAAAAAAACAAAAGATTATTGTCCTTGAAAAAAAAGGAAAACAAAACAAACAAGGCATGCCATGCTTTTCATCTCTTTTGAGATTGAATTGCGCAAAAACAAATGTTTGTCCACAACAAAATTGCACTCTTTTCTATAATTTATTTTCATGATACTATTTTGATTCAATAGGTCCCACATCATATATAATCAATGTTTAAAAAGTGTTGTGCACTTTATTGTGTCTATTTTACTGTTGCACTATCACTAATCTTGCCCAAATACGAAAATGTATGTACAAAGCTGACACAAACAGAAGTGAAAAAATAAAAGCTCTTGTATGCATTAATTTAACTCCGGACGTTATAGTCCCAAGCAAGTTTTTCCCTTCTCATACAAGTTTTTTCATCATGGGGTCAGAGTTTAGAAGACTTGGGAAAAATATGTTTTATCCGTAGTATTGTATGCAAAATAAAATAAACAAGCAGAAGGAATAAGAACAATCTGTTTATTAATCTGAAAATAAATTACAATTACAAGTACAGTAATAAAAACGAAATGAAAACAAAAATCTAACGGATAAGCTAATAACTGAGGCGAGAAGAACTCTATCCTTAAGATAAATTTGCTCCGGTTTGTACCCACAGATTATGTGTTGTGTATTTTGTGTTCGTTCCATTGCAGCAGAGGACCCTTATATAGGGAGGAAAGCATCAGGTAACTCCATTAGCCTTGAAGTGTATTAAAGCCATCAGTTGAGGAGTTTGATCAAACATGACTTTAACTCCACTAACTCTCAGCATTATTGCCCAGTAGTAGATGAAGAGACAGCTGAATCGAACCTGATTTAATTGAATCGAATTACTCAGCTCGAATTAGTTATAAGAATGTTGAATAATTATTTCACAAGGCCCAATGTAACTTTGTCCAAAAATTAGTATTGCCTTAGGCCCAATTCCCCAAGCCCACGGTCTACGGGTTCGGACACAGGCGGGCGGCGGCGCGCGTGTGGCAATTTTAATAGAACATCGTCTGACTAAAAACATTCTGAACTCTCTCATTTTCCTTGGAGCTTATACCATTGACTAAACTCTTCCCACTTAAATATTGAGAAATGATTAGCACAATTCCCAAAGTGGGATTAAGGAAGTTGAACTCTTCAACTTCCAAGTTTCAACACTTCAACTTTTTCAACTAACCAACTTCAAGCCTTAATTTCTCATTCATCCGATATCCAAATTGAATGATTCAAAGACCTGTCTTCATCTACGTCATACGTAGATTTCAAAATCATCATAAACTCTTGATAAATTATACAAGAGTGTAATCGAAACCGGCTCTTAAAGTGGTTGTAAAAAATGATTAAAAAATCATTTTAAAATGATTAAAAATCATTTTCTCTTTTCCTCTATTTTTCTACAACAAAAGATAGAAAATGGCACAAAGATAGAAATAAAAAAATAAAAAAAAAAAAAGAAAGCAAAAGATGCTTATCTTTGAAAATAAAAAACAAAAAAACAAACAAGGAATCTCATGCTTTTCATCTTCTTGAGATTGAATTGCACAAAAAAAAAAAAAAAAAAAAAAAAAAAAAGAAAAAGAGTAGTGATAATACCACAACAAAATTCCACAACATACTCTTGGATCATTGATTATGATATGAAACCTATTGATGAGACTATTTTTGAATCAATAGGTCTCACATCATATATAATCAATGTTCAAAAATGTGTTATGCATATTAATGTGTCTATTTTATAGTTGCACTATCACTAATCTTACCCAAATGCTAAAATATTTGTGCAAAGCTGGCGCAAACAGAAATTAAAAAGTAAAAGCTCTTGTATATATGCATTAATTTAACTCCAGACGTTAAAAATCCCAAGCAAAATTTTCCCTTCCCATTCAAGTTTTTTCATCATAGGGTCAGAGTTTAGAAGGCTAGGGCAAAAGATAAAAAACGACACAAAGATAGAAATCAAAAAAAGCAAAAGATGCTTGTCCTTGAAAAAAAACAAAAAATCAAAAAAACAGACAAGGCATCCCATCTTTTCATGTCTCTTGGGATTAAATTGCCCAATAAGAAATATTTATTGGGTCTATTTTATTGTTGTATTAAGTGTGTTACGCACTTTATTTTGTCTATTTTATTGTTGCACTATTACTAATCTTGTCATTTTGTTATGCCCCTATTACTACTCTTAATGAAACACAAACGGTTACCGTGACAATTCTTGTGGCATGGGAAATGAAATAACACATGTATTTTTCACCCGTTGTAAATGATGTAGTCTATTATAATCAATCAAGAATGTAAAAGTGTGTTGTGTCAGACTAGTGATTGTGATAAAAAAAAAATTTCATCATAATTCAATCCAAAAAGTATTTACTCATTAGTTTTGTTATTACACCCGTTAGTGTTAATTTAATTTATATTTTTTATCATTAATATTGAGTCACCATAGTTAATAGTCTTTCTATCTTCACACTAATTCCATTCTTGAACATTTATTTATATTCACAACCTCATCATTCTTCATACGGTTTCAAAAATAAAAAAACTACCTTGCTCTTCGATATCAATGGCCAGCTCTTGAAGCTCTCGATCACTTTTTTCCACAGCAATAATGGCATTCAAATGCACGCCATACATGACTTTGCTGTAATTGCACATGAAGGAACGATCACTAGACTACGTACCATACTTTCAAGTGATCGACGATGAGTGGGAAGATAAAGCCATCCAAGTGCATGTATGATAATGCATACATTGGAGTGTCAGGACTCAGGAGGTACACTTTTTTGTTACAATAATTTAAGTGGTTCCCTACCAATTAATGTTAATGTTAGAGTAATGATAGAGACACAACAAAAATTACACAACGGATGCCACAACATGATCTCCCACCCTTGATTTTGATGGGTCCACATCACAATCAATTAACACTCATCAAAATCAAGGGTGGAAGATCATGTTGTGGCATCCGTTGTGTAATTTTTGTTGTGACTCTATCATTACACTTAATGTTATGAAGAGAAAACGAGTCCAGTACCCCAAATTAATTGTATGTCGGAATAAGTGGCACATTTGTTATTAGGCCACATAAACAATACTCATGTTTTTCACTGCGATGGTTTTGTATGTCAGTGGCACATTTGATATTAGGCCACATAAACAATACTCATGTTTTTGACTGCGATGTGGAAAACCAGAGAGGAAGCAGTGAAATATACACGCGACGGCATATAAATGGCCATCGAGAAAGATCGGGGGAGTGGTGGCTTAATCCTAATCGTTACGTTATTCCCATATGGTCCCACGGTTTTTTTTTCAGAGGCCAAGTATTTTGTACCAAATAGCATATAAGAAGCTTGGGGATCTCTGGTTTTTTCCACATCCCAGTCAAAAACATGAGTATTGTTTATGTGGCCTAATATCAAATGTGCCACTTAGAGCAACTGTAGTGGCCATTTGAAAAAATGGAGTCTATTTTTATGTGGGTTCCACCAAATTGAAGAGCAAGATAGAAGCAGTATGAAGAATGTTGAGTTGTTGTGAAAAATTAAAAAGATTCAAAAAAACCAACTGTTCCGTATGATTTGATCCATACAGGAATAATAGGCTTTGCTACAATTGAAAGATGAAATGGATCACCGTAAAAGAAATCAGGCACAAGTACATAAAATCCAGCTGTTGCAACTTTGTCAGCAAGCTTCCTTCAAACAGTAGATTTCAAACCAAGTATATATATGCTCAACAATAAGGCAAGTGTAAAGTAAAGAAAATGGCAATTAGAAATAAACCAACATGTCCACCAAAAGTGACCATAAATTTGTGACTAATAATTCTCAAACAAGTAAATGCATATAAGAGGTTTGAACATATGAGAGTACCTCAGATCAATGTTAAGAATGTACGAGTCATGCAGAGTAACACCACAAATGAATTAGTTTTACATACAATCAACTACAATATCACAAATTGGCAAAGAGCAAATACTGAATTTTACCCTCCACTATGTGGAGCCCGGATCATCTGCAGTGTACTTTACGATGCTATGATGAACATGTCCTGATGAGATATAATAAAAATATGTATACAGACATGCAGGTGCATATCTCTCACAATACCGTAAAGTGACTGCAGAGGATCCTGGCTACAACCATGTGTATAAAAGCGTACTGCGGATGACCGATGTTGAGATAGTGCTGCAAAAAGTGGTTTGCTGTTTTAATTCATAATAATGCAATTACACAAAAAAAAGTATGCATAGATTACAATAGACTCTTGATGAACCAGCCCAGCATATCTTGATGAGACTCTTCAGCACTTTTCACAGCTTTTTCATTTTCAGTTTTGTACCTCACTGTCCAACCATGTGAAACACCCCGAAATATTTTCACAAACGAATCAACCTGAGAAACAACAACAGGGTACCGAATCATAGCACCACCGATTATCTGGTATCCAACATAATATGCAATTTCATATAGATGAGGGGTTTAAAGTGCAAAATTTATTAAGAAACAAAAAAGACCAAAAGTGTCTCTATCCCGAATATATATTCATTTCGTTAGAGCAAACAGAGATTCAAAAGGTAAAAATATCATGTAATTAGTGTGATCAATACCACGCAAGTATTACGGCAAAGTAATAATACCTCAGACTTAGAAGACAATATTTTCTCAAACTGGCTGATGAGCTCTGGTGGTGAAATATGGTCGATTTCAGCTCCCAAAATAGCTATAGGAGTTTTTACCTCTGAAGAATAATATACGAAATTACTCACAACTTATGATACAAAAATCCTTAAATATCTGAATTTCTGAAGTTCGAAATGGTGTTGGAGAGGAGATTGAAGACTAGATACCGTTGATATCCTCCACCGTAACAAATGTCGGGTGCAGCAACACAGCAGCCTGGATACAACCGTTTTTGGCTAGTTGTACAACCACCTTAGCTGATGTACAAGTTAGTTCACATTTATGAAGACAGTCATTAGCATACTTGAAATGAGAAAGAAAAAAAAATAATTAATACAATTGAATAGTTACCACCCCAACAAAATCCAGCAGCTCCGATTTTGGAAAAGCCTTTGCTTACTAAATCCGAAACTACATGTTCTGCATCTTCAGTCCCTTTATCCTAAAAAAAAAAAAAAAAAAAAAAAAAAAGAGAGGGTGAAATATGTTGTATTAACTTTTCTTATACACATTTCACACACACAGAAAAGAGAAAAAGAAAAGAACCTTTTCTTGTACAAATAGTGGAAATTCCTACATGGATGTTATTTTTTCCTTTCTATTTTGTTCATCCATGTCTATGTTAAGTTCCAAAATCAAGTAGTGAGGAATACAACAACCAGAAATTATGTAAAACAATGATAAATTAAGAGGACTCAGAAACCAACCGTTCCGTGTGATTGAAACCATACAGGAATAGGCCTAGTTACATTTGAAGGATCATATGGATCGCCATATAAGAAATCAGGCACCACCACATAAAATCCAGCTGCTGCAATTTTGTCAGCAAGCTTCCTTCAAACAGTAAATCATGAAAGCATGGTGAGGTAACTTCTAGCATAATCATGAAATCATGAAATCATGAAAGTGCAGCAGTATATTCATGGAAGGGTTGAACAAACGAGTACCTCAGATTTGGCGCTTCATATCCTGCAGAACATGAAAAAAATGCCAAAAGCAATGGATAAGCCAATAAACCGTAAAACAAAACATCATTTGTTTCACTAAACAATGAACTACTGGATCAATAACTTGTTAGAATACTTAACAGCCATTGATATCTATGGATTGGAAACTGTTCTTTCACCCGAAAATTTTAACAGCTGGAGCTCTTTAATTATATAGTCCGACAAATGTTTAAATATTGAATGCAGAGAATTAAAGAAATTTTTGAAAAAAGGATCACCAAAAACGTCGGAAACAAGAAAGATTGCACGTTTGGAATCAGGTGATCCAGAAACGTAGGATTTGATGCCTCCTCCGACGACGTCTACAACTGAACCAGCACCGCTGTTGGCTGACAACGACGGCGGATTCTCACAGCACTGAGGTCCCGACATTTTGGATGTTCCACTCTTCAATCACTTGACAAAGATATATGGTTGACTTAATTCTCCGGGCTCACTGTATTTTCCTATACTACTACTACAAGTAAAGTTGGAACAAAATGGTCGACTTTAAAAAAAGGGACCCAAAAGTTGACCCGCTAAATTGCCTGATCAATTCTGATGGAATCAAAGCAAAGTATAGAATCTTCCTTTTTGCTGGTACAGAGTTCAAAGATGCCATTTTGTCAGGTGCCGATGTCAATTATACAACAAATTATAATAAATAGTTTTTAATTAAAAAAAACAATTATAATCAATAGTTTATTATAGAAAAATACAGAAATACTGTAGAATATAGTACACATGAATAAAACAATCATTTTGTAGACCTCACATATGTTATAGAGATCATGATTCATTTAACTATGAATAAAGATTCTGTAAAATTAATAAATGAGGGCATTGAAGTCTATAAAATAAATAATCGGTTAATAAAAACGATACAAGTGCTCTGACAAACTATCCATGATTCCGAAATCCAGCAGGCAGCCTCCAAACTTTGTCAGAATCAAAACTGTACTTCAACACTCTTTATCTTTCACCAATGAATTAATGGAATATCATAAATAAATAATAATTAAAAAAAACTGCAAAGCTTCTTCTTTTTCTTCGTCTTCTTCACTCTTCTGAATCAGCTTTACTACCCCTGTTGGAACTTCTCTTAGTTGCAACAAGTGGATTATTCTCTTCATCATCAACTGCTGCATGTTGGTCTAGGTCCACACACCTGAATACCGGATGCACGTAAGCATCCTTCAGATACGCCTTCAGGTTTAGCGTCGGATCTGTTGCTTTTTCCAACGTGTCCTTTACCATTGCATCCTGAAATAACACCATTATTATCCCAGAAATATCATATACCATTATACCAATGTAGATGAAATGCAATTTCTTGCCAGCAAACCAGCAAAGGAGGACACTAAATCCCATTTAAGCATACGTCTAATCATAAGTATTACTCGAAATGTATCATTTTAAGTGGAATCAATACAAACTAAAAGCATTGTCGACTAACCTGTAACGGAAATTTCAAGAAAACAGACTCAAATCGTCCCTTGCAGTAGTAATGGAACCAAATTGTCAAAACCGGAAGAACGATTAACACGGGTGTTGCTTTTGCAGCACCTTTAGTGCTTAGTAATCCCATTAGTAGAATCTGAGATATTACCAAGCTTACAAGTATACCCCGATGAACATCTGGCCAAAATTTCGCCGCGCTCTCGTACTTCTGATCATAAACATTGATAATCTACCAATAATACAACTGAAAGATGTCAGGTGCTGCTAATAGTTAAAAATAAGACATTTAGTTGCTTATATATAGTGTTTTTGAATTTCACATATAGATAAAAGATTATCTATGATAGTCTCTGACAAACATACCTGATGACGGAAAACCACATATGCGAAAGCAAAGAAAACAATGATGAAAGGTAGCAATATAGGAGTGACAGCTGCGTAAACAAGTCCTAGTAAGAAGTACAGCTGTATCCGGGGTTCTGAGGTAGCGAAAGTTATAGATCCAGGATCCATTGCTTGTTCCCTGTCTTGCTCTGTTTTTACCAAAAAAGTGTTCTTAAGATGAAACAATGCCAATGGAACCAATCGAAGGATTTCTGCAGCAATACCGGCCCAACCATCAACCATTATATAAGTCGTAAAGAAGGTGCCTTTCATTGGAATGGCCATACCAACAGTTTTCGGTATCCTGTAAACAAATCAAGTGCCAAAGGTGCAACTTCTCATCTTCATTTAACACGACGAAAGTTTTTACCTTAATGTGTTGACCACCCAAGAATATGCAAAAACAAAATTTATTAATAAAATACATTAACTGGACATACTCTGATGGAGACTGCTTAAGAAACGATTCTAGTTGCTCAAATGCTGCCCCAGTAATGATGCTTCCAAGGAATACGTTAACAAGTAGAAACAAATGGTACTTCTGAGCAGATTTTTGTTCCAGTACTGAAAGAGATGTCCAGCCTTCTATCTTGGACATAGTCATGAGTACCATTGGGAGAATTGCCAAAAAAATCTTCAAAGCGATGCCGGGAAGAAAACCTTGAACTACAGACTTCACTGAATCTCTGCCACAGAAATTTTGCTTCAAAAGTTGACTAACTGAGCTATGTAAACGGAAAAAAAAAACGAATACGAAAGGAAATCTGGGTACATAAAACCTCTATTAATTCCTAGCAAAATATTCCGTTACTTGAAACGCAAACCTTCACATTGTAGAAAAAATCATCTTTTGCATGAACAAAAACAAATTAGTAACGAAGACAAAAAGAAAATTTCTAGAAATCCTTGTAAAATGCTACTAAAATGTCTTCTCAAAGGACCATCATTGGTTGGCATAATACAAGTAACAATAGGCCAAATATTCATATAGCATAGGAACGTTAAAAACATTCACTAAAACGAAGAAAAAAAACTTACTTACTTTTCTATTAAGTTCTTCAGGAAAGGAAAAACCTTTTCAATGCCCTCGAGGCTTGCAAGAGATTGAACAAACGCGATCGGAATCATGAAAAAGAAAGTAAGAAAAAAGAAAGCAACAGCCATTAGTAATCTCCGGACTTTGAGTTCAACGTATGGAATTGCCAGGTTATCCCAGTAAACATCGCGTGGCTCGGGTGCCCATTCTGTCAGCCAGATTGTGGGATTACTTGACTGCTGCGTTTGTGCACATACAGCTGCTCCCCATCTTGATTTAAACGACACAAATGCAGCAGGAAGAATCGCCTTAGGGTCATTCATAACCTTCTCTCTTTCTGCTAATTCCTGAAGGAAACCAAAAAGAAAAAACCAAAATGATAAATAATAATATAACAACGACAGCGACATCCATCTCATTTTTCAAGTGTCAAATTTGACTTTTTAGTACATCCAAAACATTCCCATGTAGTTTTTCATTTAACCATGAGCCTGACTATATGAGGAAAACTATGTTATCCCGACTTAAATGTCTTAAGCCAAGACATATTAACCTATTAAGTTAAAGACAAATGTCAAGAACAAGAATGAACATAAAAACTAGAGAAAACTGGTCATAATTTATGGCTAAACTACCTCTTCGCATAACTTGTGAATCTCAGCTGTATAGTAGTCAATTGCATCCACAGTTTGTCCATAAAGTCCCCAAAAACCTGTCTGTGTACAATTTCTGAATATGAGATATGGAGCTCAGTGTCTTATATAAGTTAAGAACATGGTAGCGATACAAGGAATAAACAGGTAGGGAGAGCCTCATACATCACAATGATACCTTAGTTGTTGGCCTTAATTTAGGGTTTCTCTCAAATTTGGTTTGATAGTACGTGTGCCAATTTTGATAGCTCTTCTTCGTTTCCACCAATTTAGCTAGTTTGTTTGCATTGTACACTACCTATATTACCAAAAACAGATAAGAATGATAGTATAGAGAAGACGATTTAAAAACAACTTTTACCTTAGTTGTGTTTTTAAGGAACAAAAATACTTCTTTAACTCTGTGCAATTGGATTATAAAAATGTATGAGCACATGTCCTTTTCAGGTTCAAGACAGAGAGCAAAAGGAAAGCCAGTTATCAATAAAACTTAGTAATAAAGTTAACCAGTAAGGTGATAACCTGTTGTAGAAGATAATGATCAGGATGGTTTACGCAAAAGAAATGTTCAACATGTTCACCGACTGATTCATCAGGGTCTGGAGGCACGTTTCTCACAAGAACCTGCAGAAATACTCTGGGGAATCAAATCTTCATGGAAGGAAAGGAAAATAAACAGTGTTCATACCTGTACATGGGAAAATAAACCTTAGATATTTGATCAATATCTGAAAATTCTTGGAGCAAATACACCTCACACTTCATTTCCATGACAAACTGATTGAATTGTTTAGACAGGAGCAATAAAAAAAGGACTATAGCTTTGAGGAAATGGAAAACAATGTACAGAGTCAAATTGATCCGAAAACTGGAACTAAAGATGGTGTTTGATAGAAAAGTACAACTCATAGATCATGTTTGACAACGAGGATCGTTGTTCTGGGAAATGGGGTATTCCAAAACAGTTTCCAAACATGCCTTACACAACTTTATCAAATCGTAGAGAAGCCAATCAAATGTTTTGTACACATACATACAATATAAACATACACAAACAAACACACACACGCGCGTGTGCTTGAATTGCTACACGTGTTTATAGAATTATGAACACTGAAAGGTGAAAAAGGGGGGTGATGAAGCAGTATGAGTTTGATGAACATCTCAACTTGCTCCCATTTCATCTATCCTCAAATATAACAATGCATATAAATCTTTTCACAGGTAAATTTAACTCTATGAATTCATATGCAATCTTTGTAAACATCTAAAAAACTTACAGTAAATTGATCTGGACGTCGACTTTCAGCTGCGAGAAAGCGTAGCCTCATAGTTGACACAATCTGGTACTCCTTGTAAAGAACATAGCATGTCCAAAAGGAAAACGCATATGCCATTGCCATATGTGCGCAGAACCTAGACAAGAAAGACAATTAGCTTGGCAGCAACAACTAATTCAAACAGGTATAGTTTCCGAATTGCA
This sequence comes from Gentiana macrophylla, assembly GCA_026214975.1. Classification (NCBI taxonomy): domain Eukaryota; kingdom Viridiplantae; phylum Streptophyta; class Magnoliopsida; order Gentianales; family Gentianaceae; genus Gentiana; species Gentiana macrophylla. Next base: position 102,809,000 of record CM047811.1, read on the forward strand.
ACTAAACACCAACCAAAGAATGCTATTGCTATGTGATTATCGAATGTGTCCAGAATTTCAACAGGCAAGGATAAGTTTCTCAACTCCAACTGGTTTCTAATGGCACAGGTTCCATAACGTTCAGAATCTCTTTTCATCCTAACCAGACCGTACAGAAGGCAGCCTCTTAGCAATTTTTAAAAAAAAAAAATACATGATTGTGAAAACTACAGGAAATCCTTAACAGCAGTTTCTTTATGGCAATGACATAATGCTTCAATTTTGAATGTCGAACTATTGAAGATAGAGGAGAATAAGAAAATAGCATTAGAACATGTTATCCATGATAATACCAAGTCCAGGTTATTCTCAACTAATTATAATAAGGGAGAATCACAGTTTAAGGCTTACGTTTGTGTTAGTCTCAGTTCTACCTCCTATGTTCACACTTCTCAGTTGGTCCCTTACTATGGCTTATTTTCACGGTATTAGAAATATCAAATGAGCATGTTACAACATACTTCGCTAAAATCAAGGGAAAATGACAAAGTTAAAACATATTTGAGTACTTTTCAGCACAACAAACATGCAGTTCATGTGTTTTTTGCTTAGTTTTTTTTACTTTGTACATTGTTATTCGTATGCTGTTATACTTAAAAAGGACAAAAGTAACGTGTGTAATTTGTCATGGACCTCTTACTTTAAAGAAATTGAAATGTGCAGATTTTGTCGGGTCTTTCATTGAAATATGGACGTTAATGGTCCTAAAAGTATGAAATATGCTCAAAGGATCAAAGTAAGACTTGTAACGTGCCGAGCATAATTAGAAGAAAGCATAAAGGTATATTGTCAGATTCCAAACCTTTGAGATCCAGGAGGAATGTTGGATATTGAGAGCTTGTCAATGTCACTATATGTAAGATCCTTAGTATGCTCCAGTGAAGCCCCAGTCCAATTGACAGGAGCCAGAACCGAAAAAGCAAGTACAGCTATTGGGAAAAAGATCTTTAATCTGAAAAATGAAGCATGCGAAAGAACATGAGCGAAATTCTGTATACCTTATCTAGCTCTATATTGTAGCATTAGTATTGGACTTCTCAAAAAAATAGTGTTGGTAAGGAGAACACGACTAGGAGCGTCACTATCACTCCAAAACAGTGAAACAATTAGGGTAAATATGAAATGGCATACTTACCCAAGAAGATATATCCGAATATATACAGCTGAGTCAAGTCCTGCATGATCTATGAGCTCAGGTTGTGGCATTCTTAATGCTGCAGGCATCCAATTCCAAAACTTCAAGTATGATCCAATATCCACGTTAACAAATCTCTTTACTAAAGGTCCTGAGGCTCTGGGGCTGGCCCTTATACCCTTTAGATACCATTTAGGGAAATACACCCTATCATTAATTGGTTGAAGCCTCAAAAAGGCAAAGGCCATAAGGAATGCCAATGCAGACAGGAGATTGATAACAGCTGAAGTACTGATATCGTCAACGCTCGCCATGTTTCTCTTTTGATGTTGTCTTTTTCTTTTACTGTTTAGATGCAAGTGAAAAGCAGAACGACAGGGTATATGCTGGAAATGTTGAATACCCTATAACCACAGTGACGAAGCAATACTATCCGCGTTCTGCTGATAGTTGTCCACTAGACAAACAGCATGTACTGTTCTCTAGCTGCCAAAAATTCTTTATCGACCAGCTGGCACAGCACGTTATGGCTCCTCCAAATTCAGTCAGCACAGTAACATTTTAATTATGAGACTTAAAAGTCATCATGGCAGTGCTTTGCAAGCATCTTCACTAGTCATCTACAAGTGTGCAGTCAACGTCTGGAATTATCGTTCCTGGAAATTTTGATGGAAATAATCAAATTGCAATGCAAAGAGGGGAAAAAAACAACACCTATGCTAGGAAAAAAGAGTAGAAGCGTCTAAACCTCCAAAATCACTAAGGTAAATGCCCAATTTTTACCCTATGGTGAAAGCATATCATACATTTCAAAGAAATTTGAATATAAGCTTTAAAGCATATATCTCCATGGCCATGGTCCATGGAGATTCAGAGGAGCCTCTAATTTGAAAGATTAATGTCGTAACAACTAATTTTTCGGAATTCCATTCTAACGTGAAATTTCTATAATCGATTAAGAGGAAGGAATGACAAATTGATGTCAGTCCCTCATCTCTACTGAAATAGACATCAATAAATCATATGCAGAGGAAGAACAAGAGTTGGAAATGTACTGCAGGCCTTCAAACATAAAGGAAATTCAACAGTCATTTCCCAAACAACATAAATAAAAAAGTAGTATAGAAAGAAGATAAAAACACCTCAAATTCAATCATAAAACAACAAAGACAAGATGAACACCCACCACCAAATGCCGAACGAACAAGTTCAAAATCTTTATTCCTGCAGGTGAACAATCGTTGGATCCAGAACCCCTTTTCCCTTTACGCTTATAAATATGCGCCAGCTCAATGATAATTCATGACTATGAACGGTGAATCTTATTTATCAGATTCTTAACGATTCGTAATGTGATCAACGTGAAAAAAGATAAAAATTAAGAACTCAAAAGGGAAAAACGACGATTTTATATGTCATCAAATAAATGGACACTGGGGTTTTTCCAAAAACACATCTGGGAGGGATTTGGCCATAACAGAGGGGAGAAAGAGGTGATAGGCAATTCATCAGAGAAGGCGGCAAATTAGGATTCGGTGTTCTCAAAGCGCTGCCACGCTTGAGTATCACGACATTGACGGGTTTTTTGTTTTATTTTATTTATATACGTAAAAGGACAACTAATTTCGTATTTTAAATAATTTGTTCCCGGATAAATTTCGTTGCGCCACGTAATTTATCGTTGAGTAGACCCCTCATGGTCGTTACACAGATCTCAACCGTCTTTCTTCGTCTTCAAACCCTTTAAAAAGAAAAAGGAAAAATATATATTTCATTAATAGAGTTACCTTAAGTTTACACCATTTTTATATCAATTATAATCTCATTACATATTTTTACTTGTAATTTTTTTTTAAAAAAGATTGAAACAATCACGACCACTAGGTTGGGTGTAAACTTGGGGAAGTAACTCTATCATTAATCTTTTTGTTTTATGGATACGAAATATATACGTACGTTTTTTTTTTCCTGTGTAACTCGAACCCAAAATCATCAGGTTAAAGGTCACAGTAATTAATTGAGTCCGGAATCTCCAGGTTAAGGGTTACCATTGGGCAGTGACGGAGCTACATACAACCAAAAGAAGACAACTGACTCCCTCCTTGATCTAAAAAAAATATACTAATATTTGTACTATGCATACAGTGTGTCCCTTAAATTTTTATTTGTCTTTAAAAATTTTACTGCCCCTTACTCGAGATCATACGTCAACCCCTGCCGGTAGGTCAATGTCTTGTGAGAAATCTTCAAACTTTATATATATATATATATATATATATATATATATATATATATATATATATATATATATATATATTATTACTATAATAAAAAAATGGGTGTTTTCCCTCAAAGTGTTTCTCCCCCTTAAAATTGTTTCTTTCCTTCTCAAAAAAAAATTGTTTCTTTCCTTAAAAATATTATTTAATTAAACATATTTAGCATTAAGAATCCAAAATAGCATTAAGAATCCAAAAAAAAAGTTAAATGTTTCCAACAAAAAAATCATTAGAAAAAACACTTGAAATCAATCACGTTAAATTAATAAATTTAAAAAAAAAAATCAATCATTTAAAGGATATTTTTAATCATTATAATAAATATCATCCCCAAAGATAAAACAAGTTAAAAATTCCAAAAAATCATTCCTTAATAAATATTAAAAGATCATTCCTTAAAACACGTTCCTTCCTTAAAAATTTAAATCTTTCCCAACAAAAATCATTCAAAAAAAAAAAAAGGAATGAGCTACAGATGAAAAAAAAATTAAAAAATAGAGTGCGGAAGACAAAAGTAACATTTTCATGATTATAAAAGACAAAAATCATAATTATTACTTTAAAATCATATTCTTTCAGCGTGTTAATGTTATTTTGTGTTTACTGATTATTTCTTATTTACTCTATTCCACATTAATTGTTACTTCATATTTGTTATTTTGTCCTTATTAAATAACAGTTTCCTTCTATCCCGATTTTTTTGATAATTTTGTCCTTCTAGACAAAAATCTAAAAAAAAAAACACATTAAATAACATAGATAAAAACTGTGGTAATAAAGATTAGATAAAGTCTCTAAAAAATTGTGTTCATGGGTGTGGTTTGATGGATTATACATTCTTCTGCCAGATAACTTTTAAAAGGCAATGTATTCACCATCAGTATCAATATAATTTTACTTGTAGTATCAAATAATTTTTGAACAAGAGCCTTAAAACGCATAAAAAAACAATAACATCATATCTACAGATTCATGGATAAAACCATGTATACTTGGTAAAATTATGTAATATTTGAAACCATCACACGACACAATTTAGGATGTCCAAACATCGGTGAAATTAATCTTTAAGGGAGAGGAATAACATAAAATTGAAGTAACAAAAGAAAATTTGTGACTTTTGTTTTCTAAACAAGCAAAACAAAGGGAATAAACAGTCGTGGTGGCAACACTTAGATCATTTTGACAAAGAATATCTTGAAAATGGGGGTAGCTGTGTGACCAAGACGATGATGCCAAGCACTTTTTGATATTTTATTCTCTGTGAAAAGCTGGAAAAAGAGAGTTTGGTCATTCATACAATCCATTTTTATGGTTCATTGAATCATAGAAGTAGTGGTTTGAAGATCCCTCAACAGAATCTAGAGGGTAAGAAGTCAAAAGAAACATTATGGGATTGACAAACCTAAGAGATAGATAAAAAAAATTACCAGACATGCTAGGAACACTACGAACATTGAAATGAGTGAGATCGGTGATCCTACATGTGGTACTCCTCAGACTCACATAGAGTGATAAAAATATCAACATTTGGGTCGACATGAGCTCATCTCGATATCGGGCCACAATCAGCAAGGTCCATCTTTCGTCCATTGCATGCCGCCCTTATATCTTCAACCGATATGACGCATGTCGTCTTCTGTCCGACATGGTGCATGTCGCCTCCTGTCCCTCATAACCGGTAAGATACAAGACGCCTACATTCTCTTATTTCCGACGTTATGTAGGTTACATCGGTCATTTATGCTCAATACAATACATGTCATCCTTGACCTCATGCAACGGTTACATTCTCTTCAATGATCGTTCCGAACTTCACACGGACATTACTCCATGATAGAAACTGTTATGGTGATGGCTATAAAATATATGTTCCATTATGGCTTGAGCCATAACTTATCCATAACATGCCCCATTACATCAATATGTGGTAAACTCCCTTGACCACGACTTCAATGCATCATCCCTCACAAGCTTAGAGAGAGGTATATAAATTATCATCATCCCCAATTACAAGGTACATACATAATACGCTTGATATACATTCTCGCTTACTATCTTAACGGAAATTCCTCTATTCAAATATTGTCTTGAGCTTGACAGTGTCCCCCCGGAGAAAGCTCCGGCACCCTTCACGCTTTTTTGTGTTTTGCATCCCCACTCTCAAATCCACTCGAAAAAATTACTTGGATCATCAATCAGAGGTCTATTTACTTGTATATCAACTCAATTGTAACCCGGACGATTTCAGACATCGTCAAACATCATTCAATGTAAAATATTTCGAAGAAGAGGAAATAGAACCAATGTGTGTGATGGCATGATTATTTCCATCACCAACCATGATGTCTTCATTGCCAGAATAAGGCGTGTGTAATGCCAAATTACGGAGCATCCAAAGGTGCTTAAGAAGATGCAATGTTGAAAGGCTGGACCGAATGAGAAAAAGTTGTGAGAGGTTGAACCTGGTAAGAATTGCGCAATTCCTCTGAATGTCCTTGCAAGAAAGTACTTTGTGTCTTTTTCCAAGAATTAGGAATATTAGGACGTGAAAATGAACCAGCACTCTGAGAGGGATGTCATACGGCTGAATGAGCTGTATCAAGACCAGCAAGAACGACTGTATGCAATTTTTATGGAAGAGTCTCATAATTAAGTAGCTTTTCATAGAGCTCTTTAAAATCAATGGGGGTGTCATATGCTTGACAACCCTAGCCAACTCTTTATAGTCATCTCTCAAATCGTCCGAAATAAGTTTCACAAGACCATCTAGATCCGTAGACTAATTCATCAGCTTTAGTTTTCACAACATGAAGATAATTAGAGACAGTTTAAGTACATTTTTGGGTAGATTTGAGGTACTGTTTAATTTGTTTGATTCATCCATGGGAGGGCTTTGCATATGTATCATATAAAGTATTCCATGCCTCACGAAGAATTCTTTGCCTAAGTGATAAAGGGAATGCTATTTTGAGAAAGAGAAGAAATAATATATGTTCAGTAGACCACTGTACACGCAACACTCGTTGGGCCTCACATAGAGTGATAAATGACATATCAACATATGGGACAACATGAGCTCAGCTCGACATCGGGCCTTAACCAGCAAGCTCCATCTTTAAGACAACGCATGCTACCCTTATACCATCATCTGACATGCTATATATTTTTCATGGACTTATCTAAAGAGTTGTTTAGAGTAAGAACATCACAACAGTTGCTTATAATTTTTTTGTAAATGTTCATAGGTTTACTAGATAATTATGAAGAACATGATATTAATATATATTAAATACTAAGATTTATAAATTCAGAATGATTATTATCTTTAAATGGGTGATAAATATATCGAGTACATGAATAAAGTCAAAATACTAATAAAAAAACACAAGATCATTTTATATAATTATTGATAATTGCATATTTATACTTTAGGAGGAATAAATACTTAATAAATTATGTATTAATTAATAATGTTATCTTCTAAATTTTAAAAGTTTTATTTCAGTAAAGCACATACACACTTTCTGTCTTCACTATGACTCGAATCAAAGCATACGGGTTAAGAGCGCGATAATTACTACATTTGGTCAATTCTATTAGCTTATCATGACCAATTTAAATCAACATCAAGACATGTATTACAATTTAACCCCAACAATATATAACAATTAACAATCAAGACAACAATAATAAAGACATTAAAGACACGCCAGATGACGTTTGTCTTTCTTATATATATATATATATATATATATATATATATATATATATATATATATATATATATATATATATATATGCCGACTAAAGGGATTACCATGCCAATCGATAATAATTGAACCAACTTTGGTTTCCCTAAAAAAAGGAAATACAATTGAATGTGTCGTCACGGGCGGACGCATGATCCGGGGCAACGGGAGCGAAAATTCTAAAGATTTTCGTAATAAAAATAGTATATAGTAGTATATTTTTTCTGTCCCCTACGATTTGAAAAAAAACTTTTATAAATCGCTAAAAAAACACGATTATACATTTCGCTTTAAACGTATCACTTTGATAATAATTATGTATTTTTATTAATATAATAAAAGTATTATGTCAAATTATCGGTTTATTATACATGATAAGGGCAAATATAAATTTCATTGGGGGGCGAAAAAGATACATAACATATATATTTAATAATAGTGTATTTTCCGAACCCGAGGGGGGCGAGTGCCCCCCGTAGGCCCTAGCTATGGGGTGGATCCGCCCCTGTGTGTCATGATACTCGTAAATATTACTAGTCTTAAATTATCTCTTAATAACAAGTAACGTTATCAACACAACGACGTAATTTTGAAAAGAAAAGAAAAGGTCTACAGACAGATCATTTTCACATTTTGAGTGTAATGATTAGATCACTTGTACTTGAAAGATCATTTAAGGCAAATCGTAGTACAAGTTTCTAATGTATTCGTTCACCAATGCCAATTTCATAAAGTCGTGACTTTGCTGCCTTAAAAGAGCCACAAGCTCTTCTTCGGACTGAAAAACACGGAGAGATTACTTTCTTCAATTTGCCTTGATTGTTACTTTCTTCAATTTTGATTTATTGCATGTGTAATGTGTGTTTGTAACGACCCAACCTAAATTTATATGCAGTTTCGTTACAAAAACAAAAACAAAAAAAGAAGAAGAAAAGAGTATATGTAACAATTTTTATTAAGTGTTGTATGTGAAGCAACTTGAGAGCTTCTAATAAAAAAACAAAAATTGGAACATGTAAGGGTTTTTAAGTTGGGTATGTGAAAACAACCTGAAAAGAGTAATAAGAACAAAACCAAGTATATGTAATTAATGTGACATCTTTTTTAAGTTTGGCATGTTGAAACAACCTGAAACGCAACAATAAATTTAACTATCATTTCTTGTTAAAACGGTGACATTTGGAAGTTTGTTGAATGCATTGCTTTGCTATTTTTATAAGACCACTTCTCTTTTTTTTTATGGATACGATTCCTGAGTCAAAAACGTGGATAGCCATTAACTTATATAATTGGCTTTCTCATTTTATATTAAGTTATAAACTTGTGGAGGTATTTCTTCCTTAGTTATCTCATTTGCACTGTAGATCCACGTGGATGAATATGGACCACACAGTTTCGAATTATTAAGTCGATGTTTTGGTGCCATTAGGGTAGGGTCATGAAGAAGGCTCTTTCTATACGGTGATTCTTGCATGGTTACTCCATTTGAGGAGTTGTACTGTGTGGATGTATCTAGACCACACAGTTTGAATTCAAGTTAAAACTGTGTGGTCCAGATTCATCCACATGTATTTCTTTCCTAGTGACTCCATTTGTGGAGTAAAACATGTGGGTGAATCTGAACCACTCAGATTTAACTTCAATTCAAACAGTGTGGTCCAGATTCATCCACACGGTACAATTCCTCAAATGGATTAACCATGCAAGAATCACTCTACGGAAAGCGCATTCTTCATGACTCTACCCTCATGGCACCAGAACATCGTCTTAATAATTGAGTTGTGACCGGTCATAGATATTCCTGGTACTCTTGCAGAGTGAGTTTCACCTTTTGATTTAAAGATGAAGCTGTTACGTGTGAATGAGGAGAAAATAAATTAAGCCAATTGATTTCTCCAAAAGAAGATATTCATAGAAGAGGAAAGGAAGAAGACGTTAGGAGCTGAGACATTAAAGACTGATGCTTCACAAGAAAGAAATTTTTTCTCTAGTTACTCCATTTGCATCGTAAACCCACGTGGATTAATTTGAACCACACAGTTTAAAATTAATTTGAAACTGTATAATCCAGATTCATCCACGTGGGTCTACAATGCAAATGTAGTAAACCATTGTGGTTGAGGGCTCCAAAACTCCAGCACGCTAAAGTACTAGTACAAATTTACCGGTACTAGAAATACTAGTAACCACATTGTGGTTTAGGGCTCCAACAAGGGCTCTGACACAGGCCGTGTTTCCGCTTCTAACAGGCTGCCTTAAAATAATATGTAGGAACCCTCTCACATATGCTATTATTCCACCGAATTAAGGCCATCCCCCCACCTTTGCATTCTACATTGTTTGGCTTTGCAAAAATCAGATAGATCATAAGAACATAAAATGTAATGGTATCAAAATACTACTAGTAGAATCAAATGTAAACACAAGCATTCCTCCATTCAGTTCTAAGCTGTACAAAGAAAGTACCATTTGCCAGAAAAACCGATCAGTCCAAAAGCAAACTTATTCATTCATATACGCAAGAAAACCAACCGACAAAATTCATTGAGAAAAGTGCAGGACAAAACCATAAATTACTCCCAACTTCAGATATCAAAAATCTCCCAACCATCATCTGAAGCCGCTTTATGACCACCAATGGCAGCTTCCGTCTCAGAGGACGATAGCTCAGCAGTGAACGACGAACCACACGTAACCCGGGTCTCCTCGAATGAACCAGCTGGATCAACAGCCCCTAAATCCAGAGAATCAGGTATTCCCACGCTTTTCATGGGAGAACTAGCAGAAGCTAAAATACAGCTTGTCTGGCTGGATGTAAGCGATTTGCTAAGAGGAAGACGCTCATCGAACTGTTTCTTCAGCAATATCACATCTTGGCATATAACTGAGATTTCCCCTCTGCCAAAAAATAAACAAATAAATAAAATCAATTCAATACACCCTCTGATAATCTTACTATTATTTAATCTAAGGTGAAAGATAAAACATATACTGAGATTAGTTGTTTATGACATACATGGGGTGCAAATACCACAAAAAATAAGGTACATATATCAAATCCCATTCACCAAAATAATACAATGACCAGGACTATCAAAATACTGAACAGTCTGACAAATCTAAGGGTAAAAATGGCTATTAGACCACATTAACCACGAGTTATCAAGCAGATCACATCTAGTCACGGGACACAAATATTTCGAAAAATGATAAAAAGAAAAAATAGGATTGGTTCTACCATTTTCTTTATATCACAGGTTAGATTTCGCTACAGGATAGCACAAAAAAGCAGTTTAAAGATGTTGTGATTCTCAAATTTGAAGCAGGCAAGCAGCCCTATCAAAAGAAGGCAAAGACACTTGTATATATCATGCTATTTTTTACAAAATGAAGAGAATACAACAATCCAAAATCATGCTTAATGCGCACACTATTCACAAAATTGAAGATATTAGAGATCCAAAGACTTACTGCAACGCATCGACGACATGACCACGATCCACAAGAAAGTCACGTAACTGCAACAGACATGAACACGGATCAAAATATGCAATTCTAGTAGTACACCGTTATGCTTGAAAAAAAGAAGTAATCGATGATAAGTACCTTTGCGTTCTCATCTGCCTGCTTCTTCAGAATGTTTGCCTCTTCCACTACCCTCTCCATTATTAGGTCTTGATCAGCAAGTGCTTTTTTTGCAATGGCCTCCTTTTCTAACTTCTCTTTCTCGGCAGCTTCCCTCTCTTTATTTGCAGCAACTAATCTTGCCTCTAAACTCTGACACATCTGCCAAAATAGGTTCAAAGAAGCACAGGAACGATTGTAAGATAATATAACTAGCTTACACGTTAATCCAAAAGATAGTCCTCGAGCATCATAAATTCAAGCTTCAAAATAACAAAGATCCTATTAACTATCAAAACATACCCTAAATATAAAAGATGCACATATTCACATAAGCCAGATTACAAGCAAAACAAAAAAAAATGATTTTAAGCACCATGACTGCGCCAGCACGATGTTCAACGTGATTTTAAATAAAATAAGTCCATTTTGCCAAAAAAAAAAAACATTACCAAATACCAAAGACATGATTAATCAAAGGCTGATTAATAATGTTACAAGTACATCAACCAAGAAATGACGACACTGTTTCTGAAAATACACTTCAGAGCACAAGTCAATGAAGTCACCAGCCAAATACAGAAGGCAACAAAAACAGATAACAATGCCCTATAACGAGTTCCAACCAAAAACCTGATATAATATTACAAGAGATAACAACCAATTGGCTGACCAAAAGCAATGGAAGGAAGATATGATTTCAATACCTCATTAAGAATAGAAAGACTTCCATCTGTTTCATCAGACAAGGTGACAAGGCGAGTCTGAAGCTCCTTAACTTCAGTGGCAAGGATGGCCTTCTCGCCATTAACCTCTCCAGCATGCTACAGTATCAAAATTCAACAACAGATATTAGTTCGCGAGCCATAAGTTTTTTCAGGCACAAACTACAAGATACCATACATCAAAGAAGAAGTATACAACCATTTCATTGGCTTCCTTTGCATGCTGCAGCATCTCTTTGAGGTTCTCCACCTTTTGCAATGTTTCCAGGCCACCATTAGCAGCTTCTTTTTTAGCTTGTTCTACCACACTCTCTTCATGTTCTACTTCCTTCATCAAATTGATAACAGACTGCAAAGCAGTGAACAAGGTTTTCTGCAAAAGTTTGACAATTAGATTTACCAGGAAGCACTTTCATGTCGATACAATAAATTTAGAGCCTCTTCCAAGGGGTTGCTTTCGTATAGCACGCTCTAAAAGCAGGATGAAATAACTCAAATTAATATTACCTCCGTCCCAAAATAAGAGTCACCTATGAGGTTTTCACACATGAAGGATGTGGGTAGAAAGTGAATGAATGTCGTAAATATTAGTAAACACAGGCTAAAATGCCCTTTGATTAACATTAATGTAAATGTCTTGATGTTTGAAAAAAAAAAGGTGGATAATAAAGTAGGGGTAGGCTAAAGAAAAACTCAATAAATGCTTTCTTATATCTTATAGTGACTCATATTTGGGACAGTTTTTCGTGTTAAAGGGGTTTTTATTTAGGAACGGAGGTAGTAATCATATAGTTCCCCCCCCCCCAGATGAGACATTAATAAACAATAAACAGTTACTCGGAAAACAGAACAATAAGCAGTTAAATAGTGATAGCAAAGCTGAAACAATTTAGACTAGGTCTTCATTTTCAAGTCAGCTGAAAAGTCAGGGTTCATAGGTCCATATGCTAAGCGCACCTTTTTATTTCTTTCTAGAGCAATATCATCTTCAAGTGTATCAGTGGAACAAATTTGGGCTGATCTGCTAAGCCCAGCATTTGAGGTGGACACATTCTCAACTACAGCCAATGTACTGGTGGAATCTAACTCACCCGAAGCGCTTTTTGGAGAATATGGCTGTTCTTTCTCAAGGTCGGAGTTTGGTACCTCGGTTCGAGCAACAGAATGGACACTGCTACCTTCAGGGTAACGTGCTGACAAAGAGATATATTTTGATGTCCCAACCTCTGATTCGCTTCCATGTGAACACCAGGATGAATGACCATCTTCTACATGAAGAGAATTAAAACTGCCTGAATTCTGACTTTCCAAACCGAACCGTTTGAGTAAAGGCATGTTTTCTGGTGAATCAACAAATGTTAGCTGGTCTTCAAATTTAGGTCCCAAGAAATTTTCATTGTTTAAGTCTGTCTCAGTCTCACGAATAGGTGAAGAATGAGAAACATTCAAATCAGCAGATACAGGCACTTTAGTTTGATCATATCCTGTTACCAACAAGTTATCCACTCTACCATCCCCACTCGGCTGGAAGATTGCATCATTTGCATCATCAAGCAGTTGATCATGGTCACATTCTGCATCATAAAATTGACCAGGCTGCTCCTCATCTGAGCATGCTGCATTCTTAAGAACCACATTTTGTTGGCCTTCACTAGCATCCATTTCAGAAGCTATGATCAAAAAGGTAAAGCAAATATAAACACAAGCCGAGTTGAAAAAAATCAAAAAACAAACTTCCAACCCAAAGGACTAAATTAAACATATCAACTCATTGGACAAATCATTACCTTTAGGGGATTGCACATTGGTTCTGCTATTGCTGGGTGAACTAGAAGATCTAGACCGTGCATTCATGCAGGGCAAGACCTTTGTTAGAACCACCTCCACAGCTGCATCAGCATCATTTCGGTTCTCAAGAGCAACAGCTTTGAGTACTCGAGGATCAATCTGCCCAATGACACAAACACTTTTGTAAGCAAAATTGAGAGATCAGAAAATAACAGCAAAAACAGAAGAAATTGTTACTGTTTTCAGACAGGAACTGAAGATAGGTGAAGCAACTTTTAATATATACATAGATACATACATGTGTATATGTGTACATACACATGAATACGGATACACATATTTAAACACAAAACATATAAATCAACACACATAACAGAAATAAAGACATTGTCCACATTGTTTTGAGAAATGATCTTCTGGCGTGGCTTGTGTGTCCATTTTTTGTGATATACCTTTCATTTATTCAAAAGTTTTCTCTGAAAAGATCAGATAGCTGCTTAAGGTACACAAATACTACAGTGTAGTCAAGGAAAAATCCGTCAAGGTTCCTTGACAACTTTTGACATAACCATGCAAGGGAACCTTAGTTGAAAACCAATTTATATCCTCTACTAACCACTCTACAGCCCGCCCTACAACATAACCGCCATTGTATTAGGGGGTATGGCATCATGTGAACCATAATGTAATGGAGATTGCGTTATGTTGTAGGCAAAGTAGTATATAATGGTAGTACAGGACCCGGAAGAGGGGGGTCTCAACAAGTCATATCCTTTCCATTGTCTCCCACAATATCTTCTTCGGTCTAATTCCCCCATAACAAGAAGCGTAAACTCAGCAATACTTACTACTCACAGCATAGCAGTGTGATACAAAACCACTAGCATTTCAAATATTCCACATTTCAGCAAAACTCAGATTAATGATCACATATATTATTTTTCACGATGAGTAAAGACAGGAATGAGGAAACAAATAAATCAATAACGCCACAATAATATGCCTGATTTTCAACTAAATTTAAAGAGAAAGAGGCTAAGGTACAACCTTCCGGAATAGTCTGTAGTGGAAGCATTGAACTGTATACATGCGGAACAATAAAATCAATAAGCAAAAGTAGCAGAACTCATAGTATTACCTCAGGAAAAATTGCCTGTAATGCGTCGTAAACAACTTTGAAGCTCATCTTTATCAATCGAAATCAATTCTACATAAGAATCCAAAAACGACATTAGCTCAATACTCCAAATAAATAAATAATAGAAATCAGATTATCAGGTCCATGTCGGAAAAGGAACAGCTTTTACAGCGAATGGAGACTTAAATTGAAAAAATGAATATCCCAAACTCAAACCGACGACTGTCAGAATTTGATCAAATTGAAGAACCAAAAATACGTTCGATTCAACTACAGAAAATCAATAATAAAGCTAACACCTTTTCTATCCCAAGTAAAAAAAAAAAAGCACAGATATTCCGGGTAAAGGGAATAATATATCATGATAAGCGATCGACTTAACAAATCATGGGCAAAGATCAATCGTGAAAGGCTAAAAAACAAAAACCCTAAACGATCGCGCACTTTATCTAAAATTGCGAATCGCTATAATGCTAAAGTAGAATGAAAATCCCAATTCTTAATCGGACAACTAGGGTATCATAATCACATGAAGAATAACGAATCCCAAATTCATACAGGTGACCAATAGAATTTGACAGCTCGCTTACGTTACTGGACGAACAGGAGCGCGCGACTAGAGAGGTGGCTAGCTGTGGGGGAGGAGTGTAATCGTCTGCGGTGGATTGGAGTTTATAATGCAAAATTGATAGGTCGGTGCTTTATATATATCTGAGACGGAGAGAAGCTGATGATGATTGATGATAGTCTGTTGGACTAAGGAATTGGGTAATTTGGTAATTCAAATGAAATAAATTATTCCTAGTCCGATAATAAAATGGCATGCACATAATGAATTAATTTGTACACATATATAATAATAAAAATAACAAATTAGTGTGTTTGTGTATAAAATCAATCCTTCTTTATTTTGTTTAAGGGAATAAGTACTTTTATTAATTAATATCCGTTAAACAAGCGGCTAAAAGATCATTGGAGGCGATCTGTTTCAAGATGTCCGAACATTAACTAACAAAGCATGTCTCGCTAATAAATGTGCTGAGATATTTCTCACACGCCAAACGAAAGAAAAGGAAACTGACACAAAACTAGAAAAAAAAAATGGTCAAACAATCCTGCACCAAACACCCCCGTGAACTGTAATTGTTGAAATAGTGTCCTAAACCCAATCGGATCATTTCTACTATTTCTTTATGTTTGTATATATATTAAATGGTTTTTATGTTGTCATATATTTGTTCTTTTAAAGAACCAATCGTGAATTACTGTATGATAACGTCCTTAGTATTAACTGTTATAGAGAAACCATGATAGACGATTATGGTTGATGAGATTCTAATCACTTTGATAAAGTTTGATACTTAAATTCTCTAGGCTGATGTACTATTAAACATGACATGATGATAGATGCGAGCAGGCTAAGACGTATCGATGTATTCGTCTTTAAAGGCGATGATGGATTTCGCTCTATCGAAGTGTAAACACTTGGGTATGCGTGGACGTGTATTAGAGAATGCGTACGTTAGACCGACCAACTTACACTGTTAAGTGTCACACTATGTGGCGGTTGTGTAATTATCCAGGACCGGAGTCTACATGGCATCACGGTGTGGATTGTCATGCTTTGACACTATTGAGGTTTCCCTTAGCCATGGGGCAATCATGCAGTAGTGATTGAGTGTGATACTGAAGCATGCGGAGTATACATGTTTGGTTGTCCGGAAATCGCGTACCCTATCAGTAGGGGTGAATATCCGTAAGGGCATTCTTATAAGGAATGTCTTACACTCGTGAATCTTTGCAAAGTGGAAGTAAATTAGTTACTTTGAGAGAGCATGATATCTAGATTATAAGATACGGTCGTTGATGTTTGACACTCGACAAACGACCGTATGGATATTATTACTGCGGTAGGATTGTAATTTACACGGTAACTGTTTCACATGAAAGGTAGTAATCATTGCATTTGACTCTTCCGATGATTGGGGGTCACGGTGTGTTGCTAGACGCTATCCCGTGATCGTTAGGTATGAAGGGCATTTTCGTAATTTGCACTTTGTGCCTACGGCCAATATATTCGGAAGCCTATCGGGTCACACACATATGAATATCAAGTCGGATTAAAATGTGGTTAAAGTTGATAACCAAATAAAGAAGGAATTTATCTCACAACTATAAAGGTTATAGTGGTAAATTAATATGGTGGTATTTATTTATTATGAATAAATTAAATACAAGATATTAATTAAGTTGATTAATTAAATATGTATATTGATGCATATAATTTCGAAATGTGTACATGTATTTTGCAAATTAATTAATCATAGTATTATATTAATTAAAGAATATTCCGGATGCCAAATCTTTGGCTAAAGGTGGCGCCATTTCAAAGTATAGTGGATACATTTGAGTTGCAATTTAGTTAATAAGATTACCATAATATTAATATTAGATAATAATTGATTTTAGAAAAATAGATTTATGGTAATAAGATAAAGATATATTCAATATAATATATTGTCAATAAAATTTTAGGAAAAATATTTAATATAAGATATTGAATATTAATGAGATAAATCATCAAAGGGATTTTCCTTATTTTATTAGGAAAATGTTTTCTCTCTCATCAATCTACTAGAAACTAATCCCAGTCAGATTGGGTTATGAAAGTGGCGCCCCAACCTCTATTTAAAGGAGACTTGGCTAGCTCTTTTGTACATCACAATTCCAAGAGCTAATAGTTCTTGTAAAAAATAGAGAGCTTCTTAGAGAGACATTTGAGAGAGAAAAAAGGCCGGTCTAGGAACCGGATTTTTCTAGTAGCAATCCAATGGTGGATTCCGGCGGGTTGTTCGTGTGGACTAGCGGTAGAGGCCGAACGCTTGGGCGGCTCCGTGCATCTCTACTCTCCTTAGACTGTCAAAGCGTCGATATTGGTCATTTAGTTATATAAGATTTTGGACTAAAAATCTTGCACATATAAACTTTTTGGACAAATTCTTGCACATATAAGCTTTGAATGATAAAAAGTTTTGAAAAAAACCAAAACACCCACACCTTCTTCCTCAACCATCCTTCTTCCTGAAACCTTAATCCTAAACCTGCCGGCAAACCCGCTGGAAATCCCGCCGGAAAACCCTCATGAACCCCGAAACCTCCATAAACCACCACCTCAAACCCCTAAAACCCTGAACCCCTAAAACCCAACACCCCAACACCCCTGAAACCTGAATTCGCGATTTTCCGGCCATGTTCCGGCGAGTCGCGATTTTTTTTTTAAATCATGAACCCCTAAAACCCTAAACCCTAAACCCCAAACCCTTGAACCCCTGAAACTCAGCACCCCTGAACCCTTAAATTCGCAGTTCCGGCGATTTTCCGGCGAGCTGCGTTTTTTTTTTTAGTCGTGAAAGAAGAAGCAAGAAGGAGGAGAAGGAGACGATGAGAGACGAATTTATGGGGTGAGTTGGTGGAAGAAGTGGTGTTAATGGAGTTATGAAATAATTTAATGGAGGAATTAAGGAAGAATGAAGAAGGAAGAAGAAGATGGAGAAGAAGAAAGAAGGAAAATAGGGGCTAATATGTCGTTTACATTGTTTTAAAATAGGATTTTGGTGAAAGCTCAAATGCGCAAAAAATTATTTTTGTTGGCATATACACGCCATTTCCCCGTCGATATTTTAGATAAACCAAGGTAACCACCGTCTACTAGCTTAATTTTTTATTGCTTAAACGAATGGTTAAAAGGAATTTTGAATTCCGCTGCGTTTCCGCGTAGATTTCCTAACAGTAAGATCAATGCCCGGGTTGCGAAGACGTGAGACACACACCAAACAATCACTTTCCACCACCAGTCGTTGAATTCCCAACTGTCGTGCTTCTTCCAAAGCCAAGGAAATAGCCTTAAGCTCCATATATTCTATCGGGTTTCCTGGGTCAAAGTGATACGCGAAGGAGTGGATAACTGCACCAGACGAGTCACGAAAAATACCTCCAACCCTCGCACCTGCCTCGGTGACGGATGCTTCAACATTTCCTTTCATCACCCCTTCCAGGGGCTTAGCCCATTTGTCCGGCAAATGGTGGACCGAGACTTGCATATGATAAGCCTCCAATGCCTCCACATACTCAGCTGGTGCAACCAAAGATCTCGTACAAACCGCAGAGACGTGAACTGCCTGATCATCAAAAACCGCAGAGCAATGTGCCTTCCAGATCCCCCACATAAGCCACACAACTCTCGCGGTGTCTTGCACTCCCTGATCTTGAAGTAGTCGTAAAAAGAACTCTGCAAATGAAGCAGAACGGAGATTGTTGAAATAGTGTCCTAAACCCAATCGGGTTGGACCGGATCCGACCGGGTCAGATCATTCCTACTATTTCTTTATGATTATACATATATTAAATGGTTTTTCCGTTGTCATATATATGTTTTTTTAAAGAACCAATTATGAATTGTTATATGATAACGTCCTTAGTATTAAACTGTGATAGAAAAACCATGATAGGCGATTATGGTTGATGAGATCTCTAATCACTTTAATAGGTTTGATACTTAAATGTCTCTAGGCTGATGTACTATTAAACAGGGTATTGATAGTATGAACATGCTAGCACGTATTAGATGTCTTCTGTCTTTAAGGGCAGAGATCGTCTATCGAAGTGTAGAGACACTTGGATTGTACGTGAACGTGTATTAGAGAATGCGTACGTTAGACTGACCCGCTTACATTAGGCTCCATTTGTTTTGCAAAGAGGTTTTTTGGGAGTTTTTTTACATCACCAATCATTTCTTACAATTCTCCCACCAATCAAATCTTCAACTACAAATAAAAAATATTAAATCATCTCTCATCATTTCACTTTATCAACTTTATTACATTTTTTACCATTATTTTATTCATTATTTGACTTTATTTCAATAATCATTTCATAATCTACACAAATTTCAAAAAAACATCTTAACTTTCTAATCATTACTTCAATCACTTTATCTAAAAAAACCCCAAAAAAAACTCCAACCCAAAGTGTCACGCTATGTGGCAGTTGTGTAATTATCCTTATGACCGGAGTCTTCATGGCATCATCGTGTGGATTGTCATGCTTTGACATATTTGAGGTTTCCCTTATCCATAGGGCGATCATGCAGTAGTGATTGAGTATGATATTGAAGCATGCGGAGAATACATGTTTGGTCGTCCGAGAATCGCGTATCCTATGATTGTGATAGAATATCCGAAATGGCCTTCTTATAAGAAATGTCTAGCTCTCATGAATCTTTGCAAAGTGGGAGTAAATGTGTTATTCTGAGAGAGCATGATATCCAGATTATAAGATACGATCGTTAATGTATTGACACTCGAGATACGATCGTATGGATATTATTACTGCGATATGATTGTAAGTTATACGGTAACTGTACACATGAAAGGTAGTAGTCATTGCATTTGACTCTTCCGATGATTGGGGGTCACGGTGTGTTGCTAGACGCTATCCCGTGATCGTTAGGTATGAAGGGCATTTTCGTAATTTGCACTTTGTGCCTACGGCCAACATATTTGGAAGCCTATCGGGTCACACACATATGAACATCTAGCCGGATTAAAATGTGGTTATAGTTGATAACAAAATTATTTATCTCGTACTATAAAAGTTATAGTGGTAAATTAATAATGTGATATTTATTTATTATGAATAAATATAATACAAGATATTAATTGTGTTGATTAATTAAATATGTATATTGATACATATAATTTCGAAATGTGTATATATGATATACATGTATTTTGAAAATTAATTAATCATAGTATTATATTAATTAAAGAATAATCCGGATGCCAAATCTTTGTCTAAAGGTGGCGCCATTTCAAAGTATATTGGATACATTTGAGTTGTGCAATTTAATTAATAAAATTACCATAATATTAATATTGGATATTGAATATTAATGAGATAAATCAATCAAATATATTTTCCTTATTTTACTAGTAAAATGTTTTCTTCCTCTCTACTCTACTAAGGGGCGCCTCATCCACTATAAATAGGAGGTGAGTGTCAAACTTTTTTGCACATCACAATTCCAAGAGCTAATAGTTCTTGTGAAAAATAGAGAGCTTCCTAGAGAGAGATGTATGAGAGAGAAAATATCGGTCTAGCAGCCGAGTTTTTCTGGTAGCAATCCATGATGGGATTCCGGCGAGGTGTTCGTGTGGATCACCGGTAGAGGACGAACACTTGGGCGGCTTCATGCAAAAACTACAACCGTAGACAAAGCGTCAATCCAATTGGATCAACCAAGGTATTCTTTTGTCTACTACTTTTATGCTTTGCTTAAACGAAGTCGATCTTGGGTAAAAGAAAATCAAAATTTTGAATTCCGCTGCGTTCCCGCGTAGATTTTCTAACAGAGATGCCCTAAGACCCCGTAAAACGGTGACACCCTCCAGATTCGGTCCGTCATTTCACACTCGAAAAGCACATATCGCATCGTCTCCTAACAAGCCAAACAAATACCCTCCCCCAAATGCCTCCGCCGCAGCCCCTGGCCAATAGCAAGACAATCATGGAGGCAACGCCATAAGAAATGCTGAATGCGCGGCTGCACAGGGAGTTGCCAACAACTTCTCCACAACCTGCTCTGCCCTGTCGAAGTAGTCGGTCCCGCCACAGACAATGGGCGGTAAAGCAATAAGGCCAGAAAGTACCCTGACCTAACAGTATAGACACCCTTGCGATCATAGTGCCATATCCGTCTATCTGGATGACCCCTGGTGCTATGGTGGTCGCAAAAATGGCATCAGACTCTCAAGGCCTAAACAACTGTTGTATCCGCTGCACATCCCACAATCTGGTGTTGGGAAGGAACAAATATGAAACCAAAGAATCTGTTGGGAGTTCATACCCTACAAAAAGGATGCAAAAAGAAGGTTGTCGAGAAGTCCAAGCATCACGAAATACAAACTCCGACTCCCCGTCCCCCACCCTCCATCGCATCCCACTGAGCAATAGATCGCGCCCTTCTAAAATGCTGTGCTAGAGAAAGGATGGCCGTGGCCCTAATCGAGACGAAAGAATAGTACTCTCCTCAAAATACTTTGCATGCAACACCTGCGCAGCCAACGAACCCGGACTAGTCAGAATTCTCCAGGATTGTTTTGCTAGCAAGGCCAAGTTGAAGCATTCCAAGTCACGAAATCCCAACCCCTCCAGGTTTTTCGGTAAGCAACAAGCCTCCCAGTTCTTTCAATGCACCCGACGCTTGTTCTCTTTATCCCCCCAAAAGAAACCCCGGATCGCTTGCTCAAGTTCCTGAATAAGAGTAGTGGGAACCTTGAAGCACTGTATCATAAATGTGGGGATAGCCTGAAGGGCCGATTTAATGAACACCTCTTTCCCTGCCGGCGAGAGCAATCTATCTTTCCACCCAGCCACCTTTTTTCGAATTTTGTCCCTCAAAAACGCAAACACCTGGCGTTTATTCCTCCCCATCTGATATGGTAATCCCAAATACTTAATTACCAGAGCCATCCCCCATAGGAATATGTAACAAATTTGACACCATCTCACGATCTGCCTCCGAGACACCCTTCGAGAAATAAAGGCTGGATTTATGAAAGTTGATAGTCTGACCAGAAAGAGCACCATACATGTCAAACAAATAAATCAATCCTTCTTTAATGAGTAACCGATTTTTCTCGTCATATTATATAAAACACTCATGTTATTCGGCAGGATACCCAATGAAATTAGAACCATATCCAAACCGAAATTGAATCATTAAACAAGAAATGATATTGATTGATAAGGGGCGAAGGGTTCAATCTCGATGCCAAGGTGGAAATCGAGAATATTAGTATTCATACATTTTAAGGTTGAATGATCGAATTCAAGAAAATATAAAGAAATGTTTAATCAAGACAATGTGGAGATGAAGAATAATTGGTCTTCTCAAATCTAATCTTGGATTTAAAGAAGAATATATGAATGATCGTTTTTATCTCATGTTGAAGGGAGTAATCATCTGACTCTAATGCAAGATTGATGCTCCTAGCAATGAATCATTACAGTCTAATCACCAATTAAGGGGGGGCATTTCCAGACCAAAGCTACCAAAAGTAGAAACACAGAAATAATTTGCTGCCAAAACAGATCCATCAACCAAATAAGAAAGAAGTTAAGATATGACCTGGTTTGCACTCCTCGATCTATTAATTAATGTCATACGACTCTTATGTAAGGTATGAAAATAGAGTCAATGAAGACCCTCCTCCTCAAACCACGATGCAAAGTTTGATTGATATATAGAAAACTTGAGTTGCTTGCTTGTGTCCTACCAGCCATTTTCCAAACATTCATAAATGTTACGCAATAGTTTATACATTAATAAACAAAGAGTTTAAATTTCAAGTGTTAAATTTTTCCAATTTTTATTAGGACTCGAGCGTTAGAAATTATTTTCTAAGTCGATAGAAAAAGGGTAACTTTCAATTTGTAAATATTACAACTATAATTTGAGATTCAGTAAACGAAAAAAATGTTAACTCTCTCTATGATGATAAAAGATAAGTGTACGTGGAAGGGTACGTAACGATACATTCATTTTAGATATCTATTCCATGTATATATCGCTTCATATTGCAATCATAATTGATTATAGAGAGATCCGTATCAATTAATCGATCATACTCTTTGATCAGAACTAGTGTGTTATGGTCACAAGAATTGTACAACAACACTCATTTACACGTTGATTATGGTGGGCATGCATCATATTAATTGTTGTGTTACAACGTTGTGGCATTATAATTTTCATTTTTTGTTGAGTGGTGCCAAAAGCATAAAGTGATACACAAATATGTTTTGGGTACCGTTAATTGCACAACTGTCAATATATTTTTAGGAGCATTAAAATAAAATTCGACTTTCTTAAAGTCGAATTTATGCACAAAACTCGATACCGGAGATCATAATTTGTGTGATATTCCTGTAGATTGAGTTCCGAAAGAATGAAACCTTTGGTTTTTGACTTGCTAAATATATTTGAGCATGCAAACAGAATGAAGAATTTTATTTATTTATATATGCATCATATACATTCTACCAGCCTTGCTTTTTTCTCTACTTCCCCCTAAAAGATTACCTAACACCTAACTAGATTGCATCAAAAGTTCATGAATGCATTGTTATTATATATAAAGTAAAAAGTAAGTACTTTCCCTTACTTGCATATATCCCTACTTATATCCTCCATTTAATTTCTTCACAATTGGCCTACGTACACAAACTTCACATAGGCATGGGTAAAACCCACATCCTAAAACTGTTACTAGTATTTGCATTTCTGTTACAAAGTCCTACAAAATCCCAATGGATGCCAAGGCCACCCTTTGTCCCACAGCCACTTTGTGGGTCACAATTTATACTGGCAACTCATGCTTGTTCATTACTCCCATACTTCCCTGCACCACCCGTTTCTCCCCCGGCAACACCGCCGCCGCCTCCCTCGCCGGAAGAACACCATAGGCATGGACATGGACACAGGCACAGAAGGCACAGCCACCATCCAGGCACCCCAATAGAGCAAGATTGCTGCAAATGGCTACGCGAAATCGATAGCCAATGCGTTTGTGAACTTCTGATTGGCTTACCGGTTTTCCTATCTAGGCCGGTTCATCTGTATACAGTGACAGTTGGAGAAGTATGCAATGTCACTTATCAATGTGGTTCAAGGATTATACACTAAAGTACTATAGGATTTAATTAATGCATGCCGTTAATTAATGTTGAACTTTGTCTAGAGCATCTGTATGATCAGTGGTTTTCCTCATAGTTGCTGCAATTAATGAATTCAATTTGGAATACAGTTTTCTTAATTACTCCATGTATGTATTAATGTTTGCTTTATACACAGCTAGAATATGTGTTTCTATATTATTATTTTTAATTGCGTTCATCACAGCTTTTTATGAGTGTTTGTTTGCTCCATTCAAAAAACAAAAAAAGAAAGAAAGAGGAAGGCTCATTTCCAACCACTCAACTAATTATCTTTGCCTTTCCGGTTAATTTCCTCCCCCAACAAAATTATCACTACAAAATGCAAAACAACACAACACGTATATTTTTTCATCATTGATTATAATGTGTGATCTATTGATTTCTATGAGTTATATCATAAATATAAATGATCTAAAAATGTGTTTTGATGACACTTTGTTGTGAGTATTTTATTCTGTAACAAACATTTCTCAATCCTTAATACGTTATATCCCTTGTCTTGGCCGGCGAATCACTAACCCTCTTATTTTTTCTATAAAAAATAACAATGAACCAATTCAGACGTAGTGTTTGGAAGATTCAATAGTGAAATTTAACATTTAATCACACCAGTAACGACGGAAATGTATCAAATATGATCTTAAATGAAAAAGGTCAAAATAAAAAATTGATGAATTAATTATATATATATATTTTTTTTGAGGGGACTAATTATAATTTTGGAGATCAAGATTAAGAGATATAGTTGTTCAAAGTTAATTGGGTGCAAAAGATATGGAGAGAGTGGGAGGCGCCGATACATTGAAGAAGACGAGATATTTAGGTTGATTAAGGATATTTGAGTCAAAATTGGTGAAGTTAATGCAATTGTAACGAGACATGTTGGACTAAATGTGTTGGGGTTAGAGCAGTTGTTCGTAGCATTGTATGCTAGATTGTGTAATCCACGAGCGCATAGTGAGACATTTTAGTCCAAAGGTGCATATTGAGGCCAGTTTACATACTCACACTCAAGCATGCTAGACTAAAGCTATTGAGGTCAATACACATGCTCGTACTAAGACATGCTAGACTAAAGGTAATAACTTCAATGCACATGTGCGTAGCGAGACATGCTAGATTGGTCGTTCAAGGGCTTCACCTTTTGAATTAGGGTCTCGGTGTATTTGTTAAACGTAAAATAAAAATAAAAACTGCACGGGAAAATGCAAAATACATGTTTACAATGCTTTGTAAGTAAATGTATTTAGTCAATATTTCAAGCACCGGGTCCGAGAGCCAGTCCAGGAGGTGGATCCATGTAGGGAGGGTTGATATGCATTTGTCTGCAACCCCCGTCTTTGCCTCAAGGAGGATTGTTTCGTACTAAATGTCTAAATATGCACACACACACACACACACACACATATGCATGCATGTGCTTAATGTGCTAAGTTATTGATTGCTATGTAATACCACATAAGAATACTTGTATTAGTGTCTCTTAATATATTCTCTACTTTACGGACTCAACACAATTTTTCCGGCTGTACAGAATCTCTATAAAGACTCAACTGTATCAGAATCTATGTTATACATAATTGAATTACTACCAACCATTAAAAATAAGTTATATTCATTTTTCAAATTGGGATGCTACGTTTAGGGACGTCCCTGTGTAATATGGGCCTAAGTCTAAATTTTGTTTTAGAGCTCTGGACCGTGTAAAAACTTACCATTTAGCGGTTATTTTTAGATTATACTACGTGAACAGATGTAGGAAAGGGTATTAATTTTGTTAAACGCTTTTGTATTACACATGTGTACTGATTTAAGTCTTATTAAGTTTTTTTTATTTAATTTAAGTAAAATAAAAATATAATTAAAATACGCTTCAAAGATATAAAAGTGGAGTCCTAAAAATGACAATATCAAGGACGCTATGGGTCATGGCTTTGTTGGCCTATACGCGAGACGCCGATGATTACGTTACCCCTCATAATGAACCCATGCCCCCGCATGACCGTACACATGATTTTAGAGGACGATCTGATTTTTCTCACAGTGTGACATTTAATTTCGTTGATAGTCGGCTCTAATACATACCAACTCAGCAACTCTAACGCCCAACAACGTGTGTGTATGGATGCATTATGCATATTTGAGCCACAATGATTTGTTTCCTCTTTTTCAACATGAGATAGTATTATGTTTTTATTTGTGCTCTTAAAATGATCATTTGCCGTTATTATTGTTCCCACTACCTTAGATAGTAAGTCACTACTACGTACTAAGTCATAAAGCATAGTAAAATATACTCTAGAAGATGATCATTATTGAGCTACGGATTGCATCGTCGCAACTTAAAGACCAAACGCTTATCGTTGTACTAAAATCAATTTGTGTCAGTAAATACGCTACTTTATTTCCTTGTTATATTAAGAGTGTGGGCAATCTGTCCCAACATCCCTCTCAAGTGTTGACAATTTATCAACACCCTGCACAATTTTTTTTTCAGAGTGTGGGCAATCTACCCAACACCCTCCTCAAGTGTGGGCAATCTGTCCCAATACTTGCACAATTTTTTAATTATAAATAATGTTCCAACCATGGTTCGATCTCGTGACCTCTGGCTCCGATACCATGTTAAAGATCAAGCGCTTACCATTCTACTAAAACCAATTAGTGCCAGTAAAGATGCTACTTTATTTCCTTGTCATTTTAAGAGTGTGGGCAATCTGTCCCAACATCGCACCTTTAACAACGGCCGTTGCGTCCCAAGGAACATGTGTGCTTTCTTTAAGCAAAAACTGACCGACGATCATTGAGCTCGGAACCAACACCGAACTCTCTCATGCCTTATCAGCTTCTTCGGCTCGCTTTTCGAACACTTGAGTAGCATCGATCCGGTGTATTTTCCACCCTTTCAACGTCCTCAGCCGGACTATTTTATCCCGTTGACGGCAAGCCAATTTGCATGTATTAGTTTTGGTCTTATTTATGGCTTTCTCTAGTAAAACCACTCGTGTTTCCTCATCTTGGACTGATAAACCCACTGAACATGCCAGGATCAACCCAATTTCTGAGCCTAAACTTAGCAGTTTCACAGAATGGATTGATCCCATCTCTGAAACACATGCTCATGACCACATAGAGCCGGATCATTCATCCAGGACTACTGCTACAGACCAACCTAGATCTGACTTAGAGTGCACTATACCTAATCCGATGACCACCTTAGACATCAGTTTGGACACCCCAACCAATCCCAACACAGACTCAACTTCAAATGTGGAACCTGATCAGGAGCCTGAGGCAAGTCCACCATCCTCTCCTCCTGCAACACCTTCGTCCCATTATGATTCTTCCTCACCTTAAGAACAAGACATTCCAGACACCCCAGAATCTCCAGACACACTGGATCTGCCCCCACCAAACCATATCACCACCAAGGCACAACATGGGATTTTTAAACCAAATCCCAAGTATGCCTTACTTGTCTCTACTTTTCTAGACATTCCCAGAGAACCAAGGACTGTAAATGAAGCCCTTAGACATCCTGGCTGGAAGGCAGCAATGAAAGAAGAGTTAGAAGCACTTCATCAAAACAATACTCGGGAATTGGTGCCTTACAATCCCCAAATGCAAGTTATAAGGAGTAAATGGGTTTTTAAAGCTAAACTGGAACCAGATGGCTTCTTAGAAAGGTTAAAATCCAGACTAGTAGGAAAGGGATACAAACAAGTAGATGGAGTAGACTACAATAAGACCTTCTCCCCTGTCATTAAGCCAAGTACCATTAAACTTGTTCTATCTACTGCTCTTAGTAAAAACTGGGATATTAGGCAACTGGATCTCAAAAATGCTTTTCTCCATGTATGTGCATGAAGAAATTTACATGGATCAGCCACCAGGAATGCATGACCCTAAATACCCTAAACATGTGTGCAAACTAAAAAGGGCTCTTTATGGTCTAAAACAAGCCCCATGGCTTGGTTTGATAGATTTAATACCTATCTCATCACATGGATTTTATTGCAGTCTTGCAGATCCTTCATTATTTATATATCACTCTGTTTATGGATCTTTATATCTATGCTTTATGTTGATGATATGCTTCTTACATGGTCAGATGACAGACTAATGACCTATTTTGTCACTTTGCTTCATACTGAGTTTGCCATGAAAGTTTTAGGTACTCTTCATCATTTTTTTGGTGTGGATATCAATTATGCAGGTTCAACACTACATATGTCTCAGACTCACCATGCCCTGACAATTCTGGAAAGGGCACAGATGACTGACTACAAACCTGTTGCTACACCATTGGAGCTTAAGCCTAATCCAGATCCTACTACACCACTAATGGCTGATCCTACCTACTACAGACAGCTCATAGATGCACTACAGTATCTCATATTCACAACATTTGAAAGGTGTCCTAAACCCAATCGGGTTGGACCGGATCCGACCGGTCGGGTCGTTCTGATCTATTTAGTTCATGTAATAACTTTATTATGATTAATAAAAGCACTTATGTTATTATATATTGTTTATCTTCACATTATTTGTTGTGTATATATATATATAACGCGTCCCTAGTATCAATCGTGATAGAGAAACCATGATAGTGATTATGGTTGATGAGATCTCTAATCAACCGTAACAAGGTTAGTGTCACACTATGTGGCGGTTGTGTAATTATCCTTTTGACGGAGTCTTCATGGCATCACGGTGTGGATTGTCATGCTTGACACTATTGAGGTTTCCCCTAACCATGGGGCGATCATGCGGTAGTGATTGGGTATGATCATTGGCGTGCGGAGTATACATGATTGGTCGTCCGGGAATCACGTATCCTATGATTGGGATTGAATATCGAAATGGCCTTCTTATAAAGAATGTCTTGTTCTCGTGAATCTTTGCAAAGTGGGAGTAAGCGTGTTGCCGAGAGGCTTGATATCAGATTATAAGATCGATCGTTAATGTATTGACACTCGAGCTACGATCGTATGGATATTGTTATAGCGATAGGATTGTAAGTTACACGGTAAGCCATTTCACATGAAAGGTAGTAGTCATTGCATTTGACTCTTCCGATGATTGGGAGTCACGGTGTGTTGCTGGAAGCGCTATCCAAGGATGCTTGCTTCCATTGCGGTGAGACCGGACATTGGGCTGGCGCAAAGGCTTCTTGAGTACCAAGAAGAAGCATACGATGCTTCGACTTGAGTATATTTATGATTGAGATCAACATTACTTCTTCTAAGTCTAACCACTGGGTATTAGATCTTGGATGTGGTTCTCATATTTGTCTGTCACGAATATGCGGGGACTAAGAAGAACTAGAGATCACGAGGAAAGGAGAGGTGGACCTCTGGCGTTGGAAATGGAGCAAGTGTTCTTTTGCCCTTTGGCCGTAGGAGTTTATTTTCTTTCATTGCCCGATTGGGCTAGTACTAGAACTCAATAAATTATTTTTGTTCTGCTCTTCCGAAGAGCATTATTTCCATTCTGCATTAGATGTTGATGGTTTTCATTTACGTTTGAGAATAAATGTTGTTCCTTTTCACGTAATGGAATTTTTATAGCATTGGCATACTTAGCAATGGTCTCTACATATTAGATATAAATGTTGATGTACTTAACATAAATAACAAGAAAGCTAAGACAAATGACTTGAATGAATCCTACTTATGGCATTGTAGACTTAATATATAAATAAGAATCGCATTTCCAAACTCCATAAAGATGGAATGTTGGATCAATTCGATTCACGAATCGATTTGATACATGCGAGGCTTGTCTACTTGGCAAGATGACAAAGTCACCTTTCAAAGGATGGCAAAGGATAAGATCAAATGAATTGCTTGAGCTCATACATACCGATGTGTGTGGTCCAATGTCAATTCAAGCCAAAGGAGGATACTCTTATTTCATCACTTTCAGATGACCATTCACGCTATGGTTATATATATTTAATGAAGTATAAGTCAAGAAGCCTTTGAAAAGTTCGGGAATTGAAGTGAAGTGGAGAAACAACTAGGTAAGGAAATTAAAACACTTCGATCCGATCGAGGTGGAGAATACCCTAGATGGAGAGTTTCAAGATTATTTGAAGGAGAATGGGATTCTACTGAGTGGACTCCTCCCGGGCATACGAGATGAATGGCGTGTGCGAGAGGAGGAACCGCACCTTGTTGGACATGGTGCGATCCATGATGAACTCACGATTCTTCCAAAATCGTTTTGGGGTATGCTCTTAGAAACCGCATCCTATACACCGAACCGAGTTCCATCAAAGGCGGTTGACTCTACGCCATACGAGGTGTGGACTAAGAGAAAACCGAGCCTAGGTCATCTAAAACCAGGGTTGTCCGACTTACGTGAAGCGGATGATGCACGACAAATTAGAGCCAGTCGACAAATGTCTATTTGTAGGATATCCTAGAAACCAAAAGGGTACCAATTTTACCATCATGAGGAACAAAGGTGTTTGTTGCCGGGGTCGCCACTTTACGGAGAAAGAGTTTATGCGGATAGGGTCGGTGGGAGTAAAATTGATCTTGAAGAAATCGAGAACCACTTACGGATAATAGTCGGTTGATGGAAGTAGAGGACTTGCCACACACAGATGTGACACCGGCCTCTACCGTGGACACTAGCACCTCGAAGATCCACCGAGGAGCGCCGTGAACCCGAAGGTACTGCTTTGGCGTGTATCTCATGGAAGATGAGGACCCTAGAACTTATGAGGAAGTGCTATTAAGGCATGACAAGAGAAATGGCTAGAAGCCATGAATTACGAAATGGAATCCATGAAAGACAACCAAGTTTGGAACTTAGTTGATCCACTTTGAAGGAATAGTTCCCATAGGGTGTAAATGGGTCTTAAGAGAAAGACCGACATGGACGATAACGTGACCACCTACAAGGCTAGGTTGGTGGCAAAGGTTATAAGCAAAGACAAGGAGTTGACTATGATGAAACCTTCTGCTTTGTTGCCATGTTAAAATCCATTAGAATTTTGCTTGCTATTGCGGCATACCATGATTACTAAATCGCATGGATGGATGTAAAAAGCTTTCTTAACGGGAACACATGCGAGGAAGTGTATATGACACGACTGAGGGTTTCACAACCAATGGCGCCAGGATGGTGTGTAAAGCGCAAAGATCCATTTATGGATTAAAGCAAGCTTCTCGAGTTGGAATCTTCGCTTTGATGAGATAATCAAGCAGTTTGATTTCATCAAGAACGAAGATGAGCCCTGTGTTTACAAGAAGGTTAGTGGGAGTGCCATTGTGTTCTTAGTGCTTTATGTGGATGACATCACGCTCATAGGGAATGATGTGCCTATGTTACAATCGATCAAAGCTTGGTTATCCAAGAACTTCTCAATGAAGGACTTGGGTGAGGCGACCTATATGCAGGAATAAAGATCTATAGAGATAGATATAAAAGGTTGCTTTGTGCATCACAATCCACCTACATAGACAAAATCTTTGAAGAGATTCGGCATGGAGCGATCCAAGAAAGGATTCTTGCCCATGTCACGCGGGGTCTACATCAAAGGAATGAGTCCTAAGCGAGAGGAGGAAAGGGCACAAATGAGTAAAGTCCCTTATGCTTCGGCAATCGGGTCCATCATGTATGCCATGTTATGCACAAGACCAGGCGTCTCGTACCCTCTTAGTATGACTAGTAGGTATTACGGTCCAATCCAGGTGATGGTCCTTTGGATTCTTTGTCAGAAATATCCTTAAGTACTTGAGGCATACTTTCAGGGATATGTTCCTGGTTTTCGAGAACGATGATTTATACGAGTTACCTGGATGCGGTTTCAAAGCGAGCGGGGGCGATTTTTAAGTCGCCAACTGGATTTGTTTTCACGGCTTACGGCGAGCGGTGGTGAAAGAGTTCAGCCAGGAGACTCTGCGACGGACTACAATGAAGCCGATACAGGTGCAGGAGGCGGCAAAAGAAGCGATTTGGATGAAGAAGTTAATTCTGCGAACTTGGTGTGGTTCCCTCCATTGAAGGTCCAGTTGCCTGCATCTTTGTGATAATAATGGGGCGATATCTCGATCTAAGGAACCAAGGTCTCGTGAAGTCCAAACATGTGCTCTGGCGCTATCACTTGATTAGAGATAGTAGATAGAGAGATGTAAAGATAGAAGGTCCACACGGATGATAACACATACCGATCCGTTAACCAAGGCATTGTCTCAAGCTAAGCATGAGAAACATGTTCACTTGCACGGGCTTAGGCATATGGGTGATTGGCTTTTGGCCAAGTGGGAGATTGTTGAAAGGTGTCCTAAACCCAATCGGGTTGGACCGGATCCACGAGGTCGGTCGTTCTGATCTATTTAGTTCATGTAATAACTTTATTATGATTAATAAAAGCACTTATGTTATTATATATTGTTTATCTTCACATTATTTGTTGTGTATATATATATATAGTAACGTCCACAGTATCAATACGTGATAGAGAAACCATGATAGTGATTACGGTTGATGAGATCTCTAATCTTTGTAACAAGGTTGAGTACTTAAATGTCTCTAGTCTTATGTATTATTAAATGGGACATTGATAGTATAATCGAGACTAGCACGTATTGGATGTCTTCTATCTTTTAGAAGATAGGATAGATCTCGTCTATCAAAGTGTAGGGACATTTGAATTTGTACGTGGGCGTGTATTAGAGAATGCGTCGTTAGAGTGACTCCACTTACATTAAGTGTCACACTATGTGGCGGTTGTGTAATTATCCTTTTGACCGAGTCTTCATGGCATCACGCGGTGTGGATTGTCATGCTTTGACACTATTGAGGTTTCCACAACCATGGGGGCGATCATGCGGTAGTGATTGGGTATGATCTTGAAGCATCGCGGAGTATACATGATTGGTCGATCCGGGAATCGCGTATCCTCATGATTGGGATTGAATATCGAAATGGCCTTGCGCGAATTCTTATAAACATATATGGTGATATTTTATTTATTATGAATAAATAAAATACAAGAGATATTAATTATATACAAATTATATTAATTAAAAGAATTTTCCATAAGTTAATTTATGGGAGATGTGGCGCCATTTAGGTGTGAACATGTCACACTTGGATTCATGCAATTTAATTAATAAATATACCATAATAATTAATATGTGATATTAATTGATTTTGAGAAAATAGATTTATGGTAAGATCATAATTTATTTAATAAGAGTTATTGGAGAAAAATAAATTATGGAAAGAGAGATCAATCACATTAATTAACTTTCCTTAATTTTATTGTCGCCCTCCCCTTATAAATAAGAGGGATTGCCAAGCTCTTAGACACACCATTCTTCCAAGAGTTCATTGTTCTTGAGAGAAAAATTCCTGAGCTAGTTTTCTTGTGCAAAAGAGGGCTTTTGTTGTGAGGTTGTGAGGAAGAAAAAAGTCGATCCTAACAACCGGAGCTTTTCAATAGCAATCCTTGGAAGGATTCCGGCAAGGAGTTCGTGTGGATAAGCGATAGAGGCCGGACGCGTGGACGGCTTGCGCATTGAACTACTCTCCGTTGGCGGTCAAAGCGACGATCTTTAAGATCATTAAGGTATAATCGCCAACCCCCTTAACGTGTTTATTGCATTATTCGAAGAACGATCTAGTTTAGGAAATCAAAATTTTAAATTCCGCTGCGTTAGAATATCGATTTCCTTACACAGACATCAGTTATGCAGTCAATTATGCATCTCAATTCTTGCAAGCTCCAACTCAAGCGCATTTCAGACTAGTCAACAGACTACTACGTTGTGTTAAAGGAACTTTGCACCTAGGGATTCAACTTCAAGTTGCCCCAACACTCACACTCACTGCCTATTCAGATGCAGACTGGGCTGGTTGTTTAGCCACCAGACGTTCCACAACAGGATACTGCACTTTCTTGGGTCTTAATCTCATTTCTTGGTGTGCCAAAAAGCAAAACACAGTGTCCAGATCCAGTACAGAAGCCGTGCCATGGCATACACAACAGAACTTGTTTGGCTAGAGTTTCTTTGTGCAGATTTGCAGCTCAAGTCTCACTCTCCACCAATCATCTACTGTGACAACCTCAGTGCTCTATGTCTTACAGTGAATCCAGTGTTCCACTCACGTTCCATACATATTGAGTTGGACTTCCACTTTGTCCGAGATCGAGTGGCCCAAGGAAATGTTGTCACTCAGCATGTGCCTACACATCTTCAAGTAGCTGATCTCTTCACAAAACCAACTACCCGCTATGTCATTCAACAATTCCTCAACAAACTATGTCTTTACCCCAGCCATACTTTGAGGGAGGGTATTAAGAGTTCAGACACTACAAATTCTGTTCAAACAACAACATCTCACAACTCTACTGAAGATGAGGAGAAATAAGGAAGGACTAGATAGATAAGGTGTCAAAAATTCAAAAATAGCAGGATGTGTGAAGTGATAATGCAAGGTGAGGGGCATGAGTTCAGGATAAATTGGACTATATCTCAATAAGTTTCAATAAATAAGCTCAATTTGAATAAAAGCTGGAGTTTATCTCATAAATTCAAAAATTAGGTTAAACTTCAAATTATTAGGTTATCTAAATTTCTAGGATGCTGCTATAATTCAATGTAAAAAAACGCAAGAGATCACATATGTAATACACAGCAATTCATTAAATAAAAGTATAAATTTCATACGAGTTCTTCATCTGCATTTTGTTTTCAATTGCTCCCTGTGTTACTCCAATTTTCTTACTTTTCATTTTTCTTTGTCTTCTATTTTTTTCTTTTTGTTTTATTCTATATTGTTATAGTTTCTTTTACCTAGGTTGTACGGACACGGATACGCGGACACGGGCACGGGATACAAGAGTTTTGGAAAAAAATATTAAAAATGTAGGGACTAAAATGAGACCAGATCTGACTTCTATAGGTCGGTAGATATTTTTCTTAAACGAAACTGCATTGTTTTGGATGGGAAATGTCCAAAATCTGGTAAAAATATCCAAAATCTGAAAAGAAAAAAAAAATCCATATTTTTGGACACCGTATCCGACTCGCGTGTCCAATTTTTTTTGAAAATTCCAATTCGGCCTGATGCCGTTTACGCCGTGTCCGACGCGTGACCGTGTCATGTGCGTGTCCGACATGCGACATGGTGCCTGTATGGAGTCTTTTCCAACATTTTGTGGTTTTAACTCACATTGCCCGTGACCCCCTTTTAAGAAACCGTGAAGTCCTTTTTCTTTACTTTTACGGAACCCGTGAATCTCATGAGGTTTGATGCTTTTTCTTTTATCCAACAGTTTTTGACCGATTCCTTCTTATATATACGGACGATCGATCTCTTGTAATGTATGTAGATGAGCCACACCACAATAATCTTGTGAAAATTAAAGGAAGAAAACAAATCGACAGAATTGAAAATAACTGTTCGAGGAAGTGAAATCAGAGGATATCGGTGCTGATTTTGCGACGCCATCGCATCCAACATGTTCCCGTGGGATTTAGGTTTAATCTCTAGCCTTCCTCTGTTTATCGTTCATTCATTGATTTTTTTTTACTGCAGCGAACTTAAAAAAAAGTGTGTTAAATGATAGCCCATAGACATGGTAAAAATGTGCCTTTATTTGTCGGACTAATTAATCTTTTTGTTAACCATTGTAGGTAGCTTACGTGAACATATGCTTGGACATTTTGTTCCGTTGAAATTTTATAAATATGCATAGTATCCGACACGATTTACCCCGTTTAACTTGGTAAATTGTTTTTTTTTTTTTTTCCCCTCCGAATTCAACATGTTTCAAAGTCTTAATTTCTTTCATGCCCGGCATTTATCAAAAACGAATATTCTATAATTATGATTTTTTAAATTGCCTTTGTAATTCTAGCTGAATTTTTTTTTTTTTTTTTGAGCATTATTTTTTTTTTTTGCTGAAATTTTCGAATTTGCACGGGACTATATACTCCGTTCCCTGCTATGTATTTGTATGATCTGTATGACACTTGGTATATCTGGATGATCCAACGAAACCGAACTTTGGTATTTACCTCGTATATTTTTTTATTTCTATGCTACTTTGACATATTTTTATAACTACTTTTACATATTTTTAAGATGATTTTCAAGATTTTTGATATATGTGTTCAACTTCGGTATTTACCTCGACATTTGTTCAGTATTATCACAATGTATTGCCCAGGTTACAGCAGTCGACACCAGACTGGGTTGATGCAGACGAGCTGAAGGTTAGTACTAGATTACTAGTAATTGAAATTTGATGTCTGT
The DNA here is from genome assembly GCA_026214975.1 of Gentiana macrophylla. NCBI lineage: Eukaryota > Viridiplantae > Streptophyta > Magnoliopsida > Gentianales > Gentianaceae > Gentiana > Gentiana macrophylla. The sequence continues at coordinate 102,845,539 of CM047811.1, forward strand.
TGAATTTGTCGGACACCTGCAATGGTATTTCAATTTATTTGTGTATTGAATTTTTTGTCTGATGACCTTTTTGCACGAGTTAAATCTACCACCCATTGTGTTGATAAGTGTTGTTTGTTGAGCTGAAAGTATACTGATATGAATCGTAAATCAAACTACTGATCCGTAGTATGATATCCCAGGTTCAAGCACGAGTATGCCAACCTCAAAGCCCTCCAGAGGCTCGGACAAGGTATAAAGGTTGCACTTGATCAATGATTCATATGAATCGAGAACGATTGGGATTCGACTCAAATGCTAATCAAATCCCAAATAAGCCGTTCTCAAGCATTTTTGCTTGACTTATTAGATCGTGAGCTGGTTCAAAACTCTATAATTCACGTACGAATTGTATCATAATATTAGATTTTATGTTTTATTATTCTTATTTGTGAGCTACATTTGAGACTTTAGATGTTTTGTTTGAAAAATAACTGTTCTTTTGAGATAACCTAGATATTTTCTACATAAAGCCGAGAAAGAAATGGACCATTCTCACCCTCCATTTAGGCTTCACGTAACCCAGATAAACAACCTGAGCCACCCACCAGAAAATAGCAAATCCTCTGAGTCCAAGGATGATATGGGTGTCTTGAGCTGAAAAGAAAAAAAAAACCATTAAAAGAATGTGGGAGAACAAAATTAATTACATGGCCGGTGGGCCGGAAAAAATACAGAACCTGCAATTCCCATTTTCACGATTTTTTTTTTTTTTTTTTTGCTTTCAAAGACGGATGAAAAATAACAGAGCCCACAAGGTACTATGTAAACTACTTTCAAAGCAACCCCAAACCTCAGATCATATCTTGATCGATGAGGTGTCATGCTGTGAAAAGGCAGACATATAATACGTGTTATAAATCCTGTTATATCGAAAGTAATGAAGTTAATTATTTCTTCGCGCCAAGTTTTTATTTTAGTTTATTTTATTTGAGTCCAATGATATTTATTTAATTATATTTTCTTTTCGATCCATCAAAGTACTTGTAATGTATATTGTAAAACAATGTAAATGTGTAAAATAAAGATCCAATCATTTAGAACCAACAAAAATCAATCTTTAAATTTACGTACACTTGTAGCTATTTAATCATTTGCCCTAATGGAATAAGTGTACAATATAGTGAAATCATGGTTAATCAATAATGTTAGACCCTAGCACAAAGTGTTTTAAGGCTTGCTACACCCAAAGATATCTTGGTTGTGAATGATTTGGTAGTGGTGATGCATTTGGTTTGTTTGACTTGATGGAGGAGATTCGATCTATAAAACAATGTGACACTTGTGTCACATGTTTCAAAACTTGTGCGATCAATACTTAATTCTAAAGTCGTTATCTTATTGTACTTTTGGTGCATTACAAGTTCATAGAGAATACACTCATCGCGGTATGACATGGAATACCATATATAGGTGTTACAAGTTTGTCTTTGAACCTCGATCAATTGCCGGGTAGCTAGTACGAGTTATCATAGAGATACATGAGCCATAGACCACGTAGCTTACTCTTGTTATTGTTTTGTTAATGCACAACCAATTACTCATATGATTGTTAGACTTTCTAATTGCTAGCGCACTATAGATATATGTTGTCATCAATGAAAATCTAGACTAAAAAAAAAAACAAAAACAAAAAAACAATGAAAATCTTGTACTTATTAGGGTTTGATGTGTCTCAATCTTTTACTTACAATGATTTGCCCAAATTGACGTGACCTAACCTCACACTAAGAGTTTTAATTTCCCTATGTTGTAAACCACGGGAAATATTTGTATGATGTCTCCACACGTGTGGAGTTCAATATGAACCACATAATTTCATTCTGTATTTAAATTGTGTGGTTCTGATCGTTTTACCCGTCATTTCACCTCGAAATCCCTTCTCCACACAAGTATTCCTCATAGACCACCCTTGTTATAGGAGAAATTCATACATAGTGAGTTGAACCACATAGTTTCATTCCATAATAAAATTGTGTGGTTCAGATTGAATCACACGGTGTCTCCACATGAATGAGGATACCACACAAGCAATCGCGGATCTAAATGGAAATAAATGGGGCCCGCGGACCCGTTAAAAATAAGAATACTCTACATTTTACTAGGGGTGAGCAAAAAAATCGAAAAACCAATCCTAACCGAAAAACAGCCCGAACCAAACCAAAAAAAAAAACCAAACCAGTAACAAACCGAATGAATCGGTTTGGTTTGAAACCAAACCGAATAATACTGGTTTGAATTTGGTTATTTTTATTTTACCCCAACCCAACCCGAACCCAAACCGAAATCATTAATACAAAAAGACGTATTTTTGTTATTGATATATAAGTATATAAGATAACCCTGAACCCAACTCATTCCATTCTTCATTAATCAAATATATCGACATCTCTCCTTTCTCTGCTCCATTTCAGCTTCCATTATAATCGTTTGCCTCATACACTATGTTAGTGACCCTTCTAATATGCTATCATCATCAGTTAATGTGCTTTTTTCCCTCTTAGTAATTTTATTGTAGTTTTACATCAATGGATTCTTAATCCTAAATGTTTTCTTTTTTGCTTAATCTATCAAGTCTTTGGGTAAAACAAATGGTGAGCATATAACATAAAAAAGATGAGTTTCTTCTTTCAGTTATTGTGTATTACTTTTCTCATCCTTTGTTGTAGATTATTGTTTTAATCCATTGTTCACAAAGTATAACTTTGTTCAAGTGTCTCTGGATGAATGTTTTGTCTTGCAAATTGGTATTCAAAATTCTAAATGATCAGATATTGTCTTGAACCATTACACTTTTGTACTCATTTTTTTCATGAATAACGTTGCTCCCTGTCACATCTTCTGATCTTTTTGTTTTCATGTCCGGTCCATTATGTTTTATAGAATAATTATGCATCATATATTCTACATATATTTTCAACTAAATTCATGAAAGAGCGACAACCTTTGCACCAAGTATGTTTTTTTTTTAACAACAACGTACACTTTAGATTTAAAAATTAAGATGAAATTGTTTGTTTGTCATAAAAGTATCTCTTTTAAAAAACCAGGCATGATAAAACCGAACCGAATCCAACCCGAAACCAGTTCGAACCAAACCATTGGGGATGACATTAGTGTGGTTTGGTTTGGGTTACAAAGTATAGCCCCCAAACCGACCTCGCGCTTTCCAAACCGAACCGAACCAGCCCAAACCGACCCATGATCACCCCTACATTTTACCTATAGAAAAATATTTCGGACCCCGTGATTTTTTTTTATTTTATAAAATATTTACGGACTTCGTTTAATATAATTTCTGGATCCGACACTACATAAAAGTATTTTCCCTCCTTATGGCATTCAGACTAGGTCATTTGTCTAGTCAAAGAATAAAGTTGCTTTTAAGTATGCTATAAGGCCTCAAGGCCTCATTTGTCTAGTCAAAGAATAAAGTTGCTTTTAAGTATGCTATTTTCTGGTGGGTGGCTCAGGACACTTTCAGCAGAAGCTCTGTATGGTGTCCTATCTTTAAAATGAAGATAAAAATAGAGTTTACTTCAAAATAGCTTCAATAGCAGAGTTCCTATCCCTATTTATTTTTAGGGATATGAACAGTGCATGCATCCCTACTTGTGGAGATGCACTATTCACGCCTTAAACATATTTAATTATTAAAAATTATAGGGATAGGGATGCTGCTGAAGTGAAATAATAAATATTTAATGTGTATAAATAGGGGTGTGAGGTAGAATACGTATTATTTAATATTATTTGAAATATTATAGGGATAAGGATATATAGAGATACTGTTGTGGAGGTTTTTGAATTGAGATGTTGTAAAATAGGGATATGTATTATTTTATATTATTTTAGAGATAAAATTTGGAGTCTCTGCTGGGAGTGCCCTCAGGTTGTTTATCTAGGTTACGTGAAGCCTAAATGGAGGGTGAGAATGGTCCCTTTCTTTCTCGGCTTTATGTAGAAAATATGTGAGAATCTCTATAAAGACTCAACTGCATCAGAATCTATGTTATACATAATTGAAATTACTACCATCCATTAAAAATAAGTTATGTTTATTTTTTAAATTGGGATGTTACGTTCAGTGACGTCCTTATGTAATATGGACTCTAAGCCTAAATTTTGTTTTAGAGCTCTTGACCGTGTAAAACTTACCATTTAGCGGTTATTTTTAGGTTATACTACGTGAACAGATGTAGGAAAGGGTATTAATTTGGTTAAACGCTTTTTTATTACACATGTGTACTGATTTGAGTCTTATTAAGTTTTTTTTATTTAATTAAGTAAAATAAAAATATAATTAAAATACGCTACAAAGATATAAAAGTGGGGTCCTAAAAATGTCAATTTGAATGACGTCATGGGCCGTGGCTTTGTTGGCCTATACGCGAGACGCCAATAGTTACGTTGCCCCTCATAATGAACCCATGCCCCCGCATGACCGTACACATGATTTTAGAGGACGTTTCTGATTTTTCTCACAGTGTGACATTTAATTTCGTTGATAGTCGGCTCTGACATGTACCAACTCCAACGCCCAACAACGTGTGTGTATGGATGCATTATGCATATTTGAGCCACAATGATTTGTTTCCTCTTTTTCAACATGAGATAGTATTATGTTTTTATTTGTGCTCTTAAAATGATCATTTGCCGTTATTATTGTTCCCACTACCTTAATTAGATAGTAAGTCACTACTACTAAGTCATAAAGCATATATAGTAAAATATACTGTAGAATTAAGATGATCATTATTGAGCTACGGATGGCACCGTCGCACCTTTAACAACGGCCGTCGCGTCCCAATGAACATGTGTGCTTTCTTTAAGCAAAAACTGACCGACGATCATTGAGCTCGGAACCAACACCGAACTCTCCCATGCCTTATCAGCTTCTTCGGCTCGCTTCTTGAACACTTCAGTAGCATCGATCCGGTGTATTTTCCACCCTTTCAATGTCCTCAACCGGACTATTTTATCCCGTTGACGGCAAGCCAATTTGCATGTATTAATTTTGGTCTCATTTATGGCTTTCTCTAGTAAAACCGCTCGTGTTTCCTCGTCTTGGATTGATAAACCATGTATTGCTCGTAAATAGGGGTCAAACTCCGGGACCCCGAGTGATCTTCTAACCCCTTTCGAGTAATCGGAGTTTGGGGTGTATAATTTTGCTATCTCGTCGACCATTTTTCTTTGAACCATCCGATCAACCCGGTCGGAGAGGAATGAGTGCAGCACCGGCATTGATACATCCACCCAGATAAAAGAACATTGGTACCTGCATATATAAGCATAAAAAGATTGAGATTTATTTTTCATCCATTATTTTTAAATACTTATGTATATTTTATTTTATAATTTCCAAAATGATAATTTCTTCTAAAAAAATTATATATTTTTGTGCTCTTTGTGTTAAGAGTCAAGATCGACCCTGATTAACATATTCCAATGAAATTTTAAATTTCACTATCAAAATTCTATTTTTGTGCTCTTTGTGTTAAGAGTCAAGATCGACCCTGATTAACATATTCCAATGAAATTTTAAATTTCACTATCAAAATTCTGAGTGAATCAAATTAATAATAATAAAATGATATATACCAAATGAAATATATGGTCAAAATGTGAAAGAAAAGAGAAAATGTTAATGCTGCGAGAGTAGCATAGATTAGGTCGGCATGTTTTCTTTTGAATGTTTCATTTATCCTACAATAATAATATTTGTCATTTTATATATAATCAATCAAGTAGAAGGACAGTTTTTAATAGCAAATGAAAACTATTTATATTTGTCATTTTATATATAATCAAAATTCATTGTCGAGATTCACCGATTTTCGGGATTCATTATCAAAAAATTCACTAGGAAGATTCACCGATTTTGTCCTACCATTATATAAAATTATTTCTTTCCCTATAAAAAATTTGTTCCGTTATTCTTAAAAATATTCCAGATTGTCGCTTATCAACAGAAATTGTTTATATTTGTTTTGGATAATGATATGTATTCTTTGAAATCTACACCATGTCAATACAATCATCATCCTGGCTGACATATATTTTTCACTCAAAATAAAAGAGGAAAGAGGCTAGAATGACAAGGAATGTCATAAATGAGGATGAAATGATAATTTTTATTTTGTGTAATTAAAAATGACAAATTTATAATAAATTGATCGAAATACCAATTTTTTAAATAATTTTTTTGGAAAAGTTAGAGTAAATGTCGTGTCATAAATTGGAGTAAATGTCGTGCCATAAATTGTGGAGAGGAAATCTACCAAATCAATTTATTCAATGAAGTTACACAGTAACCTAAAAAGAAAGGAAATTTTATGGTGGCCATTGACCACCAAACTCAATGGACACGTGTCATCATATGGGTTATTATGATCATGTGTGTTAATTATCAACCCTTGAATCTAAGATTGACCACCAAACTCAATGACCACCATAAAATTTGCCTAAAAATAAATAATAATAATCAATAAAATATAGTTACAATAAAAGAAATGTAGTAAAACCGAAAAAAAATGTAGTAACATATAAAAAGAAGTAGTATTGAAATAAAGTTACAATAAAAAAAGATGTAGTAACACACGAAAAATAAATAGTAACGACCAATAAAATAGATATAGTTACAGCAAAAAAATGTAGATAGTAACACACGATAAAATAAATGTAGTTACATCAAAAAAATATGGTAACTCTAAATGGATCGAGTGACATAGGTGGAGTAATTTTGTATCAAAATTGTAGATAAAGTGAGTATTTTGTTTTATATTAAAATAAAAAATATGTAGTGATAAATGATGTGTAAATAATGAAGAATCGGTTGGCGGTTATAATAAATGACGAAGTAGCATTAAATGCATTGATTGGCGGGTTCTTTTAGTTAGTAAAACATTAAATGAAATTTTTTAAGGATTGTAACCGAATGTGAAAGAAATCATCGCATATCAAGACTTTTTTTAAAAACTAGTAAAAAATGGTATTGTTGAAAATTTACACAATTTTTGTCCTGATTAAATATCAGTTTCTTGAATCCTGATTTATTTGTAAATCTCTCCTTCATAACAAAAAAAAAAAAAAAAAAAAAAAAAACTAGAAGCAATAATAACCACAAGATGATGTTGAGCGTAAAAATAATGAATTGTTGGATATGGACAACGATGTAGATTTTAAGGAGCAATTCATCATATATTGTCCGTTTTTTTTAGGTCGGCGTCACTATACCGAACATGCACCTTAATTATGATGATTATCGAACGAAATTCATATGTATGCATATGGAGTGTTTGAGTTATTACATGCAGCAGTGATTGAGGAGTTATACGAGAGTGGAGAGAAGATGTGTAAAAACACATATCACCCTTCCACTTTGGTATAAGCCTCTCAGTCGGTCATTGATGCTAATAATTTTTCTCTAAGAATTCGAGAGGAAGATACCACCTCGAACGATCAAACAGAGCTTCAATAAAAGAGTTAGAGCCTCCGGCGACGATAGGAAGCTTTCCACGGCCCAAAATGGATGTTATAGAAGCACTTGCCATTGCACAGAAGTTTGCAGCAGTAAAATCTTCATCATCATGATCAAGAATGCTGAGTAAATGGTGAGGAACCCCACGACTCTCTTCATCGGTTATCTTGTTTGTGACAACGTCAAGACCTTTATATACCTGCATTTTATCACAGTTTATTATCTCACCGGAGAAACGGGTAGCAAGGTCGATGGAAAGTCTTGATTTTCCGGTGCCGGTAGCACCCATTACCACCACCACTTTCTCCGCCACTACTTCTTGTTGTTTGTTATGACGGAGGAGTTGCATCGACCTGGACAACATGGTTATTCTCTTAATTAAAACACCAAGTAATTAACCAATTGTGAATGGAAGTGGGTATGGAGAAAAATGGGATATGTGGACAAATTATATAGACAGGTTGCAGGGAAAGAGACAAAATTTGAGTCTAATTGGCATTGAACAGAATTCAAGGGGCCAAAAACAGCACAAATTAATGCCATGATTAAGGAAAATGATACGTGCATTACACAATATGTGTAGTACATATTCACTATATGTTTTCTAGTCATTAATGAAAGTGTATGGTGGTTGATTAAGTGTGTCTTATCAATGATCAATGACTAAAAGTGTGTAGTGAATGTGTAGTGTGTAGTGAATGTGTGGTGGATGTATCACCACCCGATGATTAACTATATAATCAGCTGCCGCATAATTATTCTCATGATACCCGTTTTTTTAACTGTCACTTTTCAGAATTTGCTTTGTTTTTATTTATCTGTCATTTCACATTACCAATGCAGTCTCTATTATTTTTTCCACCTTTACCCCTCAATTCAATTATAATATATAAATAAAGTATTTACATCTCCAATAAATAAAAACACATTTTCAATGCTAAAAACTCCAAAAATCAAGTTGTCTCACTATTATTCATTCATATACACATGAGAAAATACATTTTCAGGGCGTTCTAACATTCCTTATTTCATGTCAGGTTGGGTCAGACATGACATTATTTTTTAAGTTTTCTGTTGAAAAATTCAACTTCGCCCCGTTGAATTTTCCCCCATCCCGTTGAATTTCACCTCGCCATGTTGAATTTTTACCCCAACCTGTTGAATTTTTAACGGGCTGAGGGAATTTTCAACGGTGCGAAGTTGAATTTTCAACGGAGGACTTAAGAAAAATATCAGATATGACTCGACCTAACATGAAATAAGGGGTGTTAAAACGATCTAAAAATGTATTTTCTCTATACACATTCCCAATATACTATTCCAATTAACAAGAGATAATCAGCATTTATTGGGTGTGTATATATTCAAAAAATCAAAGGACAACTTATTCATTTTACCATCTTTTTCACAAACATTAACCACTTTCTTAATCTGTGTGAATCTACTCTTTGCGACAGATAAAAAACGAGGGAAGATATGGTTTTTAAAAGTAATAATTCTCTTTTTGTTTTGTCTCATAATATAATTTCATTTAGATATCAATAAAGTTTTTACTTAAATTTTCTTCATTTATACTTTATTTATTATATATTCACCCACAATTTAATACTTTACGACTATTGTATTAATAACAGTCAAATGTTATTTTAGATTTATTTATTAAAATTAATAGCATATAACCAATTTAACCAATTTTCATCAACCAACATTTTAATAATTTATGGCTATTGCATTAATGACAGTTAAATATTATTTTAGACATTTTTCATTAAAATTAATGACACGTAACCAATTTAACCAAATTTTTTTAAAATGTTATTTATAATATATGTTCACCGACATTTTAATATTTTACAACTATTGCATTAATGAAAATCACAAGATATTTTGGAATAGCTCAGAAGGTAATCGGAAAATACACTGGAAGTCGTGGGAGGTATGTTGCAAAATAAAAAAGGAAGGAGGTGTAGGTTTCCGGGACCTTGAGTGCTTTAATATTGCTCTACTTGCTAATTAAGCAAATTTGGCACCTCATAATTAACATGAACTCCCTAGCTGCAAAGATCCTTTTGGAAAAATAACACCAGAATTACTATTTCCTTCATGCATGCGTGGGCTCAAAATCGTCTTTCATTTGGCGTAGTATTATTACGATATAATATATCGTAATAAATATACTCACGTGCCATGACCTGCTGACAAAAGGCCTTCGTTGGGTCGTAGGCACATGCAACAACATTAACATTCGTGGTGACCCTTGGCTCTCAATAGAACCTGATTTCTCCGTACACTTATGTGACCCAAATTTGCCTGCAAATACCCATGTCTTTACTCTTATTTATGAAGACACTTGAAGATGGAAAGAAGATGTCATTAATGCAAATTTTCAACCACTAAAGGCGCGAAAATCTGAGAACTACCTTTGTCAGCTCGAACTCACAAGGATAAATCAATTTGGCATTATACTAACAACGGGATCTATACTGTCAAGTCGGGCTATCATATAGATGTGCGTACTAAAGATGAACAGCATGCTCGGTCAATGCTTCCAGTTTACTGGGGCTGGACACTACTTGGAATGCGATTTGGAAAACACTGGTAAGACCAACTGTGAAACACTTTGCTTGGAAAGTTTTACATAATGCTTTACATGCTGCCGCGAACCTCTCTAAACGCTCTATTGGTAGTGGCACTTGTCTTATTTGCTTTGATCCTGCCAAAAGTGTTTGTCATTGTCTTTTGAGCGTCATATTCCTAAGGCACTCCTGAAAGAATTTGATACCAGGAAAAAATGGCTCAATCTTCAATTTAGCTCCATGTTAATACCGAGGATAAATATATTGTTGCAAAGGTGATAAATTTCCTTTGGCACATCTAGAAAGCAAGGTGTACTTGGATTTATGACTCAAACGCTATCCATGTTCGCCAGATCCTGGCTCAAGTTGACTATGAAACTGTGCATTTGTATAACAGCTTGCATAATCGACTGACATAAGCCGATGCGTGGTTTCATCTAATTAGGATGCTCTCTTCCGCATTTGCTTAAGTTTATGTGAATGCTACTCTTAAAGATGGGTATTTTTCTATCGGATGGTTTGTTAGGAACAATGAGGGCACAATTTTCCACTATTTTTCTCATCGCTTATAGAGGTGTTCAGATCCAACTCTCGGGGAAGCATTGTCCATTTACGATGCTATGACCATGGCCATTAGTTGGGGTCTCTTTGACATCATTTTTTAGGGAGTGACTCTCTTAATTCATAAACGGCTTACGAATGATCACCTTGTAGACAGATCTACAATGAGGAATATCATTGATGATTGTCTTTACCTTTTTCTTGCTTCTCATATATCTCATTCTCATAGGTCAAGAGGGAGGGGAATACCCCTGCCTACTTACTAGCTAAGGAAAGGAAATTTTGCTTCTAAATGGTTGTAAGTGCTGGGAAACTTCTCCACCCGCACATATTTATCTAGCTGCATCGGCTGATCTTTTGCTTTAACAAAATTCCTTTTCTTCAAAAAAAAAAATAATTTTAGAATTTTTTTATAAATCTAATGACACATAATAAATTTTACCCTTTTTATTAACCGTCTGAAAAGTTCAAACAGATTTATATTTTCAAAAGGTTTATAATTATTATTTTTAATTAAAATTAATAATAAATAATCAATTTAACTAAATTTTTTAAGAGTGCTTCTAACAACAACACATTAAATCTGTCATTGCTCTTAAAAGCACCACATTTCATATAGTATATTTTTAAATCTTGTTGTGTTGTTTATGAAGGTTTCTATTTTTTAAAGCGGGTTGTATATAAAACATGGCTATCGACTATCGAGAGAACATACCTGAGTATTCTCTTCAAACCTGGCGGTATTAGTATTTTTTATTTATGGATTTTGAGAATTTCATTTAGTATTTTTTTATTTCTGGATTTTGAGAATCCCAAATGAAAGAACATACTCCCGACGATTCATAAGTTCCGCCGATTCAGTCTGCCACGACTTAACACGTGGACTGGAGCATGCAATAAAACACCATAAACGAGGAGTAGATCCTCTCAAGTACTTAAGGGTAAAGTGTATTGGTTTTTATACATTAACATCAAAACGACGTAGTTTTGAAAAAATAAATAGACGGTTAGATGATTTTCACATTTTGGTGAGTAGTTAGATCACTCATACTTGAGAGAATACTCCCTCATGTACTTGAGAGGATCCTAATGAAACGAGTAGTTTTATAGTGGCTTTGGATTAAATTTTTGAACCATCATGTCATCACTAAACATGACACGGGGGTCACAAGAAAAATCTTAAATTTTATTGGTTTGATAGACCAAGTAGGATTTTGTCTTGGACCATAATAAAATTTTTGTACTGAAACGGTGAACGAAACGGTGTGGGATTGATCGGTATTTTTTTTCCCAGAGAAACAAAACACATTAATTATTAGTATAAAATATTTAAAGAATACAAATATCATTTGAAGAAGTTGATAATACGCCTACATGTCAGCTATTGTTGAAGACATTAAATGGTTGACTACTTTGTTTAAGTTTTGTAAAGTCTCATTTGTAAGTAGGGAAGTGAATATTTTAGCTCATGAATGTTTTATAAATCTTGTGTTGTTTGTATACAAATTCATGAATGTTTTATAAATCTTCTGTTGTTTTTATATATATAACTTCCGTTTGATGAAAGAAAAAACAAACAAACACACAACTCCATATAGGATGGAGATAAACTACATCTTAATAAATTAAAACCATTGAGCTTAAGCTCATCCCAGGTGGTTAGTCACCTGGGTTTACCTTGGCCTCCAGTTGGAGGTCCCGATTAATCCACCACCCCTCCCCCCCAAACATTTCGTCTCTGATAAAAAAAAAATTAAAACCATTAAAAACGACATATATACCACCAATTTCTAGCCCCCCCGCATGAGACATGAAGCCGATAGAAAAAATAGACTACGCCAACCATTGACGACAATCGTCTTCCATCACTTTCAACCAGTGGCAGATCCAGAAATATTATTCAGCGGGGTCCGTAATTTTTTTTCAGAGTAAATTTTATTTTTCACAAGGTCCGAAATTTTTTTCTACACATAAAATGTAGAGTTTTCTTATATCTAACGGGGTTCGCGGACCCCCTTTGCTTTGCTGTAGATCCGCCTACGCTTTCAACCACTTGTCAACTGTCAATAACTGTCCAGGGAAGTTTGAAAACAGAAAGATTAACAGTATATGCAAGAAATCTCCATTAGAGGAGTGTACTCATGAAGAAGATGGAACATTTCCTTTTTGTGCATTCAATGCTCTTCCGACAATTACAAGGATGGGGAATATATGTTTATAACACACAATAGAAAACCTAGTGACACATGTCACTCATCCAGACATACAAGTGTCACTCAATCCAACCACACATATTAATTAATTACTAATACCCTTAACTTTATCTCCCCCTCTCAAACTAACATGTGGATCAACCACATTGGGTTTGTTCTTGAAGTTGCAAAACGTGGATATAGGTAAGGACTTGGTAAATATATCAGCCACTTGTGTTGAAGAAGGTATGTAGCAGACTTTGAGCTTCTTATCCAGAATCAAATTGCTGATAAAGTGAACATCTACTTCTATATACATAGTTCTGGCATGATAGACTGGATTCTGAGCTAGTGTAGTGGCACTTGTGTTGTCACACCATAAGACTGGAATGAAAGGCAGCATGAACTTCATTTCTCTTAGAATTTGAATGATCCACTGTATTTCTGCTCCCAGATTGGACAGAGACCTGTACTCAGATTCACAACTGGATCTGGCTACAACTTGTTGTTTCTTTGAGCTCCAAGTGATAAGAGACCTTCCTAAATACACACAGTAACCTCATGTTGATTTTATGTGTGAGGGATCTGCAGCCTAATTAGCATCAGTAAAACCATGTAACACCAGATTATTACTAGGTATAAAATGTTGTCCATGCTTCAATGTTCCTTGCACAAATCTCAGAAGTCTTTTTAGGCCTGGCAGTGATCTGTACATGGCATTTGCATAACTGACTCAATGTGTTCACTGTATAAGCTATGTCAGACCTAGTGATAGTGAGGTACTGAAGTGCTCCAATGGCACTTTTATATTTGACAGGATTAACCAGGGGTTCTCCCTGATTAGGACTCAGCTGCTTACCTGCTACCATTGGTATGGGGCAAGGCTTGAGGTGCTCCATATTCGGTCTTTTGAGAAGTTGTGAAGCATAGTATGACTGTGTCAGATACACTCCAGATTCATTTCTTGTCACTTGCATACCCAAGAAGTGAGACACTGGTCCCAAATCTTTGAGAGAGAAGTTGGAGTTTAGCTTCTTAATAAACTTCTGAATCATAGGAGGTGAGTTGCCTGTGAGGGGGATATCATCAACATATACTAGAGCAAACAAGATCTTATTATCCACATGCAGCATAAATAAAGAGTTTTCACACACAGACTGTGTAAATCCCCACCTAAGCATCTGAGTTTTAAAGGCATCAAACCAAGCCCTAGGGGCCTGTTTTAGGCCATACAGGGCCTTGTGAATCTTACACATATATCCAGGCCTGGTTGCATCAATAAACCCTTCTGGCTGTTCCATGTAGACAGGTTCTTGCAAGGGACCATTCAAGAATGCATTATTTATGTCAATCTGATTTACTGGCCATCCCATAGACACTGCCAATATGAGAATAATCCTGATTATGGCTGATTTTGCCACAGGACTGAAGGTTTCAGTGAAATCAATGCCATAGTGCTGACTATACCCTTTAGCCACTAACCTAGCCTTGTACTTGAGAACTGAACCGTCTGGCCTTAACTTTAACTTGAAGATCCATCTGTTCCCAACAACTATTTTTCCAGGTGCCAGTCTCACCAGTTCCCAAGTTTTGTTGTGTATGAGGGCTTTATACTCTGCTGACATTGCATCCTTCCAATCCTCTGACTGCAATGCTTGTGACACACTTTTTGGTTCAGCCGGAAAAAGAATGAGCATTATCAATGGCAACTGAATAGACCTTAGGTTTAAATATCCCACTTTTTTTATCTGGTTTGCATAGGATGAGACTTGGTTTGGATAACAGGTTGGGGACTAGGACTCAAAGGTTGAGATTGAGAACTTTGTGGAGGTGAAATATTCCGTGTTGGTGTGTCAGGAATATTTCTAGATGGCGAAGTTAAGTTGTTGTTTTGATTGGACTGAGGTGAGTTAAAAGAGGACACAGTATGATTATGTGAAATATGACTAGGGCTAGAGTTTGGATTTACCTGATTAGCAGATACAGCAGCAATGTCTTCTTTAGCAGGTCAACTCAGCAGGGTGCCTGTGCCTTCTTCAGCAGATCTACTCAGCACTGTATCCCCCTCTTGCTGAGTGGATGAAGATGTTGGAAGAAGGGCAAATGAGGTATAGTCAGTTAGAATTTGAGTAGAAGATCCTTGAGTGAACCCTTTTTCAAAGGGGTAAAAAGTCTCATCAAACACAACATTGTTGGATATATAGATCCTTCCTGTTTCATCCAAACACTTGAATCCCTTGTGACAAGAATTTGGACCAATATTCACACACCTCTTGGCGTGGAATTGGAACTTAGTGGTTTGAAAAGGCCTAAGATTAGGGTACACAGCACAACCAAAAACTTTGAAGGGCTTGTTGTTAAGTTTTGTAGAGAGGAGACATTCAACAGGTGTTTTATGGGACAACACAGGGGGTAGGAAGAGCATTTATAAGGATGACAATAGCTTGAAAGCTGTGCCACCAATATCTCAGAGGCATACTCGCCTGGGCAAGTAAAATGAGGCCAGATTCCGCTATGTGCCTATGTTTTCTCTCAGTTGTACCATGCTGAGCATGGTCATGAGGATAGGGGTGTCTAAATAGTATACCCTCTTTGTCAAGGTAATCCTGAAATGACCTATATTCACCCCCCCCCAGTCTGACTGCAAGCATTTGATTTTAACTAAAAATTGAGTTTCAACAAAGGCCTTGAATTTCTGAAAGGCATCTAATGTTTCTGACTTGGATTTTAGGGGGTATATCCAAGTGTACCTGCTATAGTCATCTATAAAGTAGACATAGTAATTGTATCCTTCCACAGATTTGATGGGAGCAGGGGCCCACAAATCTGTGTGGACAAGTGCAAAGGTGCAGTGGCATGTGAATCTGACAGGGGGTGAAACAAATTGTGAGCTTTTCCAAACTGACAGGGTTCACAAAAAGATAAATGACCAACAAATTTAACATTACAATTATTCAAAATAGAAGTCAAAACATTGTTTGAGGGGTGTCCAAGTCTTTTGTGCCAAATGTCTGGACTGGACTATAAATTATTACAAGGAACAACATATCTGAGTTTTGGCTTCAGAGTGGAGAATCTTGTACAGGCCATCCTGGAGTTGACCCCTGAGAAGCATTGTCCTTGTATGCTTGTCCTTAACAAAACAAGATAAACCATTAAACTCAATAGTCACAGGATTATCAGATATAAGTTGAGAAATACTAAGTAGGTTTCTGGTGATTAAGGGAACATGTAATATGTTGTGTAAGTGCAAAGTGCCATGTGGTGTGTGTAGATCAAAATGTCCAACATGTGCCACTGGTAATTTCTCACCATTCCCTACTGTCAGTGTGTCATTACCATTGTAGTTTGTGTTGATGTTCATGCTTCCCATATCAGCAGTCACATGATTGGTTGCTCCACTATCCAAGTACCAGGCATGATCTGAAATAGTGCTGGGTGTGACAATATATGCTGAGTTTTGTTTTCCTCCATTAGTATTAGCATGTGCAGCTGGTCCCTGAAAGTCTTGTTCAAATCTGTGCCAACAATCAATGACAGTGTGTCCACTCTTGCCACACAGTTGACATGTCATCCTAGGTCCTGATCTAGCACCTCCTCTACCACCTCTATTTCTGCCACCTCTATATCCACCTTTGCCCCGGTTATTTCCTTGTGAAGAGTTGTTGTTTCTGCTCTGTGGCCTTCCACCAGATGAGCCACCAAATCCATAAGTTGCCACATGAGCAGAGGAATTAGATTATCTAGCACCAGATGCACTTCCTAAAGTTATGATAGGATTGAACCTTGCCAACAATCTTTAATGATTCAGCAACCGAGATTGGACTTCAGGCCAGGTAAGAGAACCAATCCTAGATGTGATGTTAACTATTACTGCCTCATAATCTTTATCCAGACCACCAAGTGTTGAAAGTATCAGTTCTGACTTTGATACTGGATAACCTGCTGCAGCTAAACCATCACTATATGACTTCATTTGTGCCAAGTAATCACTCATGGACTTGCTCCCTTTTCTGATTTTGTGAAAGCACTTTTAAATTCCAACATTCTGGCCTCTGATTGACTATTAAACAATGTCTCCAATGTGGTCCAGATTTCATGTGAAGTGCCACACCCTATCACTTCTGTGAGGGCCTGTTCAGTCATTGAACTTAATAGCCACCCCATCAACAGCTGTTCTACTGTGTCCCATTCATCAGCTGCTGGATTTGGCATTCCAGTGTATAGACTTATGTTTGGAGGTCTAGTTGTGGTGCCAAAAAGAAATCCATCTAACTTATGTCCTTTAATAATAGGCAAAACAGTATATTTCCACAGTCAATAGTTCTCTCTTGTGAGTTTCACAGTACAAGTTTGATTCAGATGTCCTTGAAAGGGTGAGCATGTGTGACTAAGGGTGCCCGGAGATGGTGACCGGAGAAAGGACTGAAACGGTGGTACAGTGGGTGGTAAAACAGTACCTGAAAACAGAGGCAACAACGGAACTCCAGAAACATTCGGTGATGGAAAAGTATAACCTGGGTATGAAATGGAGCTCAAGACGGCGCTATACTGAGAAAAGGGGCCAAGACTTGCTACCGAACCTGTGGTGCCTGCTGTGGCCGGAATCTGAGCTGATATTGCTGTAGTCGGAGGCTGTGTTGTGGTCATCAGCCTTGAGCTTCCATGGCTCATTGCAGCACTTTCCGATTCCGATGTCGGAGGAACTGAGATTGAAGGAGCTGAGGTCCCAGTACTCATGACGTGTGTCTAACGCTCCGATATCAAGTTTGAAAACTGAAAGATTAACAGTATATGCAAGAAATCTTCATTAGAGGTGTGTACTCATGAAGAAGATGGAATATTTCCTTTTTGTGCATTCAATGCTCTTCCGACAATTACAAGGATGAGGAATATATGTTTGTTACCCACAATAGAAAACCTAGTTACATATGTCACTCATCCAGACATACAAGTGTCACTCAATCCAACCATATATATTAATTAAGGGGGAATGAGGGAGAAGGACAAAAATATTTCATCAATTAAGTAGAAGGACAGTTTTTTAAAACTTTTGCATAAAGGACAAAACTATTTATCCACTATCGAAATTCACTTGTGTTCAAATTCTTCATTTAAATTAATTGCCGAAATTCATTGTCAAAATTCACTAATTTTCAAAATTCATTGTCGGGATTCACCGATTTTCGGGATTCATTCGAAATTCACCGTCGAAATTCACCGATTTGGGATTCACTAAGGAGATTCACCGATTTTAAGGATTCAATTGTTTGTCTTCTCGCTATAAAATTATGCAGTTGTCCTTCTCCCTATAAAAAATATGTAGTTGTCCTGTTGCTTAATAATATTTCAGATTGTGTCCTTATCCCTAATTTCCTTATTAATTAATTACTAATACGCTTAATTTTATCTAGGGAGAAGAACCCTAAACACTAATTCCGAAGATAATGAGGACGATCAGTACTTCTATATTGTTTGATTCTACCTTTTTGTGTGAAATTGAAAGAAATTCTTCGTTCTTGTTTTTGTGAGTGGTTTTCAGGAAAGTAGGAGAAGATGAGTTTTTTCTTTGTGGGTTAAGACAATGATGCGCTTTCCTTATTGTTTTCCAAGGGGTCAGGAAACAAATCGTCTGCATGGCATTTAATTTCCGGAAAATTTCCACTAAAAAATTTGTCGGACATTTTTTAAGTTTCTTTTGATTGATTTCTTTTTTTTGGTATTTTGAATTTTGTATGGATAATGGGCCATATTGACCGTCTCTCGTCGTCATATATGAAATCATGATTTTTTATTTATTAATGGAGAGTGGTTTAAAAGGATTAAAAAAAAGAAAATGAGAATTATGACAGTGAAAATATAAATTGGGTGATAAGGACAAATCAATTGTTCATAACTCCAAATCCACTGTTTGTTGCAGTGGAACTGACCTCAAATCCAATGTTTCAATATCACAGTGGAATAAGGACATGTCATTTTTATCCGAAAAAAAATTCCACCGTCATTTTTACATATTTTTATATTCAAATTATTCTTTTTAACCATAAACCTTTTATTTATTAAAGCCCTCGTTATCTATGACAAGTTGGTCCGACTAATCTAAAATCCGGCATAGGTACGTAGTGTCTGTAGTGTGTGACTCATACTTGGGGGAAAATACTTGACCTCGAACTCCTTAATATGGCAGCTCAGAAGCGACATGCAACATGCTTAGGCATTTTCTAGACACTAATCACTAATCACTAAGCCAAATTAATGGGTTAAGATCATGATTTGTCACTTAGAGAAAACATCGAATTCACTATGGTCATAGATCTTGATTAGGAACAATGAGAAAATAGCCCGCCTTGCTGCTTATATCAGCCGTAATAAGCATATTCTGAAAGCATTTTATCTGACAAAATGGTGAATGCATCGATCAACTTTATACTTTCTTTCCTCTATTTTCTTTATTAAAATCAGTAAATTTCTATATTACAATACACATTCTCTTCTTTTTCACTAAATCAACCGTTACAACATCTTATCAAACAAACATCATCAATAATACTATTGTATAATTTTTCTTCAATACCCTACAGTCACATCATCAAGCTTGTCAGAATTAAATCTACAAAATGCATGCACCACTATGGTTGCTCTTAGAGAAACCGTAATAAGCTTATTTTGGAAGCACTATCTGACAAAAAGGTGAACTTGATTTTCTAAAACATGTGAAGCAAAATAATGGCTTCATTGTAGCAGTTGTTTTTATCGACTTACTCAATGTCAGATGCCAAAGTTAGAATGTGCAGGTGAGTGCATTGTTCAACTTTATACTCTCTTTCCTCTATTTTCTTTATTAAAATCAGCAAATTCTATATTACAATGCATATTCTTTTCTTTCCACTAAATCAACCACTACAACATATTGTCAAACAAACATCATCTATATTACTATTGTATAATTTTTCTCTAATACCCTACAACCACATCATCAAGCTTGTCAGAATTAAATCTGCAAAATACAAGCACTGCTATAGGGGAGGTTTTTAGGTGGTGTCTTCACACAGTGTGGAGACACGTATGACATCAAATGGACCATCTGTTTTTAAACTAGATTCAAACTGTGTGGTCCAGATCATTTCTACCGTCACTTCGATGTATATGGAGATACTAGGCAAAAACTTCCCCTAATACAGTTGCTATTAACACCGTAGAGATGTGATTTGATGGGGAACAGGCCAGAGAAGGGCTGGAGAGAAAAACAATAATAAAGATTTATGTAGGGTTTAAAGGGACTTTTGACATGCATTTTTATCTTTAATATCAAACTCAAACTTAAACTCTTGTATTCTTTTATATATATGTATTCGTGTGAACCTAAATAATTGTTTATAAAAAAACTCGAGTTCGTTTGTTTATTTAACAAATCTAATATAACGTTTGATGTTAAAGGGTATAATTAAGATGTTAATTATCTACCTTCCCATCAGTTTAAACTTTTGGAAAAGATGATAATTTAACCTGGTATCGGAGTCAGAAGTTATGAGACCGAACCCTGGTGTCAACACCCACACTTGAGGAGGGGGCGCGATAAAGTGTGTATAAGATGTTAATTATCTACCTTCTCATCAGCTTAAGTTTTTGGGAGAGATAGCAGTTCAACATTTGAACTCAACACATTTGTTCAACAAACAAGTATAAGCTTCAACATGATAAATGAAAAGGAACTCCCTAGCTGGAAAATTAAGGGTTCTTTTAGAGCAAGCATAATGATCCTTATCAAGAGTTACTTTCCCTTATACACTATGCATACCATATCATTACTAGAGGTTAGCCTGAATGAGATGGAAAAGATTAGTAGGCAGTTTTTTTTAAGGTAGAAGATGATGGTGAAAAGAATATGCGTTGCATAATTTCTTGGATCAAATTGTGAAACCACAAGACAAAGGAAGATTGGGGTTTAAAAATTTACACTACATGAGTATTGCTCTCCCGGGAAAACTAGTGTGCATGGCAGCTCCTCACTGATGACCAGTCTTTATGGAGCCCATTTGAGAGACTTAATTAAAGACATGCTTCTTTGACGTGGAAAAGCATTTGCATAGCAACTGTAGCCTTATCAATTTAATATTGCTTTGTTACAGTGATAGTCGGAGAGAGACAGTTTTTTTTAAAGACAATTAAGGATATCTCTAATGGAACACTCTATCAACTACTTCAAATTAAATTAAAGTGTATTTTGCACATTCTAACTCTACAATAACCTCACTTTCAAACACTCCAAACTTGAAATATGCTACATTGCTCTTGTTATATGGAGGGGCTCTTAAGTTGAATAGTTCACCATCAACTTGCACATTTTTCAATCACACCAACTTTTTCTTTTTATTTTATATGAGAGTATCTTCTAATATTAATATTTTATAACATAAATACAAATACAAAATCTAATCATAATAATTATCTAAAGTGATATTACCGGAGATAATGAGGAAAAAAAACCTTAAACACCCGATTTTTTTATTTTTATTTATAGCAGCAAAAACATTTTCGATAGCCATCTGAAAGTTTGAAGCTGATCAAAAAAATGTTTGTTAAATAAAATAAAATGAAGGAAAATAAATGTTTGGATGTTGATGGTATGATTTTGATTCTTAAATAAAATAGGATGAAGGGGGAAAAATGGTTTAAGAGGATTATACGAAAGGTGTTTGTTGGAGTAGATTGATTTATAAAATGTTAAAAATATATAACTAAAACGAAAAACGATATAGTTAGAAGGTGATATAGAGGATTGTTGTTGGAGAGAGTCTAAATGCCTCTACCAAGGGTTTAACATATTTTTGGAGTTGGTGTGGTATCAAGCACCACTGTGACTTGAAGGCCCTTGATAGATAATTGTAGAGGTTGGTATTAGGGTCCATTGTGGATACTATCACTACCTCCGCTAATCAATGTTTTGATTTCTTTGAGTTTTTTATTTTTTGAGGCTTGATTTCTTTGAGTTAGAATTCTTAAATCAGCCTATTTTTTTTATTAATAAAAGGATGCTTATTATTAAAAAAAATTATTATCCAGATGCAAGTTTTGGATGGATCACTAAGTCAGTATTTTCAAAAGAATGTATTGGTAGAAATTTTCTTTTACAAATAGGAGTCAATTTTAAAATATTATATTCCTATTGGTTTTAGTACACCAACTAAAATTTACCACCAACTAGATAAATTTCTTGTGTCTACACCCACACGACAGCATTTCCGTTGGTTCCGCAAAAACCACCCGAATTACTACTCCCATTGTAATACAGTTAACAGCCGGAACCGGAACTAATAACAGAATGGCCGGAAAGCCGGTTAAGTATTGCGTGGTAATCATTATTCAGTAGCCTCTCCGTCTTCTTCCTTCTTTTTTAACGAAAGGAGCTGTTTATCTTATCCCTCACTGTACATTGAGTTGGTTGTATGTGGAATCGCAGGTTGATGCATTCACGGAATCGGCGTTCAAAGGGAATCCGGCGGCGGTGTGTTTGTTGGAGGACGCGAAACCGGAGGACTGGCTTCAAAATGTTGCCTCTGAGTTTAATCTTTCTGAAACTTGTTACCTGACTCGGATCGTTGACTCTGAATCGGAGGAGACCACATGCCCCAAATTTCAGCTTCGCTGGTTCACTCCCAAATCTGAGGTCCGTCACTCCTGCAAATTTGGTCTAAATCTTGTTTATTCGTTCCCTGTTTACAATTAGCTCATTTTACTTTAGTGCTAGTACTTTTGTACTGAAAATAGTAGTGTCTAGCCATTTTTGGATTGATGCAGATAATTGTTTGGTGTCTTTTTGTACATGATTAGCCATTAGAGACTCACCTTACAACATATATAGTATCTTCATATTAAAACAGCTTCTATATTACACCTTTCTTTCATGATATAGCTTTCTCCATTTTTTATTTCACCAGTAGATCACATCATCAAAGTTGAACAACATTCACTCTGGATTGTGCTCACCATTCTTAGGTACTCTTCTTGTAATTCGTTGATGGTACAATAGTCTTTTCTTCGCTCTTGAAGACTTACATTTCTCTAGATGAAAAAAATAGATTGAGTTGGCCAAGTATGTATATCAATCATATTGTGGAATTTCCTAAAACACACACACACACACACACACACACACACACACACAATGGAATTTGTTAGTACAAGTACACTGTCATGAAGGGCGAACTTCCTAGCTGCCGTGTTAATCTGCTGCACATATTCTCCACACCTATCCAAGGCCTTTTGTATTGCCTGAACGTAGTTGTGCTCTTGTTGTTTTGAGACTATCGAATGACCAAACTTTGTACAGTATATTGTCTCTGGGTTACTCTTTGAATCCAAATACATATGAAGAATATGATATGTTAGTTTAAATTCTTAAAAGCTTTCTATCCGTTGATTTTAAAAGTGACAAGAACAAATATTTGCTTTAAAGTTCAATGTACAGCTTATTATTATTAGTAAATAATGTGAGATTTATGCTTATCATTCTCACACAAACTAATTTTGTTTCTTTGGATGGCATCTTTGAAGAAAAAGGTAATGTTGAACAATCATTTTCTTTTGGCCCACCAAGTGGATTTGAGTAACATTTATACATAACGTTTTTGTTGTCATTTAATTTCTAATTTTTATCATTATTCTTTGATTGTAAATTAATTTCTACTAGAACCACCATGGAATATGGATTGATGACTTTGGTTTTTTCCTAGCAGGTTGACCTTTGTGGCCATGCAACTCTAGCAGCAGCTCATTTTCTCTTTACATATTACCTGACAAAGTCTGATAAAATTGAGTTCCAGACACTATCTGGAATTCTAGTTGCCAAGAAGATACTGGACGTAAAAACTCCATGTTCAGACAATTATCAAAATGGAGACGGACAAGTGAAATTCTTCATCGAGTTAGATTTTCCTGTCATTCCAATCACAGAATTCACCTCTGTTGATACCTTGGCAATCTCTAAAAGTTTGAACGGTTCTTCGGTTGTCGAGATCCAAAAGACTACCACTAATGAAGACTTGTTTGTAATACTCTTTTCCTTACCTTTTTTTTAATTTTAATATATATTTTTTAATGTTTCCTTGATTGTTTAAACGCTTACTGTTTTGTTCAATAATCACTAAAAAAAATGATTCGCCTAAAAGAAATTCTTCAAAATTGCTAACTGAATGAAAGTACAGTTTTGTGTCTTTTTTTTCTTCAAGAAAATGGCCTTTAGGAGCTTGTGTTTCTGTAGGTTGTGCTGCCATCAGCAAAGGATGTAGCTGATGCGGAAGTAGAAATTGACAAGATAAAGCAGTTTCCTGGTAGAGGAATGATTATTACTGGAGCAGCTCCGACAGGGTCTGGGTTTGACTTTTACAGCCGTTTCTTCTGCCCTAAGTTAGGGATTGATGAGGTAGAATTTTGTTGCAATATGATGGGATGCATGTCCTCACCGCTAAAGGAATGATAAAACCACTTCTTATGCTCTAGTTATGTGGACAGATAAAACTAGAAGATTGTGACTTCATGTTATGCAAAAATGTGGGTGTTTTCGATGAATACAAACTCAATCTGGAATCTGACTTGTTTTCCGTCTTTCAGGACCCTGTATGTGGGAGTGCACACTGTGCATTGGCACCTTATTGGTGCAAAAAACTTGGGAAACGCGATTTTGTTGCATATGCGGTAAAGTCTCCTCTCTTTTTTGTGCATAGCATGTTTTTTTTTAGTTACCTTTCTAAGACCATGACACTACACATACCATGCCATCACACTAAAATTCAACTCTCGAAATAGCGAGTATGCACAATCGACCCCATATAAGTGACGTAGTAGATGTGGTTTCACACTAAGTCCGTCGCTTGTGCTGCATTTTAAGTCCATCTGTCCATGCTGATGTTAACACTATCTGGGAAACTGATTGTTGCGATGCAGGCATCACCGAGAGGCGGCGTGGTCAACATCCTATTTGATGAGAAAAATCAAAGAGTGTTTCTTCAAGGAAAAGCAACTGTTGTAGCAGAGGGCTTTCTTTTAGTTTGAGACTTTGAGTTGGTTACCATAATCCATCATTCAAGTAACAAATGATTAGAACTACCTTCAAATTCTCAATATGTATTTTTGTGTTTGTGTGTTTGAGAATAATATTTGTATTGTAAGAATGAATGTGGTTTCACCATTGCAAAAGATAATATATTTTCTTTTTTGCTTGTATCAATCCATTTATTAGCGGTAAGTTTATGCATATAACTTTAGGGGATGAGATCCCCTACGGTACAAGGCCTCCGGTAATCTTTCAGGTGCATTAATGAGCCGCTGCCACCTGGAGTCAATTCATATCAGCCGTTTAAAGTCGTTAATTTTTCTTCGCATCACTAAAAAATCTCGCTACTTCCCAATTCATTTGTTCTTTTGTACAATTGCCAATATTTGCAGAGTAAGCCTTGCCCCATATATATATATATATATATATTATGGAGGTGTTCACTCTCACACGTACGGATTATTCAAAAATCAAACCAAATCGAGGCTATTTGGTTTGGTATGCTTCGGTTAATAAGTGTTCATGGTTTCGTTTCGGTTAATAATGTAGAAAAATCGAAATTTTCGGTTCGATTCACGGTTGGTTGACATCGCAAATTATCTATAACCGAACCAAATAAAAAAGTGATCATTAATCGAACTGAATAGAAAACTGTAGCCAAACCGTTTATAACCTTCACAAAATAACCACACAAAAAAAAACCGTTCATATCAACTTGTATAACTAGTTTTCATATCCAAAATATATTATATTTGGAAAATCGTGTATAACAGAACCATTATTTGAACCAATCAAACCGAATGAAAATAAAAACAAATGCAAACCGAACCGTTTATAACCGAATAAAACTGTAAAATTTCATTTCGGTTTTTGGTTAACCAAACCAAACCAAACGGTATATTTTGGTTTGTCCAATTCGATTACCTAAAACAAACGATTTTGTCTTGGTTTCAGATTTCTAATAACCGAAATTTTCGATTCGGTTTGATTACTGCCATTAATCGCATTGAGCAGTTTACACCCCTTTAGTGTGTCTATATATATATATATATATATATATATATATATATATATATATATATATATTGTATTTAACATAACATTTTCAAGTTAAATGGGAAATAACCTAGGCAAATGAAATTTTAAGGGAGCGACCAGAAATATATATAGAACATATATAATATTGGTTTCTTTTCGGGTTTAGAGGACAATTACTCATTGGTTATATGTAAGTAAGTATGCGTACACAGATATATATATATATATATATATATATATATATATATATATATATATATATATATATATATATATATATATATATATAATAAATTATTTATATTTTTAACATTTCATGACAAATTGTTTCATTGTTTTTTCAGAATATGTATAATATTTTATTGTTTAATTGAAAAATAATAAAAAATAACATCGAATTGTTTTTTGGATAAAAACTTATATTTTAAGACAAAAATAAAAAATAAAAGTTTAGAACAACTTAATTACTGTACGGACGGAAAACATACTACTACAAGGATACGGAGGAACTGGGATTATGGGATAGTAGCGAAATTTGTTTTATTAATAATGCAAAGACAAAGAAGAAGGAATAAAAAAAAAATTAAAAAAAAAGGACTTTAAGCGGCTGGGATGAATTGACTCCAGGTTGCAACAGCTCATTAATGCACCTGAAAGATTACCGGAGGCCTTGTACCGTAGGGGAAGGTGGCAGGAGCTCATTAATGCACCTGAAAGATTACCGGAGTTGCATGCCGTAGGGGAACTCATCTTATGATGAGTTCCCTACTGGTACAAGGCCTCGATAATCTTTCAGGTGCATTAATGAGCTCCTGCCACCTGGAGTCAATTCATCTCAGCCGTTTAAAGTCGTTAATTTTTCTTCACATCACTAAAAAATCTCGTTACTTCCCAATTCATTTGTTCTTTTGTACAATTATCAATATTTGCAGAGTAAGCCTTGCCCTATATATATATATTTTGCTATCATTATAATATGGATCTCATCTTATATATATATATATATATATATATATATTATGGAGGTGTTCACTCTCGCACATACGGATTATTCAAAAATCAAACCAAATCGAGGCTATTTGGTTTGGTATGCTTCGGTTAATAAGTGTTCATGGTTTCGTTTCGGTTAATAATGTAGAAAAATCGAAATTTTCGGTTCAGTTACGGTTGATACTGCAAATTATCTATAACCGAACCAAATAAAAAAGTGATCATTAATCGAACTGAATAGAAAACTGTAGCCAAACCGTTTATAACCTTCTCAAAAAAACAAAAACAAAAAAAACCGTTCATATCAACTTGTATAACTAGTTTTCATATCCAAAATATATTATATTTGGAAAATCGTGTATAACAGAACCATTATTTGAACCAATCAAACCGAATGAAAATAAAAACAAATGCAAAACGAACTGTTTATAACCGAATAAAACCGTAAAAATTCATTTCGGTTTTTGGTTAACCAAACCAAACCAAACGGTATATTTTGGTTTGTTCAATTCGATTACCAAAAACAAATGATTTTGTCTTGGTTTCAGATTTCTAATAACCGAAATTTTCGATTCGGTTTGATTCTGACCATTAATCGCACTAAGCAGTTTACACCCTTAGTGTGTGTCTATATCTATCTATCTATCTATCTATATATATATATATATATATATATATATATATATATATATATATATATATATAATGAAACATAACATTTCGGTTAAATGGGAAATACCCTAGGCAAATGAAATTTTAAGGGGAACGACCAGAAATATATATAGAACATATATAATAGTGGTTTCTTTTCGGGTTTAGAGGACAATTACTCCTTGGTTAACATTTCATGACAAATTGTTTCATTGTTTTTTTTCAGAATATGTATAATATTTTATTATTTAATTAAAAAATAATAAAAATATAACATCGAATTGTTTTTTGGATAAAAACTTATATTTTAAGACAAAAATAAAAAATAAAAGTTAGAACAACTTAATTACTGTACGGACGGAAAACATACTACTACAAGGATACGGAGGAACTGGGATTATGGGATAGCAGCGAGATTTGTTTTATTAATAATACAAAGACAAAGAAGAAGGAATTAAAAATAAAAAATAAAAACCTCAAGCGGCTGGGATGAATTGACTCCAGGTTGCAACAGCTCATTAACGCACCTTAAAGATTACCGGAGGCCTTGTACCGTAGGGGATCTCATCTTATAATGAGTTCCCCTACTGTACAAGGCCTCCGGTAATCTTTCAGGTGCATTAATGAGCTTCTGCCACCTGGAGTCAATTCATCTCAGCCGCTTAAAGTCGTTAATTTTTCTTCGCATCACTAAAAAATCTCGTTACTTCCCAATTCATTTGTTCTTTTGTACAATTGTCAATATTTACAGAGTAAGCCTTGCCCCATATATATATATATATTTTGCTATCATTATAATATGGATCTCATCTTATATATATATATATATATATATATATATATATATATATATATATATATATATACATATATATACATATATATATATATATATTATGGAGGTGTTCACTCTCACACGTACGGATTATTCAAAAATCAAACCAAATCGAGGGTTTTTGGTTTGGTATGATTCGGTTAATAAGTGTTCATGGTTTCGTTTCGGTTAATAATGTAGAAAAATCGAAATTTTCGGTTCAGTTACGGTTGATACTGCAAATTATCTATAACCGAACCAAATAAAAAAGTGATCATTAATCGAACTGAATAGAAAACTGTAGCCAAACCCATTTATAATCTTCTCAAAAAAACAAAAACAAAAAAAACCGTTCATATCAACTTGTATAACTAGTTTTCATATCCAAAATATATTATATTTGGAAAATCGTGTATAACAGAACCATTATTTGAACCAATCAAACCGAATGAAAATAAAAACAAATGCAAACCGAACCGTTTATAACCGAATAAAACTGTAAAAATTCATTTCGGTTTTTGGTTAACCAAACCAAACCAAACGGTATATTTTGGTTTGTTCAATTCGATTACCTAAAACAAACGATTTTGTCTTGGTTTTAGATTTCTAATAACCGAAATTTTCAATTCGGTTTCGGTTACGGCCATTAACTGCACTGAACAGTTTACACCCCTTAGTGTGTGTCTATATATATATATATATATATATATATTGTGGCAAACGCAACATTTCGGTTAAATGAGAAATACCCTAGGCAAATGAAATTTTAAGGGGAATGACTAGAAATATATATAGAACATATATAATAGTGGTTTCTTTTCGGGTTTAGAGGACAATTACTCCTTGGTTAACATTTCATGACAAATTGTTTCATTGTTTTTTTTCAGAATATGTATAATATTTTATTGTTTAATTAAAAAATAATAAAAATATAACATCGAATTGTTTTTTGATAAAAACTTATATTTTAAGACAAAAATAAAAAATAAAAGTTAGAACAACTTAATTACTGTACGGACGGAAAACATACTACTACAAGGATACGGAGGAACTGGGATTATGGGATAGCAGCGAGATTTGTTTTATTAACGGTACAAGACCTCCGGTAATCTTTCAGGTGCATTAATGAGCTGCTGCCACCTGGAGTCAATTCATCTCAGCCGCTTAAAGTCGTTAATTTTTCTTCGCATCACTAAAAATCTCAAGCATTTCCCAATTCATTTGTTCTTTTGTACAATTGTCAATATTTGCAGAGTAAGCCTTGCCCCATTTATATATATTTTGCTATCATTATAATATGGATCTCATCATATATATATATATATATATATATATATATATATATATATATATATATATATATATATATATATATTATGGAGGTGTTCACTCTCACACGTCACGGATTATTCAAAAATCAAACCAAATCGAGGCTATTTGGTTTGGTATGTTTCGTTAATAAGTGTTCATGGTTTTCGTTTAGGTTAATAATGTAGAAAAATCGAAATTTCGGTTCGATTCACGGTTGATACTGCAAATTATCTATAACCGAACCAAATAAAAAAGTGATCATTAATCGAACTGAATAGAAAACTGTAGCCAAACCGTTTATAACCTTCTCAAAAAAACAAAAACAAAAAAAACCGTTCATATCAACTTGTATAACTAGTTTTCATATCCAAAATATATTATATTTGGAAAATCGTGTATAACAGAAACATTATTTGACCCAATCAAACCGAATGAAAATAAAAACAAATACAAACCGAACCGTTTATAACCGAATAAAACTGTAAAATTTCATTTTGGTTAACCAAACCAAACCAAACGGTATATTTTGGTTTGTTCAATTCGATTACCTAAAACAAACGATTTTGTCTTGGTTTCAGATTTCTAATAACCGAAATTTTCGATTCGGTTTCGGTTACGGCCATTAACTGCACTAAACAGTTTACACCGCTTAGTGTGTGTCTATATATATATATATATATATATATATATATATATATATATATATATATATATATATATTTTGGCGAACGCAACATTTCGGTTAAATGGGAAATAACCTAGGCAAATGAAATTTTAAGGGGAACGACCAGAAATATATATTGAACATATATAATGGTGGTTTCTTTTCGGGTTTTAGAGGACAATTACTCCTTGGTTATATGTAAGTATATAGCATATATATATATATATATATATATATATATATATATATATATATATATATATATATATATATATATATATATATATATATAATAAATTATTTATATTTTTAACATTTCATGACAAATTTCATTGTTTTTTTTTTTTTCAGAATATGTATAATATTTTATTGTTTAATTGAAAAATAATAAAAATATAACATCGAATTGTTTTTTGGATAAAAACTTATATTTTAAGACAAAAATAAAAAATAAAAGTTAGAACAACTTAATTACTGTACGGACGGAAAACATACTACTACAAGGATACGGAGGAACTAGGATTATGAGATAGCAGCGAGATTTGTTTTATTAATAATGCAAAGACAAAGAAAAAGGAAGAAAGAAAGAAAAAAAAAAGACTTTAAGCGGCTGTGATGAATTGACTCCAGGTTGCAACAGCTCATTAATGCACCTGAAAAATTACCACCGTAGGAGATCTCATCCCCTCATTAATGCACCTGAAAGATTACTAGATGCCTTGTACCGTAGGGGATCTCATCCCATAACGGGAGCTGCTGCCACCTGGAGTCAATTCATCTCAGCCGCTTAAAGTCGTTAATTTTTCTCCGCATCACTAAAAAATCTCGTTACTTCCCAATTCATTTGTTCTTTTGTACAATTGTCAATATTTGCAGAGTAAGCCTTGCCCCACATATATATATATGGGATGAGATCCCCTACGGTACAAGGCCTCCGGTAATCTTTCAGGTGCATTAATGAGCTGTTGCAACCTGGTTACAATTCATCCCAGTCGCTTAAAGTTTTTTTTTTCTTCCTTCTTCTTTGTCTTTGCATTATTAATAAAACAAATCTCGCTGCTATCCCATAATCGCAGTTCCTCCGTATCCTTGTAGTAGTATGTTTTCCGTCCGTACAGTAATTAAGTTGTTCTAACTTTTATTTTTTATTTTTGTCTTAAAATATAAGTTTATATCCAAAAAACAATTCGATGTTATATTTTTATTATTTTTCAATTAAACAATAAAATATTATACATATTCTGAAAAAAACAATGAAACAATTTGTCATGAAATGTTAAAATATATATAAATAAATAATTATATATATATATATATATATATATATATATATATATATATATATATATATATATATATATATATATATATATATATATATATATATCTTACAGCATACTTACATATAACCAAGGAGTAATTGTCCTTTAAAACCGAAAAGAAACCACTATTATATATGTTCTATGTGGCAGGGAGATGGAATCTCTACCACATGTGCTTTTTGATTGTGATTATGCTAGGGCAATCTGGGCAGCTTCACCGTTCAGCAGCCAGCGGATTCAACACGGATCGAACTTTAAGGAGTTTTTTTGGAGCACTGATAGCGCGTTACACCACAGAAGATGTATCTACTTTCTGCCTACTACTTTGGAATTTATGGAAATCCCGGTGTTGTGCGGTCTTTGTGTTAGGAAATCTACGCGGGAACGCAGCGGAATTCAAAAATTTATTTCCTATCGACCCAAGATCGACTTCGTTTAAGCAATAAACAAACAAGTAGTAGACGGTGGTTACCTTGGTTGATCTATAAGATCGACGCTTTGACCGTCTAAGGAGAGTAGTTCTGCATAGAGCCGCCCAAGTGTTCGGCCTCACCGCTAGTCCACACGAACACGACCACGGAATCCCATCATGGATTCTTTATTGGAAAACTCCGGTTGCTAGACCCGGCCTTTTCCCCTCTCTCCAACTCTCCATAGGATGCTCTCTACTTTACACAAGAACTATTAGCTCTTGGAATTATGATGTACAAAAGAGCTTGACACCCACCTCCCTTTTATAATGGATGTGGCGCCCAAGAGGTGTGGAGGAGAAGAAAACCTTTTTCCAATAAAATAAGGAAAATATAATTGATTGATTTATCTCATTTATTACAATATCTCATATTAAATAAATCTAGGATTTTGTCAATATCTTATATTGATTATTTCCAAGATATTGTCAATATCTAATATTGACTATCTTTATTTTATTACCATAAATCAATTTACATATGTGTATATATCACATATACATTACACAAATAAATCTATATATTATATATATCCACACATATTTGGTGCGCATGCAAATCTCCAATTTGCATGTGCGCCACATGCATACCTTATTTATATATATATATATATACATATTAATATCTAATATTAATATTTGGTAATACTATTAATTAAATTGCACAATCCAAGTGTATCTTATACACTCCAAAATTGCGCCACCTTTAGCCAATAAATTGGCATCCGGAATATTCTTTAATTAATATAATTAATATCTTGTATTTAATTTATTCATAATAAATAAATACCACCATATTAATTTACCACTATAACCTTTATAGTCTCGAGATAAACTTTCCTTATTTGGTTATCATCTATAACCACATTTTAATCCGGCTAGATGTTCTTATGTGTGTGACCCGATAGGCTTCGAATATGTTGGCCGTAGACACAAAGTGCAAATTACTTAAAATGCCCTTCATGCCTAACGATCATCACGGGATAGCGTCAGCAACACACCGTGACCCCAATTATCGGAAGAGTCAAATGCAATGACTACTACCTTTCATGTGAAACGATTACCGTGTAACTTACAATCCTATCATTTGTAATAATATCCATACGGTCGTTAGTCGAGTGTCAAAACATCAACGACCGTATCTTATAATCTGGATATCATGCTCTCTCGAAGTAACTCATTTACTCCCACTTTGCAAAGATTCACGAGAGTAAGACATTCCTTATAAGAAGGCCATTTCGGATATTCGATCCCAATCATAGGATACGCGATTCCCGGACGACCAATCATGTATACTCCGCGTGCTTCAAAGATCATACCCAATCACTACCGCATGATCGCCCGTGGCTGGGAAACCTCAATAGTGTCAAAGCATGACAATCCACACCGTGATGCCATGAAGACTCGGTCTTAAGGATAATTACACAACCGTCACATAGTGTGACACTTATCTCGTGTAAGTGGGTCACCTAACGTCACGCATTCTCTAATGCACGTCCACGTCGCGATCCAAGTGTCTCTACACTTCGATAGACGAGATCTATCCCCGCCTTAAAGACAGAAGACATCTAATACGTGCTAGCTTTGTTCATACTATCAATGCCCCTGTTTAATAGTACATCACCTAGAGACATTTAAGTATCAAACTTATTAAAGTGATTAGAGATCTCATCAACCATAATCGCCTATCATGGTTTCTCTATCACAGTTTAATACTAAGGACGTTATCATATAACAATTCATAATTGGTTCTTTAAAAGAACAGATATATGACAACATAAAAGCCATTTTATATATGTATAAACATAAAGAAATAGTAGAAATGATCCGACCCGGTCGGATCCGGTCCAACCCGATTGGGTTTAGGACACTATTCCAACACTTTGATGATGCGCCTATCTATATCTCCCGTGTGGTCTCTATGTCCTTAGCCGGGGCAGTGGAGTTTTGTCAGGCCATGGGCTCGGTACAGGGGGATGTCGAGGGGGCCGCCCACCCGATTATCTGGAGTGCGCCTCCTGAGGGTAGCTGGAAATGTAACACTGATGCTTCTGTCACGGACTCGGGTTCTGGAGTGGGTCTAATCTTTAAGGATGCGCTTGGTGCGATCATTGCGGCTTACTCGTTCCACTTTGACCCCGGTATCAGTCCTGAGACTTTGGAGATGCATGCGATCCTTTTGGCTATGGAAGAGGCTATTCGATTGGGACTTCCTACAATCATCTAAGTCTGATTGTTTACCCTGCATTCAGACGCTACAGCGACCGTTGGATGATTTGTCTGTCTTTAGCTGCTTAGCGCAGGATTGTATTACACTTTTGCTTTCCTTTGTTTCGACGTCTTTTAGTTTTGTTAAGCGTAGTGGAAATTTCCCTGCGCATCTATTGGCTAGACATGGGTTAGGTCACTCTGCTTGTATTGCTTGGGGCACTTCCCCTCCTCATGATGTAATTTCTGCCATTATTGCAGATTTAGCGTAATAAAATACTTGGTTTCCTCAACAAAAAAATATATTTCTGATCGTTCCCCTTAAAATTTCATTTGCCTAGGTTATTTCCCATTTAACCGAAATGTTGCGTTCGCCACATATATATATATATATATATATATATATATATATATATATATATATAGACACACACTAAGGGGTGTAAACTGCATTCATCTGCGCTTAATGGTCGTAATCAAACCGAATCGAAAATTTCGGTTATTAGAAATCTGAAACCAAGACAAAATCTTTTGTTTTAGGTAATCGAATTGAACAAACCAAAATATACCGTTTGGTTTGGTTTGGTTAACCGAAAACCGAAATGAAATTTTACAGTTTTATTCGGTTATAAACGGTTCGGTTTGCATTTGTTTTTATTTTCATTCGGTTTGATTGGTTCAAATAATGGTTTTGTTATACACGATTTTCCAAATATAAGATATTTTGGATATGAAAACTAGTTATACAAGTTGATATGAACATTTTTTTTTTTTTTTTTTTTTTTTTTTTTTTTTTTGAGAAGGTTATAAACGGTTTGGCTACGGTTTTCTATTCAGTTCGATTAATGATCACTTATTTATTTGGTTCGGTTATAGATAATTTGTAGTATCAACCGTAACTGAACCGAAAATTTCGATTTTTCTACATTATTAACAGAAACGAAACCTTGAACACTTATTAACCGAAGCATACCAAACCAAATAGCCTCGATTTGGTTTGATTTTTGAATAATCCGTACGTGTGAGAGTGGACACCTCCATAATATATATATATATATATATATATATATATATATATATAAGATGAGATCCATATTATAATGATAGCAAAATATATATGGGATGAGATCCCCTATAGTACAAGGTCTCAGGTAATCTTTCAGGTGCATTAATGAGCTGCTGCCACCTGGAGTCAATTCATCTCAGCCGTTTAAAGTCGTTAATTTTTTTTTTTCGCATCACTAAAAAATCTCGTTACTTCCCAATTCATTTATTCTTTTGTACAATTGTCAATATTTGCAGAATAAGCCTTGCCCCATATATATATATATTTTGCTATCATTATAATATGGATCTCATCTTATATATATATATATATATATATATATATATATATATATATATATATATATATATATATATATATATATATATATATATATATATATATATATATATATATATATATATATATATATATATATATATATATATATATATATATATATATATATATATATATATATATATATATATATATATATATATATATATATATATATATATATATATAAGATGAGATCCATATTATAATGATAGCAATATATATATATATAGATGATATCCATATATATATATATATATATATATATATATATATTATATATATATATATATATATATATATATATATATTATGGAGGTGTTCACTCTCACACGTACGGATTATTCAAAAATCAAACCAAATCGAGGCTATTTGGTTTGGTATGCTTCGGTTAATAAGTGTTATGGTTTCGTTTCGGTTAATAATGTAGAAAAATCGAAATTTTCGGTTCGGTTACGGTTGATACTACAAATTATCTATAACCGAACCAAATAAATAAGTGATCATTAATCGAACTGAATAGAAAACCGTAGTCAAACCGTTTATAACCTTCTCAAAAAAAAAAAAAAAAAAAAAAAAAAAAAACCGTTCATATCAACTTGTATAACTAGTTTTCATATCCAAAATATATTATATTTGGAAAATCGTGTATAACAGAACCATTATTTAAACCAATCAAACTGAATGAAAATAAAAACAAATGCAAACCATTATTTGAACCAATCAAACCATTATTTTTCTCAACCATCATCTCTAACCATCTGACAAGTTGGACCCATTACTCCATCCGTCCCATTTTATTAGTCATGTTTGACTTTTCACAACGACGAAGAAAGTGTAGTTAATGTTTTGGATGTCATTAAATGATACAATATTTTTATATTTATGACAAAGTATTACTGAAAGGACATCAATGTGAAAATATTAGATCATTTAATGAAATTCAAAGGATTAACTACACATTTCTAAATCTTTTTGAAAAATCAAACATGACTAATAAAATGGAATGGGGAGAGTAATTAATTCAATCAAGTTGTATGAATGTTACTATAGTATAACCAAACAGAATTAGTAATAGCAACAAGACATTGATCCAGTGATAATTATTGTGGTTCTTAACTCAGAGATTCTAGATTTGAGTTTCAGTGGAGACAAAAGTGTGTGTGCGTGCATACATTTCGTATCCATAAAAAAATAACGAAAATAGCAACGCTGTAACAAAACGTCATAACAAACTTTTACGCATGAGTCCCAAATCGTATAAATCTAATGTTTTGCGATGTCTTGTTGTAGCGTATATATAATGCATATTTGTAATGCACGTCAGCCGAATTACAACTCCCATTGCTTCATTGTAAATTTGTAGTGTCAGTTTTGGTGACTTGATTTCTAAACTGAGAAAAATCTGGTGGAACTAATTTGGAAAAAAAACTGAGACTGAGATTGATGGTCAGTTCGGTTAAGTATATTCAGTTCTGTGAAAGTCAGTTTGATGAAGTGTGGCGAGTTTCTTACGAAGTCGCTGATCGATTTGCGTCTGCTGAGTTTTACTGAGTATAGCTGAGTTCTATATCCAGGCGATTGACTACAAGTGCAGGAAGTCGTTCTTTGATCTCGAGTTTAAATGCAGTGGATAATGAGATGAAGATGTGGTCCACATCTGGGGTATTTATGGTAGTTTCGACAAAGATCTATGGCGGTTAGGGTTTGAGACTTGTGTCTATAAATATAAATATTGTAATCAATACAATGTGTGTCATTCAAAGTGTTATTCACACACTTGTGAAAACCTTGTAATTCTGTGCATAATAAAATATCTCTTTTTCTGTCCGTGGAGTAGTCGGCACAACGCCAGAAACCACGTTAAATCACCGTGTTCTCTTTGTTTCTGTGTTTTATCAATTTCCGCCATTTTTACTGTTAGATTGCATCTGTTTTATCTTTCTTTAAGTGCAAGTTTCTCGTCTGTGTTTCAACATGTAGTAATACAGTTAATAGCCGGAACTGTTAACAGAATGGCCGGAAAGCCGGTTAAGTACTGCGTGGTAATCATTATTCAGTAGCCTCTCCGTCTTCTTCCTTCTTCTTTTGAACTAAAGGAGCTGTTTATCTTAACACTAAAGGTTACCCTTTACTATACATTGAGTTGGTTTTATTATGTGGAATGTCAGGTTGATGCATTCACGGAATCGGAGTTTAAGGGATCCGCGGCTGTGTGTTTGTTAGAGGACACGAAACCGGAGGATTGGCTTCAAAATGTTGCCTCTTTCTGAAACTTGTTACCTCACTCGGATCGTTGACTCGGAATCGGAGGAGACCGTATGCCCCAAATTTCATCTTCGATGGTTCACTCCCATGCATGGCTGAGGTCCGTCGTCACTCCTGCAAAATCGATTGCATGTATCTCTGAATCTTATTAGCTTTTATGCTTTCATAGTCAATATTGTTGTACTTGAACACATGAATATAAATTTAAGCTCCTTTAGTTCATGAGCTGACTCAAGCTTGTTCGTTCAATTAGGTTTTCTCGGTGCCTGTTTCTTTACCTTCCTACAATTAGCTCATTTTCCTTTCTTAGTAGTTAATTCTGTGCTGAAAATTGCACGTGTGTCTAGCCATATTCGGATTGATGCTGATAATTGTTTGTTGTTTTTTTTGTACATAAATTGTGTCTGTTCTTAATAAGGTCAGATTTCATCAAAATGTAAGGAAATTTGATTATAAGTGCTTGGACTTGAATGAGTGTGGACATATACATGCCTGCCTGCCAAAGTCTGATAAAATTGAGTTCCAGACACTGTCTGGAATTCTAGTTGCCAAGAAAATATTGGACGCGAATACTCCATATTCTGACAACAATCAAAATGGAGTTGGACAAGCAAGATTTCTGATTGAGTTAGATTTTCCTGTTGTTCCAATCACAGAATTCGACTCTGCTGATACCTTGGCAATCTCTAAAAGTTTGAATGGTTATTCAGTTGTCGAGATCCAAAAGACTACCACTAATGAAGACTTGCTTGTAATACTATTTTCCTTAGCTTTTTATTTTTTATTTTTACTTGATTGTGAAAACGCTTACAGTTTTGTTCAATAATCACTACAAAACTTGATTTGCCTAAGAAAAATGTTTCAAAATTGCTGACTGAATGAAGGTACAATTTTGCATCTATTTTTCTTCTAGAAAATGGGCTTAGGAGCTTATGTTTCTGTAG
Organism: Gentiana macrophylla; assembly: GCA_026214975.1. Classification (NCBI taxonomy): domain Eukaryota; kingdom Viridiplantae; phylum Streptophyta; class Magnoliopsida; order Gentianales; family Gentianaceae; genus Gentiana; species Gentiana macrophylla. The sequence continues at coordinate 102,884,505 of CM047811.1, forward strand.
GTTGTGCTGCCATCAGCAAAGGATGTAGCTGACGCGGAAGTAGATATTGATAAGGTAAAGCAGTTTCCTGGTGGAGGAATGATTATTACTGGAGCAGCTTCGACAGCGTCTGGGTTTGACTTTTACAGCCGTTTCTTCTGCCCTAAGTTAGGGATTGATGAGGTAGCATTTTGTTGCAATATGATGAGATGCATTTCCTCACCGCTAAATGAATGATACAACCACTTCTTATGTAATAGTTATGTGGACTGATGCACCTAAAACTAGAATACTGTAACTTTTGCAAAATTGTTGATGTTTTTTATTGTTACGATGAATACAAACTCAATCTGGAAACTGACTTGTTTTTTTTTTGATCGAGTCCTGAATTAAACTGATGAACAGACGGGTCTTTCTTACTCCAGGATTATACAGAGTATGGTCGTTGTTTTTCTTATGGACTGAACTTTTTTAATAAGCTGCCTACGTATCCAAGTATATGCTTGGAATCAAGTCCAACCGTAGTTCAGGCGGTTACTGGTGATAGTGGGGCTAATGGGCGGTTATATCAACCCCCCACGCCTCACGCTCGACCATAATCGCTCTTTACTCAAATGTGTATGTCTTCGACCGCCTCATGCAGTGAGGACACCCGCCTGGCCTGGTCAGCCTTCTTCTTCTGGTCAAGGACCTGCCCTGGCCTGGTCAGCCTTCTTCATCTGGTCAGGGACCTGCCCTGGCCTGGTCGGCCTTCTTCTTCCGGGCCAGGACTCGCTTCGACTAGCCTCCCTCACGTGCGGTGGAACCAGATCGGGTATAGCTCTATCCTGTTCTGTCGGTTCGCTTCGGCCTGTTTGACACGTGGGCTGATCCGGGTTACGCCCAATCAAAGCCCCCCAGATCTTATTCGATCAGGTCTATTCTTGAAAATAGATTAAGATCTGAGATTTAAAATCGCTCCACGTGTACCATCCAGATGGTCTCTCTAACCCTGTCTCGGTTAACTCAAACGTCGTCATAATTGCACACGCTTGGTCACTTCAATCAATGCGTAGCCCAAGCGTCCCATCCCTTGGTTAAAGGCTGTTAAATCCATCGAATTTTGCAAGCAACCATCATTATTTAAAGATACGGACATCCAATTTGGCATATTTGCTCTCTCAATTAACAAGTAAGTCCTTCATTTTCTGGTAGTAAAAATTCATTCTTTTTTTTTTTTTTTTTTTTTTTTTTTTTTTTTCCTTATGAATCCAAATCCGCCTGAAATTTCCAATCCCGGTGAAAATCCTCTCTTCTCTATTCTTCCTCCCCACTTGATTGCTTCTATTGTCCCCAGTTTTGTCGAATCGCCCCCAACCGAGTATAATATCTCTGGCTTGTCCGCACCGATACGTGCACTGAGGAGAACTTACGAGACTAAGAAGATGATGGCTTGCCACGCCATCGACTCCAAACTAAAGGATTCGGATATTACGGATATCTGTGATAGGTTTGGATTAAATAAGAACATTTATGCCCCTATCCGACCCGCTCCTGGAAAGAGTGCTGCTGCTCCTCCTGCTGGGTACTGCACTGTTTATAAAGAACAGTTTGAATGCGGTCTCAGGTTTCCTCTTCCTCCAGCTTTTCTGGAAATACTCCGATACTATGACCTGGGGCTTGGTCAGATAGTTCCCAATAGCATAAGGGCCATTACAGGCTTTTTAATTTGGTGTAGGTGTTTTGTCACCCCTTTTTCATTGCAACTGTTCAGAACCTTTTATCAATGTAAACAAGTTAAGAAAAGTCCTGGTTGGTACTGCTTTTGTAGAAGAAACGATAATTTGAGTGGGGTTCGCTTGATTAAGAAAACCGACCAATCTTTTTCTGATTGGAAAAAACACTTCTTCTTCATCAGGCATAACACCATTAGGGATCTAGGTAAGTGGAATACCTCAACTAAGAACAGCGATGTGTTAGAAAGCAAAGCGGGCAAGAAGTTGTTGAGTGATATCAGTGCATCCCCGATATATCTGGGTCTGAGACATTATAGTTCCAATCTAATTGATGCTGCTCATCTTGAGACTGCTGGCCCAGAACCTTATGTCGAGCTATCGGAGGAGAGATATAATTTGAGTAGGACTTCTTATTTTTGTACATTTACATTTTTTCTCCATTGTATGTCTTTAACCAATTTTTTTTTTTTTTTTTTTTGGCACTTGCAGTGGCAAGCTTCACTGATATCATCCAGATTGCCGATGAGACCTCACCTCCCCGTGAGCAGGGGGTACTAGATCCTGGTGCTCAGACCAATGTGCCAGATCAAACTGCTATGACTGTTGATAGTCATCCCATTGAGCCCTCAAATGAGACAGATCAGGGCGATGATGATTCTGAAGAGACCAATGATTTTAGGATCGTCTCTCACAACACTCTGGTAGAGACCACTGAGGAGACTAGGCGTGCCTCAAAACGTATCAGATCTCAAGATCATACTGGCGGTGATGCTGGAGCCTCTGATCGAGCTCAAGGGGAAAGATATGATTGGAAGGACTGGACAAACCAAGATCTGTCCAAATTTGTAAGATCATTTTTCATAAGTAGCAACCCCTTTTCTTCTCCTTTCTTTTTTTTTTTTTTTTTAAAACCTTGCTCTGTGTACTGATAACGGAAAAATTCACCGTTATTTTTATAACTTTTCAACCCGTTTCTGATATCATTTCGAGTATTTTTATATCAGTTCGAGTCATTAATTCCTATGTTTCATCTAAATATGTTAGTAGTAGTTATTTTATAAAATATCGTGTTTTTATATGTTTTTACTAGTTTTGTACCGGTTTAGTAACCGGAGTGTCGTGGTGGATTTACGTTTGGTATTTTGGTGGTTTATTGCGAATTTTAGGTTAACCAAAATCCCGAGCAACGACACGCTTTTGAGGCCTAAAAGAGGTGTTTTTAGGGATATAAGATCGCGCCACTTGCTGAAAAGGTCAAGTGGATCGGTGGTTCAGTAGTGTCACTAACGATTTATATCTTCGACGAACCAATGGCCCATTAAAACGGCATTTTCTGAAGAGGTGGCCTTAATGAAAGTTGTAGATCTTTGATAGAGCTTTCCAACGCATTTTGAATCATGTTAATTGGAGGTCTACAACTCAAGTTATGACCAAGTGGCTAATCGATTCGTAATAGTAAATATCCCGAAAACGACACGACATACGAATGGCTCATCAAAACGGCATTTTCTGAAGAAGAATCCTTCATGAAAGTTGTAGATTATTCAACAAGCTTTCCAATGGATTTTGAATCAAGTCAATCGGACTTCTACAACTCAAATGGTGGTCAAGTGGCTAATTGATTTGTATTAAGGAAAATGTCGCAAACGACACGTAATGGGAATGGCCCATCAAAACGACGTTTTCTGAAGAAGTGTCCTTCATGAAAGTTGAAGAATTTTCCGAGAGCTTAATTTTGACGTTTGAATCATAATTATTGGAGGCCTACAACTCAAGATATGAATTTTAGAAGTTTAATATATAATTATATATAAAATTCCCATTGCATGTCTTTGCATGTTATCTGCAATGATTAGTGATGATGAGCTCGGATCGATCCGGCACTAATCCGGATCGATCCGGCTTCAACATTTTCTATATATATGGAACACAAAGATGCAGAGACCTTTGGCCCCTTCTTCTCTCCTTCTTCCTTCTTTTAATTATGTTTTTGGGGTCTATATGTAGTAATATATGTCGTTATAATGTCGGTGTAATAACCCGACTAGTTATCGTTTTAATATAATTTCGTTTCCGTCTTTTATTGCTTTCTTTTACTTTTATGCAATTAGTATAAATATATATATATATACGTATACTATATATATATCTATATCTATATATATCTATATATATATCTATACGTATATCTATATAGCTGTAGTTATCTTTTTCGTTTTGTTTTCTTTCGTTTTGTTATTTTCGTTGATATGAGTAGTTAAACTCAACATAGCCGAATTATGTGAAAACGGGTAAAATTAACCCTCGGGAGACGAGATGGGAGTTGTGTGCGCGTAATTAAACGTTCGTATGATAAACTCATGTTTTAAAACCCGTTTTGATCATTTTCCTAACTTTGAATAAAATTGACAACTTTGTTCACGGTTACATCGAGCTTATAAATGTATTTTGTGGTGAGATGTGAGATATGGATATCACTAATCATAGTCCTGATTGTTAGATTGACAATCTAAGTGACAAACCGGACTATGCCTAAGTGAAATTCTTATTTTTACGAGATGTGCGAAACATGTTTTAAAATCACTAAACCATATTCTTAATCGTTAGATTGGCAACCTAAGTGATACGTTAAAATTATGTTTTTGTGAGGTTTTTCAACGGTTTTTATTCCGGTCAACCATGTTAAAGAGTTAGCTCTCAAAGGAGGGTTAATAAACCTAGTGTGGGGGTTAAGTGAGAGTTGTTCGAGATCTTAACGCAAGAATAAAGAGTTAACACCCGTGAATGTCATATGAATCGAATCGATAAAACACACTCCTTATCAAGTTTTTCTGTGGGGAGATAACTTTGTTGGATCATGGCTCGGCTATGCTTTTTAATCACCTAGTTAATCTCGTTAGTTAAAATTTATTTTTCGCATTAGTATAAAAACTCCACCTAAAACTTTGATCGCCTAGACTAAGTTCGACGTTCATTTTGGTACTCACAACCACATTTCTCTTGGGACGACCTCGTACTCCTGTAGCTATCCTAGCAATCGACCTGGTACTCTGCCAGTTAGAGAGTTAGTTTACCCACGGTTTTGCGAGTCTTTATAAATGTATTTTTAGTGGGTGAATTTTTCGCTCATCATGTACCCCTTTCCAGGGAGCCAAACTAGGTAAAGAGATCCTCTCCAGATTAAGGAGTTCTGCACAAATTGAGGAAAACCTAGCCAAATCTTTATCAGAATGGAAGGCTAAATATGAGGATTTGTTGAGCACTCTCGTGCGGAGAAGCCGGCATTATCTCGACGAGTTGAAGGCAAAGTCGACGAGTTCTGTGCCAATCTCGCCACTTCGCTAATGAAGTCAAGTCTAAGTTGGAGAAGATGGTGGCCACTCTTGAAGAGAGAGGATAACTCAAAAGCGAGGCTACGTAACACATTCTGTCAAGCTCTTGCTAATTACAGGAAGTCCGATGAATTAGCCAATAACATCAAGATGCTTTTTGCCCCCATCATTTGGTTTGGGTATTCTTCAGCGATTGAAGACATGAGAGCTGCTGGTCTACCTGTTGATGCGGCCAAACTTACCCATTCGAATTGAAGCAGAATGATGGATCTCAAATTTATGAGACCAGATTCAAAGAATTCACAGATGGAGTAGACTTGGTTTCCAAGTATGGTAGAAGGCCTCCACCAACCTGGTTCATCCTCTCGATCTCAAGCTCCTCCCAATTCGAAATGAAATCACTTTGCTTGTAACTTTACTTCACTTTTGGTTTGAAAACATTGTTTGTTTGTTGTTGCCTTCAAACTCAGGGTACCTCACGGTTTTTGCACAATTTTTCTTTGATTATTGAAATATCCTTGTCTCTCGTGCCTTGTGCTTTTATTGTGTCCTTATTTTGTCCCCCCTTAGGATGACATGTGATTAGCTTGGGCAAACTTGTCATTCTAAGGTGTGCAACCTTACTACGAGGTTTTACAAAAGATTTGATTTTTCTACTTAATAAATTTTATCTCCTTTAAAAGGTTTTTTTTTTTTTTTTCGACCTAACTCGAGGTCAATCAAACGATCCGATTTTTCGGACTTAGTAAATTTTCTCTTTGAAAAGTTCCGACTGACTCGAGGTCTAAAATAAATGACGACTCAAGTCAACAGATGATCTGATTTTTCAGACTTAACAAATTTTTTTCTTTTTTTTTTGAAGAGTTTCCGACCTGACCTGAGGTCTAAAATAAAGGACCTGACCTGAGGTCAACAGATGATCTGATTTTTCAGACTTAACAAATTTTTTCTCTTTTGAAGAGTTCCGACCTGACCTGAGGTCTAAAAATAAATGACCTGACCTGAGGTCAACAGATGATCTGATTTTTCAGACTTAACAAATTTTTTCTCTTTTGAAGAGTTCCGACCTGACCTGAGGTCTAAAAATAAATGACCTGACCTGAGGTCAACAGATGATCTGATTTTTCAGACTTAACAAATTTTTCTTTTTTAAAGAGTTCATGATAGAAATATATTACAGCCATGATAAAGTCGATGGTTCAGCATAAAGTTAAAATACATAACACACTTGCAAAAGTAAAAAACGATAGTCACTTGCCTCAAACATAAAATTTCTTCAAATTAACTGCATTCCAACTTCTAGGAATGGTTTTCCCTTTGCAATCAGCCAATTGGTATGCTCCTCCTCCATGTACCTTTATGATCTGATAAGGACCCTCCCAGTTAGGACCAAGGTTTCCGCTTGGCTTTTGCCTGCTGATCTCATTTTTGCGCAACACCAGATCGCCGATCTTAAAGTAGCATTGCTTCACCTTGGAGTTATAATACTGGGAAACCTGTTGCTTATATTTAGCCATCCGGATCAAAGCAACATCTCTTTTCTCTTCCAGTTCATCCTTGGTGTGCCTTATCTCCGCTTCCTGGGTCTGGTCATTGTGCAGCGTGGTTCTGGGAGATGGCAGCCCAATTTCTGCTGGAATAACAGCTTCACACCCATAGGCCAATGAGAATGGGGTTTCATGTGTTGACACATTTGGGGTAGTCCTATAAGCCCAAAGAATGTTTGGGAGATGCTCAACCCAGTGCTTTCCCTCTTGTTCCAGCCTCTTTTTTCAAACCAAGCTTGATCTGCCTGTTAGTTTGTTCTACTTGACCATTTGCCTGGGGATGACCAACAGAGGTGAAGTGCTGTTTTATGCCCAACTCTGTACACCATTCCTGAACTCCACTGTCTTCAAATTGGGTACCGTTGTCTGAAATTATAGTCTTTGGTATCCCGTACCTGCATATCAGATTTTTCCACAAAAATTTTTGGATCTGTCTGGCTGTGATAGTGGTTAATGGTTAGCCTCCACCCATTTAGTGAAATAGTCCACGGCCACTACTAAGAACTTGTAATTTCTGGTCTTTGTTGGGAGTGGTCCTACCGATCGACACCCCATTGATCAAAGGGCCAGCCGCAATGATTTGGAACCAAATTTTCGGGGATGGTCGGTGGGATAGATTACCATGGATCCGACATGACCGCACGCCAAGACTAATTCCTCGCATCTTGTTGCATTTTAGGCCAATAATAACCAAACAACTCGCACTTCCTGGCTAATGCCCTTGCTCCCATATGGTTTCCACAGATCCCAAGATGGATCTCTCTCAATAGATAATTGCCTTCTTCCACAGTAGAATACAACGTAGCCAATGAGATATGAATGATTTCTGTACAATATATCATTGAATAAGGCATACCGGTCGATAAGTCACGAATTTTGTGAGCTTGACCTCGGTCTTTCGTAATCGGCCATGTTTTAAGTATGATACAATGGTATCCATCCATGTTTCCCTTTGTGTGACCGGTTGCACCTCAGAATTTCATAGCTACGCTGGCTTAACTGCTCGATGAGAACCTTCTTATCTGATAAGAAATTAGAGGCTAACTTAGACAGGGCATCTGCTCTGGTATTTTGTGATCTGGAGACCTGCTCCATCTGTACTTCTTGAAACTGGTTTATAAGTGCTTGTGATAGAGATAAATACTTCTTCATGGGTTCCTCCTTCGCTTCATAATTTCCTTTGATGTGGTTTACCACCAACTGAGAGTCGCTGTAAACTTTGAGCTGCTTAACCCCCAACTTTAGAGCTAAGTTCAAACCGGTAATTAGCGCTCAGTATTCAAACTTCATTATTGGTTGCCTGGAAATTAAAGTGTAAAGCATAGGGGACTCTTCACCTCTTGGACTTATGAGGAGGAGACCTGCTCCTGACCCATTCTTCGTTGGATGCTCCATCGACGAACAATTTCCATTGACCTGATTCTTTTGGATTCACTTGTTGATCAATAGAGATTGACTTTTCTTCTGCCAGGAAATCTGCCAGGGCCTGTGCTTTCACAGCTGTTCGTGGTCTATAATCTAGATCATAACCTGCCAATTCTACTACCCACTTGGCTAAACGACCTGAGTTATCTGGCCTACTCAAAATTTGCTTCAGTGGCTGATCGGTCAAGACGATGACTGGATGACTCTGGAAGTAAGACCTCGATTTCTGGTTGCGTGTACCAATGCTAGTACCAACTTTTCTCGCATCCGAGTACTCACTTCGGGTCCATGTAAGGCCTTGCTTATGTAATAAATCGCTTCAAATGTGTCTGTTTGCCGCTTAACCAACACAAAGACTAATGGCTTCATCACAAACTGACAGATAAAGATACAGAACCTCCCCTTCCTGAGGGGAGGTTAGAGTTGGTAATTCTAACAAGTATTTTTTCAGATCATTAAAGGCTTCTTGGCAATCTGTCCCCCAATGAAACGGTGAAGCTTTCCTTAAAGTCTTGAAGAAAGGCAGTGCACGCTGTGCTGAACGTGAAAGGAATCTGTTCAACGCCGCTAGTCTTCCCGTTAACCTTTGAACCTCCCTGATGTTGGTAGGAGGTGGCATCATTTTCAAGGCATCCAATTTGTCCGGATTGGCCCTGATCCCATCTTTAGAAATCATATAACCCAAGAACTTTCCAGATCTGACCCCGAATGTGCACTTCTTTGGGTTCAATTTCATCTTGGCTGTTCGAAGCACCTTGCAAACTTCTCTCACATCTTGTAAATATTGATCTAAAGACCTGCTTTTGATCAGTAAGTCATCAACATAGACCTCCATAGACTTGCCTATCTGATCTTGGAAAATTCGATTAACTGCTCTCTGGTATGTGGCTCGTGCATTTTTCAGCCCAAACGGCATGGTCACATAATAATACGTGCCAAATTCTGTTATAAAGGCCGTTTTCTCTGCGTCCTTTGGGTCCATGAATATCTGGTGATACCCTTTATACGCATCCAAGAACCCGAAAATTTCAAAACCCACAGTTGAATCCACTAGCCTATCAATTCTGGGGGAGGTGTAACTGTCTTTAGGGCAAGCCTTATTTAAATCTGTAAAGTCTACACACATTCTCCATGATCCATCGATTTCTTTACTAAAACCGGATTGGCAAGCCATTCGGGTACACCGCTTCTTGACAATTCTCGCTTGTTTCAACTTGGCTACTTCTCGTTCGATGATCGAGATCCTTTCTGGTGCAAAATGCCTCTTCTTTTGACGAACTGGGATTCTGTGCTAATCCACATTCAAACTATGTACTATGAATTCTGGTGATAAACCAGGCATATCATCCGTCTTCCAAGCGAAAACATCGGAATACTCTGCAGCGAGATCTATTAATGCTTTCTTACGGGGTGCAGGATCCATGATCCTATATCGCCATCGATTCGGTTCCCGATTCCCCGATCGGGGATGGACTCGGTCCGATCTCGCAGATTGCCCAAGTTTTTTCTTCTTCTTCGCAACAATTCTTCAAGAACTACTGTTGAACCAACTGTTTTGGCGCCAACTATAGATGTATAACAGCTCCTGGCTGTTTCCACATCTCCTTTAATTTCGACCGATCCCAAGCCGACTGGGAACTTCATGCTGTTGTGGGCCGGTGAGATAACTGCTCGTAGATCAATGATGGCCGGTCTTCCCATGATGACATTGTCTGGCGAAGGTGCTTTAACCACTATGTAATTTACCATGAGGTCCCGCCTCGAGGTAATTTACCATAGGTTGTGGGTAATGTGATCATACCCATAGGGTGGATAGGCGGGCGGCAAACCCAAATAGTGGTGTAGACATCGGTGTTAAGCGGAATCTCTTAACTTCATAGCCGGAAAGCTCGTGATACAAAATGTTAATTGCGCGCCCCTCAGATCGACGCAAATCCTCTTCACCCAATTTTTATTGATCACGGCCTCAATGACCAGGCCTTCGTTATTGATGACTAGGGGTAGTGGATCCTCTGGTCCATACCTGACTTCTCCTGACACCTTTAGACGTTTACTAGCATTCCGACTCGTTTGACCTGCTAAGCTTGTTTCCTTTTCTTGGTCTATCCGCCTGGGACCTCCCATGATCATGTTAATCGTATTAACCGGACGGTTATCAATTTGTCCGTCCTGATCTGGGGATGGGTGTCTATGCCTTCCCTGTTCGTTATTCCTGCCCCTCTCGTTCGATGTGGTCCCTTCTAATTCTCTGCGCCTCGGGTCGTTTCGTTACGTGATCTGTCCACAACCTCATCAAGTTGTCCTTCCATGACTGCTGCATCTATATCCCTGATTAGCTCCCTGCATGACTCTGTGTCATGACCAACATCTTGGTGGAATTTACAGAACTTGGTCTGATCTCTCTTTTCTCTGGGTCCTTCGCTGGGAATGGAGTTCTCGGCTATGCCTTTACGTTCCATGATTGCGAGAACTTGTTCTCGTGATCCGCTCAACGGAATCATGTCTCTCGCCTCCTGAGAGCGCCTTTTTGCCCAACTCAGCGCTTATGGGTGCTCGCACCTATCCCAAACCGATTTGCGCTTTTTATCGGATTTCTCCTCTGCTTTTTTCCTTTTCGTGATTTCTTTTTCCAACTCGCGGCAGCACGATTAGCCTCCTCACCCCGACAATGTTTAAAAGCGATGGCCAAGCATTCTTCCATGGTTTTGGGGTTTTTCCCATTTAACTTAGCGTGTAACCGCCCTTCTCGTAGTCCTGCTACGAATGAGGCTACCAGAAATTGGTCATCCACATCAGCCACCTGAGTAGACTCCGCATTAAACCTTTTTATGAATTGCAGAACCGTTTCATCGGATTTTTGCTTAATGGTGAGCAAATGGGTACTATTCCTTTGAAACGGTCTTGCAGCAATAAACATGCTCATGAACTTCTTCGTCAAAACTGTAAAACTGGTGACAGATCTGGACGGTAACTTATTGAACAGTCCCCAGCCCTTCCGTAAAGGGAGTCTTTGGAAAAGCTTTGCATTTCATTTCATCAGGGGCATTGTATAATTGCATATGCGCTATATATTGATGCATATGATCATAGGGATCCCGGGTTCCGTCATACGGACTGATTTTAGGTATCTTAAACCCTCTGGGACAAGGGTATGCTTCAATGTGCTCTGCAAAGGGCGAAGCAAGATGAAATTCATCCTCTTCGTCTTCTAACATCGCATCCAACTCAGCTCTTGCAGCCTCATCAGCATGACGGGCTTTGCTCTTCACAACTTGATCACTGGATTCTGCCACTTCCTTATGACCACTCCTCTTTTCTGGAGATAATTGCTTTTCTTCTCCAACAGCGTCTACCTTTTCCTTCCCTTTTCTCACACTTTCAAAAAGGACCTGGAAGTCTTCATCTCCCATTGTCTTTAAAGCATCCACTAGGAGCTGTTTCGCCATTTCCTTCGTACTGGATTGATCTTCTGGTTGTTTTTCCGGATTTTTTGTTGGATCTTGACCCATATTTTCTTGATTATGCGAGGACCCTGCGAGATCCTTCTCTTGTTGAACTTTTTTCGATTTCATATCGGCTACTCTGTAATTCGTCACTAGAAGCAAAAAAAGGCCCTCCTTCTAGCGCCAATGATCGAGTCCTGAATTAAACTGATGAACAGACGGGTCTTTCTTACTCCAGGATTATACAGAGTATGGTCGTTGTTTTTCTTATGGGTGAACTTTTTAATAAGTCGCCACGATTCAAGTATATGCTTGGAATCAAGTCCAACCGTAGTTCAGGCGGTTACTGGTGATAGTGGGGCTAATGGGCGGTTATATCAACCCCCCACGCCTCACGTTCAGTCATAACTGCTCTTTACTCAAATGTGTATGTCTTCGATCTGCCTCATCTGGTCAGGGACCTGCCCTGGCCTGGTCAGCCTTCTTCTTCTGGTCAAGGACCTGCCCTGGCCTGGTCAGCCTTCTTCATCTGGTCAGGGACTCGCCTCGCCTGGTCGGGCCTTCTTCTTCCGGGCCGGGGACTCCGCTCGACTAGCCTCCCTCTGGTCTGGTGGAACCAGATCGGGTATAGCTCTATCCTGTTCTGTCGGTTCGCTTCGGCCTGTTTGACACGTGGGCTGATCCGGGTTACGCCCAATCATTTTTCTTTTCCCCCATCTTTCAGGACCCTATATGTGGAGTGCACACTGTGCATTGGCACCTTATTGGTGCAAAAAACTTGGGAAATGCGATTTTGTTGCATATATGGTAAAGTCTCCTCTCTATTTTGTGCATAGCATGTTTTTTTTAGTTATCCTTTTAAGACGCCATACCTGACTTTCTGTGACACTACGTACACTTAACATGCTATCACACTAAAATTCGACTTTCGAAACTGCGAGTATGCATAATTGACCCCATCTTAAGAAATTAGAGTCTATCTGTCCATGCTGATGCTAACAGTATTTGTCAAACTGATTGTTCTGATGCAGGCATCAGCATCACCGAGATGCGGCGTGATCAACATCCATTTTGATGAGAATAATCAGAGAGTGTATCTTTTAGTTTGAGTTGGTTTCCTTAGTTCATTATTCAAGTAACAAATGATTAGAACTACCTTCAAATTCTCAATATGTTTTTTTTTTTTTTTTTGTGTGTGTGTGTGTGTGAAGAATATTTGTATTGTAAGAATGAATGTGGATTCACCATTGCATATTTGCATGATATATATATATATATTTTTGCTGCTAACAAGGCAGTAGAGATATCATCTAGTCATACAAGTTCCAGTTCAGTTTCTCATGCTCTTTATTTATGCAAACTAAAATATTAATGATACGGTAACCGGGTGAAGTTATGCATGCAGAGCATCTGGTTTCTTCATCTGGAAACAAGCTAGCATTCCAAATGATTCTACTTTTTCAGCTAAAGCTTCAACCTTTTCTGCCATCTCCATCAAAAGAAAAACGAAGCTTATTGATGCCATTTCTTCCTTCTTCAATTGGATTCCATTATCAGTACTGCAATTGGACCATTTCAACAAGCTCAGTCGACGTTCATTAATCGTGGGTATCTTCGAAACTAGCAAAGGTTTTGCTCTGCATAATTTCATTTCAGAAATGCTTTCTCCCAGTTCTTTCAATATGCACGCCAATGCCAATGCGATTTTTATTGTGTCTTCTTTCATTTCTGCTCCTAATATTGTTGATTCAGGCTGATGCATGCATGCGAGAAACAAACACGGGTGAGTGTATATATATATACTATATCGAGTAATGCTACAACTACACTCACCCTGACACTGCAAATGTTACAACATGAGACTTCTCATGATACGACATTTAGGAGAGAGATTTCACTGTTATATCATGTTATGACATTCTACGTGTATGTACGTGTAATAGAAGTAAATTAATGGTGATTGACCTGTTGTCTAGGAGACTGATTACACAATTGGAGGGTCAAGATGATGGCAGCAAGCTCTCTCAGAATGTCTCCTATCTCAAGATACATCTCCCATGGATATGTCAATCCGAATTTTCCGTGCCACGGTTCCCACTTGGCGTAATTTACCTGTACGTTTTGGATTAATGCTCTCTAATGTTAGACAATCATTAACTCTAATCCTCACTGGAATTGTAATGTTAAATTTGTAAAAGAAGGTATCAATGAAAGAATATAGTGTATGTCATCATTCAAGTGGATACCAGAGATTCATCATGAGTTTTAGAAAGCAACACCACGTTGCACTCGTTGACAATGGCGGAGCTTGTCTGGGTGCTTCTCTCCTTGTGGGGCGCCATCGGGAAGTACTCCGCCACGCACTCTATGAATTGGTAAAAACAGCTAATTAGGATAAAATGCATATTTGTTGTAGTGTACATAATAACATTTTCCATAATGAAAAGCTATAGTTATTACCTTGAATGCAAAAAGCAAGTTTATGGAACATTGTTGCAGTAGATTGATGAAGTTGATCACTTGCCCATATGGGAAAGATTAATAAGCTGATGAACATGCAGATGGCAAATCCCATACCAATGGTGGAGAGGCGAGACTCGGTTACCTTCATTACTGTGTCGGCTCGTAATCCAGACACTGCTACGAGGTTGAAGGTAAGGATGAAGATCATGACTCCATAGTCATATCTTCTCCTAATACTTGGTACCAACCTAAAATATGTCGCAGCAGCCCCTGTTTCCATGCATGCGACGGCAATGGTGAGGAGAAAATTTAAACACAACTTATCACCCATAGATGAGATGAATGGACAGTGTGAGCGTACATTCTAAAATACCCTCAGACTGTCCAATCGTCTGTGGGTGATAATTAATTTTGTATACTTTTTGAAGAAACTGAATCATTTTCCCCTTAAGCTTAAACTTAGAGACATTTTCTCTCCAAAAAAAGAAAAGAAAAGAAAGGATAGATGGATAGTTGATAGAAAAAGTATGATTAAGATTAGATTTAGTAGGGAATTAATATTACCAATTAGAAACACTGAAGAGGCAACAACTGCACCGTTGCCAACTCGTCCAAATTTGTCAGCTAAGAGTGCTACCAGGCAACCCAATCCGGCTCCTACTATTGTTCCAATTCCTCTGTTTATGCCCTTACTCACCGTGCCACCTATTACATTTCACAAATTGTACACAATATTAGACAACATTATAGGCCTCCTAGAAGAAACACTAAAATAATGACGGCCAACAACATTTATTGAAGAATGGCAATTTTACTGACGTTAATGCATCACTATGTCACATTTGGTCCATCATATAAATTAAGGGGACAATTGATAGAAAGATAATACGGTAAAAATGCTATGGTTGGAGCTAAAATGCGGTGCTCGTGCTCGCCAATCAATTATTTAAATCTATGTTCCCTTTCCTTTGAAAATGGCTTGAGTTTTTTAGATTTTCCTAATTTAATCTCCGTCAATAGTTTTCTGCAATAAAAACCAATGGCGACCCAGAAAATCTTTTCAGTGAGGGTTACCAGAGCAAATTCGAAGATCATACGGGAAGAATAATATTGTTTTTACAACAAAACTACACTATTTCAATATAATCTTTTTCCGGCCCCCTCCCTTTCTCTAGTCGGTCCGCCCATGGTAAAAAATAAAAGGCTAAAAATAAGAAATGAATGCACCCAATCAATAGACCTCCCCTTAAAAAAAAAAAAAAAAAAAAAAAATATATATATATATATATATATATATATATATATATATATATATATATATATAGACCCTCCTCATTATGGCCCCCTCCCTTTCTCTAGTCGGTCCGCCCGTGGTAAAAAATAAAAATAATGAAAAAGATGAACAAGAATTTTTTTAGTGCATAGATCGGAAATGAGACACTTAAAACGAAAAGAATGGGGAGGGAGTAAGAAAAAGAAATGAATAAGTAACCTGCAGAGAAGTCGAAGACAACAGCAACAGTCATGATAGCCCACATTGCATTTTCTCCAACTTGTTTATACAGAGGATCCAAGAGGTACAAAAGGGAAACTATAGCCAATGCTGAACCAACTTTGATGCTGTGTACTGCATTTTTATTTATACTTGGGAATCCACCAAGAAAAAGAAGAATAAACGAATAAATATCTGTCGACGACTGCATGGAACACACTAAAATTAATTATTTCTTCTTCTGATTATAATTGCAAGTGTTCATATATCAACCTCTCCTAGCCTCCCTTTGGAATCGATATCAAAGTTGCATCCATCTTTCTTGGAACCTTTTTTTTCTACTTAACTTTCTTTTTTATTATTGCAAATTGGAGCTAGGAAAATGAAACTCCTCTTGCTTGCTTATATATATATAAGAGGAAAATCAAACTCTTTTTAATTAGTTTGTTTAGTGCTGTCCAAGCAAGAGGAGTTTCATAAAATTAAATAAAAATTCGCTATTTAACGAATTTACTTAACATATTATTATGACTCTCCAACACATGATTTTTTTTTATTTTTTTTTTAATTTTTTTTTTTTTTTTTCCTTTTTCCTTGAGAAATTCTTATTAGTAAGTTTGACTGGTTTTTATTGGAGTACCTACTTTGATTTTGTGGTTCGATTTTTGTGATTTTTTCCTAGCTGGCTTAAGGGTGTAATTGAAGTTAGTTTTTCCAATTTAGGGACGGAGGGGGTGCAAGATAAAACATAATAAATGATGCATTGAAAATATAACTGCTTCATATAAAATGGAATAAATTATTTTAAAAACTGCATCAGCTATTTTGAAACGGAGGAGTACCTTTTACGAAGAGAGAACTATAAATAAAAGTGGTCAAATTATATTGCTTCTTTAATAACATATACATGATTCGTACTTAAAAATTACTCCCTTCATTTTTTTAACTGTCGTGTAGAGTAAAATTACACAGATTAAGATAGTAATTAACATGACTAAAATATAGTATAAAATGACTAAGTTGTCCTTTGATTTTTTGATGAATATATGCACACCCAATTAATAAATGTTTTATTATTTCTTGTTGATTGGAGTAATATGTAGAGAATGTATCTATGCATGGGTAATAGTAAGTCAAAATGAATTTTGGAGTTTTTAGCATTGAAAATGTCTTTTATATTAAATATATAAATACTTTGTTTATATATTAGTAGTATGATTAAATTGAGCGGTAAATGTGTAATAAAAAATGTTGCATTAGTATATCAAAATGACGGTCAAATAAAAACAAATCAAATTTTCAAAAAATGATAATTAAAAAAATGGAGGAAGAACTAGGCACTGGTTTCTATTTTTAATTTTATTTAGGGTGCTTTCTATGTTCGAGAAAATATAAAATAAGGTTGCCGTAGGTATCCATATTTATTTTAAGGTCGTGTCAGACCTGACATTTTTTAGGTACCCCGTGCAAAATTACACCAGCCCGTGCAAATTTTCACGGGCTCAACATAAAGGCACGTGGAAATTGAACGTGGGGTAATATGATTAAGTTAACAAAAAAGAAAGAAAGAAAAGGACGTGGAAATTGCACGTGGTTTGTGTTGTTTGCACGGGCTCTCTCCAATTTTTGTACGTTCTACCTTAAAAAAATGTCATATCTGACACGACCTTAAAATTGTTAGAATTTTTGTAGAGAGTTGAATGGAGAAGGCTAGGATGATGAGGGTGAGAAGGAAAAGAATTGATAAGTTGGAGAAATTGGAGAAATTGGAGAAAGGAATTTTATTGTATTGATTGATTGATTACTTAAGTACATAGTGGTGGTGCTATTTATAGCCCTCATTGGATAGTTCAAGTGTCTAATAGGATGTTCTAGACATTTCTTGATTTTGAATAATCCCTACATGCATCTAGTAGCTTCTACTCTAGCCAAATAGTTAAATATTTATTCTAGAGTCTTACATATCTAGAACCTTCTATTCCAGAAATGTATTTCTAGAGTTTTCATACAATCTTGATATTTATTTTCTTTTTCAAGGAAATGTGTAGCACAACTTAACAAAAATAAATACGGAATGATACATCAATCTGATTTTATATTTTTTTTTCTCTATTTTCGACTATAGCATGTCATGTATTCCAATAACAACAGTAAAACAAGAAAGTTGATTCAATTCTTTTTTTGAAAGGATCTCTATATAATATTGACTATTGACAGTAAAAATTTTATAAAAAAAGTGCCTGAGATGCTTCATGCTTCATATTGAGGACGAAGCGGGAAGTGCCAAGAAGATACATGGCACCCTGAACTAAAAGATCCGAAAACAACCATTACCAAAAGAAACTAAAACTAACAATGAACATTAAACTACATTCCCCAGGCCACCAGCACCCTTCAGAGAACAAATGGTATCCCAAGCAAGCAAATGTGCCGAACGCTTAGAAGAAATGTCCCCCAAAAAAAATCCCTGCAAATGCGCTCAATCTGATTCATTACACTAACATGCAGGAAGGCGAACAGTCTGCATTGCGTAGCAAGCAATAGACAGTAAAACAGACTGAATGAGAATGCAACGAGCCATCTCCGTTGCCTCATATTCAACTGTTGTTGGGTGAACAAATACTTGTGATGATCTGTGAAGACATGAGCCTTAACTCCGTAGAGATAATACCTCCAAATCTTTAACACAAACGCTACAGCTGCTATCTTGAGACAATGAGTCTAGTAATTCTTCTCATGCATTTTCAGTTGTCTCGAGGCGTATGCGATAATTTTAATATTTTGGAAAGCGGTCCATTAAGATTATGTCCTATTTTTTATTTTATGTTTTGGTTGGTGGCCGGTTACGGATTAGTTAAGTAGAAAACAAGAAATGGATTTAATTTAGGGAGCTTTTATTTGCACCACACTCAATCTACTTGTGCATCAGGGCGGACGCAGGATCTCGGGTAAGGGGGGTAATAAAATTTTTAAAGGCAAATAAAAAATTTAAGGGGGGGCAAACTATATGTATCGTACAAATTTTAGTGTATTTTTTCGGATTAAAGGAGGGAGGGCGATTCTTGCCTCTATCAGATGAGGTCCACCATGGCATCGTCGAGTAGATACTACTACACATGTATACCAAAGTAGAACCGACTTCGTGAAAGTCGGTTCTGGTGCCTAGAACCGAGTTTCCGTAGGTGAAAGAACAAGAACCAACCACCAATGCACCTACGGAAAGTCAGTTCTAGGCTCCAGAGCCGACTTTCACAAAGTTGATTCTTTGTGACTCAGTTTTGGTCAGAGATTTTTCCTACCATCATTGAGTATGGAAAACATTTAAAATTTTGACTCGAATTGAATCAGAATAATCATCGTCTTCTGACTCGAAACGAGTCAGAATAAACTGATGTGGGAAAAGATATTCCCGAAGGCGTGAATGCATAGTTACATAATTAAAGCACCCTTGTGCCTACAATACCACAATGTTGTTTTTACTACATAAGTTTCACATTGTTTTTTTACTACATAAGTTTCACATTCAACATATCTTATACCCGTGAAATATCAATCCTTATGGGATCGATATTGACTCGTCGTACCATCCGGTGATTAGTCTAGCCATCTCATAAAAACAGATCAATAGTCATTACTTTATGGATTATAGGTTAGCCGATTTCTTATTTTAGTTTTACCTTCCATATTTTTTTTTACCATCTTGTTTTTTTTTTGAACAATAATAATTTATATGAGGCAAATGTCCAAAAGGACACATATTAGACTTAATTAGATAAATAGAACACTAAATAATCTTATTTGGTTATAATGACACATAATTAGTACATGGACCAAACTACCCTAATTTTGTTTTGCTTTGGTTTTTTTAATGTTTCTTCTTCTTTTTTCCCTTTCTATTCAGGCCTTTTTTTTTTTTTTTTTTTTTTTTTTTCCTGGGCGTATTTTTTTTTATGGCGTATCTTTTCTGGGCGTTTTTTCCCCCCGGTGACCACCGCGATGCAGAGACACCTTGATGAAGTGACACCGCGATGCATTGACCACCTCGATGCAGTGGCCACCTCCGATGCAGAGACACCGCGATGCAGTGACCACCCCAGATGCAGAGGCACTGCGATGAAGTGACACCGCGATGCAGAGACACCGCATTGCAGAGACACCGCGATGCAGATTCACCACGATGAAGTGACACCGCAATGCAGAGACACCGCGATTAAGTGACACCGCATTGCAGAGGCACTGTGATGCAGAGACACCGCGATGAAGTGACACCGCATTGCAGAGACACCGCGATGTCTCTTTAGCGTTAAAAAAAAAAAAATCACGTCCAGGAAAAAAAAAACGCGGCTAGAAGGGAAAAAAAAAGAAAAAGAAAAAAAAGAATGCGTCCTGAAAAAGGAAAAAAACATTTTTAGCTCCAAGAAAAAGAAACAAAAAAAAATGATAATTTTGTCTAGTTACCCATTTTGTGTCCTTATAAACAAGTAAGACTTCTTAGTGTCGTAAATATTTATTAAGTACTCAAACTAGTCCTTATAAATAAATATCCAAATTTATAAAGGGGGCTTATCTATTAAGATATAAGAAAGCTAAAAGTTACTCATTTACTATCTTCTACTTATAAGGCTTTGCGATACAAGAGTTTTTGAATAATGACCGAAAAATTCAAATCCAAAATTTATTGGAGTTTTTGGGTCGAGACTTTGTGAAAGTAAAATATACATATCACTGAGAATGCCTAGAGAGGTCACCGGTTTGATTCTTCTTTGAGACGCCATGTTGAAAGAGTTCTTGGCCAGACCTTACCCCTGAGTAAGAGTCAGACTCTCCAGACACGACCCGGGCCGAACTCCGAATTAGTCGGATCAGTGGGTTCCGGACACCGGAGGCTTTATCAAAAACAAAAAACAAAATAAAATGTACATATCACTTTTTTTTTCAGGAGTATATCATTCCCCTTCTCATCAAAAAAAGGAAAAAAAAAAGAGGAGTATATCATTCCTGTAAAAAATATTTGAAATAATTAATGCATAGGCTTTAGCTTTTGCAAATGTTTTTTTTTTCAGGCCAAGGATGCGGTGGTTGGGGATTCTTTGCCCTACGATGAAGGTTTGCTTGCTTTTAGTTTTTATGGTTCTTTTTCTTTAGAATAATTTGTATTAAATATATACCTCGTGTTAACCTTTTTATTTTTTTTTTTTTTTTATTTTATTGAGTGGATCGTGTTAACCTATTTTAATCGTAAGGATTACACGCATTATTCTGGGATCCATCAAAGTCTGGTACAGTACTTAGACCAATCACAGTAGATACGGTAAATACTTTAAAATCCGTATTTTAATGCTTTGGACTACATGGGTGGTTTGTTCGATTGCCTAACTTGTAAAACAAAGCAAGCTCAATAGTTTGTCCTCTATGTAGCATCTTCGATGCTGAGTAAGTAGTAAGAGTATAAAAAGCATACCAATACCATACAACACATTTTTCAAAGCACAAACAAAATTGCCACAAGTGGTATCCCACAAGCACAAACTAGACATTGCAGCAAAGTGTTGCATTTCACATTTCACATTTGCACTGCAAAAGTGACAATTACACCGCAATTCCTGCATTCTAATTCACTGATTTTCTACCCTTTTTCCCCTAGTTTCAAAAGCCACCTTTTTCTCTTCTTTCCATGTGTTTATAATATAACCAGTCAACTTGTCCAAAAATAAATCTCAAATTCACTAATCAATATATTTGGGGCCCCAAAAATTGGTTTTTAAAATCATTTTTATTTTTTATTTTTTATTTTATAAACTATAGTAACCGGTCGGATAAACTGGGAAGCCTTCTAAAGAAACTCAAGCTAACCGGTGGCATTGGGTCACGGAACATGGGGTGGCGGAGAAAATAAAATCCAAGAGCCACAGCCACCATTTTCGGTGGCACAACATAAAGGACCACCGTGATGGTTAAGCAAACACCTATAAAGATTTTCGTGGCTCTCGGGTCTCTCCAACTAACTAAAGCCTGGATTCTTTCACCTTGAGTTGCAAAATCACCCAAAATTTTTTGTACCCTTGCTGCCAATATCCTCAACCTGTCGTATCTCATACGGATTATCTCGTGCGGTCTTGAACTAGGGATCGTATCGAATTCCTCATCGAGTTCGTCCGGGTCAACCGATTCTGCTTGAGATAACCGGATATCCATTCCTGTGGGTATCTTCGGTCTGAACCGGTAGTACCATAAACCAATTAAAACTATATATAAGAAACCGGTTGGGACGATCAAATCAGGATACCATACAAAAACCAAATACAAAACATGGACTAGCATTGTTGTAACCGGGTTCTTCCATCTCCTTAAATCATTGAACCACTTTGCTAACCCAACCGCCCAAGCCAACACGGCTGCTATCCGGAACCAATTAGCCTTGCTTTTCCTCATGCTCCATGTGTGTGATTCCGTATCCAACATGTAACGAACCACCTCCGGCCCTAACGGTGGTTCAGACCGTGCCAACCACATCGCCACCATTTTAGTAGCTGCACCGCGTAATGACTCCTGTTGGGCTACACAGATAGGTCGAAGATAGTGAATTCTTGGCAGTAATGGTTGCCCGTATATTGCACATGTGTCCGGTAACATTGACGGGCAAGCAAACCGAATCGCCAATTCAATCTCACCCATTTTCTTTAAACCGGTTCGTGATAATACTAATAACGGGTAGGAATTCAAATACACTTTGTTACTCTCTAGTGTTGACACACGAATCCGGACCTTTCCTATCGAGCAATCTCGTTTTTCATCACCCATTTCAACAAACATTCGCCAATTATCGAAAACACCGATTGTTAAAACAGTGCATGGATCATACACTTGCCACGTGTATTGTTCGTTCCATCGCGGGTCGAAATTATCGGTTATGGTCTTGGTCCGAACCCATTTTTTCCCATACTTCGCAACACAGTATGCATCGGTGGATCCTTTTCCTGAACCCTTGGATTTCATCGGCATCAATCCACGAGCACCCAAAATTCCCAGCTCCAATATTCCAACAGGCGGCTTCCAAAGCTGCTTTGCAGTCGGCCTGAAGTCACTGCACACATGCGCGGCTTCGTCTAGCACGTGATAACCTCCCTCCAAACACATTCGCAACTGTAATCTCCCACAGTAGGAACCACCACCCGGAACACCTTCGAGTCCGTACCATTTAGCTGCTACGTGGCGATCATCTAACCGTTGTGTGATTGACCCGACCGGAACAATCACATGCCCGAGAAGCGCCGGTTCTTTCCCCGTCCGATCTTCTACAAGGAGTATGAGAGTGTCTTCCAGATCCTCTCCTGCGACAAAGATTAAATCTTCGTTCCAATGAAATGTCGGGTTACTATGGCTCATGGATCCTCTACGGGTCCGGGCAGATTGAAACCCGAGTTGTGCTTTAACCCGAATTTCTGGAGCCGTTAATGGAGGTAAATTCGGAGCTATCTGAAGGTCCTGAGCTTCAAGAACAGTGACTCTTAAATACCATAGCTTAGGAGACTGATAAACTTTCGAACGCGTGTAAGCCACGTTTGTTGTAGGCGCGTCGGCACTCCAAGCTTCTGGGAAAGCATCATCTGCTTGAGTTCCGATCCAAACAGAGAGTTGAATATCGCCGGACACGCTCTGTCCGTCTGGACCAGCACCACCACCTCCGCTGCCTTCAAGGTGGTACCATTGTGGAGCTAAAGGACTATCCGGCGGATCTCTGACCGGTACGTCGGACAAGTCGAAGCAAACGCCGCCGAGGAATCTTTCCGACGCGATGTCCCAAACGGAGACCTCAAGAGTAGAACTGGTATTTTCAGTTTTGCTATGGTTTAGAGCGAAAACTTGGTGCCATTCCGGGTTGGTAGGTGGATCGCCAGCCGGAATTCTCCCGGGTTTGGATCTAACCAAATGATTGGAGTTTCGGATCTTGACAAATGGACCTTCGCTTGGGGTCAAATTTCGGGCCTTCACTATACGAACAAATAAATATTGTACCGGCTCGACAAGATCATACGCCGGAATCCTCTCCGACGATTCGTTGGGAAATTTCCGGTGAATAATTTTTGGAGCGTAGTCTCCATTCGGGTCAGGCCTTGTGGGAAACTTTACTCTTTCTGCGCCTCTGCTCCCTGCCATCGCCTGCATCCTTCTCAACTCCGGCGGAAATTCTGACACCGGCGGAACATTCATCTCCTCATACCGAAACTGCCTAGGCGGAGAACCACGAGGTGGTGGTGGTGGGGATTCCTCGATTGTAACAATTGGCGGAAAGTGTTCTTTGTTATCCATACCACTCTGCGTCGGTAGAGGAACCTCCAAATTCCTTCCCGGCGGTGATTCTTCATCTACAGTAGCCACTGTAACCTTCCTCCCATCCTCCGTCGTTTCCACTGGTTGCTGCTCCTCTTGGGGAGGCGGCGGAGGATCCTGATCATCATAGTAATAAATCTTCAACCCAAGCTCACCTCGAATCCAACTGAAAACACTTTTCTTCTCCAACGAAAAATAAATTAACCCCTCTTCACCTCTTCTAGCAAATTGCGTACCATAAATTTTAACTCGGCCCAGAAAATGATTTTTCTTCCCATTTCCACTTGCCATTTTCTTATCATTAAACACCTCGACCTCCAACACTTCATACTCCATATTATCCGGATCAGAGACGACGAACTCCATCTTTTCATTCCAAGTGGGGTTGAGATTTTTATAGACAACAGAAGTACGTTTCTTCTGGCCGTCGAAATCAACAACCACGTATGGGCTTGAGCTGCCTTGTCCATCTTTAGGAAGGAGGTCGCGAGCATCGACAACTTCAACGACTAGTTTCCGAACGATTTGGGGTGGCTGTTGTTGTGGCTCTGGAGGATCGGGTTGGTGGTCCGGTTGGGCGGACGTAGCTGCAGTCATGGTTTTTATGACATTTTAGTGACGGTGGGAGAAAGAAAAGTAAAGTTCTTGAAAAAGTTATGGAGGTAGACTGTATTGCTTTGGTTTTGCTTTATGTTTATCTATCTTCAACAATTGGGTCTATCATCTTTTTACCCTCTGAATTTCATTCTGTTAGGCAGAATCGTTTTAGATTCTGGTTATGGCGCAGGTGAGTGCTCGTATGGCTGTCAGAGTGCCCAACATCTTTCACGAAATTTTTTAAATTTCACAAATTTTATTTTATTCAGATACGAAAATAAGCTATTAACGGTTTTTTTCCAATTAAAATGGATTTTTTTTAGGGGACATTAAAAGGGATTAATGGTTATAATGATAACTTTACATCAAAGGGAAAACATCAATTACCTTTTTAATGTATGTATAATGAAAATTTCACTGTTTATCAATTTATAACATTTAGATATAAATGAACCCCTTAAAAAAGATATAAATGATACATATCATGCCAGATGATATGAGATGACTCGTCTTTAGCAAAGCATGTTTTTAGGATGTTAAAATATTCAAGTAGTTAGTCGAGTTCTTTGTGCTAAATATTTCGTGACAACAATATTTTAGATTCTCACTTTGCGTCACGACCTTCCTTATGGGACAATTTGCTAGATGATAGGAGAAAAATTATGGTGCATCACTGATTTATGGGTTTTACCATTTAGAAGGTAATAGCGATATATATATATATTAGGGTTTGTAATTATAATTGTATGTGTCAGTTATACCCATAGCTTAGCCTATATAAACAATGTATATTATTTATTCCAAAATGTGAATAAAATCATTCTATTTTATAATTCTGTTATGGTATCATAGCTCCTCGATTCCTAAAACCTAATTGCAATCTCCTCAAGCCCCGATTCAGCACGGCAGCTCCTCTCCTTGCCGGAATCCATGGCTTCCACCGCTCCCTCCTCTTCAAAAGCCGACATTAACACGGCCACAACAAGAAACCCATGGCAGCCCCTGCGGCTCCTCCCGTTCGCAGCTCTCGCCGCCATCAATGGAAGCAGCGGCAACCGTCATCCACAGCTAAACAATTCCGTCCGGCGTTCACCCACCTCGCCACAATTGCACAGTCCGAGCTACTCCTCCCAGCTGCAGCAAAATAGCTCTTCCTGTCACCAATTTAGGAGCAACGCTGCTCCCTCATCGCAGCAACAGCAGATAGGCAATCGGCAATATCAGCCGCACAAGCAATCGGCAATCGGAAAACGTTACCGTCCTCGACGTCCTTATCTCGGCACATGTCAATTATGTTATGTGCCTGGACACTCAGCTCGTACTTGCACACTCTTTCAGGTTCAATCGGTTGGACAAAGCTCGCCTCATTTGGATAGGTCACAGACTCATTCAGCCGCCCTACCTGGCTACTCGGCTCAGACTCATTCAGCCGCCCCACCTGGCTACTCGGCTTAGCTTGATTCGTCTACATCCAAATGGCTTCTTGACAGTGGGGCTTCGCACCATGTGACTCCGGATATTCGAAATCTCTCGCCTCACTCACTGTACATTGGAACCGATGATATTATAGTTGATGATGGTACTGGTCTCTCTATTTCTCATACTGGCAGTACTTTACTCCCCGTTTCCCTTGCACAATCTCTTCCCTTATGCAATGTTTTGTGTGTTCCTAGCATGTCTTGTAACTTACTTTTTGTCTCTCAGTTATGTCAAGCTAATAATCTTTCTGTTGAATTTCTACCTTCTGAATTTGTTGTAAAAGACCTAAGGCAGAATCAACCCTCTTCCGTGGTCCAGTTAAAAATGGGCTCTATGAATGGCCGTCTCAACCTTTAGTTGCTTTTGCCTCCACAAAAGCCACCTCTCAGGAATGGCATCATTGTTTGGGTCATCCTGCTAGCCCGATTTTATGTACCATTTTACGCACCTATAATTTAGACTCGACACCTTCTTCCTTTTCGCATTGTTCTGCGTGCTTAGAAAGTAAAAGCCATAAACTATCTTTTGGCCCGTCTACCTTATGTTCCTCCCGACCCCTCGAAATCATTTTTAGTGATGTTTGGACATCTCTTGTGCTTTAATTCTGTGAATGGTTTTAAATACTATGTGATTTTTGTTGATCATTTCACTCGTTATGTATGGTTTTACCCATTGATTCGTAAATTTGATGTTCACTCCACTTTTATTCGCTTCCGCTCCATCGTTGAAAAATATTTTGATCACCCTATTAAAGTGCGCTATTCCGATAATGGGGGCAAATTTATTTCCCTTCGTGACTATTTTTCTACACATGGAATCTCTTTTTTCACCACCCCACCTCACACTCCTGAACATAATGGCATCTCTGAACGCAGGCATATGCATATTGTTGAAACAGGTCTTGCTATGCTTACCCATGCATCCATTCCAAACACATAATGGCCCTATGCTTTTTCCACTGCGGTTTACTTGATTAATCGCATGCCTACTCCCACTCTCAAAATGCACTCTCCTTATGAGTCTATCTTTTGTACGTCCCCGAACTATACCAAACTTTGTGTCTTTGGCTGCCTCTGTTATCCTTGGCTCCTCCCTTACACCGATCATAAGTTGCAACCTCGCTCCAAACCGTGTGTTTTCCTAGGCTATGCTCTAGACCAACATGCCTACTACTGCTTAGACATGACTACCTCTCGCATCTATGTCTCTCGTCATGTTAAATTTGTGGAGTCTATTTTTCCCTTTGTCAATCCCGCTCTGTCTCCTCCTACTTTCACCCCACCTACCTCGGAATGGATCCTCACTCCTCCTCCTATTCACCTACCCACATCTTCTTCTCCACCTTCCCCCCTCCGGATCCTTCCCCACCCCCAACCCCATCCACCCCCCCTCAGCTTCACCGCCTCCTTATCCATCTTTGAATCCTCCTTCCACTCACCCCATGCGTACTCAGGCTCAAAATAACATTCATAAACCCATTCAGAAACTCAACCTTCATACTCATCCTTCCTCTTCTGACACTGAACCTACCACTATCACTCAAGACCTTAAAAATCCTAAGTGGAGAACTGCTATGCAAGAGGAATATGACGCTTTAATGCGTAATGACACCTGGGAACTAGTTCCCCTCATCATCACTATAATATCATTGGTTCCAAGTGGATTTTTCGTCTTAAGCGTAACTCGGATGGCTCTATTGATCGTCACAAGGCTCGTCTTGTGGCTAAGGGGTTCGCTCAACGACCTAGTGTTGATTACTTTGAGACATTCAGCCCTATGGTTAAACCTACTACTATTCGTCTTGTGCTCACTTTGGCTCTTTCGCAGGGGTGGTCTCTACGGCATCTTGATATTAATAATGCTTTCCTACAGGGCCATTTACAGGAAGATGTTTACTTAGCTCAGCCATCTGGGTTTGTTAATCCGGATCATCCTACTCATGGTTGCAAATTATGTAAGGCGATTTATTGTTTGAAACAGGCACCTCGAGCTTGGTATGATGAGCTCAAGGGTTTTCTTTTGGCGAGTCAGTTTCGGAATGCGGATGCTGATTCGTCACTCTTTATTTACAATTCTGGTGGCATTATAATTTAAGGTTAAAGGTCGTAAATGACTGTTTTTGATCTAAAATGAGGAAAAAGGACAAGAAAAAAAGATAGTGGTTGAAAAGGACAAAAGCGCGCATGTTACTACATGTTGCTACAACCACATGTAGTAACACATGTAGTAACATACGTGTTTTTGTCCTTCTCAACCATTATTTTTTTTTCTTGTCCTTTTTTCCCATTTTGTATCTTATTTTGTCCTTATGGCCTCTGACCCCTATAATTTATATCTTGGTATATGTGGATGATCTTATTGTTACAGGGAATAATTCCAAGGCACTTGAGACCTTCATAGCTCTATTGGGTCGTCGATTTGCTCTCAAGGACTTGGGTTCTCTCTCTTATTTTTTGGGCATTGAGGTAATTTACAATTCTGTTGGGATCATGCCAAACGTATGCTGCGGTATTTGGTTGGGACGCTGGATCTTGGTCTCCAGCTATACCGTAACTCGCCTATGGTTCTTCATGCTTTTTCTGATGCAGACTGGGGTGGTAATAGAGATGATTATTCGTCTACTGGAGCTTATATTGTTTATATTGGTCGCAATGCTATCTTATGGATCTCCAAGAAGCAGGCTACCATTGCTAGGTCCACCACTGAGGCTGAATATCGTTCGGTGGCCTCGACTACTTCGGAGCTTAATTGGGTTACTTTTCTTATTCGTGATCTTGGTTTTCCTCCCAAGCAAGCTCCGGTTATCTGCTGTGACAACCTGGGCACCACGCAATTTTGTGCTAATCCTGTGTTTCACTCTCGTATGGAGCACGATACGATAGACTACCATTTTATTCGTGATCAGTTGCAACGTGGTCTCTTGCGTGTTGCTCATGTTAATGCTCAAGATCAACTTTTTGACTGTTTGACCAAGTCTTTGCCTCGCCCGGCTTTTCAACAACAACGAAGCAAGTTAGGTCTCCTCGCCCGGCTTGAGGGGTGGTAATAGCGATATATATATATATATATATATATATATATATATATATATATATATATATATATATATATATATATATCTTAGGGTTTGTAATTATAATTGTATGTGCCGTTAATACCCTAGCTTAGCCTATATAAACAATGTATATCATTCATTCCAAAGTGTGAATAATATAATTCTGTTAGAGGGTGAGATGTGTTTTCATTCATTTTCTTTCACATAGTAGTGGTGTGTAGGGATGATTTGGAATGATCTCATCCATCCACTTGGTATAACCCATAAATCACTACTGCACCATAACTCTTCTCAGATGAAAGATATACCTCCGTGTTAAAGGGTTTCGGTGGCGAGTTGGTAATGGTGTAACAATAAATATTATCACGATGATTGGATTCCAACAAGATAGATAATTGTAGTGTATTCTATGAATTTCTTAGAAGACATAAACATGTATTAATTTGAAAATATTAATTCCATTAAGATAGATCATTTTGATTAAAGTGACATTTGTGACACATATAATAGTTTTTCAATTAAATTTCACGAAACATATATATCGGGGAGTTCTAGGGGCACAATAAATATATGCACCAACAAGTCACATTTTTCACACATAAAAATAAAATAAAAAATTCAGATAATACACTCCAATCGATTGACCTGGAATAATACCTACAGCTTCTCCCGATTCAACCAGGTCGCCATGCGTAGGACTCTGCCCATAGCATAATCGACAGATTCAAGATGTACTCTTACAGGTAAAGGGGGTTCGAATAGATATTGGTTGTGCTCGAAAGGTTATGAATCTATCCATATGCGATGGACCCCGATCCCCGACGGTACAAAGAGAGCGGTACAATTTGTTTTGCATCATTTCCGTCCAAATTTGGACGGATCCGTCCAAAATTTGGACGGGAAGAGAGTGAATCAAATTTAGACGGATCCGTCCAAATGGTGTTTCCGTCCAAAAATTAGACGGAAAAAATACACAGTAAATTGTACCGCTTTCTTTGTTCCGTCGGGGATCCGCTTCCCGTATGCGATTCATCATAACGGACAGTGTAATTATATGTTGTATTAGCTTTCTGTACATAAAAACTTTTTGATGGACATACTTTTCCAAGTGAAATGCTATTCTCACAATAATTATGTCACGACGAATGAATTCACACTTTTGAGTTATGATTCCATTATAAAAATAAATATTAAAATATATTGTGTAAAATATATTGTGTAATTCGTAGTGACACGTAATAACACTACAACTTTTCCAAAATTTCTAAGGCATTGATTCTAGTTCCCACCTTTTAATTAAAGCTCTCGACAGCATTTGTGTAAAAGGCTGTAGGATAAAAGCATCTGCTACTTATTTTATTCCGGGGGGGCTAGCTTTCGAAAGTTTGTTTATTCTTCTATATGCTGCTTCTACGCCTCTTGTCGATAATCAGTCCGCCAAAAAAACAATCTCTCCAGTTATACCTCTAATCTTATTGTTAACCATAATTTAATTTTCTGAGTTGATTAATCTCTGGGACTTTTAATTGTGTCACAAAATTCATCGATAATAATATATATAGTATCCACTTATTGAAAAAAATCGAAAGCATTTAATTCACTTTCTAATAATCATTTTCAAGTATGATGTCGTGATGTATCTACTTTTTACCCTTTTTTCCAATCGAAAGTGCAAGTTTATTGAAAAAAAACTCGTTGACGCGATACGTGTCCAGGAAATGGTTAAGGGATCAATGACGAGCTATGGGAAACCTAGACCTAGCGTTTCCGACCTAGGACTAAGGCCAAGAACACACAACGTCTCGCTCGCGACACTGATTCGTTCTTGAAGAGGTGTGTCTTCTACGACAAAGAAGCCACTCACTCGCAAATGATTTGTTTAAGTCGACTCGCCTTAAGAAAAGTTTTACTAAATCTCAATAATAATTTGTGTGTTTTACTCCTTTTTTATATATATGTCACGAGAGAGGAATTATTACACAAATAAGAAAATAATTAATATGTGTATTGGAAATGTATTTTTATTGGAGATGTAAATGTTTTGTAAGTAAAGAGTTTTTTTTATATTGGAATTGTCTGAGAAAAAAATTTTTTAATATTTTATTGGTAAAGGAGGAAAAATAATAAATCTTTGCATTGGAAATGTAAAATGACGAGATAAATAAAAACGATAGCAAAATGTAATGAGATAAAAAAAAACGGAGGGATTATTATGATAGTAGCATGCCTACATATATGTTATATGTTATAAATAAAAGACTTATTGGGCGCATGTTTACTTCCCTAGGTTAGTTATGATTTTATTTATTTTTCTTCTCCCATATTGCTTAGGATATGGAAAACATGCGCCCAATAAGTGGACTTTTCTAATGTATCTTGTGTCTTATAAGCCCACAAAATAATTATTAAATAAAATCCAACATCAAAATAATAAAACAAGCCCAAATATCTTAATAAATGGCGCCACCATAAATGGATGGCCTTATTGACAAAATAAATAACTAAAAGACATTCTTGCAATTTAACCAAGCACATCTTTGTTGTCTTCAAGCCCAATTGCCTAAATGGTGCATTTTATGGGCTGTTCTTCTTCCGACTTGGGTTGCCCTTGCTCCAAATAAGTATCTATGATTAGATTATTCAAAGCCTCACGCATCCTCTTCTTTTGGAGCCTTGTCATAGGCCCATCTCGAATCACAAGATGATCAATCGGCTGCATCGGGGCCAAAGGGTCAGGAACCTCACTCGGGATCGTATCACTCGTCAAGATAAGTAAATCTTGTTGGTGAATTAAATATATATCACAGGAAACATTGACATTTCAATCAAAATTGGTGGACTGAGAGATCGATGCCACTGTTGCAACAACACAACGTCAACAACTGTGTAGCACCATGATTTCTATTACTGTGGTAAACAAAATCCCCTAGGAGAGGGGAAAAAATCCATCCTCAATGCCTCATGCCTACGAATCATCAATAGAGAACCATTTATTCCTCAGGACATGACCTAGTGACAAGGCTTGGGTGCCATAAAGAGCACGTGGACCTGGAACTGGAGTGTGGAGGTTAGAACCCCGTCAATGAGCGACTTCTTTCAATTGTTTGGTATAATAGCAAGCACATGAGTTTACCTATTTAATATTTTCACTCATTCTGTGAAACATGGGGAATGAAGACCCTTGTGGTTAGGGTTTAACCATCAATAGAGAACCATCTAATATGTAAAGAGCTGATCACTTGATCTGCATCATAGAAGCTATTTGGAAGGCTACCAGCCAAGAAATTAACCTTTGTAGCCTAGGAAAAAAAAACATACTACATCCGTCTCAAAATATAAGTCCATCACCACGAGGATGTAACTTGGATTTCCGCTGTTTGGGGAAGCGGTCTTTGCGATAATGTAGCCAAACCCAGTCGCCAGGTTCAAAGATAACTTTCTTGCGGCCCTTATTTGCTTGCTTCACGTACCGAGCCGTTGCGCTTTCCACATTCTTCCGAGCCTACGCATGCAACTCTTTTACCATTTCAGCCCGTGCGTCACCATCCAAGCTAACCTGCATACCTGCGGGCAAAGGAGCCAAAGAAAAAGGCGTATCGGGGTTGAACCCATATACAACCTCGAAAGGGGTAAAAACGAGTAGCAGAATGTTTACAACGATTATAAGCAAATTCCACAAACGGCAAACAATTCTCCCAATTCCGTTAATTCTTTTGAACAACGGTACGAAGCAACTGACCCAAAACACGATTAATTACCTCAGTTTGACCATCCGTTTGGGGGTGATACACAAAAGAATATAATAATTGAGTACCCAAACGCTGCCATAAAACTCTCCAGAAATGATTTATAAACTTCACATCGCGATCATCACAATAGTACGAGGCACACCATGTAAACGAACAATTTCTCGAAAGAATAAATCAGCTACATGAGATGCATTTGTTTTAGAACAGGCAATGAAATGCGCCATCTTAGAAAATCTATCCACAACCACAAAAATAGAATCCTTACCACTTTTAGAAAGAGGTAATCCCATTACAAAATCCATAGATAAATCAGTCAAGAGGACGAGGGAATAGGTAGTGGTGTGTACAAACCATGAGGTGCTGATTTTGACTTAGCAAAGTTGCACACAATACAAGCAGCACAAAAACGATTAACATCGCTGCGCATAATAGGCCAATAGAAATGAGACTTAAGCATATCCAGCGTTTTAGTGACACCAAAATGACCCATAAGACCACCACCATGTGCCTCATGAACAAGTAATTCACGTATGGAACATTGGGGAATACACAAAGCATGCTCACGGTATAGAAAACCATCACTCCTATAAAAAATTTCATGGGCCGACTCACTAGAGGCAGCAAATGGTTTAGAAAAATCAGGATCCGAGACATAGAATTCCTTCACAAATTCAAAGCCGAGAAACTTAGTTTGCATAGTAGTGATTAAAGTGTATCTGCGAGACAATGCATCAACTACCACGTTATCTTGGCCTTTTTTTATACTTAATCACATAAGGAAAAGACTCAATAAACTCCATCCAACGAACATGCCTTTTACTCAATTTACCTTGGCCCTTATGGTATTTAAGTGATTCGTGATCAGTGTAGATAATAAACCCCCTAGGCCGCAAATAATTGTTGAAATAGTGTCCTAAACCCAATCGGGTTGGACCGGATCCGACCGGGTCGGATCATTTCTACTATTTCTTTGTGTTTATACATATATTAAATGGCTTTTCTGTTGTCATATATATGTTTTTTTAAAGAACCAATTGTGAATTATTATATGATAACGTCCTTAGTATTAAACTGTGATAGAGAAACCATGATAGGCGATTATGGTTGATGAGATCTCTAATCACTTTAATAAGTTTGATACTTAAATGTCTCTAGTCTGATGTACTATTAAACAGGGCATTGATAGTACAAACAGGCTAGCACGTATTAGATATCTTCTGTTTTTAAGGACATGGATAGATCTCGTCTATCGAAGTGTGGAGACACTTGGACTGTACGTGGACGTGTATTAGAGAATGCATACGTTAGACTGACCCGCTTACATTAAGTGTCGCACTATGTGACAGTTGTGTAATTATCCTTAAGACCGGAGTCTTCATGGCATCACGGTGTGGATTGTCATACTTTGACACTATTGAGATTTTCCCTATCCATGGGGAGATCATGCAGTAGTGATTGGGTGTGATACTGAAGCATGCGGAGTATACATGTTAGTTCGTCCGGGAATCGCGTATCCTATGATTGGGATTGAATATCCGAAATGGCCTTCATATAAGGAATGTCTTACTCTCGTGAATCTTTGCAAAGTGGAAGTAAATGAGTTACTTCGAGAGAGTATGATATCCAGATTATAAGATACGGTCGTTAATGTTTGACACTCGACATACGACCGTAGGGATATTATTACAGCGATGGGATTGTTAGTTACACGATAACTGTTTCACATGAAAGGTAGTAGTCATTGCATTTGACTCTTCCGATGATTGGGGGTCATGGTGTGTTGCTAGACGTTATCCCGTGATCGTTAGGTATGAAGGTCATTTTCATAATTTTCACTTTGTGCCTACGGCCAACATATTCGGAAGCCTATCGGGTCACACACATAAGAACATCTAGCCGGATTAAAATGTGGTTATAGTTGATAGCCAAATAAGGAAGGAATTTATCTCGTACTATAATGGTTATAGTCGTAAATTAATGTGGTGGTATTTATTTATTATGAATAAATATAATACAAGATATTATTTATGTTTTTAATTAAATATACACATAATGTATGTGTAGGTCGAAATATATATATAGGATATACATGTATTTTGAAAATCAATTAATCACAGCATTATATTAATTAAAGAATATTCCGTATGCCAAAATATTGGCAAAATGGGCGCAATTTTCTTTTGTATTGGATATATTTGAGTTGTGCAATTTAATTAATAAGATTACAATAATATTAATATTGGATATTAATTGATTTTTGGAAAAATAGATTTATGTTAATAAGATAAAGATATATTCAATATATATAAGTGATATACCCGGATTGGAATGGGGCCCTGTTCATCCATATTGGGCCTACAATCTTGGCCCGTCAACACAGATAATGGGCTTTTACCTCCGCTGGCCGCTGCCAACAAGCATCTTCTGGCCGCTAGCTACGAGCCAAGGCCTTTCCATGTGAGAAGCCGGATCATGTCCGCTAACGGTAAGACGGACTCATTCTCTCCACGTGATTCCACCCTATGCATAAAGGCACAAACGAGTCCGCTACTCAACCATACTTCTCCGGACTCGCTGTTCGCCATGCTTACCCAGCTGGCCAATCCAGCTGGCAACACTTTACAGCTAGATAGGACACTTGTATTGCATGCATGCTTAACTTAGCTATGTATTCTAAGTTGTCTTATCAATGAACAGTGAACCGACTTACTTTTTTAGCCTATATATATGGGATCACATTGTAAAGGAGGACTCTCGAAGAAAAAGCTTTAACTATAAATCTAATACAAGCAGAAACTCTGCCAACTTGTCGACAGATTAACTTGTTCATCTTATAAACTGATCCGGCAGCCTTGTTCTTATTCGCCACCCTAACCACACCGGAGAAATCATTCATATCAGCCTTATATCCTCAAGATAAACACCATTACCGCAAATCGGTGTTCCACGCTACATCGCTTGGCTCCGTTATCGGAAAACTTTCATTTTCATTCAGCATTTGGAGGCCACTTGCTCCATCACAAAGACGATTTCACGGTGTCTCAGCGGTTATCATCATCGACCGTCGGTCACCAAAGCTTTGAACTTTTGGGATAATACTGACCTTAAAACCGCTGCTCACTTCCTCTCACCAACTTACGCAGAGGAGATCATCAACTTCATTGCAAACTCACACTTGAGTCCATTTAAAATACCCAGGTTGGTTTATACATCTTTTCATCGGTTTCAGATCTTCAAGTAAGGAAAGTTTGGTCATTTTTTCGTTGCAAACCGCCTGGGAAATACAAACAGTCGTTACCTTATATTCCTGAGTCAGAAAAATACCCGCCCAAAAATCATAAGTCATGGCTGGCGGGAAAAACATGAACCCTGCAACACCGGCTAAGGCAGCCAATCAGGGACTGCCACGTGGAGCGAGCACGCCACGTGGAGAGGCTAGCCGAAGGGTTATGTCGGATGGGCAGATGTCAACCCCGCCTCACAACCGACATGCGAGCATACATACGGGGAAAGGACTAAAGCCCGTGAAATACACGAGGAAGCGGTTAGGAAAAGCAAGGAAAAGGAATCGCGGGGACATCCAACCCAACTAACGAAAAGAAGCTATTTCGGCCGGGAGCTCCCACAACAAGATACATATAAAATAGCTTTGCAAGCGCACATGGAATATGTTGAAGAAATGCGGGAAGGAAATGCACTACTCATTGCAGAAGGATTACCTCCTCGGTCAATCCGTAAATTCAACCCTCCTTAACCCGCGCAAACCGAGATTCAGCCCACATTCATTCCTCCAAAAACGGTTCGACCACAGCGATCGGAAATAGAGGAGAGTAGTCATGCAACCTCACATCCTAGAGAGGGTAGGAAATCTGCACTTGGTAGACTGGGGCCCGCGATCGACGATCGCGGTGCAGCCCCAATGCGACCAAAAAACACTCGGCGAGTTCGCACCCGCTTGGAAGGACAGGGGGACTCGGAAATTGAAGAAAGTTATGTTGCGCTCCCACCTAAGCCCCACAAATCATCAATACTCCCGAGAAAGGCACGGCGAGGATCAGTCTGATCCGCCATCACAACCCTATCCGCTATCCCGCGGCCTATCTCCAGCTGGATGTCGCTAGGGATACCCCATCTAAAATGCCTCAACGGGGGCACATCAGCGATGCCCCTTGCGATTGTGCGTGCCTTGGGCAGGTCGAGAGGTTGTTGCCGCATAAACTCTTTATCCAACCAGGCGGCGGGGCAACCTCTAGGCCCAATAGGAACTCCAACAAAGGGCACCACTGTCTTCGTGGCCGCAGACGCAACCTCATCGGCCACAGGTTTGCCTTGATCTACAGATTTTTCTTTACCCTTATCAGTTCTGGATTTTTTAAGGGGAGGGACCTCCTGCAAGCCACTTTCATCTCCCGCGGGCTCAATCTCTTCAACAGCAGCCCTCTTCTTCTTATCACCAGCAGGCGGCTTTGTAAGAGTGGTCTGCTTCATAGTCTTGCCCGCCGCGGTTTTCTCTTTTACTGGCGGCTGGGATGATTTTGCGACCTTAGCCCCAGAGGCTCCGGCCGCCGACGTCTGCAAATCGACCATGGGAAGGGCTGTCTTAATCCCCTTTAGTTCAGCGGCCCTTTTCACCTCACCGACGGTCTTTTGCTTGGACAATTGGCTGCGACGAACTAATCTATCCATGGTACCTGCGGGGAACAAATATATATTAGCGACCAGAACATATGAAAAGAGACATATTATGAAAAGAAGCAAGAAGAATGCAAGTAAAAATCCTACTCGGTGCTCGCATATTAGGATAACCGCAGATTGATTTGACCGAGAAGGCATGAACCTCCCATGGTGACACTCGCCGCACCAATCGGGATGGGTCGGCAACAAGTCGACTACAACTAAAGGTTCGCCGACACCGGCTCCAGGAAGGAAGTCCGGCTGTATGATGAGATAGTAATGAGCGACGTCAAGCAACAACCTCCGATTAAATGCCCTAGCCTCGAGGTTCATTTTTACGGTATTGCCCGGATCGTCTTTCACTCGGAGATAAACTCATCATCGTCAAATTGGGTTTTATCTTATTCAAGTGATCGGTCTTGACCGAATTCTCCGCTAGCTTCTCAAACGGCCAGCCTACCCGTGACTCTACCTTCATACATCTTTTGTCCCAATCCGCCACCTTGTCGGGAGATCAAATAACAAGCGGGTCTACCATGACTCGATCGACTCACGCGGTTGGATTTGGCGGCGCCGCTTCTTCCGGGAGAAACTATAAAAATATAAGAGCACCGGCATCGACGGTTCGCGCCCGCTCAACCTCATCGATTATGATAAAGGACATGACCACGCGAACAACTCCCAAACTCAGTCGCAAGGCATCACTTTCACTCTTCCATAAAAGTAACAAAGAATGGGTCAAGGGAGGTCCGAGTCCGCCGCAAAATGATCATAATGCAACCACGATAATCTTGCCTTTGGTCTCGCCACAGTCCATGACGCGTTGGTCGCACCCATGCCGACAAAGCGATAGTCCGCCGAGACATCATACGCCCCAAAGCCGAAGTATAATCTTCTCGATCTTTAAACTCCCTCCATCGAGCTATAAGATCACTATCTCGCCCGCTTTTGCTCGCAAGCTCATTCTCAACCGCAATGACCTTTTTGGGCGCCTCTTCTTTTTTGCGGGCTCTCTCGGCGGTTTTCTTTTTTACAACAATCTTTGGAGACTTTTGGGCTTCTCCGATACCACAGCCGGTTTCCACGGCTTCCTTGATCTTGCCGCTACGTTTAGCGGCTCCAGGTTTTAAAACTCTATCCATCCTGGTGAGGAGATTGCTTAGTGCCGTTTGGTCGTCATCTTCGACCTCGCCCTCCACAGCGCCCTCACCAATAATCGCGACCTCGGGTCGATTCTATGTTAATGGGCCTGTGGTTTGGATTTTCTTCCATCTCCTCCTCGTCACCTTAGAGCTAGCATCCTCCATGCTCACCTCCTCTCGATCCATAACCCGCTGCGCCCTAGCCTCTTCGTCGATTGTGTGTGCTCGATGACATTCTCGGAAAAGAAAAAGGGCAAGGTGGATCGGTTTATCACCCGGACATGGAAATCGGGTCGAGGTGAAAGCAATCACACCCCGACACCTCGCCTTCCATCTTCCATAAACAGATACAAAATTCCCGAAAACCCCAAATTCTCGTAAAACCCTAAACTCAAAACTAAAAGGCTTCAAACAACACGCATTCATACCTCTACCAAACAAACGACTACACTAAGCAATCAAAGCATATGCATAGGGGTATTTCGGGTAAAAAGAGTATGAAATCGCGAAGCACTGAGATGGGGCTCATGGTGTTCATCGGAGGAAATTGAAATTACAGAGGCAAAATCGCAGGAGCTAAATCACGACATTCATGTCTCAAACAAGAACAGACGGTAGTAAATGCATAAATCAATTCGGAAAATGATAAAGGAATGTTTAAATTCACACCTGATGGATGAGAAAAGAAGTAAAGCGTTGATCTTGGATTGGAATAAGCACTCGTCGGAATCGCTTGTAATCGCCGAATTTCCTTGCTTTATCGCCGAGGGATTTATCGAAGTGAAAGGGAGAAAAGCGTAAGTGTTGGGGGAACTTCTATTTATAGGAGGAAAAGAGAGGGAAACGGCGTTTGGGATTTTCAAAATTCAAACGTAATGATGGCAGGAACGGTTACCGATTTCTCTCCACCAATCAGAGCAAAGGACGGTTCAGCTCCAACCGCCGTGTCAGAGCACGTGGCTGACGTGACGTTTCGTGTACCGATACATCCGTTTACATTTTCTAACCGTTCAAAATTTCTTCTGACGAGCATCACATCACGCGGTATAAGCGACTTCAGCGTATTACTATCTCCCAACATTATTTCAAACAGCCAGCATCAGTCTATGCCCGCTTTGGCTTACACAATAAAACACCTTTTACAGAGCATTATCATTTAAATAAGCCCGACAGAGCGTTGTCGGCGATCAATCGGTAATTCGCTACGCGATATTAACACTGGTTCAAGCCCGATAGAACATTATCGGCAATCAAGCCTGTTCGCTACAAATGCACAGCATATAGCTGGTGGTTTTCACCAACACTGGTTCAAGCCCGATAGAACATTATCGGCGATCAAGCCTGTTCGCTACAAATGCACAGCATATCACTAGTGGTTTTCACCAACACTGGTTCAAGCTCGATAAAACAGTGTCAAAAGCCTCTATCACAAGCGACTACGAAGGAGCTCCACCAAAGGTTCTTCAAATTCTACTCTCCGCCTTGGCGGACACGCCAGGCACAGAGTAGGGGGCCATTGATATACCCGGATTGGAATGGGGCCCTGTTCATCCATATTGGGCCTACAATCTTGGCCCGTCAACACAGATAATGGGCTTTTACCTCCGCTGGCCGCTGCCAACAAGCATCTTCTGGCCGCTAGCTACGAGCCAAGGCCTATCCGCCAACAGTAAGCCGGATCATGTCCGCTAACGGTAAGACGGACTCATTCTCTCCACGTGATTCCACCCTATGCATAAAGGCACAAACGAGTCCGCTACTCAACCATACTTCTCCGGACTCGCTGTTCGCCATGCTTACCCAGCTGGCCAATCCAGCTGGCAACACTTTACAGCTAGATAGGACACTTGTATTGCATGCATGCTTAACTTAGCTATGTATTCTAAGTTGTCTTATCAATGAACAGTGAACCGACTTACTTTTTTAGCCTATATATATGGGATCACATTGTAAAGGAGGACTCTCAAGAAAAAGCTTTAACTATAAATCTAATACAAGCGAAACTCGCCAACTTGTCGATGATTAACTTGTTCATCTTATAAACCGATCCGGCACCTTGTTCTTATTCGCCACCCTAACCACACCGGAGAAATCATTCATATCACCTTATATCCTCAAGATAAACACTCATATCGCAAATCTGGTGTTCCACGCTACATCAATAAGATATTGTAATATATATTTTGGGAATATATTTAATATAAGATATTGAATATTAATGAGATAAATCAATCAAATGGATTTTCCTTATTTTATTAGGAAAATGTTTTCTTTCTCCTCAATCTACTAAGAAGCTAATCCCAATCAGATTGAGATACAGTTGGGGCGCCACACACTCTATTTAAAGGAGGGGTTGGCTAGCTCTTTTGTACAACACAATTCCAAGAGCTAATAGTTCTTGTGAAAAATAGAGAGCTTCTTCTGGAGAGATTTAGAGAGAGAGAAAATGCCGGTCTAGCAACCGGATTTTTCTAGTAGCAATCCGATGGTGTATTCCAGTGGGTTGTTCATGTGGACTGAAGGTAGAGGCCGAACACTTGGGAGGCTCTGTGCATCGCTACTCTCCTTAGACGATCAAAGCGTCGATCTTTTAGATCAAGCAAGGTAACCACCGTCTACTAGCTTTATATGTTTGTTGCTTAAACGAAGTCGATCCTGGTTAAAAGGAAATAAATTTTTGAATTCTGTTGCGTTCCCGCGTAGATTTCCTAACAATAATGCTGCCATGTGTGAAGACACCGAACTAACGCATACAACTCCTTATCATAAGTAGCATAATTTAATTGAGGGCCATTCAATTTCTCACTATAATAGGCAATAGGCCGACCCTTCTGAATCAACACACCACCAACACCCACACCCGAAGCATCACATTCAATCTCAAAAGCTTTATTAAAATCAGGTAAAAAAAGTATGGGGGCTGAAATTAAATGAGTTTTAAGAGTTTCAAAAGACTCCCTTTGCTTTGGTCCCCAATGAAATGGGACGTTCTTCTTGACTAACTCGTTAAGTGGGGCTGAAATGCCACTGAAATCCCGCACAAAGTGCCTATAGAACCTTGCCAAGCCATGGAAACTACGAAATTCCGCGGCTGTTTTTGGTTCAGGCCATTCTTTGGCCGTCTTGATCTTCTCTTGATCAACTTCAACACCCTATGCACTCACAACAAAACCAAGAAACACGACTCTATCCATGCAAAAAGTACACTTTTGAAGATTAGCGTACAATCGAGCATCACGAAGTGTTTCTAAAACAGCCCTTAGGTGACTCACATGTTCTTCTAAGTTATGGCTATAAATCAAGATATCATCGAAATAGACAACCACAAACTTACCAATAAAGTCCCTAATACTTCATTCATTAATCTCATAAACGTGCTAGGTGCATTAGTCAATCCAAAAGGCATGACCAGCCACTCATATAAACCAAATTTAGTTTTAAACGTTGTTTTCCACTCATCACCCTCACGTATACGCACTTGATGATAGCCACTTTTTTAAAATCAATTTTCAAAAATATTTGCGCACCACATAGCTCATCTAGCATATCATCTAAACGGGGAATATGATGACGATACCTGATAGTAATTTGGTTATAGCACGACAATCCACACACATGCGCCAAGTCCTATTTTTCTTAGGCACCACAATCACCAGTACCGCGCATGGACTCATGGACTCTTGTATTTTGCCCATTTCCAACAGCTCCGTCACTTGCCGTTGAATCTCCTTGGTCTCATCCGGGTTTGCTCGATAGGCTGGTCGGTTGGGTAATGTAGAACCCGGGATGAAATCAATTTGGTGCTCCAAGCCTCTCAATGGCGGCAGTCCACTAGGCTCTTCCTCGGAAAAAATATCCGCAAATTCCTGCAATAAAGACACCGCAATACTAGGAAGAGAATCCGTTACGTCAGAAATAAGCATAAAATAGGGGGAGGGGTGGGGATGGGGGTTCGGCCTCTCTATAAATAAAGAGGAAGGGGTAGTGCCATCTTCAATAGCACGAATGACCTCACCGGCCCTAATGTAGAATGATCCTAGCACACGCTCACTTTTTCTCTTCAACGTTTTTTTCCTCCCTCGGTACTAATGGCGCCCTCCCTCACTTTTAACTTTTCGACTTTATTTTTCCCCTCATATGGTACTAAAATGCCCTCCCTTACCTTTTCTTTTTCAACTTTTATTTTTCCCTCCGTTCGAGTTTGCACGCCCTCTTTATTTTTCTCTCCTGTCTCAACTTTTTCTTTTCCATTTTTCGACTGAGCTCCCTCTTTTTTTTCTTTTTCCTCACGACCCGCAACCAATTTGAGTTGGTCTTTATGAGCTTCTTCCGGTGATAAAGCACGAAGTATGATGTTTTTCGCCTTATGTCGCAGCGTATAAGTATTTGCATACCCATCATAGATAACTTTCCGATCAAATTGCCACGGCCGTCCCAAAAGAATATGTCCAACATGCATGGGAACTACATCACTTAAAACCTCATCATCCAGCCTTCCGAGATTAAATGAAATCAAAGCCTGCCTGGTCACACTAATTTCTCCGACGTCATTCATCCATTGTAGCTTATACGGTTGAGGATGTGGTATCGTAGGAATAGCCAAAATCGAGACAAATCCAGAACTTATGACGTTTGTACAGCTCCCCGGATCAATAATCATCAAGCAATCCTTGCCACTAACTAAGCACCGCGTATGAAAAATATTTTCCCATTTTAGGTTATCCTCCACCTTCACTACATTACTTAACGCCCTTTTATCACATATGTTGACTGATATACATCTCCACCCACCGGATCCTACTCACAATCTTCCGCACCATCACTTTCTACCTCATCCTCCTCATCTGAAGCCGAGACATAACTCCTCTCATCAACAGCCTCTCAAATTACCAAAATACGTCGTTTTGTAGGGCATTGGGTAGCAAAATGGCCCATACCGTGACACTGTATTTCATGAGATGGTTTGGAGGTCATTGCAACTCCTTTCCCTTTATCATTCTCCTCGGCCTAGAGGCTTCCCTTGGTGGAAAAATGGACTGTTTTGGGGCTGTTTGTGGAAATTTAGAGGGTTCTACCTTGGATTGGAAAGTACGGAAACCAGAAACATTACCTCCGGACGGTTTAGAGTAGCCGGATTTTTGACGCTTAATTTGCTTTTCATGAGTCACGGCTGCATGTAACATATCATCCAAAGTTGCACATTGCTGCAATTCAACTCGATTCGCAATATCCAATCGTAACTCCGTCAAGAAACGCTGCATAGTCATCTCTTCCTCTTCAACTTTAGCTTTAGCCAAGAGGGTGACTAATTCTTGATAATAATCATCCACTGAATGCTCTCCTTGCTGAATAGTTTACAACCTACGATATTGCTCGCGATAATACGACGGAGGAACAAAACGCTTCCTCATTTCTAGTCTCAAATCCCTCCATGTACTTATAAGCCTCTCACCATTTTTACGCCTCATAAAATTAATTTGCTTTAGCCACACCATAGCATACACCGTAAACTCAAACTGTGCAAGATTACTCTTCTTCTCTTCCAAGTAATTATTACATGCAAAAATCTGCTCCAACTTTGACTCCCACTCAAGATAAGCATCCACATCAATAGAACCGGAAAAAGGAGGCAATTTCATCTTAACTTGCCTCATGTTCTTATCAACTGGATCATTCCCATCATCAACACCAGCATCATCGTTCCCAATTACAACTCGGTTGTTTACCGCCCTATTTGCCCCATTACCTCGAACAACCTATTGACTCTACACCTCCCGTGTCCGTGCATTGAATGCCCGAAATTGTGCCATCAGGGCATTCAAGGAGTCACGTATTTCTGCTCTTTCCTCA
Source organism: Gentiana macrophylla (assembly GCA_026214975.1). Classification (NCBI taxonomy): domain Eukaryota; kingdom Viridiplantae; phylum Streptophyta; class Magnoliopsida; order Gentianales; family Gentianaceae; genus Gentiana; species Gentiana macrophylla. The sequence continues at coordinate 102,928,778 of CM047811.1, forward strand.
TTACTACGCAAATTCTCCCGTTTTTGACTCTCGATAAACACTTTAATATCCCGTAGGGATGTTTCCTGAGATCCCCTATCTTCCACATCCGACGACATTGTTACCACAAGCTCAAATCCTTACAACTCTCGTGTTTGCACTCTCCATCTCTCTCAGTTGTAAGAGTACCCTTTGCAAACAAATCAGAATAATGAGCAACACGAGTAGTAATTCAAAAACCAACAACCTAGACTTAGACAACTAGGGTTCGGTTTGAAAATTGGGGTGAAGGGAACAAAGGCTGAGACAATGTATAAGAGAGAAAACAAAGGAAGAAGAAACAATAAAGTGCTGAAATTCAGTTAGGCCCTTTGTGAAACTTTCACGTTTTTTATTTTTATTTTTTATAAACTATGGCCGACTTTAGGTAGCAGAAAACAAACCAAATAACTCAATGGGTCAACTAGGGGAAATGCCTCCTAGGGTTTTTATTATACGGCAAGGAACAAGATGCAAGACCTAAAAGAAAGGCTCGGACGTTCAATTTTTTTTTTTGTAAAAGATGAACACAGATCAAGGTCAAGGAACGATTAGATTCAGATGTTTATATGAGCAAGAAATGCAGGGAACACGATCAGAAAACAAGAAACAAGAACGCTGAATGCTTTTTTTGTTTTTTTTTTGTTTACGGACGAGGCTGAACGAAAACAAATAAGAACATATTTTTTTTGTGATATTGGAACGATGCAAAGAACACAAGAACAGCAGACAAGAACGAAAAGTTGAATCCTTTTTTGTTTTTTTTTTGATAAGGATCGAATAAACAAGAACAATAATTTACGAACATAATTTTTTTAGGAAAAGGTCGTTATGATTTAATTTAGATCTTATTTAGGTAAATATGACATGAGAAATAAAAAGAATGGTTGAAAAAGACGACAAAAATGTGTCTATCCAAGAATACCCTTTATTTTTAATTTGTTGCATCTCATGTTTTTTTTTAAATATAGGCATATTTGTCCCTTCTTTTGCTCCATCTCCAAACCCTAATTTCTTTACCACCTACACCGCCGCCGCCCCGCCCTTGCCATTTCTTACAAACTTAACACAGATTTCGGCGACAAATTATCCTAAATTAATTGCAAAGAAGAAGTGAAATTGATGTCAATTTCTCCCGGTGCGACTCTTCAAGGATGTTCACGGTTTGAAGAGGTTGCCGAGGCGATTGCAATGAGGAGAAGGTAGAAGAGGTTGTGAGGAAGTTATTGTTTCCAAACGTGGTCGGACGGTTTTGAGAACGTGACCCATGTCCAGAAAATGTTCTTTTTCCTTTTATTTCTTTCCGCGGGTGAGTTTTTTTAATAGAAAATCCGGGTATGGAGCGAGTCAATTGGCTATTTTGGGTTAATTTGTGATTAATTACGTTAGTGTGCGAGAAAAAGCGCCAAGCGAGGCGGTCTTGGTAATTGATTGTGATGAAATTGGGTTGTTCACGGCGGCGGAAATGGTGGTGGTGGAGGAGAGGCCTTTTGGGAGGTTACTTTGCATAGAGAGGAGGTTGAATTGCTTGATGGGTCTTGAGGAATTGATGGATTTAGGGATTTTTTGGTCTCCGGCGTGTGGCGAGGCTTCTTGTCCCTGGTTCAATGGCTGCGTTTTGGTCTTTTGGTGGCTTGCCATGGAAAGTTACATTGGGTGTTTTGGTACTGTGTAACTGTGTAGTGCAGAAAAGTTACTACATGTCCTGTAATGTGTTAGACATGATGTTCTGAAAGTTACTACATGTTCTGAAAAGTTACTACATTGGGGATTGTTAAACCTGTAATGGATTGTTAGGTTTTTCTTTGCATTTTCGTTTTGATCAATTGTTGTTGTATGAATCCTACTGTCTTTATTTTTGTTCTTTAAGATTGTTCTTTAAGAATTGTTGTTGAAGAATTATCAATTGTTTGTTTTTGAGGAATTATCAATGCATTTTTTGTAATGTTACTACATTTTTGTATGAATATGCACGATCTTAAGGTACACAAATCCCCTATTGGGGTTCCCCTTTCCAAGTAGGGTATAGAAAGAGTAACGTTTTGGCATTTTTTCTATGAATGTGCACGATCTTAAGGTACACAAATCCCCTATTGGGGTTCCCCTTCCCCAGTAGGGTATAGAAAGCAATGGAAACACCCTCAAACATAGTAACACATAATGTAGTAACTCGTAGTAACACCAACACGTAGTAACACCAGCACGACTTTAATGTGAAAAGAAAAAAAAAATATTATCATTAAGGGTATTTTTGTACATCTCTTTTTTTTTTGTCCTTCTCAACCAAATATTATTTTTTTTGTCCTATTCTTCATTTAAGATGTAAAGTTGTCCTTTAGGACCACCACCCGTAATTTTTTTTGTTATTCAAGAACGCAAGAAAGATTTGATGAACAAGAAGAACGATAATCGGGGATATTTGATACCTTAGTCGCAGAGCTCTGCTACCAACTAACGCGATACATGCCCAGGAAATGGCTAAGGGATCAATGACGAGCTATGAGAAACCTAGACCTAGCGTCTCCGACCTAGGACTGAGGCCAAGAACACACAACGTCTCGCTCGCAGCGCTGATTCGTTCTTGAAGAGGTGTGCCTTCTACGACAAAGAAGTCACTCACTCGCAAGTGATTAGTTTAAGTCGACTCGACTTAAGAAAAGTTTTACTAAGTCTCAATAATAATCTGTGTGTTTTATTATGATAGTAGCATGTCTATATATAGACTATAAATAAAAGACTCTTCCATAGGTGGGAGAAGGAAAAATCCTAACTAACCCAGGGAAGTAAACATGCGCCCCATAGGTGGGCTTTTCTAATATATCTTGTGTCTTCTAAGCCCACTAGATAATTATTAAATAAAATTCAACATCAAAATAATAAAACAAGCCCAAATATCCTAATAAATGGCGCCACCATAAATGGACAGCCTTATTGACAAAATAAATAACTAAAAGACATTCTTGCAATTTAACCAAGCCCATCTTTATTGTCTTCAAGCCCAATTGCATAAATGGTGCATTTTATGGGCTGTTCTTCTTCCGACTTGGGCTGCTCTTGCTCCAAATAAGTATCTATAATCAGATTATTCAAAGCCTCACGCATCTTCTTCTTTTGGAGTCTTATCATAGGCCCATCTCGAATCAAAAGATGATCAATCGGTTGCATTGGGGCCAAAGGGCCGGGAACCTCATTCGGGATCGTATCACTCATCAAGATAAGTAAATCTTGTTGGTGAATTAAATATATATCACAGGAAACATCGATATTTCAATCAAAATTGGTGGACTGAGAGATCGATGTGACTGTTGCAACAGCACAACGACAACAACTATAGCACCATGATTACTATTACTGTGGTAAACAAAATCCCCTATGAGAGGGAAAAAAAATCCATCCTCAATGCCTCATGCCTACGAATCATCAATAGAGAACCATCTATTCCTCAGGACATGACCTAGTGACAAGGCTTGGGTGCCATAAAGAGCACGTGGACCTGGAACTGGAGTGTGGAGGTTAGAACCCCGTAAATGAGCGACTTCTTTCAGTTGCTTGGTATAATAGCAAGCCCATGAGTTTGAACTGCTAGATTACCTGATTAATATTTTCACTCATTCCGTGAAACATGGGGAATGAAGACACTTGTGGTTAGGGTTTAACCATCAATAAAGAACCATCTAATATGTAAAGAGCTGATCACTTGATCTGCATCATAGAAGCTATTTGGAAGGCTACCAGCAGAGCCGTCCCTGGGGGTAGGCCAACAAGGCCGTGGCCTAGGGCCCCCGCCGAAATTTGCAATTTTAGGGCCTCCGTTTTCATGTAATATTAGTGTATTTTAGATCAATTTTTATTTTTTACTCAAGCTAAAAAAACTGGTAAGACCCAAATTGATAGCCAAATTCAGTGAAAGAAAGTTTAATCAAATTCTCTTATATTTTTTATAACGCTCATCAACATAATATACCTTACAAATAGTTGTGAGATTTTTTTTTCACAGGGTCGAGGGCCCTAAATTCTTTTTGGCCTATGGACTCCGATTGCACAGGGACGGCCCTGGCTACCAGCCAAGCAATTAACCTTTGTAGCCTAGGAAAAAACAACATACTACATTCGTCTCAAAATATAAGTCATTCTAAATGTTTTCATACAAATTAAGAAAGTGGTTGAATATCATAAATTTGAAGGTTAATTTCTAAAATGCCATTTCACTATCATTAATGAAATATTTATCAAGTAGTATTGAAAAGTGGTTGGATTGATAATAAATTAGGGTAAAATAGAGAAAATGGTAATAAATGTTTCATGATAATGCAGAATAACTTATATTATGGGAGAAATCTGAAAAGTAAGATGACTTATATTTTGGGATGAAGACAGTATCACTACAACAAATTCGGTTTTTCGGGTTCGCGATTTAAAGGGACGACCACACGCCTTCACTTTAAACACATTCCGAGGAAAGTCATATTTTGATGAAAAATATGGTGGGAAATTGAGACGGAATGTTTTCTTGCGACGACAAACTATTACTTGCAACGACATCAAGAATTTGGGGGAAATTTAATTTGGTGGGAATTTTTTAGGCATGCGGCAAATTATTTGGTTTAAAGCGACGACGCCACAATTTTTGGCGACGACCACCTACCTGTCAGGTTGACCGAGAGATTTAATGGGACATCATAAGTCGTCGCATTAAATATTTCTTTATGATTTTACTGATGAATAAAATTGTTTGTATACTTAAAAAGCTTTGATGTTTCATGCGACAACACTGCCGTCGCATTAAATGTTTTTTTAATAATATTTTTTAATGACATTATTTAATTTTTAAAATATTTGTTTTTAAATAAATAACTAAAATATTTATTTTCAATTATATATTTATTTCATAATATTATTATTTATTTTTAAGTTAATAATTTCACACTCAGGGTTCGTGAGTTAGTTAATGATTTCAAACCCGGGGTTCGTTAATGAGTTCATAATTTCAAACTCGGGGTTCGTTATACAATTTTTGTTATCGAGATCATGATTTTAAACCCGGTGTTCGTTATCGAGTAGATGATTTGAAACTTAGTGAGTTAATGATTTGAAACATGTGGTTTGTTAATGAGTTATGATCTCAAAACACGAGGTTCATTCGTTGGTTAATGATTTCAAATCCGAGGTTCATTATGGAGTTGATGATTTCTAACACGGGTTCCTTATATCACTTTATGTTTTGAAACCCATGGTTAGTTATTAAGTAAGAGTTTCAAAACCGGGTTTAGTTAGTGTGAGTTAAATCGTTGCAAAGAAGCATTTAAAGCGCCGCTAAAAACGGAATTTCTTCTAGTGATATAAGGTATTGTGTTTGGTCTTTTTTAGGATGATGATTTAAAGCATTTAAAATATACACATAAATCATCCACACAACACTTTATAACCACACATTTTAACTTTTAAAGAAAAAAAAATAATACAAAATTTGCAGACCACACATTTCCATTTAGGGGATGAGATCGGTACACAATTCTGTGTACTAATATTTTCCTTTTTTTTTATTTTAAACAAACTATTAAAAAATGGTTTTTTTCAAACATTTTTCTTTAACCAACCTAATCTTCCAACTAACGTAACCTATTTTCCTTTAAATTTTTTTGGTTATTTTTAAATTTCAGTGAGTTTTCTTGTTTTGGTATATTTTTTTATTTATATTTATAAGTAAGGATAAAATATGTCCATAAAATAAAAGTAAGGATAAAATATGATTATTGTAAAATATAGTGTCCGCCAAAAAAATATTGGTGAGAGTAATTGCTCCTATTGTGTTCATAGCGTGGCTTCCCTTATTTTATGTATGTTTATTATAACGCAGTTACTTTCTTTTGGCTTTGATGAAAGTTAATTAAGGTTCAAAATTTGAAAATACGTTAAGTAGTTTGTTATTTCACCTTATAATTCATCCTTAACAAACTAACAATTTTTTGAATTGTCCAATTTTTTTAAAAACTGTTTTCTTCCAACTAACTTAATCTTCCAAAGAACCTCAAATTCAATAATGCTGTACGACTGTGTGTGTATATATATATATATATACATATAACACTAGTACACTAGTATTTTGAAGGAAACCAATAAAATGGATTCAATTAACGTAGTATTTAGTATTTTCATCAGCATAATCTTGATATTTCATATCAGTTTCATCGACTGTGAAGAAGATCCATGGCAAATTAGAATGCAAGAAGCCTTAAAAGCAGCTCGCATGGCTTACAACCCGAATCCAGAAAATGTGGTCTCCCAACTTACCCAGAAAATACACAGGTATTATATATTTCGTATCTTTAATCACATAATTTACTTAGATATAAGATTGAAACAAACATGCAATCAAGTTTTTTTTATCGTTTCAGTGCGACTAGAGGCGTTTTTAATCCACGTCAAGACTCACAAAAACATAAAAGTCCATCATGTTTAGCTACGAACCCTATAGACCAATGCTGGAGATGTCAACCCGATTGGGCCAAACACCGTAAGAGGCTATCGTATTGCGCCTTAGGGTTCGGTCACCAAACCAGCGGCGGTAGGTATGGAAAATTTTACGTGGTAACCGACCCTTCGGATGATAGCGTTGTGAATCCAAAACGGACATTAAGACATGCTGTGATTCAATTAGAGCCACTTTGGATCATATTTCAACACAACATGCTTATTAAGCTAACTCGAGAACTAATAATGACGAGTAACAAGACGATTGATGGACGTGGAGCTCGAGTGCATATAGAAAATAGGGGAGGAATTACATTGCAGTATGTTACAAATGTTATAATTCATGGAATTTATATTCATGACATAAAGAAAGAAACTGGAGGGTTAATTAGAGATGCTGCTAATCATGTTGGAAATCGTGGGCGAGTGACGGTGATGGGATATCGATCTTTTCTGCTTGAATGTTTGGATTGATCATGTTTCGATGTCACGTTGTGATGATGGACTAATAGATGCTATTGAAGGTTCTACGGCTATCACTATATCGAATTCTTATTTCACTAATCACAATGAGGTAATAATAATGCATATCCTAATGTTTAATTTGCTTCTTAATTACTTTATTGAATTCAATTTGAAATGAAATTAATTACATATTTTTAGGTTATGCTATTTGGCGCGGATGATGGCTATTCGTTAGACTCATATATGCAAATAACTCTTGCTTTTAACCATTTCGGGAGAGATCTAACACAAAGAATCCCGAGAATAAGAAGGGGTTTTGTTCATGTAATCAATAATTATTACGACCAATGGCAAATGTACGCCATTGGAGGAAGCAAGAACCCCACTGTTCTTAGCCATGGAAATCGTTTCAATGCTTCTACTAATCGTTATGCCAATCAGGTGATCATGTATATGTATATATATACTAATTAAATATTATTGTAATCGTTTTAATTAGTTAAAAATTGGTTGTTATATATATATATATATATATATATATATATGTAGGTAACCAAGAGGCAAAATGCAGCGGAAAGCGAATGGAAGAAATGGCTATGGAAATCAGAAGGGGATGTTTTTGAGAAAGGAGCATACTTTATTCAATCTGGAGATCTTAAAAAGTTCAAATTTGATCCAATAGATGGTTCATTTGTAAGGCATTTGACTCAATTTACGGGACCTTTAATTTGCAATCAACATAGTTTATGCTAGGAATAAAAGCTAGATTTGCAGGGGAGGAGGGCCGGTCTAAGTTTCACTCTAGATTAATTTGCAGGTAATTTGTTTGAATAAAATAAGGAGTTGCAGAATTTATCCTGTCATGCATGCATCTAAGTTATTTTTATTAATTAGAAAAAGCAAGATATATACTGAGATGAGATGTTACAATTCTCTTTTAACATTTTTTGAGTTTAGAGTTGTTTGTTATTTCAAGATCACAATACCTCTTTCACTATGTGCATGTTGCAAAATCATAAGTTTAAAATAAAATAATAATAATAATAAAAAAAATCACTTCAAGAACTAAAAGACACAAATATCTTTTTGATCCACAAGTTTAAACACTACAAGAAATCGGCTTTAAAGGGACAATGTTTAAAGGGACGACAAATGTAAATCCCTTTCTATTGTTTAAAGTGACGACATGTCGTCCCTTTAAATGTTCTTAGAGAAAAGTCAAACGCTTAGTAAATTTATGGGAGGAAAACTTTAAAGGCGACATTGTCGTCCCAATAAAAACTTAATTTTTCCCGCTTATTTTTAATCTAATTTTTGGCGGGTAAATTCTTTAAAGGGACGATTTATGTAAGTTTTTGGGACGCCAAGTGCAAAGCATGTAATCCACGTGGAATGTTTTGTTTTAAGGGACGACATTGTCGTCCCTTTAAATACAATTAATTTTATTTTTAACCCATTATAATATTAAACATTGTGTGATAAAATTTTATTAAAAATTGTTTTTTGCTTAAAGGACGATAATGTCGTCCCTTAAAATAAACTTTTATAAAAATTTGATTTTTGATAAAATTTTATTAAAAATTGATTTTTTTTTTTAAAGGGACGACAATGTCGTCCCTTTAAATGAAATTTTCTAAAAAATTGATTTTTCGCTCATAATATATTTATAACAATATTTTCTTTCGATAACAATAACAAATAACTCATTTCGCCGATAACAAACCCTTAGATTATAATTGATCACTGATATCGAACCAAGAAATTCAAATCGATCAAACGAATCACGACTGTTAACTCATTTCGCCGATAACGATCGATTGAGCCATAGTAGATAGTACTATCATAATGATCGATAACGATCTAACTCATCCGATCGATAACCTTAGATCGATTTGAATCTAAGGTTCGTTATCGAGCGAATGAGTTAGATCGTTATCGTTATCGTTATCGATCATTGTGATAAGAGTATCTACTATGGCTCGATCGGTCGTTATCGGTTTAACGAAAGTTAAGAGTTGAGGGGTTCGTTAATGAACAATCGATTTGAATTTCGTGGTCGATTTGAATCTAATGGTTCGTTATCGGCGAATAACGAGTTAGATCGTTATCATTATCGATCATTGTGATAGTACTATCTACTATGTCTCGGTCGATCGTTATCGTGCAAAGGAGTTAAGAGTCGGGGTTGGTTATTGAACGATCGATTTGAATTTCGGGGTCGATTTGAATCTAATGGTTCATTATTGAGCGAATGAGTTAGATCTTTATCGTTATCGATCATTGTGATAGTACTATCTACTATGTCTCGATCGATCGTTATCGAGCAAAAGAGTTAAGAGTCGGGGTTGGTTATTGAACGATCGATTTGAATTCCGGGGTCGATTTGAATCTAATGGTTCATTATTGAGCGAATGAGTTAGATCTTTATCGTTATCGATCATTGTGATAGTACTATCTACTATGTCTCGATCGATCGTTATCGAGCAAAAGAGTTAAGAGTCGGGGTTGGTTATTGAACGATCGATTTGAATTCCAGGGTTCGTTGTCGAGCGATCGATTTGAATATAAGGGTTCGTTATCGAGCGAATGAGTTACATCGTTATCGTTATCGATCATTGTGATAGTAGTATCGACTATGGTTTGATCGATCGTTATCAGGCGAATGAGTTAAGAGTCGCGGTTCGTTATTGAACGATCGATTTGAATTTTGGGGTTCGTTATCGAGTAATCGATTAGAATCTAACGGTTTGTTATCGAGCGAATGAGTTACATCGTTATCGGTCATTGTGAGAGTACTATCTACTATGTCTTGAGGTTCGTTATCGAGCAATCGATTTGAATCTAAGGGTTCGTTATCGAGCGAATGAGTTAGATCGTTATCGATCATTGTGATAGTAGTATCTACTATGGCTCGATCGATCGTTATCGAGCGAATGAGTTAAGAGTTGGGGTTCGTTAATGAACAATCGATTTGAATTTTGAGGTTGATTTGAATATAAGGGTTCGTTATCGAGCGAATGAGTTACATCGTTATCGTTATCGATCATTGTGATAGTAGTATCGACTATGGCGATCGTTATCAAACATGAGGTTCATTATTGAGTAGTGTATTTCAAACCCGAGGTTCATTATTGAGTAGTGAATCAAACTCGAGGTTCATTATTGAGTAGTGATTTCAACCTAGGCTCGTTAATTAGTCGATTGATGACTTCAAACCCGAGGTCCGTTAGTTATTTCAAGATTTCAAACACGAGGTTCATTATTGAGTAGTGAATCAAACTCGAGGTTCATTATTGAGTAGTGATTTCAACGTAGGCTCGTTAATTAGTCGATTGATGCCTTCAAACCCGAGGTTCATAAATTCATTCAAGATTTCAAGCACGAGTTTCGTTATTCAGTAGTAGATTTCAAACTCGATGTTCATTATTGAGTACCGATTTGAACCTGGGCTCGTTAATTATTCAAATTAATGTTTTGACGTAATTTAAAATTAGTTTTTTTTTTATGTTACGGTTTAATGGCACTAGTCGTCCCTTTTTATAATATTTTATCAGAATTATTAAATTTTATTTTTAATTAATTTTTTTTTGAAGGGACGACAATATCGTCCCAACAAACAAATTTCATAATTTTTTTTATCATAATCATTAAATTTTTTTTTATAAAAATGTAATATTAAGGTTAGTAAAATTATTTTTTTGTAAAAGTTTATTTAAAGGGACGACATTATCGTCCCGTTAAACAAAAAATCAAATTTTTTATGAAATTTTGGCGGGGAAAGTTGGGCGCTAATTTTTTTCGGTTTAAAGAGACGACATTGTCGTCCCCAAAAAGAACCTGTCGTCCCAACAAACCTCAGTCATTAAATAAATCGGGCAGCCTTCTCCTTCTTCATTTCTTTCCTCTTCCATGAGAAACCTTCTCTGTTTTCGATTAAAGTCTCCCTCCCTTCATCCTCAAAATAGCTATTGATTCTCTGAATGAAAAGCTTCTATCTCTGCAAATGTGGTATCAATTGCTCAGTTGTGTTGATCAATTAAAGGTGTTTATGCATTCAAAGCTAATGGTGCTTAGATGGCAGAGATTTGAAGAAAGACGTCGATTTTGATGCTGAAAATGACTGCTAAGCCGATGATGATGAATTTCAGAGGCCTATGATGTCTCTAAATCAACAACTCAGCCCGTGAATCCTTGCATCAGGGAAGTTTTCTTATCTTTTCCTTTATCTATGAAATCGTCTAATTAAATGCTAGACTTGATGAATAAGTTCTTAGAACTAAAGCATGTTTCCTCTCGCAATTTAGCCTAATTTGATTTTGGTCGGGGCCATTGTGTTTGGTGGTTGGATGAAGGGGCGGGGAGACGGTGGAGTAGGGGGTTGGGAGACGGTGGAGCGAGGATTGGACTATGATCGAACACACTTTTGTCACTTGGTTGAATGGAGGAGCTTTTTAAAATAGTTATGTACATTGAAATGACTAATTTTTACTATGAAAGACAGGGTTTTGATGTTATGGTTCTTATCTTGTGCTATTAATTAGTTATTCTCATAAGAAGTGAAGTGTATGATGATTTGGTCGGGTTTGTTATGTTTCATGAAGGGCGTAATGTTGTAATTGAACAAAGTTGGGGTGCTCCTAAAGTGACAAAAGATGGTTTAATCTGTTGCTAAAAGCATTGAATTTAAAGACAAAGTGAAGAATGTTGGTACAAGCCTAGTAAAACAGTAGCTTAAGTACCTTACACTACTTAGAATGAGCTGAAAATTTAAGGGTTTCTAGTTCACATCATAAGGTACAAATTTAGTTTTGACATCATCTTAATTTGAGCTAGTTATCATGGCAAGAAGTTGAGCTCAATAGGCTCTTTGTTATATGTGTACACGTATGTGTCGATGTCTGTTCTTAAAGCGTTTTGAGCATCGAGATGAGCTCAAAATGAGCTGATTTTGGACACAATCTATTTTACATCATGATGAACAAATGTTGTTAAGCGTTTTGAGCATCAAGATGAGCTCAAAATGAGCTGATTTTTGGACACAATCTATTTTGCATCATGTTACATCATGTTGATGAACAATTTGATGAGATTATCATAGGTAAAAACGAGCTACAAAACTGGATGATCAATTACGTCCGGTGGGAGTTAATTGGGCTTCATGGGCCTTTTGAATGTCGGGTTGAAGTCCAAACGAGCTGCAAATTTGAGGGGTTATAAGTCATAATATTATAAGCATATTCCATTCTTTGATCATCTTAATATTACCACGTTTAGATAACTGAAATTGAAATTAAAACAGGCTATCGTTAGTATAAGGAAACTAAAAGATAGGATTTTTAAATTGATTTGGATGAGATAAATTCGTTGTGATTGATTCAAATTTCTACGAGATATTGTGTATTCCATATATCATGTATTTTGAATGAGAAATTACAGGATACAATGGTAAAAAGTGAAGGAAATTTGTCTCCAACTAGACGACATCGTATGACTTCTCCTCTTCCCTTGTATTCGAGTCCATGATTTATTTCTCTCATCCATCTTTTTGTTATGTAGAGTGCAGATCATACTAAATGGATTGGTTCCTTCCATAAAAAACAGGATTTCATTGATGTTGTGGAGGTTAGCCTCTGCCAAATGCTGGTTGCTTTTCACTTTTTTTACCCTCACTTTCTATACATCAAGGAAAATAATTTATGACGCCTGTGATACCCTTTTTGATTGTTACTGCATCTTTGTTAATGGTGTTTGAGCAACAAAACATTGTTAGTTTGTTATATTTGGTTGTCGAATGGTGCTATGCCTTTCTTTCGAATCACTTTTTCAGGAAATGACGTGGTTGGATATAAGATGATTGTTATCATCAGGAAATGACGTGGTTGTCTAACATCTTTGGTAGATAATGGTACAACTAAAAGCATGTATTGTTGAATCGTTGTTTAAAGGAATTGTCAATTTTTGGCTTTTGGTTTTGTGTTTACAACTAAAAGCATGTTTTGTGTCAATTGTCAATTATTGTTGAATCGTTGTTTAAAGGAATTGTCAATATTAGACCTTATTTTCCAACTTGGCGGGATGTTGATCAACCACATAACCACCTTTCCATTTTGTGGGTTTTGTTTCGTCGCTTAGTTTCTTAGAAGGAATCTTAACTTAGACAAGCCTTCAGATAAATTTTGAATGTGTACCGTTATGGACTACGCCAACTTCCAAAAATAGGTTAGCATTATTGTCATTGGCCAGTTATCAATGTCTCGATCTTAAAGTCTTATTGATCCCACCATGTTCGATGTGTATGTGTTCTTTTGAAATCTAGTATGATCAAGAATGCATGCTATTTCCTTTAGTAAACATGAGCTTTGTAGCCTGTTTTAGTAGCCTCGATGTTGAAGCTCGCTTTTGTCTTAGACTCTCTTTTTGTCTTACATTTCATTTGTTCATCTCATCATCTTTATAATTTTGAAATTAAACTAATGCTTTGTTAGCCTGCTCAAGCTAATCATCCTAATGCTTTGTACAAACTTTTTCTACTCAAGGTCATCGTGCTTTGCTTTGAGTTCTCACCTTTACAAACAAGATAACTACCACTTAAGGTGAGTGTAGTTAGGGGTACTACTGCAAACCCCATAGTTAGGGGATCTATTGCAAATCCCCGTAGTTGTGGGATCTACAGAAAATCCCATTTTACCCCGTAGTTATGTGAATTCATTGTAGTTGTTATTGAAGTGACATAATAAAAATTGAGCATCTCCGTTTATTTGATTGGTTTCATAGTTTAATATTTTGATGAAGAACCGAGGCATGTAAGTGTCCCCAATCCTTGTTTGGTTTTTCGAATATGACGTTTCTACTTTAGATTTTGTGAGGTTTATCTCAGATTATTGTGTATAACATTTACAGGCTACTTTGTTATTGATACGGGCGAGTTGCCACCCCAAGCAATCTAGGTGCGACTTAGGTCATTTCTAGTTTGAAATTTGTCAAAATGAAGGCCACCCACAATTCCTTCTTCTTCTTGTATCTCTTGTGTGGTTAGGAAGTTAGTTTGAAAGAAGGAACAATTTGAAAGAAGGAACAAATGTGTTATGATTAATGTGGTATCTTGAGAAGTTTACTTGTCATTTTTTCTTTGTTTTGAATGGTCACCATTGTATGTTAAGTTATAACCATGAGTATAGCTTGAAAGGTGAGCCTTATAGCTTGTAACGTGGTTTTCTTATCGTATGATTAAGATCTCGTAAAGTGGTAGAGCAAATTGTATGATTGTTTTTCATGGTTTTAATCTGTTAAAGTCGAAGTTTTGGGGTGTTTATGGGTTGGAAATCGCAGATAAAAGTTGCGATTTTCCAGGTTAATCCCAGTGGACGGGCGCCCCGCTTCTATGGACGGGCGTCTCGCTTCCTCTCGCAACTTGGGACGGGCGTCGGGTATCTCGGACGGGCGCCCAAGGTCGTTTTAGTACTGAGAAATGGGTCGGTTTTGGTGGACGGGCGCCTGGACTTTTCGAACGGGCGTCTGGAAATTTTATAATTTTTTTCCAAAATATATTTTAAGGGACGACATATGTCGTCCCTTTAAATGTTTTTTATAAAAATTATTTTTAAATATTAAATTTTATTATAAAAATTAAATGTATAATCTTTTAAGGGACGACATTGTCGTCCCTTTAAATGTTTTTTAAAAATAAAAAATTAAATTTTTTCCTCATAATTTTTTTTATAAAATAAAATGAATTATGTTTAAAGGGACGACAATGTCGTCCCTTAAAATAACGCCACGTCACCGTTGAAATTTTTAGAAAAGTCCGCGCACGCCAAGATTCATTTAAAGGAACGATTTTGTCGTCCCTTTAAAGCGCGCCCTTGCTTTAACGGGACGAAATAGAAGAAGGCGACTTTAAAGGGACGACGTTGTCGTCCCTTTAAACATTTAAAGGGCGACAAAATCTTTTGGCGACGACAAAATGTCGTCCCTTTAAACAGGTTTTCTTGTAGTGAAACTCGAGACGTTGCTTAAAAGACTAAAATGTTTAAATACTTGAACTATCAATCGTTGGTTAGTTGTTGACGTGTTGGTTTAGATTCTAAAATGTATTAATTGTGTTAAATTATCTTACTATCGAATAAGGTTAGCTTCTCATAATACAGTTGGGTACGTTCAAGTATTCAAATCACTCATATCATGACAAATTACCGGAATGATAGATTAAATTTAAAAAATATATATATATATATTTACAGCTAGAATACAAAAATTGAAACAACAAATATGTTTTCTAGCGTTCCATTTTGCATATTAAGTAAGTTGCCCATAAGTATTTTGGATACTTTTATAAGGGATTAATTAGTGATACTGCCGGGTTTTTTTTATGATACATGCATGTATTGCCATTGCATTACTGAATTGTTAACATGATCATAGTATTGGCTTAAAGCCATTTTTCACATTCTTGCGATTAACCATTTCACATTCAGTTCCAACCCTATAGAAGGTTTTTCAACGTCATAATTTCCAGATTTCAAAGCATTAAAACCGTACTTAGAGGACTTGCAGTAGATACCGTAAATCATTGAAAAATTGTATTTTAGAGATTTCAACATTTAGATTTAGGAAAAGTAAAAGACTGTGATCGAATACTCTACATTTTATCAGAACTACAGATTCTGTAAATTTTCCTTTATGTCTATAAGTCATTATGTAAAATAGATAATCTGATGCATTTCATCTTAGATAGAAATTCTGTAAACTTAAAAAATATGTATTTAAAACTTCCGGATTTGAAAGCATTAAAACCTAACTTACTCAACAAGGACATTTGCTAAAAATTTAAGGACATATATAGATTACATTCAACATGAAATTAACGCCAAGTATCCTATAGGCTTCTACTCAACAGAGGCTTGACTAATTATATATGGAGTTTTCTTCACTAAGAACTAGAAGAAGGTTAAATGGTTGTGATTACTTGCTCCGAAAATGCTGAACATGCTTCATATACAGTTTGAGAGGAAAGATAAAAGTTTTGAGAGTATGTTTGCAAGAAGGTAAAATAAAGAAAATGATGGGTTGGTTTGGTTTTTAAGACTCAAAACAGAATGGGAGTTGAAGTACTGAAGAGACACTTTTTTTTTTTTTTTTTTTTTTTTTTTGTTTCAGCGCCGCCACGGCTACACCTGTCAATTGCCACGGATGCATTGGTGGCCACCAAGCTTTCGGGGCTCACTTGCGGCATTTTAAGAGTATTCATAATATTTGCCTTTTTTATGTAAAGATATGATAATTTTATGATGTTAAGTGGATCCTAGAATGACGTGAACGTCAAATTAGATTGAGTGTATTAGGTCTTACAAACAAAGTTTACCAATATGGTTTAGTCATAATACATATTCCAAACTTAAGGCCCAAAGCAACAATAGCATATTTCTCTTGTCATTTAATCACAAAAACAATGAAATTCATCGAGTTCGGTTTAATACGAGAGATGATTTGTGGTTAAAAAAAAAGTAATGAATACTTTGTGGCTCCGATATCATATAAAAAACATAGGCCCAAACCCATATAAGAGGAGGGATCTCATCCCTAAAACCTAGGTTGTGAAGTGAAGGAAGACCATCTCTTGATATGGTAGATGAAACAACCACAAACTCTCAATGTGGGACACTTTAACTGAAATTGAATTAATACCTATAAAAATGAAAATAGTATGTTAGAGTTCAAATGTTATACATGTGTATTTGGTAATTTGAGTGGTAACGATTTTTCATTAAATTTCCTTTTTTTAATGAGTTTTCCTATTCATTATTAGACATGCTAATCACACCGACGGCTCCGTGAGTTCTCTTAACCATGATCGCTCTACCACTAAGCTACCGAAAAACAACTATTATTATAATTAACTAATATAATAAGTACGATATATCGCTCGTTTATGTATCTAATATAATTACTACTATTATACATGATTATAATGTAATTCATTTTAAGATATACCTAAGAAATCAACCCAAAATACGCCAACAGCCGGTCAACACCAACTCAAGTCAACCACCTAATAGTCCTTGCATGTTGTCTAAACAGTTTTGCAGACTGTGCTTGCTTTTACACCAAAATCTAGTAACTATATGTATAATATATCTCGATTTTTCAAAAAAATAATGTATATGTCTTTTGTGAAAAAAATAATTATATTTATTATTTATGAAATTAAAAATAAAAGAAAAAGGGGAAATATTAATTTTTTTGTTGAGAATCGGGAAAATTTCAATTATAGTAATTAATATTTAAGGAAAACCAAAGAAAGAAGTTTTATTTGGGAAATAAACGGAGTAATTATAGGATTTAATGTGGAATAAAACTCCCCATTAACTAACGAGGAGTTATCAGAAATCAAATAACACAGGCAAATACGAAGAATTGCTAGTTAACAACTATAACTCGCGAAGGACAAACACATGAAGCACGTGAAGAGCACTTATGTTCATGTTTAAGTCGATATCTACCCTACATGATCATACGAAAGCCATGAGAACACCAAACCGCCAAAACTGTCTAAAGTCTCAACTACTTGTAACAAAAGAGTAAAACGACCGTATGCAGAAGAACAATATATAGTACCTGAAGATACAACATCGTCACATAAACTATTAGAAATCAGACTCTGAAGTTTAGCTGGGTCAGCTCAGCGACCGATGTGTTAGGGGAACCTACCTAACCAAGCTCTAAGGTTTGTTTCCTGAACCACTAATACTGGTAAACTACTCTTCACACATATTTGTATGTGTGAAGATTCAATTTATATAACATGAAATACTAAATACTGATTAAACCTAGATAAATGAATACCTTTCGGAATAGGTAAAAATATTCGTTTAGCGAGGTTATCCATTTATCGAACATTATTTTAAGCTTTTTGCCTAAGTCGGGACCGAAGAAAATTATTCATTTTGACGAAGTTATTCATTTATCGAATATTTATTTATCGAGGTTTAGCCGCAATAAACTAAAACATGATCTGTAATCTTTAAAGTAAAAACATATTATTTTTATAAGAAAACCTTTTTCCCTATTCTGAAACCGAACCTAAGAAGAAACTGCACCCTTCGAATGTGCGCGAATTTACAAATAAGAAACGAATCTAGCATTATTATTATGAAAATCTAACATAATCAAAGATCAAAACTAAGAACCTTCACTTAAAAGATTAGATGTTATCTTCAAACGATTATTCGGATCCGAAACAATTTTCGCAACCTCTCGTCCGCTTGAAATCTCGCTGTGATTTGCAAAACGAATCCGTAAACGATCAAACCAAGCTGCATTATTCAGATTGTCGGTTCTCCGACCACGCTCTTCGAGAACGACCGGTGCTTCCTCTATGAACAAAAACGCGAAATTCTGAAACTCAAGGCTTCCTAAATTATTTTTATGGACTTTTCAAACTTATAGGTCGGTTTTTCTTATTTTGGGCCAGAGAAAAGTTTAAAGAAAGAGTAATGATAAGTTATTAACGGATTGACATAACAATCATCTACATCCTTTATTGTTGTGAGACTTTAATTGATTGATTTGGTCTCACAACAATGAAAGGTGTAGATGATTGTTAATGTCAATCCGTTAATAACTATCATTACTCTAAAAAAAAATGAAAACAAAATCGAACAAACAAACAAACTCGGTCGGGTCGGGAAGAAAGGGTAGACGAGGATATCGTCTTTTGCGCGAAAGAAAATTGTAAATACTATATATAGTATTTAGTGTATAAAAACGGTAAGCGACTTAGCCGCTGCTAGCTAATCACCTTCTTTTCCTTAACAACGTCCCTCTATCTACCCATCATATCCTTCCATTTCATCTCTTCCTTCACTACTTCAGCCGGCCGTTTCTTTTCTCTTTTCATTGGTCGTTGTCAGCTAAATGTCTCCACCGGAGTAATCCTTTGGTTTTATTTACCGGTGGTACGTTCTGGATATAACGATTTTACAGACAAAAACCCTTGACTAATATACCTTAACCGAAAAAAATCGAAGAATTAAGAAGAAAAACACTGCTTATATATATTGAGACAATATGATTTCTTGCAAGATCATCATGGGCAAATTTTTAAGGTGATCGTTGTGAAAAATGTCTGAGGGAGTCAAATCGAAGGTGGCACCGAGAAGCCAGCACCTGCAGAATATGTTGCAACGAGCGGTGCAGACAGTTGGATGGACTTACTCCATTTATTGGAAACTATGCCCTTTACAGAGGTACGCTAAAACAGGCACCTTTTTTTTGTGGTGTGTGTGTGTGTCTGTCAAATTGATTTTGACAAATTTGAGGGAAAAAACGAAATTTATGCTCTCATGAGTTCGATCTTGCCCCGATATCTCATCGATTTTTTTCTGGCGGATCGTTAGAAATAAACAATAAGCTAGCAAGGAGAGGCTGGATCGGAGAACATGGTTAAAAAGTTGGATTACAATTTTATTTTTCAATTTCCTAATTGATCTTCATTATGACGAACATGAGAAAATCTCCGATACTTGATCATATGAGTGTGTACAAAATAAAAAAATAGAGCAATTATGAATTTATGATTCTGCATGTGGGAATGCTTCCTAACTTGATAAATAGATAGATTTTTGTGCATAATCTTAATTATCTAATCGGTATAATAAACTTAACTCTGAAAGTGTTTTTTATTTTTATAATAACTCGATCGGATAAAAACTTATTGATTTTTTTTGTTGTTGGGGGAAATGAATGAAAGTGCAGGATATTGGTATGGAGTGAGGGATATTACAACGGAGAAATAAAGACAAGGAAAACGGTGCAGTTAAAGGAAGTAAGTGCGGAGGAGGCCTCTCTTCAAAGAAGCCAACAGCTAAGGGAGCTTTATGAGACCCTTTGTGCCGGCGGCGCCGAAACCAACCACCAAACTAGACGCCCTTCAGCTGCTTTGTCGCCGGAGGATTTGACCGAGTCGGAGTGGTTCTACTTGTTGTGCTTCTCTTACTTTTTCCCTCCTGCCGTCGGGTAGGTTTTTCTGGCCTTTTTTTTTTTTTTTTTTCGCTTTCTTTTCTTTGATTATACGGAAGTGAAAATTGTGAACAAATTAACAATATCCGACCATTAGCTTTTGGCAAACTTTAGAGTGGTCCGGTCATAGGTATCACATGTATGACTTGGTGGTCCGAAACGAATCATATTTTCTTATTTTGTGTTTAGAAAAAAACCAGATGCGACCCTAAAAAAAATCAAAACAATATTAAATTAAACTAAATAAAAAAGAAAACCAAAAATTCAGGAGTGAGGTAGGTTTTGAAAATAATTGAGAGAGTACATGCAGAATCAAAAGTTTTGTTCCATTACAAACGCAAATACCAACATCAGAGATGGTTGATTGTTGGGGTGATTCATCTAAACATTAATGCTACTGGTTGAACAGTTATATCGCAGGAGTAACACAACATATTTTTATGTTTTTTTTTTGTGTCATTATACATAAAACACACTACTGTATTTTCTTTTGTTTTTGATCCATTCTTAGATTATCATATATGACATATTTAAATTATACTACACCTATCATAATCTAATGGAATTTGTCAGCATTTTTTCACCACTCATCATGTTTCATCATGATCAATTGTGTAAATATATGTTTCATCACTTATTATGATAATTTTGTTGTGTTAATTAATAACATTTCTGAACAATTAATTAATTATACTACTCCCTCCGTTCCGAATTATCTGAGGCAGTTGCCAAAATTACACATATTAAGAAAAGTGAATTAATGCTTTGACTTTACAATGAAATGACTTAAAAGTCCTTGGATATAATTAATGCCAGTATTTTTTTATCTACCCTATTGCAATAAATAAGGTAAAGCAAGAAAAATATCATTAATGTTGATTGGAAATGAATCGCGCCGAGATAATATGGAACAAATTATTTTGGCAACTGCCTCAGATAAATTGGAACGGAGGGAGTACTTATCATCAAGTAATGATTACAGTATTTGATATGTTAGATACCAGTCTAATAATTATGCCTTTCCTGGCTAAGGGATACATTAAATAGAAAAGGAACAGTAACAACAACCAAAAAAAAAAAAAAATTACTGATAACGAATTTCAATGTCTCCATCGTTCACAACGGTACTGATAACGAATGAAGGTTTGATATGTTGAGAATTAATGTTGGAAGGTGATGAGCAATTGGACCACCAAATTTAAGAAGGCCATGCGATGCAATTAAAGAAGAAAATTAATTAATTAAAATTAAATAAATCGTGTACAGATTGGTTTAACCAATCTGTTTTTCATAATCCAAGAGATTCACCCAAGTACACTAAACTAAAACATTTATTGCAGTGTTGAAAATATTTATTGCAGTGTTGGAAATCCAAGAGATTCACCCAAGTACCCTAAACTAAAACACCGTTGTTGTTGTTTTATTTTTTTATTTTGGTATGCTGAGCTCAATACACTAATATTGACAAGTGTACTAGGCGAGTGGCAATATAATGCGGACGAGCAAAAGGTCGATCCCGCGAGGACAAAACAACGATAAACAAACCGAAAATCTAAAGACTAACAAATATATAAGTGGTCTCGAATCAAATTGCCACTAAACAGACAAAAACTAGCCCTAATCAAACAAGGAAACAAAATTTTACCTCGAAGCTCATGTAGAAAATTATAGTAGTATTAGATTGACCTCATCTTCACGTTTGTTGTTTTGATCACAAAAATCTAAAGGAGAGTGATTCCGGCACCGACCCCAACATAGAAAAATACACCAAGACATATTTTGAAGCACTCGTTTGTTGCTTAAAAAAAAGAAATTTCAGAAAAGCCTACACCACACACCGTGACACACATGCACTTTTCGGAAGATGTGGGGATGAATTCGGAGGATGCGTCATTTTCCAAATCTAAATCAGTTTCGCTACAAGTTACTTACAAATTCTCCAACTTCATTAATTATAAAATCACCAAAAAAAAAAAATGTTTTTGAAACATATATACAATCTCAATCATGACAGATCCAATTTTTCTCTTCATGGGGTCCATACGAATTTTCCAAAGATTTTTAAGGAGTCCAAAAAAGAAATACATACTCGAAATTGACGGGTTGGGATCACTATCAATTTGAGTGTGTCTAATTCGATGTAATCAAGTAAAAGCTACGTAGTTTCATGCATATCTTTTTTGGATTTTTTTTTGTTTTTCATAAATATTCTTCCAAAAATAAGATATACATAAAACTACGTAGTTTTTACTTAAACACCGAAATTAGACACCCAAATTAGACAGGTGATCTCAACCCGAAATTGACCCCTTTACTATAATGTGGATACGCCACTCAACATAATTTGTTTTTTCTTTTTAAATTTAAAATAACAGTATATTTTTTCAAGTACAGTAGACTCTCGATAAAATAGTACTCGATAAAATTATAACCTCGATAAAGTAATAAATTCTTACAGTCCCGACTTGGGCCGAATAGCTAAAGTAGTAATTTCGATAAAGGCATTAAGTAATATAAAATTTTAGCGCATATAGGTCCCAACTGATATATATAGTAATAATATCATATTTTTTTAATAATTCAGAGTGCCTTAGTGAAATATGAGTCCACCGTTGTCTGCTTTGTATGAAAATTTATATCCATTTGAATCTCATCCCTCAATATTTTGAGATGAAAATCATCTTATTAAAATAGGAAATTACACCATTTACATATTGAATGACTTTGAGAATAGAAATGGTTTTACAATTGATTATACTTTAACAACTTATATAATAAATGACTTTGAGAATAGAAAAGGTTTTACAATTGATTATACTTTGTATATAGAATTTGAATTTTGAAATTCAACAAAATTCAATAAAATTATATTTTATTATTATACTTGTAAAATAATAAATTATTACTTTATCGATTAAATAATATTTCGATAATATAATATTTTTAATTTTACCAACGTTATTACTTTATAGAGAGTCTACTGTACATATCCAAGTTTTAAGCAAATATTTCACTTAAGGGTAAAAAGTTTTTATAGCTACTATAATGACATGTATGTTCCATGTTGTACACTTTAAAAGCACATTAAATAACACACCGTTTATCACAAATGTCTATATATATTGACAAAGGCCGACACACGGATGGGCAACTGCCAAACATTATTATATACATTATGTGTTTTACTTGTCTCTTTAAAAAATTTATTCGCTATGCTTTATTATCTCTTGTTACCAAAGATACCACGTACAATCTTATTAAAAGGTATTCGGTGATTGAAATATATTTGAAGTGCAGTTACATGTATGTTGATGTTCACCGTTCAGTAACATTGATTATCCCAAGGAATTGTATATTACTTGTTGATGTTTACTCTCTTTTTTTTTTTTTGAGGAAGTTGATGTTTACACTTCAGAAATAACTCTTCTAAAACCCGACAAAAACACAAATATTAAGCTATACATATCGATAATAATTATTATTATTAGTCCTTCTCAAAGCAAAAAAAAACACAAAATGTAACGCCCGCTCCCGGATCATCGAGCCCTTATCCGGAAGAGAAGCGTTCAGCGCGTATAACATTAAATAAATCCAATATTATACGCCCACCTCTACGTCGTCGTATCAAAATTAAAGCAACGGAAGCCCAAAGGCTCGGGTTAAAAAAAACTCATAAATGCTACTAGAATAGAATACCAACCGACTATAGCTGAATTGTATAGATTACAACGACGATTCTCCAAAGGTTACAACGTACGATGTTCAGAAAGTACAAACTTGACTTACAAACGTCTTAACACAAGGTACAACAAATTATTAAAGAAATCTACAACACATTCTAGTACAACCTTAATAGAAAAGTAAAAGTAAGCATCATCATAGCACCAACGCCATCAAATCATCATCGAACTCCTCAACGATCTCAAGGTGACTGTTCGCCTTCTCACCCCAAAAGCACACAAAGCGGCATATGCAATTGAGGTAAGTACAAAGTACTTAGAAAGATGAAGAAGGTAATGTATAATTAAGTCTTACAACGAAAGGTTCATTAATTATTATTAAATTATCTTTATGAGACCGACTCAATTCTGTGGTTCACTTCATGCTCATCAACATGTCGTGACTAAGCGCTTCTAACTTAACTTATCTTTGTCACATCGGCACTCAAGGGCACAACGCGTGGTGCTACCCACCACGAGGTATCGTTTGCAACCTATCACCTGGATCACACCGATAGCCACGGGTTAAGACCCGATAGTGTACACGCGTTCATAAGTCCCCCGCCATTTAGCCGTTTATAGGCCGCCAGAGTTATTCACTTTATCGACCGCCCACACATCGCGATATAGCTAGGTGCCTTACCAAGAATGTTACGATGATTAGTCTTTAACTACACACGCGACGTTTATTATTAGTTGTTAACTAGCCACCTAAATATTTTCAAGTAAGCTCCTCACCTCTACTACTCTCTTTCCTGGACCACTGACACGGACAAGGCCTAGCACATACCACACGACATTGATGAATTCTAATTCATCAAAGCACAAGCCAATCATACTCTTCCGACGGTCCCGAACTTCAACTCCCCTTGAAGAGTACATTCGGTGCCGGAACTAAACGCATCGAAGCTTAATCAAGGCTTGTTCAAGTTTATTTAACGTTATTAGATCCATTAGAACGTTCCTAAACCAAGTATAGTATTAAAACACATATTTTTATGAGAAGCTGGGTCAAGAGTGCGCTTGCCACTAAACAGACAAAAACTAGCCCTGATAAAACAAGGAAACAAAATCATGTGAGAAACAAATTTTTACCTCGAAGCTCATGTAGAAAATTATAGGACAAATTTTATAATACAACCGTTGTAGCAAGGTTGTACCAAGTGGCATACATTACAACCATCCATTTCTAACCTTTTACACACGATAAAAGTGTATTATGTGAAAGAGAGTAAAAATGAAAGACTCTAATGTATGCCACTTGGTACAACCTTCTTACAACCGTTGCACCATAAAGTCTATCAAATTATAGTAGTATTAGATTGACCTCATCTTCACGTTTGTTGTTTTGATCACAAAAATCTAAAGGAGAGTGATTCCGGCACCGACTACTATACAGAAAAATACACCGAGACATATTTTGAAGCACTCGTTTGTTGCTTAAAAAAAAAGAAATTTCAGAAAAGCCTACACCACACAAATGCACTTTTCGGGGGATGTGGGGATGAATTCCGAGGATGCGTCATTTTCCAAATCTAAATCAGTTTCGCTACAAGTTACTTACGAATTCTCCAACTTCATTAATTATAAAATCACCAAAAAAAAATTTTTGAAACATACAATCTCAATCATGACAGATCCAAATTTTCTCTTCATGGGGTCCATACTGAATTTTCCAAAGATTTTTTAAGGAGTCCAAAAGAAATTAATACATACTCCGAAATTGACCCCTTTACTATAATGTGGATACGCCACTCAACATAATTTGTTTTTCTTTTTAAATTTAAAATAAAAGTATATTTTTTTCAATCTGATAGACTCTCGATAAAATAAGTACTCGATAAAATTATAACCTCGATAAAGTAATAAATTCTTACAATTCCGACTTGGGCGAATAGCTAAAGTAGTAATTTCGATAAAGGCATTAAGTAATATAAAATTTTAGCGCATATAGGTCCCAACTGATATATATAGTAATAATATCATATTTTTTAATAATTGAGTCTTAGTGAAATATGAGTCCACCGTTTATTGCTTGTATGAAAATTTATATCCATTTGAATCTCATCCTCAATATTTTGAGATGAAAATCATCTTATTAAAATAGGAAATTACACCATTTACATATTGAATGACTTTGAGAATAGAAATGGTTTTACAATTGATTATACTTTAACAACTTATATAATAAATGACTTTGAGAATAGAAAAGGTTTTACAATTGATTATACTTTGTATATAGAATTTGAATTTTGAAATTCAACAAAATTCAATAAAATTATATTTTATTATTATACTTGTAAAATAATAAATTATTACTTTATCGATTAAATAATATTTCGATAATATAATATTTTTTAGCTGGCCCAACGTTATTACTTTATAGAGAGTCTACTGTACATATCCAAGTTTTAAGCAAATATTTCACTTAAGAGTAAAAAGTTTTTATAGCTACTATAATGACATGTATGTTCCATGTTGTACACTTTAAAAGCACATTAAATAACACACCGTTTATCACAAATGTCTATATATATTGACAAAGGCCGACACACGGATGGGCAACTGCCAAACATTATTATATACATTATGTGTTTTACTTGTCTCTTTAAAAAATTTATTCGCTATGCTTTATTATCTCTTGTTACCAAAGATACCACGTACAATCTTATTAAAAGGTATTCGGTGATTGAAATATATTTGAAGTGCAGTTACATGTATGTTGATGTTCACCGTTCAGTAACATTGATTATCCCAAGGAATTGTATATTACTTGTTGATGTTTACTTTCTTTTTTTTTTTTTTTTGAGGAAGTTGATGTTTACACTTCAGAAATAACTCTTCTAAAACCCGACAAAAACACAAATATTAAGCTATACATATCGATAATAATTATTATTATTAGTCCTTCTCAAAGCAAAAAAACACAAAATGTAACGCCCGCTCCCAGGACATGGCCCTTATCCGGAAGAGAGCGTTCAGCGCGTATAACATTAAATAAATCCAATATTATACGCCACCTCTACGTCGTCGTATCAAAATTAAAGCAACGGAAGCCCAAAAGGCTCGGGTAAAAAAAACTCATAAATGCTACTAGAATAGAATACCAACCGACTATAGCTGAATTGTATAGATTACAACGACGATTCTCCAAAGGTTACAACGTACGATGTTCAGAAAGTACAAACTTGACTTACAAACGTCTTAACACAAGGTACAACAAATTATTAAAGAAATCTACAACACATTCTAGTACAACCTTAATAGAAAAGTAAAAGTAAGCATCATCATAGCACCAACGCCATCAAATCATCATCGAACTCCTCAACGATCTCAAGGTCGACTGTTCGTCTTCTCACCCCAAAAGCACACAAACGGCATATGCAATTGAGGTAAGTACAAAGTACTTAGAAAGATGAAGAAGGTAATGTATAATTAAGTCTTACAACGAAAGGTTCATTAATTATTATTAAATTATCTTTATGAGACCGACTCAATTCTAGGGTTCACTTCATGCTCATCAACATGTCGTGACTAAACGTTTCTAACTTAACTTATCTTTGTCACATCGGCACTCAAGGGCACAACGCATGGTGCTACCCACCACGAGGTATCGTTTGCAACCTATCACTGGATCACACCGATAGCCACGGGTTAAGACCCGATAGTGTACACGTTCGCGAAGTCCCCTGCCATTTAGCCGTTTATAGCCCACAGAGTTATTCACTTTATCGACCGCCCACACATCGCGATATAGCTAGGTGCCTTACCAAGAATGTTACGATGATTAGTCTTTTAACTACACACGTACGTTTATTATTAGTTGTTAACTAGCCACCTAAATATTTTCAAGTAAGCTCCCTCACCTCTACTACTCTCTTTCCTGGACCACTAGACACGGACAAGGCGCTAGCACATATTGAGCATTGATGAATTCTAATTCATCAAAGCACAAGCCAATCATACTCTTCCGACGGTCCCGAACTTCAACTCCTTGAAGAGTACATTCGGTGCGGAACTAAACGCATCGAAGCTTAATCAAGGCTTGTTCAAGTTTATTTAACGTTATTAGATCCATTAGAGCGTTCTAAACCAAGTATAGTATTAAAACACATATTTTTATGAGAAATTTGGGTCAAGAGTGCGCTTGCCACTAAAGCAGACAAAAACTAGCCCTGATAAAACAAGGAAACAAAATCATGTGAGAAACAAATTTTTACCTCGAAGCTCATGTAGAAAATTATAGGACAAATTTTATAATACAACCGTCAGTAAGAAGAGTTGTACCAAGTGGCATACATTACAACCATCCATTTCTAACCTTTTACACACGATAAAAGTGTATTATGTGAAAGAGAGTAAAAATGAAAGACTTAATGTATGCCACTAAGCATACAACCTTCTTACAACCGGCTGCACCATAAAGTCTATCAAATTATAGTAGTATTAGATTGACCTCATCTTCACGTTTGTTGTTTTGATCACAAAAATCTAAAGGAGAGTGATTCCGGCACCGACTACTATACAGAAAAATACACCGAGACATATTTTGAAGCACTCGTTTGTTGCTTAAAAAAAAAGAAATTTCAGAAAAGCCTACACCACACAAATGCACTTTTCGGGGGATGTGGGGATGAATTCCGAGGATGCGTCATTTTCCAAATCTAAATCAGTTTCGCTACAAGTTACTTACGAATTCTCCAACTTCATTAATTATAAAATCACCAAAAAAAAAAATGTTTTTGAAACATACAATCTCAATCATGACAGATCCAAATTTTCTCTTCATGGGGTCCATACGAATTTTCCAAAGATTTTTTTAAGGAGTCCAAAAAAGAAATTAATACATACTCCGAAATTGACCCCTTTACTATAATGTGGATACGCCACTCAACATAATTTGTTTTTTCTTTTTAAATTTAAAATAAAAGTATATTTTTCAAATCTGATGAGACTTCGATAAAATAGTACTTCGATAAAATTATAACCTTGATAAAGTAATAAATTCTTACAAAGTCCGACTTGGGTTAATAGCTAAAGTAGTAATTTCGATAAAGGCATTAAGTAATATAAAATTTTAGCGCATATAGGTCCCAACTGATATATAAAGTAATAATATCCTATTTTTTAATAATTGAGTCTTTAAATAAATATGAGTCACCGTTATCTGCTTTGTATGAAAATTTATATCCATTTGAATCTCATCCTCAATATTTTGAGATGAAAATCATCTTATTAAAATAGAAATTACACCATTTACATATTGAATGACTTTGAGAATAGAAATGGTTTTACAATTGATTATACTTTAACAACTTATATAATAAATGACTTTGAGAATAGAAAAGGTTTTACAATTGATTATACTTTGTATATAGAATTTGAATTTTGAAATTCAACAAAATTCAATAAAATTATATTTTATTATTATACTTGTAAAATAATAAATTATTACTTTATCGATTAAATAATATTTCGATAATATAATATTTTTTAAGCCGCCCAACGTTATTACTTTATAGAGAGTCTACTGTACATATCCAAGTTTTAAGCAAATATTTCACTTAAGAGTAAAAAGTTTTTATAGCTACTATAATGACATGTATGTTCCATGTTGTACACTTTAAAAGCACATTAAATAACACACCGTTTATCACAAATGTCTATATATATTGACAAAGGCCGACACACGGATGGGCAAATGCCAAACATTATTATATACATTATGTGTTTTACTTGTCTCTTTAAAAATTTATTCGCTATGCTTTATTATCTCTTGTTACCAAAGATACCACATTACAATCTTATTAAAAGGTATTCGGTGATTGAAATATATTTGAAGTGCAGTTACATGTATGTTGATGTTCACCGTTCAGTAACATTGATTATCCCAAGGAATTGTATATTACTTGTTGATGTTTACTCTCTTTTTTTTTTTTTGAGGAAGTTGATGTTTACACTTCAGAAATAACTCTTCTAAAACCCGACAAAAACACAAATATTAAGCTATACATATCGATAATAATTATTATTATTAGTCCTTCTCAAAGCAAAAAAACACAAAATGTAACGCCCCGCTCCCGGATACTGAGCCCTTATCCGGAAGAGAACGTTCGGCGCGTATAACATTAAATAAATCCAATATTATACGCCAGCCTCTACGTCGTCGTATCAAAATTAAAGCAACGGAAGCCCAAAAGGCTCGGGTAAAAAAAACTCATAAATGCTACTAGAATAGAATACCAACCGACTATAGCTGAATTGTATAGATTACAACGACGATTCTCCAAAGGTTACAACGTACGATGTTCAGAAAGTACAAACTTGACTTACAAACGTCTTAACACAAGGTACAACAAATTATTAAAGAAATCTACAACACATTCTAGTACAACCTTAATAGAAAAGTAAAAGTAAGCATCATCATAGCACCAACGCCATCAAATCATCATCGAACTCCTCAACGATCTCAAGGCTGACCTGTTCGTCTTCTCACCCCAAAAGCACACAAAACGGCATATGCAATTGAGGTAAGTACAAAGTACTTAGAAAGATGAAGAAGGTAATGTATAATTAAGTCTTACAACGAAAGGTTCATTAATTATTATTAAATTATCTTTATGAGACCGACTCAATTCTAGGGTTCACTTCATGCTCATCAACATGTCGTGACTAAACGTTTCTAACTTAACTTATCTTTGTCACATCGGCACTCAAGGGCACAACGCATGGTGCTACCCACCACGAGGTATCGTTTGCAACCTATCACTGGATCACACCGATAGCCACGGGTTAAGACCCGATAGTGTACACGTTCGGCGAAGTCCCCCTGCCATTTAGCCGTTTATAGGCCAGCAGAGTTATTCACTTTATCTGACCGCCCACACATCGCGATATAGCTAGGTGCCTTACCAAGAATGTTACGATGATTAGTCTTTTAACTACACATGTACGTTTATTATTAGTTGTTAACTAGCCACCTAAATATTTTCAAGTAAGCTCCCTCACCTCTACTACTCTCTTTCCTGGACCACTAGACACGGACAAGGCCTAGCACATACACAGACATTGATGAATTCTAATTCATCAAAGCACAAGCCAATCATACTCTTCCGACGGTCCCGAACTTCAACTCCCTTGAAGAGTACATTCGGTGCCGGAACTAAACGCATCAGAAGCTTAATCAAGGCTTGTTCAAGTTTATTTAACGTTATTAGATCCATTAGAACGTTCCTAAACCAAGTATAGTATTAAAACACATATTTTTATGAGAAGCTGGGTCAAGAGTGCGCTTGCCACTAAACAGACAAAAACTAGCCCTGATAAAACAAGGAAACAAAATCATGTGAGAAACAAATTTTTACCTCGAAGCTCATGTAGAAAATTATAGGACAAATTTTATAATACAACCGTTGTAGCAAGGTTGTACCAAGTGGCATACATTACAACCATCCATTTCTAACCTTTTACACACGATAAAAGTGTATTATGTGAAAGAGAGTAAAAATGAAAGACTCTAATGTATGCCACTTGGTACAACCTTCTTACAACCGTTGCACCATAAAGTCTATCAAATTATAGTAGTATTAGATTGACCTCATCTTCACGTTTGTTGTTTTGATCACAAAAATCTAAAGGAGAGTGATTCCGGCACCGACTACTATACAGAAAAATACACGAGACATATTTTGAAGCACTCGTTTGTTGCTTAAAAAAAAAGAATTTCGTAAAAGCCTACACCACACAAATGCACTTTTCGGGGGATGTGGGGATGAATTCCGAGGATGCGTCATTTTCCAAATCTAAATCAGTTTCGCTACAAGTTACTTACGAATTCTCCAACTTCATTAATTATAAAATCACCAAAAAAAAAATGTTTTTGAAACATACAATCTCAATCATGACAGATCCAAATTTTCTCTTCATGGGGTCCAAACGAATTTTCCAAAGATTTTTTTAAGGAGTCCAAAAAAGAAATTAATACATACTCCGAAATTGACCCCTTTACTATAATGTGGATACGCCACTCAACATAATTTGTTTTTTCTTTTTAAATTTAAAATAAAAGTATATTTTTTCAAGTACAGTAGACTCTCGATAAAATAGTACTCGATAAAATTATAACCTTGATAAAGTAATAAATTCTTACAGTCCCGACTTGGGCCGAATAGCTAAAGTAGTAATTTCGATAAAGGCATTAAGTAATATAAAATTTTAGCGCATATAGGTCCCAACTGATATATAAAGTAATAATATCCTATTTTTTTAATAATTCAGAGTGCCTTAGTGAAATATGAGTCCACCGTTGTCTGCTTTGTATGAAAATTTATATCCATTTGAATCTCATCCCTCAATATTTTGAGATGAAAATCATCTTATTAAAATAGGAAATTACACCATTTACATATTGAATGACTTTGAGAATAGAAATGGTTTTACAATTGATTATACTTTAACAACTTATATAATAAATGACTTTGAGAATAGAAAAGGTTTTACAATTGATTATACTTTGTATATAGAATTTGAATTTTGAAATTCAACAAAATTCAATAAAATTATATTTTATTATTATACTTGTAAAATAATAAATTATTACTTTATCGATTAAATAATATTTCGATAATATAATATTTTTAGTTTACCCAACGTTATTACTTTATAGAGAGTCTATGTACATATCCAAGTTTTAAGCAAATATTTCACTTAAGAGTAAAAAGTTTTATAGCTACTATAATGACATGTATGTTCCATGTTGTACACTTTAAAAGCACATTAAATAACACACCGTTTATCACAAATGTCTATATATATTGACAAAGGCCGACACACGGATGGGCAACTGCCAAACATTATTATATACATTATGTGTTTTACTTGTCTCTTTAAAAAATTTATTCGCTATGCTTTATTATCTCTTGTTACCAAAGATACCACGTACAATCTTATTAAAAGGTATTCGGTGATTGAAATATATTTGAAGTGCAGTTACATGTATGTTGATGTTCACCGTTCAGTAACATTGATTATCCCAAGGAATTGTATATTACTTGTTGATGTTTACTCTCTTTTTTTTTTTTTGAGGAAGTTGATGTTTACACTTCAGAAATAACTCTTCTAAAACCCGACAAAAACACAAATATTAAGCTATACATATCGATAATAATTATTATTATTAGTCCTTCTCAAAGCAAAAAAACACAAAATGTAACGCCCCGCTCCCGGATACTGAGCCCTTATCCGGAAGAGAACGTTCGGCGCGTATAACATTAAATAAATCCAATATTATACGCCAGCCTCTACGTCGTCGTATCAAAATTAAAGCAACGGAAGCCCAAAAGGCTCGGGTAAAAAAAACTCATAAATGCTACTAGAATAGAATACCAACCGACTATAGCTGAATTGTATAGATTACAACGACGATTCTCCAAAGGTTACAACGTACGATGTTCAGAAAGTACAAACTTGACTTACAAACGTCTTAACACAAGGTACAACAAATTATTAAAGAAATCTACAACACATTCTAGTACAACCTTAATAGAAAAGTAAAAGTAAGCATCATCATAGCACCAACGCCATCAAATCATCATCGAACTCCTCAACGATCTCAAGGCTGACCTGTTCGTCTTCTCACCCCAAAAGCACACAAAACGGCATATGCAATTGAGGTAAGTACAAAGTACTTAGAAAGATGAAGAAGGTAATGTATAATTAAGTCTTACAACGAAAGGTTCATTAATTATTATTAAATTATCTTTATGAGACCGACTCAATTCTAGGGTTCACTTCATGCTCATCAACATGTCGTGACTAAACGCGTTTCTAACTTAACTTATCTTTGTCACATCGGCACTCAAGGGCACAACGCATGGTGCTACCCACCACGAGGTATCGTTTGCAACCTATCACTGGATCACACCGATAGCCACGGGTTAAGACCCGATAGTGTACACGTTCGGCGAAGTCCCCCTGCCATTTAGCCGTTTATAGGCCAGCAGAGTTATTCACTTTATCTGACCGCCCACACATCGCGATATAGCTAGGTGCCTTACCAAGAATGTTACGATGATTAGTCTTTTAACTACACACGTACGTTTATTATTAGTTGTTAACTAGCCACCTAAATATTTTCAAGTAAGCTCCCTCACCTCTACTACTCTCTTTCCTGGACCACTAGACACGGACAAGGCCTAAGCACATACACGTGACATTGATGAATTCTAATTCATCAAAGCACAAGCCAATCATACTCTTCCGACGGTCCCGAACTTCAACTCCCTTGAAGAGTACATTCGGTGCCGGAACTAAACGCATCAGAAGCTTAATCAAGGCTTGTTCAAGTTTATTTAACGTTATTAGATCCATTAGAACGTTCTAAACCAAGTATAGTATTAAAACACATATTTTTATGAAAAGTGGGTCAAGAGTGCGCTTGCCACTAAACAGACAAAAACTAGCCCCTGATAAAACAAGGAAACAAAATCATGTGAGAAACAAATTTTTACCTCGAAGCTCATGTAGAAAATTATAGGACAAATTTTATAATACAACCGTTGTAGCAAGGTTGTACCAAGTGGCATACATTACAACCATCCATTTCTAACCTTTTACACACGATAAAAGTGTATTATGTGAAAGAGAGTAAAATGAAAGACTCTAATGTATGCCACTTGGTACAACCTTCTACAATCGCTGCACCATAAAAGTCTATCAAATTATAGTAGTATTAGATTGACCTCATCTTCACGTTTGTTGTTTTGATCACAAAAATCTAAAGGAGGAGAGTGATTCGGCACCGACTACTATACGTAAAAATACACCGAGACATATTTTTGAAGCACTCGTTTGTTGCTTAAAAAAAAAATTTGAAAAGCCTACACCACACAAATGCACTTTTCGGGGATGTGGGGATGAATTCGAGGATGCGTCATTTTCCAAATCTAAATCAGTTTCGCTACAAGTTACTTACGAATTCTCCAACTTCATTAATTATAAAATCACCAAAAAAAAAAATGTTTTGAAACATACAATCTCAATCATGACAGATCCAAATTTTCTCTTCATGGGGTCCATACGAATTTTCCAAAGATTTTTAAGGAGTCCAAAAGAAATTAATACATACTCCAAATTGACCCTTTACTATAATGTGGATACGCCACTCAACATAATTTGTTTTTCTTTTAAATTTAAAATAAAAGTATATTTTTTCAAGTCTGATGAGACTTCTCGATAAAATAAGACTCGATAAAATTATAACCTTGATAAAGTAATAAATCTTACAATTCCGACTTGGGCGAATAGCTAAAGTAGTAATTTCGATAAAGGCATTAAGTAATATAAAATTTTAAGCGCATATAGGTCCTAACTGATATATAAAGTAATAATATCCTATTTTTTTAATAATTTGAGTCTTTTAGTGAAATATGAGTCCACCGTTATCTCGCTTGTATTTATGAAAATTTATATCCATTTGAATCTCATCCTCAATATTTTGAGATGAAAATCATCTTATTAAAATAGGAAATTACACCATTTACATATTGAATGACTTTGAGAATAGAAATGGTTTTACAATTGATTATACTTTAACAACTTATATAATAAATGACTTTGAGAATAGAAAAGGTTTTACAATTGATTATACTTTGTATATAGAATTTGAATTTTGAAATTCAACAAAATTCAATAAAATTATATTTTATTATTATACTTGTAAAATAATAAATTATTACTTTATCGATTAAATAATATTTCGATAATATAATATTTTTAATTTTTACCAACGTTATTACTTTTATAGAAAGTCTACATGTATATATCCAAGTTTTAAGCAAATATTTCACTTAAGAGTAAAAAGTTTTTATAGCTACTATAATGACATGTATGTTCCATGTTGTACACTTTAAAAGCACATTAAATAACACACCGTTTATCACAAATGTCTATATATATTGACAAAGGCCGACACACGGATGGGCAACTGCCAAACATTATTATATACATTATGTGTTTTACTTGTCTCTTTAAAAAATTTATTCGCTATGCTTTATTATCTCTTGTTACCAAAGATACCACGTACAATCTTATTAAAAGGTATTCGGTGATTGAAATATATTTGAAGTGCAGTTACATGTATGTTGATGTTCACCGTTCAGTAACATTGATTATGAATCGTGCTCTTCGTCAGGAACATTGATTATCCCAAGGAATTGTATATTACTTGTTGATGTTTACACTTTTTTTTTTTTTTTTTTTTTTTTTTTTGAGGAAGTTGATGTTTACACTTCAGAAATAACTCTTCTAAAACCCGACAAAAACACAAATATTATTAGTCCTTCTCAAAACAAAAAACACAAAAGATTTAAAAGATTGAATAAATAAACTTGTGAATATTATTAGACTACCAGGAAGGGCATACGCCAGGAGACAGCATGTGTGGTTGACCGGTGCAAATGAGGTTCAAAGCCATATATTTTCAAGAGCCATTTTGGCCAAGGTTAGATTTATCACTTCTTTTTTTTATAACTTTAATTCTATGTTATTGTTTGTTTCTATTTTTACTTCTTTCCTTTAATTAATATATTGTTTATTTTATGGCGGAACCACCACCGCCACCAGCTTCCTCCGTGGTGTATGAATACTGCTGTTGTGTAATGGATCATTATTGAATGAGAAAAACTTTTACTGTTAAACTTTTTCTTGGTATCAGAGACTGGTTATGGCGGAACCACCACCGCCACCAGCTTCCTCCGTCTCCGGAGGTGGCGTCAGCACTGAATCTTCCTCAGCTACCATGTCTGTAGCAAACACAGTAGCAACCGCAACTACCATTGTCACCGGTATCCCTGTTTCTGGGTTTCCTCTGTCTTCTACCTCACCATTCTTCCATGGCGGTATCTTTCCGTCACTGTCAAACTCAAATCCATCACATGCAGGCCTTTCCTATACCGGCATGAGCTTTGGGACGACAATGTCACCTCTTTCCACCTCGCCTTTTCTTCATCCGGAGAACCTCGTTTCGTTCGGCCTTTTCTCACCGTTCGGCCAGTCCCACCTCTCCGTTCAACACCTTGACACCGGCACCGTTCAATGGCCATCTGAATCAGGCCACTGATGAGAGTCAACTTTACTATGCTCCGGTGCATGTTTTAACCCCCATTTATGACACTTTTGGCTTGAATTTGGTAGTTTTAGACCATTTATAGGGCAAAACACATTGAGCAATCACTTTGAGGTGAACCGTCACATTGATGGAAAACCTCGGCATTTTACGATGTTTTTGACCCTTTTCGAGCCCTATTTATCTTGTGGAATTATG
Source organism: Gentiana macrophylla (assembly GCA_026214975.1). Lineage (NCBI taxonomy): Eukaryota > Viridiplantae > Streptophyta > Magnoliopsida > Gentianales > Gentianaceae > Gentiana > Gentiana macrophylla. The sequence continues at coordinate 102,965,789 of CM047811.1, forward strand.
CTTGGTATGTGCTATGGAAATGCAGGAAATAGGTGACTTGTGAGCCCGGAAGATGAGGCACGAGACTTAGAGTGACGAAACCGAAGCCTGGAAATGGAACGGATCAAAAGTAGTGGGTGTTTTCGCCTTACATTCACTTTATCTGAAATTTGAGCTATGTTGGAGCCATTTTCTAGACTTGTGTTCTTCATCAAAGTTGTATACAATTGAATGAGCATTCCAACGCACTTTCAATCACTCAAATCGGAGCTCTACACACAAAGATATCGCCAAATTACTGAAGGCCATCAATGCTGACAGGGCATTGCGCACGCATTGAATTCTATGCGTACGCATTCCTGGAGCAGAAAGTCGAATTTTTCTGAACTTAGAGCAATGCGTACGCATTGGAAACAATGCATACGCATTCGAACGTTTTTGGGCACCTATATATTCATTTTTACACAGATTTTCAGCGATTCTTCACTCCTTTAGAACCCTAACTTGTATATAGCTCGACCCCTTCTCTTTTAGCTCCTCTAAACTCTTTCTTACTTTGATTTCTCTTAGATTAAACATAATCTAGCTTAGATTCTTTCTTATCTCTCTTGGATTTTGCATTTTGTGTTCTTCTTCTTCCCCAAGTGACATGGGTGTGGATGAAGCTTGATGTAATCCGACTCTTGCTACGATTTTGGTAACTAAGCTAGTTTCTTTTCTTGTTTTATGGCTTTAATCTCTTTCTTGCTTGTTATTTCTTGTTTTGTGATGAGTAGCAAAACTTTTCATAGCCAAATTATGTGAAGATTGAAGAAATCACCCTCTAATTGATGAAATTGGGAATGTGTAGTGTTTAATTGTTGTTATATTGACGAATTCATGTCTTAAAACTTGTTCTTAATGCTTGAATTAACTTGTACACCTAGTTCATGAGCTCACACACCACTTTTATAAATGTATGTTGCGAAGGGGTGTGGGAAAAGAGGTTTTAAGATCGTTATTTACAATTGACTGAGTTGTTTAGATCGATTGGGTAACGAGGTTTGTCGGTGTAAATCGAGCGGCTCTAGAGCGTTTATCTTGTTCCGGTCAGTTAAATCCTTAAAGGCGGCCTGTTGAACCGGGCAAAGGGTGCTAGGTTGTTGCATGGTGTCTGGTACTATCTTAGGAGTTTGCACCCATGAATGAATCAATATAAGTTTTAGGATGGTTGGTTGGTAAAGCTCGTTCCCGAGATAGTCAATTAGAGGGGTGAGAGTATTCAGTTGGATCATGATTTGGCTATGTTTCTTTCTCTCTTTAGTATCCTTAGTTTATATTTCGTTTTAGTGTAATTGAACTTGAAACATCGTGATTGACTTAAACTAAGTCCAAAAATGACTTTGGTATTCGATTGATTCCTCGTGGGATACGACTTTGCTCACCTCTATAGTGCTTCCGACCCGGTATTCTGCCGGTTAAGGTTGGTCGTTACTATTTTGGTCATCAGCCACCACAGTATAACTCAATCGAGACAACTACCTTCTATGGCGGTATACGATCTTACCAGTGGTCAAAGGTTACAAACTTGATGGTTACTTGCTTGGAACCAAAATCCGGCCACCGGAAATACCAGGATTTCCGGTGAATCCTGCTATTGAAGAATGGGACTCCGTGGATCATCTGCTTATGGGTTGGCTTCTTGGATCAATGGCAGAACATGCTTTAACAGAGGTAATTGGTTGCTCAACCTCTCATGAAATCTGGTCCACTCTTGAAATCCTGTTTAACAATCAATCTGAATCACGCATGTTGGAATACAAAAGCGCTCTCACTAAAGCTGAAAAGGGGTCAAAGTCCATGGCTGATTACCTAGCCATGATGAAGTCTTATAGTGATAAGCTAACAGCAGCAGGATGTCCTATCTCCAAATCAGAATTGATCTTTGCAACTCTAGGTGGATTGGACAAGGATTATGAGTCAGCTATAGTCAATATGACTGCAAGGATTGGATCCCTATCATGGCAGGAAGTTCAGTCACAGTTGGTTACTCATGAGAGGCTTTTGGCTAGGTTCAACCCTCATATGGCTCTTCCTCAGACTAATCCATCTGCTAATCTTGCCAATTATTCTGGTGGTGCAAATACAGGAAGAACTAATGCAAGGCTAGTTAGTTTAGGACAGAATTCCTATAGAGGTAGGGGTGGATCTAGAGGTGGAGGAAGAAGTAGCGGAAGAGGTGGTGGAAGACAATCATCTGGAAATAGAATGGTATGTCAGTTGTGTGGCAAAACATGTCATACAGTGGGGATTTGCTGGCATAGGTTTGAAACTGACTTTCAACCGGTGGATCAAGGTGCATCACCTAGACCTAATCAACAACCTTCAGCTTTTGTGGCAACTCCTAGCACTGTGGCGGACAATGCTTGGTATCTTGACAATGGTGCCACCAACCATGTAACCTCAGACTTGGGAAATCTGAATCAGAGTGTTCCTTATCATGGTAATGATACACTAACAGTAGGAAATGGTGAGCATTTAACCATTCAACACATTGGTCACACTGTTTTGCACACACATGTTGGTCCACTAGACCTAAATGCTATTCTACATGTTCCAAACATAACTAGAAATCTGCTAAGTCTGTCCAAACTACTGTCTGATACTGATCTTACTGTTGAGTTTTACTAATGTTTCCTGTTTTGTTAAGGACAAGGCAACAAAGATCATACTTCTCAGGGGTCAACTCAAGGATGGGCTCTTTCAGATTGTGGATCTGGACAGTGACTTAGGTCAGACCTCCCTTCAATCCAAGTTCAAGAATCCAGCTGTTTTTCTTAGCCATGTCTCTTATCACTCTGATCAGTCTAAGTCCAAGAGTGTAGTCTTAGATGATCTAAATAAAGATCCAAATGTTTGGCATAGGAGGTTAGGTCATCCCTCTAGTAGAACCTTGAATCATGTTTTGATTGTTTGTAATCCTGGTATTAATGAAAAACTTCAATTCTGTGATGCTTGTCAATTTGGGAAGCTACATGCTTTACCACATTCACCCTCCCCTTCACATGCTTGTTCTCTGCTTGATTTAGTCCATACTGACATATGGGGCCTTGCCCCTGTCAAATCTACTGAAGGCTACACTTACTATATTCATTTCATTGATGATCATACCAGATACACTTGGATATTCCCTCTATAAACTAAATCTGAAGCCTTATCTGTGTTTGTTCATTTTAAAACTCTTACAGAAACTCAGTTTTCCACCAAAATAAAATGTGTCAATCTGATTGGAGAGGGGAATATAGACCCTTTGAGTCATTTCTAAGGGAGCAAGGTGTCATTTTCAGGCATCCCTGTCCTCATGATCATGTCCAAAATGACAGGGCTGAAAGAAAACATAGACATATTACAGAGTTAGGTTTAACCATGCTTGCCCAGGCATCTATGCCTCTTAGGTTCTAGTGGCATAGTTTTCAAGCCTCAGTGTCTATTATGAACTGTCTGCCTACCTCTGTGCTTGCCATGAAGTCTTCCTATGAGTGCCTCTACAAACAACCACCTAACTATCATCTCTTTAAGGTCTTTGGGTGCACAGTGTACCCATACTTAAGACCCTACCATAAAACCAAGTTTCAATATCACACCAGTCAGTGTGTCAATCTTGGTCTTTGTCCTCACCATAAGGGGTACAAATGCCTTGATAAATCTGGGGGAATATATATTTCTAACAATGTGAAATTCAATGAACTAGAGTTTCCCTTTGCCACAGGCTTCACCCAAGGTCCCAGTAGACAGGTTACTTGTCCCTCAAATTTTATTGTCACTCTTTTGCCCTTTGGTTTGCCTCACTCAGAGGGGCACAAACCAGATACAACTATGATTGAGCTAGACTTGAGTTGCACCAATAAGAATGAACATCATAATTCAGGTATCAATGATATTGCTACTGAGTCTGTGCATACACCTGCACTCACATCACCTGTACACACACCTGTGCACATTCACACACCTTATGAAGAAATCACTAGTGCCTGCAGTACTCCTAGTCCAGGACAATCTGCATCCTCCATGACACCTGCAGGATCACCAGTATCAAGTTCTCACTCTAATCATGAATCACCTGCTCACACAACACCTAGTCCAGAAATTCACAATGAGGACACACAAGTCCCTGTCACACAAGCCACAATCAAAGCTCACCCTATGCAAACTAGGTCAAAGAGTGGCATCTTTAAACCTAAAATCTACAATGCATCTGTGGGTAAAGTTCATGCTTTTCCTACTGAACCAATCAGTGTATCAGAGGCATTGATGAGTGATAAATGGAGTCAGGCAATGATGGATGAGTATAAAGCCCTCATGCATAACAGAACCTGGGATCTTGTGAAATCTAATCAGACTCACACCATTGTTGGAAGTAAATGGGTATTCAAACTGAAGCTGAAACCAGATGGGAGCATATTAAAGTACAAGGCAAGGCTAGTTGCCAAAGGGTACCATCAGCAGTATGGGATAGACTTCACTGAAACCTTCAGTCCTGTGGCAAAATTAGCAACAGTTAGAATTATACTAGCCATTGCTGTGTCTATGAATTGGCCAATCAATCAGATAGGCATAAATAATGCCTTTTTGAATGGCCCGCTGCAGGAACCAGTCTATATGGCCCAACCTGAAGGATTTGAAGATTCTGGGAGACCAGGGTATGTGTGTAAACTAAACAAAGCTATATATGGACTGAAACAGGCTCCAAGAGCTTGGTTTAATGCACTAAGGGATCAACTGCTAAACTGGGAATTCACTCAGGCTACTTGTGATACATCCTTGTTCATGTTCAAAAAAGATGGACATGTTTTGTTTGCTTTGGTGTATGTTGATGACATACTGCTGACTGGCAACTCCCCAAGACTGATACAAAAGTTTATCAAGCAACTTGATTCAAAGTTTTCACTAAAAGACTTGGGTCAGGTATCCCACTTTCAGGGAATGCAAGTTACAAGAAATTCAGATGGTCTGCCTCTAACACAGTCCTATTATGCATCCCAAATGCTCAAGAAACTGGGATTTGAACACATGAGTCCCTTTCCAACTCCTATGGTTACTGGTAAATAGTTGCTACCACAACAAGGTGAACCCTTGTCTGATCCTACAATCTACAGGAGCATCCTAGGAGCATTACAGTATCTTACACTACAAGACCTGACATATCTTTCACTGTGAACACTCTAAGTCAGTTTGTACAAGATCCCTATACATCTCACTGGGAAGCTTTAAAAAGACTTCTCAGATATATTCAAGGAACATTGGACATGGGACTAATCTTCATACCTTCAAGGGTACTGGACATAAATGGATTTTCAGATGCTAATTGGGTGCATCATCTATTGATGAGAAAATCTCTTGGTGGATATTGTGTCTATTTAGGTGACTCACTTATATCTTGGAGTTATAAGAAGCAAACAGTGGTGTCAAGGTCAAGTTGTGAATCAGAGTATAGATCTTTGGCTAATTTGGCTGCTGAAGTAAAATGGATTATGCAGTTGCTACAGGAGATCAAATTCAGTTTACCAAGTATGCCTGTACTCTGGTGTGACAATACAGGAGCAAATTCCTTAGCTCAAAATCCAATATATCATGCAAGGACAAAGCATATTTAGGTAGATGTTCATTTCATTAGAAACCTGATTCTAAACAGAGAAATGTTAGTGTGCATGCTACATTCCTTCAAAGGATCAAGTAGCTGATAGCTTCACTAAAGCACTGCCAGCAAGTACATTTGACATCTTTAGACACAAACTCAATGTGACACATCCACATGTTTGTTTGAGAGGGGCTGAAAAAGAATGAAGAGTACAGGAGCAGTGCCACATGTACCTTTAGTATTGGATGTGCTAGATATTGTTATTATCTGTCTTGGAGTTGGTGAGAATATTGTAACTGAATGGTGTATGAATACTGCTGCTGTGTAATGGATCATTATTGAATGAGAAAAACTTTTAATGTTAAACTTTTTCTACTTGACTAGAGTTAAGTTAGCTAGAGTTTTACTTTACGCAACCACATATTTTCTATATATCATTGATTAAGACGCCGGACATATTGATGATGATGTAGTTTCATTATGATCAATGGTAGAAATTGTGGTTAATTATGTCACCAATTGTAACATATTGATTGTGCATCTATAATTTCTAAAATTTTGTTGGTTGAACAGGGTCTGTGGAGATCATTGTTTAATTTGCAACATAGATTTCCCTATCCTTGGGAGTGATTAGAATAAGGTTTAAAGAGTCGTGATAGTACAATAAAAAAATGATTACAACAAAGTAACACACATTACATGACTTTTGTGTTATTGATTATGTCGTGAAACCTATTGATTTCTATAGGTCCATAAAAATAGTCACATTTTGCATTCACTCTAGTTAATATGCATCGTGTCTAACCCAAAAAAGAAAATGTTCCCACATTATGCCAAAAATTAGGTTAAAATCAACTGAGTGGCTAAAGAAAAATATAACATTATGACTAAAATTCGGTCAAATCAGCTCTAGTAGGGAAAATAATATAATGTTGAAGGGCAAAAGTGAAAACAATATTTTGTGTATTCAGAAAATACATACATGCAGTTTTTTTTTTCCCAAGTGATAGCTAGCTAGGCATACTAATTAACTATTCCTCTTCATTTGTGCATGGCCGTGGTGCTTCAGCAGAGTGCTGAAATTCAGGTAACTAATGTGGTTATTTCTGTTAAGTTAATCTTTTAGAAATTAATTATTCTTTATACCCATTAATACATTAATTTTTAGTCAGTTCGAGTTGAATTCTTGTAAATTAATCATATTTATTGGTATTATGTTATTTGGCTGGATCGATGTGTACAGACAGTGGTATGCATTCCCTTGCTGGAAGGTGTAGTTGAACTCGGTACTACACTAAATGTAAGTATTTTTAACTCTCCCAATCTCTATAAGTTGATTCTACAAATTTTTCAGTTACGTAATAATTTGATAATTACAGTTAAACTTCGATAAATAAATATCCTCGAGACTAGAAAAAATTATTCGTTTAACGAGATTTTTATTTTATTTTTAGCAAAGGTTATTTATTTATCGAACCTTATTTTAAGTCCTTTTGCACAAATCGGGACCGGGAAAAATTATTCATTTAACGATGTTATTTATTTATCGAGGTTTAACTGTAACAGGTTCCAGAAGATCTGGGATTCATACAACGGATCATGAATTTCTTCATTCAGTGTCAAGAAACTCAGCCTCCTCCAAAACCAGCTTTGTCCGAGCAATCCACTTCCAATCCACCACCAGTTTCAGGTTTCTTGCCGTCTTCCACCAGCATTGCATCACCACCGGCGGCGGCGGCATACATCACTATAAGCCCTCAAGTACGTCCCGACACTCATAATCAAACAGAACAAGTTTATGAAGAAGAAGAAGGCGGAGATGAGGACGACCACTATTCCCGTGACTCGGATCATCATACGCTACCACAAAGCCAAACGCACCAGACTAGTAACAATGATGACCGGATTCAGCTAGATGATGACTCAAATGACGATATGGATTCCGATTATCGTATCTTCCCGATTACCACAAGCCAAATTGGAAATCAAGATCCGATGGGATCAGAAAAAACTGAATATTTGGGCGGATGGCAATATGGAGAGGATGATCATCCCCAATTAGACATCTCTCATTCCCCCCTTTCTCCTCCAGGTAACCATTTTTTTTTTCTTTCTTTTCTTTTCTTTTTTCCTTTAAATTATTCAATGCAATAATGTAATCTTTTATATTTGAAAAAAATCGTAAAAGTTTTGGAGCGTCACATGTTGATATCAAAGCCGATAATTCAGCGAAACTTAGTATCACACCCCGGAGCATTTGCGTATACAGAATTTTTATTTATTGTGTATCGAAGCAAAATCGAAAATCCATCAAAGGTATCCGTGTTGATTTTATATATTTTAAAAATAAAATATATCCTCTAAAAAAATGTAAAATATATCGTTTTAATACACTTTTCTGAGTGGGAGTACTGACCCCGGCCTCCCCACTCCATCCACGTCTACTGTGGAGCTGAGTCCATAATAAGAATCTAGGGTTTGAGCCGAGTCCCCAAAGGAGACATTGGCCATTCATGAGGTTGTGACACTTCAATTTCGTGTTAGAAAATAAATTAAATTTGAGTTGAATTAGAATATATGGGCTTAAGTATATAAGATCATTAACAATTTTTAGCCTAAAAAAACTATGAGTTGAGCTATTTTGGACCATGATAAGACCATGATACGATGACGGTCCTAAAAGTTGATGCTTAATCTAGTGTGATCGTTGTTAGATATCTAAGTTTTGTGGTGTTTCTAAGTTATATGTCATAGAATCTGGGGATGGTGTGGATACTAATATGAGAATCCGTAAAAGTTTGATAATTTTTGTAAGTACAAATGTTAACTTGAGCGTAGATGTTAAGAATTGAATCCGAGTTTGATTTATACCTTCTATAAAAGAATTAAGTGACTTAAAATCCACACACAAAAATTACGATTGTGTTGGGGAAAGTGAACGAGAGATGTACATAAGACTTGTACCAAAAAAAAAATTTGTTGAAAATGTAGCTCAACAACATATCATTATCATTATAATTATTTTATTACTTTACTATTATAAAAGAGCGGGTGTGTTTCCCTGTCAAGTGTTTCTCCCCATGAAAATTGTTATAAATTTAATTTAGTATTCCATACATAAATCCAAACAATCATAAACATTAATTAAATTCCATATATATCTATCCAATCAATTATAATTCTAACCATAAAAGGAATAATTATTAGAATAAAAATTTAACCTTAAAAAAATTTAAAAACACACGTACATGTTGCAAAAATTATTCCATTAATCATCCAATCAAATTATTATAATAAGAAAAATAAATCTTTTGAAGCAAAATTAATACAAAAGAAAACTACGACGAAAAAAATACAAAAGAAAACATGTTTAAAATCTTTTTTTTTATTTTAAAATCAATCACATAAAAACACACGTTAAATCTAAACACCCGGGGGCTTTGTCAAAATACCATTTTTGAGAAATGCCAATTGTTGGACTACCACTCCATTGTCAAAATATCACTCCGCGTTTCCGGCATTTTTCGCGTCTCCATTGTTTCCGGCAGCCTTCTAAACCCTAATTTTGAAGGGAAAACCCAATAGGGGATTTGTGTACCCTAAGATCGTGCACATTCATGTGGCAGGGGTGAAGATCTGCGTTTCTCCGGCGAGAACCAAAATTGCTTTAAAGTGGTATATTGTCAAATAGCACAAAGAATGGGTGGTATATTGAAAAAAATCCCTAAACACCTTGGTTTGAAACAAAAGAAATTGTTATATCTTTAAAAAAAATCAACCAGTTAAGGGATAAATCATTATTCGTAAAATCAAATTAGAATAACAAAAATCAATCAATTAAACGATACATGTAGAAAAAACAAGATAATTTCCCAAGAAGCGTGTCTCCCAAACTTATTAATTACTTAAAAAGAACACATGAAAGTGTGTTTCCACCCCCCCCCCCCCCCCAACGTGTTTCCTTCTTGTCCTTTATTAATTTATTTCATCAAAGATAATAATCAAGGTTAGATATTTATTGTAACGTGTTTTCCCTTTAATTGTTTCCTTAATAATGACTCTTTTATTATAGTAATGATAGATTTGTTGATGTAGATGAAACTGTGTCCAACTTATACTCTTATCGAAAGATACTAAAAGTGCCTATGTGTTTTCCGTAAGTGTCCCTAATTTATTTATTTAAAAAGAACACGTGAAAGTGTGTTTTTCCTCTATGTTTTTCCTTTTGATCCTAATTAATTTATTTCATAAAAAATAATGTGTTTTCACTCTAAGTGTTCCCTCATGATCCCTAATTGATTTATTCCATCAAAGATAATAATCACTGTTAGATATTCATAGTTAATGTGTTTTCCCTCTAAGTGTTTTCTTCTGATGAATATATTTCAATAAATACAATAATGACTCTTTTATTATATTAATGATGTATAAAAAGTTGTTGAAATAGCTGAAAATGTATTGATAGATCATTATCAAACTTAACTTATTGATCATTAACTAAGTTATAGATATAGAAAAATACTTAAAGACCCTACATGTTTTCCGTAAGGGTTTCCCATAGAAAGTGCTTTTCTCCAATTAATTTGTTTTTATTAAATGTAATAAACATTTTATATTACATAACATGGATAAAAATGGAGTCTACATATCATTATCATTACTATAATAAAAGAGTCGATGTGTTTCCCTAAAGTGTTTCCCCTAAAAGCGTGTCCTCCTTAATTGAGCCGGTGTGTTTCCCCCCAAAATTATTTCTCTCTAACTAATTTATTTCATCAAAGATGATAATCACTGTTAGATAATAATCGTTAATGTGTTTTCCCTTTAAGTGTTTCCTTCTAATGAATACATTTCATTGACACTTTTATTATAGTAATGATAGATGAAAATTTGTTGATATAGATGAGAATGTATTGATCGATGATTATCAAACTTAACTTACAGATCATTATCCAACTTATAGATATAGAAAGATACTAAAAATGACTACTTGTTTTCTGTAAGTGTTTCACTTAGAAAGTGTTTTTGTCCAGTGAATTTACTTTTTATTAAATAATAACATAGATAAAAATGGTGTCTATATAGATGACAAATGTGGTGATCTCAACTTAATGCATTAGCCCCAAATATTTACAGAATGTCTAGACTCAACATCATCTTGTGGTTGTGAGCAAATGTGTTTTCTTAAAATTTATTTTGCATATGGAAAACATGTGGTGAGATGATGTTGAGTGTGAAAATTATATAAAGTTTTGAGTGTAAGCGAGCGGGTTTCCCTTAAAAAGTCTCTCCCAATTACTTTATATATCATTAAATATAATGATCATTGGTAGGTATCAAATAACATAGATAATTAGTGTGGATGACAAATGTTTTGATTATTATCCAACTTATAGAAATAGAGATATAAAAGAAGTGTATATGTGTTTCTTTCCTAAATAATTTCCTCAAAATCCTTAATTAATTTTTTCGGTAAATATAACAATCATTGTTAAATATTAAATAACATTGATAAAATATGTGGCAATAAAGATAAGATGAAGATGATGTCTCTCAGATAAAAAAAAGTGCTCATGAGTGTGGCTTGATGTGTATTAGTATAATTTTAATAGTAGTATCAAAGAATTTTTGAACAAGAGACTTAAAACGCATAAAAACATCAGCCACGTCATATTTACAAATAAATGGATAGAACCATGTATACTTGGTAAAATTAACAACAAAATTATGTAATACTTGAAACCATCACACGATACAATTGGAGATGTCTGATCATCAGTGAAATCAATCTCTAAGGGGTGGGAAGAACGTAAAATAGAAGTAGCAAAATAAAGTTTGTGATTTTTATTCTCTAAACAAACCAAACGATGGGAAGAAGCAGTCGTGGTGACAATGTCCGCATCATTTTGACAAAGAATAACTTGAAAATGGGGGTAATTGAGTGACAAAGACGATGATACCAAGCACTTTTGATGTTTTACTCGCTAGGAAAAGCTAGAAGAGAGAATTTGGTCATTCATACAATCGGTTTTTAAGCGGTCATTACATCACAAGAATACTAATCTGAAGAACCTTAAAATAAATTTGAAGGTAAGAATTCAAAAGGAACATTATGGGCTCGGCAAGGCTAAGAGATAGATAATAAATTATGAGACATGATGGGAACACAACGAACATTGGCATGAGTGTGATCGGTCATCATACACGTGACACTCATTCATTCTTGAATAAAGTGATAAATGCCAGATCAGCATGTGGGTCGACATGGGCTCAACTCGATTTCGGGCCTCAACCAGCAAAGTCCGTCTTTAGTACAACGCATGCCGACCTTATATCATACCGACATGACGCAGGCCACCCTCTGTCTGACAAGCCGTAGGCCGCCTTTTATCCCTCATAACCGGCAAGATGCGAAGCATCTACGGTCCCTTATTTCCGACGTCGTGTAGGTCACTAAGTCATAGATGCTCAATGCAACACAAGTCATCATTGACCTTAAGAAACGATTACATTCTCTTCAATGATTGTTGCGAAATTCACACAGATATTACTCCATGATAGTAACTGTTGTAGTGATGGATCTAAAATATATGTTTCGTTATAGTCTAAGCCATATATGCTTCATAACAGGCTCCGTTACATCAATACGTAGTAAACTCCCTTGACCACGACTTCAATGCATCATAAATCACTCCCCAACGAGGGAGAGCCATATAAGGATCATCATCCTTAATTACATGGTACGCATATACTATGCTTGCTATACATTCTCACTTACTGGTTTAATAGAAATTCCTCTATTCAAATACTAACTTGAGCGTCGGAGTCTCCCCTAGAAGCAAGCTCTGGGACCCTTCACGCTTTTGTATGTTTTGTAGGCCCACTCTCAAATCCACTCGAAAAATTATTGGATTATCACTCAGATGTCCATTTACCGGAATATCAACTCAACTGTAGCCCGGACAAATTCAGACATCTTCAAACATCATTCAATGTAAAACATTTTGAAAGAGTGAAGATAAAAACAGAACATATGTGTGTGATGGAAAGATTATTTCCAACACCAACCATGATGTCTTCATTCCAGAATAAGGCATGTGTAATTCCAAATTACTGAGACAAGTGGTAACATAATGCATAGCACCACTATCAAGAAGCCACAGAGAAACTGACAGGGCATCCAAAGGTGCCTGAAGAGGACGCAATGTTAGAGGGCTAGACCGAATGAGAAAAAATTATGTAAGATGTTGAACCTTGTAATAATTGCTCCGTATCTCTGAATGTCCTTGCACCGTGCACACTGGAAATACCCAAGTAAGGTTTTTAGGGTGAAAACTCAGGCCTACTGCATGAGAGTTTATTTTGTGTCTATTTCCAAGATTAGGAATATTAGGATGTGAAAACAAACCTGCAGTAAGAGAGGGTTTCCATACGGTCAAATGAGCTGTAGCAAGACCAGTAAAGGCGACCGGCTGCAACTTAGATGTCGCATAATTAAGTAGCTATTCATGGAGCTCTTCAAAATCAATAGGGATGTCATGTACTTGACAACCCTAGCCAACTCTTTATGGTCATCTCTCAAGTTGTCCGATATAAAATTCACAAGATCATCCAGATCTGTTGACTAATTCATTGGCTTTAGTATTCACATCGTGAAGATAATTAGAGATTGTTTGAGTACATTTTTGCATAGATTTGAGGTATTGTTCAGTTTGTTTGATTTGTGCACGGGAGGTCTCTGCATATTTATCATATAAAGTAGTCCATGACTCACGAGAAGTCTTTGTCTGAGTGATATTTTAAGAACGTGAAGAAATGAAGGTATTAAATATAAGTTGATCATGTCTACTTCAAAGATAGTATGACGGATAAGATTGAGGACAAAGAATAATTCAGGTTGCATAGTCCATCCGTTAAATAGGAACACATTCGTTATACAATGAGATATGTTGGATTGGTATGCATTGTTTTGACAACTCCATCGGTTAAATAGGAAAAGATAGGCGTAGAGCCCTCACATGGGGTTGGGTTGCGAGTGGAATGAGGGCGTTAAGAATCGATGAAAGTATATGATAGTTATAATGTTTAAAGTACATGTTTAATATTTTACGCATACAATAAAATTCTATGGTTTCACCATTTTTTGTGTCATACTAATTAAATTGAATCCTAGATTCATTCATCAATTTTTTAAAATATAATAACCAATATCTCAAATGTTATTTGTTGAATAAGTGTTACTTTTCAATTATTAAATTATATTCATAGCTAACATATAATTAACACATAAAATTATAGGCACATGAAACTCAAATGCTATATTTTTTGCATTTACTCTATCAAAATGAGTTGTTTATGTTTAGGGGTAAGAACTTTGCAAAAGTTGTTTAAAAAAATATTGTAAATTTCCACAGGTTTACTAGATAATTATGAAAAACATATTGTAGATGTATATTAAATACACAGATTTATAAATTTATAATGCTTATTACCTTTAAAAGGGTGATAAATGTATTGATTATATGAATACATTTTTTTTTTGCATAAAGTACATAAATATATAAATTCAAAATACCAACGAAAATTTTTTAAGATAATTTTGAATAATTATCACTAGGGATCGCGGGCTAGAAGGACAAAATAAGATATAAAATGGGAAAAAATGACAAGAAAAAAAGATACTGGTTGAGAAGGACAAAAACGCGCATGTTACTACATGTGTTACTACATGTGTTGCTACAACCACATGTAGTAACACATGTAGTAACATGCGCGTTTTTGTCCTTCTCAACCACAATCTTTTTTTCTTGTCCTTTTTTCCATTTTAGATTAAAAGTGGTACTTCACAACATTTTCCTATTATCATTAATGGCATATTTATATTTTATAATGACGAGAAATAAATACTTAATAAATTATGTATTAAATTAATATTGTTATTTTTCAAATTTTAAAAGTTCATTTCACAAAACCACGTGCAGATGCACGTGCATTTTACTAGTAAGAATAGAAGTTTAAAACTTAAAAACTATGTTATAAGGTGAGGAAAATTTGACTTTTATTACGAGGAATAAAACAATAGTAAGTGCTCAATGTGTGACAACTTTTATAGTCTTTCGAGTGTGATCCTATAGAAAAAACCCATCACTTGAACAATAAGATTGTAAATTAGTGGCTCTAGTATCATACTTATTGAAAACAAGAGAAAACACTTCATTCTCAAAACCTTCCTTGTGAGGTAATGGAAGTCCGTATCTCAATAATAGTGAGTGACACAATAATATATATGCTTCGACTCTTCTACTCAGTCTGTCCCGAATTATAAGTTTTTATTTTTGTCATGCCCAATAACATATATATATATTACATCTTTCAAATCAACAAATCTAAACGCTTTCAACACTTAGTAGGCCTTGTGTAGCTCTTTTGTGTAGGATGTAACTCTGGTAGTGTACATACCTTGGTTTAATATATTTTTACATTTAACCAAAAAAAAAAAATGAAACATTTATTAAATGTTTCTTTCTTTCACGTCTAATTCATTACTAAAATGATAACTTTCCATTGTTTTATAACTACTACATTAATACCGGTTAAAATGCATGTTACACCTTTTTCCTTCAAATTGATAACACACTCTCCCTTTCTTTTAAATTTTGTGAAAACTTTAGAAAGTCATACTAATATTTGGGCAAAGGTAATAATTTGCAATGAGGGCATCCATTAGAACTATGGACAATGCAACGTTGTGGAGTTTTTATCCGAACTTGGTGCATATACGGAACTGCTTCTTAAAACATACACACACACACACACACACAAAAGAAAAAACATAAAGCACATTAATAGCTCCAAGGACATACCTTATATTTGTATTATATTAGTTTTAAAAGAAATTTTTTATCCGCACTCTCCTCGTGTGTAACGTTTCGTTGGATGTGTGACATGTGCGCAATTTGTCTTCTTAATTACACACATATCGCAGATCTAACATACGGTATACACGAAGACTCTCTCTCCGGATAAGAATTTCCATTTTAAAAAGGTTAGTTGAGGTATAATTGTGATTGTCCCACGGAAAGGACTTAATTTCATGTCCGAAGGTCATGTCCACCTCCATTTCGCATGCAGAAATCACAAATATGATGTCCAAAAGCCTTCTGCAAGATGCCCGGAGATATAAATATCTTAGAGGACCACATACTTGTAGAACTTTATATAGTTGCGTAATCATGACAATGTTTTTCAAGGTAAACAAGGGTGTCTGGTATTGCCGGGACAAATTATGTGTTGAAATTTTGTCCCATTATACAATAGCCTTGGTATTACTACATAATGCCCTAAAAATACGGCCCGCTGTAAACAAGAGATTTTTAGGTAGAAATATTTTACTGTGTAACAATAAAATAGCCACGTCATTAATGAAGTAAAGAAATTTACCACATCAATTGTTTTGAATTTACGGAAAAAAATAGCTACTTCTGAAGTATACCAAAGCAAAAAATATGATTTAGTTGAAATAAATAAATAATTATGAATGCATGCATTATGTAGCTGATACATAGCATTGATGCACCATCATCAAGCTAAGAAAACTCTATGAAGCATTTGATCAAACACTTGGATTCAAAAGCGGTTGGAGTTAGTTATAGCTAATTAGGTAGTTGTAACTGGTATGTAGTTAAATTAAGTGTTCTATGTTTTATATATAGTTGAACTAAACACAATGTCATTCTATTTTCCAAAATTGGTTTTCAGTCTAACTTTTCCGGTTTTCTTATTGGAAATTTTCTTTTCATTTTGATTCAAGTTCTTGAATAGAACTTAAATTTCTTCATGGTATCAGAGAATCATTGTTGTGTTTACTCTGAATTCAACTTGAATCTGTTATTGATCTTGTTCACATGGATATTTGGTGCATTTATAGGCAACAAACTATTCATGTTCAATCTTATTTTCTTACAATAGTAGATGATCACGGTAGGTTCGCTTGGATTTTTGTAAAGGTGAGGTAAGAAGTATCATTTTTGCCTTCTACAACTATGTGTTAACCCATTTTGGTCAAACAAGGTCTGATAATGGACAGAATTCAAGTATACTGAATTCTATGATGAGAAAAGGATAGTTCATCAAACAAGTCGTGTGGACACTCCACAACAAAATGGAATAGTGGAAACAAAACATTAACATGTCCTTAATGTAGCAAGAGCTTTGAA
The DNA here is from genome assembly GCA_026214975.1 of Gentiana macrophylla. NCBI lineage: Eukaryota > Viridiplantae > Streptophyta > Magnoliopsida > Gentianales > Gentianaceae > Gentiana > Gentiana macrophylla. Next base: position 102,982,601 of record CM047811.1, read on the forward strand.
GTTTCAAGCTCACTTGCCATTGAGATTATTTGGGTACTATGTCTTGCATGTTGTTAGATTGATCAATCTTTCTCCCACTCCTATATTATAGGACAAATCTCCCTATAAGATTCTATATGACAAGCAACCTGATTAAAGTGATCTCAAAGTATTTGGTTGCATTGTTTTCTCACCTACTCTGCCTCATGACAGATCATAGTTTTGTGCAAAAGCTAGGAAATGCATCATTTCAGGGCAAGCAACCAATACAAAAGGATACACTCTCATTGATGTTCAAACTCAGGAAGTTTTTTTATCTAGTAATGTCATTTTTCATGAGTTAATTTTTTTACATCAATTAGATGCAAAAAAAAAAAAAATGCTTTTTTGCTTGGGGAATTGACAGAAGAAGTATAAATGACCCCACCTCCAGGGATTCAACCCACGAAAGGGAAGGTGTGCAGATTAACTAAGTCACTATATGGCCTCTACAAACCAGCAGACAGTGGAACTTCAAACTTACTTCCGCTCTGTCAAGTTTGGGATATACTCAGTCAAAACATGAATAGAGTTTGTTTACTGAATCCTCATAAAAGTCATGCATTGCTGCACTTGTCTATGTAGATGACATTGTGCTAGCAAGTAATAATATGTCCCTTAAATATGAACTTAAGAGTTATCTTCATGATCTGTTTCAAATCAAAATCCTTGGACCACTCAAATATTTCGTGTTGGAGGTTGCTAGGACATATAAAGGCATCTCAATATGCCAGTGGAAATATACCTTAAACCTATTGGAAGAATTCGGATTCAGTGGTTGTAAACCTGTCAAAACTCCCATCCACACAAAGCAACATCTTCAACATGGAGATTCTCCACTGTTACCTAATATTTACTCTTTACAAAAGAGTCATTGGAAAGATATTGTACCTAACGAATTCCAGACCAGACTTATCATATGCCGTACATCAGTTAAGTCATTTTTGGATGCACCCACTGGGAACCATTTACACGCTGCCAATAGAATTCTCAGATACATCAAGTTAGCGCAAATAACGATCCCATCCTCACTTCTTTTACTGACTCGAACTATGGTGGTTGTCGTGAGACAAGGTCTATTACTGAAGATCTTGCATGATTTTGGTTACTGACTTTGGTATCTTGGAAGTCAAAGAGGCGGACATCTTGTGTCAAGAAGTTGAGCAGGAAGTGAGTATAGAGCAATGACATTAGGATTTTGTGAACTATAGTCGATAGTATACATCTTACAAGACTTAGGAATCACTATCAAATAGCCTATAGCCATACATTATGATAGTCGAAATGCCATTTACATAGCCCAGAATCCTATGTTTCGTGAAAAAAACAAAACACATTGAAATATATTGTCATGTAACAAGAGAGAAAGACCAAAACAACATTGATGCACTATCATCAACCCAAGAAAGCTAAGAAAACTCGCCAAAGCATTTCATCAAACACTTGGGTTCAAAAGCGGTTGGAATTAGTTACAACTAGTTAGGTAGTTGTAACTGATCTCAAGTTAAATTAAGTGTTCTATGTTCAGTATAAATAACTGAACTAAACACAATGTATCAATAAATTAAGATGATTCATTCTATTTTCCTCAAAATCAACACAGATGCCTCCGTTGTGAAAAGGCAGCAGCTATTGGTGTAGTTATCGGAGTCAACGAAGGCCGTGTTATGCTTGCTCTATCGCAGAGAATCTATGGATGCCATGATGTTGAAGCTCTTGAACTTATGGCTATTGCACAAGGCATTTTTATGGCTTCAAACCTTGGACACCACTCTATTATGATAGAAAGCGATTCTCTTTCTTGTGTGCAGAGACTTCAATCTCAGGCAGAAGACCTGTCTAGCCTTGGTTGCTTAGTTTCAGATTGTTTGAGTGTCGCAAGGGCTTTTTCTTCTAGTACTTTTAGCTTCATTAAACGTAATGTGAGTTACCCCGCCCACCTTTTAGCCCAACTAGGTCTGTCTGCTAGAGGTCTTATCAATTGGGGCCCTAACCCTCCCCTTCTGTACTAAGCGCTTGCACTCTTGATAGATGAATAAAAATTCCGCCTTCCCCTAAAAAAAATTGGTTTCATTTTACTTTTCCCGCCAGTTTCTATTTGGATTTTTCCTTTTTGTTTTGATTCAAGTTCTTGAATAGAACTTGAAATTTCTTCACATTATATATGTAAACCATATATTGAAAATAGATCGATATAAATAAATGGTTAATAGACTTCATAGATCCCCAAAAATTCGAAACACAACAAATTTTATGTGTATATTATGTACCAGCTAAAAACAAAATTAAAATTTTACGCGTCTGCTAAATTTTTTTTCTTGATCCAACACCGTGTTTTGACGTAAACCTCTTATTATTTAAATTTGGTTGAGTTGAGTTTTAATTCTCAACAACTATAATGATATATATGTGATTGATGTAACACAGGAATCTCTTCATTTGATGAATTAGCACAAGAAGAGGATACCCACTACTCCCAAACGTTGTCAATCATCCTCCAAGGCCAATCCAACCGGTGCCCCGATGTTTCCTCCGCCATAAACTACATCCGTCACTCACCGCACTCCGCCTTCTTCAAGTGGTCATCCTCCGGCGCCTACTCCGCTTCCCACCACCTGATCAGTGGCTCCTCCTCCCAAAGGCTGCTCAAATACATTCTCTACACAGTTCCATTCCTCCACTCTAAAGACAGCGGCGGAACATCTCAAAAACCCTCCACCTCGAACCCAGCATCTCGTTTCCCCAAGGGCGTCGGTACATCTCAGGTTTTGAAGCTAGCACATTAGTCTCAAGTTGTAAGCATGATGTATAAATGTGTGATGGAATAATAAAAAGCAATTTCTAGTTTATTTATTATTCTGATTTTCAGGAAGTGCTTATCGGGGGTGCAAACCATGTTCTAGCAGAACGCCGCCGGAGAGAGAAACTAAACGAACGGTTCATTACATTAAGGTCACTGGTACCCTTCGTTACGAAAATGGATAAGGCATCAATTCTTGGAGATACCATAGAATACGTGAAGCAATTGCGCAAAAAGATTCAAGAACTGGAAGCACGTGTAAAACAAGTAGAAGGTTCGAAAGAGAATGATAATCAAGTTGGTGGGCAGAGTATGATTAAGAAGAAAATGAGATTAATGGATAGAGGAAGCGGCGGAGGAAAGCTCAAAGCGGCCACCGGAAATGAGGTGGCGGCAGTGCATGTGGAGGTTTCAATAATTGAGAACAACGCATTGGTGAAGCTACAGTGTCGGCATCGAGAAGGGCTGTTGTTGGATATCATACAAATGGTCAAGCAGATTAGGATGGAGATTACAACAGTTCAATCCTCTGTTTCTAATGGGGTTTTTATGGCCGAGTTAAGAGCAAAGGTACTTACAAGTTACAATATTAGACACTATCTAACAATGCATGTCGCCCTCCTTTTAAATTCTTCTATCCTTCTAATTGTTGTGTCTCACAATTCGAGAAAATAATATGTATATATTCATTCCAGTAAGCAATTTATCAACGAAAAATCTAAAGACGCACATCAATTATGGTGCTATAGAAGTTAAGTTGCATCAGAGTTATTGTTGAAGGCTTAAGGTTTTTTTACCTTGATTATTTGGCAGGTAAAAGAGAATCTCAATGCGAAGAAGGTTACAATAATGGAAGTAAAAAAGGCAATACTCCAAACAGTTTCTCCCCGGTAGCAGTTGCATGTGAGTGATTTCGTTCGAAGATGGTTGTGAAATCGAGATCAATATATATATATATATATACACACACATCTGGTTTATGTTGCAAGTCACACACCTTAAACCAAGGTGTGATAAAATGCAGATATGCTTAAATTTTGAGAGTTACTGATAGATAGACTCATAGACATGTCTATATATACATAAATCCGAACAAGTTTCATAGTATAAAAATCATCAATATTCACCTATAGTGTCGCAAAAATCAAAGACTTCGGTATTGATCACCGGATATCACACACAGATCTTCATTGTATATTACCAGATAGCACGTAATGGCTCCATGTATATCACCACATGACACATAGAGACTCCATCATATCATTTCAACAAAATATAGGTATAGAATTAATATAGACCGAGATATACCTATAAATACATTTTGTTATAGGCATATACTTGGGGTCTATTAAAGTCAGGGCCGGCCCTATAGTGAGGCCAGAGAGACCGCGGTCTTAAGCCCAACGGTGTCAGGAGGACCCAACGGTACATGTTTTGCTAAAAGAAAAAAAAAATTCGTGTAGATTCAATCCAATCCAACCTAATATATATATATATATTTTTTTTTGATAAATGCCCACATTTTTTTTTTACTCTCTTCATGAACTAATGTATGTATTGGTTTAGTTGCGATAACATTATTTCGTTCGGCAACTTGTATGCAAGAGATTATAAAAAATATTTATGAAAAAAAATATCTAACAAAAGGTCACAAGAAAAAAAATTTACTTGACCCAAAAGACTACTTTGAAGGTATGTTTTGACACTATCAATAAATTGAATTTTGTATTTACGGATGTTAAAAATGCGATAAATATGTTTTTCAAAACAAAAAAAAAAAACAAATTCAACAAAAAAAACCTCAATTCAGGGACTTGGCCTTAAACCCAAAATATGCCAGGGCCGGCCCTGATTAAAGTTTACATGTTTCACATTGGAGATTTGTTATTATTTCATTCGTCATATTAAGATATTGACTTTCATCACGTCGTAGCTTACGTTTTGAGAATGAGGTCTCTCCCCCAATCGGTTTATTTATTTTGATAAATCCTCTTATATGTACGTTGTTAAGCCTGTATTTTTAGTATATCACCACAGATCTTATAAAGACTCAATTGTATATCACCGTATATATAGCATGTAAAGGATCAACAGGATCATCAAACATCCTCTCAACATGGTCCCACCTAAACTAAACACTACAAAAAAAAAAAAAAAAAAAAAAAAAAAAAAAAAAAAAAAAAAAAAAAACTCACCACTAAAGCTCATTATCCGCCGTTAAAGTTGTTCTGCGACGGTTTAATCCGCCGCTAAAATCCTTCACATATGCCTTCTAGACGGTTATTTGCTTTGCCACTATGAATGTTTTCTGGTGATTTTTATCCGCCACTCGTTAACTTAAAATCATTCGGAAAAACATTACTCAATTTTAAGGTTAAAAATGATTTTAGCGGCAGGTTTTCTTTCTGCCAATATAAACTTTTACTTGCGAATCAAGTATAAACCATCTGATCTAAGCAGGGTCGGCCCAACACGAAGGCCAATGAGACAGTGGTCTTAGGCCCAACGTTGTCCGGAGACCAAAAAAAAATTTGTGTAGATTCAATGCGATTCAACCTAATATAATGTGTTAATATTTTTTATTTGAATTGATAAAAAACCCAAATTTTTTTTGCTCGAACCGATAAAGGCCCCAAAAAAAATTTAATTGGCGTAATTAGAATCGATAAGTATGAAAATTCGAACTAAAATGCCTAATTCGCCGACTTAATTCCAGGGCCGGCCCAGGATCTAAGTATATTTTGCTAGTGCCTATTACCACCACTAAAATATGAACAATCCGCCGTTAAAAATGACTTGTATTCAATGGTAAAAAAAGACGCACTAACTATCCAAAATTAACTCGAATGTAAATTAAGTACTTTGATATCAACAACATATAAGTGCTCTAGTTGAATAGTAATGAATTTCTAATTTATAATCAATACTTCTAGGTATAAAATTTGATCAAATACAATCTATGGCACATGAAATGGAACACAACAACCATTGCCGTTTGATTAATGTTCCTAACTTGCGGAGCCACCACGTATGTTGTGTATATATAAAGATATCATTATGCTATTACTGCCATTTCTTGTAAATGCATCGGACAATTATTATAACAATATATAACAACTACAAGAAAGGAATGGTTTTCTTAAAGGAATTCCCGTCATTAAAAGTCCATTTCCCTCGTAAAGACTTCTTGTTAGGGGAAATTTTCTCTCATTCGTGGCATCCGCCAATAAAAGTAAACAATGACGGAAAACAAGTACCCTCATTAGTTGTATGACTTATTCAATGAGAGTATATTCTTGTCATTGAATTTTTTTTTTTTAATGACAACCGATCCCCTCATTGTAATATCATTTACCCCTCACTAAATCATGATTCAATGAAAACATTTTCCCTTATTATAGTCATTTTTTCCTCATTTAACCATGATTTGATGACCAATTATACCCTTATTATAGGGTCATTTACCCCACATTAAATCGTGATTTAATGACAGAATATCCCTTCACTAGACATTCATTTACCTCTCGTTATATCAATAACCAGTACGTGCCGACACATCCCCCTCATCATAATGTCATTTGTGCTGGATATATAGGAACCCGAATAGAGAACCGAAACGCGAAAGAACCCGAATCCCGAAATTTTCAAGGTCTCGATAGCTCTGGAGGGGGTCCCGATAAATCGAGCCAATTTTTCCGTTCTTTTTCGGATCGTTAGATCTGATTCACAGCACCGATCAAGACACTCGATCATGTACAGCGGAAACAACGAATCGAAATTCGTTTGCGATTTTACCACGATAAGATTCATATAATAAATTAATCTAACCTACAAGAGGGTTGAAGATTTACCCAACAGAAGAGAAGACGTGATCTTCTGGATTGTATCTCCAAACGACGACTGGTGGACGTCGATCCTCGTAGCGGAGCCTCCTCAAATATGCTCAAGAAAAACCCTAGGTTTAAGAAACTAATTTTTCTCTCCTTTCTAGTTGAAAGTGGCGCAGATTGTATTGTCTGCATTGTGTTGGAGAACTCTCTTTATATAGAAAATAACTAGGCAAGAGAGTTGAAATCAATCTCGTATTTTATCCGTTAATTATTTAATAAATAATTAATTAATTACACATGTGATATAGTTCAGGAAATTTCTTCTCCTAATTTTCCCACATGTGGCGCCATTTTATGCCATGGGATAATAGAAAATGTCTTTTCTATTTTACATATTATTACCGAATAAATAATATTTCGCATATTCATTAAAAAGACCAACTATTTAATTTCTTCTCGAGGTTCCACAATACGAGACTTCACTCCCGTGTTAGGAGCCAACTCGGGAACCATGGACCTATAACCAGTAGCTACAATAAATTGAATAAGATGTTCATCGAACAGAACATTTCTATTCAACTTATTAATTCCGGAATTACGCCACCATAAATCAAAAAATGAACTCTATCGATTATAGATATAACTTATTCTCAGAAAATCGAGTCAATAAGTATCCATTGACATAATCATTACATACAGACTAACCCTCCATAGACTATCCGTAATGAAGCGGGAATGTTTCCGTAAACCTTTTTCATTATATCTTATTCTTATTTACCATTAACCCACTAGTGATCAATTAGCTCATAACCAATATGAACTCGGCCGATCGATCAGTTTTTAGGATTAACAAATAAGGGGATTGTTTTTCTACTTCCCGCAGGAAGGAATGAATTCCGTATCTGTGAAACACACTTACTACTCATTCCTGAATAGTGCTGATGTGAAAGTGATTTGGACAACATCTCTTAGCAATCCTTAACGAACACATTTAACCCTATCTTGAAACAAGCTTGAGTCTGCAATCACTTCAGGATTAAGGTTAATACATATATGATCATCTTGTGATTTAATAAGATTTCACAATCACAAAATTATATGAGAAATGCAGATTAAATCGGTCCAGTCCTATATGATCACTACGTCATATATAAATGCCCCACTTAAATAACCAATATCGACGGTCTGGATAAGACGGTCATATCATAAAGTGTTCTGCGCGTATTAATGGTGGTTTAATCAATAGTCCCCATACTTTGATTAAATTCATCACGGACTAACAATTCAAGTGTATCACCATAAACTTAATCCTCACGTATGGCACACACAAAGTTATATGACTACATATGATACGACTTGGGGTTTTCAGCACACGGTGTAGTACTCATAAGCACAAAGCAAATAATAAGATGAAAATAATTCTGTCATTTATTAAATATAAAAACAATTACAAAAATTGTCTTTCGGACACTACACCTAACAATTTGCCCCTCATATATCACGAATTAAGGATGACACATTCCCATATGCAATGACCAACAAATATCCAATAAACCAACAAAACCAAACATCACCCCAAGAAAAAAAAAACAATAATGATCCCTTAACAAAACAAAACTAAATAAAAATAGGGCAATTCTACTTTTACTTCATGCACCACATCACATGTAAAAATTGCATGTAAAATATGGTGTCGAAGTAATTACGGGGATGCCTTTAGAATTGCCCTAAAAATAATGATCCCATAAATGATGGTACTTATGTCATTATTCTAATATCATAAGGAGAATAAACAATGATAGGAAAGCACAAAAACGCCCCTTAAGTTCATCTTCTTCTTCAAGTTACTAGTATTTTTACAAGGTTGAGCAATGATGTATGGCGTATGGTGTAATTGTTATAGTATTAAAATAAAATACGATTTAATGTTAATATTAAAAAAATTGGGAAACAAATCAGGTTGGAAACACTTTTTGGAGGAAATTAAACACCTAACGTACATAGGAAACAGGCGCCCACCCGGGTTTTTTTATTTCCGGTACATCAAAAATCCTATATAATTCAGTCCAACACAGTTAGTTATCTTAGTCCAGCTCACCCGATCATACAAATATCGTCCATTAGCCTACCCGAACACCAATTCCTGGTTCTGTTTTTGAACACTTCATCGCACTTTTATTATTATGAAAGAGTGTATATATATCCATTCACAATCAGAATCAATTAAAAATAACCAAAAGACCAGTCATTTGTATTTTTTTTGCTTAAAAAATTAAGTTATACCATGTTATCTTTGAAGGAACGGAACCAATAAAATACAAGTATCCCCTAGAATAAATTACAAGTCAAACTTGTAATTAAACTGGAAAGACAGTAAATTTGTTGCTATTCTCTGAAGGCATCAAAACTTGTAACTTGTTTTCATACTAAACGAACATTAAGCTTATCTCCCTTATGCCACCTATATAAATCAAACAGCATTTCCCCAAATTTCAATAAAAAAAACTTGGGCTATTCAGTAAAACAAGAAACAAAGAAAACACAAATTAAGCAGAACTCTTCCTGCAATCAATGTCGACATCACAACCGTTGAGGCTTCTTATTGTCGCTATAATGTGCATAATGACGGTGATGCATACTGCAGACGCGATCACTTGTGATGACGTGAATAACGACCTTCTTCCATGCTTAAGCTACATCACTGGAGGTGGACAAGTGCCCGCGAATTGCTGCAATGGTATGAAAACATTGGTGAATTCAGCAAAAGCTAAAAGCGATCGTCAAACAGCATGCAAATGCCTTAAGTCTCTTGTTACTAATGCTAGTGATGCTGAGCTTCAGAGAGCTGCAGGACTCCCTAAGCTATGTGGAGTGAACATCCCTTTTAAAATTTCTCGCAACATTAATTGTTCAAAGGTAAATTAAATTAAGCTTGCCTGGGGATATGTCAGAATTCAAGAGCAGCTAGCAGCACATAATCAATCAGATGATATTTATGTGCATGTTTGTCTTTTTCTTTCATTATAAGTCAATGTAAACAAAGAAAGTTATCTTGGAATGTAAAATATTGTAATATGTATGTTAAGCATCACGAGCCTTGTTTATAATACTCACCCTTTACTATATTCACACTTTTTTCTTCTTGTATGTCGATCACCAAATTCATCATGGTTAAGGTTAAGTATGTATGACTATGTGTGAGTCTACATCAAAATATAAGATGATCGGAGTCTGCCCACTTAACAATGTGTGAGTTAAGTTCACAATTTTTGAACATACAAATTATCTTCCCCCCGGTGATCCTAAATTTAAGTCCAGTATAATAATGTTGCAGCGGATTGCAGTAGAAGATAACAAATTAACAAATTCAACAAACGTAAACAATCACACAAGAACAGAAACAAAAAGAACACAGCAATTTAACGTGGTTTCCGGCGTTATTTGTGCTGACTACTCCATTGACAGAAAAAAAAAAAAAAAAAGATATTTTATTTTGCACAAACACACACTGATTATAATGATTGCGGGTATTTATAACCTTGGAAACCTAACCCTAGCCGCCATAAAGGCCGTTGTCGGAATTCCCATAAATACCCCAGACGTGACTCAGCTCAGTTGTGTCCCCAGCTATGTAATCAGCTCAGATGCAGAACCAGCCGTGTTCAACAACAGACTTCACTCGGCTGACAGATGGATTTCAACATACCTCACAGACTTGAACACCTCAATCAGCTCACCATCACTCGGCTGATCCTAGACTTGGTTCCACCTGATTCAGATGCAGAGATCAAGTCATATTGACAACAAATATGATCACCGTTATTAAGCCAAACATGCCACTCTACAATATTCTATGACCAAAAGCGAGAGATTTTGTACATTAGTTTCATAAATATGGCAATCATGTTGATCAAATATCTCAATACTTCAAGATCTCAACACAAATGACAATTATATAGGTTCCCTGACTATCCGGTGTTTTGTACTTGGACATACCTTGCATTAGGAAGGTGTTTGTTGTTGGGATGGATTAAAACTGAAAGGAAGAGGAAAAGTCATGACATATGGTGGCCGCATTTAAGATTGACTTGCAAAACTTGAATCAGCGTCCTGAATCTTCACATTTCTCAACAAACTCATGATATTGTCATCCTGGGATCTTCTCATTGCCTCTTGGGACTGAAGTGCTGGAGGATCAAAAGTCATTGGCATGACAGATTGATCTTCTTCCTGACAAGATTTTGGACCAAATCCCACATGATTAGCCATGATGTTTCCCATGCCTCTCCCTTTTGTTTAATTGGGATATCCATACTTTTTATAAGACCTTTAAATGGTATGCCATTCTGTTCCACAATAGATGCACTACAATTTCTATCCATTATCTAAGAATTCTTGAAATTTCCTTTACCAAGGCTGTCAGTTTTGGTGACTTGATCTCTAAACTGATGAATAAACTGGTGGGACTAATCTGTGAAACTGAGACAAAGAATAATGGTCAGTTATGTGAAAGTCAGTTTTGGTGAAGTGCAAACTGAGTTTCTTCTAAAGTCAGCTTTCAGTTTTATTCTTTGAGTTATTCTTTGAATACATCGAAAGCGATTGGTTACAAGTCTAGGAAAGTCAGTTTTTGAGCTGAATTTCATCTGGTGGATAACAGCTGGAGCGGGGGTCCACATCTGGGGTATTTATGACAATTCTGACAAAGATCTTATGGCGGTTAGGGTTAGGGATTTGTGCCTATAAATTCCAATGTTGTAATCAATGCAATGTGTGCTTTTCACAAGTGTGTGAAAATCCTTGTAACTTTATGCATAGTAAATTATCTCATTTTCTTTCCATGGAGTAGTCGGCACGACGCCGGAAACCACGTTAAATCATTGTGTCTTCTTTGTTTCTGTATTTTATCAATTTCGCCATACTTTATGCTTGCATTGCTTCTGTCTTAATCTTTCTTAAACCGCAAGTTTCTCGTCTGTGTTTTAACAAATGCCTATACCAACACCAGAGTTATTTAATTTGCCCTGAATATTGATTCTGCCCGAAAGATTCTTGATTAAGCCTCCGATAAAAAGTGTTAACATTCAAAGCAACACTCTCTCCTGTTTGAACATAATTATTGATCTGACTCTCATGTTGTAATACCATTGAAAATGCAATTTCCACATCAGGCAAAGGCTTGGACATCAGAATTTGTGATTTCACATTGCAATATATAGCTATCATTCAAAATCCTATCACATAATCAGTCTGATTATAATCTTTGTAAATCCCTAGGGTGTGGCATATGTAAGGTGGAATTGGTATAATAACGAAGAATTGATCCCAAAGACTCTTAAGCTCAATAAAGTAATCTGCCATGGATAAGGCTCCTTGTTTAGTCCTATACACATTATCCAAACCAAATCTCTTGTTCAGATCATCTCACATTTTTTTAAGCTGTAGTAAGCCAAAAAAAACACTTTGAGAAATGATCGGATCAACAGAATTTAGTATTGAAGTGATCACAAGATCATTGCATTGACACCAAGCTTCATAATTCTTGTCAGAGTCAAGAGGTTTTGGCAGAGAATCATCTACAAATTTCATTTCCCTACGGTTGATAGGACCATCCCTATAGGCCTCTTCCAAAGTTCTGCGTGCCTTTCAAAACCGGCTGAACAAGAAAAATCGTAGGATTTTCACCTGGGTGTATATAATATGAATTGCTCACAGAATTTGAGTTATTAGTTGCACTGGATTGCTCCATCTTGAATTAGAAAACAAAGAAGATGAAAAATAAATCCCAAGAAACGCTTGATATCAAGCCAAGCATACAAAGAATTTTCAATCGACTTAGAGAAAAAAAATGAAAGAAAACATCAAATTAGAAGCGTATTCACTCTAATACCATGTTGAAACTGAAAAAGTAACGTGGAATTAAACCAGAAAACAAGTTGAATTTATCAGGAAATGATCAAGAATACAGAACCATGAACTGCATGTGTTGGTCCCTTGTAAAGGCTGACACAAGTTTAGAGGGGGGAGGGGGTGAATAAACTTGTCACAAAAAACTAGATTTTAAGTCTGATTAGTTCTGTTTTAAACTTGTGTGGAGTTGAGCTGACTTAGCTGAGTATAAATCAAACCTGACTTATGCTGAAACTGAGTCAACTGGCAGCGGATAAGTTTTAGCCTTTATGCGGATCTTGTTGTTTCTAAGAAAAAGATGATGAGTATGCAAAACTGAATTCTGGTGAATGTCAGTTTGTGAACTGTGAGTCAATATCAATAAGTTTGTTCAGTTATGGTTAGGCCTGTAAACGAGCCGAACCCTACCGAACCCTGGCTCGAACATGTTCGAATACATGGCTCGATTCGGCTCGAAATTTTTGAGCCTAAAATATCAGGATTCGGTTCGGCTCGAACTTAAAAAAAAGGGGAAAAAATCGGTACTATTCGGCTTGAACAGTTCGAATAGTTTGAAAATGTTCGGTCCGAAAATTCAAAAATACCCAATAAATAATTCTAGTTCAAAAATACATGTCCAAAACCAAAATAATACATTACATGTCCCAAAATATAACATAACATGTACAAAATGTTCAAGGCCCTATTCCAAAATATAACATAACATGTCCAAAAATACCCTGCAACTCTACATGTTCGGCTCGTTTGTCCGAATACCAATTTCCAAGGCCCTATTCTGATGATACGAGCCGAGTCCCGAACCGAACTTTTTCGAGCCGAACACGCCGAATCGAATCGAACTTTAAGGCTCACTTACAGGCCTAGTTATGGTATATGAAAAACTTATATGAAAAACAATCACAAATACTGATAAACTAAATAACAGAAAAAAAAATGCGTAAAGTAAGTAAGGAAAGAGTTATAGTGGTTCCAGGTGGTGTAATCATGTCAGTCCACTCTTCCCCTGTGATGTAGGAGGAAACTTCCACTAGAACTTTCTGAGGCAGCCGGTTACAAAAAGTCCTAATTGATAGTCATTGACTAATCCCTAGCTTCACTATCTAAACAACTGTAGAACATGTGTGATTGCTGCTCTGCAAATGCTTGAAACACTAGTCCTTAGAGGGTTGTATTGCCTCTTCTTCAGCTCCACCACAAACACAGTTTACCCGACTGCTAAACAACAACAACTGTCTTTGTCAAATCTTAAACCGGATTGCTTCACAGTCTAAACCTTTGATAAAAATCAAAGTTGGGGCTGAGAATCAATAAATTGATTCTTGCTTGTGGTTCTTCTAAGTGTCGGATTCTTGATTGAGTCTTTGTAGCTTGAACACTTGAAGAATTCTGGATATGATCTTGTTGAGCGCAAAGATTGAAAGCAATTCAGATGAACAAAGACTTAGGCACAATAATACTTGTATTCTCACGTTGTTGTATTGATCATTGATGCCAAGTCCTCTATTTATAGTGTGAGGTCCAACGTTCATCTTGCTTGAATTTTGAATTCTATCAACGTCTATATTTTCAGATGTCAGATGTCAGTGGCCGTTCTGACATGCCAGTGCTTCATCCAATAATATTTCTTGATTTGTAACGTTCAAATGTAAGTTCGGTTCTTTGGATGACTGACTTTAAAACTGAGTATCCTGATCAGTTTTAGTCTGAGTTTTTCAGTTATCAGTTTGTCAACTGACTTAGAGCATTAATTGAATTTTTAATCTTCTTCAAAACTTAGTACTATATGATAACTGAAAAATTCACCGTTATTTTTATAACTTTTCAACCCGTTTCTGATATCATTTCGAGTATTTTTATATCAGTTCGAGTCATTAATTCCTATGTTTCATCTAAATATGTTAGTAGTAGTTATTATATAAAATATCGTATTTTTAGCGTGTTTTTATAGTTTTTGTACCGGTTTAGTAACCGGTGTGTCGTGTCGGATTTACGTTTGGTATTTTGGTGGTTTATTGCAGAATTATAGGTTAACCAAAATCCCGAGTAACGACACGTTTTGAGGCCTAAAAGAGGTGTTTATGGGGATATAAGAGTGTGCCACAAGCTTAAAAGGTCAAGTGGATTAGTGGTTCGTAGTGTCACTAACGATTTATATCTTCGACGAACCAATGGCCCATTAAAACGGCATTTTCTGAAGAGGTGGCCTTAATGAAAGTTGTAGATCTTTGATAGAGCTTTCCAACGCATTTTGAATCATGTTAATTGGAGGTCTACAACTCAAGTTATGACCAAGTGGCTAATCGATTCGTAATAGTAAAAATCCCGAAAACGACACGACATACAAATGGCTCATCAAAACGGCGTTTTCTGAAAAAGAATCCTTCATGAAAGTTGTATATCTTCAAGAAATATTTCCAATGGATTTTGAATCAAGTCAATCGGACTTCTACAACTCAAATGGTGGTCAAGTGGCTAATTGATTTGTATTAAGGAAAATGTCGCAAACGACACGTAATGGGAATGGCCCATCAAAACGACGTTTTCTGAAGAAGTGTCCTTCATGAAAGTTGAAGAATTTTCCGAGAGCTTAATTTTGACGTTTGAATCATAATTTTTGGAGGTCTACAACTCAAGATATGAATTTTAGAAGTCTTATTACAATATATCAAGCTTCTAGAAGGAAAACGGTTACAGATGTAATCATTTCAGTCCGGATCGATCCGCACCAATCCGGATCGATCCGACCCTGAATCTTTGCTATATATAGCAGAGCATTTGCAGCAGCTTGGTTGCACCCTTTTTATATATATATATATCTTTTGTGTATATATATATATATCTATCTCTCGTTTTTTTCTTTTAGTTTTTAGTAACGGCATTATGCCGGAAATAATTTACTTGATAGTAGTATCGTTGTAATGCTCGGGAAATTATCGGTAGCTCGGTGTTGCTGTAGTCGTTGTAATGTCCGGAAAACTACAATCTCGGAATCAACAGTTGTAATCGGGTAATTTTATAAAATTATTACTTTCTTGTTTTGTTTTGTTTTTTTAGCATATTGATATATATATATACATATACATTATATATATATATATATATATATATATATATATATATATATATATATATATATATATATATATATAATCTATATATATTTCCTTTGTTTTGTATTTTGTTTCTTTTTATGTTATTTATGTTATATTAGCTATTTATATATATAGAAATATAGTATAATATATATATATATATATATTTTCTTTACGCATTTACTTACGTATTTACTTTTACGCACTTCTATATATATGTATAGTATATTTACTTTTATGCACTTATATATATTATTAACTATATAACTATATATCTATATATATATAAATATATATATGTACTTATAAAAAAATGAATTCGCTTTTACTTTTAAATCGTTAATATAATTTCCATTAATCATTCCGTTATTATCGCCAAAATGAATAGCTAAACGCACGTATAGTCGAATTATGTAAAAGCAGTAAAAGCATACAAGGGGATTAAGCGGGGGGTTGTGTAAGCGCGTAAAATAATGTTTTAATGAATAATCCACGCCCTAAAACTTAATCTGACGTCTTTGAATTAAAAGCGATCATTTAGTTCTTTGTCACACATATCGAACCTATAGATGCATTTTGCGGTGAGATGTGGGAAAAGGGTTTTAGGATCGTTGCGTAGATTCGGCCTAGTTGTTAGAACCGTTTCCAATCTGAGAGGTTTGTCATCGTTGTTCGAGCGACTCTAAGAGCGTAATCATGTTAGGTTAATCGGTTTTCAAAAAGGAAAATTAATTAACTTCACATAGGGTGTTGAGTGAGAGTTGTTGAGATCTTAACACGAGAATTAGGAGTTGGCACCCGTGGATGTCGTTAAAATTACCGTGGAAAGGTAGGTTGGTTAAAACACGCCCCTGTCAAGTCTTCCTTAGGGGTAAAAATAACTCGTTGAACCATAATTCGGCTATACATTTTAATAACTAGAACTACAACCGTTAGCTAATTTTTACTTTCGCACTAGTGTAATATCTCTCCACCGCAATCTTGACCTAAACTAAGTTCTACGTCGACTTTGGTACTTAAGCGTTGTTCACTGTGGATTCGACCTTGCTATCACTATACTCTTGTTGATTCGATACTCAGCCGGTTAAAGTTAGCGATTAGTTATTTTGCTATCAAGAATTTTTGGCGCCGTTGCCGGGAATACTACGTTTGATATCTTGTAAGTTGACCAAAGCCTGGCTTAGGTCGTTTTATTTTAGTTTTGTTATCAAGTTTTTCGTAGGTAGGTTTTTGTTCTACTGTTTCCATATCCTTTTCTGTTTCTTAAAAAAAAAAAAATCGAGGAACACGTTTCAATCATCGAGGTTGGGTGATGGATTCTCGGTGAATTCCACTGCTTGAAGCATAAGGAAAAAAATCCGAAACCTCGTGATTTAGGTGTTGGTGTTAAATCTTGGTTTATGACTCGAAGCTCTAAAGAACCTCTCATCGAACCCATCGAAGAAATCGAAGCTTACGACGTCATAGAAGCGATCGGCGCCGAGGAGAAATCCTAGTCGCTAGTCCGAACCCTTTGTTTGAAGAAGAGAGACATTAGAAAGATCACTTTCTAATTCCTCTCTGAGAAATGGACGATATAATAACTAGAAAAAGCGGTAAGGATCCCGGTGATGAGCAGACTCTGCAGGGGCAAACCTCAACCACTCTTTGGTGGTAATGCAATGATACCTTTGCAAACTCCACCGAGGACCCTCGTCATGAACCTTGAGAGAAGACAACACGGAGGCTACGTCGGTTGGGATCTCGCACTGAGTTTAATCAGAGGCCAGGATTGGACAATACAAAGTAGGACAAGATGCTCGGGATACACAGGACTTGGACCGAATTAGACCAAGAAAGCGGTAAATCGAGTACTTCGGATGCTAGAGATGCGGGGAAATCAACAGGGGTTCCAAAACCCGTATAACCCGTATAATCCACCTCCTCGCGGCCGATGGCTCGCAAGCACATGGGTCGAGGGTTTGTCGAGATTATGTCACTACCCCACAGGAAGTTATAGGACACAACCCAATTAGGGTACCCCAATTAATGCAAATAACATGGATATTAAGCAAAATATTTTGAACATGTTGGGAACATGCCTTGTTCCATGGGAAGTCAGCGAGAACCCGAGCGACTACGGATCACTTTCTCGGATCGTGGGACAATGAAATATAACGGGGTGAGTGATGAGGCGGTAAAATTAATAGTTTTCCGTTTGCATTAAGAGGAGGCTGCTAAAGATTGGTACGACTCTTTACCAAATGACTCGTTACATACGTGGGGTGGCGTAACGAGAGTATTCACGAAAAGTACTTCCCTCCGGCAAAGATTTTAGATCTCAAAGAAGAAATCTCTTCGTTTGATGGTCTCGAGGAGAGACACTAAAAGAGACTTATGAAAGATTTAGGGGTTGCTAAAAGATGCCCCCACACGGTTTTTCTACGGTGGAGCAAGTTATTATATTATTCAGGGCCTTAGAGCCGATGGACCAAAACAATTTGAATGTTTGCAAGCGGCGGAGATATTATGAATCTACCACGGAACAAGCAAAGAGACGAGATAGAAAATGCGGCAGATGGAGAAGGACAATGGGGATCGAGCGAGAAAGAAGAAGAAAGCCCCAATGGAAAGTGTAAAGTCGCTGAAAGAGGAACTCGATCGAGAATCTGCCATGCATGACAAGATGCAAGAAATGGTACTAAAGATGGACCGAATGGAGTCAGAAAGAAAGAAGACACATCAGTGCCAACTCTGTGGAGGTGGACATTCTGCCATAGAATGTGCATCATTGAAAAATCCACTTATCCACAAATGATTGACACCTACTCCAGTACAACAACAGTCTGGAAATCAGAATGACCAACAGCGAATGAATGTCTATGCGATGGGACAGATGGATATGAATCAGCAAGAGTTTGGCCAGCAACAGTGGAACCAAAATTTTAATAATCAGCAAGGGCCACAAATGGATTATGGTATAAATGATGGTTCACAACAATATGATGTGAATTATGTTGGACAAGGTTGGAATCAGGGGCAGAATCAGAATTGGAATAGAAACAATAATCAGAATCAAGACTTTAGGCAAAACCAAAGCTCATACAACCGACCTTGGAATCAGAATCCCCAGAACCAGAGTTCATACCAGAATCAAAACCGAGGCTATTATCAGAATAATCAGAATCCACAGTCTCAGTCACAAGGACAGCAGCAAAATCAGAGTTCATATTGGAATCAAAATCAAGGCTGGAATCAGAATCAGGGTCAGCAAAACAATCAGAATCAGCAAGTGAGCCAGCCATCTTTGAGAAGTAATAATTCGGGCACCTATCAGCATCCAAACGCTCATCTGCACCAGAATACTCAAAGCAATCAGCAACCAAACAATTCTGGTGTTCAAAAGATGGCCACTGAGATACTCCCGGAGAAATTAGGACAGGAATGTTTTCGAGTTAAATAAGAATGCTATAGAACAAAAGTGGTCACACATTACGCCATTCGAAACTTGGAGACCCAAGTAGGTCAAATAACCGACACTCGAAGACAAATCTAAGTGGTGGACTCCGAGTAACTTTGAAAGGAACCCAAAGGATGTGAATCTTTGTGTTCACACGAAGTGGTAAAGAGGTCGGAAAGAAAGAATTGTGGGTCAAGAGGCGTGAAAGGCGAAAGCGAGAAGGTGAGAAAGCGGTTGTTGTGAAGGAGCTATGTATGGTGAAGTCGAGATCGAAGATTTAGAGGCGGCAATATCAAGCAGAGAATGGAAGCAATGAGGAAAGAATTGGAAGCCACCACGAAAAGGCTTTGGTGAGGCAAATAAGAAAGCATTGGAAGGCGGCACCGAAGAAAGACTATGTGGTCTTGGACATCAAAGAAGAAGAAGCCTCACCGCCTAAAGAAAGAGGAAAGAAAAGCAGAATTCCTCCTCCTCCCACGATTTTGATGTTAATACTTTACCCTATCCTCCAAGGGAACCAGAAGGACATCACGACCGAGGAGGTGAGGCAAAATTTCTGAATCTTTTAAGGAAGGTAGAGGTGAATATTCCCTTATTAGAGGCAATTTCGAGCATTCCCCCATACTTTAAGTTTCTAAAAGGAATGTTGTCAAGTAAGGAGAAGATGCAACAGATGGTGCATTTGAGTGGGGAATGTTTCGCAATCTTTGAGAATAAGATACCTCCCAAGTTACGAGGATAGAGGTAGCTTTACCATCCCAATTACCATTGGAGAAGCTGTGTTTAAAAATGTGCTATGTGATCTAGGGGCTTCTGTGAGCCTGATGCCTAGAGGAGTTTATGAGAAATTGGGATTGGGAGCATTAGAGCCAACAGGAATGACCTTACAGATGGCAGATAGGTCTATTAGGAAACCTCTAGGGGTAGCTGAAGATGTGTTGGTGCAGGTAGACAAGTTTGTTTTCCCCGTTGACTTCGTAGTTTTAGATATGGATATGGATTCTAAAACCCCACTTTTGTTAGGTCGGCCTTTCTTGAACACAGGAGAGACCTTGATAGACGTTAAGAGGGGAGAGATTATACTACGAGTCGGGAAAGAGAGTGTAGCCATAAATGTGTATAAGGCGATGAAGCATCCTAATGATGAAAAGAGTGATTGTTTTTCTGTTGATGCTATATATCCTTGTATTGTGGAGCACACTAACCTGCAGGGATACCAAGAACCAATGGAAGAATGCTTGATGAAGTCAAGCACCGCAGAGGATGATGATCCACAAATGAGAGTTCAGGTATATCATTTGGAGGCAACTCCTTTTGTTGACGCAAGCTGGAATAAGAAGCTAGAGCTCGGTTTGACTGGCAAGTTGCCAAAGCCGTCAATCGAGGAACCACCTACTGATCTGGAGTTGAAGCCACTTCCTAAGCATTTAAAGTATGTGTTTTTAGAACCACTAACCGTTTTGCAGGAAGCTAAGTTGATCCACGTTCTGAAAAAACACAAAAAGGCCTTCGGATGGAAGATGGTTGACATAAAAGGGATCAGTGCGGATATCTGCAAGCACAAGATCATTCTGGAAGAAGATGCCAAGCCGGTCAGGCAGTTTCAGAGACGACTAAACCCACATATGCAAGAGGTGGTGAGGAAAGACGTGGTAAAGATGCTTGAGTTAGGGATAATCTACGCAATCTCCGACAGTGAATGGGTGAGCCCCACGCAAGTCGTGCCTAAGAAAGGAGGCATTACAGTTGAGCTTAATGAAAAAGGTGTGCCTATTCCTACTCGTTTAGTTACTGGTCACAGGGTTTGTATTGATTTTCGCATGCCAAAAGGTAAGACTAGGAAAGATCATTTTCCCCTACCCTTTATTGATCAAATGCTAGAGCGTCTAAGTGGTCATGCATTTTCTTGCTTTTGGATGGTTTTAGTGGCTATTATCAAATTCACATCGATATACATGACCAGGATAAAACTACTTTCACGTGTCCGTATGGCACCTTTGCATTTAGAAGAATGCCGTTTGGGTTGTGTAATGCACTGCGACATTCCAACGATGCATGATGGCCATCTTTCTTTGATATGATAGAGCATTTCATGGAAGTTTTTATGGATGACTTTAGTGTTTTTGGTGATACTTTTGATGAGTGTTTGTCGAACATTGATAAGGTGCTTTGCGTTGTGAAGAGACAAACTTGGTTTTAAATTGGGAAAAGTGTCATTTCATAGTAAGCGAGGGAATTGTTTTAGGACATAAGGTATCGGGGAAAGGAATAGAGGTCGATAGAGCAAAAATAGAGGTAATTTCTAAGCTTCCTATGCCTACGAATCTGAAGACTCTACGTTCATTCTTGGGACATGCGAGTTTTTATCGTAGATTCATTCCGAGTTTTTCCCACATTGCTAGACCTCTTACTCTTCAATTGATGAAGGAGCCCCTGTGTTTTTGATGCGGCATGCCTAGATGCTTTTGAACCCTTAAGAAACTTCTTACTTCGGCTCCTATCTTAGTAGCTTTGATTGGTCTAAAGGGTTCGAAGTGATGTGTGATCTGAGTGATTATCTTGTGTAGGAGTTGCCCTAGGTCGGAAGATTGACAAGTTGTTTCGCCTATCTACTATGCGAGTCATACCATGAACTCGGCTCAACAAAAGTATGCCACAACCGAAAAGGAACTTTTAGTCGTTGTTTTTGCTTTCGATAAGTTCGGTCATACTTGGTTGGATCGAAAGTCATAGTTCCTCGACTTGACCATCTTTGCGTTGAGATATCTATTTGCCAAGAAGGATGCAAAACCACGCTTGTTAAGATGGATTTTACTACTTCAAGAGTTCGACGTAGAAATTAAGAATCGAAAGGGTGTGAGAACGTAGTAGTGGTGACCACCTCGGTAGGATGGAACAGGAGACAAGAAACACTCTATTAGGGTTGAAATTGATGATCATTTTCGGGATGAGCGGTTGTTAAGTAGTGGATACGATGCTCCCGGTTAGAGAGGAAACTTCTGCAGAGAGGAAAGAATGGGAACCCTTGGTATGCACCTTTTGTTAATTATTACGAGTGTGGATTTGTAGATCCTGAGTTTGATGAAAACCGAGAAAAGAAGTTTTATAGTGAGGTGAACCGTCGTGTGGGAAGATCCCTTACTTTTTAGGCTATGTCTTTGATGGAATCACGAGAAGATGTGTTGATGAGCGGTGAGATAGTGAGTATTCTCTCGTTACGCCATGATAAAGAGGCCGGTGGCCACTTACCGAGGCGAGAGAACGACATTAAAGGTGTTACAAAGTGTGTTTATCGGGCCTACTATTTTCAAGGATGCATATGCTTATGTTAAGATGTGTGACGCCTGTCAACGCTCAGGAAGGATTTCCAAGAGAAATGAGATGCCCCAGAAACCGATAATAGTGTGTGAAGTGTTTGATATATGGGGATTAGACTTCATGGGACCATATCCGTCTTCTTTCGGGAATCAGTACATTCTTGTCGCCTGTGATTACGTTTCAAAGTGGGTTGAGGCAATTGCTTCACCCACTAACGACAAACATGTAGTCATAAAATTTCTTAAGAAACATATTATATCCCGGTATGGAATACCTCGAGCAATAATCAGTGATAATGGAAGTCACTTTGCTAATAGAGATTTCAATAAGCTTTTAATAAAGTATGGGGTCACTCATAAGTTAGGTACTGCCTACCATCCTCAGACTAGTGGCCAAGTAGAGGTGTCCAATCGGGGAATCAAAAGAATCTTAGAGAAGACAGTAAATTCTAACCTTAAGGATTGGTCAAAGAAGTTAGATGATGCGCTTTGGGCACACCGAACTGCGTTCAAGACACCAATAGGTATGTCACCCTACATGCTTGTTTTTGGCAAAGCCTGCCATCTCCCCGTAGAGTTAGAGCATAAGGCCTATTGGGCGATTAAGAATCTAAATATGGATGACGATTAATCGGTGAAAGAAGGATGGCTTGATTAAATGAGTTAGATGAGTTTCGCCTTCAAGCTTACGATTGTTCGCGAAATATAAGGAAAAGACCAAATTGCTTCATGATAAGTTGATCAAACCTCGTATTTTCAGCGTAGGTGATGAGGTCCTTTTCTATAATACTCGCCTCCATTTATTTCAAGGCAAACTTAAGTCAAGGTGGTCGAGGACCATATACGGTATTACGAGTTTTAGACTCAGGAGCCATCGAGGTAACACATCCGAAGCATGGAGCGTTCATCACGAACGGCCTTCGTCTAAAAAGTATAAGAAGATACCATTCGATGTGGCTCTTGAGATTGTGCATTTGGTGATCCGAGCCTTAATAAATCGTTTCGAGTCTCGATCGAGCGAACGACGTTAAACAAAAGCGCTACCGGGAGGCAGCCCGATAATAATAATAATAAAGATAATTTGGATGAGACTAGTTTTAATGAGATGTAGAATCGGTATGAAGAATGAACACAAAGCACAACCAAGTCTCAGGATGAATGTTTGAATTTCATTAAGAGGGAATGATTAGGTGGTTATCCGAAAATCCCGAGGGAGATTAAAGAAAAATTCAAATGTATCATTTCTTGGACTTAGGTTATTGAACCCTTGAGGATCTAGGTATAAAAGACTCAATACTCTTTCACACATTTCATTTTATAATCTAGTCTATTTCAAATTTCTGGTCGTTGTAGTATAGTGGTGAGTATTCCCACCTTAATAAAACTGTGTGTAATAAAATGAATCTAGGAATAGCTGAATTGACTATGATATATGCTCACATGATACTCTCTATGATACGTATATGCTTAGATGTTCTGTGCTTTACCCGTGTGGGTTATTTTTCCATCTAAAGCCGTTATGCGATGTGCTATTATATTGCCTATCGAATTTTCGACGTGTGGGACCATTATCTTATTATTCCCATATCCTATTCGATGTCTTGCACGAGGACCATGTCTGTGTTGGCTTTGTTTTGGTTGTTTTTGTATAGGGATTAAGGGATGTGCTTTCTCATTTACATTCACGGGTTTGGTAGCACTTTTCTGCCAGGTTTATAAGCTAAGTCTTCCTCTCTATCTCATTCACTATGTTTTAAAGGATAATGCAAGTTCGTAAGTGGGGGGTAGAGTCGTGATTGGTTTAGAAATGGCATTAAAGGTTAAATCCCTTAGTTTTTGATTTTTAGAACATTATTTAGTTGATTAAAATGAATTGTATAAGGTATATATTTCATGGATTTGAAGATGTAATGATCAATTTGATATGTATAACTAATTTGAACCATAAGTGCATTTTAACCCCAAATTTATCTGTGTAACATGAATTCCTTCACGTAAGCCTTTGATATTGAAGCGAAAATTTTAAACTGTATCCATTCAGTATCCTAGTGGTTATTCTAGAGATAATAGCGATAACTTAGTACCTAACTTTTGAGCGTGTCTTTGTGAATATCGAAGGTTTGAATGTGATAGAAAGAATGTTAAAATAAGATAAACTATATATATGTCGGTTGTAGCTACCAATGATTTGAGTGCGGTAGAGGCGTTATCACGAAGCGTCCTATATCACTATGAGGTTTAAAAGCTCCCGATTGCACGATGATTGTAGTCTAGCTAGGGTGTTATCACGAAACATCCTATTGCTAGGAATGAGGGCATATACTATACATGTGGAAAAAAAAAAAAAAAAAAAAGAAAAGAAAAGAAAAAGTTGGTTGAAAACTTAGTTATCTTCTGACTATCCCCAGTATAAACTAAATGATATGCTTTAGGGATTATCCTAATAAGTACACGGGAGGACTTTGTGTGGGCTCATTCTGCGCTATACCTAGGAAATTTGTTAGGATTATGCGAATGGATACTAGTGCGTTTGCTTGATTTATTCAAGAGAGGATAGTGGAAATTGAAAAGGCTTGTCACACACACTCTGTTATACATTTATATTGCGGTTAACGTGTGATTATGATTCAATTGGTTGTATCATCGATTGTCATTTATATCTTAACTTCATGAATTTTTCCTCATTCATTTTATTTTATCGCTAATTTTGTTCGAGGGACGACCAAAAGCTAAGTGGGGAGTTGTGATAAGCCGAAAAATTCACCGTTATTTTTATAACTTTTCAACCCGTTTTCGATATCATTTTGAGTATTTTTATATCGGTTCGAGTCATTAATTCCTATGTTTCATCTAAATATGTTAGTAGTAGTTATTATATAAAATATCGTATTTTTAGCGTGTTTTATAGTTTTGTACCGGTTTAGTAACCGGTGTGTGTGGTCGGATTTACGTTTGGTATTTTGGTGGTTTATTGCGAATTATAGGTTAACCAAAATCCCGAGTAACGACACACGTTTGAGGCCTAAAAGAGGTGTTTATGGGGATATAAGAGTGTGTGCCACAAGCAAAGGTCAAGTGGATTAGTGGTTCGTAGTGTCACTAACGATTTATATCTTCGACGAACCAATGGCCCATTAAAACGGCATTTTCTGAAGAGGTGGCCTTAATGAAAGTTGTAGATCTTTGATAGAGCTTTCCAACGCATTTTGAATCATGTTAATTGGAGGTCTACAACTCAAGTTATGACCAAGTGGCTAATCGATTCGTAATAGTAAAAATCCCGAAAACGACACGACATACAAATGGCTCATCAAAACGGCGTTTTCTGAAAAAGAATCCTTCATGAAAGTTGTATATCTTCAAGAAATATTTCCAATGGATTTTGAATCAAGTCAATCGGACTTCTACAACTCAAATGGTGGTCAAGTGGCTAATTGATTTGTATTAAGGAAAATGTCGCAAACGACACGTAATGGGAATGGCCCATCAAAACGACGTTTTCTGAAGAAGTGTCCTTCATGAAAGTTGAAGAATTTTCCGAGAGCTTAATTTTGACGTTTGAATCATAATTTTTGGAGGTCTACAACTCAAGATATGAATTTTAGAAGTCTTATTACAATATATCGAGCTTCTAGAAGGAAAAACGGTTACAGATGTAATCATTTCAGTCCGGATCGATCCGGCACCAATCCGGATCGATCCGACCCCTGAATCTTTGCTATATATAGCAGAGCATTTGCAGCAGCTTGGTTGCACCCTTTTTATATATATATATATCTTTTGTGTATATATATATATATCTATCTCTCTCGTTTTTTTCTTTTAGTTTTAGTAACGGCATTATGCCGGAAATAATTTAGCAGTAGTAGTATCGTTGTAATGCTCGGGAAATTATCGGTAGCTCGGTGTTGCTGTAGTCGTTGTAATGTCCGGAAAACTACAATCTCGGAATCAACAGTTGTAATCGGGTAATTTTATAAAATTATTACTTTCTTGTTTTGTTTTGTTTTTTTAGCATATTGATATATATATATACATATACGTACTATATATATATATATATATATAATCTATATATATTTCCTTTGTTTTGTATTTTGTTTCTTTTTATGTTATTTATGTTATATTAGCTATTTATATATATAGAAATATAGTATAATATATATATATATATATATATTTTCTTTTACACATTTACTTACGTATTTACTTTTACGCACTTCTATATATATGTATAGTATATTTACTTTTATGCACTTATATATATTATTAACTATATAACTATATATCTATATATATATAAATATATATATGTACTTATAAAAAAATGAATTCGCTTTTACTTTTAAATCGTTAATATAATTTCCATTAATCATTCCGTTATTATCGCCAAAATGAATAGCTAAACGTCATTTATAGTCGAATTATGTAAAGCAGTAAAACGCCCAAGGGGATTTAAGCGGGGTTGTGTAGCGCGTAAAATAATGTTTTAATGAATAATCCACGTCCCTAAAACTTAATCAACGTCTTTGAATTAAAGCGATCATTTAGTTCCTTTGTCACACATATCGAACCTATAGATGCATTTTGCGGTGAGATGTGGGAAAAGGGTTTTAGGATCGTTGCGTAGATTCGGCCTAGTTGTTAGAACCGTTTCCATCTGAGAGGTTTGTCATCGTTGTTCGGCGACTCTAAGAGCGTAATCATGTTAGGTTAATCGGTTTTCTAAAAAGGAAAATTAATTAACTTCACATAGGGTGTTGAGTGAGAGTTGTTCAGATCTTAACACCAGAATTAGGAGTTGGCACCCGTGGATGTCGTTAAAATTACCGTGGAAAGGTAGGTTGGTTAAAACACGCTCCCTGTCAAGTCTTCCCTTAGGGGTAAAAATAACTC
The DNA here is from genome assembly GCA_026214975.1 of Gentiana macrophylla. Taxonomy (NCBI): domain Eukaryota; kingdom Viridiplantae; phylum Streptophyta; class Magnoliopsida; order Gentianales; family Gentianaceae; genus Gentiana; species Gentiana macrophylla. The sequence goes on from CM047811.1 coordinate 103,009,903, forward strand.
GTTGAACCATAATTCGGCTATACATTTTAATAACTAGAACTACAACCGTTAGCTAATTTTTACTTTCGCACTAGTGTAATATCTCTCCACCGCAATCTTGACCTAAACTAAGTTCTACGTCGACTTTGGTACTTAAACGTTGTTCCCTGTGGATTCGACCTTGCTATCACTATACTACTGTTGATTCGATACTCTGTCGGTTAAAGTTAGCAGTTAGTTATTTTGCTATCACTATATTCATCTGATTTCATATGACTAAATCAGAGTACACCATATCCTTAATAAATCTTCTAAGATATCATTGTCCTTATGATTCTTAGGTCTTGATACAAGATCCATAAAGTCAGTTCAGACCATCACAGACTTAACTGAATTCTAACTTTACAGTCTCGACTTCATAACTGAGTTTGAACCCTCAGTTCTTCATTCTTCAAAAACTGAGTATGTGTCCCTCAGTTCTTCATATACTGAGTTTGAACCCTCAGTTCTTCATCTTCTAGATAAGTCAACTGAGTCTGTGTCCTTCAGTGAACTTACCTTCTCCAGTTCTGAGTGACATATTCAGTTTTAGTCAATATCCAGTTTTCTAACGACTCTCTAACTATTACAGTGCTTGTCTGATATAACATGTACAATTATCAGACTCTAATAAATCCTATACATTTAGTTCTAGACATCTTTTAGCTTTTCACTATAACAGCTAGCTTCAGCACTTCATCAATAGGGTGTAAACAAACAAATAAATAAAAGATGAATCATCATCAAAACATAAATTTTATTTCCAACAACATGTTTTTCAACAGAATTTTGAATATGCAAAAAGGTGGGAAATTGAGATCTTAACTTTTTCATGAATTGAGCTTTGCAATGTAGTTTGTAAGTCTCTAATTGAGTTCCACAGCTCCAATTACGGTTTATATAGTGTGTGTGTGTGTGTGTGTGTCCTCAATTTCAACTAACTAATGTACTAGGAGTTTGATGAAATGCCCAAGAGAGCACTTTATCCTCTTCTTCCTTCAAACTTTCGGCATGATATTATATATGTAACATGTTGAAAGTGAAAAAAGTAACGTGGAATTAAACCAGAAAACAAGTTGAATATATTGATCAGGAAATGATCAAGAACACAGAACCATGAACTGCATGTTCTTCAACAGAATTTTGAGTATGCAAAAAGGTGGGAAATTGAGATCCTAACTTTTTCATGAATTGAGCTTAATTTGCAATGTCGTTTGTAAGTCTCTAATTGAGTTTCCACAGCTCCAATTATGGTTTATATAGAGTGTGTGTGTTCTCAATTTCAACTAACTTACAACCTATAACTAACTAACTAACTAGTGTACTAGGTGTTTGATGAAATGCCCAAGAGAGCACTTCACCCTCTTCTTCCTTCCAACTTCTGGCAAGTTGTTATATCTGTAACATGATGAATCTGGTAAATTAAATTGAAATTAAACCATAAAACAAGTTGAATTGATCAAGAAATGATCAAGAACAGTGTCACGGATTTTATGTAATGAAAATAAACAAGTAATAAAATTTATAAATCCGGTATTCCCCAAGTGTAGGGATCGTAGCATAGCGATTAATACCGGAGTCGATCACAGGGAATCGGGGTATCTAGTTCATTAATTTTCCTAAGATTGTTACTATTATTATTAAAACCTAAAATAACAAAACGAAAAGTAAACTGGACAGAGGATTGTCAGTCCAAAGCCAGGAAAGATAAAAGCAAAAACGAAATCTAAACTATAAACTATAAAATAAACAGTAAACAAGAAGATGATCATGGTGATTAAACAATCGAACAAGTTGTTATCCACCGATTCCGCAACCCTCAATTCCCTCTCTAAAGTTGTCTTGTGATGATTAACAAAAGTCGTGGTTCACCTATCAAAGGTATGAATTACTACTCTCGTAGATAACTCGTCTATCAATCTCTCATCTCTCGATCTATAAGATTGACGCTATCAAAACAAGGTGTAAGATCTCTCAATCTAGCAACCTAGAAATCTAACCTATCAACTCTCGTTATGTCAAGGTTAAAAGTCCCATCTTTCCTATGGTGATCTAAGGTTTACACCGACTCTCGTCATACGGTAAAAATCAATAAGCAATACATCTCTCGATATTGATTGCATAGCACATAAGCATAGGAAAAATACAACTTGAATTAAAAATCACAAAACAAATCTAGATTGAAAATAAAGAACCTTCTGAAAGCGGATTCACATGGTTTGAACAATTGCTCACCTCAAGCATTCAAACATAAAGCAAGACAAAGCGGAAATAAAAGCGGAAAGAAACAACCCTCGGCCGGCCAAGCACCAAGGCTCAGCCGGCCGAGGTGACTTGGTCTCGAAATTAGGGTTCTTTGTGTATGCGGCTGTATATAATTATATGTCCTAGGGTTTACAAAGCGCTGGAATTTATAGAAAATAAAGTCATTGCTTTGTAAGTCGGTCGAAGGCGCCCGTCCAAGATACCTTGGACTTGCTTGACGCCGCCCGTCCACTCGGCGCCCAAACTCTCTCGAATCAACTTTCTTCTCCCGGGCGCTTGATCCATTCTTGACGATCGATCGCCCACTGGGCGCTTGATTCAAGCTTACGGACGCTTGATCCGAGATCGACTTAATCTTGATTTTTCCCATACTTATCTCTTTTTCATCAATCCAAATCATCATTATCTCTTCTATCATCAATGTAATTCGACTCTTATATCTTTTTTATCATCATTTGAGCATCAAACATGTACTATAACACATTAAAACATCGCATAAAGCGTAATATCATCCAAATAATCATAAAATCAAAATTAACACACCAAAATTAACCTATTTTGCGAATAACTCATTAAAAACCTCATTTACTCAATAATCCCATTAAACACCGTTTCTTATGCAAATTTATACAAATATGAGGGAAATTATCATAAAATACATCAATATAAATCGTATAAATTCACCCTTAACAAACAGAGAACCATGAACTTCATGTTCTTCAAAAGATTTTGAATATGCAAAAAGGCGGGAAATTGAGATCTTAACATTTTTTATGAATTGAGCTTTTCAATGTAGTTTGTGAGTCACTAATTGGGTTTCCACAACTCCAATTACGGTTTATATAGAGTGTGTCCTCAATTTCAACTAACTAACAACTTATAACTAAATAACTAACTAGTGTACTAAGTGTTTGATGAAATACCCAGGAGAGCACTTCATCATTTCCTTCCAACTTCTGGCATGCTATTATATCTATAACATCCCCCTCAAGCTGAAATGGGGTGTCAATTCAGGTTGTACTTCACCTTATTCTTCATTCCAACTTCTAGCTTGGTGCACTAAAAATCATGTTTTTCGTAGTGCATCTCAATACTATTACTGCATCAACATTAGGTCCTACTTAGAACAAATGTGAGTTTCTCCGTGTCACCACATCAACATAAGATCCTTCCTGGAACAAATATGATTATCAAAGTACAAAGTTACAAGGATTTTCACACACTTGTGAAAAGCACACATTGCATTGATTACAACATTGGTATTTATAGGCACAATTTCCTAACTCTAACTGTTAGGAAATCTACGAGGCAACGCATCGGAATTCAAAATTTTGATTTCCTTTTACCCAAGATCGACTTCGTTTAAGCAACAAGCATAAAAGAAGTAGACAAAAGATTACCTTGCTTGATCCAATTGGATCGACGCTTTGTCTACGGTTGTAGTTTTTGCACGAAGCCGTCCAAGCGTTCGGCCTCTACCGGTGATCCACACGAACACCTCGCCGGAATCCCATCATGGATTGCTACCAGAAAAACTCGGTTGCTAGACCGACTTTTCCTCTCTCTAAAATCTCTCTCTAAGAAGCTCTCTATTTTTCACAAGAACTATTAGCTCTTGGAATTGTGATGTACAAAAGAGCTAGTCAAGCCCTCCTATTTATAGGATGACCTGCGCCCCTGTGTGGTCACAATCTGATTGGGAGAAGCTTCCTAGTAGATTGGGGAGAAAGAAAACATTTTACTAGTAAAATAAGGAAAATATATTTGATTGATTTATCTCATTAATATTCAATATCTTATATTAAATATTTTCCCTAAGATATATATTGACAATATCTTATATTGAATATATATATCTTTATCTTATTACCATAAATCAATTTACACATGTGTATATATCACATATATATACTACACATATAAATCTATATATATATATATATATATATATATATATATATATATATATATATATATATATATATATACTACGGGAAATTAGGGATAAGGACACAATCTGGAATATTTTTAAGTAACGGAGACAACTACATATTTTTATTGGAGAAGGACAATTTGCATAATTTTTATAGCGAGAAGGACAAATAGTGAATCCTGAAAATCAGTGAATCTCCCCAGTGAATCCCAAAATCAGTGAATTTTGACAGTGAATCCCGAAAATTAGTGAATTTCGACAATGAATTTGAAAATTAGTGAATTTCGACAGTGAATTTCGAACACAAGTGAATTTCGACAGTGAATAAATAGTTTTGTCCTTTATGCAAAAGTTTCAAAAGACTGTCCTGATGATGCCCGACCCGAACTATGCCACGTGTCATCCTTGTGGGACATGTAATAAATGATCAGCCCTCTAAGTATAGGGCATTAAGGACCAGGAGCCCAGAAACATACCTAAGGGCAGGTCCCTTACCCCAGGTGGGAGATCGGCACAAACTCCTCCTCCAACCACCGCAGGTCGGCTAAAGCTTGGCGAAGAGGAGGTGCCCAGATCGGCCATAGTGCTCTTGGGGGCTGTGTGCATGACGCTCAGTACAACCCGGTTGTTATCTCACGTGTGGGGTAACTGAACATAAACAAGGAAAGAATCCTAGGTCATAATGACTATAATCTTGACATTAGATATGTCCATAATTATCCCTAAATTATAGGGATTTATGCGTGTTAATCCTTAGGGGAGATAATAAATAATATTAATAATAATAATAATACAAATCCTTGCAGGACAAGGCTTTGGACGAGACGTCCTCTATATAAACAACCCCTAAGGAACTACGGAGACTTGATTCCTGAACAATAACAGGATACGTAGGCAACTTGAGAGAAATAACTCAAGCTCAGTCTAAAAATCACCAAAAAAACATCCCTCGTTCGATTACCTCTAGATTAAACGGCCCGGATTTATTCATAGACGAAGTCCAACATCGTCATGTCCTTCTACTCAATTGATGAAATATTTCTGTCATTCTCCCTCATTCCCCTAAATACTATGGTGCGCATGCAAATCACCAATTTGCATTAGTGCAAACACACGCAGGCACATGTATTATTTATATATCAATATCTAATATTAATATTTGGTAACAATATTAATTAAATTGCACAATCCAAGTGTATCTTAATACACTATTATATGCGCCCCATATGTATCAAAATACATATATTTAATTAATCAACATAATTAATATCTTGTATTTTATTTATGCATAATAAATAAATACCACCATATTAATTTACCACTATAACACTTTATAGACGAGACAAACTTTCCTTATTTGGTTATCAACTATAACCACATTTTAATCCGGCTAGATGTTCATATGTGTGTGACCCGATAGGCTTCCGAATATGTTGGCCGTAGACACAAATTACAAATTACGAAAATGCCCTTCATACCTAACGATCACGGGATAGCGTCTAGCAACACACCATGACCCCCAATCATCGGAAGAGTCAAATGCAATGACTACGACCTTTCATGTGAAATAGTTACCGTGTAAATTATAATCCTACCGCAGTAATAATATCCATACGATCGTATCCCGAGTGTCAATACATTAACGATCGTATCTTATAATCTGTATATCATGCTCTCTCGGAATAACACATTTACTCCCACTTTGCAAAGATTCACGAAAGCTTTTGTTGAGAAGATTTTTGCATCATTTAAACAAAAGAAAATTTATAAACCCATACTTAGATGCAAAACTAACTCCTAACCGGCCAAACACCGGGTAGTTGATAGTATAGCGAGATAAGTAAGGGGTCGATCCTGAGGGAATTGGGATGTTGAATCTAATTTCATTAATCTTTCCAATTGTTACTACTAATTATTACTAAACCTAAACTAAAGCGGAAAATAAACTGACAGGAGGATTTTTAGTCCAAAGCCGTGAAACACATAATTAAGAACAAACAAATAAGAACAACACTGAAGAGAAAAACAATTCCTAAAGCTAAGGAAAACATAAAAACGACCTAAACTAAGGAAACATGAAATCAAACAATGCACAAACCATGTAATTTCAATCCTAGTTCACCTCATGATCTTAACTCGAATTGTGGTTTCACCTTACGAAGGTATGAATCCTACTTTCGTAGTAATTCGCCTATCAATCTCATCATCTTTCGATCTATAGAGATTAACGCATATAAAACAAGGTGTAAGATCTTTCAATCTAATAACCTAGATAATCAACCTATCAACTTTTCGTTATGTCAAGGTTAAAAATCACATCTTTTCTATGGTGATCTAAGGTCTACACTGACTTTCGTCATACGGTAAACAACGACTAGTAACCAATCTCTCGATCTAGTCACACAATAGCATGATAATTGCATAGAAAAGATACAAAACGAATCATAAATCATGAAGATAAAACAGGGACTGAATTAATTGCAGAACAAACTCACAGGGTTTGATACAATAGTTTGAGCTCCATGAATCAACAAGCAAAACAAAGGAAAGAAGCCTAATCTAACCCCGGATCACCCGAGCACAAGGCTCGGGTGACCGCCTGAGACTCAAAAGAGTGGCTGCTCCTTGGAATTTTATGTGTGAGAAGTTTTGTGACTGATTTACGAATGGAAGGATAAATTGTGAATGTTTGGGAGCAAATTTGGTATATATAGGAAATCGATTTGAGACATTACGAACTCCGATTTGAGATGTGGAACGCCTGGTTCAAGCTCCCGAGGCGCTGGTTCTATTGTTCAAACGCCCGATTCCATGCTTTTCCGAGCTCTCGATCGCTTTGGACTTCTGAACGCATGATTCGATATGGGACGCTTGATTCCATCTTCAAAACGCCGATTCGGCTTTTGAACTCCGATTCCACTGTCTTTGAGCTTATCCGCATTTGATCCTTGTCATTATCTCCAACAAACCATCATTATCCTTTGTAACAAACCTTATCTCTTGGATATTCTAGATGATTCATGACTTGTCCTCCAAGATCTTATCCTTGACACTTGTCCATTCCAATCTTGAACACTTGTAGGCTCCTAATTAATCAATGAATAATACCAAAATGTAATATAATTCCAAAATAATAATAAATCATCATTTAAGCACTAAATTTGATACATTTTGAAATTAACTCATTAAAAATATCATTTACTCAATATTTCAATATAAAGCTTGATTTCTATGAAAATCATAAGAATGTGGGGAAAATTGATATAAAATATATCGTTAAAAATCGTATAATTTGACCCTGAACAACTCCCCCATACTTAGCTTTTTGCTCGTCCCGAGCAAAACAAAACAAAAACATACTATCAAGAATCCACATAACGACGACACTAGATGTAGTCGTGCTCACGACAAGCTAGTATTCAGCAAATCGAAGTCACTCGGTGATTGTGTGTGCGAGAACCTACTAAACTTCCATCAATCCTCTCTTGATGTATTAAATCAAGCACTATGATCATCCGGTTAAATAAGCGAAAGTTTCATTACATCTACAAAGACACTTACCCTACAAAAATTACTTGTCAAGAATAAAGTAACTAACTCACATTTAAATTCTTTTACTTGGTGTCAAGAAAATACCTTTCAGGTCTCTACTGGGTTTAGATCAACTCGACTCAGAGTTCTAAAAACACAAACTTCTCGCGTCTCAAAAGTATAACACTCTCCCCTACTTTAGAGGCAGTCACCCTGAGATCACTCAAACCCGTACTGTCCAAGGTAAACCACACTCCCCAATTGGGGCAGTATCCAAATGGACTCGAGGTGAAATTTATCATATATATATATAAGATATTATATTCTCGCCCAAACTCTTTGGAAACTCTTGATCAGGTATCTTTTCTAACACATTCAAGACTTTTAAGGTTCTCAAGAACACTAAGGTCTTGAGATTCTAAGCTGTGAGTATAGTACTGAATTCTTAACTTTCATCAATGCTAAATAAGTGTTATCTGCATCGAGAGTTGGCTATCCTTTAACTAACCGTGACTATTTTATATTTGGTTCTTCATCTAATAGGTTCGTGAAATGAAATTCAAGTGAGTGTCGATCTACTAAATCTATTCTTAGAACATGACACGACTCATCGAAAACAACTAAAGGTGCAGATTATAAAACTAGCATGCAAGTGAAATGACATTACTCGGGACAAAAAACAAAAATTTTGAAAAATTTAGCATTTTTCAAAGAAATATGACTAATATGGCAAAAGAATGTAGATACTAATCCCTTCCCCACACTTAGATTGCAACTTGTCCTCAAGTTGTGCAGAAATAAAAAGTTTAGGAACTTAGTGATTGTATTTCCAAAGTGGCAGTCTGGAAAGAACCCCTGAAGAACCAAAGCGCTTGACTATCCTTGGAAATGTGGAGCATCACAGATCCAAGTAAGCTTGAATAGATCGGTGAGACTTGTGGAGCATCACAGAATACCGACATCGACGTGAAAGCGCACAATGACTATCAAAAGTGTCCCGCATACTTGATCGATGCAAAAAGAGTCTACGGGGAAAAAGAATTATACATTGAAAACACAAGGAGAATAAATCATAGAGATGTTTTGATTAAGCTCGAGATAAGGATGGAACATATACATGGACATTGCAAAATAGTAGGCTAGGTGCAACTACATTACAATGCAAACTACATGATATGTAATCCTAATAAAAGAAAGCATAAGCAGGCTCAGTGAGCGAGTTGTGAAGACAACCTACTAAAGTGACTACGGCCCTTAAAGAAAAGAAAACAATGCAACTAGATGACATGCAACTAAATGAGATGCACAAATAAAAGAAAATAAAAGGAAGAAAACTAGCCCTTAATTTGCAACATGACATGTATAAAATAAGCGTCTACCAAGTAATGATAGCTTACGATAAGCGCGGTACTATTCATTACATGTAATGCGAGATGCGCCTTAAGACTCATCAAAGGTGATAGCATTATGGAAACCCAACGATCATTTATATACTAAGCAGATATAACTCATATGGAAAAGGGCGTAGCATACGAAACCGACGATAGCTACCATATGAGTTATAAAAACAACAAGAAAGCACATAAGTCTCAAAGCTTAAAAGATTCATCATAAATGTGTGTAGCATACGAAACCGACATTAGCTACTAACAAACAAAAGACCAGATTATAGCTTACGAGAACCGAGTCACTATAACTTGCATAGATGAATCAAGTATATGAGATAAGATCAATTATTTAACATGGATTCGTAGATGGGGAGATAATCATGCAAGTTCAGGACATCTACGTAAAAATAAAAAAACACAGAAGCTAGTATAAAGTATCCATGTCAAACAAAAGCATTAAAAAAATCAGATCAAGGAAAATTCAGAACCTGGACAGCATTCCTCAGACTGAACGGGCGTTCATATTGTCAGACGGGCGTTCAGCACACCGAACGTGCGTTCTCCTGCAGAGTATAAACTGGACGGGCGTTCACTTACATTGAACGCTCGTCCAATACCAGATATGCAACAGATATGCAGGAAAATAACAGCAAACCCCAAGAACTCATAGACTCAAAACACAGCATAGACCACAGCCTTTACAAATTATCGCACAGAGGGTTAGATTAGATATCACCTAAACACATAATTCACGTTGAACAAATTGAGTAAAAAAAACTTTTTGCACATTCTTAACCCAACGGTTATCGAAACACGGCAAAAATAAAAACTCTCAATTCAATTAACGCTACTTTTATTGAAAGACAAATAAATCGTAACAAAATAGAAGAATTAACTCAAGTAGATCCAACAAAACACCGATTCCCCGGCAACGGCGCCACTTTTGTTGAGAAGATTTTTGCATCATTTAAACAAAAGAAAATTTATAAACCCATACTTAGATGCAAAACTAACTCCTAACCGGCCAAACACCGGGTAGTTGATAGTATAGCGAGATAAGTAAGGGGTCGATCCACAGGGAATTGGGATGTTGAATCTAATTTCATTAATCTTTCCAATTGTTACTACTAATTATTACTAAACCTAAACTAAAGCGGAAAATAAACTGGACAGAGGATTTTTAGTCCAAAGCCAGGAAACACATAATTAAGAACAAACAAATAAGAACAACACAGAAGATAAAAAACAGTCCTAAAGCTAAGGAAAACATAAAAACGACCTAAACTAAGGAAACATGAAATCAAACAATGCACAAACCATGTAATTTCAATCCTAGTTCACCTCATGATCTTAACTCGAATTGTGGTTTCACTTTACGAAGGTATGAATCCTACTTTCGTAGTAATTCGCCTATCAATCTCATCATCTTTCGATCTATAGAGATTAACGCATATAAAACAAGGTGTAAGATCTTTCAATCTAATAACCTAGTATAATCAACCTATCAACTTTCGTTATGTCAAGGTTAAAAATCACATCTTTTCTATGGTGATCTAAGGTCTACACCGACTTTTCGTCATACGGTAAACAACGACTAGTAACCAATCTCTCGATCTAGTCACACAATAGCATGATAATTGCATAGAAAAGATACAAAGCGAATCATAAATCATGAAGATAAAGCAGGACTGAATTAATTGCAGAACAAACTCACAGGGTTTGATACAATAGTTTGAGCTCCATGAATCAACAAGCAAAACAAAGGAAAGAAGCCTAATCTAACCCCGGATCACCCGAGCACAAGGCTCGGGTGACCGCCTGAGACTCCAAAAAAGAGTGGTGCTCCTTGGAATTTTATGTGTGAGAAGTTTTGTGGTCGATTTACGAATGGAAGGATGAATTGTGAATGTTTGGGAGCAAATTTGGTATATATAGGAAATCGATTCTGAGACATTACGAACTCCAGTTTGAGATGTGGAGCGCTGGTTCAAGCTTCGAACAGCTGGTTCTATTGTTCAAACGCCGATTCCATGCTTTTTCCGAGCTCTCGATCGCTTTGGACTTCCCGAACATGATTACGATATGGGGCGCTTGATTCCATCTTCAAAACGCTTGATTCGGCTTTTGAACTCGATTCCACTGTCTTTGAGCTTATCCGCATTTGATCCTTGTCATTATCTCCAACAAACCATCCTTATCCTTTGTAACAAACCTTATCTCTTGGATATTCTAGATGATTCATGACTTGTCCTCCAAGATCTTATCCTTGACACTTGTCCATTCCAATCTTGAACACTTGTAGGCTCCTAATTAATCAATGAATAATACCAAAATGTAATATAATTCCAAAATAATAATAAATCATCATTTAAGCACTAAATTTGATACATTTTGAAATTAACTCATTAAAAATATCATTTACTCAATATTTCAATATAAAGCTTGATTTCTATGAAAATCATAAGAATGTGGGGAAAATTGATATAAAATATAGGGGGAATGAGGGAGAAGGACAAAAATATTTCATCAATTAAGTAGAAGGACAGTCTTTTGAAACTTTTGCATAAAGGACAAAACTATTTATCCACTATCGAAATTCACTTGTGTTCGAAATTTACTGTTTAAATTCACTGTCGAAATTCACTGTCGAAATTCACTAATTTTCAAAATTCATTGTCGGGATTCACTGATTTTCGGGATTCACTGTCAAAATTCACTGTCGAAATCCACTGATTTTGGGATTCACTAGGGAGATTCACTGATTTTCGGGATTCACTATTTGTCCTTCTCGCTATAAAAATTATGCAGTTGTCCTTCTTCCTATAAAAAATATGTAGTTGTCCTGTTGCTTAATAATATTTCAGATTGTGTCCTTATCCCTAATTTCCCATAAAATATATCGTTAAAAATCGTATAATTTGACCCTGAACACTAGACAATCCTTATAATAAGGCCATTTCGGATATTCGATCCTAATCATAGGATACGCGATTCCCGGACGAACTTACATGTATACTCCGCATGCTTCAATATCATACCCAATCACTACCGCATGATCGCCCCATGGCTAGGGGAAACCTCAATAGTGTCAAAGCATGACAATCCACACCGTGATGCCAAGTAGACTCCGGTCCTAAGGATAATTACACAACCGCCACATAGTGTGACACTTAACAGTGTAAGTGGGTCAGTCTAACGTACGCATTCTCCAATACACGTCCACGTACAGTCCAAGTGTCTCTACACTTCGATAGACGAGATCTATCCCTGCCCTTAAAGACAGAAGACATCTAATACGTGCTAGCCTGTTTATACTATCAATGCCTTGTTTAATAGTACATCAGCCTAGAGACATTTAAGCATCTAACTTATTAAAGTGACTAGAGATCTCATCAACCATAATTGCCTATCATGGTTTCTCTATCACAGTTTAATACTAAGAACGTTATCATATAACAATTCATAATTGGCTCTTTAAAAGAACAAGTATATGACAACAGAAAAGCCATTTAATATATCTATAAACATAAAGAAATACTAGAAATGATCCAACCTGGTCGGATCTGGTCCAACCCGATTGGGTTTTGGACACTATTTCAACAACCGCCATAAGATCTATGTCGGAATTGTCATAAATACCCCAGATGTGGACCCCAGCTCCAGCTGTTATCCACCAGATGAAACTCAGCTCAAAAACTGACTTTCAAGACTTGTAACCAACTGCTCAGATGTAGAACTCGGATGTACTTAGCAATAACTCAACTAACAAAACTGAAAGCCGACTTCAGAAGAAACTCAGTTTACATTTCACCAAAACTGACTTTCACAAAACTGGATACCCTTACTGAACTGACCATCATTCTTAGTCTCAGTTTCACAGATTAGTCCCACTAGTTTATTCATCAGTTTAGATATCAAGTCACCAAAACTGACAGCCATGATAAAGGAAATTTCAAGAATTCTTAGAATAATGGATATAAATTGTAGTGCATCTATTGTGGAATAGAATGGCATACTATTTAAAGGTCTTATAAGAAGTATGGATATCCCAATTAAACAAAAGGGAGAGGCATGGGAAACAAATATGATTATCTAAGTAGTATCATGGAATGAACATAAGGTACCGCCTAGACCAAATGTAGGCATCTTAATAGTATCACTCCATCAACATAAGGTTCCACCTAGATCTAATGTGGGCATTTCAATAGCATCACCACATCAATAGAAGGTCCCGCCTACACCAAACGTGAGCATCTCAATTATAAGAACCCACAATGGCTATTATAGCAATCCCATCATAACCGTTCGAACTTATCAAGGTCCAAAACATTCACCTAGTATCATAAGGACAATGGAGCAACGTACCACAAAGATCACATAATTAATTAACTATACAAAGATAAACTGTCTCAACATTCAATTCATGCAACTACATTAGTTCGTCAAACATTTACATATCATATAAAACGCAAACAATTAATACACTTATTAGTTATCACGTCTAAGGTTTGATAAAATCAATAATTTAATTTGTAATTAATCATGGGTACTCACAGGAATAACCGGCAAAGCTCGATTTAGAAAGATTAACAAGAAATGTTAATTATGCATTCTATATTGATTGATTGTACAATGCCAGCATCCCACATACATATACTATAACAATTACTTGGATAAGGATCTAGTGATAGATCTTATCCTAACAAACTCTAAGTGTCACTACTATATGATTGCCAAGTGTACCACTATAATCCTTTTATTTCTTTTCAGACCCTCTCAAACCAATGTGAGGCATTGTCACATTGAGTTTGTCCCTAAAACCAGTAAAAGAACTAACTGGCAATGCTTTGGTAAAGCAGTCAGCAATTTGGTCTCCTGTGGGTATATAGCAAACAGCAACTTCTTTGTTGAGCACTTGGTTTCTGATGTAGTGAACATCTACCTCAATGTGCTTTGTTCTTGCATGGTATACTGGATTTTGAGCAAGAGAGTTTGCTCCTGTGTTATCACACCATAGGATAGGAACAGCAGGCAACTTGAACTTCATTTCTCTGAGCAACTGCTTGATCCACTTGATTTCTGCAGCTAGATTTGCCAAGGCCCTGTATTCAGATTCACAGCTTGATCTAGCTACCACATCCTGCTTTTTTGAGCTCCAAGAAACCAAATATTTCCCCAAATACACACAATAACCTCCAGTGGACTTCCTATCTATAGGACACACTGCCCAATTAGCATCTGAAAAACCATGCAGCTCAAGTGAATCAGATGGCTTGAACAACAATCCCAGATTAAGTGTTCCTGCAACATATCTAAAAAGCCTTTTTAGTGCCTGCCAGTGTACTGTATGAGGTTCTTGCATAAACTGACTTAATGTGTTGACAGCAAAAGCAATGTCAGGCCTGGTCAGTGTGAGATACTGTAACCCACCAATAGCACTTCTATAGGTACTTGGGTTTGACATAGGTTCTCCTTGTTTGGGCAGTAATAGCTTACCTGTCACCATAGGTGTTGGACATGGCTTAAGATGATCTAACCCCAATCTGTGTAACAGCTGTGAAGCATAGTGTGACTGTGTCAGATGCAATCCATCCTCATTTCTTGTAACCTGCATACCCAAGAAATGTGACACAGGACCAAGATCCTTCAAGGAGAATTTGGAATTAAGCATGTCAATGAACTTCTGAAGCAGTCCTGGAGAGTTTCCTGTCAACAATATATCATCAACATATACTAAGGCAAGCAATATTGTATCATCCTTTTGAAACATAAACAAAGAAGTATCTAATACTGTTTGAGTGAAACCCCAACTGATCATCTGGTTACTGAGAGCTTCAAACCATGCCCTAGGGGCCTGCTTTAGCCCATATAGAGCCTTTTTGAGTCTGCAAACATACCCTGGCTTGCTAGGATCTTCAAAGCCTTCTGGTTGCTTCATAAAGACTGGTTCCTGTAAAGGACCATTCAGAAATGCATTATTTATATCAATTTGCTGTATAGGCCAGTTCATAGATACAGCAATGGCTAAAACAATTCTGATAGTTGAGGACTTAGCAACAGGACTAAAGGTCTCTGTAAAGTCTATCCCATAATGTTGACTATAACCTTTAGCCACCAATCTTGCTTTATGCTTCAAGATTGTCCCATCTGGCTTAATCTTTAGTTTGAATACCCATCTGCTCCCTACTATATTCTGTCCAGAACAAGGTTGGACCAAATCCCATGTTTGATTATTCAAGAGAGCCTTATACTCTTCTACCATTGCCTCTCTCCATTCTGAACTCTCTAATGCCTCTGATACATTTGTTGGTTCAGTAGGAAGTGGTGCCAAGCTAGTGACTGCAGCAGAGTAAGTCTTTGGTTTGAAAATACCACTTTTGGATCTTGTTTGCATATGATGTTGTTGTGGTTGTGGAGGATGAGATTGTGATTGTGGTTGTGGTGATGGAGAAGTGTTACTACTAGCAGATGATGTGTGTGAACTGGTGGTATTCTGAGTGCTAGATTGGGACATGGATGAGTTGGATGCATTCTGTGACAAGGGTGTACTTGGTGAACTTGATGCATTTTGTGATGTAGGTGGACTTGGTGTATCATGTAGACCCACAGAAGGTGAAGTGACTTGACTTACAGAATCAATGGGAGAAGCAGCAGCAACAGTTCTTCTTGAATTTGAGTCTGGCTCAGACTGATCATGTGATTGCCCCTCTGGATGAGTCAGACTGAAGGGTAGGATATTGGAGTGTGAGGAATCAACCAAGGTTTGTCTGGAAGGACCTTGACAGAAACCTTCTGAAAAAGGGAACTGGAGTTCATTAAACACAACATTATTAGAAATATAAATCCTGCCAGTAGGATCCAGGCACTTGTAGCCTTTGTGGATAGTACTGGGACCTAGGTTAACACATTTTGTAGTGTGGTATTGGAATTTGGTAGTCTGGAAAGGTCTAAGGTAAGGATAGGCTGTACACCCAAAAGTTCTGAATCTGGTATAATCAGGTTTGACTTGGTACAGACATTCATAGGGTGACTTCATCTTTAGAACAGGAGTAGGCAGGGCATTGATAAGGGAGACAGCAGCTTGAAAACTATGCCACCAAAAGGATAAGGGCATGGAGGCTTGAGCCAAGAGGGTAAGACCTAGTTCCACTATATGCCTGTGCTTTCTTTCTGCTCTTCCCTGTTGAGCATGATCATGAGGGCAGGAATGTCTAAACTGGATGCCTTTTTGATCAAGGTAGGGTTGAAAAGACCTATATTCACCTCCCCAATCAGATTGAAGACACTTAATGGTGGAGGAAAACTGAGTTTCTATCATACTACAGAACAAGGTAAAGGCAGATAGGGCTTCAGATTTAGATTTTAGAGCATAAATCCAGGTAAACCTGGTATGATCATCTAGAAAGTGTATGTAGTAAAGATGACCTTCTGTGGATTTTATGGGAGCTGGTCCCCAGAGATCAGTGTGAACAAGATGAAAGGGTGCAGTAGCATGAGACTGAGAAGCATAATGAGGCAGGGCATGAGATTTTCCAAGTTGGCAAGCATCACAAAAAACAAGTTTTTCATTAATATTCAACTGAGGATTACAACTTTTCAGAACTTGACTCAAAATAACACTAGAAGGGTGGCCAAGTCTCCTATGCCACACATTAGGATTACTATCTAAATCGATAATGATTTAAAAGGCGTGGTTGAACTTGACTAAGATGCACTGACTTTGTGATTGGAGTGAAGGAGGTCGATTTGTCTTAGCATCCAGATTGGCTATCTGATAGAGTCCATCCTTGAGCTGACCCTTGAGAAGAACTGTCCCTGTTGACTTGTCCTTAACCAAACAAACAGCAGAGTTAAATTCAACAATAATATCATTATCAGAGACTAATTTAGAGAGACTAATGAGATTTCTAGTAATCTGAGGGACATGAAGAATGTCAGTAAGATATAAGGATGCAGTAAGAGTGTGCAAAGTGTTATTGCCGGTGTGTGCAATCACTAGATTTTCACCATTTCCTCTTCACAATGTATCATTACCATTATAAGGAGAGGTCATACTGAGATTGGCCAAGTCTGAAGTGACATGATTAGTGGCCCCACTGTCTAAGTACCAAGCATGATCAGAGACAGAGCTTGGGGTGGCAATAAAAGCTGAATTTTGCCTAGGCCTGGTCTGTTGTTGCATATCCACAGGTTGGAAATCAGTTTCAAATCTGTGCCAACATATCCCAACTGTGTGTCCTCCTTTTCCACATAACTGACACACCACTCTAGGAGCACCTTGATTGTTTGGAGAGCCATTAGATCTTCCTCCTCCTCTTCCCTTCCTCTGCCATTTCTACCACCACCCTACCTCGAAAAGAGGTCCTGATTAGGTGAGGTGATCTATTTCACGACTGGAACTTCCAGAATAAGATGCAACATTAGCAGTAGCAGTTTGCTGTGTCAAATGCATGTGAGCAGTGGGGTTGAATCGAGCTAAAAGCCGTTCATGAGTAATTAACTGAGATTGAACCTCCTGCCAGTTTAATGAACCAATTCTGGATTGGCTGTAATATTCACAATTACAGCCTCATAATCCTTGTCTAAGCCACCAAGTGTAGCTAAAATGAGTTCAGATTTGAAATAGGTAAAAGCAGTTAGATTAGATTATCACTATAAGACTTCATCATTGCAAGATAATCGGCCATAGTCTTACTTCCCTTTTCAGCCTTAGTTAATGCACTCTTATATTCTAACATACGGGCCTCTGATTGATTATTATACAGCAATTCCAAAGTAGACCATACTTCATGAGATGTAGAGCAACCAATTACCTCGTTGATCGCTTGTTCGATCATAGATCCAAGTAACCATCCCATCAACAAAGAGTCAATCGAGTCCCATTCATCCACCTGCAGCTCTATTCAAAGTTCCAAACTCGGTCGGTGCGGGAGTGGTGCCGGAAGATGTCCATCAAGCTTGTATCCCTTCACAATCGGTAGGATGGTATAACGCCACAACAAGTAATTGTCTCAGTAAAGTAAGCATGAGTGGATTGATTTAGATGACTGTGAAAAGGGGATGGTGACACAGTGTTGAATGGCAGCATAGATCTAGGTGATTGAGCTGAAAGAACACCAGATCTAGCAGGAAGAGTGGGTATAGACGGAGGTGTGAGAAACATGGAGGATTCCGGCAGAGAACTTAGCTGGTTCAGAAATGGCAGAGTGGACGGAAATGGAGGAAACTGAGTGAGAGGAATGCCAGTAACAATTTGAGAAGAACTTAAAGCTATTGTTGGTGATGGTGAAGATGTGAGTGCAGCATTCACAATGGAAGCTGGCGGCGGTGGAGAAGTGGTTGTAGTATTCATAGTGGAAGCTGGCGGTGGTGGAGGGATTTCCGCCATATCTCCGGCGAGTGGCTCCGATACCAAGAAAGATTAACAAGAAATGTTAATTATGCATTCTATATTGATTGATTGTACAATGCCAGCATCCCACATACATATACTATAACAATTACTTGGATAAGGATCTAGTGATAGATCTTATCCTAACAAACTCTCTAGGTGTCACTTCTATATGATTGCCAAGTGTACCACTATAATCCTTTTATTTCTTTTCAGATTTCCAATGTTTTATGTTCCTAACTTGCAGAACCAACACATATATTGTGTATATATAAAGATATCATTGTGTTATTACTACTATTTCATGTAACGGACAATTATTATAACAATATATAGCGTTTTTCCTCACTGTAATCTAGTCAACACGCAAAACACTTGTCCTTTCTGCCGATGGGAAATGAGAAACGGATCGAAGTGCAGGTATCTTGAGGACCATAACTCTCATATTCATAGATCGTAGTTTCTAGTATCGCCGGCCTATCAAAATAATTAAATGAAATTACAAATTATGTATGTATATTCACTTTAAGTCCATAGCAAATAAAATACTTAGAATACAACGCAAACCGAATGATGGGTTTTATAAGGATTAATCTGCAATAACATATACCAATAAATAGATATATAGAGAGAGTATCTCTCACAATCACATAATTAACTAATTAAAAATGACCAACAGACCATTCATTTGTATTTAACGGAACCAATAAAATACAAGTATCCTCTAAAATAAATTAGAAGTCAAGATTCAAATTTAAAGACAATAAATTTGTTGCTATTCTCTGAAGGCATCAAACTTGAATTGGAACCAACCAGTAAGATTATCTCCCTTTTAGTCCATCTATATCTATATATATGAATCCAAAACTTGTGCAATTCAGTAAACAAAGAAACAAAGAAAACACAAAGTAAAACTCCCTCCTGCATGCAATCAATGTCGACACCACAACTGTTGAGGCTTCTTGTGGTCGCTATAATGTGCACGATGGTGATGTTGTATACAAGTAGGGTTGCAGACGCAATCACTTGTGATGACGTGAATAACGACCTTCTTCCATGCTTAAGCTACATCACAGGAGGTGGACAAGTGCCCGCTAATAGATTTGTGAAAGAGAGAAATGAGAAAGACTTATGTTATTTTATTCAATGGGAAAACAGTTACAATATATAGGCGGCCAGAGGCTTCTCAGGGAAGCTTAGCAATAATAATAATAATAATAATAATAATAATAATAATAATAATAATAATAATAATAAATCTAATATATCTCTAATATATATCTCTAATAGCCCTCCTCAAGCTCATGGTAGCACAGCGGACATGAAGCTTGAAACTCGTATGTGTTGATGGCGGCGTGAATCGTGGAAGCGGCTTCAGAGGAGAGTGACCGGGAGGAAGTACCGGATGTGGGAGGAATAAATTCTTGGGACACACATAAAATAAAGGGGAGGGAATAAACCCTTGACAGAGGGAGGGATATTACCCTAGACAGAAAATAAATAGGGAGAAAATAAAATGGGGAGGGATATACCCTGGATAGTAAATAAAAGTGGGAGCAACCTGTGCTAACAAAAATAAAAATAGGGAGGGAGAAATTTGGGAGGGATATACCCTTAAAAGCGTTCCCAAGAAAAATATTCCTCGTACTCCAAACCGTTACCTCCCGAGCCAAAATTTACCTCTGAATGAGCCGAGTTTTAAGCAATTGAGGGAGCCGAGATGCGGACCATCAGCCAATAATAACCAAACCTTCCATAATCAGCCTTAGGGTTAAAAACTCAGGCCTTAACCGTCTCAGCGACCATGCAGCTATGAATTAGGAGCGCCGCAAAATCTGTTGTATGGAGGTGAAGAGGTCGGCGCTAGGGTTTGCGTTGTCAGAAGCAGCGGCAGCTTTGCTTGCAGCGGCCATAGCGGCTGAGTGTGCTGGAGATGGCGGCTGCCGATGGAGGAGGAGCAGGACCGATGGTGCCATTGACCGGGGCAA
The DNA here is from genome assembly GCA_026214975.1 of Gentiana macrophylla. Taxonomy (NCBI): domain Eukaryota; kingdom Viridiplantae; phylum Streptophyta; class Magnoliopsida; order Gentianales; family Gentianaceae; genus Gentiana; species Gentiana macrophylla. Next base: position 103,030,417 of record CM047811.1, read on the forward strand.
GATCTGAGACGGCGGCGGCAGCTACGGCTTAACAAGCTTCCGGTGGATGATGCTGGTGGCGGGAAATAACAGAGATATAATATTATTTGGTGGCGGCTAGCGGCGGTGGCTGCTAGGGTTTATTCAAAAAAAAAAAAAAAAATCTACGTAAAGAAAAGAAAATTTTGGGAGGGGCGGGGGGTTTGATCATATTGATGTCACAAACCCCCACCCGAACATTCTTTCGAAAAGTTTGCTCAGGATCGAGAGACGTTAGTCTAAAGCTCTGATACCATAATAGATTTGTGAAAGAGAGAAATGAGAAAGACTTATGTTATTTTATTCAATGGGAAAACAGTTACAATATATAGGCGGCCAGAGGCTTCTCAGGGAAGCTTAGCAATAATAATAATAATAATAATAATAATAATAATAATAATAATAATAATAATAAATCTAATATATCTCTAATATATATCTCTAATACCCGCGAATTGCTGCAATGGTATGAAAACATTGGTGAAATCAGCAAAAGCCAAAAGCGATCGTCAAACAGCATGCAAATGCCTTAAGTCTCTTGTTACTAATGCTAGTGATGCTGAGCTTCAGAGGGCTGCTGGACTCCCTAAGCAATGTGGAGTGAACATCCCTTTTAAAATTTCTCGCAACATTAACTGTTCAAAGGTAAATTAAGCTAAAGGATATCATGCATATTTCAAGAGCAGCACATAATTAATTAATCATATGATATTTATGCGCATATTTGCCTCTTTCTTTCAATATTAGTCAATGTAAACAAAGAAAGTTATCTTGGAATGTAAAATATTGAAACATGTATATTGTAATCTTGGAATGTAAGATATTGTAACATGTATGTTAAGTATCGTGAGCCTTGTTTATTTATAATACTCACCGTATGTTTATTTTACCGGATGAATCCATAAAATATATGAGTACTATACATTATAATAATTTGGTGTTAAATAAAAAAAAAACTCGGTTTTTAGGAATCGGATTGGATCTAGTTATACATACAACGAGTAATGATAGGGCACAACCTTGTGAACCTACGAACAATCGAAAACCCTAACATCAAAAGCAAGAACCCTAACCTAGCATAACCAAACTACTAATTAAACGAGGAATTATGATGATTGCCTCTAAAAGAAGAATCAAACTTCGAAACTGGTGTAGAATCTGGAACTGTTTAGCAATAGAGACTCTGATCTGCAGTTTCGAGCCAGAAACGATCTAGAAAGCCCGAAATTGGTGTGCTTAACTGAGAGATGCTCTACGTCCAGCGTGCCGGGGGAAACAGAAACACGAAATTATGTATTCTAGGCTTTTTGAGAGCTTTTTTATAGGATCTTGACAGCCTTAGGTCGGTATCTGATGACTTAAGGAAAATGAAATCTTAAAAAGAAGAGAAAAGGAAAACGAAAATTCAAATGGACAAAAATAACCTTACAAAGATGTGAGGGGTTTTACACACTAATTAGCTTGAGCTGCCTCACTTGGTTTACAATCTAACCGGAAGATCGAGTACCGGGTCAACTGTAGTCTAGCTATGTGAGCAAGGTCGTATCCTGAGAGAGAAATCTCACTTGAATACCAAAGTGACCCGAACATCTAGTGTAGGTGTATTTATAACTTCGAGAATTGAAATTTTAACCAACTACAAAGCAAATAATGAAAAGCGAACTACAAGTGAAATAACTAAAACTGTAATGACTCGAATTAATGAAAGAGAAATAATATGAAATGAAGTGGCTCGGGTGATGTTCCCAAAATATTCAAGCTGCAATTCATTGTTTTCACGTCAATTGATCTCTCGCATTAAGGTACTATAACCAAACATCGATCTATTGGCTAGGACTAGATTTGAATGAATGGCTACGCATTTAAGAGTTATGAATTGTCCAATCTAAAATTAGGTAACATATACACACTAGAAATCAATTCTATACTCCAGATGATTTTACAATGTGTTCATAGTGACTAGGTTCCATGTCAATTTTTACAATCACGCCTCAATTTAACACTTAGATGATGTAATTGGTTGCGAATTAATCACACATATTAAGATCAGTCACCATGCAGACTTGAACTAATTAGGAACATATAAGACTACTCAACTTGAACAAGCAATCACAAGATCTCTAGCCCAAATTCACATCACCCAAGCCCCTAAGGTGTTTAACTACTCATAATTTCAACAAAAACACAAAGCAAAGATGAAATTAAACCAATAATCATAAAAAGAAAGTTGAAGCAAAGTACCAAATGTTTGGAGTTGATGAAATTCCTCTTTCTCTTCAAATCTCAATGGAAATTGCCACTTTTCCACATGAATATGATGATGGGAGGATGCAAATCTAAGGGAAATCTAGCATGAATTTGAGATGGCCAAGCTCCAAGGTCGCTACCCAACCTTAGAAAATCGGAATTGTGCGAAAAATGGTGTCTAAAACGCTTAAATAATGTTCCAAAACGAAGCAGAAAAACTGTTGAGATAGGGCATGCCATGCGCCATGGTCAAGATGGGGTGCGCCATAGTGAGTAAAAAGTCAGGCAAAAATGAAATTTCGCTTCTTAGGGTACTCTATGCTCTTATGGGGTGTGTCATGCACAGTTTCCTTCATTTTTCTTCATTTCTTTTCTTCCATACACTCCTGACTTGATCATGCTTCATTACCGCGATCCTTTTCATCACTTCCAGGCTCTAAAATACCTATGTCCTGCATCCAAAAAGAACTATACCATGCATAAACCCGCAAGAGACAAATGTAAAGCATAACTCATCTTGAAAGGTGTGGTATGTGGGAAAAAATGCCTTAAATCCCGTGACATGCAATACATGGTGAAAATGCATCAAATATCAATTAAATACCCCCAGAATTATGCCAAATAAGTCATAAATGAAGGAAAACCATACGTAAAATGAAGCGAAACGATAGAACCACAATGAAAAGATACAACCATTCGAGACAACGTTGATCCACACCTTTGATTTTTGTGTCATCGATATTGATTGATCTGTATCCCACAATAATTAATGGTGTAGATCAACGTTGTGTCAATTGATTGTGTTTTACATTATGGATGTATCATTGCTCTAAAATGAAAGCATGGTTGATTCTCATCACACGCCTAGCTAGGCCAAATGTGGGCATCTCAATGGCATCACCGCATCAATTAAAGGCCATGCCTAGCTAGACCAAATGTTAGCATCTCAATTATATGCAGGGGCGGACGCAGGATCTCAGGTAAGGGGGGGCAATAAAATTTTTAAAGGTAAATAAAAAATTTAAAGGGGGGCAAACTATATGTATCGTATATACAACTTTTAGTGTGTTTTTTTCGGATCAAGGAGGCGATTGCTCCCCTCGATCATTTGTACAGAGGTCCGCCATCGATTATATGGCCCCACAAAGGCCTTTATAAGAATCAGATCATAAAACCTCCCACTTGGATTAAATGTGAGTGTATCAAATCATTTGATCTTACCAAGGTCCAAAACTTCCGCCTAGTATCGTAAGGACAATGGAGCGACATACACAAATTAAGATCACATAATCAATTGACTATTCCAAGATGAACGATCTCAACATTTAAATCAAGCAACTACATTTAGTTCGTCAAACATTTACATATCAAATAAAACACAAACAATTCGTGCACTTGTTAGTTATCACGTATAAGGTTTGATAAAATCAATAATTTGTAAGGAGAACGAGGGTAAAGGACAGAAATATTTCATCAATTGAGTAGAAGGACGATCTTTTTAAACTTTTTGTAAAGACAAAACTATTTATTCATCGTCAAATTCACTTGTGCTTTCGAAATTCATTCATTTAAATTAACGCCGAAATTCATTTGGTCGAAATTCACGATTTTAAGGATTCATTTGTCGAAATTAATCGATTTCGGGATTCACTTTGGGAGATTCACTAATTTTCGGGATTCACTGTTTGTTTCTTTCTCGCTATAAAATTATCGCGATTGTCTTCTCCCTATAAAAAATATGTAGTTGTCATATTACTTAAAAATATTTCAGATTGTGTCATTATCCATAATTTCCCATAATTTGTAATCATGGGTACTCACACGAACCGGAGAAGCTTGATTTCCAATGATTTATGTTCCTAACTTGCAGTGCCAACACATACATATATCGTGTATATATAACGATATCATTATGTTATTACTACTATTGCATCGGACGATTATTATAACAATCTAAAGTGTTTTTCCTCAGTGTAATCTAGTCAACACGCAAAAGTCCACTCCTTTTTGCAGATGAGAATTGAGAAGTGGAATTGCGGGTGTATTGAGAACCATAACCAGATTGTAGGTTTTAGTGTCGTCTATCAAATTAAAAGAAATTATCTATAGGTATTTATCTTTTCATGTGATAAAATCATTATACCCAGGATCTCAGTCATATATGTTAGATCAATGATATTATAAGACGGCGTACTTGAATCTGTTCAAAAGATCGTTCTGTCATAGAGCTGTCACAAATATTAAACTTTCAAGCCAGCATGCAAAACCCTAGTCATTTATGCCGATGGTATCATAGAAATATATATAGAAGTAGAAAAACGGGTGTGTTGTGGATCAACCATCATATTTATAGAATGTAATTTTCTAATATCGTCTATCAAAATAAAATAAATTACACCTTAAGTACATACCAAATAAAATACTTAGAATGAACTCAAACTGAACAATGACTTTTATAAGGATTAATTTTATAATATCGAACACCATAACTATATATATATATATATATATATATATATATATATATATATATATATTCATATATAATCACAATCAATTAATTAAAAATAACAAAAAGACCAGTCATTTGTATTTGTTCTGCTTAAAAAGATTAAGTTTTACCATGTTATCTTTGAAGGAACGGAACCAATAACATACAAATATCCTCTAAAATAAATTACAGGTCAAGATTCAAACTTAAAGACAATAAATTTGTTGCTATCCTCTGAAGGCATCAAACGATTGGAACTTGTTTTCATACTAATTAAACCAACAGTAAGCTTTAAGCAAAAACCAACAGTAAGCTTATCTCCCTATTATTCCATCTATATATATCAAACGGCAATTCTCCAAAATTTCAATCCAAAACTTGTGCAATTCAGTAAAACAAGAAACAATAAAACACAAAGCAAAACTCCTCCTGCAATCAATGTCGACACCACAACTGTTGAGGCTTCTTGTCGTCGCTATAATGTGCATGATGGTGATGTTGTATACAAGTAGGGTTGCAGAGGCGATCACTTGTGATGACGTCAATAACGACCTTCTTCCATGCTTAAGCTACATCACAGGAGGTGGACAAGTGCCCGCGAATTGCTGCAATGGTATGAAAACATTGGTGAAATCAGCAAAAGCCAAAAGCGATCGTCAAACAGCATGCAAATGCCTTAAGTCTCTTGCTACTAATGCTAGTGATGCTGAGCTTCAGAGGGCTGCTGGACTCCCTAAGCTATGTGGAGTGAACATACCTTTTAAAATTTCTCGCAACATTAACTGTTCAAAGGTAAATTAAGCTAAAGGATATCATACTTCAGGAGAAGCACGTGATGATATATATTTATGTGCATGTTTGTCTGTTTCTTCCGATATAAGTCAATGTAAACAAAGAAAGTTTTCTTGGAATGTAAAATATTGTAATATGTATGTTAAGTGTCGTGAACCATGTTTATAATACTGGATGTATGTTTATTATACAGGACAAATCATAATCACAATCATAAATCATAAACTATATTAAAAGAGCCAATTGTTGTAGAAATCTAGACCCAAACCTATATAAGAGGAGGGGTCTCATTCCCAAAACATAAGTTGTGAGATGAGGGAAGTCAATCTTATTAAGAGTCCAGACAATACACACTCGGACAACACAGATTCAGACAAAGATAATACTACTCATACACAGCAAAAGTCAAACAGATCGACTCAACATTCAAAAATGTAGTGATAAGGTTGGAAATGGAGTGATAAGGTTGAAATTCAGAAAAAAAAAAAAAATCCGGAAGTGTTGAATAATGGGTTTATCTCAAGCCATAATCTTTCAAACAGAGTGATAGTTTATCTCAATTGGCAAATAGCTTTCAAATTCAATAAATCCAGTTGTATTCATTCGAAATAGTTAGGATAAACTAGGGTTTGTTTCAATTTTATCTCTAGAACTAGATTTAAATAAGTTTGTATACACTCAGACTCCTAGGACCTTTACCTGTATAAAACAGAGGGTTTCGATCGAATTAATATATAGAAAAGGAAGAGACTTTACCTTCTTCTTCATTCTTGTTTCCTGCGTTTGTTTTTCTTTTCCGCTTTGCGTTCTATTTTTTCATATGGTATCAGAGACAAATTTTGCACAAACCAACAAATCAAACAAACCATAAATCACAAACCAGACAAAAACAAACTCAGTCAAGATCAACAAACCAAGCATACAGCAATCAACTTGAATTACATTCAATCTCAGACAAAACAAATCACATACAAATCTCACAGTATAAAAACATGGCAACAATCTCATTGAACGTCAGCAACTTCATCACCTTGAAGTTGACCCTAAACAACTATCCACTATGGAGAGAGCAAGCACTGGCTCTTGCTGAAAGCCAAGACTTGGTAGGACACTTGACCATGGAGACACCTGCACCAGATCAGCTTGTTAAAACTACATCATCAGATGGTGTAGAATCATCTACACCAAATCCAGAATATCAAAAATGGAAGAAGTCTGACAGATTGCTAAGAGGCTGGCTCGTTGGATCACTCTCAGAAGAATCATTAGGTATAGTGATTGGTCTGGACACAGCCTCTGCAGTGTGGGATGCCCTAAAAGATGCCTATGCACAGGATTCACAGGAAAGGGAATTCACCCTCAAGCAGCAGCTAACCTACCTGAAGAAAGATGAAGACAAGACCATTGCAGAGCATATAAGGAACTTTAAAGGGCTGTGTGATAGCCTTGCTGCTATTGGAAAACCAATTGGAGATTCTGAAAAGGTATATTTTCTTCTCACCAGTCTAGGTCCAAATTATGAAACCTTTACTACAACTATGCTTAAGCCACCAAGGCCTAGCTACACTGAACTGGTTTCACACTTACAAAACATGGATCAGAGGAGAAGCCGGTTCTCCTCATTCACTCCCTCACACACCACACAACAGATGGCATACTATGGCCAAAACCAGTCCAGGACACAGTCCAACTACAGACCATTGACAGACCTAAACCTAACCTTGGAAATGGCGCCAGAAAGCTGACGGACATTACCTAGGCTATACAGATCCTAACCGGCAGTGTACCGGGTCAAATTGTAGTGCTAGTATGGTGAGTCAGAGTGTCGAATCCTCAGGGAACTTGGTAATTTCTTTTACGTGTGGTTAAACACCAAAGAGTCATTATTAACTCGATCTAAATCGCAATTTTATAAACAGATCACTACTATTCTAGTCAACATAAAATAAATACGTAATTTAAAAGTTATTCTAATATAATATATATAGATATATAAATATATATAGATGTACATAAATTGCAAAGTATATATATATATATAAATATATAGGTACCAATATACTAAACAGATATTTTTAGAGAACTGGCCAAAACTTATATAATTGGTTTATACGATCTTTTTGATTAATTGAAATGTGTTCGATTTCTCCTTTTATTTTAGGTCCAATTGAGTAAGTGAAACGGTGCACTCCTGAGGTAAACAATTCCTCCTCACACGAGTGTATGAAATTGTCATATGTCCATTGCATCAGTCCAAGGTCCACAACTGTTACGGTAAACGAATTAATCTGAACAGGTCCCGAGTACAAATCTACCTTTAGATAAAAAGGAGTCATTCCGTTCGTCAAACGGTCAATTTTATTTTAAAGGCTCCGGTTGTCAAAGCCGGACGATTTAACTTTCCGGTTTAAGTTTCAATTAAACTGATGATTTAACATTATTACGATCTCAAGTACAAATTATAATAAAATTCATTTCTCCCAAAACAAATTTACCCCCGGGTAGGAAATCGGATTCCGTTATCACGTTATTCACACGGCCAATTTTACCCTCCGGTTTTTCTATCTTTTATCTCATATCCTGACTACGAGGCGTCAATTCATAATTAGATTATGAATTCCTCAGATCGATTAAATATGTCAATACGAATACGATCAAAATAGAAAAAGATTCAATTAACTCAATTTTAGTCATTTTAACTTAACAACATTTCTTTAACGAAAAGATCGAAATAAAACCGATTACATAGTTTTGGCAAGATTATATTTAGCCTAAAACATTATAACAACGAAAAATATAAAACAAACATAAATACTTAAGAAAAGTTACCCGAATACTGATTGATTCGTAAATCGTATCTTCCGGACATTACAACTTCTTTAGCAAAACCGACTTCCGAGATTTTCCCGAGCATTATAACGATACTAAAACTACATTATTACGGCGTAAGGCCTTATTTACAACTACTACTAAAATTAAAAAGAAAAAAGAGAGAGAGATATATATATATATATAGGATGTATATATATGGTACACTTCGATCTGTTCTCGATGCATTCCTTATATAGGCAAGGTCTCAAGGCCGGACGGTCCGGTATTAGGCCGGCTCGGTCCGACTAATGATTACTCCCATCGACTTAATCTCTTCAAGATGTGCGGTGAAGATATTATTTTTATATATAATTATTAAACTTCTAAAATTCATATCTCGAGTTCGCCCTCCAAAATTGCAAACGAAATGCCAAAATTAAGGTCTCGAGAAACTCTACAACTTTCATGAAGGACTCTTCTCCAGATAACGCCTTCTTGATAACCTCGTGTTCTCCGAAGCTTTTACGGGATTTTTCTTAATCCAAATCGATTAGCCACTTGATCACTGTTTAAGTTGTAGACCTCCAATATTCATAATTTAAATTGCATTGGAAAGCTCTCGGAAAAATCTACAACTTTTCGTGAAGAACACTTTCTCGAAAATGTTGTTTTGATGAGCCATTCGTTTGTCGAAGACATTTCTCAATTATTACTTATCCAGATTGGTTGGCCACTTATTCACTTAAATTTATTCAATTGACCATTTAAGCCCGTGGTACTTTCTAAATCATTCCCAGAGATATGGTTAAACTTCAATATGTCGATTCTCGGGTCTCGGTTTATAAATCGCAATAAAATACCACAAATACCCGCAGAATCGACACGACACTCCGATTTACTAAAATCGGTACAAAATTACAACTTTTTACTATTATTACTATTAATCTGCTCTAAATTATAAAGATTAACATTTTATACCATACTTTCATATATTTTATATAGAATTCGTTAACAAAACATAATAATATAACGTATATTTAATCATATAAAATAATACATCAATTACTCCCACTTAGCTTTTGATCGTCCTCTAGCAAAGATAAGCGGTAATAAAAGATAGTATAATTTTTCAGATTATAATTTATATTGTCAATATTATAAATATATTATCTATCTTAATTTAAAATCTTAAGAAGACAGAAAGAGTATATAACTGAAATAACTTAAACATTAAATATTATTTAGATAAAATTATATATGTAATACTTAATAAGTATAAATAAAATATTAGAATTTTTTAATCGCAACAATTATGAAATTCTGGAATCGGAAACTTCGGTAAAGTAGTCGACAAAAAATGGCTTATAGAGTTTAGGTTCAAGATGTTGGTTAATCGGAAAAAAGGGAAATCAAAAAGAGAAAGAGGCAAGTCGTACGTACCTACATCTTTATATTCTTGATCAAAAATAATCATCGATTAATAACACTTTTTTTTTTTTGTTTTTAAGATTAAGAACTAAAAGCGTGAGTGTGTGTAGAAAATCAAACTTACTGTGCATTGCTTCATCAAGATTGATCGGAGTACTACTCTTTCGATCGAAAATTACAAGTCCGGTTTCCTTAAACTTGTAATAATTCACGAGATCTTATGATTCAACTTTTCCTCTTTCATTTTATCTTGTGCCCTCATTCCCAAAGAATAGGACATTTCGTGATAATACCCTAATTTGGACTACTATCATCAGCAATCGGAGCTTAATTACCTCATAGTGATATAGGACATTTCGTGATAATACCCTACTCACTCCAATCATTGGTAGCTACAACCGATTTGTTCTTTTTATTTTTAAGTTGTTAATCATGAGATAAGGAAGATACGATATTTGATTAATTTGTAAATATGGTGCTTCGTTCTTAATTCTTTTATAGAATATTAATATATCCGAACTTATTACCAAAATCGACTATGTTGCAAGTGTCATGAGGTAAGATCGAATATACTACTACTTATCTAATCTTTCCAATCTCAAAGATATACCAAAAATTAGCTTTTATGTCTCCATCTCTTTTTATAAGTGCACGCACAAACTTGCGGTATTTCAAGGAAATGTAGACCAAAATAGCTAAAGCTCGGTTATTTAATCACAATTGACAATTTTGAGTGAGGTCTTGATCACTCTAATCAAGCCGAGGAGTAGGTTATTTGGCTATAGTTATATTTTGTGGTGCCAAAATCAACAAACTTAGTCCAATTCCAAACTCATAATTCATATTGAAAATAATTCTAAAAATTTTACTTATAAATATCAACATACTTATATAATTTAATAAAAACAATATCTAATATTAATTACTCAATTATATAAACTTAAAATCTTATTAAAATCTAAATTAGACATATAATATAATTATTGTTTTGACTATTTCTCGAAAATTTTAATGAATTTTCTAACCTAACTCTACTCCCCACTTACGAAGTGGCATCGTCCCGATGTTCAATAAGTAGTAAAGAAGTAGGTTTGAAAATAAAATTAAAATTATCTATTAACGTCATTTTTCTGATTTTATTTTAACGTATACTAATTAAAATAAACTTAAAAAACTAAGACATATATATTAAACAAGATACATTATTACAAACTTAAAAGAAAAACTTAACTTAACTAAAGAAACTTCAAACTTAACTTAATTTAACTTATTCAAATTTAAATAAAACCAACAAACAACTCTCTAAATGGTAGACGAACAACCCGGTGTATCAACCGGTATCAAACCAAACCGACTATCTCTAGACGGAAAAATTTCATCCGTCTCCAGCTCTTCCACTCCATTCGTAAGAGTACACAAACGTGATATCATCCATGAATTAGGCATAGGTTTCCCTACTACCTCTCGTGATCGCAAACTCCAACAACGCCTTTGAATCAATATACCCCAATCGACAAATACACCGAATGCCAAAGCAAAAAGTAGAAGCATTTCATTCTCACTAAACTTCCAAAATCCAGGTGGGATAAACTCTAGAATTTATAAAATGCTTCCACGCCTTTAGATGCGAAGTAGAGCTCGTGTTGACATGTCGTGATTTGTATCAAAAAAGCGGAACAGACATTGGAACGACACTCGTGTACTTTATTCAAATGATTAGAGGATTTTGTAGTCCCCATTGCATTTCAAAATGTGGCATCGAATCGGTGGAATTTCAAAAGTTGATTTATAATAGATGAAGAGAGAAGGAACACCACTCCTCTTACGTAACAATCTGAGTGATATCGACCATAGATGTCGTCATAAGTGCGAGAATAAAATTCTCGCACTATTGAGACATTTATCCTACCTCTCGGTAATCGACAAATTTTTTCCACCACAACTACGGATCATAGTTTTTCCCATTGATCAAGCTTATCTAAATTTAAACCTTTCTCCAATAGGATTGGAGAATTTGCAAAACAATTGTGTAAAATGATATTCTCGTTAGAAGCTTGAGATTCCGGATAATCCGGTGTATCAGGCTCGTAAGAATTAACCGACGGTGAAGAGTGGTTCGACATTTTTAAAGTTTACTATAAAATAAAAGAAGGAAAATTGAAGATGGTAAAGATATGAGCATTTGTTGCTCCTCCTTCTACTTCCTTAAATAGATAGTAAAAAACTTACGTGTGTGCATTAGACGGACTCAAGAATGACTCAGCCTTCTGTTCTTCACGGCCCGGTCCGGGAAAATGCCGGCTCGGTCCGGCCTCATTGCATAGATGAATCAAGTATATGAGATAAGATCAATTATTTAACATGGATTCGTAGATGGGGAGATAATCATGCAAGTTCAGGACATCTACGTAAAAATAAAAAAAACACAGAAGCTAGTATAAAGTATCCATGTCAAACAAAAGCATTAAAAAAAATCAGATCAAGGAAAATTCGAACACTGGACAAGATTCCTCGATCGAACGGGCGCTCATATTGTCGAGGCGGGCGTCAAAGACACACCGAACGGCGTTCTCCTGCAGAGTATAAACCGGACGGGCGTTCACTTACATTGAACGCTCGTCCAATACCAGATATGCAACAGATATGCAGGAAAATAACCAAGCAAACCCCAAGAACTCATAGACTCAAAACACAGCATAGACCACAGCCTTTACAAATTATCGCACAGAGGGTTAGATTAGATATCACCTAAACACATAATTCACGTTGAACAAATTGAGTAAAAAAAACTTTTTGCACATTCTTAACCCAACGGTTATCGAAACACGGCAAAAATAAAAACTCTCAATTCAATTAACACTACTTTTATTGAAAGAAAAATAAATCGTAACAAAATAAGAATTAACTCAAGTAGATCCAACAAAACACCGATTCCCGGCAACGGCGCCACTTTTGTTGAGAAGATTTTTGCATCATTTAAACAAAAGAAAATTTATAAACCCATACTTAGATGCAAAACTAACTCCTAACCGCCAAACACCGGGTAGTTGATAGTATAGCGAGATAAGTAAGGGGTCGATCCACAGGGAATTGGGATGTTGAATCTAATTTCATTAATCTTTCCAATTGTTACTACTAATTATTACTAAACCTAAACTAAAGCGGAAAATAAACTGGACAGAGGATTTTTAGTCCAAAGCCATGAAACACATAATTAAGAACAAACAAATAAGAACAACACAGAAGATAAAAAACAGTCCTAAAGCTAAGGAAAACATAAAAACGACCTAAACTAAGGAAACATGAAATCAAACAATGCACAAACCATGTAATTTCAATCCTAGTTCACCTCATGATCTTAACTCGAATTGTGGTTTCACCTTACGAAGGTATGAATCCTACTTTCGTAGTAATTCGCCTATCAATCTCATCATCTTTCGATCTATAGAGATTAACGCATATAAAACAAGGTGTAAGATCTTTCAATCTAATAACCTAGATAATCAACCTATCAACTTTCGTTATGTCAAGGTTAAAAATCACATCTTTTCTATGGTGATCTAAGGTCTACACTGACTTTCGTCATACGGTAAACAACGACTAGTAACCAATCTCTCGATCTAGTCACACAATAGCATGATAATTGCATAGAAAAGATACAAAACGAATCATAAATCATGAAGATAAAACAGGGACTGAATTAATTGCAGAACAAACTCACAGGGTTTGATACAATAGTTTGAGCTCCATGAATCAACAAGCAAAACAAAGGAAAGAAGCCTAATCTAACCCCGGATCACCCGAGCACAAGGCTCGGGTGACCGGCCTTGAGACTCCAAAAGAGTGGCTGCTCCTTGGAATTTTATGTGTGAGAAGTTTTGTGACTGATTTCTGAATGGAAGGATGAATTGTGAATGTTTGGGAGCAGCTGGTATATATAGGAAATCAGTTGCAGACATTCTGAACTCCAGTTTGAGATGTGGAACGCTGGTTCAAGCTCTGGAACGCTGGTTCTATTGTTCAAACGCCAGTTCCATGCTTTTTCTGAGCTCTCAGTACTGCTTTGGACTTCCTGGAACGCCAGTTCTGATATGGGACGCCAGTTCCATCTTCAAAACGCCAGTTCTGGCACTAGTCGTCATAAGTGCAGAATAAAATTCTCGCACTATTGAGACATTTATCCTACCTCTCGGTGTACTGACAAATTTTTTCCAGCCACAACTACGGATCATAGTTTTTCCCCATTGATCAAGCTTATCTAAATTTAAACCTTTCTCCAATAGGATTGGAGAATTTGCAAAACAATTGTGTAAAATGATATTCTCGTTAGAAGCTTGAGATTCCGGATAATCCGGTGTATCAGGCTCGTAAGAATTAACCGACGGTGAAGAGTGGTTCGACATTTTTAAAGTTTACTATAAAATAAAAGAAGGAAAATTGAAGATGGTAAAGATATGAGCATTTGTTGCTCCTCCTTCTACTTCCTTAAATAGATAGTAAAAAACTTACGTGTGTGCATTAGACGGACTCAAGAATGACTCAGCCTTCTGTTCTTCACGGCCCGGTCCGGGAAAATGCCGGCTCGGTCCGGCCTCATCCTACTTTTACTGAGGGGACAGAGGTAAAAGACAACTTGTGTTTTGTTTTTTTACTTCACGTGTGAAACAAGGCTTCCACTTGCTTTGAAGATAATTTGATAATGGTTGAATTAATTCATCCACTTTGATACGGACGGATAAAATGACACATTAGTTATATTTTGAAAACGACTCAATAATGATACAAAATTATTTTTGTGATTTTTATAGTTTATAAAAACTAAACGATCTAGAATGCAAACCAAATTTTTATAAAACAATTGTAAAACTAAACGAAAAAATTGAAAACCAACCAATATCTAAATGACAAATGTCAAATAAAAAGCGCAATAAAAATGTTTAATCAAAAATTATTAAATTCAATCTTCATCGTAGTCTTCCTCAGGATCAATGATGAGAGATAAATTTATGATCGTTTTTATGACATTTCGCCCCATTTCTGATACCATTTTGAGCATTATTGTATCAAATCAAGTCAAAATTACTAAGTTTTATTCAAATGTATAAGTAGTAGTTATTATATAAATTATCGTATTTTTATAAGTTTTTTATTAGTTTGTGTACCGGTTTAGTAACCGGAGTGTCGTGTCGGATTTACATTTGGTATTTTGGTGGTTCATTGCAGGATTATACATTGACCAAGATTCCACATAACGACATGTTTTGAGTCTAAAAGATGTGTTTAGAGGATTAGAAGAAGGTGCCACAAGTTTATAAGTTCAACGGAGCAAATTTTCTAAGTACTTAAATCGTTATATATTTTCGACGGAGATTTGACCCAGCTTAGAGGCATTTTCAGGGGATGACTTCTTAATGAAAGTTGTAGATCTTCACATAAGATTTCCAACGCACTTTGAATTACGTCAATTGGAGGTCTACAACTCAAGTTATGGTCAATTGACTAACCGATTCGTATTAGCGGAAATCCCGAAATATCTTCGTAATACGAATGGCTCATCAAAACGACATTTTCTGAAGAAGTTTCCTTAATAAAAGTTGTATATCTTCAAGAAAGATTTCCAATGGATTTTGAATCAAGTCAATCGGACTTCTACAACTCAAATGGTGGTCAAGTGGCTAATTGATTCAATTTCGTAAAAATCCCGCAAAACGTTCGGAGTATGAATTTGCTTATCAAGACGGCGTTTTCTGGAGAAGAGTCCTTCATGAAAGTTGAAGAGTTTTCCGAGATCTTAATTTTGACGTTTGAATCATAATTTTTGGAGGTCTACAACTCAAGTTATGAATTTTAGAAGTTTAATATATAATTATATATAATTATATATACATACGCATACATGGGTTCACATGCGAGGAAATGATTGTAATCATCACCACCGGATCGATCCGGCACCAATCCGGATCGATCCGACCCCTCAACATTTGCCTATATATACAGAGCAAATGGGATGAAAACCTTTGCCCCTTTCTTTCTCCCTCTTTTCTGCTTCTTCTCGTCCATCCTCTTCTTCTTCTTTTTATTTTTTTTGTAGATCATATATATATATATATCTTTATATATATACACACACATCACACATATATATATATATATGTCTATATATGTATATATATGTTAGATCTTTTTCATCCCTTTTCTATTTTTATTTTCTTTTCGGGCCCGTATATACATATATATGTCTACGTATGTATGTATATATGTTTTTCACATATATAAATAAAATGGTTATAGTATCGTTGTAATGGCGGAATAATTATCGAAGATTGTTGATTTCAAGCTTTGGCATGTTAGATCCGTGGAAACGACTCGATTCGATAGTCATAACCGTAATATATTCTAAAATTGTTATGTTTATTATTTCTATTTCTATTTATATATGATATTAAACTAAAAATATATCTAGCCAAGATATGAATCAATTAGTTAATCTTTTGGTAAAATGAATGATCGACTCGGTAATAATGATTAAAATCAATTATGATGAATCTCTTTCTTTTCGCGCTTAATGAAACGTTAAAATTGAAAGACCGGAGGTAAAATTGGCCGAGTGAAAACGTGACAACGGAACCCGATTTCCTACCGGGGCGATTTGTCTTGGGAAAGATAAATTTTATTGACATTTGTACTTCGAGATCGTAATAATGTTAAATCATCGATTTAATTGAAACTTAAACCGGAAAGTTGAATCGTCCGGCTTTGACAACCGGAGCCTTTTAAATAAAATTGACCGCTTGACGAACGGAATGACTCCTTTTATCTAAAGGTAGATTTGTACTCGGGACTGCTCGGAAAAACCGTAATATGATTGTGGACCTTGGACTGATGCAATGGACATATGACAATTTCATACGCTCGTGTGAGGAGAAATTGCCTAGCTTAGGAGTATACCGTTTCGTATAATTGATTGGACCTTGAATAAAGGAAGATCTGTCTCATTTATTTCTACTAAAAGATATTGATTCAGTAAAGTATTCTTGGCTAGATCCAAAAATATATCTATATATCTATTTATATTTATTTCTTGTTTTACTAACATCTAACTCTAACAATCTAACTACTAACATAATCTAACCCAGAAAAGTAAAAGCTGCGACTTAGATCGAGTTAATAATAGCTTCTTGGTGTTTAACCCCACTTAAAAGAATTACCATGTTTTCCCCGAGGAATACGACGACTCACAAGACTAGCACTACAATTTGACCCGGTACATGCCGCCGGTTAGGATCTCAGATAGCCTAGGTAATGTCCGTCGCCTTTCGGCGCCGTTTCCAAGGTTAGGTTTAGGTCTGTCAAGATTTTGGCGCCGTTGCCGGGGAAAACGTCGCTAATTTCTTTCTTTGTGTCTAGGGTTACTACTTGTATTAGCTGAAAATTCTCGAGGATAAGTCAACACTCTTCTTATCACATTTCTATTTTTATTTTCCGTTGGTATCTACCTTCTTTTAGTTACCAATTTTTTCTTCTACCAAATTCGAGTTATTTTCTATTTTCGATAGTAGAAAGTAAACGTGGTCATAACAAATGAGGATAAGTCAATACATTTCTCAATCTCATTTGTATTTTTATTTTCATTGGTACCTACCTATTTGGTAAGATATCAATTTTTTTATAAAAATACTCGATAAATACGAGTTGCTTCGTAATTACCGAGAGAGAAAAAAAAAAAAAAAAAAAAAAAAAACTACTCGGTAAATATCGAGTGGATTCGGTAATTACCGAGGAGAAAAAAAATGTGGTTTTTTTATCGATTTCGTGTTATTTTCTATTCGATATTTTCTATTCCACAAGAATTGTCAAATCGAGTTACGAAAATGGTCGAAACCGTTGGTAAAACACTGAACAAGTGGATTGCTCATGCTCAAGAGCATGGCCAAAACCTTAATCGAATTTACCTCAACCTAATAACCGTAATCGAATAATAGAAATAATCGAATCGGAATAAGCATAATCGTAATAATCGAAACCAGCCTAACCCGAGACCTATATGTGATCAGACCGTAAGAAGGTACCAGATTAATAATCCAATTCGTTTACCCAATAAAGGAGCAAATAATTTCAAATAAAATCTCATCTTTTGGTTTAATTGACACAAGAGCCCAATTTCTAGGAGAGGATGATGAGGATCCACATCATCACCTCTATCTTTCAAGAATTGTGTAATACTGACCAAAAGTCATGGTGCTCATTATGAATGAACGAGGATGTCTATGTTTCCTTTTCTTTAAAAGGAAGAGCACGAGATTGGTTTTCGCACTCCCACATCATTCATTGACTAGTTGGGAGGATATTCAAACCGAGTTCTTAAAGCAAGATTTTACTCCTGGTAGAAAATTGGAATTAATAGTCTAAATTGCCAACTTTAAACAAGGATCTCAAGAAATGCTTGGGAATGCTTGGGAAAGATTTAAAAATTATTAAGAGATTGTCCCGATAATGGTTATTCCTTAGATATGCAAATTCAACTTTTCCGTCAGTAAATTAAGAAAAGACTCACGTGTGAGATGTAGATCATGCATGTGGTGGTTCGTTAATGATGAGTGAAGCTCGATAGCTTACGATGCTATAGTAAAAGATTTCAAAAATAACAAAGATGTGGAAACCGGTTCTAGCACAAGAAAAGTAGCCTTTGCAGGAGAATGTACATCGAATGCGAAGTTCTTGCACACTTGGAGAATTTGAGTAGGAAATTTGACGGCTTATTAGCCAAGAAGACTATAAACTCAGAAAATATCATACCGAATGACTACTCAAATCATGATAATGTGTCATTAGGGATGGAAGAACCAAAAGGATATTCAAGGGAAAAGGTGAGTTTTTTACAGCATAGGAATTTGAACAATGCGTATTCAAACTCGTTTAATGCTTTTAGAAGAGATCACCCTACTTTTCATTGGTCTGAAACCCCTAGTAAGCAAGGACAACCACCGTATCCAATCCAATATAAGAATCCATATCAAGGTTATCAGGAGATACCTCGAATCGAATCTACAATCATTACCTAGATCGTATCCACAATATACCACTCAAAGCATACCAAGAACTCCGTAGTTCAACTCAACCTGAAGGAGTTGACAAATGGGAGAAATTAATGGAAAATCTGATGGGTATGATGTCAACTCAAGCTCAAAATATGGAAACCATGATGACTTCTATAGTACAAATACTAAGGATATGAGTACGCTGAAAACATCTATAAGTGGACATGATACCGTAATAAGAATTATAGAAGCTTCATTGAGGAATCTGGAATATCACTTGAGTAGAGAAGTAGAACGTAAAAACAAGAAACCCTCGTAAGGATTGCCAAGTAATATCGAAAGAAACTGAGTGGGGTAAATGTGTTATTACTGTAAGTGGAAGGATCTGTGGAAGTAATGGATTAGAAAAATTCGGGAATAATGAAGTAGATGATGATTTAGATGGTAAATATAAGAAGAATATGGAATCTAAAGGGCCATTTCAAACCGAACTTTATCCGCTCAACCTAAATTCACATCGGTTCAACCTGGAAGGGCATCACCACATCCACTGCATATTTTGAAGAAAAAGGTACTGAATGATGACACACTATGTCTTCAAAAGGCACAATCATTCAAGGAAGCTTTACCATCTTCATCTAACGATAAGGGTAAGGGAGGTATTCATTCTAACCCTACTGATCTTGAATTACTCCCCCATTCCCCGAGAAATGAAATGAAAAAGATGAAGTTGGATAATAAGTATGCATATTTTCTCGACACTTTTCGGTGCTTAAATATTAATATCCCTTTCATCGATGTTTGTAAGGGAGAGTTTAGTTTGGGAGTTAATCATGAGAGCGTTATCTTCAACATTTACAATTCATTGAAATATCCATACATTACACTAGAATCTAGTTCTTGTGTAGACACTTTGTGTTCCCTTGTTGTGGATCGTACTAACACGCAGGTAATTGAAGAAGATGACTCCAGCAATAATGTGAAAGCTCGTAAACCGAAAGCTCGAAAATCAAAGGAAAAGGTCAAGAATCGTTTGGATTGGTGGGAATTGTCTAACCTCTGTTGGAAACCGGTATTGAAGAAGGATGCGGTGCGTGAGGATGACCCCCACCACCAGTGCCTTAAAAATCAAGCACGGTAAAGTCTGGCTATAGACTATAAATGTAGTCAATGACGGGTACTATCCTTCCTTTTTACTCCTTAAGCATTTATTTTTAGTGGATTATGTGCTTAATTGTTACGTGCTTTTGTGAGTAATTGTTAGAAGTATCCCGTTTTGTTTAGTATATTATATTAGTTAATCCTTATCATTTTGGTCGAGCAAACGACGTTAACCAAAAGCGCTACCGGGAGGCAACCCGTAAAAATGTTAAATATAATAATTACTCATACTTTGGATGATACTTTGCTAATACTTCGGATTGATTTTCATTTTGTTTCACCAAGTCTCAGGATGAATGTTTGAATGTCATTATAACGGGAATGATTAGGTGGTTATCCGAAAATCCCGATGGAAATCAAAGAAAAAATTCAAATGCATCATTTCTTAGACTTAGGTTGTTAGAACGATTTGAAATAACCCTTGAGGATCTGGGTATAAAAGACTCAGAGTTAATACTTTGTCACATATTTCATATCATGATCTAGTCTGTTTTAAATTTCAAATAATGTGTGACATGTATTAGTTCAACTACTGTGGAATATTGTGTGTTTTAAATCAATAAAAGTTTATGTGGTGTGTTTATCTACCCTTTTGCATTACAATCGTCACACTCACATACTTTTATTTTATTTGCACACACAATGGTCATAACTTTGACCCACCCACCCACCCTTTTTTATCATCCGAGTATTTGTTTTGACTTGTTTTAGTGCACCATTGCTTTCCCAACCTCTCTTATTTACACTCACTTTACATTGGGGACAATGTAAGTTCGTTAGTAGGGGGTAGAGTCGTTGTTGGTCTAGCAATGGCATTAATGCTTATTTTATATCAATAAATCTCTTAGTTTTCGATTTTTTCGAGCATTATTTAGTTGATTAAAATAAATTGTATAAGGTATATATTTTATGGATTTGAAGATATAATGATCAATTTGGATGTGTATAACCAATGTGAACTGTAAGTGCATTGTAATTCCAAATATATTTGTGTAACATGAATTCTTTCACGTAAGCCTTTGATATTGAAACGAAAATTTTAAATCAGATCCATTCAAGATATCTAGTGGTTATTCTAGATAATAACAAGAACTTAGTACCTAACTTTTGAACGTGTAATCGTGAATATCCAAGGTTTGAATGTGATAGAAAGGATATAAGTTAAGTGGAATGAAAGGAAGAATACAAAAAAAAATAATAATAATAAATAAGATGAAATATTTATATGTCGGTTGTAGCTACCAATGATTTGAGTGCGATAGGGTGTTATCACTTAAACGCCCTATATCACTACGAGGTTTAAAAGCTCCCGATCGCTCGATGATAGAAGTCCACTAGTGGTGTTATCACTTAAACGCCCTATTCTTTGGGAATGAAGGCATATACTACACATGTGAAATTAAGTTCATCAAAAAAAAAAATTTTAAGCGTGGTTGAAAACTTAGCTATCTTCTGACTATCCCCAGTATAAACTGAATGATATGCTTTAGGGATTATCCTAATAAGTACACGAGAGAACTTTGTGTGGAACTGTTACTGCCTATACCTAGGAAAATCATTAGGACTGTCTGAATGGATATTTGTGTGTTTTGCTTGATTTATTCAAGAGAGGATAGTGGAAATTGAAAAGGCTTGTCACACACACACTCTGTTATACATTTATATTGAGGTTAAAGCCTGGTTATAATTCTAAAGGTTGTATTATCTGGTTGTTCCTTATATCTTCTATCTTCATAAATTTATCTCTTATTCATTTTGTTTTATCGCTTGTTTTGATCGAGGACGACCAAAAGCTAAGTAGGGGTTGTGATGAGAGATAAATTTATGATCGTTTTTATGACATTTCGCCCCATTTTCGATACCATTTTGAGCATTATTGTATCAAATCAAGTCAAAATTACTAAGTTTTATTCAAATGTATAAGTAGTAGTTATTATATAAATTATCGTATTTTTATAAGTTTTTATTAGTTTGTGTACCGGTTTAGTAAACCGGATGTCGTGGTCGGATTTACATTTGGTATTTTGGTGGTTCATTGCAGGATTATACATTGACCAAGATTCCACATAACGACATGTTTTGAGTCTAAAAGATGTGTTTAGAGGATTAGAAGAAGGTGCCACAAGTTTATAAGTTCAACGGAGCAAATTTTCTAAAGTACTTAAATCGTTATATATTTTCGACGGAGATTTGACCCAGCTTAGAGGCATTTTCAGGGGATGACTTCTTAATGAAAGTTGTAGATCTTCACATAAGATTTCCAACGCACTTTGAATTACGTCAATTGGAGGTCTACAACTCAAGTTATGGTCAATTGACTAACCGATTCAGATTAGCGGAAATCCCGAAAATATCTTCGTAATATGAATGGCTCATCAAAACGACATTTTCTGAAGAAGTTTCCTTAATAAAAGTTGTATATCTTCAAGAAAGATTTCCAATGGATTTTGAATCAAGTCAATCGGACTTCTACAACTCAAATGGTGGTCAAGTGGCTAATTGATTCAATTTCGTAAAAATCCCGCAAAACGTTCGGAGTATGAATTTGCTTATCAAGACGGCGTTTTCTGGAGAAGAGTCCTTCATGAAAGTTGAAGAGTTTTCCGAGATCTTAATTTTGACGTTTGAATCATAATTTTTGGAGGTCTACAACTCAAGTTATGAATTTTAGAAGTTTAATATATAATTATATATAATTATATATACATACGCACATGGGTTCACATGCGAGGAAATGATTGTAATCATCACCACCGGATCGATCCGGCACCAATCCGGATCGATCCGACCCCTCAACATTTGCCTATATATACAGAGCAAATGGGATGAAAACCTTTGCCCCTTTCTTTCTCCCTCTTTTCTGCTTCTTCTCGTCCATCCTCTTCTTCTTCTTTTTTATTTTTTTGTAGATCATATATATATATATCTCTATATATATATACACACATCACACATATATATATATATATGTCTATATATGTATATATATGTTAGATCTTTTTCATCTCTTTTCTATTTTTATTTTCTTTTCGGGCCCGTATATACATATATATGTCATATGTATGTATGTATATATGTTTTTCACATATATAAATAAAATGGTTATAGTATCGTTGTAATGGCGGAATAATTATCGAAGATTGTTGATTTCAAGCTTTGGCATGTTAGATCCGTGGAAACGAATTTCGATTCGATAGTCATAACCGGTAATATATTCTAAAATTGTTATGTTTATTATTTCTATTTCTATTTATATATGATATTAAACTAAAAATATATCTAGCCAAGATATGAATCAATTAGTTAATCTTTTGGTAAAATGAATGATCGACTCGTAATAATGATTAAAATCAATTATGATGAATCTCTTTCTTTCGCGCTTAATGAAACGTTAAAATTGAAAGACCGGAGGGTAAAATTGGCCGAGTGAAAACGTGACAACGGAACCGATTTCCTACCCAAAGCGATTTGTCTTGGGAAAGATAAATTTTATTGACATTTGTACTCGAGATCGTAATAATGTTAAATCATCGTTTAATTGAAACTTAAACCGGAAAGTTGAATCGTCCGGCTTTGACAACCGGAGCCTTTTAAATAAAATTGACCGCTTGACGAACGGAATGACCCCTTTTATCTAAAGGTAGATTTGTACTCGGGACCTGCTCGTAAAAACCGTAATAGATTGTGGACCTTGACTCGATGCAATGGACATATGACAATTTCATACGCCGTGTGAGGAGAAATTGCCTAGCTTAGAGTATACCTGCTTCAGTATAATTGATTGGACCTTGAATAAAGGAAGATCTGTCTCATTTATTTCTACTAAAAGATATTGATTCAAGAAAGTATTTTTGGCTAGATCCAAAAATATATCTATATATCTATTTATATTTATTTTCTTGCTTTACTAACATCTAACTCTAACAATCTAACTACTAACATAATCTAACCCAGAAAAAGTAAAGCTCGCGACTTAGATCGAGTTAATAATAGCTTCTTGGTGTTTAACCCCACTTAAAAGAATTACCATGTTTTCCCGAGGAATACGACTGACTCACCGTGACTAGCACTACAATTTGACCCGGTACAATCGCCGGTTAGGATCTCAGATAGCCTAGGTAATGTCCGCTACCTTTCGCGCGCCGTTTCCAAGGTTAGGTTTAGTCTCACAATCAACTTGAAAACTCGAACTCGAAACGATCGAGAAGTCGATGGTCGAATCTGTAGTCGTGGTCCCGATCGAACTATCAAGACCCATCGAACTCATGCCCGCCGTGACATGTGCAAACTCAGTGAATCCTCCCCAACTCGACATCATTTGGTCTCTCGAACACCGTTTAAAATACACCGCCCCACTAGATTGGCTTCCAAAAGGATATGACGATGGATGAAAGCTCGAAGGTGGTGGAACCGGTGTTTCCCACTGTGGTAAGGTATAAGAATCAGACTGACAAGGTGGATAGGCAGGATCATCAAAAGTAGGATTACGAAGCAACTACTGCTCCTTCTTAAACCTCTACGAATATCATCACACCACCGCTAGTACTCTCAAATGAATAAAGCCACATTGGCTTGACCACGTGCAACATCATCACTAAAGATTGAAACATGTCATATGCGATAGTGTTAGAGAAAGGAGTTTGTTGAGGCTGACTAGAAAAAGATGGAAAAGAAGAAGATGTAAAAGCTGGTGGAGTCGGGCCGAGTTTGACGCCTTCTAAGCAAAGAGCTAATACTACCATCCGGAAGACTAGTCAAACTAGTCCAATCGATTTCCATCACCAGAGATAACTTGTCATTAGGCAGAATGGTACTCCCAACCTACGACATAAATCGAGAGAGATAAAACAAGGGAAGTATAGATGACTCCTGGTCTCGGCGATGACAATACTCTCAAAAATTCTTTTAAACATGACCTTTCCAACATCCACTCTAACATCATTTACCATTGCCCAAGCGATACAAACATCTTCCTTTCCAAAAGCAAAGATGTTTACTAGAAGGATAGAGATTATGGCTAATAAATCTTTTAATTGCCCTCAAACCTCTAAAACAGCTTCCCGTAATTAAACCGATTTTCAACCCACACCGCGGTCGGGTCAAAACACCTGGGCTCGTAGGCGATCCGCTCAAAACTAGCAGGATCATCTAAATTATAAACTACCCTGTAATCCTCCTCATCAGGAAATTCTTCAACTCCTAAAATTGCATTAATGACGGCAGGGTTAAAAGGAATATTTCTGGTTCGTAAGGGTACAGTTTCCGATCGAGTAAGTCGTTCTTCTGACAATGTAGATAAAACCGAATAAAACTCGCCTACTATAGTCATGTTAATCTCCTTCCCTTCCGTCGCTAAATCTAACCACTGACGCTTTCTAAAGATATTTTTAACTTCATCACCTAAGTCATCCAAGTCTAATCCTTTTCAACCGTAACATCACACTTACTATAAATTTTCTTATACGCTTTCTTAGCCTCAGGTGATGCGGTTTTTTCAAAACTTACGGCTTCTTCCTCAGATGATAAAATTACTGTGCCTACGACAGGAGTTGAAATTGGAATTTTTGATTTTCTCTTTTTAGAGACTCTAGTACTCGACTCAGCCATTCTACGATATTGGTAATGCCAATCAACAACAAAAACAACAACAAAAACAGCAAAAAAAAATAAAAATAAAAATGTCACAACACACTCAAAAATCAAAACAGTTGAAATTAATCTAAAAAATTATGAAAAATAATAAATTGACAACTAAATAAACTAAATTATACCTTAATATGTAGAAAACGTTGAAAAGTAGGCCGGAAAAGTTGAAAAAGTCGGAATGAAATGGAGCTTGTTTTTGACCCTTTTGAATTTTCTAATTTGTGTTGAAGAGAGGAGATGATAATGAGAAGAAATTAAGTAATGGTGTAGTGTGAGATGAAGTTTTGTTGAAGAAGAGTGAAAAATTTTCGTAATGGTGGGGTTTGGTGTTTTATGGCTGTAAAAGAAATTAGGAAGAAGAATAAGAAGAAAAGAAGGCCCCTGCCTTTTTTATGTTTTTAGACCCTGACGGTCGGGTTAAGGCCGGATCGGTCCGTGCCCAAAATTTTCATTTTTTTTTTTTTTTTTTTTTTCTTTTTATGATTTTTGAATAAAACTTATACAAATCCTAATAAACTTAATTAAAACTTTAAAAATAATTTTTAAAACTTACTTAAAATAAAATTTGAAGGAACTTTTATAATTTTATAACAATTTCTAAAAATTTAATAAAACCTTTATAACACTTTAATAAAAAGCTTATAAAAATTTAATAAATTTATATCAACTCTTATAAAACGTTTAAATTAAAACTAAAAAACAACTTTTATAAAACTTTTATAAAACTCCTCAAATTTTCATAAAGATCCAATTATAAAATTCTCGAAGTTATGCTAAAATTTTATAAAATAAAATAAAATACTCAAACTTAAGGGGTTCTCGACTCTTCGATTTCTAAATCTTCCAAAGTTCGATATAACGCTCAATCAACCTAACTCTAAAAACGAGGCATTTGAATTATCTCTCGAATTCCATCGGGATTTTCGGATAACCACCTAATCGTTCCTTCCTAACAATATTCAAACACTCATCCCTGGATTTGGTTGTGTTTTTCCCACAAATAACATTCAACATGTTCACTTTTTCCACAGATTCTCGTGATCTCATTAGAAACTTTGCCCTTCTTTTATCGCACTTCTTGATGTTCCATTACATACTTCTCTCAATCTGATCTCTCTCAACAATTTCTTGTTTTGTTCAAAACTAAAGCTTCTATAGAAAACGCGACATCTTTATCAAGGCCTAATTTCAAAAGTAAAATAAAAACTCCTATTCTATCTAAAAGACATCCATTCTTTTACGCCTATCCGGTAAAAGATTTAAAAGAGTTTAAACATAATTAAAATTACGTAAAAGTAGAGTAAAGATAGATAGTACCGGTATTCGGCCGATTCCGGCTCGCTTTTCGCTTTTCATTTTTCCTCCGCTTTTTCAATTTGTCGGGGATCAATCAAGAGCATTATTTCTTCTTTCGGTGTGATTCCTTCTCCTCCACAAATAATTTTACTCTGTGGCCATTGGCTATAAAAGTTGTATTTCCATCGCTTAGTCCAACAACTCAGCTTTGTAAACCCGTGTTACTTTAAATGGACTCGCCCATCTTGATTTAAGCTTACCTGGAAACAACTTTAAACGTGAATTGTACAAAAGCACTCGATCTCCTACATGGAACTCACGCTAAAGATTCTCTTATCATGGAAAGATTTCGTATGCCTTTGTAGATTCGAAGCGCTTTCATAAGAATCGAGACGAAATTCTTCTAGTTCTCACAATTGAAGCAATCTATGATCACCGATGACCTTAGGATCGAAATTTAGAAATCTAATAGCCTGTAAGGCTCGGTGTTCTAACTCAACTCTGGGAGATGACATGACTTACCAAAGACTAGCTTATAGGAGAACAACCAATTGGTGTTTTAAAAGTCGCTCAGACGCCCATAACGCATCATCTAATTTAATTGCCCAGCTTTTACGATTTGAATCAACTGCTTTTTCTACGATTCTTTTAATCTCTCTATTTGACACCTCTACCCGACCAACGGGTTTGCGGATGATGTATGCCTCTAGTTTATGCGTTACACCATATTTCTCAACTAACTTAGTAAATGGTCTATTACAAAAGTGTGAACCTCTATCGCTAATGATCGCCTCGGAATGCCATATCTAGTGAATATGTTCTTTTAAGGAATCGTATGACAACCTTGGTATCATTAGTGGGAAGAGCTTCACTTTCTACCCATTTTGAAACATAATCTACCATTACAAGAATAAATCTTTTTCCAAACGATATAGAAAAGGTCCCATGAAATCTATACCCCAAACATCAAATAACTCACATTCTAAAATAGGTTGCATAGGCATTTCATGTTTTTAGATACATTTCCCATTTTTGACAAGATTCACAAGATTTAACATACTTATAAGCATCTTTATATAGTGTAGGCCAATAAAACCACATTGTAAAACTTTAAAAGCAGCTTTTCCATCCTCCATGATGACCTCCGCCTCACGATCATGACAAAACGATAAAATACTTAAAATTTCATTATCGTGCACACATTTTCCGATTATCCCATCCGAACATTTACGGAAAAGGTCCGGTTCCTCCCAAGAATAAAATTTTAAGTCATAAAAGAATTTCTTTTTCTGTTGCCAAGTCCAATGAGACGGAATATAATCACAAAGTTAAGTAATTAATTATATCTCCAAACTAAGGTGAGATTTCCTTAGAAGGAATTCTATTTTTAATAATCGCATGGTTGAAGGAGTATCTATTCTAAATAGTTGTTCATCGTGAAATGAATCTTTAATTTCATTCCCTATCTCTTCCTCGCCTCCATTCTACTTAGATGATCGCACATTACATTCTCACTTCCTTTTTTATCTTTAATTTCAATATCAAATTCTTGAAGTAGAGAATCCATCTAAGAAGACGTGGTTTCGCATCCTTCTTACTCAAGAAATACTTCAGAGTAGTGAATGGTCTGCATGTAGATTATTACCTTAGAACCAACAATATAAGATCTCGAACTTATCTAAGGCAAAAATTACAGCCAACAGCTTCTTTTTTCAGAAGTTGCATAATTAAGTCGAAATGCGTTTAATGTGTGGGATGCATAGTAAATAGCTTTGAGAATTTTGTTATACCTTTGACCTAAAACAGCTCCTACAGCCTAAATCGCTTGCATCACACATAATCTCAAAGGCAAATCCTACCTAGTGCTACCAATATTGGTGCAAGAATCAACTTCGCTTTTAAGGTCTTAAATGCTTCCATACATTTACTATCAAAGTTAAAAGGTACTTTTTTTCAAGTAAATGACTTAGAGGCTTTGCTATCTTTGAAAAATCTGCAATAAATCTCCTATAAAATCCTCGCATGTCCAAGAAATCCTCTTAGAGTCCTTAGATTAACTGGTGGCGGTAATTTTTCAATCACCTCGACTTTAGCTTTATCAACTTCAATTCCTATTTCAGAGATTCTATGACCTAAAACAATTCCTTTCGATACCATTAAATGACATTTTTCCCGATTTAGAACTAAATTGGTATCCTCACAACGTTGTAAAACTCTTTCTAAGTGCGACAAACATTTACCAAAAGAATCTCCATAAACACTAAAGTCGTCCATAAAAATTTCTAAGAATTTCTCAACCATATCGTAAAATATAGACACCATACATCTTTGAAACGTAGCAGAGCATTACATAAACCAAACGGCATTCTTTTATACGCAAAAGTTCCATAAGGACAAGTGAAAGTAGTCTTTTCCCTATCTCCGCCGCAATGAAAATCAGTAAATATCCCGAATAACCATCTAAGAAACAAGAATACTTATGACCACTTAAACGCTCCAACATTTGAACTATGAATGGAAGCGGATGATGATCTTTCTTAGTATGATCATTTAGTTTTTTAAAGTCAATGCACATTCGATAACCTGTAATTTCCTTGTTGGAATCCATTCATTCTTATCATTCTCTTTCACTGTGAAACCTCCTTTCTTTGGTACAACTTGAGTTGGACTCACCCATTCACTATCGATATAGGAAAGATTATTCCCATTTCTAATAGCTTAATCACCTCTTTCTTAACGATTAATCAGTAAATTCGGGTTGAGGCGGCGCTGTTGTTGAATACAAGGTTTAGCATCTTCTTTCAAAATTATCTTATGAACACAAATCTCGTGGCTAATACCTCGAATATCGGCAATCGTCCATCCAAAAGCTTTCTTATGCTTTCTTAACATTCTTATTAATTGATCTTCTTGTCGCTTTCATTAAAGTTGATGAAATAATAATCGGTAATAGATTATCGATTTCAAGAAAAGCATATTTGATTTAAAGGTAACGGCTTCAATTCCGCATTCTTCGGCGGATCTTCTATTGACGATTTAAGAACTCGGTCCTTCTAGTTCTAACTCCAAATACTTATGCCATGGTGGCTTAAAAGTAAAGCTTCCTTTATCTAGAGAAAGGATTATCTCTTTCATTTCAATGTCTTCCTCATCTTCTTTATAGATAGATAGAGTTAAGCATTCTTCTAATCTGTCTTCAAAAGTTGGTAAATCGATTATCATAGATGTAATGAATATCTTCTATAAAAGAACATGATTCGTGATGTATATGGATGGTTCATAGCTTTGAAAATATTGAAAGCAACTTCATCTTCATTGACTCTCAAAATTAACTCTCCTTTATGAACATCGACAAAGTTCTTCCTCGTAGCTAGAAATGGACGACCTAGAATAAGAGGCGCTGAATATCCTTCTTCCATTTCCATAACTACAAAATCTATTGGAAAATAGAATTTGTCTACTTTAACCAAGACATCCTTAATCATTCCTTTAGGGTACTTAATCGATCTATCTCGCCATTTGCAGAGTCATTTCGATCTTAGTAAGCTTTCCTATGCCTAGCTTTTTATAATCCTCATAAGACATGAGATTTATACTAGCTCCAAGATCACATAAGACTTTCTTAAATGTAAATCCTCCAATTTCACATGAAATCGTGAAACTTCCAGATCTTTCAGTTTAGGTGGTAACTTATGCCGCAGAACTGCGAACATTCTTCATTCGTGCATATATTCTCATATTCCTCTAATTTTTTCTTATTTGATAGTATATCCTTCGTAAACTTTCCATAGGTGTATATTAATCGAGCTTCAATAACAGGATATTAACATGAAGATGACTAAAAGTATCAAGGAAACGAGCATACTTCTTATCGCTTTTGCCTTTTTGATTTGATCTTTGTGAGGGTAAGGTAAAGATTCTAAATCTATAACCTTTGGCTCCTTAGTCAATTTCTCTTTTCCTTTTCCTTAAACCTTTGAGTATTACTTAGTCGCCATGTTTGTGTTCTTGAATTTTTCCTTTAAATTGTTCCCTGAATCAATCTCTACTTGATTTTTCGGTTCTTCCTGTTTCTCATCTATTCTAACATGTTCCTTGAATAAATTCCTTAAATCTTTATCCATAGGGTCTTTCAAAATCCTAGGATTTTTACCCAATTTTCACCTTCATTTTCGTGTTCCAAACTTATTCCTTTTCAAGAAATTATCTATAATTTCTTCTTCCTCATCGTTGAATTCAATTTCATCTTTAGTTTCATCATTCTTTCCATCTAAATCATTTTCTACTTCATTATTCCCAAGTTTTCTACTCCATTGCTTCCATCGAGCTTCCTACTTCTCGTGAACTACAACATTTACCTCTCTTGGGTTTCTTTCGGTGTTGCTTGGTAATCCTCCTGGGGTCTACTTGTTGTTACGTTCACCTTCCCTACTCAAATGATCTTCCATATTCCTCAATGAGGCTTCTATTGTTCTCATTCTCGGTATCATGTCCACTCATAGATGTTTTTATCGTACTCATATCTTTAGTGACTTGTACCAATAGAAGTCATCATTGTTTCCATATTCTTAGCTTGAGTAGATACTACACCCATCATATTTTCCATTAGTTTTTCCCATTTTTCAACTCCTTTCGCAGTTGAGTTGAACTCGAGTTCTTGGTATACTTTGAGTGGTATGTTGAGGATAGGATCTTGGTAATGATCTGTAAATTTCGATTAGATGTATTTTCTTGATAAACTTGGTTATTATTCTATATGGGATGGATATGGCGGTTGTCCTCGGCTTACTAGGGTTTTCCGACCATCGATAAGTAGGATGATCTCTTCTAATAGCATTAAACGAGTTTGAGTATGCATTGTTCAAATTCTATCTATGTCAAGAAAACTCACCTCCTCTCTTGAATATCCTGTTGGTTCTTCACTCCCTAATGACACATTATCATGACTTGAGTATTCATTTGGTGTACTATTTTCGAATTTTGGTTCTTATTCTCGTTGTAAACCATCAAATTTCCTACTCAAATTCTCCAAGTGTGCTAGAACTTCCGTGATTAGACGTACATTCTCCTCGCAAAAGCTACTTTTCCGGTGCTAGAACCGGTTTCCCACATTCTCGTTATTTTTGGAAATCTTTTCTATAGCATCAGAACTGTTTGAGCTTCACTCATCATTAACGAACCACCACATGCATGATCTACATCCATGACGTGAATCTTTTCTCAATTTACTTAATGTAAGAGTTGAATTTGCATATCTAAGGAATAACCATGATCGGGACACGCTCTTAACAATTTTTAAACCTTTCCCACGCATTCCCAAGAGTTTCCTCGATCCTTGTCTAAAGTTAGCAACCTCGACTTTTAATTCCAAATTTCGTCCAGAGTGAAATATTGTTTCGTAAATTCAGTTTGAATCTCCTCCCAACTTGTAAGTGAATGATGTGGAAGAGACATAAACCAATCTCGGCTCGTCCTTTAAAAGAAAAGGAAACATAGTCATCCTCGTTAATTCCTTACGAGCACCTTGACTTTTGGTCAGATTGCATGGGCTTCTTCAAAAGATAGAGATGATGATGTGGATCTTCATCATCCTCTCCTAGAATTGGGCTCTTGCGTCAATTAAACCAAAAGATGAGATTTAATTTGAAATTATTCGCTCCTTCATTAGGTAAAAGTATGGGATTATTAGTCCGGTTTCTTCTACGGTTTGATCACGAGATAGTCTCGGGTTTGGTGGATTATTACGATTATTCTCGGTTCCGATTTTGATTATTTCTATTATTATTATTATTAGGGTTAACAGGTTTTGTCCATGCCCTGAGCATGTTCCAAACTCTTGTTCGTCGGTGTTTCATCACTAATTTCACCATTCTCGTATTTGTTTGAAGATGATTCTTGGTCGATTTCACGACTAGTATGACCATGCGTTTACTCTCTACTCTTAATCGCCTTTTCGTAAGTGTTTATGTCAGGCTTATAAGGAGTGAGCGGGCCTTACCACTTCGGTCATCAACTAACTAAAATAGAAAATAACACGAAATTGATAGTAGTAAAATTGGTAATTTTCCTATAAGGTAACAACCAACTAAAAATAAAATAGAAATGAGATAAGAAAAGTGTTGACTTATTCTCGAGAATTTTAAGCTAATACAAGTAGTAACCATAGACACATAAAAGAAATTAGCGACGTTCCCGCAACGGCGCCAAAATGTCGACAGATCTAAACCTAACTCTGGAAATGGCGCGGTAAAGTCGACGGACATTACCTAGGCTATACAGATCCTAACCGGCGGTGTACCGGGTCAAATTGTAGTGCTAGTATGGTGAGTCGAGTGTCGAATCCTCGTGGAACTTGGTAATTTCTTTTACGTGTGGTTAAACACCAAAGAGTCATTATTAACTCGATCTAAATCGCAATTTTATAACATGATCACTACTATTCTAGTCAACATAAAATAAATACGTAATTTAAAAGTTATTCTAATATAATATATATAGATATATAGATATATATAGATGTACATAAATTGCAAAGTATATATATATATATAAATATATAGGTACCAATATACTAAACAGATATTTTTAGAGAACTGGCCAAAACTTATATAATTGGTTTATACGATCTTTTCGATTAATTGAAATGTGTTCGATTTCTCCTTTTATTTTAGGTCCAATTGAGTAAGTGAAACGGTGCACTCCTGAGATAAACAATTCCTCCTCACACGAGCGTATGAAATTGTCATATGTCCATTGCATCGATCCAAGGTCCACAATCATTACGGTAAACGAATTAATCGAACAGTCCCGAGTACAAATCTACCTTTAGATAAAAGGAGTCATTCCGCTCATCAAACGGTCAATTTTATTTTAAAGGCTCCGGTTGTCAAAGCCGGACGATTTAACTTTCCGGTTTAAGTTTCAATTAAACGATGATTTAACATTATTACGATCTCAAGTACAAATTATAATAAAATTCATTTCTCCCAAAACAAATTTACCCCGGGTAGAAATCGGATTCCGTTATCACGTTATTCACACGGCCAATTTTACCTCCGGTTTTTCTATCTTTTATCTCATATCCCGACTACGAGGCGCCAATTCATAATTAGATTATGAATTCTCGAGATCGTTAAATATGTCAATACGAATACGATCAAAATAGAAAAAGATTCAATTAACTCAATTTTAGTCATTTTAACTTAACAACATTTCTTTAACTAAAAGATCGAAATAAAACCGATTACATAGTTTTGGCCAAGATTATATTTAGCCTAAAACATTATAACAACGAAAAATATAAAACAAACATAAATACTTAAGAAAAGTTACCCGAATACGGCAGTTGATTCAGAAATCGTATCTTCCGGACATTACAACTTCTTTAGCAAAACCGACTTCCGAGATTTTCCCGAGCATTATAACGATACTAAAACTACATTATTACGGCGTAAGGCCTTATTTACAACAACTACTAAAATTAAAAAAGAAAAGAGAGAGGAGATATATATATATATAGGATGTATATATATGGTACACTTCGATCCGTTCTCGATGCATTCCTTATATAGGCAAAGGTCTCAAGGCCGGACGGTCCGGTATTAGGCCGGCTCGGTCCGACTAATGATTACTCCCATCGACTTAATCTCTTCAAAGATGTGCGGTGAAGATATTATTTTTATATATAATTATTAAACTTCTAAAATTCATATCTCGAGTTCGGCCCTCCAAAATTGCAAACGAAATGCCAAAATTAAGGTCTCGAGAAACTCTACAACTTTCATGAAGGACTCTTCTCCAGATAACGCCTTCTTGATAACCTCGTGTTCTCCGAAGCTTTTACGGGATTTTTCTTAATCCAAATCGATTAGCCACTTGATCACTGTTTAAGTTGTAGACCTCCAATCTTCATAATTTAAATTGCATTGGAAAGCTCTCGAAAAATCTACAACTTTCGTGAAGAACACTTTCTCTGAAAATGTTGTTTTGATGAGCCATTCGTTTTGTCGAAGACATTTCTCAATTATTACTTATCCAGATTGGTTGGCCACTTGTCCACTTAAGCTATTCAATTGACCATTTAAGCCCGTGGTACTCTCTAAATCATTCCAGAGATATGGTTAAACTTCAATATGTCGATTCTCGGGGTCTCGGTTTATAAATCGCAATAAAATACCACAAATACCCGCGAACTCGACTATTACACTCCGATTTACTAAAATCGGTACAAAATTACAACTTTTTACTATTATTACTATTAACTACTCTAAATTATAAAGATTAACATTTTATACCATACTTTCATATATTTTATATAGAATTCGTTAATAAAACATAATAATATAACGTATATTTAATCATATAAAAATAATACATCAACCATCTACAGGTCAAAACAACAGGTCTGAAACAGCACAAAATAGCAGATTTGAATCCTCTGGAAGGGGGTTTCAGGCACAGCAAAACACAG
The DNA here is from genome assembly GCA_026214975.1 of Gentiana macrophylla. Classification (NCBI taxonomy): domain Eukaryota; kingdom Viridiplantae; phylum Streptophyta; class Magnoliopsida; order Gentianales; family Gentianaceae; genus Gentiana; species Gentiana macrophylla. The sequence continues at coordinate 103,065,815 of CM047811.1, forward strand.
GAAACTACTCCAACAACAACACTCAAAGAAGACCTCCACCACCAGGTGAAAGAAAGATGACAAATGAAGAAAGAGAAAGGTACAGGAATGATAGGTGCCAATACTGTGGAGTCATGGGCCATATAGCAAAGATTTGCTGGTGGGTACCCAAAAAGGATCAGCAAGCAAATGAACTTCCTCAAGCACTAGCTGCACTCACCTTGGACACCTCTATTGCTGACACTGAATGGACAGTAGACACAGGAGCCTCCCATCATATGACAGGTAAATCAGGTATGTTATACAACATTCAAAACTCTATTGGTTCAGACTCTATTATAATAGGAAATGGCAATACACTCCCTATTACTGGAGTAGGACAGTCACTTCTCAAGCAAAAGCACACTACACTACCATTAAAAGATGTCCTTCTTGTGCCACAACTCACAAAAACTTACTATCGGTACCAACTTACTAGTGATCAACTTTGTTTTCGTGAATTTACTAATGATAATGTTCTTGTTAAGGCAATGCATAACAGGGAAACACTCGACCACAGGAGAAGAAATGGTGACTTATATGTGCTGGAAAATGTACCTGAACTACACTACTCAAATAGATTCAGATCAGGGACATGTGAGTTGTGGCACCAAAGATTAGGACATACTCAGATGAGGATTGTCCAGATCTTAAAGACTAAGGGTTTAATAGATGTTATTGGCAAAATAAAAATAGATCACATTTGTGAAAGCTGTCAATTAGGGAAAATGAATAAACTACCTTTCTTTGATTCTGAAAGTGTTAGTACTAGGGCATTTGAAATAATACACTGTGACTTGTGGGGTCCAGCCCCTATTAAATCCATTGGCTGTTTTTCTTATTTTGCTAGTTTTGTAGATGATTTTTCAAAATTTACTTGGCTTGTTTCTTTGGTTCATAAATCTGATTTTTTTGAGGCTTATATCAACTTTGAAAACTATGTCACCAGACAGTTTGACACAAACATTAAAATATTCCACTCAGATTGTGGTGGTGAGTTTGTAAACACAAAAATGATCACTCACTTCCAAACACATGGGATTATACACCAATTGTCATGCCCCCATACACCTCAACAAACAGGTATTGTAGAGAGGAGACATAGGACAATCAGAGAATTAGGGATGACTATGCTATTTCATAGCAACCTGCCACTGTTTCTATGGACTAAGGCATTTGCCACAGCAGTGTATATCATGAACAGAACACCTTCCTCTGCTCTAGAATCTGAGTCCCCATACCACAAACTATACAACAAGGACCCTGTCTATTCCACACTCAGAGTGTTTGGCACTAGGTGCTACCCCTACACATGGGACACAAGACACAATAAATTTGACCCTAAGACTGTCCCACGTGTCTTCATAGGATACAGCATGCAACACAAAGGTTATAAGTGCTATCATCCCCCAACTAGAAAAATCATTATCTCAAGACATGTTGTCTTTGATGAATCCTTGTTTCCCTATAAACCACAAACTAGCCACTCAACACCCACTCCTCAATCTAACACCTTAAGTACCTTTGAAGATTGGCTCCAATCCACATCAGGACACACACACCATTTTCATCCTCAAACCACAACCCCCTCATCTGTCTCAGTTCCAGACATACCTATACACAATCCAGAAAGTGAACCACCACTTGTTAACCCTACTGCTCAACCTAATCTGGACACTCCCCTACAAGACCACATAAGCACCACAGACACTAATGTGGACACTGACACACAGTCTGAGCCTCTACATGACACTGACCCAACTATCACACCACCTACATCCCCAACCATCACACCTTCTACCTCTCCAGACCACTTCCCCACTGATCACACTGATCTCATATCACCATCACCCTCACCAGTCACAAATCTCCTTGGCACTCACACCATGACTACTAGGGCCCAGCATGGAATCCTGAAACCTAACCCCAAATATGCCCTTACCATCTCCACATTCCCCACTATACCTAGGGAACCCAAAAATGTCACAGAAGCCCTAAAACACCCTGGTTGGAAAGCTGCCTTGTTAGAAGAACTGCAGGCCCTACATCAAAACCACACTTGGGAACTGGTACCTAGGCAACCACACATGCACATTATTGGCTCCAAATGGGTTTTTAAAGCTAAACTTAACCCTGATGGTACCTTGGAAAGACTGAAATCTAGACTAGTAGCTAAGGGATACAACCAAGTGGATGGTGTGGACTATACTAAAACCTTTTCCCCAGTCATAAAACATGGAACCATCAGATTAGTCCTAGCAGCAGCACTAAGCCAGAAGTGGATCATTAGACAATTAGATGTCAAAAATGCGTTCCTTCATGGCTTTGTTCATGAGGAAATCTATATGTCATAGCCACCAGGTATGCCTGACCCCCAGTACCATACACATGTGTGTAAACTCAAGAGAGCCCTGTATGGCCTTAAACAGGCTCCAAGAGCCTGGTTTGATAGGTTCAGTTCCTATCTTTTTACATATGGTTTCTACTGTAGTCTGGTTGACCCTTCACTGTTTGTTTTTCACTCAGATTTTGGCTCTTTGTTTCTATTACTATATGTGGATGACATGCTATTGACAGGATCTAATCCTCAACTTATTTTTTCTTTCATTAACTCACTTCATTCTGAGTTTGCAATGAAGGATCTGGGCACATTACACCATTTCCTTGGAGTTGAGATTTTTCTTGCAGGTCCTACTATGCACTTGACACAAACACATTATGCTCTCACCATACTAGAACGTGCAAACATGGTGGATTGCAAACCTATGGGAACACCTCTGGAGCTTAAACCACACCAGGGCACTGAATCAACACTCCTTGCTGATCCTATTACATGCAGTTAATTGGTGCCCTTCAAGATCTTACATTCACCAGCCGGACATTGCTTATAGTGTCAACTATGCATCTCGTTTCTACAAGCACCAACTCACACTCATCTCAAAATTGCTCATAGAATCTCTCGATATGTCAAGTCCACATTGTCTCTTGGATTGGAGCTCACACAGAGATCCTCACATGGTCCTCACAAATTTACTCGAGATGCAGATCGGGCGGGTTGTCCACTCACTGTGAAGATCAACAACAAGCTTCAGACATTCTAGGGCGCAACCTAATTTCTTGGTGTGCCAAGAAACAAAGATACTATCTCCGAGATCCAAAGATGAAGTTGAATACAGAGTGATGGCTAACACGGCAGTTGAGAATTGACATGGCTACAATATCTCACACAAGATCTACGCATCCCTTAATCTCAGTCCCTACTATCTACTGTGACAATCACAGTGCTCTCTATCTCACAATCAACCCAGTGTTTCATGCCCGAACAAAACACATTGAGCTAGACTATCACTTTGTAAGAGAGAAAGTGGCCCAGGGTAAGCTCATTACTAAACATATTCCTGGACAGCATCAAATGGCCGATCTGTTTACAAAGCCAGCTACCAAATACCTCCTTGAACACTTTCTCAGCAAACTATGCCTTCGCCCCAGGCATAGTTTGAGGGAGGGTATTAAGAGTCCAGACAATACACACTCGGACAACACAGATTCAGACAAAGATAATACTACTCATACACAGCAAAAGTCAAACAGATCGACTCAACATTCAAAAATGGAGTGATAAGGTTGAAATTCAGAAAAAAAAAATCCGGAAGTGTTGAATAATGGGTTTATCTCAAGCCATAATCTTTCAAACAGAGTGATAGTTTATCTCAATTGGCAAATAGCTTTCAAATTCAATAAATCCAGTTGTATTCATTCGAAATAATTAGGATAAACTAGGGTTTGTTTCAATTTTATCTCTAGAACTAGATTTAAATGAGTCTGTATACACTCAGACTCCTAGGACCTTTACCTGTATAAAACAGAGGGTTTCGATCGAATTAATATATAGAAAAGGAAGAGACTTTACCTTCTTCTTCATTCTTGTTTCCTGCGTTTGTTTTTCTTTTCCGCTTTGCGTCCTGTGCACAAAGGTGGCTCTGATACCATGTAGAAATCTAGGTCCAAACCTATATAAGAGGATGGACCTCATCCCTAAAACCTAGGTTGTGAGGTGAGGGAAGTCCATATCTTAATATAGTGGGTGATACAATAGCAAGTGCCCAATGTTTGACAACTTTAATAGTTGTTTCCCACATAAGTGTTTCTCCCTCGGGTGTTTCTCCAAAAAGTGTTTCTCCGCAATTTAATAATTTAATAAAATAAAATATAATATATAAATAAAACAAGATAATTAAAATATTGAATTAAGACTTGGATGCCTTTCACGTCATATGCCTTCAAACTAGACAGGATTTACGTTAAAAATAAATACGATGAAAACTAGATAGGATTATTAAATTATTATCATTATCATAGATAAAAATATAGATAAATAGGAATGATTAATTCATTATCATAGAAAAATAAAAATAAATAAATAAAACCAACCATGAACCATACATAAATACTTGGATGTCCATTCACGTTATATTTCACATGTCAACATTTAAAATTACAATGAATTACTTTCCCAGTCCTTTTATTTTTGTAATTTAAATCTTATAGTTATTGTATTTCAAATAATGTCAAATTTAAAATTATAATACCATGTAAATTTATACAATTTCTAATTAGTCTATAACTATTGCAATCATATTATAATTATTAACTTAAAAAATAAAAACAAAATATGATTCTATCAAATGATAGCATTAAAACATTTAATATTTCTTTATTTTTTTGAATAAACATTGTTTTTTTCATGATGTGTCTTTATGCTTTTAAAAACTCTATATATATCTATGCAATTTACAATAGACCATCTCACATTTAAAATCGACTATAGAATAATCTAAAACATGAATTCATAGTGTATAATATAATTGATCAAGTATGCAAACATTACATTCTTTACGGTTAAAAAATAAAAGTTGATAAAAATTAAAATGAGAACGGATAACAATACATCGATATTTAATATATATATATATATATATATATATATATATATATATATATATATATATATATATATATATATATATATATACACACACAAGATATTAATTTAGTAAATTTAATCATACAACAACATAAAGAGTCCCACTAAAAAAGACAAAGAGTCGCCTTTTTTAATTCATCCCTCGTCACTTAAAATTGGTTATATGAATTCAAATGCACTAAATAAATTAATGATCATCTGAAAACCACCAAAGGAATGTGTACTGCGTAGTGAAAAATACTTCCAAATGCATGATGTTTTAGATGATCGGATAGTAGGCTTAATAGCAAATACATTTTCAAGGAAAAGCATATGTGGTTTGGAAATCGAGATTGAGTTTTCCAACAATCAATTGGACATTCTTGAGGGAAGAAGTTATAAAGGGATTATGGGGCAGGCCAATAAAACTGACAGCAGATGAATTCCATCAACTCTGACAAAAGACCACAGTAAAGAAATATTTATCAGAGTTGGAGAAATTAAGAAGCTTGGTGCTGTTACAAAATCATATGTTGAAAGAGACTTACTTCATCAAATGTTTTATAAAAGGCATTAAGACTAAAATTAAGTCTATGGTATATGCCAGGAAGCTATTATAATGGCATTGAATGACATGCATGTACATAAAAAGTACCATAGCAAGCCTAGGTTTTCCATTCACCACTAAGGTGAATGATAAACTACCTGACACTGAGAATAAACCAATGGTACATAAGGCAATTACTCCTGAATAGTTACAGGAAAATAAAGCTATTGGGTTATGTATCAGGTGTGATGAAAAATACACCCGTGGCCAAGTGTGCAAGCAGAAACACATACAATTATGGGTACCTGAGGATGATGGAGTTGGAGAGATATTGCAGTGTGATAGAACCAAATCTCCCTATGTTAATCACTGTTGTAGACGGAAAAAGAATGGTAAGTGAATTTAAGTGTCGTAAAAAGATGTGAGATTGATCAAGTTGAGAGGTTGTGACATTGTATGAGGGATGGATTGGATGAAAAGTTACAGTCCTACCTATTGTCCCTGTCTTATTGCTAGCAGAGCTCTATATAAATATATTTCCTTGTGCTACCAAACCCATCAATAAAAAACATAGCACGGTGGCCATTATCAAACTTATAGGAAATTTACTTTGTTGTCTAGAGTTAAGCGTTTCTTCTAAAATCTAATTTTCTTAGGTATTCTATATAGACAATTCATCACGAAAATAAATTATATGAATATGTTATAATAAATATGGAAAATTAGGGATAATGACATAATCTGAAATATTTTAAATAACGTGAGAAATTACATATTTTTTATAGGAGAAGGACAATCGCATAATTTTATAAAGAAGAATGACAAACAGTGAATCCCGAAAATCAGTGAATCTCTCTGTGAATCCCGAAATCGGTGAATTTCGATAAATGAATTTCGATAGTGAATCCCGAAAATTAGTGAATTTTTCGACGATGAATTTTGAAAATTAGTGAATTTCGATGTTGAATTTCGGGAGTGAATTTAAACAATGAATTTCAACACAAGTGAATTTCGATAATGAATAAATAGTTTTGTCGCTTTATGCAAAAGTTTCAAAAACTGTCCTTCTACTCAATTGATGAAATATTTATGTCCTTCTTCCTCATTCCCCCTAATAAATATATGAATTTTTGTCATTTAAATAAAACTTTTTTTTTTTTAATAAATCGGATTGACCTAGTGGTCGATACCATTGCACTTCCTAAGAACCAGAGTTCGATTCTCATCCCCGCGTCACTATAAAATCTCCTTCCTCATTAATCCTCAATTTTTAGGCGACATTCTCACCTTAAGTTTAATTCATTTTCAACTATACGAAAATTAAGTAGAATATAAATATTATTGAAAAAGAATATAATAATGTGCATCCATTCATATATTACTTAGTTACACCATCGCAAAAGTTGAAAATTAACTAGTTCACGGGGCCGGATCGTCCCATTGGTATAAATTAACAACGGGTTACGAAACGGTTGACTTTATTCCTTATATATGCATTACCTAGTTCTCCTATAAAACTGTAATTTCAATTGCACTCAACAAGGGGAACAGCTGGTAAAATTTCAACTGTAAACACCCCTTAGTGTACGTAGAGGTATGTAGCTTTGTCCACTTTGAACCTCATAGAATAGGATGTCGAAAAAATTTACTGTTTCGGATATGAGAGTGTGTATATATATATATATAAATGTCTCTCAAAATATTGACATGTGTGCATTTTATCACCTTGCTTAAGGTGTGTGACTTGTAAGAAGAAGAATAAACATTTTTGAACGAAAACCTAGCTCTCGCACACTGTTATTGCGAAGAAACTGCTTGGAGTATTGCCTTTTTCACTTCCATTATGGTTACCTTTTTCCCATTGAGGTTATCTTTTACCTGCCCAAATAATAATAGGAAAAATTCAGCCTTCAACCAAATTAAAATAAAGGGGTATATTTCCTTCTGCCCGGCTAATTAAGCCCACCCATAATTTAAAAAAAATAAAAATAAAACGTTTACACCAAATTAACTATCTTATAAAATTCGGGTTATCACACCAAAGTCATTTTTACCTGGCTCGTCCAATTAACCTATCAAAATACAAATTATTTGCTATAGTCTCTATGCTTGTTGAACTGGGGTTTTATCGTCTTAATTATGCATAACACGAGACATGATACGTATGCGATACGTACAAAGAATAAAATACATTTTTTTTTTTTTATACACATGTGACACTTCCATTGGTGAAATAAAAACTTTAATACATGCGTACCTTAGCTCTCAACTCGGCCATAAAAAACCCTTTAGAAAGAGAGGATTGGATAGATGTAATCTCAACCCTAAACAGCCTGAGGATTTGCATAATATCAAGCAACAGCCCTTCTCGGTGCCGACACTGTAGCTTCACCAATACGTTGTTCTCAATTATGGAAACCTCCACATGCACCACCGCCATCTCATTTCCGGTGGTGACAGCTTTGAGCTTTCCTCCACCGTTTCCACTATCCATTAATCTCATTTTCTTCTTAATCATACTCTGCCCACCAACACCTCCCTTTTGCTCCTTATTAACTTGAACATTATTCTCTTTCAAATCTTCTATTTGTTTCTCACGCGCTTCCAGTTCTTGAATCTTTTTGCGCAATTGCTTCACGTATTCAATTGTATCTCCAAGAATGGATGCCTTATCCATTTTAGTAACAAAGGGTACCAGTGACCTTAATGTAATGAAACGTTCATTCAATTTTTCTCTCCGGCGGCGTTCTGCCAAAACATTATTTGCACCGCCAATAAGCACTTCCTGATAATCAGAATAATGATAAATAAACTATGAATTAATTGCTTAATCTATTTAGATGAATCAGAGGTAAAATTAAAATCATATTTATACTAATATATACCTGATTTGTGCCGGCCTTGTGTAAACGTGATGCTCGTTTGAAGGCTGAGGATTTTTTGGATCCGTTGTTGTCTTTAGAGTGGTGGAGTGGAACCGAAAAGAGAATATATTTGAGCTTCCTTTGGGAGAAGGGGCCACTGATTAGATGGTCGAAAGCGGAGCTGCCGGAGGATGACCACTTGAAGAAGGCGGAGTGTGGTGAGTGATGGATGTAGCTTGTGGCGGTGGAAATATCAGAGCACCGGCTAGATTGGCCTTGTAGGATGATTGCCACCGTTTGGGAGTAGTGGGTATCTTCTTCTTGAGCTAATTCATCAAATGAAAAGACTCATGTGTCACATCCATCACATATTCATTTTAGGGCAAACGTGAAAAAATATGTCTTGAAAGGCAATTATTTGAATAAATATGCCTCAAAAATAATATTTGTGATATCTCACATCGGTAAATTAAGTGAATGCTCACCCCCATATAAGTGTGAGACATAAAGGTCTTGTCAACTCGGGTTAGCCCTTTTAGACCAAGCGAGGACGGCGGTCTAAGCAGTTGACCGTACATTTATGACTCATTTAGTGCTACCAGGCCCGGGGTCTGGGGGTGTTACAGAATGGTATTCAGAGCCGACTATCGACGGAACTATACCGTGCACCGCACAAGAAAGACGGTGTAAGGATGGCCTCTAGTTACCTCTCGATAGGACGATCCGGGACAAGTCTTGGCCGCCCCTGGCGAGACGCCTTGATCCTTTATAAGGGGGAGAATGTGATATCCCACATCGGTAAATTAAGTGAATGCTCACCCCATATAAGTGTGAGACATAAAGCGTCTTCATCAACTCGGTTAGTTAGCCTTGCACTAGACCAGGCGGGCGGTCTCTAAGATTGACCGTACATTTATGACTCATTTAGCGCTACTGTGCCCGGGTGCAGGGGTGTTACAATATTTGTGGCATGCATATATTTAAAAGCATTTCGTGACAATTCCGTAGCTAATATGTCACGATATGCTTTGAAGCATATGCCTCAAATGTTATTTTGAGGCCTATTTTTCATAGTATTACCTTTTAAGGCATTTTTTTTTCAGGTTTCGCTTAATTTTAGTTGTTTAGAATATACACCAACGTACACTATCAATTACATATAAATCTCTATATAATAGTCTTCTTTAATATATGGTTACACATTTTTCATTTCTTCTTTTGGATGAGAAATATTTTATTATGGGGCTTATCCATCAAGATGATAGACTAGCCAGAGAGTTACAAGGAAACAATGTGAGTATGAAACAACCGATCAAAATAGACAGCAAAGCGCCTATTAGTCTAATTTGTGTTATTTAAAGGATTGCTTTTTCATTTGTTCCAATCTAGGGTAATGACTATCTTTTTTTTAGCATAAATCATTTTTTTTTATCGGCAATAAATATTTAATATTTATGTGAATTCTCTAACAAGATGCTAGAGAATGATAGTACATGTAGAATAAAACTCCAAACAATACAATGAGATAGTAAACTACAACTGCAAAAAGAGAGATCACAACCGCCTAATTAGGAGCGTCTATCGGATCGACTTTCATTTGTTCCAATCGGATACGACTATCATATCTAACATTAATCCATAAGAAGCTAAAATTTGAATTTCCCCAAAAGTGTCCTTCTATGTGGTAATCTTGGAGTTGAAGATCAAATTATTTCTACACTTCCAAGGATTCCATCGTGTACTTTTCTTTGTTACACCCCAAAGCTTAGAGAGCTTGTTTTGTCTCACATGTTAAGGTGTGAAGATCGTCAATCCAAAAAAGTATCATAATGAAAATGTTGCCAAGATGAAAGATACTCTATTGCAAACATATAGTTGTTTGTGTAAATGATACACATCTGACGATCCGAGTGAATAAAACTAGAAGGGAAACTTGGAAAAATATGCCTTAAAAGGAAATTATTTGAAAATTAGGCCTCAAAAGAAAACAGGCATATGTTGTAAGAACATTTTGTGACGCATTCGCCACAGATTAGTTGCGGAAATGTCACAAAACACTTTTGGAGCAGCATATGCCATAAATATTATTCTAAAGACTTTCTCCTTCACATTTAACCTTTTTCTTCTTTTCTTTCTTTTACTTTGGCACACGCCATACAATTAATTTACATGTGTACTTCTGCGTGCAAAATGGTAAAGGCCGGACATTACCTTTCCGACATGAGCAATAATGATACACGCACCTGGTGTTGACATACTTGGTTATCTCAGATATTGATCATGATGAGTTTACATCATGATCAATTTAGAGAATCGCTTTTACATGTATTTAAAGATTTACACATTCAAATCTAAAAGAGTATACACAGTGGAATTTCAGTTATGTAGGCGTATCATTATCAATAAAAGATAATATAAAAAAGTTACCTGGAGGAGAAAGCGGGAAATGAGAGATGTTGATTTGGGGATCCTCCTCTCCATATGGCCATCTGCCCAAATAATCTGAATCCATATCGTCATTTGAGCCACCGTCTATTGATCCAATCCTAATATCATCATTCGGTACGTAATTAGGGTTTTGAATCAACGGAGAATAAATAACGTCGTTAAAAGATAGTGCTTCCGAGTCTCTGGAAGATTCGGCGTCCTCTTCATCATCTTCACCTTCCTCATCGCCCTCGGCCTCTTGATCTTTTTCTGAATGATTAGTGCCGGCCACATGTGGGCTTATAGTGATGTATGCTGCAGGTGATTTAATGCCGGTGGAAGACGGACAGAAACCTGAAACATTTGGTGGATTGGAAGTGGATTGCTCTGACAAAGCTGGTTCTTGAGACTGAGATTCTTCACTCTGAATGAAGAAATTTATGATCTGTTGTACGAATCTAAGGTCTTCTCGAACCTGTTAATTAATTATCAAATTAGTAAAACTGAAAAGTTTGTACAATTAATTAAATTATACTGTAGAGATTGGGGGAGTTAAAAATAGTCACTTTTTGTGTAGTACCGAGTTCAACTACTCCTTCCAGCAAGGGAATGCATACCACTGTCTGTAGAGTCATGCACACATCCAGCAAAATAAATATACACTATTCAACTCAAACTGACTAAAAATGCATTAATTAATGGGTATAAAAAAAATTTGTTTCTGACATAATTAACTTTTCAGAATTAACCAAGTTACCTGAATTTTAGCACTCTGTTCACGGCAACCAGGCAACGATGCATTGATGAAGATGAAAAAATAAAAATAAAAGTTAACTCTTCACTTGAAAAGAAAGAAAAAAAAATAGAACAAATGATTAGCTAGATTCGAGTTAGATACATGGTTTTATGTGATCTGATTTTTTAAAATTAAAAAAAAAAAAAAAAAAAAATTGATCGATTGCAAGGGAAATATTGAAAGAGATGTAATTTAAAGGGAAGAAATAAAACAAAAAATTAAAAATTAAAGTTAAGAGAAAATTAAAGGTGATAGAGCTAACCTTTGCCAAAATGGCTCTTGGAAAAATTTGGGTGTCTACTACTTCATTTGCACCAGTCAACCATACATGCTGCCTCTTGGCGTATGCCCTTCCTGGTAGTCTGATATTTCACAATTTTATTCACCACTTTTTATTTACTAATTTATCTAACAAAGTAATACAATTGATTATTCTTAGATGATCACTTTAATTCACACTGTAAAAATCATTATTAACATATAAACACACGGCTCCATATATCCCCGGCCTGGCCTCCACCCAAACCCTAGTCCGGTAGTCCCCCTAAGACGTCGCGTACTCATGTTTTACCGTTTCCTTTTTATTTATTTCTTCACTTCATCACAGAACAGAAACACTCCATCGTTGATTTATAATTACATATCATAAGTTTACATATACAAAACATACGTATTTTACGATCAACGAAGATATATGTGATGATCGAGTCGGTGGGATCAAAGTCTGATTATTGGAATGTTTTATTATTATCTACCTATCAAGTAATAATCAGTTTGCACATTGTAATAAATATTTCACCTAACACAAGTGAGCCTTAGAAAAGTCATGTTTTCTTTATTAAAGTATATAAAATGAAACATATATATATCATTATTGCTCTTACACAAAGCCGTACATGCTCAATCACACTGTTTTCGTTACAAGTCTTTCGGAATCATAATTAGTCACCTACTCAATTTACACCATCGTTTAAAATATAAGTCATTTTAATTTTTAATATAAATAAGTCGCTTTATAATAGCATTGATTTATTATTAATTTTTTTCATAATCAAGAGGATGAAAGGATTTGAACTTATGAGGTATCACCTCTTGGTGATCACTCATCGACGGATATGTTTTTATGTGTAGTGATGATACAGTTTCCGGAGGTTTAATTTGTTAAATACTACCTCCTATTCAAAATATAAGTCATCCTACACTTTTCTACTCATTCCATAATATAAGTCATTCTACATTACCGTCTGCAACATTTATCGCTTCTTTCTATCTTACCCTTAATTTATTATGAATTCAACAACTTTTCATTACTTAACAACTATTGCATTAATGATAGTCAAGGGGTATTTTAGACATTAACCTTCAAATTAATGACATTCAACCAATTCCTTAATCTGTGTGAAAATTCCTAGGATGACTTATATTTTAGACCGGAGGTAGTAGTACGTCTATAGTTACTATTTCTTCGGACCACTCAGAGATTATCGGTTTATGAGTCATCAGTACTAGAACTTGTGCCATTGTGATATGTGATATTTCTTCCTTGTCCTGGCCATTATGAATACAATGTAACTTTGACCGCACAAATAAGTAATGGGTATGTCAAAAGATAGCCTGACAAAGCAAGTAGCCCTAAATAATTAATTATTTACATGATCAGCTTCAACAATACGATGAGATTTTTATACAAAATGTACGCTATAGTGGCAACATAGTATTTATATTCACTAAGTCCTTTTCTACATGCACTTATGAAATTAAAACATGTTCATAGTTTTAGAATGTCTAGGCTAGGACAATTTTCGTTTTTAAAAGGAGCAAAACCATCTTGAAGATTAAGTTATAAAAAAAAATTATTGTATTCTTTTTCCCTTAATTAATACATTTCTCCTCAAAAGGTTTTTTCTTTAGTTAAATGTTTTTAACGAGGCAATTCTTGCAGCACATAAAAACATGAATGTTTTTTCACTGGATTTTCTAGCAATAATTTTAACGAGGCATATACTTCTCATAGTATGTTCAAAAGGAGAGTGTTATGAATACAGATTAATATGTATGGATATTACTTATTACAATATAATTAAACTCTCATTTCTATGACCTTTAGTTTTCTATGAACTTTGGTCAACCCCGTTGTCTTTGTTGTTGTTGTTGTTTTTAATCAAGCGGGGTCTAATCTCTTTAAAGATAAAATATAGGATTCCATACACATGAGGACAAAGCGGCATATGACGCTATTAGATCTTTTAGTTTATGGCTATTTTTTAAATGATCGCCAACTGATGCGCGTGTGCGCTCTCTCTCTCTCATATATATATATATCAAAAATTAAGTGTATTTTTCCATACAGCAAAATATCGTAGCACGAATATTTTTTTTCCATTTTTATCCTTTAAATTTTACGTGCTTATTCATTCTGACCCAAATTGAGGCAGAATGTTGAGTTCTTTTTGCCCGAATTTGGGTAATAATGTATGAAATAAACTTTTTGACCCAGACGTGCAGTAACACACTTTAACTTCGAATAAAATAAAGTCGAATATTCAACTTCATTATGACTTATGTTGGATCTGAAAGAGAAAAATACTCCATCCGTTTTAAAATAATCGAGTCGATTCTAAAAACACGTTTATTAATGATGGGATTTAATGATATGACTTTAAGGATGTAATGACTAAAAAATCCCTATGATACAATTAATGAAGTATCATTTTTAACTTTTATCTAAGTATTAAATAAGGGTAAAGTAGGAAAATTAAGAATAAACGCTAGTTAGGAAAATGTTCCTACTTCGGATATTTTAGAAACAAATTTTTCCAAGAACTACTTCGATTATTTTGGAACGAATGAAGTACTAATTAATAAAAAAGAATACAAACCTAACTTTGATAATCATAAGAGTCGCGTAATATATTATTTATATTTAATAGTAAATCAAAAGATAAGAGTTATTAATTTCAACAGTAAAGTGACATGCATACGGTTGGGTACAGGACTATTATTAAAGGAAGATTGGAGAATCAATTTAATTACAGGACTATTACTAAAGTTTGGGGTCCATTTCACAATCAACATCTAACATTAATTCGTAACATACAAAGGCTTCACTCGTTATCAGTAGCAACGTGGGCGATGGAAAGAAAAGAAAAGAAGACCACACTCAATACCTAATTTTGTACTAGTAATTAATTATTAGATGACCTGACCCCCCTCAAAAAAAAAAAAAAAGAATTTATTTATTAGATGACTAAGGTTCCTTGTCTATTAAATGGCCTGGCCTCTGTACCAGGAAAGGCATACTGTAATTATAAGAATGCTGGGATCCAACGAATTAAACACAGTGATCTGAATAACTGAATGAAACAACACCTTTTCGATGTTACATACTATGGAATTGATATATTTCTAAATTCTAAAGTTTAAAATATCATTTTTGACTATTATTAATAAGATGGTTGTGATATTTGAAAAGTATAAAAGCACGGGAGAAAGTAATAATAAATAGAGGAAATTAGGTTTAAATCCATGTTTTGGAGCACTTGTTAACCTTTAATCCACACTCTTTTTTTTAGTTGCAATAAGAATAAAATAATTTTACTTAGACTAAAATACCCTTACTATACGCAACAATCTGAACGCACTTTTTTTAGTCTAAATGCAGTTAGGGATTTTACTTAGACTAAAAAATCCCTAATCTGTTACTTAGACTAAAATACCCTTACTATTAAGGATGGGATTTAATAATTCACAATTTACTGTTTGTGTTATCTTGAATATTCCTCAATTTTCGGAAACATTAATCATAACTGTATCTTCATTGCTTGCTCTAATCTGTTAGCTTAACTGTATCTTCATTGCTTGCTCTAATCTTCGATCATTTCTTTTTTTGCTTTGTTTTTGGGTGGTTTTGCCTCATGAGAAAAAGATAAATGAAACATTGATTCCGTTTCAAAGTGGTTATTCTCAATCATTTTTCAATTTTCCAGCTTCCTTTGTGTTCTTATTGGGGTCAAGAAACATAATTTATTGGCTAGCTTGTTTGATAGATGGTGAAATGGAGTGAGGTGGCCAAATGTAAACCATGGATATACATTGGTACATGGCATTTGGTCATATTGTTCTCTGCTCTTCCATTTGCTAATTAATTAGAGTCTTAATTACTTTTTTTCTTGGCACATGACATGATTATATATCCACTTTATTATAAAAGTTGTTTATGTCATAAGGATCAAACATTAGCAAGCTCGCGATTGTGATAGTGTTAGTGTGTTCTTGTGTTTGAATGTGATAATGTTACTGATACTGTGATACTGATATTGTGATATTGATACTGTGATACTGTTACTATGATACTATTATTGTGATACTGTTATTGAATTTTGAAAGCAAAAAAGATTGCGTTCTACCATGATGGAATGGAACAACACATCTTGATTTATCAGTTGGAATTAGAGTATTTAGATCCTGACATTCATTATGACATTTATCAGCTTATCAAATACTCTTATCAAATACATAAGTTTTTTGGGTGTTAACGTGACTACATTATTGTCCAAATTGTTTTTAGTTTATGGTTTGTTTTCGTTTTAATCCATAAAGGAATAGAGGCTGTAAATGTGTTGTAAAACTTGCTAAGTCCATGATTTTTGGCTAATCTCATACTGAATGGTAATTGTAATGGTAATGGTAATGATGTTATTGTGTTTGTTAATAAAACGTGATACTGTTAATGTGATATTGATATTGTGATACTGTTATTGTGATATTGTTACGTGGAGGAATGATTCTTACAATTAAAAATGCACTTCTACAGCAGTTGACGCATATTTGAGAAATAGGGGAGATAAAAAAGGGCTCAAATAGAAGACGAGATTGAATATCTTGAAATAAAACTCATGGAACTCAAAGAAGTGTCTAAGAAGTATGGTGCTGAGGTCGACACATTGAAACCGATGGCGGAGATCTACGAGCTAATGTTCCACAAAGAAGCTAATTGCTCCTGGTAATGATCTGTGAATTGAGATAGAGTACAAATGTTAAATCATTTGGTGTAGAGGTTAACTTTATTGAGAAAATGTTAAATCATTTGGTGTAGAGTTGGAGAAGAAGATAATGGAGCAATCGACATTGTCGAGATTTTTAAGTGCTTAGATAATCATTTCCTTTATGTAACTTAATTATCATATATGTTGATATTAAAATTGTTTATCAGATATGTTGTAATTTGTTTCCATTGTGATTGAATGTGTTGTTTCAAAATACACAAGTTTTTGGGTGTTAATGTGATTACATTATTATCCAAATGATTTTTAGTTTACGGTTTGTTTCATTTTAATCCATAAAGAAATATAGGATGTCGGTGTTGTTGTAAAGCTTACCGAGTCCATGATTTTTGGCTAATCGTGTACTATTAATGGTAATGGTGTCATTGTGTTTGTTAATAAAGCGATATTCTTGTGATCATCATTCTTGTGAAACTATTATCATTATTGTGTTAATGTAAACGCCTGCGATTATTCGAATTTCAAAACTACGTCGAAAGGGTTATGAGATCTCAAAATGAAGAGGAAAAAAATGTGAACTTTGGTGAAAAATTTTGATGATCGGTGTTCTAAATCAAAAGTTACGGTCGTTTATAAGAAAACGTTCCGATTAATGCAAATATTTTTTCGCTCTTTCAAAATTTACGTCGGAAGGGTATCATATGAGATCTCAAAATGAAGAGGAAAAAAATGAATTTTGGTGAAAATTTTTGATGATCGGAGTTCTAAATCAAAAATTACGGTTGTTTGAAAAAAAAATGACTTCTTTGGGAGCCTGGAGCGCTCAATGAGTAACCAAAGCGATGAGAGGAACGACACGCGCTCATTTGTATAGTAAAGGTATTTTTGTCCGTCTGAATTATTTTGTCCTTTTTACAACTAAAAAAATGAATGTGTCATGTTTATTTATTTTTTATTGAAAAGTGGACTTTTGGCTCCTTCCCTCTTTATAAGGAGAATTAGGGATAAGGATCGCTTTTGGAATATTTTAGAGTAATAAGACAGCCACATATTTTTCATTGGGAGAATGACAACTTCTATATTTTTTATAGCTTGAAAGACAAAGCAAAAAGATAAATAAATTCGTGCGCCTGTTTCCCTATAGCTGGGAACATTTTTTTTCTCTTTCCTCCCCATTTTCGTATGCTCATATCTTTTAACCTAGAGATCCAAACGCGATAAAAATTTCACTGAATTTTTTATTTTTTTTATGCTCTTCATTTTGAGACTTGGTTCGATATAATTACATCGTTCTTTGTGAGATTCATTGTCGAAATTTCACTCCCTAGTGAATCTGGAAAATCAGTGAATATCGACATTGAAATTCGGACAATAGTGAATTTCGATAGAGGATTTTCTGAAATCACGTCGGAATATGTTGAATGTAGTCTCAAAATAAAGAGCATGAAAAAATAAAAAAGTTGGTGAAAGAATTTTCAAATTTGGAGTTCTAGATTGAAAGATATAAGTGTTTAAAAAAGATGGATGAGAAAAAAAGTGTGATGGTTTTTTTTAATAGGCGCCAGAAAATAAAAAATAAAAAATAGTTTTGTCATTTATGCAAAAGTTTCAAAGGGAGTATTTTCCCTTAATTGCTGAAATGTTTATGTCGTTCTTCCTCATCCCCCCTTTTTTATATTGACCGCACTTGACGGTATAATTTTGTTGTGGATATATCATTTTTTTAACTTAAAAAAGAAAAATGTGATCGATATGAAAGGGTGAATCTCAACCCGGCCAAAAGGTCTCCCATCATCCGTCCTTAGCTATAGTTGATGATGTAAATCGAAAAAATATGCTTCAAATATTGTTGAGCACACTCACAGTGTCTTTAAACATTTTTGTTGTTGTCTCATACGGGATTCGAACTCCTAGTTTACAACTAGTTAAGCTAGACTGTCATTATATCATTCATTGTATTTGACCATGCACTAAGCTATGCTCTTGGGGACTAAGTATAATGGTATGTTACATTAAAATTGATACAACAAATTGGACGCAATACATCTTGTACTATTGATTAAGATTTGATTAAGATGAGACCGTCTTCGTGTTGGTGATTATATCACCAATGTCATTTAGTGTAATTGGACTTAGTTTTGAGGTTTGGTAAGCATGAAACAATCGATATAAGTTAGGAGATGCGGGGTGCATGCTTATAATTGACATTTGCAAGCTTACGGAAGTGATTAGATCAAGTGTTGAACAAAACAGATTCTGGTCTGCTTTGTTTGGGCGGGCGTCCATATTATATGGACGGGCGTTCATCTTGGTTTTTTTCGCACGGGCGCCCATATTCACCGGACGGGCGTCGATGTTCAAATTAGGCTACCGGTTTTAATCTCTTTTATTGGGACGGACGTTGATTCTCTCGGACGGGCGCCCAGATGGTAGAGATTTAGATACGAGTTCTAAACTTGTTTGGACGGATTTAACGTTTGAAGAAATCGGGCGCCCGCCCGCTTTGCTTTAGACGGGCGCCCGAATTCAAACGGGCGTCGAAGAAGCGATTTTGAAGCGATTTGGTCGGTTTTGTTGGTATCCTTTCGGTTTTGTCGGTTACCTTGCAACAGACTTTGAAGGATGTAACTTGTGTTTTATCATTACATAAACACAAGACATATATATATAACACTTGAAGGACAAAAAGCAGATAGATTGATTTTCAACTCTTGAATTTTTTTCAAAATCTCAATCTTCAACATACATATTCTACTAAAACCTTTATAGCATCCTTTTATCTAGTTGCCTAAAGATAAAAAGGAACGTAGTTTTATCCCGCAATCATATTCGTGAAAATCCCGGAGGCAATCAATAGGGATCGAATAATTTTTTTGAGAAAGGGTCTCACCCGACTCTACGTTATTGTATCTAGTTTTCGTTTTGATAATTTTGTTCACTTAATTATAAACTCCCAACAATCTGCAAAATTATTGTTGTTTTTGAACAATGTCGAGTATCAAGGAGATGACTTCTAATTTCGCAAGTTGGAACAATTCAATGGTGAGGATTTTCGAAGGTGGCAAAAGAAAATGCATTTTCTTTTGATCGCATTGAAGGTTGTGTACGTGTTGAGTACACCATGCCCTCGATTGATGATAACAAACACCATGGAAGAGTCGAGGAGAAAAGTAAAGGGAAAACGATGACTATATATGCCGTGGTCACATCCTGAACGGTATGTCTAATAATTTGTTTGATACCTATCTTGAAATTGAAACATCTAAAGAGTTGTGGGATACTTTGGAGGCAAAGTATGTAAGTGAAGATGCATCTAGTAAGAAGTTTCTTGTTGGTAACTTTATGAAATATGTGATGGTAGATAATCGTCCTGTCATGGATCAATATCATGAATTGCTACGTTTGTTTGGTCAGTTCTCTATGCATAAGATGGCTATGGATGAGTCCATATGTGTTTCAAGCATTATTGAAAAGTTGCCTCCTTCTTGGAAGGATTTCAAAAATTCACTGAAACATAAAAAGGAAGAACTTTCTTTGATTGAACTTGGTTCTCATTTGAGAATAAGAAAGTTTACGCTTAAAAGAGAATGGTAAAAATATTGTAGGTTGCGGAAAGAACATTGCAGGTGGTTCAACTTCAATCAACATGGTTGAAGTTGGAGAAACTTCCAAAAAGAATAACAAAAGAAAGTTTGATTCCAACAACAACAAGAACAAAGCAAAGTCCAACAAAAAGCCAAAAGGGGCTTGTTGGTATTGCGGTAAGGAAGGCCATTTCAGGGCTGATTGTTTTTCTAGAAAGAACAACAATGGTAAGGGCAAAGGCCCGGTGAATGGGTCGAAAGATCCAAGTCCACCTAAACATCAAGGTACAATTGTTTTTAATTGTGGTTTTAATTCTGATTTGAATTATGTTCCACTGATTTCCGAAGCATGTTATTTGCAGGATGATGATGTTAGTTGGTGGATAGACTCGGGAGCAACTAGACATGTGTGCAAGGATAAATCGTGGTTTTCAACATATGAAAAAGTTGAAGATGGATCCATTGTGCATATGGGAAACGAGTCTAAATCTTTTGTTGTTGGAAGAGGAATAGTTAACTTGCAATTTAGTTCTGGAAAATTTGTAACTTTAAACAATGTTTTACATGTTCCTTTAATCCGGAAGAACTTGGTTTCCGGTAGTGTTTTGTGTAAAGAGGGCTACAAACAAGTTTATGAGTCCTCTCGTTATGTATTATCTAAACATGGTATGTTTGTAGGATTTGGTTATCTTAGTAATGGTATGTATATGCTTAACATTAGTAATGGTTTGAATGACAATGTTGCTATGAATGTTATGAATATTAATGTTGATGAATCATACTTATGGCATGCAAGATTAGGTCATGTACATTTTAGAAGAATGTTGCAAATGACTAAAAATGACTTAATTCCTGTTTGTAGTACAACTATGAATAAGTGTGATACTTGTAGCTTAACTAAAATTGTAAGACAACCTTTTAAAGGTGTTGAAAAGTCATCTACAATTTTGGAACTTGTTCATAGTGACTTGTGTGATTTTCATTCTTCTCCTTCTTTTGGAAACAAGAAATATGTTGTTACTTTCATTGATGATTGCACTCGTTTTTGCTATGTTTACTTGCTTTTTACAAAAGACGAGGCAATGGAAAAGTTTAAAGTATTTAAAACCGAAGTAGAATTACAACTTGAAAGTAAAATTAAGCTTCAGACGGATAGAGGTGGAGAATATTTTGATCCACCATTCTTTGAATCTTGTGGGATTATACATGAAATCACTTCACCTTATACACCACAACAAAATGGCATAGCTGAAAGAAAGAATCGATCATTAAAAGAGATGGTAAATGCTATGCTTTCTTACTCAGGATTGAGTGAGGGTTTTTGGGGAGAAGCTATCATCGACAAACTTGTTATCTTTTGAATAGAATTCTAATAAAAGAATCCTATTACCCCATATGAGCAATGGTATAAGAAGAAACCAAACTTGCATTATCTCGTGTTTGGGGATGTAGAAGGCGATCGTGAGACTACCCAATCCCAAGATTAAAACCTTGGGGGAAAGAGGCATTGATTGCATTTTTGTTGGATATGCATTGCATTCCAAGGCTTATAGGTTCTATGTTATAGAACCAAATGATTCGATTGCGGTTCATTCCATAATTGAGTCAAGGGATGCTCTCTTTGATGAAAGTCGGTTTTCTTCTATATCAAGGCCAAGAAATGTTGTTCCTATTGGAACTAGTGAAAGTTGTGGTGGTGAGAAATCACAAGATCAGCCTTTAGTGCTTCGGAAAAGCAAAAGGGCTAGAAAAGAAAAATCTTTTGGTCCCGATTTCCAAACATATTTGGTGGAGGGTACAAGAGATGAAGTAGGATTTCAATATGCTTATTGTTATCATATTGATGATGATCCTAGAACTTATAAAGAGGCTATGGAGTCTCGGGATATTGCCTTTTGGAAGGAAGCCATTAATGATGAGATGGATTCCATTTTAGGCAATGATACGTGGATATTAACGGATCTTCCACGTGGTTGTAAACCGTTAGGTTGCAAATGGATCTTCAAAAGAAAAATGAAGATTGATGGATCCGTTGAAAGGTATAAAGCCCGGTTGGTGATACAAGGCTTTAGACAAAAGGAAGGCATTGATTATTTTGACACTTATGCCCCGGTTGCTCGAATCTCCACTATTAGATTGTTGATAGCCTTGGCAGCCATCAACAATCTTGTTATCTGTTTAGGGTATATTTGACTATATTTTCAGGCTTAATCCCTAAACAATTTACCTTGTTTTCGAGGGAATAAATGAGAAAAGCATGTTTTAACCAATAAATTCATATAATGTTCATTGAGGGTTTATAATTTAATTATGAGGAAATATTGAGTTTAAATGTTATTTCGTTACACATTTTTCTATTATTATTACTCGATGACTTGGTGTAACAATTATTTTATGAAAATAAAGAAATGCAAGGGATATTATTTATGGAGAAGATTAATCTCATTTAATCAAGAGATCAATGTTATTCAATCAAAGGATTTTGAAATAAAGAAGGAAAATCGGAGCATTGAAGAGAGGATAAAGAAGATCCGATCGAAGGAGTGGAGTGGGGAACACGTTTACGAAGCTACGCGGTGTGAACGCGAGAAGTAGCACGCTCGGTCGACCGAGCCTTGCTATTCGGTCGACCGAGCCAAGAGGTTCGGTCTACCGAGGCTACATAAATTAATCCGACGCGTTTTCTAGATCCTTCCCTATGTCGGCCACAAACTCCTATATAAGCAGCATCCATTCGAGCAGAAACGGAGATCCAAAAAAAACATCAGAAAATTAGTATAGCAATTAGCAATACATTAGATTCATAGATAGTCTTTCTTTTCATTCAATTTCAATTCAGCAAATAAGGATGTTTTTGAAGAAGATGAGTGGCTAAAGGCCCGAGGCTAGAACCACCAATGTGAAGCCACCATCACCGGAATAAACAAGGATTTTTGCATTTATTCGTTCTAGTAAGTTTCTTGTTCTTCCTTCATGTTTTGAATTGTTTATGTGCAATGTGTATGAACTATACGTGTGTTGCATGCTGATTTGAATTTAGACATACGATAGTTGATAAATTCATAGATTGCCGTGAAGGAGAGTGATAATATTTCTTCTAACAAACGAAAGTTGAGGGAGAATATTGTTAGATTAGGATTTTATATCCATATCTTTGTTTCGTAGAGCTTTAGTCAAACCGAGAGGTGTACTAATTAAAGGTGTAGAATCGAGAGAGGAAACGCCGCTTTAGTAGATAATAATCCAAGACTTACGAATGAATATGCGATTTTCTTGTTAATTTCAGTGGGGTGGTGGATCAAAGGTGTGTTCTAGTTGTTTTAATCATAGTTGTTAGAAAAAGATTTAATAAGTAGTAGTTGTTCTTTTCGCTTTTGAAGCCTTTATTTTGTTCTTTAATCCAAGATCGTATTTATAAACCTTACAAAAGAAATCGAAGGCGGAAACACTATTTTTCGTACAAGTCCCTGTGGATACGACCCGGTTTCATCACTATAGCTGCGAACCTTCGCACTTGGGGTTGACATCGGTTTTATTTATTATATTTTATCACTACTTTGCATAAAACCGCAAACAAGTTTTTGGCGCCGTTGCCGGGGACTTGGCACGGAAAGTTTTCGTTTTCAGTCTCTGTAATTTCTGGACGGTCGCTAATTCTGGTGCGTACTAATCTAAAAAAAATTTAAAAAAAAAAAAAAAAAATAAAAATTTCGGTCGGTCGATCGAACTCGACCTCTCGATCGATCGAGAGTTATTTTATTTTTTCTCTTTTCTCTGCTTACGTTCGTGATAGTCTTACAAAGATCCTCGCTCGCTTTATTTGCGTTTTTGAGCCTGCTTTGAGTCCTGCTTTTAGTTTAGTTTTTAGTTGTTGAGTCTAATTAAAGGATTATACTTAATTTTAAAAATAAAAAATAAAAAATAAAAAAAAAAAAAAAAAATTATTTTTATTTTGACCCGAACATTTGGTTCGAAAGTGGTTTATGCAAACTCGAACTCACGGGGGACCACTTTTATATAACCCGAGCTAGAGCGAACCATCGTTCGATCGAATAGACGCTTTGGCTCGACTCGCCGGATCGACGGACGAGGCAAACGACCTCGAAGAATACGTTGAGGAAGAAGCCCAAGTTGAGGAAATGGCGGATCAAAGGACATTGGAGACTATGCCATGCCGCGTCATCGTGAAAGTAAATCCTGCAGTCGTGATTCCTGAAATCACGGCTGATAATTTCGAACTCAAAACTTCTTTAATCAACTTGGTGAGAGGTTCCACATTCCATGGCTTCTCCACTGAGGACCCACACGATCACATTCACTCATTTCTAGAATCGTGCGGGACTACTTTAATCAAAGGGGTCACTGAGGACGCCCTGAGGATGAAACTTTTCCCCTTCTCACTGAAGGGAGAAGCGAAAGAATGGTATAAATCTTTACCAGTCGACTCCATTACTTCGTGGGGAGTTGGAGAAAGAATTTTCGAGCCAAGATTTCCACCGCAAAGACGGCTCATCTTCGAATCGATATTCACTTTTGTGCAACCGAGAGGGAATCGTTTTGCGATGCATGGAAACGATTTAAGTCTCTCTTGAGAAAGTGCCCCCACCATGGGCTGGATAAACAAAGATTGGTCAACACTTTCTATAGTGGTTTGACTGAATTGACCAAGGGAATGGTGAATAAGCCTCACTGGAGGTGCATTTTCGAGAAAGACACCAAGAGGATGGACGTTGTTTGAAGATATTGCAAAGTATAATTATGCCCCTACCTATAAAGGTGCATCCAGTCAGAAGAGCTCGACTCCAGGGAAGTATGAGGTAGATGAGACCACACTTATAAAGGCTCAGTTAGCCGCACTACAGAAGCAAGTGGCGGCAATGAATGTTCAAAGTCTTGTATGTGACAACTGCCATGGCCAAGGCCATCGCAGTAATCAGTGCCAGCTTGACCCGATCCCTCAGGTCAAAGCTATGCAAAACAACGTTGTCTGCCAAAATTGCGATACTATTGGGCACACGTTCCATCAATGTCCTCTATTGCTGCATTCAGAGGAGGTGAATGCATTCAGTTCTCAAAATTATCGACCTTTGGGTCAGAATCAGAACACTCAAGGGTTTAATTACTGGAGTGACCCTTCCAGGGTAGCAAATCCCCATCAGTTTCAGGCCC
This sequence comes from Gentiana macrophylla, assembly GCA_026214975.1. NCBI lineage: Eukaryota > Viridiplantae > Streptophyta > Magnoliopsida > Gentianales > Gentianaceae > Gentiana > Gentiana macrophylla. The sequence continues at coordinate 103,091,186 of CM047811.1, forward strand.
CTAGGCCTAATCTGAGCAATTTTCAATCAACTCGACCGGCATGGAACAATAATCCACGGTCAATCAAAATCAAAATCGTAATCAATCATTTGAGATCTTAGAACAAAAGTTGAGTGAGCAAGCCACGGCCAACACTCGGTTGGCAAATGCATTGAGTACTTTGACCAAAGATAAATGAGGAATTTAGAGGTGCAAATGGGGATGATTTCGGGCAAAGAAGCAAGTCGACCTCAAGGTCGTTGCCGAGTTTTATCGAGAAGAACCCCGAGGGGTTAACGTGGTCCGTAATGACGAGAATACTTGCACCGATCCGGCTGCACCATGGAACTATGGTCAAGATGAGTTGAATGTCATAAACCGAGGAGTGGGAAAGCGGTTGGCGGTCAGGCCAACCAGGAAACGAATAGCCCCTCCTCGCAGCAAGCAGAGGCGAGGAGGGGAAGATCTTCTTTCTCCTCGGAAGGATCTTTGGGGAATTTGTTGAGCCAAGTGAAAAGGAAATGCGAAGAAAAACTGAGAGTTGAGAATCTTCGCAAAAGAAGTCGGATTCTAAGTTGAGTTCGGGAAGCATGTGAGGTGGAAAGATAGGAAGACAAAGCAATCAATCATAAGACGGCAAAGAAGAACTTCACCGAGGAGGACTTTGTCGATCTCCCTTACCCACCTAGCAAGAACAAGTTGTCATTAACAAATGATAAGGAGTATAAGAAGGTTATCGATTTGCTCAAGAATACTTGAGGCAAACATTCCATTAGTTGATCTTTTGGTAGGGATGCCAAAGTATACAAAGTTTATAAAAGACGCAGATGAGTTCGAAGAAGAAGCTTCAAGAGCTCGAGCACATAGTGTTGAATGAAGAATGCTCCCGCAATCGGTCGACTAAACTTCTGTGAAGTGTCCCGACTCGTAAATTCACGATTTCGTGTACTATCGGGAACAGGACTTCCATAATGTTTTATGCGATTCGGGGCATCAGTCAATCTGATGTCTACTTCAATCTTCCAATCTCTGGATTGGATCAATCTATTACTCTTAGGCCCATTTCTCTTCAACTTGCGAGATAGAAGTGTGAAGTATGCAAGGGAACCTGTAGAAGATGTGTTGGTCAAGGTTGAGAACTTCATATACCCGGTGATTGGGTAATCATGGACATGACCAATGATGAGAAAACACCCTTGATCCTTGGAAGACCTTTTCTTGCAACCGCCCCGTGCCTTACTAGATTCCTACAAAGTGGCGAGATAACCCTACATTTGGAGGATGAGAGTGTAAAGTTCAATGTGGGCAATGCGTTGAAGCACGATCCAAAGTGACACTTGTTTAGCTATTGAGGACGATTTCATCATGATGAGTATGATGAACAAGTGTTCATGGGCGGTTGGGATGAGGAAGAATTCAATAAACAATCTGCAACTTGGGTGATGAGGAGTGGAATAATTTTTTAGAAGAGATTGAGAAGGAGGAAAAGGAAAGTTCTGATTACCAGGAGATGGTAAGAAAGAAAATGAGGAAGAGGCATGGTGACATGGCCAGATTTGAAAAAGGGATAAAACCCCCGTCTGGCTTGGGAGGCCATGATGCTTCAGAGCCCTTATGATAAGCTTGGAGATCCGGAGCTTAAGGCGATAAATTAAGACCAAGTGTGGAGGAGCCACCGCCGATTTAGTGTTGAAACCCTTGCCTCAACACTTGAAATACATTTTTCTGAGGGACGGTGATAAGCTCCCTTTGATTATTTCATCTAAGTTAGAACCAAAGGAGGAAGAAAAGCTTATCAAAGTGCTGCAAGATAATATCCTAGCCTTTGGTTGGCAAGTGGGAGATATCAAGGGGATAAGCCCTGATATCTGTATGCACAAGATCAGGACTGTTGAGGGATCGAAGAAAGTGCGATGACCTTTCAGAGAAGGCTAAACCCTCACATGCAGGAGGTCGTTAAGAAGGAAATCATCAAATTGCTTGACATGGGTATCATCTACCCAATAGCCGATAGTGAATGGGTGAGCCCCACTCAGGTGGTGCCAAAGAAAGGAGGGATCACCATCGAGAAGAATGAAAAGGGGGAAGAGATTGCCCTACGGCAAGTCACCTTGGGTACGGAGTTTGCATTGATTACGAGAAGACTAAATGAGGTAACTCTAAAAGACCACTTCCCTTGCCATTCATTGACCACTCCTTGAGAGGCTTAGTGGCAAGCAATATTATTGTTTTCGGATGGCTATTCAGGATACTTTCGAGATAGCTATCGACCTTAATCGATCAAGAAAAGACTACCTTCACTTGTCCCTCGTGCACCTTCGCCACCGAAGAATGCCATTTGGTCTTTGCAACGCACCGGCTACATTTCAAAGATGTATGTTGGCTATCTTTGATGGTTTAGTGGAGAAGGTGATGGAGATTTTTATGGATGACTTCTCTGTGTTTGGGGACAGTTCACCACTTTGTTTACACAATCTTGATAAAGTTTTGTCCCGGTGCATAGAAAAAGACTTAGTCTTAAATTGGGAGAAGTGCCACCGATGGTGGAAAGAGGAATTGTTCGGGACACAAGGTGTCCAAAGAAGGTATTGAGGTCGACAAAGCGAAGGTAGAAGCTATTGAAAAATGACATACCCAAAAATGCAAGAGAAGTAAGAGGATTCTTGGGTCATGTCGGCTTTATAAAGCGATTCATCAAAGACTTTTCTAAAATAGCCAAGCCTTTGTCATCTCTCTTAAGAGAAGGTGTGAAATTTATTTTCACCCCGAGTGTGAAAGAGCGTGCTATGTAACTAAAAGACAAGTTGGTTACCTCGCCAATTCTTATAGCACCGACCGAAAGCTCCTTCGAGCTTATGTGTGATGCTTCTAATTATGCAATGGGCGCGGTGCTAGGAGTCGAGAGAGTGGACGGAAGGTTCCGACCCATCTACTACGCTTAGTCACACTTTAAACCATAAGCAAGTAAATTATGCAACAACCGAGAAGGAGTTGTTGGCGTGAGTTTTTGCCATGGATAAATTTAAGCTACTTGCTTGGGTCGGAGGTCACGGTCTGGACAGACCATTCTGCATTGAAATATCTGTTGAACAAGGCTGATGCCAAGCCTCGTTTGTTGAGATGGATCTTGATTTTACAAGAGTTTGATGTTCATATCCGGGACAAGAAGGGTAGCGAGAATGTGGTAGCTGACCACATGTCTCGGCTGACCGACGATCCTCAGGTAGAGTCGGATGAGATTGGAATTGATTTTCCAACTGAGCAACTCATGACCATTGATGTGTGCGAGGTTGCTCCCGCGCCTGTCTTCGAAAAGGTTCTCCTTGGTTTGCACCTTTGCAAACTTCTTGAGCGCGCATATCTGGACCCCGACGACTTATCGCCAGAAAAGAAGAAATTCTTCGGATTTGAACTATTATGTGTGGGACGATCCCATTCTCTTCAAGCGTTGCAAGGATGGATTGCTCCGCAGTGTGTCCTCGAGTTCGAGCAGAGGACATTATGGAGCAATGCCATGGTGGACTGTGGGAGGTCATTATGGAGTCGGGGGAAGGCTAGCTGCTAAGATTTTTCATCCGGTTTCTCTTGGCCAACAATTTTAAGGATACAGAGAACTTTGTAAAGGTGTGACCGGTGCCAACGCACCGTAAACTTTCTCGGCGAATGGACATGCCCTCCACCCCATCCAAGAATGCGAGGTTTTCGACGTATGGGGTATTGATTTCATGGGACCATTTCCATCCTCGTGTATGGGAACAAGTACATTCAGTGCGTCGACCACGTATCAAAGTGGGTGGAGGCGATAGCAACATCGCTGGACGCGACCACAAGGTGGTCAAGAACTCTCGAAGAAAAATATTTTCGCGCGGTTTGGTCTGTCCACGAGCCCTCATCGCTGATTTGAGGAACTCACTTTTGCAATACCCCACTAGACAAGATTTTAGAACGATATGGGGTAAAACACAAAGCTGCTACCCCTATCACCCTCAGGCGAGTGGACAAGTTGAAGTGAGTAACCGAAGCTCAAGAGCATTCTTGAGAAGACGGTGAATTCTAATAGGACGGATCGAGTCGTAAATGGATGATGTGCTCTGGGCCTACGGGATGCCTTTCAAGACTCCTATTGGCACGTCTCCGCTTTGAGATGGTTTATGGCAAGGCTCGCCACACCGCCAATCGAGCTTGAGCACGAGCGTTCGGGCTATTAAATTCTTGAATTTCGATAGCCGATTATGCAGAGAAAAGCGATTATTGCAATTGAGTTGCGAGCTTGATGAGTTCGGACTCCAGGCCTCACGAGCTCGAGAATCGTAAGAAAGGACTAAACTGCTTCACGACAAGAAAATCAAGATTAGGGAATTCAAAGCGGGCGAGTGGGTTTTACTGTATAATACCAGGTTACATCTGTTTCCTGGTAAGCTACGCAGCCGTTGGTCTCGCCCCTTTGAAATCTTTCGTGTATTCCCTAGTGGAGCAAATGATTTGAAAGATAAAGGCGGGTTGTTGAGTAAATGGTCATCGGTTAAAACACTATATTGGTCAACAAAAGGAACGACCGGTGGTTTTCTATCCGAATGACGCCCCTAGTCAAACGGCTCCGATCCTTCGGCACCGATGATTTACATCTCTCGTGAGTTCTTTGATGATGTTGTGCTCCCTGATGTTGCACCTCGGCTTGTGAAACAGAAACCTAAGAAGAAGAAGAGAAGAATCATAGGTACGAAGTGGATACAGAAGTTTGATGATATGGCCAAGACGTTGGCGAGACTTTGTTCCTGTGGATTCCAGCCTGTTGACCCCGAGAAGGTCGAGAATAATTCCGGGATGAGGCTTCACTGGCCTGACCCCGGTTGAGTTTTTATTGGTTAGTCGAGCTCCCGACTATAATTAAGCCCTACTAGGACGGTAACCTAGATATCTTTTTCTTTTTGTTTGTAGTTTATTTTTGCTTTGTTTCTCTTGTTGGTTGCTAATGTTTTCCACCTAGCAGTTTCTGAATATGGATCTGTACTTGGACGGTTGCCCACATCATGACCCCTGTTTGTTTCTTTTTATTTCCTCATGTACCCCAGTATCTCTCGATATTACATTTGTGCACTACATTTCACATAGATTCGGTTATTATCAATTTTTGCATTGCTTCTGCTTTGTTCCATGATATTGCCTTGTCTATCATCTTTTGTGCCCCTAGCCCCGAGGTACGTCTTGTTTCCCATGTGTGCGGGATATTTGCGATAGCGATTGTGAGCTTTCGGATGATATCGTTTATCGGTGGATGGTCCACGATCTCATCGATTTCTTCAAGCATTTATGGATCTCGACTCGCGACCACTTCTCGAACTGCCTCCTTCGAATTACAAACCACTAAGTTTTTCTTATTTTGCACATGCCGAGGACATCATGTAACTTAAGTGTGGGGGAGGGTTTATTGGTTTGTTTTCTTGGTTTGTTTTACATGTTATCTAGTTTTGCTCCTTTTGAAAATTTGATAAAATTTTTGAAAATTTGTGAGTCCCGAGTAACTTCAATGACATGCTAGTTTTGTAATTTGGCACCTTTAATTGTTATCGGTGAGTCATATCATGTTCTAAGAATAGGTTTGGTAGATCGATACTCACTTGAACCTCAAGATACACTAACTCGTTAGATGAGGAACCAAAAATATAAAATAGTCTCCGGTTAGTTAAGGGATAGCCAATTCTAGCCTGCAGATAACCACTTACTTAGCATCGATGAAAGTTAAGAACTCGTACTATACTCACAGTTAGAATCTAAGTACCTTAGTGTCTTGAGAACCTTAAAAGTCTTGAATGTGTTAGAAATGATACGACCGGGAGTTTCCAAAGAGTTTGAAAAAAGGAAAATTTTGAAAAAATTAAATTGCGGAAGTTGTTTGCGACTATCACCTCGAGTCCACTTGGATCTCGCCCCAATTTGGAGTGTGGTTTACCTTGGACAAGATAGGTTTGAGTGATCTCAGGTGTGACCGCTCTAAAGTAGGGGAGAGTGTTATACTTTTGAGACGCGACGATGGAAGAAAATATAGGCCTTTTGGAACTCTGAGTCGAGTTGATCTAAACCCAGTAGAGACCTGGAAGGTATTTTCTTGGCACCAAGCAAAGGAATTTAAATGTGAGTTGGTTACTTTGTTCTTGATAAATAGTTTTTGTAGGGTAAGTGCTGTAGACAGAACGAACTTCGTTTATTTGACCGGATGACTGTTAGTGCTTGATTTAATACATCAAGAGAGGATCGGTGGAAGTTTAGCGGGTTCAACACACACAATCACTGAGTGAGTTCGATTTGCTAGATACTAGCTTGATGTGAGCATGACTACGTCTCGTGTCAAATTATGTGGGTTTTTGATAGTTTGTCGTTGTTTGTTTTGCTCGGGGACAAGCAAAAAGCTAAGTGTGGGGGAGTTGTTTAGGGTATATTTGACTATATTTTCAGGCTTAATCCCTAAACAATTTACCTTGTTTTCGAGGGAATAAATGAGAAAAGCATGTTTTAACCAATAAATTCATATAATGTTCATTGAGGGTTTATAATTTAATTATGAGGAAATATTGAGTTTAAATGTTATTTCGTTACACATTTTTCTATTATTATTACTCGATGACTTGGTGTAACAATTATTTTGCGTAAAATAAAGAAATGCAAGGGATATTATTTATGGAGAAGATTAATCTCATTTAATCAAGAGATCAATGTTATTCAATCAAAGGATTTTGAAATAAAGAAGGAAAATCGGAGCATTGAAGAGAGGATAAAGAAGATCTGATCGAAGGAGTGGAGTGGGGAACACGTTTTACGAAGCACGCAGTGTGAACGCGAGAAGTAGCACGCTTTCGGTCGACCGAAAGCCTTGCTATTCGGTCGACCGAGCCAAGAGGTTCGGTCCACCGAGGCTACATAAATTAATCCGACGCGTTTTCTAGATCCTTCCTATGTCGGCCACAAACTCCTATATAAGCAAAGATCCATTCGAAAGCGTAAACGGAGATCCAAAAAAAACATCAGAAAATTAGTATAGCAATTAGCAATAAATTAGATTCATAGATAGTCTTTCTTTTCATTCAATTTCAATTCAGCAAATAAGGATGTTTTTGAAGAAGATGAGTGGCTAAAGGCCCGAGGCTAGAACCACCAATGTGAAGCCACCATCACCGGAATAAACAAGGATTTTTGCATTTATTCGTTCTAGTAAGTTTCTTGTTCTTCCTTCATGTTTTGAATTGTTTATGTGCAATGTGTATGAACTATACGTGTGTTGCATGCTGATTTGAATTTAGACATACGATAGTTGATAAATTCATAGATTGCCGTGAAGAGAGTGATAATATTTCTTCTAACAAACGAAAGTTGAGGGAGAATATTGTTAGATTAGGATTTTATATCCATATCTTTGTTTTCGTAGAGCTTTAGTCAAACCGAGAGGTGTACTAATTAAAGGTGTAGAATCGAGAGAGGAAACGCCGCTTTAGTAGATAATAATCCAAGACTTACGAATGAATATGCGATTTTCTTGTTAATTTCAAAAGTGGGGTGGTGGATCAAAGGTGTGTTCTAGTTGTTTTAATCATAGTTGTTAGAAAAAGATTTAATAAGTAGTAGTTGTTCTTTTCGCTTTTGAAGCCTTTATTTTGTTCTTTAATCCAAGATCGTATTTATAAACCTTACAAAAGAAATCAAGGCGGAAACACTATTTTTAAATACAAGTCCTGTGGATACGACCGGTTTCATCACTATAGTCGCGAACCTTCGCACTTGGGGTTGACATCGGTTTTATTTATTATATTTTATCACTACTTTGCATAAAACCAGAAACATTATCCATCAAATGGATGTTAAAACAACCTTCTTGAATGGAGATCTAGATGAGGAAATTTATATGAAACAACCGGAGGGTTTTGTGATACCCGGAAATGAGCATAAAGTGTGTAAGCTTGTTAAATCACTTGTATGGCTGAAACAGGCTCCCAAACAATGGCACCATAAGTTTGATGAAGTTGTTTTGTCTAATGGTTTTAAGCTTAACCAAATGGACAAGTGTTTATATAGCAAATTTGATGAAACCGGAAAAGGTGTAATCATTTGTCTATATGTTGATGACATGTTGATCTTTGGTACAAGCCAAGATCAAGTTGACCAATGCAAATCTTTTTTGTCATCAAGTTTTTCAATGAAAGACATGGGGGAGGCGGATGTTATCCTTGGCATAAAAATCATAAGGAATGAAAAAGGGATTACTTTGACACAATCTCACTATATTGAGAAAGTGTTGAAGAAGTTCAATTGTGAAAATTCTGTTCCGGCTAGAACTCCCATGGATCCACATGAGAAATTTGAGTTGAATACGGGTAAACCAGAGTCTCAACTTGAATATGCTCGAGTGATAGGATGTTTGATGTATGCAATGACTAGCACACGTCCGGACATTGCATATGCGGTTGGAAAACTTAGTAGATACACTAGTAATCCAAGTAGTGTTCATTGGCATGCGGTGACACGTGTGTTAAGGTATCTTAAGTTTACCAAGGATTTTGGTTTAACTTATGTTGGACATCCTTCGGTCATGAAGGCTACTCGGATGCTAGTTGGATATCAAATGAAAATCATTCTTCTACGAGTGGTTGGGTGTTTTACTTGGAGGTGGTGCTATTTCATGGGCTTCCAAAAGCAAACATGTAATGCAAACTCAACAATGGAATCGGAGTTTATTGCCTTGGCTTCGGCCAGTTTAGAGGCGGAATGGCTTAAACATCTGATTTACGAGATTCCATTGTGGCCAAAACCGATATCACCAATTTCTATCAATTGTGATAGTGAAAATACATTGGCTAAATGCTATAGTCAAGTGTACAACGGAAAGTCGCGACATATTGGAGTTAGGCATAGCTCGATTCGTGAGTTGATCACTCACGGGGTGATATCTGTTGCTTTTGTGAGATCTCAAAAGAATTTAGCCGATCATTTGACCAAGGCATTGGCTAAGGACTTGTTCATCAAGTCAGTTGTCGGGATGGGTCTACAACCCATTGAATCTTTGCATTAGGATACCCAATTCCCTCCTAATACGACATTAGGGGCTGAATTCAATGTGGAAGGCCTAGTGACTTAGATTTGGCACATGTGTTTTGTCCCGAAGGTATGTGCTGAGCCTGCATGTGAGGTTGATATTAATCTTAATGAGTCTTATGAAAAAGTGTTGTTGCAGGTACACGACTAATAAGACTCACCTATATGAGTATGAAGTTTGGCCGCTTCAAGAAAGTTAGGGTTGGCTTTCTACATGCTCATGAATTGATATGGACACACGGCCTGGATAGAGAGTGTCAAGCAAGCTATAGAAGTTGTTTCTTGATTCATTTGTGTATTATCTTTGAAGTATTCAAATGTGTAAAGGGGTTCAATGCTTAGTCACACCCCAATACTAGAATATTTTGGAATGTGTAATATACTAGGTGGTAATTCAATCTGCGTGATATTATCATTGAAAGATGAATTGTTGTATGTTGATATGTTTTAACTAAATCAAGGGTTACACTAAATGGGGGAGGATTGTTGGTGATTATATCACCAATGTCATTTAGTGTAATTGGACTTAGTTTTGAGGTTTGGTAAGCATGAAACAATCGATATAAGTTAGGAGATGCGGGGTGCATGCTTATAATTGACATTTGCAAGCTTACGGAAGTGATTAGATCAAGTGTTGAACAAAACAGGATTCTGCTGCTGTTTGGACGGGCGTCCATATTATATGGACGGGCGTTCATCTTGGCTTCTTTTCAGACGGGCGTCCATATTCACTGGACGGGCGTCTGATGTTCAAATTAGGCTACTGGTTTTTAATCTCTTTTATTGGACGGACGTTCAGATTCTCTGGACGGGCGTCCAGTGGGTAGATTTAGATACAGGTTCTAAACTTGTTTGGACGGACGAACGTTTGAAGAAACTGGACGCCCGTCCAGTTTGCTTTAGACGGGCGTCCAGAATTCAAACGGGCGTCCAGTAAGCAGTTTTTGAAGCAGTTTGGTCGGTTTTGTTGGTATCCTTTCGGGTTTTGTCAGTTGCAACAGACTTTGAAGGGATGTAACTTGTGTTTTATCATTACATAAACACAAGACATATATATATAACACTTGAAGGACAAAAAACAGATAGATTGATTTTCAACTCTTGAATGTTTTCTGAAAATCTCAATCTTCAACATACATATTCTACTAAAACCTTTATAGCATCCTTTTATCTAGTTGCCTAAAGATAAAAAGGGAACGTAGTTTTATCCCGCAATCATATTCGTGAAAATCCCGGAGGCAATCAATAGGGATCGAATAATTTTTGCAGGAAAGGGTCTCACCTCGACTCTACGTTATTGTATCTAGTTTTCTCGTTTTGATAATTTTGTTCACTTAATTATAAACTCCCCAACACTTCGATCAATGAATTTCATACTATAATCAATATTGCAATATGTGTACATGGGCGGCTCTACCCTTTTAGAGGGCGGGGCGACTGACCCCAGAAAACAATTGAAAATTTTCTTATAAACTTTTTTTTTTTTTTTTAGGAAAATTATAAACTTATATATATATATATATATATATATATATATATATATATATATATATATATATATATATAAGTTTATAATTTTTAGTTTATATATATATATACTACCTCCATTCCAAAATATGTTTCATCATACATTTTAGTTTTGTCCCACAATATAAGTCATTCTACATTACTAATGCAATATTTATTACTCTTTTATTTTTCTAGCCACTAATTTTATCAATTTAACAACTTTTCATTACTTAACAACTATTACATTAATAATAGTCAATGGACATTTTAGACATTAACCATCAAATTTACTATATTCAACCACTTATTTTTTAGAACGGAGATAATATATTATATATATATATATATATATATATATATATATATATGAAATTAACTCATTCTGATAAATTGACCTTTTTTTTTTTTTTTCGGTGTGTGTTTTTACTCATAATTAGTTGTATAAAATTGAATATACAAACATATTTGTAAAAAACCTAAAACAAATTTCTTGACCCCAAAAAAATCCTGAAGCCACTCTGGAAAGACGTGGGTTTTTTGTTTGTATTTTGATGTAGAAATGTGATTACGTAGAAACAAAAATATCCTTCTCCGTATAATCAAAGAAAGTTGCAGAAAAACCTACCCGACGGCCGGAGGGAAATAGTACGACAAGCACATCAAGTAGAACCACTCCGGCTCCGTTAAATCCTCCGGCGACAAAGCAGCTGAAGGCCGCCTAGTTTGGTGGTTGGATTCGCAGCCGCCGGCACAAAGGGTCTCATAAAGCTCCCTTAGCTGCTGGCTTCTATGAAGAGAGGCCTCCTCCGCGCTTACTTCCTTTAACTGCACAGTTTTTCTCGTCTTTATTTCTCCGTTGTAATAACCACCACTCCATACCAATATTCTGCACTTCCATTCATTTCCCAAAAATTAAAAAGAGTTTCAACCTGAGTTTTTTTATAGTAAAAAAAAATCTTAGTTCAAGTTTAAAAACTTATATTTAAAAATAAAAAACAAAAATTTGACAGTAGACGGTCTTGTGAGGGATTGAGATTTTCTAAGTGATAAAAATCAATTTGACAAAGAATCTTTTAATAGAAAAATTGATGCTGTTTTAATTAGCGTACCTCTGTAGAGGGCATAGTTTCCAATAAATGGAGTAAGTCCATTTAACTGTCTGCACCGCTCGTTGCAACATATTCTGCAGGTCGCTGCTCGATGGTGGCGGTGGTGCCGTCATATTAACTCCCTCAGACATTGCAGCACAACTTACCTTAATTTGCCCATATGATCATCTTGCAAGAAATCATACTTGTTTCCTAAAAATAAAAATAAAAAAATTGAGGGGGTAAAAGGTATTAGTTTAGCTTTTTGTATGTAAATGCCATCTAAGTAGTTCTTACCACCGAGAAATAAAAGTTTGAAAGGAATTAATGGCAAACATGAAAGAGATGAAACGGAAGGAGAGGTAGATAAAGGGACGGAGTAATTTTGCAAATAATGGACTTTTAAGAAAAAGAAAGTGCTTAATTAGCTAGGAGCTAAGTCAAATAAAATACAGGAGTTTGAGGAGGAAACATCAGAAAAATTACAATTTTCGTCTTGTAACTGGACACGTTTTTACAATTTCATACAGTCAGCATTTTTTTTTGGCATAGTTCACCACCTGAGCTACAGCCTGATATGTTTTTTAAAACACAACATATCTTTTAAGGACATGTTCAGTATAAAAATATTATAGAAAATCTAATAATATATACAATTTTTTTATAAAAAGTATATATATATAGTATTCGTTACACGTGGTGATAAATTTATTAAATATTTATTTTAAATAATATAGGAGGTTCTTAATTTTTTATTTTTTTATGTATAATATATATTGTATAATGCATGTGACATAATATATGATTTCTTTCTCTCTTTTTTTTTATCAAACTTGTTGATTAAGGCGGTTATGACAAGGAAAAAAATGCAACTAGATCATATGATTTTGCAGCATTGAAGTATTGAGTACGTACCACTACTTAATATATGTTTATTTTTTTTATCAAATTAATTAGTTTCTTTATCTAACTTTAATTTATGAATAATATTATTATTGCAGCAAAGATTAAAGTATTGGGTACTAGTACCATGTGGTTGTTTCTTTGTCTTTTTTTCGAACACTCGTTTACTTAGAGTCACACCCCTTGTCTCGCCCGCTCGATTCGACACATCAAATTACGAATGTTATGTAATGACAATGGTATTATATACCTTTGATGAAATGTAATATCATTTGATGTTACGTTGTTACATCATTTTACAGATTAGATGTTGTTTTAGATCGATCGTAATAATATCATTAGCTATAATTAGAGTAATTAATATTTCCTTTTGTCCCATTTTGTCAAGGACTTACTTTTGTTTCACTAGAATAATTAAAATTAATACATTCATTTTAACATTTCATTTGTTAATTTAATTAAATATTCAGTTTAGTGACTATGAAAAAGAGTAGGAAGAAATGAAGAATATGACATGACAACAATATGTTTCATTTTTACGAAAATACATTAAAAAAATGCAATAAAAATTAATAACATCCTATATTACTTAAAATAAACATTCACTAAATTTATCACCACGTATAACGAATACTATATCTATATACTTTTTAAAAAAATTTGTCTGTATTATTAGATTTTTAAAATATTTTTATACTGTCCTTATAAGAAATGTTGTGTTTTAAAAACATATCGGGTTGTAGTTCGGGTGGAGAAGTGTGTAGATCTTTAGTCTTAGGTCATAGATTCGAATTCCTCCATTAGCAACATTTTATTATTTGTGAGCTGATGTGGAAACTTTTGCTGACATGGAAAGATGATGTGTCGATTTTGGATAACATGGCATTTTTTTTGCCGGAAAATGTGTCATGGCATTTTTTTTGCCGGAAAATGTGTACAGTCGGCATTTTCCGGCCTTCAGGACTATTTTTGTGAAAAAAAAGACCAGTTACAGGACTAAAATTATCGTCGGAGAAAAACCGGTGACCAAAATCAAAAACGCGCCATTCAGCCATATAGCATTTAAAATTGTAATTTAACCTTCGGAGGTTCAATGAATTTATTCATAGATTTTTTTATTTTTTTTTGGGAGTATTCATAGATATTTTAGTGTATTATTCAAGACCATGTTTGATCGGACCATGTTCGCACGTTGAACGAAAAAGGAGAGGAAGAGGATTTTTACCTGATAACAAAAACTCAAACCCAATAACAAATATACTAACGGAGAATACAATAAATTCTTTTGAAACCTAATACTATAAAACCTCAAACCCAATAACAAAAGCTTAAATATTGAACCATTGGCGATAGAATTTATCTTCATTCATAGATGCCACTGGTGCAACGAAAGCGAAAGACTAAAGGACTTATTCATAATGTGAGCTAAAAGGCTAAATTCAATAAGCCATTGACGATACCGGATATCGCCTCCACGCGAACTATCTAATTGGCCCAAACCAGATGCTGAAAAGTCCAAGTATATTATCCGTGATCGGATCGAATACGAGATGAATCGGTTGATCACCACCGCATGACAGCCAGATCTTGCAAGTGTTCCACCTCGAGTACCCATGTCGGTGTCTTTCGAAGTCGATATCATGGACTTCACCCAGACTCTAGGCCCACCATCCAAGAGGTTACTTGGGCAAGAGGCAAGGCCCATTTAAGGGTAATTATGTCAATAGACCAAACCGCCCCAAATTTAGTAAGAGTAGAAGGACATGTGCCTATAAATACACTACTCCAGAACTACGTAAGGCTTGATTCCCCGGACTTTCACACAGATACGAGGCAATCCAAGACACATTCTTGGACTCACCATATTACACCAAAAACACCACCTTTTTGTTCATATCTAGTCATCTTGATCTCTTATATTTCATCCTAGATTATACGTGGCCTCATTTTACCGGTGGTGCATTATTTAGCATCGTTATTTGGCGCTAGAAGGAGGGCCTTCTACCGTGAGTTGGAAAAGAGATTGCAATGGTGCCGCCAAAGAAGGAAGAAACCGACGAACAAGCAAGAACATGCAGATCAAAGAGCACACGGATGTAGATCCAAGCAGGGGTTCCTCACAGTTCAAGAAGTCCCCACCTGGATCTAGACCGCAGCTGCAGATCCTCCCAGCCTCGCCTTCCCCACAACCGCAAGACGTGGCGGACCACTTAGCATCTTTGGATGAAGACGCTTTTGAAGAGGGTGGTAGCCTCGGCATTCATAGGTAAGGAATCTGCAATCCCCCGTTGAACACCGTTAGACCCTCCAGTCGAAAGGAGATTGATAATGCTGCTGGGTAAAAGGCCTGTTGGGGTTGAAGAGGAGTGTGGGGAAGGCGCGATTGAAATCGGTGTGACTAACGCCCGCAAACGCCCCGAGCAGAAAAGCTTCAATGTCGTCGTCGAAGATAGCATCGTAAACGAAGTTCAACCGCATTGTGGGGAAAGATCAACCCACCGAATGGCTTGAGTCACCATTTAGTCCCGAGATCGAAATATATACGATGCCTCGAATCCTTTAAGCCGCCAAAGATGGAGCCCTATGACGGTACTACTACAGACCGAGAGGACCATCTATATCGATACATATCTTTGATGAGGTTGAGGAACGCCAATGACGCCATGAAGTGTCGAGCTTTTGATACGTTGCTCACCGGTCGAGCTCGGGAGTGGTTTCATAAGCTACGCCCCGGATCGATCTCTAGCTTTTCTACATTGGGACAAAAATTCGAGACGCTTTCATTGGGAACAAGAAGTTTCATCTTAGTGCCACCCACCTTATGAACATCAAGCAGAAAAAGGAGAATCTACTATCGACTTCACGAGACGTTTCAACCTTGAAGCCATGAAAGTGCATAATGCCGTTGATGCTACCGCAAGTCAATGCCTTTGTGGGAGGATCTGCGGAATATGAAGTCGTATGATAAGCTATCCAAGAAAATGCCGAATGATATGGATGAATGTGTGAACATAGTCCATAGGTTACGCCAAGGTGAAGAGGCAAAGCGCGCCTCGCACACCATTTCACTTGGCCTCACTGAGGAACGACCGAAGCCGAACGCGGTCACCTAGGGGTCGGAATGAAGAAAGCAAGTCCAACGCTTTGATCGATCGACACTCCGATATCGGATCGGTTGGGAAAGAAAGGGAATTTAAAAGACCGAGACTTTATCCCCCTCAATCGATCTCGAGGGGAAGTATTGGCAATCATGATCAAGAAGAACATCGCTAGGACACCTAAGCCGATGTCTAAAGATCCGGAGAAAAGGAAAAACACTCACAAGTATTGTGACTATCATAAAGATGTGGGGCACGACACGGAGGAATGCTTTGATTTGAAGAGGGATATCGACGCCTGTATCCAAGAGGGTCGATTGGATGAGGTCGTTGACAGGTCAGAAAAAGACGAGCCGAAGGGCCGCCGGGAGTACAAGAGAAAGAGCTACAATGGAAAGAAAGATCGGTCTCCACGCCGAGATAATCGGAATCGGGCGGAAAGGTCACCGACCTACACACGCAGAGACAATCGCCGTGATGACCGTCAAGAAATTCAGAACAGAGATCCTCATCGAGATAATCGTGCCGGATATGACGTTAACACCATCGTAGCAGAGCATGAGTCGGATCGACCTCGATCAAGTCGGCACTCGTCTGACACGACGAGAGAGTCAAAAAAGATTAGGTTGACAACGGAAGTAGGTTACGGACCCAAGGACGATGTTCCGAGTTCCCACAGCCATAGCGGCGATTGGTGATCGAGGCAAAGACAAGCGTGGGTCGAGTAAAAGTGGTTTGTATCGATAAAGTGAAAGCGCCGTTAATATCCTTTATTATTCAGCGTTTAGGGCCATGAGGTTGAAAGATGAAGATGTTATTCCGTTATCTACCCTCTTTTTGGATTTACGGGCAGCCATCCACCCCGCCGGGTCGATCAATTTGTTAACGACGGTCGGAGATGGAGAAAAGGCGACGATGATATGGAAATGACCTATGTCGAGTTAAGGCCCCATCAAGCTACAACGCGATATTGGGTCGACCGGCTTTATATGATCTCGAGCTATTATCTCGACCTTCCACAACAAAGATGAAGTTTCCCACCTGCACGGCACCCATGAAGTCAAGGGAGACGCTGAGGTAGCCCGGAATTGTAGCTTGGTTACGATCAAAGGAAAAGGAGTTGGGCAAGTGCTAGTTGAGGAGTTGATACCGAGGAAGAGGAAGATCAAGCCGGGTTTCGCCGACACGACCGAGGAAATTCGAGTTTGAAGGAGGAAGGAGGTCAAGGGTCCAGATCGGGAAGTGGTTGCCACACCCGACTACGAGAGCCTTGATCGACCTCCTGGTTGAGTTTCGAGACGCTTTTGGCGTGGAAGGCGATGACATGCCTGGCCTATCGGGCGGATATAGCTATGCACCAACTTAACGCCGATTCCAAAAAGAAGCCAATACGGCAAAAGAAGAGAAATCTTGCACCGATAGAAAAGAGCGGTGAAGAAGGAAGTCGACAAGTTGCTCGCTGCGGGGATTGTGAAAGAGGTATTTTATCCGGATTGGTTAGCCAACCCAGTGTTAGTTAAGAAGCCAGATCAGAGCTGGCGAATGTGTGTCGACTTTACCGATCTTAACAAGGCATGTCCCAAGGATTCTTACCCGCTACCAAAGATCGACCAGTTAGTCGACTCGACACTGGGCTTCGAGGTGTTCGGGTTCCTCGATGCTTACAGAGTTATTATCAGATCTTTATGGACCCACAAGACTCGGAAAAACCGCTTTCATCACAGAATTTGGCACGCTTTTGCTTTGTTACGATGCCGTTTTGACTTAAAAATGCAGGGCTACTTATCAACGGGCCACAACAAAATTTTCAAGAAGCGAGATAGGTCGGAATATGGAGGTCTATGTGGATGATTTATTGATCAAGAGCAAGTCCTTGGGACAGCTTTCTTGTCGATGCGAGAGAAGTTTTCAAGCATCATGCGAAAGCAAAAAAATGAAGCTCAACCCAAAGAAATGCACATTCGGAGTTCGATCGTGGAAATTTCTAGGATACATGATATCGAGAGATGGGATCGAGCTAACCCGAGATAAAATCGAGGCCCTCAAAGCATGCCCACACCTCGAAATGTCAAAGAGGTGCAGAGGTTGACCAGTCGGATGGCGGCTCTCAACCGCTCGTCGATATCGGCGCAGAGAGCTCTACCTTTCTTCAAGATCCTGAAAAAGTTAGTCCGCCCGTGGAACGGGAGTGTCGGGCGCTCGACGATTTGAAAGAATATTTGTTCGATTTGCCAACGCCGCCCTCACCTCGAGATGGAGAGAAGCTCCTAGTCTATCTAGCAATCATGCGAGGAAGTCGTAAGCGCTGCCTTAGTTCGAGAAGGAGACCGGGACAAATCCTACCTATTTTGTCGCCAAAGCCTTCACAGTGTGCAGAGATCGATATACCCTCGCGGAGAAGTTAGCGCCGAGTTTAGTTCATGCGCCGAGGAAGTTGAAGCCATACTTCCAAGCACATCCTATTGTTGTGGTTAATGACCAACCGTTAAAACAAATTTCGCGAAGCCCGAGACATCGGGTCGATTAACCAAGTGGGTTGTCGAGCTAGCGGAATACGACATAGAGTTTTTACCTCGAACGACCATCAAGCGGTCAAGCTCGCCGATTTCTTAGCGTAAGGGTTGTCGATTCGATTGGAGCAAGGAAAACAACCATCGAGGAGCAATGGACACTTCACGCCGATGGTGCCTCGAGTAAAGAGGGGCCGGAGTGGTTTATCGCTAGTTAGCCCGAAAGGAGAAGAGTTTCCGTATGCACTTCGGTTCGAGTTCAAGGCTACGAACAACGAAGCCGAATATGAGGCCTTAATCACAGGTTTAAAGCTAGCATCGAAGTTGGGGGTCGAGAATCTTCTAGTGTACAGCGACTCTCAACTCGTGGTAAATCACGTGCAGGGAGAGTATGAAGCTAAAGAAGAATCAATGAAAAGCTATCTAAAGGTTGTTCAGAGGTTAATGTCGAAATTCAAGACGATCCTAATCGAACAGGTACCTCGAAGTGAGAACAAGCGAGCCGATGCGTTGTCTAAACTCGCGTCGAATTTCAAATCTAAGAGGAAAGTTACGGTTGAGATGTTTGGCAGAGCGGAGTTATGACGAGGTCGACGCGGCAACCTGTGGTCCAAAGATCGACCTGGATGGATCCTATAACACTATTCTTGAAAGATGGAACCCTTCCCACCGACAAGTCTCGGGCCAGGAAAATCCGACTTCAAGCCTCCAGTACGCTTTTCGATTATGTACTTTACGAAAATCGCTTTGTAACCCTTGGATGCGATGCGCATCGGAAGAAGAGGGGCTTATCTCGTCAAGAGATACACCGGCGAGTCTGTGGTAATCATTGCGGAGCTCGAATGTTGGTAAGGAAGTGCAACCGCGGGATATTTCGCCGCCAATGCAAAGAGATGCGAGTCGATTGGTAATGAGTTGCGAGCTGTCAGGTACACGACGTGGTAACTCATCGCCAAGCACGAGAAATGAATGCCATCGAGTCTCAGATGGCCGTTCGATGAATGGGGAGTCGATATAGTCGGACCTCTACCAGAGCTCCAGGGAATTTCAAACGCGCCGCCGTTGCGGTTGATTATTTTACTAAATGGGTCGAGGCCAAGGCTCTTATCGACATCGGGCCTGCACCATCAAAAAATTTCGTGGGAGAATATTTTATGTAGGTCAGAATTCAAGTATCCGGTCTCGGACAACGGACTCCGCTTGATGATAGAGTGCGAATTGGTTGAAAGAATTCAGGATCGAGCACGTAACGACGCCAAGAGCCCGACCTCGCCTAATGGACAGTCAAGCGCAGAAAACAGCGAGATCAAGTTTGGATTGAAGAAGCGATTGGAAGATGAAGGCCGAGATTGGGCGGCTCGCTTACCCAAGATATTATGGTCATATCGTGACAAAGACCCAACTCAAGAACCCAAGAAACTCCTTTGCCATGGCCTATGGATGTAAAGTCGTGATACCGCAGTAAATCGGACTAAGCGTCGCCTCCGGTTTTAGCTTATAATGTCGAAACTAATGTCGCCGATCTAAGAGAAGAAAAAGACAATGTCGAAGAGAAGAGGAAATGGCGGCGATCGGATCGCCATTATAAAAGAAAGATTGCTCAAGATTACAACGCGAGGGTGAAATACAAATATTTCCAAGCAGAGACCTCGTGATTGAGAAAAATGAAGCCGCAAAGCGTGACCCAATAGGCAAGCTCGAGCCGAATTGGGAAGGTCCGTATAAAATCTTGAAGGTGCACCCTAAGGGGTCATATCGCAAGGCAGTCGGATGGAAGCACGATCCCTCGAACTTGGCATGCCACCAACCTCGTAAAGTATTATGTTTAAATTGTTTTATATTTTTCATGACTTTTGCAGTTCTATTCTCATCAATTGTAATAGGTCGATATGACGATATATTTCGATTCCTTTTATTAAGCATGGTTTCTTTTTCTTTTTAATTACGCAATAATCGGCCGCGACATCCATTCTCCGACCTGAACAACTCAGCGCTGTACGGTGAAAAAAGCCAAGTCATTGACAATGCTTACATCACCTCGACACGACGAAGCTGGAGGAAATAGTGAATAAAGCCAAGTCACTGACAACGCTTATATCACTTCCGACATGCCAGTAAGCCACGATGCTAAGCAGTCGGCGAATCCCCTATGATCCATCGACACGATGGAGTTAAAAACAAAATAGTGAATAAAGCCAAGTCACTGACAACGCTTATATCACTTCCGACATGCCAGTAAGCCACGATGCTAAGCAGTCGGCGAATCCCGCGATGGATTCTTAACTCGGCTTAATCATAAGCACCACGATGTGCCCGATCAAAAGCAGAATAATCGAATCGAGCTCCGACCAAAAAGCCAAGTCAAGCCAACAAGGCAACACAATGCTAGGTCGACTCATACTCAAGTGTACCAGGAGTCATGAACTCCTACTACACTTCGAGAGGGCCAAAGAGGGAATTAAGTCCGAAGGACTACACCCCATAAGGCAACATTTTCAAGGGAATTAAGATCAAAAAGACTACACCCTGAATAAACGATCAATAAGAAACAAAAGACATTCAGTGAAAAGCATAAAATTCAAATCTGAAGATCAACGCAAAATTAAGATGTCAAAGTTTACAAGGTCGAATGGACAAAATGAAAGTTCAGACAAGTAAAATCATAAAAGTTATTACAACCAAATCGAATCGATCTGTTTAAAGTAACAAAAAGAAGAAATAGCATCATGCATCAGTCGTTTGGTTCGAGGTCGGCGTTAGGATCGACTTGATCCCCAGACTCGACATTTTCTCGTGCCTCGTCGCTCAAAACGGAAGTCACGCACTTTTATACAAAGAGACGCCACTCTTGAACTCAGCAAAGTATCGCCCATAACGAGGAACGGCCTCGAGATCATATAGATAAGGCTTCGCGAATGGCAGACACGCCGAAGTTTGGATCGACCTCTTTGACTTGGTCGATAGCCATTGTAAATCCACCTTTCATGCCCGCGTGTCACGAAAGCGTCGATCGCCCTCAAGTTCCTTTGAGTTCAAAAAGTCCCGCTTAGCGGTTTCAATGAGTCGTTAACTCGTCGAGAAGAGATCGACGGTAGAACGAGCCTTGATCGCTCTCACCATTCGGCTTTAGTCCTTCAAGCTCCGACTTCACCTCCGCTAATTCCGATCTCAACATCGCCATCCTCGCATCCCTCGCCGATACATCTTTCGAGAGCTTGGGATAGATCGCTCTAGCCTTTCTCGAGATCCGACTCAGCACACGGCGCTCGCCTAATTTGTTTATCTTGGCCTTCGCTTCTATGTCCGTGGTCACTTTAACGATGGTTTCCTTGTGTTCCTCCAGAGTACGGTGACGGAGACACAATCTCGCTGAGTGCGCTTTAATGCGAGTCGGGTACGCAAAGAGCACACCGATGATATCAAAATGCACCAGATCACAAATTTATAAGGAAAATAAAAATAAGACTTACCGCTCGACTACTCTTCATAATAAAGTCATGCAGCTCCTCAGGAGTCATGCCATCCATCTCCGACATGCTCACTGCAGGAAGCGCATCGGTGGAGACAGGAGGGGCTAGGTTGCGGGTCTCCTTCCCAATCCCGTGCCTCACCTCCGTTGTCTTTTGACGCTTCCTCGGCACAAGGCTCTCCTCAGTTTCCTCAGTCGGCCGAGCCTCGTCAGGCTGATCCCTAAGGATGTTGGATGTCGATACAGGTGTAGCAGATCGAGACGGCCCCCTTTGATGCCTGTGGTCGCAGCCGCCAGACATCGCCGTTTCGACCCGATGCCAACCAAAGGCTTGGATTTTCTTCGGTCGGTAGTTTTGGGGTCGCATCTTGCCCAAGGCGCCCATCTTTGAGAAATGATCCATCGCGACAGAGAGAAAATTCGACGTTAGAACAAAGAATTAAAAATACAAAAGTGTTATGGCTCGGCTGAATGCATAAAGGTCCTACATAAAAGACGAATGTCCTCGCTCAAGCTCGAGATAGCGCGCTGGACCGGCCGCCTCGATATCGGCATAGGGATACAAAGTGAATGCAGGTTTCGTGGTGGCAATGTCGGGATGAACCACCTCGAGGGCTCCACACCCGCCGTGGGTGTCCGAGTCGAGTCGATCATGCGATTTCGCGCGCTTTTGTACCAGGTGTGAATGTCGATGTCAACTAGCCCGTGCGAATGAAGAAAAATTAGGCTTCGGGCCGCCTCGAGACGAGGTCACCTTTCTCACAAATTCCGACGCCAAAGGACGCTTCAAATGTGTACCACCCCAGCGCCCCGCAAGCTCGATAAGGCATAATATTGGCGGAAAAGTCGAATCGAGAACTCGACCTTGGCGATTCGACACGCCAAGATACAAAACCCATTACGCCCGAACCCGTTAGAGCAAGTCGGGTGACACAGATCTTATAGTGTTGAAGAACAAGCAATTAGGCACGGGTCGAAAGGAAACCGAAGTCCTTCCTTTAATTGCGCTTCATAAATGGCGCAGAACAAAGGGGGAGGCTCACAGGCAAACTGGAACTGACCGTGTGACACCTTAATATTCTCAGAAGAATACGGAATTCCATATCTCAAACAGATGGCTTTGGCTTTATCTTGGCTCAAGTTTGATTTGCATCCGTACGGACCCTGACCTAGAATTCTGGTCTTACGTTTGGTGGTAGGTCGAGAAGGGCCAACGGGTCGAGACAACGTTTCCTCCTCTCCTCCCTCCTCCCTTTCCGCTTCTCCTTCTTCTTCTCCGATGAATCCTTCACCGGAAACAGTTGGGTGCTCAGAAACCGTCTCCTCCGTCGATTCTTCTTCTTCGATTTCAACAACTTCCTCTCTATTTTGTGAATCACTATCGCTACTAGACATGGAATCAACAAAAGATGCAGGAAATAAAAGACAGAAAAGAGTTTGATCGAAATAGGGCTTACTTGTGGTTTTTTTGACGAAACTGAGACAAATAACAGCAAGTGGGATGCTCCCGTGGTTTTGGACTCCTTATATGCGAGTAAATCTTGCAAGTGATTTGAAAGGGTGGGATTTTGGGCAGTTATAGAAGCGTAAGCGCGAGAATCAAGGGCCAAATCTCCACGTGGTCCAATGAGAGACGCTTCGTTTCCTACACCCATTAATGCTGACAGCATGACGTCATCCTACAACAGCCTATATCAGCTAGGAGAGACAGCTGTGTTCCCGCCTAAAGAAGACCACGTGTCGAAAGAGTTATTCAAATTTTCAGATCCGATCTCAGCATCCGAGATGAGCTTCACTCCGATCTGGGGGGCTTATGACGATACCGGATATCGCCCCTCCACGTGGAACTATCTAATTGGTCCAGCTGGCATGCGGAAAAGTCCAAGTATATTATCCGCATCGGATCGAATACGAGATGAATCAGTGATCACCACCGCAGCCAGCAGATCTTGCAAGTGTTCCACCTCGAGTACCCATGTCGGTGTCTTTCGAGTCGATATCATGGACTTCACCCGCACTCCTAGGCCCACCATCCAGTAGGTTACTTGGGCAAGAGGAAAGGCCCATTTAAGGGTAATTATGTCAATAGACCAAACCGCCCCAAATTTAGGGCAGAGAAGGACATGTGCCTATAAATACACTACTCCAGGAACTACGTAAGGCTTGATTCCTGGACTTTCACACAGGATACGTAGGCAATCCAAGACACATTCTTGGACTCAGCCATATTACACCAAAAACACCACCTTTTTGTTCATATCTAGTCATCTTGATCTCTTACAGCTCATCCTTAGATTATACGTGGCCTCATTTTACTGGTGGTGCATTATTTAGCATCGTCAGCCATCAACGCGGGACTTTTGATCCCAAACAAAAAAATAAAAAAAAGAAATTTTCATCTTCGCACGAAGTTCAAAAGCCAAACCAATACAAGCACTGCTGGAACAACTAAAATAGATTGTTTCTGGTATTAACTAAACATAAACTTGCATTTTGACAATCGTCTCTCTAAAATATCCTCCTTCCCAAGCAAGACAGCATTGAAGTCAGTCTCTGGTAGAACTTCTTAAAACAATAGTACTTATCTAGTGTCAAGATGGCTATTTTATCATACTCCGACTACCGGTAGAACTTCTTCAAATATTACTTATTTGTTGTCAAGATGACTATTTTCCCATACTCCGACACCGGACTCCGACACCGGTAGAAATTCTTATTTTAATACTTATTAAGTGTCAAGATGGCTATTTTCTCATACTCCGACAACCATGACTTGATACCAAATTGTTAGGAAAACAAACTTTGAGTTCTAGCCCTTAACAACAATAACAGAAAATAAAAGGAAGAGAAGAAAAATTAAGTTGAGACATATGCATCAAATTTACGTGATTTGGTCGACTTGTTGGAGAAAATAGAGGAAAAATGATTTAATCGATTTTATTGATTTTTAATCATTTTTACAACTACTTTGAAAACGAGCTCGATAAGATGTTATTAAAGTTTTGAGACTTTATTAAAATCATTGGAAACTACGCCCTACGTAGTTGACAATATAGATTTTAAATCATTTAATTCGAGTACGGATGAATGAGATATTAACGCTTTAAGTTGTTGTGAGATATGGTAGTAAAGTAAAGTAGTATTTATATGATGATAGTTGATATTTGGTATAAGCTCCAGAGAAAGGAGAGTGATGTGATCCGGTCATGCTCGTAATCACATCGTAGAGAGTTCATAATGGTTTTAGATGCACGATGTTCTCGTTAAAATTGTCACACGCTGCGGCGCGCGCCGCCGCCCGCCGTGCCCGTTGACCGCTGACCGTTGGGCTTGGGAATTGGGCCCGAGGGCCTTGGGCTGGGCAAGCCTTCACATCATGGAGACACACGTAATACAAAGAACACAACACAAGTATCGCGCAATGTAAAACCATCAGGAGCTTTCAAGAACACCATCAGAGTTCGAAGTCGTTCAGAAATTGAAGTACCTCTTTTCTGAACAGGTAATTGAGTAATCCCGGGAGACAATTGCATAAACCGGGGTACAAGCCGGAGCAAATTTGTATTAAGGACTGAGTTCCATCTCGCCTCAGTTTATTTATTTATTTTTGCATACGATACTACAGTTATAACAATCTTAAGACAAATTTTCAGAGCTTTCTTATGCTCGAAAAGTATCTCAGATGCGAAGGAAATAAATACTCGATTGCTTTTTGAACATTTTTTTTCTCCCCAACTGAATATCAAGTTTTGATATTCATAGAATCTGTTCTGCTTCTTTGCTTTGTCTCGATTTTTCAACCATATTCGATTGTTGATCTTACGCTTTCGACGAGTAAATTGCTACTGTTAATGATGCGTCATTGACACCCACTCCTAATGGTGCGGCAAGTGGAAGTGAAAACGGTGTTGCGGCTGGTGTTTTCCATGGTGAGAAACCAGAAAAATTAAATGTGAAGAATCACCGAGGTGAATCTTAATGTGAATGTGTTGTTGTGACACTTAATTAAGTGTTCGAGTGAGAATTGTTAAAAATAATTCTTTCTTTGATTATAGTGATATAATCTACCGTGACACAATATTATGTTGTGACTAAGAAATATTATTTCGATGCAAGTTGTATGCGAAATAACAGTTTATCTTCTTTTTTTGAACAGAAATGAAAGAAATTCAAGTAAAGATCGAGAATGTCGTGGATCTAATCAATGAAGAGACATATGGTTGGTGTGTAGACACTGGTGCAACTCAACATATGTGTGTGAACAAATCTTTATTCTGGGGATACCAGGAAATTAAAGAAAATGTTTTCATGGCAAATTCAACAACATCCGAAATCGTTGGATATGGGAATATCATGTTGAATTTAAAAAGTGGAACTTATATGGTTATCCGAGATATTCTGCATGTGCCGAACCTAGGTGGAAATTTTATTTCTGGTCCTCAGCTTACCAGCCTGGGTTACAAGTTAGAATTTGTTGCAAACAAATTCAGACTTACACAGAATGGATTGGTAATTGGCGAAGGCACTCTGGTCAATAAATTGTTTTTTATGGACCTTCGTATTGTAAAATAAAATTAGAATAATTTTATGTTTGCATAAATGTGATTGTGGGTATGTATGAGCTCAATATTTTGACTATTGTACCTAAATCAAATTTGCCCGTTTAAGGCATAAATAATTAAGACATGGACAGAGACTTCATGTTTGTGGCATAATCGATTAGGACATGTAAATAATAAATCAATTCGTAGAATGATGAATTTAGATTTATTACCTAATCTAAAGTTTAATGAAACTGATAAATGCCAAATATGTGTCGGTTTAAAATGACTAAGGCACCGCTTTCCATCGGTGGAAAGAAACACAGAACACTGGAATTAATTCATACTGATTTGTTTGATTTAAAATTTGTGCAATGAGAGGCGGTAAAAATGCTTTGTAATACTTATCGATGATTGTACAAGATACTGTTATGTCTATTTGCTAAGTAGCAAATATGAGACAATTGAGGCTTTCAGAGACTATAAGAATGAAGTCGAAAATCAACTTAGCAAACGAATCAAAAAGGTTCGTAGTGATAGAGGTGGTGAATATGATGCACCGTTTAATGAACTATGTTCAGAATCTCGCATTATTCATCAAACTACCGCTCCGTATACACCTCAATCAAACAATGATATTCTTTGAACGCAAAACCGCACATTGAAAGAAATGATGAATTCTATGTTGATAAGTTCGGGTTTACCTCGTAACTTCATGGGGGAGGCCATCCTCTCAAAGCAAATGTCATTCTTAATAGAATTCCATCCAAGAAGATGGATAAGACCCCATATGAGTTGTGGAAAGGCCAAGCTACAAATACTTGAAAGTGTGGGGGTGTTTAGCAAAGGTGGAAGTGCCTAAACCTAAACAAATAAAGATTGGGCCTAAAACGATAGATTGCGTATTTATCGGTTATGCGAATAACAGGAGTTCATATAGATATCTAGTGCACAAATCTGACATCCCTGATGTACATGTGAATACAGTCATGGAGTCAAGAAATGCTGTGTTTTTTGAGGATGTCTTTCCGAACAAAGACAGAAACAATGAAGACACGAGTCCAAGTAAGCGGACACATGAATCCCCAGAGGATAACACTTCGTAAAATGAGGTACCGTAACCTCGTAGGAAGTAAAAGGGCCAGGACTTCAACGTCAATCGGTCCGCATTTTCTCACCTATATGGTAGAAAATGATCCAAGAACATATGCTGAGGCTATGTCAAATCCAGAAGCTCCTTACTGGAAAGAAGCGATCAAAAGTGAAATAGATTCCATTATGCAAAATCACACTTGGGAGTTGGTTAATATCCCACCAGGGCATAAAGCTCTCGGTTGTAAGTGGATTTTTAAGAAAAAAACTTAAATCCGATGGATCTATTGATAAATATAAGGCCAGATTGGTAGCCAAGGGTTATCAACAAAAAGAAGGTCTTGATTTCTTTGATACATATTCACCGGTAACTAGAATCACTTCCATAAGGGTTCTTATTGCGATCGCTGCGGTCTATAACTTGGAAATCCATCAAATGGATGTTAAGACTGCTTTTTTAAATGGTGAATTAGAGGAAGAAATTTACATGGAACAACCCAAGTGTTTTGTAGTTCCAGGTCAAGAACACAAAGTGTGTCGACTCGTTAAATCACTGTATGGGCTCAAACATGCACCAAAACAGTGGCACCAAAAATTTGATCAGACAATGTTGTCAAATGGGTTTAAAATTAATGAGTGTGACAAATGTGTCTATATCAAAAACACTTCTAATTCCTATATGATAGTATGTCTGTACGTTGATGACATGTTGATCATGGGAAGTACTCGTGATATAATCATGAATACTAAGAAGATGTTGACTCAAAATTTTGATATGAAAGACATGGGAGTTGCAGATGTAATTTTGGGAATTAAAATCTCTAGAATGTCTGATGGACTTGCTTTGACACGGTCTCATTATATTGAGTCTGTTCTAAAAAGATTTAATGTCTTTCATGAAAGTCCTGTGAAAACTCCAATTGACTTAAGTTTACACTTAGTCAAGAACAAACGTGAACCTGTGTCTCAGTTGAAATATTTACAAATAATAGGTTGTCTGATGTACATATCTAATTGTACTAGACCAGATGTAGAATGTGTTGTGAATAAACTAAGCAGATTTACAAGCAATCCAAATGAGGATCATTGGAGATCTTTGATAAGGGTACTGAGGTACTTAAAGTTTACAATGAATCTAGGATTATGTTATACACGATATCCAGCAGTATTAGAAGGATACTGTGATGCAAATTGGATATCAGACTCAAAAGATTCGAAAGCCACAAGTGGATATGTATTCACCATTGGTAGTGCTGTGGTGTCATGGAAATCCACAAAGCAAACATGCATAGCTCGCTCCACGATGGAAGCAGATTTTATTACATTAAACAAGGCAGGAGAAGAATCTGAATGGCTTCGTAATTTACTAGAGGATATTCTATGCTGGACTAAACCTATTGCTCCTATAAGCATACATAGTGATAGTCAGTCGGCTATAGGTCGAGCACAAAACAGTATGTATAATGGTAAGTCTCGACATATACGTCGCAGACATAATACTATTAAACAACTGATCTCTAATGGCGTGCTTTCCATCGATTTTGTTAGATCGAAGGAGAATCTTACGGATCCGCTTACAAAAGGTTAGCCTAGAGATCAAATGTCAAAATTGACACTCGGAATGGGACTTCAGCCTATTACGACATAAACTTTGTAATGATAACCCAACCATGTTGACTGGAGATCCCAAGATCATGGTTCAAAGGGACAACTAAGTTATGAAGGTTCAGTGAACACTTGCCCATTCTGTGAATAAAAGTGTTATCTGTCAGTGGTGTAACGGTTAAGTGAAAACTTTTAATGATTCCTATAACTTGGTTAAATTTGAGTGGGGTATGGTAGAATACTCTTGATAGGAGGTCACCTATGTAAGTGTGAAGTGGGGCCGCTTCTGTGAGAATTCAGAGGCTAGAATTCTCTAACGCACTTTCTGAAACCAGGGTGATTCATGGCCAAAATGAACACAATCATGAGAACCAAATATGGTGTTTAGGGAAATATTGTGTGATTACTATTGTCTGGTTTTACAATAAAGGCAGAACGGTTCAAGACATAGTTCACTGATTAGCTGAGTAGATCCGATAGTATTCCACTAAGGCAGGTTCAAAGCCAGAAGCTACCTCTCCTGATGCAATATTTTATTTCCGAAAACTCTTCAGGGTCTGCATTTGCATTAATATCCATTCATGTGGGGGATTGTTGGAGAAAATAGAGGAAAAATGATTTAATCGATTTTATTGATTTTTAATCATTTTTTACAACTACTTTTAAAAGCGAGTTCGATAAGATGTTATTAAAGTTATCGAGACTTTATTAAAATCATTGGAAACTACGTGCTACGAGTTGACAATAGGATTTTAAATCATTCAATTCGAGCACGGGTGAATGAGATATTAACGCTTTTAAGTTGTTGTGAGATATGGGTAGTAAAGTAGTATAAAACTTTATCTCACATTGGAACATGAGTTTTCCAATGACAAGTATTTATATGATGATAGTTGATGTTTGGTATAAGCTCCTAAAGAAAGGAAGAGAGTTCAGAATGGTTTTAGACAGACGATGTTCTGCTAAAATTGCCACACGCCGCAGAAGACGTTAGTCAGCGCCCCCGCCCGTGCCCGTTGACCGTTGACCTTGGGCTTGGGCTTGGGGAATTAGGCCTTCGTGGGCCTGAGCCTTGGGCTGGGCAAGTATTATCTTTTTGAACTCTAGAAATTTCGGCTGAGTGAAGCTGAAATTCGGTCAAGGGCCGGCAGCTGAGTGAAGTTGAAATTCAGCCAAGTGCCAGCGGCAGAGTGAAGCTGAAATTCAGCCGAGTGAAATAAGTCACTAAATGCTAAAACTGTTCAGTTTCTTAAAACTGATGGCTGAATAAATACGAAATTGTTATCATTGATATCAAAGTGGAAGTAGTAGGAGTAAATGCATTAATGACTATCAATGCAGAGGCTTTTCCATTGCTTGCTCAAGCCTCTATATAAACAAGCCTTCACATCATGGAGACACACACTTAATACAAAGAACACAACACAAGTACTGCAACAGAAATTCATATAGTTTGCATATTAAGTTGAAGAGCTTTCAAGAACACCATCAGAGTTCGAAGTCGTTCAGAATTGAAGTACCTCTTTTCTGAACAGGTAACTGAGTAATCCTGGGAGACAATTGCATAAACCGAGGTACAAGCCGGAGCAAATTTGTCTTAAGGACAGAGTTCCATCTCGCCTCAGTTGGAAATATCCTTTTGTTAATTTCGTTTTTCCAATTATAGTATTGTAATTTTCCTTTCAGATTAATAAAAGTGTTCTTATTATTTCGTTTATTTATTTATTTTTGCATACGATACTACAGCTTATAACAAGATCGACCTACATCCACATATAAATGGAAAAATAACATTATAGTGGATAATACATAAATTGTTATAAAGTCGAATAACAAAAGCTCAAACATTTTACTATATAGACGATAGAGTTTATTATAAGTGATACCGTCACTAGTGCATCTTAAACAAAAGATCATAGAGTTTATGATAAATGATAAATGTCACTTGTGCATCTAAAACAAAATATCAAATGTATGTCTTACTTATAATATGCCTTAAGAGGCGAAGTTCAACAATCCATCAATGGGACTTTTGATCTCGTCAGCTAACACTATCCAATGCATTATGCGCATTTTGACCTAGTACATATAAGCAGGGGTGCTGTAGGAATTCCAAGACACAGGTCAGGGATCGAATCGAGAGCGACACAATGTATTATAAATTATAAGCTTTAATTTTGAAAATCCATGTAGTATTAGAGGTCAATAATCAATATTTAAAATAAAAAATAATGAGTCGGTTAGTAGATATTAGTGTATAAAACTATATAGTGTAAACAAATACGTATAAAAAATTAGGGGTCACATGACCCACAAGTGCCCTCTTTGGTGCCGCCCCTGCATATAAGTTTATATACATTGATTGCTTTATACAATAGTTTTATCCCTTTTTAAGGTGGGAGAAGGTTTTTTTATTGGAAGAAATAACGGAGATTGAACCATACTTCCTTCGTTTCAAAATAACTGATATTGTTGTCAAAAATACGTATATTAAGAAAGTAAGTTAGTGTTTTAATTTGAATGTCAAAATAACTAAAAACCCCTTAGTGTATAATTAATTGAATGTTGTTTTTATTCTCCCACTCCTTAATGAATAAATGTAGATGTAGAAAAATCACAATAAATGATACATTGAACATGTAATATTTCACATTAAATGGACTAAATGATTTTGACGATTGCATCGATTATTTTAGAATGGAGGAGTAGTTGATATCATCATACGAGATACTAGAATGACATTTACCACTTTGTCAAATTTAATCCCCTAAAAGAAATTAAATGAGGATATAAAATATGGGCACCATATACAGGCGGATCCACCCTTCTCTAAATGGGTCCGTGTATCCGTTAAAAATAAAACTTTATATTTTATCAATATGAAAATATTTCGAACCCCATAAAAAAAATTACCTTAAAAAGAATTTACAGATCCCGTTAAATAATATTTCTGGATCTGCTAGGCACATACCAAAACCTTGAAATGTTAAGGGCGAAACTGAGTAAATGACCAGAACCTTGAAAGTCTTCTATTTTTTGTTTTAATTTTAAAAGGTAAGTCTTCCAATTTTGATGTGGTACTATTTAATTGACTCATGTACCCATCAACAAAAATATTTGTTCATAAGTAACTATTTGCCTGTTCTAATTAAGCATCCTTTCCTTAAAGAAATTCATCCAAAAATTCTCCGTCCTATAAAAAGTGTTCATATTTTGCTTGATATATAAATTAAGAAATCAATTAATGTGTAGTAATAAGATTACCTCCGTCATAAAAAGTCATTCACTTTTATGGACACGCAGACAAAACTCAATTAATGCGCTTTTTTTATAGTAAATGGACGATATACCCTTATTAATGAGTTTACTTCGGTTAATGTATGTGTATCGAAATCAACATTTATTTATTACGATGAAGACTTTTCACATGGATTTTAATTTTTTTCTTCAGACTTTTCACATTCATTTTATTTTTTTCCTTTTTTGGTGGAGGTTGAGCCGTAAGTAGTACTACTACTACTAGTACTAGCATTAAATTATTG
This sequence comes from Gentiana macrophylla, assembly GCA_026214975.1. Lineage (NCBI taxonomy): Eukaryota > Viridiplantae > Streptophyta > Magnoliopsida > Gentianales > Gentianaceae > Gentiana > Gentiana macrophylla. The sequence goes on from CM047811.1 coordinate 103,123,603, forward strand.
CTTAGGGATTATAAAATGTCAACAATGAGTAATTTGAAGAGAAGGGTATAGTTGGAAAAAAATCATTAAATGATGCATTGATATTGAGAAAGGACACTTTTTATGGGACATAGTTTTTTTCAAATGTGGACACTTATTTTGGGACGGAGGTAGTAAGTGCTAAAGGACATATATACTCCTATCACATAATAAATGTTTCTATTGGAATGTGAAATAAACATACAACCATTAAGTGCAAACATAAAGGTATGTTTGGAAAAAAATGCATTAAATGATGTATTGGTTTTGTAAATTGATACTTTTTATGAGACAACTAATTTTCAAAAAATGAACACTTTTTACGGAACGGAGGTAGTACTAAGTAGTAATACAAAAGGCAACAATCGCTATCCCATTAATTAAGACTATCATTACAATAATTATCATAAATGGAATTTCGGGCAGAAATTGGAAAATCAGTCGTGTCGAATCGACGACATGAAAAAATCAAAGTTGTGCCTTTTCTGACATGAAAAATATGGTAAACGTAGAGATCCTTACGTTCAGACGTAGATATATCTACGTTTAGACGTAAGGAAATATAACTAACATAAAACGCGTGTAGTTGATCTTTCCTCACGTTTAAACGTAGAGGTTTCTACGCTTCAACGCAGGTTTCCACGCTTAAACGTAGAAACTATACGCTTAAACGCAGAAATCCAAAGGAGATATTTTGCAAATTAGCTACGTCTAAACGTAATAAAATCTACGTTTAAACATAGGTTTTGTACGTTTAAACGTAGCTTTTCTACGTTTGACAGTGGTAGATGGGTATTAATGTTGTTGTAAGGTGCTTGTTGAATATACACCACATTAACGGGATTTTTCTCATTCCTTCAAAGGCTTTGAATCTAATATCAATTTTATGCTCACTTCTTCATCTTTCAAGTCCATTTCTTCATCATTCAAGTGCTAAAATGGGTAAGTTATTGCTATCTTATTTATCTTAATTCAAGTGCTCAATGTGTGTATGTTATTTATATTGTAGTAATCATATGTCTAAAACCGAAACGTGTGTTTTAAGTAGGTTGTTTATGTAATGTTCATACTTCTAAGTAGTGTATTTAAGTATTTTCTTAGGGTTCAATTACTAGGTTTTAGTGTAATTAATGATATTTATTTAACCGAAATGTGTGTTTTGAGTAGTGATTATGTTATTTATATTGTAGAAATGATATGTATTTATCTGAAATGTGTGTTTTAAGTAGGTTGTTTATGTAATTTTATACATCTAAGAACGATAGTGTTATAATTTTTGATTTGATAATGTAGTGTAATTTATGAAAGTGTAATATATGGTAGCATGATAATAGTATTGCTAATGACCTAATTATGCCCTTGAAAATAGGCTAACATGTATGCGTGTATATATATGTATATATATATACACTTATAGATATACACATATATATGTGTATATATGTGTGTATATCTAAATGTGTATATATGTGTATATATGTGTGTATATCTAAATGTGTATATATGTGTATATATGTGTGTATATCTAAATGTGTATATATATAGAGTAAATAAATACATATCATGTATACCATTTTTTGGAAACAATCTTTTTTAAGTTGATAATGATTTAGTTGATACTGACTTGAATCGTTTTTTTTTGTTTTAAACAGATAATCGCAACACTATGATTGTTGTCTCGTTCAACGGAGAATTTACGTATGATCCTATCTATAACCGGTGGAATCATGTAAATGGATCGATGTTCTCATTATTTGTCCCAAAGAAAATAGGATTGAATGCGTTATTGGATAAAGTGCATTTGAGGCTTGGTATTGATCGGTCTGATTCAAAGCTCAACCTAAAAGCTTTGTTTACTTACGGTAGTGTGGGAAATATACCACCTGATGATATCTTAGACGACGAGACCTTAAATGGTTATATCAAGGCGGCCTATGGCAAGTAAGAATGTAATTTTTGTGTGAATGCGACACCAGTGGAGGCAAACAATGAACCGATAAATGAGGAGGATGATGGCATTGATTTAAATGAGGAGGATGATGGCATTGATTTAAATGAAGATTGCAATGCCCCGGATGATAACAATACTCCGGATTACAGTATTGGAAATTTCCCTTTTCTCCGGTACAAGAACTTGCTACAGATCCAGATTTTAATCCGTTCGAGCAACAATATGGATGTAGTGGGTATGAAAACAATGTTGCTACACAAAGGCTTGGTGAAGCTTGGACCAACCGTTTCGGGTATCAAACCCGAACGTCAACGTCTGGTCGTCAGTAGCCTGATCATCATGCTGACCATGTGTAGCCCGGTAGGTATCATGTGGAGGAGATGGAGGAGGTGGAGGAGGTGGAGGAGATGGTTGCCGATGAGGGGTAGTCTGAAAAATATGTGTTAGTTAGTATCATAATACATATAACTAAATTTATCGCATACAAATTTTGACAATGATATAATTTTTTACCTATGGAGAAGATGGAGGAGGTGGATGAGATGGATGCCGATGAGGGGTAGTCTGAAAAAAATGTGGCCCAATTAGTATCATAATACAAACAAATAAATTTATCGCATAAAAAATTTGACAATGATATAATTTTTTACCTGATCTCTGGATAACAACGTTTGCATCATCCCCTTGAGTTCAAGAAGTATCGCCCCATGCTCATTCTCCGACGCCGAGCCACCTGGCGAATTTCCTCCCGGCTCATTCAACCCACTATCAATCCTTCTCTCACAAATTTCTATAAAGGCCGCAGACTTCATCCTCTTCATCGATTGGTCATCTTCCCTCTAACATCCGAACGTAGGAAGTGTGCGGCACACGCCGTGAAGTGGAGGCATGTGAATGAGAGGATCGAAGTAGGAGGTCGTGAAGTAGGGGTGATTGTTGTGTAGCATAGATGGGTCGACTGTTGTGTAGCAGGTCGTGATTGCTTTGTGTAGTGGATGCATGTCAGGAGTGGGCGACGGCAATAAGTGCAGGCGATTGATCACACGTGGCGGCTCGTTAATCTCGGCATCCGTAATGCCCCTACCTAGCATCAATCGCCTATCAACTTCCCTTGCAAATCGGATACCTATCACACGACTCTGCGAACAATGTATATTTCATTACAATTAAGAATAACAAAATGTTTACCAAATCCGGATATAATTAAAAGACAATAACAATGTTTATTAAGCTTATTACCTTATTTGCCTTCGCCGATAATCCTTTCCATCGCTGCGGAGGAGTAGTTTTGCAACTCCATCTCATCATCCGATGAGCTGCATCGAGAGCTATGAGGGTGGGCGCAATAGTCGGAACAAAGAATGTCGGGAGGGTCTCGTAAGCCCAAAAGCAGAACGCATGTATAACCCCTCAGCACGGTCACCCCGCCTCGAACTTTCCTTGTATGTGTTCATCAAATGACATATCTTTCTAAAAGTCCGGTCCCACAAATAAGTGCCCCATGGATAGTCGTTTATGCTTTCTACATTCTCCACCAAATAAAAAGCGAGAACGGGTACCCCTCTTTGGTCTCATCGTGACCCATCATTATCCCGTTAATTAGGTAGACTAAACCTACACGTTGGAGAACTTCAGGATGCTCTCGCTTCATCCAATAACCACTTCTCAATATCGGTATGGTTATCGGTTTATTGTTAGGAAAATGGATGTGGCCGTATGTCCCCTCTTCAAAACACCTTGAATAAGGTTGGGGATCTTACAGGAGATCACCAAACGGTAAACCAGTGATCATCTTTGAACTCCTCCTACCGAACTTTGCAATGTACTCACCGAATCTAAATCGCAACTCATGAGGCATATTCGGATATATGGCACTGAAACATACATATTAAGCGGACTTTGGAGGAAAAAGCGCCGGTGCTCAGACATTTGAATAAATTCTTTAAAACCCCATCTTTCAACGTGTCTTCAAATCCGATCATTCTCATGTGGATCTCGAGAAGTTGCTTGAGCTTGGTCTTTTCCCTCTAAAGGTCCAAGTCAAATTTTCCCTTACCTTGTATACATCAGCACTACATGAGGGCCAAACCAATGTCAACATGAACATATACATTGTAAATAGGATATGTATTTATTTACTCCATATATATATATATGTGTGTGTGTGTGTGTGTGTGTATAAGTATATATATATACACATATAGATATATGTGTATATATATGTACTTATATATGTATTTATTTACTCCAATATGTATATATGTAGATATATATCTATGTATGTGTGTATATATATGTATATATATATATATACACATATAGATATACTATATATATATATATATGTGTGTGTGTGTGTGTGTGTGTGTGTATATATATATAAGTATATATATATATATATACACATATAGATATATGTGTATATATATGTACTTATATATGTATTTATTTACTCCAATATGTATATGTGTAGATATATATCTATGTATGTGTGTGTATATATATGTATATATATATATATATATACACATATATATATATATGTGTATATATATATGTATATGGAGTAAATAAATACATATGTAAGTACATATATATACACATAAATCTAAATGTGTATATATATATATACATATATATACACACACATATAGATATATGTGTATATATATGTATATGGAGTAAATAAATACATATGTAAGTACATATATATACACATAAATCTAAATGTGTATATATATATACATATATATACACACACATACATAGATATATATCTACATATATATGTACATATATAGACACATATGTATACATATATATACACATATATATATACATATATATACACGCGAAATGTCTTATCATCTCTTTTTGTGTTCTGTTGTTTGTAACGTTAGGGGGGTAAGAGAAGAAGATAATATGGTTTTTACCACGTCATAGAATACTTGATGATGACGAGGGAGAACAGAGGCCGTACGGAGCCGGCGGAACAGACCTTATATTTTCAATCTAAAGGGTGCCTCACTTCCGGCTGAGGATTACCAGGCTGCTGGGGACAGGAAAAGATGCTCTATTGAACATACCTAATGAAATTTTCTACGAGCTACCTACCAGGAGCCCCAATACAAAGCCTGGAGCTTAGGCATGACACAGCGGATCAGAAGGAATCGAAAACACCCTAGGAAAATCATGCAATTCTAAGAACCTCATCAGGCCGAGGTGTACCATGGAATTCAGTCCGTGATATTGATTTTTGGATTTTCAAACAACAGTAGTTTGTCGTTTGGTTCAATTTTTTAATTAACATACATGTTAGCCATAATTTCAAGGGCATTTTTATTGTTCCCCATGTTAGCCATACTTTCAAGGGCATAATTAGGTCATTAGCAATACTACTATCGTGCTACTTTAGAATGAAAGCAAACATAAATCACAATCAAATAACATATACATTATCAATTCCAATGTAACACCATACACATGCTTCCATTTCCCATTTTTCTATCAAATTCAATATCATAAATTACACTACATTATCAGATCAAAAATTATAACACTATCATACATATTCTCACATATTAATAATTTTACATTAATTTACTTCTAAAACCTATCATAAATATCATTACTGATTCATTTTAATAGAATTAGCCACATTAATTCGAATCAAATAACAATATGAAAAACATATACATTAAATTCAATATAAAGTAGAAATCTGCAGTTTTCTACGTCCAAACATAGTGTTTCTACGTCAAAACGTAGACAAATTACGTTCAGACGTAGAGAAATTGATCTCTACGCCCAAACGTAAAACCTTACGCTCGAGATGTAGAGAGACCGCAGATCTCTACGTCCCGAAAGCATAAGCCTTACGTTCGCACGTAGAGACTGCATTTCTACGCCCAAACGTATAATACTTCCTTCATACGCCCAAACGTATGAACCTTCATCTGAAAACCCTTCTTAAACCCGTAAAACGACAAATCATACAATCAAAATCAATATAATGATACAGATTATCAAGGACCACCACAAACCACTCTACAATAAATATTCGAAATAACAAGCACATGAAAAAGTGAAATTAATATGATACATACCCTTTCGCTTTCAACTATAAAAGAATATTAGGAAAAACATACATACCTTTCGCTTTCAACCGCCATTGCACTGAGAGATTGTGAAATTGGACTTGAATAAGCACTATCGTAATTTCTTGCAAAAATCGCCAATCGCCACTCGAGAATTTGAAATAGAGAGAAAAAAGAAGATAAAAGGGAAGGACAAGTATGTGAACCGTCTAAACGTAATGAAATCTACGTTTAAACGTAGGTTTAGTACGTTTAAACGTATATTTTATTACGTTTAGACGTAGCTAATTTGCAAAATATCGCCTTTGGATTTCTCTACGTTTAAACGTATAGTTTCTACGTTTAAACGTGGACACCCTACGTTGAAACGTAGAAAACCTACGTTTAAACGTAGGGAAATATCAACTGCAACGTTTTATGTTAGTTATATTTCCTTACGTCTGAACGTAGATATCTCTACGTCTGAACGTAAGGATCTCTACGGTTACCATATTTTTCATGTCAGAAAATGCACAACCTGATTTTCAAGTGTCAGGTCTGACACGACCTGATTTTCCAATTTCTGAATTTCGGGGGTTTTGGAAATTTGTACTGAATGCCATGCAGGCTGCAAAAACAATTAGGTGGAAAACTGGCTGTTGATTAGTTGGTGTTGACCGGCGGTTGGCGTTATTTTGGGTTGATTTCTTATGAGAAATTTATTAATACAATCGTTATATCAATAATTAATATTGAGGAGAGAAAGACGATATATCAGAATATAAATAGGGCAGTTGACATCCTATTTAAAAGTTTTGCAAAAATTACAAAAATATTTATAAAAAAAATAATCCCTGATTTGCATTTGTGATATCCCACGTTGGAGGTGGGGAAACGCATCACCAGTTCACCACCATATAAGTGTGAGACATAATGGTCGATCTTGTCAATTCGGATTAGTTTTTTTAGATCAAGCGAGGACGACGGTGTAAGCAGTTGACCGGACCATTTATGACTCATTTAGCCCTACCAGACCCGGGGTCTGGGGGCGTAACAAAATTCTTTCATAGAGTATTTTTAAACATGTATATTTCCATCTATAACTCTAAGGCTCTGTTTGGTTTGAAGGAAACAAAATAAAAAGAAAAGAAATGGGATGGTATTTTATGTTGGAAAAAAAAAAAAAAAAAAAAAAAAAAAAAAAAAAAAAAAAGTGGAAACCAATGGAAATGATACAATGTAATTAATTAAAAATTAAATGACTTTGATATTTCCTCCTTCATATGTTCAATCAAAACACTTCAAAGGACATTGAAATCACTCATCCACCCCACCTTTCTCTTCGGTCACGATCTTCTTTTTTCTTTTTTCTTTGTTTCTTTCAAACCAAACAGATAATTCTTTCGTCAATTTTAAATAATAAAAAAATCGCGCTCTTTATTAGACCATAATGACAATATTCGGAAGCAATTTCTTAAATTTACTTTGTTTGAAATTCACATTGAATCACATCAATAATGATGCGATAATATCAATTAAATTGAGTCTAAAAAACGAAGAGGATGAAAAAAATTAATGAAATTTTCATCATTTTTAGGAGAAAAAGAAAAGGGATTTTGACAATTTTAGTTGGGAGCTTTAAGGGAACCATATCATATTTACTTGGGTACCACAGTAAAGTTTAAAAATATATAGTGCATGAACTGTGGTGCCCATAAGGGCAATAGTAAATTTAGTGTGGTGCCCTTGAAGGCCCTCTTTTTGTTTATCATATTTTAGTTTTGTTCAAAAAATAGCATTTATTTTTTTTTAATGACATTTTTGTCCCCTAACATTGTATTTTATGACACTTTTGGTCCCTAACTTTGTATATTAGGACAATTACCCTAAATTTGTACTTTATGACACTTTTGGCCCCCTAACTTTGTATTTTGTTTTAATTTTTTAAGACAATTACGATAATAGCCGTCTAAGTTAACGTCGACTAAACGTTTCATCCAACCTGACAGCCACATATGCCTTCATATCTCATCTAAACGATTAAAAATCGACATTCCCCTCATTCGTCTTTCAAATCCCACCTTGTAGAGATTTTTTTGTTGCAGTTGGTGTCAATTTGAGGGAAAGAAATTAGGGATTTGAAAGAGGAATGAGGGGAATGCCGATTTTCAATAATTTAGATAGGATATGAAAACATACATGGCTACTAGGTTGTATCAAACGTTTAGTCGACGTTAACTTAGACGGCTATTTGAGTAATTGTCCTAAAATTGAAACAAAATAAAAACATAGGGGACCAAAAGTGTCATTCAAAAATATAAGGGTTATCTTTTAGACAAAGCTAAAACATGAGGACCAAATGTGTCAAAATCCCAAAAGAAAACGTAGAGAATGTGTAGAGACGCCTTTTTTTTAGATGTGTCTTTTATCCTATAAAAGATTACTTCATTTTATGTAAAATCTAAAGAGAAATAGAAGGACAATGGAAAATAATGAAAGACTGAACTGTGTTATAAAAACCAAATTCTAAATAAATTAAAAATAATGTTAAAATCTCATATAATCCTAACCTAAATTTAAATCAAACTATCAAGCAATATTTCAAACAAACTCAAATTTATTAGCACATCTATTTATCTCTTTGGCATTTATCTTTTATCTTTGATTTATATCTTTCTAATACCCTCCTCAAACGAGGCCGGGTTTGGAGGCCGAGTTTGTCTTTGCAAACTTTGGAGGCATCTCCACCCTGCAGAGTTTTTAGAGTACATTAGTTGTGATTTCTTGGAGGTCATCTCCACTGTTGTTTGATGTGACTAAACCTAACCTTGGAACGGGCGCGAGAAAGGCGACGGACATTACCTAGGCTATACAGATCCTAACCGCAAAGGTACCGGGTCAAATTGTAGTGCTAGTCTGGTGAGTCAGGTCGTATTCCTCAGGGAAAACATGGTAATTCTTTTAAGTGGGGTTAAACACCAAGAAGCTATTATTAACTCGATCTAAGTCGCAGTTTTTAACTTTTCCTCGGGTTAGATAGTTAGATCAGTTAGATTAGTTAGTAATGTTAGAGTTAGATGTTAGTAAAACAGAAAATAAAACAAATAAATACTAATATAATATATATTTTTGGATCTAGCCAGAATACTACTTTTGAATCAATATCTTTTAGTAGAAATAAATGAGAGCAGATCTTCCTTTATTCAAGGTGTAAATTATATATGAATCGGTGTACTCCTAAGCTAGACAACTCCTCCTCACACGAAGCGTATGAAATTGTCATATGTCAAATGTCATCATCCAATGTCATCCAAAGCATAGGTCACTCCCGCTTTGTCATACGAGCAATGTTTCGGATCTTGATTAAAACAGATAAATTAACATAATACGATCTTGAGCACAATTTTAATAAGATTTGTTTTTCTAGGACAAATCGCCTCGGTAGAAATCGGATTCCATTGTCACGTTTTCACTCGGCCAATTTTACCCTCCGGTCTTTCTATTACGATCTCGTATTCTAATCGTGAGTTGTCAATTCATTAGATTACGTTAAAATAGAAAGAGATTCATTATAATCGGTTTTAATCATTATTACCAGAGTCGATCATTCATTTTACCAAAAGATTAACTAATTCTGATTTATATCTTGGCTAGATATATTTTTAGTTTAACATAGATATATATATCAGATTCTGTCAAAATGTCATGGATTAAACGGCTGGAAGTTTTCCATAATAGCCTTCTGTCAAGATGACAAAATTCTATTACAACCAAATTTAGCCTTTCGATCCAAACACTTATCAAATTCTCACATATATATATAGATAGATATAATTATATAGAACAACAAAAAGTAAAACTCAATAAAATTACCCGTTTACTTCAGATCTAAGTTGTATTCTTGAAAATAGCAACTTTTCCTAAAGCATTTTCTTCGATAATTTTCTCAAGCATTACAACGGTACTACTTTTATTTATAAAAACATATATACATACATAGACATATGTATATACGGGCCCGAAATTAAAATAAAACGAGAAAAGAGATGAAGAAGGGACATGAAGAAGAGGGGAATGGAAGAAATGGGAGGAGGTGGAGAAGAGAGATCTTGGCCAAGAGTGGCCAAGATGGGGCAAGAAAGATGGAATGGAAATGGGGAGTATATATAGGAGATATATATATATATATATATATATATATATATATATATATATATATATATATATATATATATATATATATAGCACATGGAAGCCATCATCAAGCACATGGGAGCCATCATCAAGCACATGGGAGGGAATATCCATCATTGCAAGTAACATGCACCACATGGGAGAATATAATCAAGTTGAGAAAATATCTCCACTTTTCCGGCGTTTCTATAAGCGGCGCTTATTGATAAAATAGCCATAACTTGAGATGTAGACCTCCAATTGACGTGATTCAAAATGCGTTGGAAAGCTCATTTGAATATCTACAACTTTTATGAAGAACTCTTCCCAGAAAATGCCTCTAAGTTGGGTCAAATTTCCATCGAAAATGTGAGTTTACGGTAGAAGCGCGTAGGAAAAATAATTTGATCCGTTGAACTCGTAAGCTTGTGGCATTTTCTTCTTTCCTCAAAATCCATCTTTTAGGCTTCAAAACATGTCGTTACGTGGAATCTTGGTCAATATATAATCCTCGCAATGAACCACCAAAATACCAAACGTAAATCCGACACACGACACTCGGTTACTAAACCGGTACAAAACTAATAAAAACTTATAAAAATACGATAATTTATATAATAACCACTACTTATACATTTGAATAAAACTTAGTAATTTTGACTTGATTTGATACAATAATGCTCAAAATGGTATCAATATTGGGTAAAATGTCGTAATAATGATCATAAATTTATCTCTCATCACAACCCCCTACTTAGCTTTTGGTCGTCCTCGATCAAAACAAGCGATAAAACAAAATGAATGAGAGATAAATTCATGAAGATAGAAGATATAAGGAACAACTAGATAATACAACCATTAGAATTACAACCAGGCTTTAACCTCAATATAAATGTATAACAGAGTGTGTGTGTGACAAGCCTTTTCAATTTCCACTATCCTCTCTTGAATAAATCAAGCAAAACACACAAATATCCATTCAGACAGCCCTAATGACTTTCCTAGGTATAAGCGATGAATGATTCCACACAAAGTTCTTCCGAGTACTTATTAGGATAATCCCTAAAGCATATCATTCAGTTTATACTGGGGATAGTCAGAAGATAACTAAGTTTTCAACCATTCTTAAACTTTTTTTTTTCTTTTTTTCTTTCTCTTTTGATGAACTTAATTTCACATGTGTAGCATATGCCTTCATTCCCAGCAATAGGACGTTTCGTGATAACACCCTAGCTGGACTACTATCATCAGCAATCGGAGTCAGTAAACCTCGTAGTGATATGGGACGTTTCGTGATAACGCCCTACTGCACTCAAATCATTGGTAGCTACAACCAACATATATATAGTTCATCTTTATTTTGATATTCTTCATTTCATTCCACTTAACTTATATCCTTTCTATCACATTCAAACCTTCAGATATTCACAGTACACGTTCAAAAGTTAGGTACTAAGTTACTGTTATTATCTAGAATAACCACTAGGATACTGAATGGATACAGTTTAAAATTTTCTGCTTCAATATCAAAGGCTTACGTGAAGGAATTCATGTTACACAACTATATTTGGAATTACAATGCACTTACGGTTCACATTGGTTATACACATCCAAATTGATCATTATATCTTCAAATCCATGAAATATATACCTTATATGATTTATTTTAATCAACTAAATAATGCTCGAAAAAAATCGAAAACTAAGAGATTTATTGATACAAAATAAACATTAATTCCATTGCTAGACCAACGACTCCACTCCCCACTTATGAACTTACATTGTCCTCAATGTAAAGTGAGTGTAAATAAGTTGTTGGGAAAGCAATGGTGCACTAAAACAAGTCAAAACAAATACCGGGATGATATGAAAGGGTGGGTGGGTGGGTCAAAGTTATGACCGTTGTGTGTGCAAATAAAATAAAAGTATGTGAGTGTGACGATTGTAATGCAAAAGGGTAGATAAACACACCACATAAACTTTTATTGATTTAAAAGCAGATACAATATTCCACAAGAGTTGAACTAATACATGTCACACATTATTTTTGAAATTTAAAAGCAGACTAGATCATGATATGAAATATGTGACAAAGTATTAACTCTGAGTCTTTTATACCCAGATCCTCAAGGGTTATTTCAAATTGTTCTAACAACCTAAGTCTAAGAAATGATGCATTTGAATTTTCTTTTTTTCATCGAGATTTTCGGATAACCACCTAATCGTTCCCGTTTAATGTCATTCAAACATTCATCCTAAGACTTGGTGAAACAAAATGAAAATCAATCCTAAGTATTAGCAAAGTATTATCCAAAGTATGAGTAATTATTATATTTAACATTTTTACGGGTTGCCTCCGGTGGCGCTTTTGGTTAACGTCGTTTGCTCGACCAAAATGATAAGGATTAACTAATATAATATACTAAACAAAGCGGGATACTTTAACAATTACTCACAAAAGCACGTAACAATTAAGCACATAATCCACTAAAAATAAATGCTTAAGGAGTAAAAGGAAGGATAGTACCCGTCATTGACTACATTTATAGTCTATAGCGAGACTTTACCGTGCTTGATTTTTAAGGCCGGTGGTGGGTCATCCTCACGCCTTTCGCATCCGTCTTTTTATCAATCACCGCTTTCCAACATATGTTAGGCGAATGCCGTCGAATCCAACGGTTCTTGACCTTTTCCTTTGATTTTCGAGCTTTGGGTTTACGAGCTTTCACATTATTCTTTGAGTCATCTTCTCCAGATTACTGCGTGTTAGTACGATCCACCACAAGAGAACACAAAGTGTACACACAAGAACTAGATTCTAGTGTAATGTATGGATATTTCAATGAATTGTAAATGTTGAAGATAACGCGCTCATCATTCACTCCCAAACTAAGCTCTCCTTACAAACATCGATGAAAGGGGTATTAATAGTTAAGTGCCGAAAAGTGTCAAGAAAATATGCATACTTATTATCCAACTTCATCTTTTTCATTTCATTTCTCGGGAATGGGGGAGTAATTCAAGATCAAGTAGGGTTAGAATGAATACCTCCCTTACCCTTGTCGTTAGATGAAGATGGTAAAGCTTCCTTGAATGATTGTGCCTTTTGAAGACATAGTGTGTCATCATTCAAGACCTTTTTCTTCAAAATATGCGATGGATGTGGTGATGCCCTTCGAGTTGAACCGATGTGAATTTAGGTTGAGCGGATAAGGTTCGGTTTGAAATGGCCCTTTAGATTCCATATTCTTCTTATATTTACCATCTAAATCATCATCTACTTCATTATTCCCGAATTTTTCTAATCCATTACTTCCACAAATCCTTCCATTTACAGTAATAATGACATTTACCCCACCTCAGATTTCTTTCGATATTACTTGGCAATCCTTCTGAGGGTTTACTGTTTTTACTAACTACTTCTCTACTCAAGTGATATTCCAGATTCCTTAATGAAGCTTCTATAATTCTTATTCTGGTATCATGTCCACTCATATATGTTTTCAACGTACTCATATCCTTAGTATTTGTACTCATAGAAGTTATCATAATTTCCATATTTTGAGCTTGAGTAGATATCATACCTATCAGATTTTCCATTAATTTCTCCCATTTATCAACTTCTTCAGGTTGGGTTGAACTTTGGGTGACTGGTATGCTTTGAGTGGTATGCTGTGGATATGGTTTAGGTAATGATTGTAGATTTTGATTTGAGGTATCTCCTTGATAAAATAGATTGTTATATGGATTCTTATATTGAGGCTGATACGGTTGTCTGGCTTACTAGGGGTTTGGACCAGCGAAAAGTAGGGTGATCTCTTCTAAAAGCATTAAACGAGTTTGAATACGCGTCGTTCAAATTCCTATCTTTGTTTTAAAAACTCACCTTTTCCTTGAATATCCTTTTGGTTCTTCCATCCCTAATGACACATTATCATGATTTGAGTAGTCATTCGGTATGATATTTTACGAGATTACATTTTTATTGGCTAATAAGCCGTCAAATTTCCTACTCAAATTCTCCAAGTGTGCAAGAACTTCCGTATTCGATGTATATTCTCCTGCAAATGCTACTTTTCTTGTGCTAGAACCGGTTTCCCACATTCTGTTATTTTTGGAAATCTGTTCTATAGCATCGTAAACTATTTGAGCTTCACTCATCATTAACGAACCACCACATGCGTGATCTACATCTGCACGTGAGTCTTTTCTTAATTTACGACAGAAAAGTTGAATTTGCATATCTAAGGAATAACCATGATCGGGACAAGCTCTTAATAACTTTTTAAACCTTTCCCAAGCATTCTCAAACGTTTCTTCAGATCCTTGTCTAAAGTTGGCAATTTCGACTATTAATTCCAATTTTCTACCAGGAGTAAAATACTGCTTTAAGAACTCGGTTTGAATATCCTCCCAACTAGTCAGTGAATGATGTGGAAGTGACAAAAACCAATCTCGTGCTCTTCCTTTTAAAGAAAAAGGAAACAAAGACATCCTCGTTAATTCCCGATGAGCACCATGACTTTTGGCTGTATTACACAATTCTTCGAAAAGATAGAGGTGATGATGTGGATCCTCATCATCTTCTCCTAGAAATTGGGCTCTTGTGTCAATTAAACCAAAAAGATGAGATTTTATTTCGAAATTATTTGCTCCTTTATTGGGTAAACGAATTGGATTATTAATCTGGTACCTTCTTACGGTCTGATCACAAATAAGTCTCGGGTTTGGTGGGTGATTATGCTTATTCCGATTCTGATTATTTCTATTCCTTTGGGCATGATCAAGCCCCTTGTTCCGGGGTTTCATTATCGATTTGATCATTCTCGTATTTCGATTTGAAGATGATACTTGGTCGATTTCCTCGATCGATATGACCGCGTTTACACTCTACTCTTAAGCGCTTTCGTGTTTAAATCAGGTTTATAAGGATTGAGTGGGGCCTTACCCTTACGGTCATCAATTAACAAAAATAGAAAATGCTCGAATTTTATAGAAGAATAAAATTGGTAACTAAAAGAAGGTAGATACCAACGGAAAATAAAAAGAAATGTGATAAGAAGAGTGTTGACTTATCCTCGAGAATTTTGAGCTAATACAAGTAGTAACGCCTAGACACAAAGAAAGAAATTAGCGACGTTTTCCCGCAACGGCGCCAAAATCCGACATCGCCTAAACCTAGGAAAACATGGTAACTCTTTTAAGTGGGGTTAAACACCAAGAAGCTATTATTAACTCGATCTAAGTCGCAGCTTTTAACTTTTCCTCGGGTTAGATAGTTAGATCGCTTAGATTAGTTAGTAATGTTAGAGTTAGATGTTAGTAAAGCAGAAAAATAAAACAAATAAATACTAATATAATATATATTTTGGATCTAGCCAAGAATACTTTCTTGAATCAATATCTTTTAGTAGAAATAAATGAGACAGATCTTCCTTTATTCAAGGTGTAAATTATATATGAATCGGTGTACTCCTAAGCTAGACAACTCCTCCTCACACGAGCGTATGAAATTGTCATATGTCAAATGTCATCAGTCCAATGTCATCCAAAGCATATGAGTCACTCCCGTTTTGTCATACGAGCAATGTTTCGGATCTTGATTAAAAGCAGATAAATTAACATAATACGATCTTGAGCACAATTTTAATAAGATTTGTTTTTCTAGGACAAATCGCTTCGGTAGGAAATCGGATTCCATTGTCACGTTTTCACTCGCCAATTTTACCCTCCGGTCTTTCTATTACGATCTCGTATTCTAATCGTGAGTTGTCAATTCATTAGATTACGTTAAAATAGAAAGAGATTCATTATAATCGGTTTTAATCATTATTGCGAGTCGATCATTCATTTTACCAAAAGATTAACTAATTTCGATTTATATCTTGGCTAGATATATTTTTAGTTTAACATAGATATATATATCGATTCATCAAAATGTCATGGATTAAACAATTTGGAAGTTTTCCATAATAGCCTACATCAAGATGACAAAATTCTATTACAACCAAATTTAGCCTTTCGATCCAAACACTTATCAAATTCTCACATATATATATAGATAGATATAATTATATAGAACAACAAAAAGTAAAACTCAATAAAATTACCCGTTTACTTCAGATCTAAGTTGTATTCTTGAAAATAGCAACTTTTCCTAAAGCATTTTCTTCGATATTTTTCTCAAGCATTACAACGGTACTACTTTTATTTATAAAAACATATATACATACATAGACATATGTATATATACAGTCGAAATTAAAATAAAAGCGAGAAAAGAGATGAAGAAGGGACATGAAGAAGAGGGAATGGAAGAAATGGGAGGAGGTGGAGAGAGAGATCTTGGCCAAGAGTGGCCAAGATGGGGCAAGAAAGATGGAATGGAAATGGGGAGTATATATAGGAGAGATATACATATATATATATATATATATATATATATATATATATATATATATATATATATATATATATAGCACATGGAAGCCATCATCAAGCACATGGGAGCCATCATCAAGCACATGGGAGGGAATATCCATCATTGCAAGTAACATGCACCACATGGGAGAATATAATCAAGTTGAGAAAATATCTCCACTTTTCCCGGCGTTTCTATAGCGGCGCTTATTGATAAAATAGCCATAACTTGAGATGTAGACCTCCAATTGACGTGATTCAAAATGCGTTGGAAAGCTCATTTGAATATCTACAACTTTTATGAAGAACTCTTCCCCAGAAAATGCCTCTAAGTTGGGTCAAATTTCCATCGAAAACAGGTTACGGTAGAAGCGCGTAGGAAAAATAATTTGATCCGTTGAACTCGTAAGCTTGTGGCATTTTCTTCTTTCCCTCAAAATCCATCTTTTAGGCTTCAAAACATGTCGTTACGTGGAATCTTGGTCAATATATAATCCTGCAATGAACCACCAAAATACCAAACGTAAATCCGACACGACACTCCGGTTACTAAACCGGTACAAAAACTAAAAAAAAACTTATAAAAATACGATAATTTATATAATAACCACTACTTATACATTTGAATAAAACTTAGTAATTTTGACTTGATTTGATACAATAATGCTCAAAATGGTATCAATATTGGGGTAAAATGTCGTAATAATGATCATAAATTTATCTCTCATCATTGTTCTTCCGAAGTCCATATTTGTGATATTTTGGAGGGCATCTCCACCCCAGAGGTTTTCTGGAGTACATTAGTTGTGATTTCTTGGAGGTCATCTCCGCTCCGGTTGTTCTTCCGAAATTCATAGTTGTGATGTTTTGGAGGGCATCTCCACCCTAGAGGTTTTCTGGAGTACATTAGTTGAGATTTCTTAGAGGTCATCTCCACTCCGATTGTTCTTCTGAAGTCCACAGTTGTGATGTTTTGGAGGGCATCTCCACCCAGAGGTTTTCTGGAGTACATTACTTGTGATTTCTTGGAGGCCGTCTCCACTCCGGTTGTCCTTCCGAAGTCCATAGTTGTGATGTTTTGGAGGGCATCTCCACCTTAGAGGTTTTCTGGAGTACATTAGTTGTGATTTCTTAATGGTCATCTCCACTCCGGTTGTTCTTCCGAAGTCCATAGTTGTGATGTTTTGGAGGGCATCTCCACCGCGGCTGCTCTTCCGGATCCATTAGTTGTGATGTTTTGGAAGGCATCTCCACTCTGACGCACGTCTTTTTCGGCTTATTCAGAGTCCATTAGATTGTGTGTTTGACTTCATCGCCTCACGTATTCCCGGCTCTTAAGATGTCATCTTTTGATGGAATTTCTTTTTTTTTGGATTGTGAAATCAGCCTCCAATTGTTCGGATTGGATCTATCTTGTACCCGCGCCTAAAACAAACTAAAGAAATAGAACGGATGTTTTATTGATGATTTTCTTTTTATATTTGCTGAAAATAAAATTGGACTCGAAAAATGACAATGGACTAATTATTTTTGGACTCATTTTTTCATTATGGACTCAAAAGTAAATAATCCTGGACTAAAAAAAAAAAAAAAAAAAACTGGATGTGGGGTGGGGTGGACTGAAATCTTTTTTTTTTTCTCTGTTTTTTTTTAAGGTGGGAATTTTTTGTGTGGGAATTATGAAGGTATGAAGTGATAAAGGAATTGGAAGACGATGAGAATTTTTGAAATAAAAAGAAGAGGATGAACGATTAAGGATTGTGTAGCAATGAAAAAGTTTAGAAGCGTAGAAAGGGATCGGCTAACGCTCATCAACGTGATGTTAAAGAATTTAACCCCCGCTTTGGCTCAAATACCATAAAGAGAAACATAAGCAAAATGGAAAATGATGAAAGAGTGAACTTTGTTTTTAGGGGTTATTTAAGCACTCCAAATTACTACTCGACCCAATTACTCCGGCACCACAAAAATTAATTCGGCACCGGTGATTTTTATAAAGGAACGTCGGTGCTGTGCTGGTGTTCTTGTTGAACACCAACGCCAGGGTCTCAATTCGGCACCGGTGATTTTATAAAGGAGCGTCGGTGCGGCATGGTGTTCCTTGTTGAACACCAACGCCAAGTGTCATTGGCGTTGGTGTTCAACAAAGAACACCAAGGGCACCGACGTTTTTTATAAAAGTGTTAAAACTTAGAAAGCGTCGACCCACGACTTTCTCTCTGGTGTTCTTGTTGCACACCTTGTTGCACATTAACGTCAAGTGTCGGCGGCGTTGGTGTTCAACAAGCGAACACCAAATGTCACCGACGCTTTTTTTCATCCGAAAAAATAATCAAAAATGGGTGTCAATAGTAATTTGGGGTATGCCTATAGAACCCACCTGTTTTTATTGATTGATTGATTTGTTACACTAATTACTCCTTTATATAGGAGAAAATGAGATAAAAACTAAATTCATAATAAATTAAAAATAATGATAAAATCTCATATAATGCTAACCTAAATTTAAATTAAACTATCAAACAATATTTTAAACAAAATCAAATTTAATAGCAATTCTATTTATCATTTTGGCATTTATCTTTTATCTTTAATTTATATCTTCTAATAAAATCTTCTTAAGATTGCCCTATTTACCGATCGTCTATATTATATATGATATTGATAAGGCTGTTGGCTTTTTAAGAGGGTATCAAGCAACTAAAGATCTTACAATAAATTTTTTAACGAAAAACGACGTTGTATTAATCCAAATCCGCTAAACATGCGGAGAAACATTATCCGGAGGCCGTCCACGTGCCCCAAATAGTGTACATATAGAGACTATAAGTCTTACCATGGGATATTCCCTAGACGCTTAATAAACGAAAACTTATAGATGTAAAAAACCGAAGATCTAGAAAGATAATCATGGGCTAAGCATCTCAAAGCATGAGGTTCTCCGAGACTCAAGAGAGTCGTTGAACACATGAAAGACAGGCAGTCTCTTTCCACCACTAACATTCCTACACAATCCTACCGTGTATGATAGGATGAATAAAAATCTACCACATCCGTCAGATATAACTTTTAAATCACATTATTTTACCTAGTATAAATTTTAAATCATTGATATATCATAATTTTTTTCTGCGGATTGATATATCATAATTCTTTTCATTTCCAACATGCTATTACGGTGAATTTTTTTTTTGAGGATATATTACGGTGAAATTTGATGACACGTAAATCATTATTGCACACAACTTAGAATGAAACCTTGGCTCTACATAGAAAAATATGAAACCCTGTCTACAATATTTATACAACGATTGTACCGTAAAATTTGTCATTTCTAATACCATTAACAGCAAAGTACACATCCATAATACCCCGGATTTAAAGCAATTGCTAACATCTAATGAACAACCTCCCCTGATTTGTAAATTTGAAGAGCCTCCGATTTATATTGATAGTAGTATATTTATGTATCTTATCTTAATTAAGGTAAATGACTATTACGGTACATATTAAGTCATAATACATATCATTACTGATGTATCATAATTTGATTTTTTTTAATCACTTATTCATTGAGATTAATCCACCATCATCAATGTTATTGATGATAAAATATGAAGTGACTAGACTAATGGATAGTGGCTATACCACGTCAAATTTTAAAATACAACCCTCATAGGAAGGTTTAACCAAATGACATACATTACAACCATTCATTTCTAACCTCTCTCACACACGATAAAAGTGTATTATGTGAGAAAGAGTAAAATGAGAGGAAATTATAATGTAATGTATGTCACTGATATAACCTTCCTATTCCTATAACCGTAATAACCATAAAATTTATCGCTAAAATAATGTTAAAGATCATGGTGATATTAATTAATAGGTTCAATTCGATAATTTTTATGTATATTAAAATCTACTATATTATTACTCATAAACATATTATGCATTCTATCCCAAATTGAAGACCTCATACTCTCCAACGATCATAGTCTGCATATATCATCTATATTGGTCAGCGGTTGGGGCCAAAATTATACTTTTCTCAAATTTTTCTTGTGATATTTATAGTATTCTTTTAACGCTTTTATTTCTTCATACCCAATGAGTGTAAGGGCCCTGTAAATCTTTTTGGCTTAGGGCCATGTATACTCAGGGTCGTCCCTGACTACATAACAACCATTACAACCATTCATTTCTGACATCTCACACACAATAAAGTGTATTATATGAAATAAAGTAAAGTGAAGAAATCTAATGATGCCACTGATACAACCTTCTTACACCGTTGATCAGTTCTTGCACCATAAAATCACTCCATATTTATTTAGAAACTGCTTAAGAATATAGTTAAAAACCATGGCATTTATCTATCTACTATTAAGAGCCAAAAAATGCTCTCCCACATGCTTCCACGTCGGCTTTTTCCAAAGAGAAATCTGGAGGTGGCACGTGTCCTGTTAGCTTTTTTAAAAGCTTTAGATTTTCTTTTTTATTCTATTCTTTTTTTATAATTCTTTTCCATGGTGAAATCAGATCTGTACCTCCCTCTTTTCTCTTCCCATCATGCCAGCTCGTTTGTGCGATTTACTAAGCGGAAAGAAGGTTGTAGCCGCGTTCAAGGCGACTAACCGGTGGATCATGAAGAAGAAGGTACGGATTTTGCCTAGGTTGTCTAATTGATTCACACAAAAATTCAATAAAGCAGTATCGGGTACAAGAGATTAGAAGAAGGCTTTTACATAGTGGATTCTTCATGCTCATAGACTGATTTATCCTCTTGGAATGATGATTACACAGTGGTTCTGACCGTGCATGCTCGTGAGTATGTCAAATTCGTCTTGCGGACCGGTTAAAAGCCTTACATTTTATTTTTTTTGGATTTTAATTACAAAGGATGTTTCATTGAATGTATATCAGAGCTTCTGGCATACTTTCGACTACCAACCTCTGTTCCATAGAAAAAGACTCTCCTTGAATTTACTCCAGCAGACAATTTCAAACCAATTTAAAGGGCAGCTTGTGATGCCTTTGTTAATGTTCTGCTGGTGATGCCTTTATTAATTACCTTTTAATGTGTTCTTGCCTTGTGTGTTAAATGCTTTCTACGGTTGTAATGTGACATTCTTTTCCCTTCTGTGACCTGTAAATGGCAAACAATTTGGTAGTCCTGTTGAAACACACACATAATATGAATAAAGAGGCCTATTCTAACGGATAAAAATGTCACAGTACCTATTTACAGGTCAGTTGTAGTGGAACACTAACAAAATGTGCTGCTTTACTCATAGTATGCATACTTCCCTTCTACTTTAAATGTCCTTTATGGTGTTACTGTAAGTGTTTTTATCCTTTGTTGAACTTGAATATGAATGAAGTAGCATACTTGGTTAGTATATTCCATACTTGAATGATTATCATAGAATATAATAGTTTGGCTGCAGGGTGGAACAAACAGGCCTAATTGTTTTTCATGGTGTTATTGTTAGTACTTAGTATGATTACTCCTTGTTGAATTTGAATTAATAAAGTAGCACATTTGGTCTGTATAACCATAGACTCATAGCAATATAGCATGTTTGTTCTACTTTTTCACACCTTGTTGCCAAAATAAACGAGCATTTGTTCTACTTTTCGTGGTTGTATGTGCGTGATGCGTTTTGAGAAAAATGGGGCATCAGAGTATCGCTTCCTATAATTTAATTGTTGTATGCTAAATTCTACTTTTTTTATCGCAGCAGGCTTTCTTGTGGTACTCTTATCTTCGAGAGAGAGTCTTTTGTTGCATACTTTGGTTTTTGGGTGAGTACAAACTGAGCAATCAATGTATATGAAGGTATTTAAAGATTTTCTTTATGATTTGTGTTCACTTTTTGTTGAGCCTGGTTTCATTTTCCTTGCATTGTGTTTTGTTTCAAATCAATATGCTTGTAATTTTTTATTTTTTTATTTTTATAAAATGACAGGCATTTTCTATAATGTGCAAATGATATACCAACCAAAGATGAGGAAATCGAAACAGACGTTCGGCAATAAGGAGAAAACGTGATATATATATATATATATATATATATATATATATATATATATATATATATATATTATCAATTGCTCATGCCTTTTCTAAAGCAAGTTATGTAAAGCAAATCATGGAGAAGCATATGGAAGCCCACAATACAGGTATTATCAATTTGATCATTTTTTCAGTGTTAACATCGTACGGTTTATGTATGTTGAATCTCTTTATTTTGCTCAGTGCTATAAAATATGGATAATACTTGGCATGACAATAAAAAAGCATGAAAGCAAAGCACATTATATATTGACAAGAATATGCTTTTAGGTTCCATTATATTCACATTAAATTCTCCCATTCCGTGTTTCAAGACTTCCGTTGCACATAACTATGAGCAATTTTTTATTTCTCTTATTTTTCCTTTTTAGTTATTCATCATGTAATTAATTGTTTGACTTTTTTAGTTATCCATATTCTTATATGAGCAAAAATTTCACATGTGATATTTATGTATCCTTTTCCATCATCGTTTTGTTTCTTGAATGCTGTTCTTGTGGTTCAATGTTTAACATGTCCCGCCCGGCTAGAGTTACTTGGACATCATTGAAAATTACCATAAAACTTTGGTCTTCAATCATCGGATGAGCCAGCTGCATGAGGTAGTTCTCTATGTCAGACATAGGAAGTGTATCATTCTTATTGAATCGAGATATCATGAGTACATCACTGCTCTGTTCACTATTTATAATATTGGTTACAATTTGCTCTTCAAAGTTTATCGGAACTGTAAAGCCTATGCTCGGTCCAGGTTTATCGGAACGAATATGGGAAGCCATCGAATCAACTGATGAGGATATCGACTTGTGCTACACTGTGAAGGCTGAACTAACTGCTGCCTTAACTGCTTTGCTTGGGGTGAATCTCTTACAACTTATGTTGTCTAAGTCGTGGACTTGTGGTCTTCTTTTGTACTGTATCTATATCTGTATCTGTACGTGTAACCATTTTTTACTCTCTTTCGTAGCACGATGTATGTATACGTATATGCATACATATACTCCCCACATATAGTTTTCGTCTGTATAGACTTGTACAGTCTTTATTGTTAGGAAAATGGTATTCTTGCACATCCAACAGGGCCAGGACCACCTCTAAAACTGGAAGCAGAGGCAAGCAGCTTAGAGATATTCCGCGCCAAAGCTTTTAGTCTGTTATGGTGTTACCGGGTTCTGTCAGGTATATTTCCTCTTTCGATGTTTATATAATAACTCAACAGCTTTAGTTTCTAATTCTTGCTGGATTCGGTAATAGAAGTTATGAATTTCGTATTTGAAATTAACGATTTTGTTTTGATGTTTAAACAGGTAAGTATTCCCCTAGGAATCTATGAAAATCTTCCTATCTCAGTATCTCTTATGGCGAAACACGGTTCAAATTTGTTGTTGCTGAATATCTTCGAAAGCGTTCATCACACATTGAAACAACACTCGAAAAACCATTCATCACTTCCTGAAACAACACTTAGAAAACTTTGAAAAAACGACAGAACTTGAATCCAAATTCATAAAGCAAAAAAAGTTGACTTACGATTTGCTATGAGTCCTATGAATGATCAAGTATTTCTATGGGTTTTGCTTCTAAAAAAATAAGGTTACCATAAGTGATATTGTTGCTCTCAGTTCACTCTTATTTTTGCTACTTCTAGACTAGCTATTTGTTAAAGGTTGTGATGACTAATTTTCCTTCGCTTGTACTATGACAAGCAACATTCCGATGCTATGCTAAAAACTTGCTCTTTTGAGTTGAAGGACCAATTTGGCTGGTGGTAAAAAGAGACAACATGATCCAGGAAGCAAAACCTTATCCAAGTATCAAGCACAAAGGCTAACATGAATTCATCAGCCATGTTGGAGAGTCCAATGAAAAAGGCAAAAATAAGAAGAAACAAACTCGGCATCTTGTCATCTTTTGTCTTTGAATCGTGTGCTTCACTGTTGGCTAATAAATTAGTATTAAGATACATGTTGTCTACCATATATAAGCAGTAGATATCATTGAAAATTGTTTATATTGTGAATAAGGTACTTCAACTATTCTTTTTACACATAAAATGCTTTCAGCTGTGACCTTTTTACAATAAACATAAGATACAATGTAACAACCTGATCAAAATTCATACGTTTTCACTTTCTGTATCCATTCTTTTCTACCGTCATTAGTTATTTTATGATGGGCCCGCCGTGCCTTGCACGGCGTTAGCGTCCACTAGTTCTTTTCATTTACCACAAATACTCTTAAAACACACACACATTTACTTATTTATGCATAAAACATGAACGTTGTAGCATGTATGTACATGTTCATTAGTCAAAACCAAAGGACACAGTGCTCAAGGGCAGCATGTCCGTTATGGCTATCAGCACAGGGGCAGCACGTGCTATGCATGTCTCACATGTTCGTCATTACAGCTACCCGGTCGGTCTACATATGAAATTTGCTCGAAAAACAAATTTCAACAGAAATACTATTAACATATACTACAGTGTCTTATAAAAACGCATTTAAATCCCATAATTGATGAGAAATACCTCATTATCTCTTTAATTAAGCCTTCTTAACTGCACAGATTATCACTGGAAAAATACGATCTACAAAACATATCCTACGAAACATTAAATATTGCATTAACTCTATACAAGAAAATGTACCAAATACCTTTTGGAAAAATGTCCGTTCATCACCAATGTTTCCTGTGGCGATAGCCCTCTCGAGGGTAATTTGTAGGTGGTGTGCCCTAGACTTACGTGTACTTTTTTGTATTTGCACAAAAAAACCCTAGTAGGGATTTTATGTGCATTTTGGTGTCTCCACACCCAACGGGGACACCACCTGAAAATTTTCCAACTTTAGATGCTCAATCAATGCTGAGCTAGCTGATGATTCCAATACCTCTTCTCTGCGTCTTTCAAAATTATCCGAAAATAATACATACACACCCTTTTACGACTCACCAATATTCCATCCTTATCTGCAGCCATTGATCAGTCAATGAATCATACACTAATCAGTGTGCAATCAACGACTCCTGATGAAGTGTTATTTTGGTGTCACAAAAGGGTGTGTCTGTATCATGTTTGCATTGGAACCACCTCTTGCAAACAAACTCGTCAAAGATAGATATTCTGAATGTAAACAGAGATTTACTCGGTGGCTATTCCCAGTTTAGATACACATACAGGAGGTTGTCACAGCCGACAATATATCCGCACAAGAGGTGGTGATGGTCTAGAAACGAGAGCCTGTCACTGTAGATGTCAAACACCATACCTCCTCAATGCCTTGGATAGACTTGGCATTACATTATAAGCTTGATAAGATCTTCTCAACTCAATGATTGAACCCACCTAAACACCATTCAGCAACAAGGAAGTAAGCATAATATGATTCATTTACATAAAAACTTCCATAATTATTATGGAATAAAGAAAGCTAAATTCAAATTCAAGACACAACTCTTTTGAAGGAAAAAAAAAAAAAAAAAAGGAATAAAGATTGTCCTTCTTTAAGACATGAATATGAACTTTGGTCCTCAAGTCCAAAACTCATTGTGCTCCATGATTAGTTCTTTTTCTAGGCATAAGAGGGGATGTCAAATTACCATCTTGCCCAAATTCTTAAAATAAAAGCAATGAATACTAGCATTTTTCTTTTTAAATGGAGCAAAGCAAGGTTTGATACCTTGATCCCCTGATCTTGTGATTCGAATGATGCAGAAGTATCACTTCTTTTAAAAGTTTAAGCTGTTAAAAAGTTTAATCTAATCGATTACGAAATTTCCCAGGGCTGATCCAATATGTATAAGCAAAAATATCTTATGGAGATTCGCATCATGAATCGTGTGCATAGCCGATTTGAAGTTGGCAACAACATGGCACCAACTTCTATACAAGAATGTGCTTGTATATATGCCAAATCAACACTGTACAAAACTCGGTAAAGCGTACAAGACAAGCGCATATATTGGCCGACATCAAGCAAATAAAACATACAGAGAATCAGGGATTAGAAAGTAGACTTACTATTATCAAAACGGAAGTAAACCCAATTGAAAAACCCTCATTTACATGGCGTAAATAATGATCCACTAACGAAGATGCAGTTGCTAGAAAACTCAACAATAATCCACCTGCATGTGATTTCAAAAAGCAATATCAGATAAAACAACTAAATCATACTATAAAATTGCTTAACCCCCCGCCCCCCAAGCCCCAACCATAAAAGGGGAACAATACACTGAAAGTACTAGATAATTGAGTACCCCAAAACCGTGTTGAAGCTTGGATCTTCATCAAATACTCAACTGTAGCCTTTCCCGGCTTTACATTCGGGATCCTTGCCCCCATCTTATTCAAATAGTCTGATATTTCTTTTGGCATGTTAGCCTATACACAATAACCAATCATCTGAGTAAGCAATTTGAATGCTCAAAGAAGAGTTTCAGTGAACTGGAAAGAGAATATACAGAACAACCAGAAAGAATTAAAGCAAAGCATTTTAAAGGAGAAAAAGAAAGGGGCAGCAAAAATTATAATGACACCAGACTATGAGACAAAAAGAACTTACAATATCAAAGATATTGAAAAGGAAGACAAAGAATGCATATATTGCATAGTAAACCCACGGCGCTGCACCAAGAGAAGTTTCCGGATTGAGAACATTCCTCACATTCTCCCAAAATCGTGAACCAAGAAGGCTGCAAATAAATTTCAAGGTAAGGGATTAAAAAGAGCAGATAAAAAAAAAAAAAAAAAAACTAAAACAAAAAAATGTAGCAGCAGTTGTAGTAGTCTAGGTTGTATGGTTATGGATACAGGATACTCGGGTGCGGGATTTTTGAAAATAGGATACGGGTACGTATGGAATATGCACAAATATTAAAGTATAGGGACCAAACTGTACATAAGAAAACCATAAAGATCAGATTAGAAATACAAAAAATCATTGAATAAAGCAATCGTTAGTGGCTTTTCTTGAATTCTGATAGTTTTTCTACATTTCGGTTAGTTTTTCATTCATTTCTTGGTTGCTTGTCTTCAATTTCCAATTAGGTTCTTCATTTTATGTATCCGAGTTAGTGATCTTCATATTCGGGTCAACTAGCCAACTCTTAAAAATTGCAAAATTGCCCCAAATGTGTATCTTAAGTATCTAGTGTGTATGCGTGTCGGATACGTATTGGCTATGGGACAAGCTATCAAATAAAAGTATCTATGCATCATAGGTAGTAATATAGTAGGAGGAAGAGATCTCTATTAAGATATCTAATAAAACATTATATGCAAATTAGTCATAATAACAGGCGATGGGGATAGAAGCTGTTTAGCTGACAGAACAGCCATACTGTAACTTGTAAGAGGTCCAGATACTTTCACTAACAATACCCTTCTCTCTTTCCCTTTCGGGTCTCTCGAAAAGAAAACCTAGGAAAAGAATTCTATTTGATAAATTACCATCATTTGCAGAAGATGAGTCATTAACAGTATATCAACTTCTTTCTAGATTCCATTGAAAACATTTTGCTTGAATTAAATGAAGACGAACCTTGCTAGAATGCCGGGAAAAGCCAGCAGATAAGAAGTTGTTAAAACAGGCTGCATCCCAGAAGGATTTATGTTGAATGGGATGTATGGCTCCACCTCGGTGATTGGCGACTGTTCCCTGTCAAAAGCAGAGACTTTGACAGTTATACGGTCTATTGACACCGAAACATAACTACCTGTCAATTAAGCTAATATGCCATATATAAAGGGACATGTATTAATCTGGTTAACATTTTTATGGCCATTGATATTATCAAAAAAGCATTTGTGTACAAGTTTCACTGGAAAAACATTACAGGCCCAAAAAACCTTATATACATAAACGAAGAGCACGGCATATTAAGTAAGAAAGCCATCTTCGTGTCTTGTTGCTATTAACTACAATAACTTGTACGCATATTTACGTCTTTCGTATCCAACCAGTTGAAAGATATGGACAACCTTGCAGCAGAGGCGAGTTTGAAACCATAGTACTGTAGCTTGATTTTCCTGCAACCCTCAGTCACAAGAACCGCCCACATGGTTACCATGGTGAAGATACAGACAATTGCAACTGCATAAGGCCAGAAAGCAAAAGCAGATGCTGCAAAAAGGAAGAAGATAAAAATAAGGTAAAGTACAAAATGCACGTTATGTAACATCGTCAATGATCTCACAAGGAAAATATGACAAAACCTAAGAAACCTAGCTGACACCAACCAACTAACAGAGTAGCATTGAAATTGTATCTTTTGAGATGGTGGCAATAATTGGAAGTCCAACCGGCAAATATAAGATTAAGGAGGCAGCATCATTCTAGTTATAGTAGGTACGCTAATCATTTGATTGTTAGTCAACACACAGAGCAGTTTTGAAATTTCAGCAATGTCATGTCAAGTACAATAATCACATAGGTCAGATTGTTGTTAATTCCTCATGACCAACCTGAAAGTTGCGTAAGCATTTTGTACAACGTCTCGGTGTAGCCAGTCAAGATACCCACGCATATAATTAAAGATGATCCATGACCTGAGCCATGCAGCAATAAACAGAAGCTTGTCAAACATTCAGATGGCAAAAAAAAATTGGAAAGTATATTGATGACAACTATCAATAGTTAAACACAGTAAGACTCCATAAAGATCCCAACGGATTATCACTACAAACATGCCACTGATGTCTACCCAAAGTTTTGTCATCTCTAAATGGCAATAATGCTTAAAAGCAATCCTTGTATACAATTCCTTCTACTTTGAGGGATAACAGAGACCTCTAAGTACCATTTTCTTTTCATCATAAAATTCATAACTAAAACGGAAAAACCAAACCACCTAAAATTTTCCCAACACTCAGCCACCACAGAAATTTTCAGAACGAACGTGACTGAAAAGTTATGAAACATATTAAAGCAGTACCAAATCCAGACTCGGTTATTTTGTCACAAATCCATGTCATTGTCATTGCACCACACACCAAAAGCGAAGAGGTTACCATCACATGTTTTACCCTGACAGAGTAAACACCAATCAGATAAAGTTGCATAAGAAATTAATGAAATTAAAAATTAAGCGTGCGAAAAAAAAAAAACCACGTCCACATGAAATACCATGTTCTTGTAGGAGGTGATGATGCCCTTACACAGCCAAATGTACTCCATTTTATTTCTTAGCGAAGGCTAAAAATACTTGTACCTCAGAAAAACTACTGCTGAACACGGTCATGGATAAGCTTACCCAGACAACCTCTTGACACGTCCCCACCCCTCCTCCTTCAACAAAAAAGGAGGGGGGAAGGGTAAAATAGAGGCTAAGAATAAACAGAATGCATCGCACCCTGCTTGGATTTGACCATTAAAGTTACTCAAATACAGAACCCTTCCTACAGAAGATTCTGCCGACAATTTAATGCATAATCTCCCAATTGAGTACCCTACGTATCTTGCAATAGGCAGAGGAATAATAGAGGTCTTGACTCAAACCTTTTTTAAAAGGAGATATATCTGATTGAGTATAAAACTTTGGGGAGAGAAAGTGACCAAAATATCAAGAAAATCAAAGTTCTCAGTCAGAAAGTAATGAGCATTTCAGAAACTCGGAGTCAACAACAGGAATTTGCTATAGGAATCACCTCATACTTGCTGCATAAATAGAATATGGAAGTGAGTAAAATGCCAGTATCACAGCCTCCAATATTGCAAAGCCTAGTGAAATCCACCATCTGAAATGTTCAAAGAAAATGACATAAGCTTGTTCAATCGTTGCAAGGAGAGGTAAAAAAAAGACCGGCAAAAAGTTTGCGAAGGACGGTGCTTGAAATAAGTAGACTCACATATAGCTCTTTATCTTCTCATGACCATCCAAGCCTTCTTTCCGTAACTTCACTAGTGATGGAACAACATGACAAAGCACCTAAACAAGAATTTTCAAATTAGAAGAGATATAATGGTACATCCCCTCCACTAATAAATAAGTACATAAATGGACCACCCCAAAAAACAATATGAAGGTCCAAAGAACGCCCAAACAACTCTTCTCATTTCAGAATAAGTCCATGATTTCTATTAAGGGAATTGGAACCGGAAAAAATTATGTCCCTACGCTAAAGCCATCTTTCCCGCCATTTTTGCCAGAATAAGAACATTTAAACATAGTGAACTACCCAAGAATATTGGACCCATAAGGATGCTCAATCCAAGTTTTCACAGTAAAGCAAAGGTAACTAGCAATGATGCACCACAAAAAAGTTAAACCACTCCCGAACTGTCCGGATCCCAAAAGCAACACTTTATTTCATATACATGCATAAGGGACGTCCAAACCCACGAAATGGGCTGCAATACATATTTTTATTCAAACGACCGGCAAATTAAACTCTAGTACAAGAACAGAATAAGCCTTCAACATAACTACGGAACCAAAAGCTGTAGGGCTAGTACGCCACAGACCTGCATCAGAATTGATGCTGCAATCTGAGGACTGATTCCCAACTGGAAAAGCGAAAGCTTAAGTTCTGGGGCCCAATCACCAAGTTCATCTGTATCACGAAGCACCAAAGAATTGTTAATGGCACAAAGGAGACTATCCAATCGAATTTTTCCTTCTGCATCTTATGCAAATAAATTGGTTTAACTAGCTGACGGAAAAAAAATCAAGCTGCTCTGATATTTATGTTGGTTACAGATACTGCCGGATCAAGTTCATTGTAATAACCCTATAGCTTCATGCAAGTTGTCTCATCAATAGAGTTGTAAGCGGTAATCAAGACATCAGATATATTCATCCTCATAAGGCATATCTAGTCCTAAGGAATCGATCTACCAAGTATAACTCCTTAAAATGAACTAGGACAAAGCTGCATATTGCAAACAATAAGCCAAATGAAGTAGACAAGAGGTCCTTACCCAGTAAGCCAGCTGCGCTTTCTCAGAACCATAAAAGTAGTGTTCCTCAATTTCCACATTAACAAGTTTCATAATTTATACTTTGCAAACACATTACTACCATCCCCTCAGGGCACTAATAGAACAACTTTTTTTTCCTGACTTGCATCCCCAAAAATTGGTCTAGCTCATGCATACTTGATATTCTTTCTCCATACAAAAAAATTTAGCACAAAAGGGCAAGAAAAGAATAACTAACCTGCCTTCTTTTTTTAATAATATAGCAGCACATGAACATGAATAACATATTGATGAGTTTCACCTAAGTTTAGATTTCAAAATGTAAAGGTGATTTACTGATTTATAATAAAGAAAAAACTGGTTACCATCAAGTTGTTTAGCTAAAAGAAATTGGAATAATATAAGTTCAAGAAAACAAAATATGAAACTCTGGGCAGAATATATCCAGCATGAGCATACGGGAGAAAAATACCATAATTAAGCATCCATGAATATATAACTGATATTTCTTTTGCTTTGACCAGCTTAAGAAGAAAACACAAATAAAAATGACTTACCAACAGATCCAGAGACAAAGCTCAGATAGTTCTCAGGCATCAATCTCCGATCAAAACCAGGCAGAGGAATGAAGTAACCAATACGACTTATAATAAGGAGTACAGCTGTGATACATAGCCTTGGCGATTTCACTTTTAAAGAAAGACTCAGCGGCTGCATTGAGAACAGAACCGAATCGAACAAAGTTCAAAAATCTATTTTTATATGCTTTAGTTATAGGTTTGAAGGACAGATCATTAATATCATTTGACCGATTCTCTTTCCCATCAGCAGAACTTGGTAGAAACCCGTTATCAGTGAGATATTCGCGGCTGCTGCATCCGTACTGATGCAATTCCTTCTTACTTGAATCTTTCTACCATTACAAGTTCGGAGTTGCTTTTCTACGAAAAAGCACTTTCTCCTAAATTGCAAATCACCGGAATAATATGGTCTTGGGGGCAAAGGATATGGGAGTTCATTCCTAGGGATGGAACCTGCAACTGTTAGCATAACCACCAAACTTTAAGTATAGAACATTTCAAAAGCAACTGAAACATTTCCCAACTTTTAAATACACAATTGTAGCTCAAAGGCTATTAAGTAATAAGTAAAGATCATTATATAGAAAGCTAAAATACAGAGTGTATGACCAAAGCATTCTATCCACATGAACAAAATAGAGTTTATACAGAAAAGTAACAGTCATTATCTGAAGTATTTCGAATGAGAAGTGAGAACACCTTCAATAAGCCTCCACTCATCCACTGAACAACACCCCATCCCGAACCGAATGGAACCAAAAATAATCACAAGAAACCACCGATTCGCCCCCTCAGCTACCCACCACAGCTATCAAGAACTATCACTAACCGTTAAAGCCTTCCAATCCTACTTTTAGGAACAACTCCTAGATAATTTAAATGCCAAAATTCGACCATCAAGATAGTAACTTGGAGAAATGTTTATGCAGTTATGCTGACAAAAAAACTGGAAAATCCTAATTCTGTTTTCACTATCGAATGTAAAACTGAAAATCAAAAGGCACGCCTACATGGCTACATCACATCCTCTGAAAAGCAGAAGTTACAATAGTTCCTAGATTATCATATAAATGCAACAAAGTAACAAAACAAAAGAAGAAAAAAACTTGCCTCCAGCTTTGAAGTGCTTCGCATATAAAGGGAGAGCCTGGCAGCACAGGCGAGTGGCTTCCATTGCCGAAGGTCAGAGACCGACTTTGCACTACAGAGTGCAGACCCGGCGACTTTGAGGAGCCAGCAAGAAAATTGGATTTTGTTAATACTTAGAGCATAAAATCCTAAAATGATTATTGGATTATTTCTTTTTCTTTTTTGAAAATAAGATTAGGGGATTATTAATTTATTAATAGCACCGAAATGTCATGGGAAATTTATTTAAAATGGTCACACTGGTGATGATTAACTTAAATGAAACTTTGATTGGAGTGATTCAGTTAAAAGGGTTTGATTTTGTACAGTAAAATGAAGGGTTTTTAGATGAAGAGGTCCTTTTAAATGAAGAGAGGGTTGACCAAGTCCTTTTTTAAATGAAGACCCCGTCATTCATACTTACGGCATCGTGTGGTTTTACGGACTAATCATACAAAAAAAATTACAAAATGGTCCTTGAAATTTTCGACTGGCTAATGTCAAAAATAAAATTTTGATAGCCTCATAGTTTACCTTATCAGCGTCGAAACTCATATTTCCGATTGACCAGAAGTCGAAAAATAAGCTTAACATCATGCCTTTATATGTTGCAAGGTTCGATAAATGTGCATTAAACATGTTTTTTATTTAAAGAAAACATTGAAATAGACTAAAAACACAAAAGGAGAAGTAGTATAACTCAAATTCATACTTTCGATTGGCACAGAAGTCAAAAGTACAATTTCGACGCGTGCATTAGAGTTGAGAAAGTTATGAGAAACGTGGGTTATGGTGTGATTGGGTTTAGTTAGGGATAAACATGTATTCGGAAAAAATATATATCATGGGTTAATACGTAACGAATGAAATGAGGATTAAGTCCTGCTCATTTTCTAGTTTAGGAAGGTCTTAAACTAGTTGGGTGTGTAGAATTGGATCTTCTCCTCCTCCTATGTTTTGTTGGCATGTAATTCGGACATCGCTTAATAAAATTGTCTCAGTTCCCCCTAAAAATTGAGGATTAAGTGAAATGAATTTGAAAATAGTAAAAATAAAGTCAGTCAAGTCATAAAGCCCCAACATGGTCTCAAGCAGAGCGATCATCTAGACCCGTATCTTTTTGAATTTGTTATGCAAGTGCTTAGCTTTATGATTGGCGATTCTATCGCAATGAAACATGTACGGTCTCTCGGGGAGGTAAAAAAACTATCACATTTATTCTTTGCGGACGACCTTTTTTTATTCGCGGAAGCTTCCATAGATCAGGCAATTGAGCTCGAGCATGTCCTTTCAAATTTTTGCAGCATATCGGGACAAAGATCAGCGTCTCTAAGTCCAAATTTTTTGTTTCTTCTAACGTGAGTGCCTAAATCGGTAAGTGTATCGCTGAAACCCTTGGAATGTCCTATACCACGAACCTGGAAAAATATCTGGGAGTCCCTTTGCATCATGGTCGAGTAAAAAAAGACGATTTCCATTTCCTTATTGACAAGGTGCGCTCTAAGCTTAAAGCTTTGAAGGCATCTACTCTTTCAAAAGCGGGTCGTGCTATCTTAGCCCAAACAGCCCTCACCACGGCTCCTTTCTATCATATGCATACAGTGAAACTACATGTCTCAGTCACGAATGATTTAGACAGATTAGCCCGCTCTCTCTATTGGGCTGACTTTGATGATAAAAAAACGAGCTCACTTTGTGGCTTGGCGCAACATTTGCAAACCCAAACTCCAGGGAGGTCTCAGAACCAGGAAAACCCGCGATATGAATATTGCTTTCTTAGCCAAACTTGTCTGGAAGCTCCTTACTGAACATGACAAACTATGGGTCCAAATTTTACGACACATGTATGGGTCACCCTTTGATGTACCAAAATCCAACTGCTCATTTATTTGGCATCATATATGTTATGCAGCGGGTGTCCTACGTGATGCTTTTCAGTTTGAAGATGATGGGAAGCCCCACCCTTCGGGTAAGTTTACAATAAATTCCGCATACTTTGCTCTCCAGGATTCTACTGGCACACTTAAATCCTATGACCAAGGCTGGAAACTTATCTGGAATATTAAAGGCCCACTTTGAGGTAATTTTCTACTTAGGAAAATTCGGAGAGAGTCTCTCCGTACTGATGGGCTTCTTTTCTCACGGCATATTCTTGAAGACGGAACATGTGCTGAATGTGGCAGCTTTAATGAATCTATTTTGCAGGCGATCAGAGACTGTGGTTGGGTGAATAGAATGTGGAAAGCTATGATCCATCATTCCTACTGGCACGAATTCAATTCAATTCATGAAATCCCCCATTGACTCAATAGATGCCTTGATGTCAATATGCTCAAACATGACGCTATTGAGTTTTGGAGATTTGTTTTCCGGAAAATAATTTTGGGTGTTTGGTATTGGCGTAATGAGGATTTCCACCACAATGGAACGCAACGACCCCCTACGATATAAGATATGTTCATAGTAGGTTTCCTTTTTGGCGAAATCTTGTACCCCTTTGTACGGCTTATTTTCAATAAAATATCCGGTTTTCACAACAACAAAATAAATAAATAAATAAAGTATTCGTTAAGGGAATCTGATGTGAATGTTTTTATAACATCACTTAAAACCAAGTTGTCTAGTATTTTGAGATGGATGAAGTATTATTGTGTGCTATCATTTATGCATTAAATTTGTTAGACGATTATTAACGCCTCGTTTTGAAATATATTTCTTTTATTATTTTTTTCA
This sequence comes from Gentiana macrophylla, assembly GCA_026214975.1. Taxonomy (NCBI): domain Eukaryota; kingdom Viridiplantae; phylum Streptophyta; class Magnoliopsida; order Gentianales; family Gentianaceae; genus Gentiana; species Gentiana macrophylla. The sequence goes on from CM047811.1 coordinate 103,159,684, forward strand.
TAGGACGCAAGACAAAATAATGTCAGAAAATGTCAAAAAAGCATTTACTATTTTTTTTTAATTTTTTCATGGCATTCCGTACAATTCCTCTGATAAGAAGGCAACGAAACCGTGGAAGTCAACAATAGAATCGTAATATAAAAAGATAAATGCTTCATTGAAATGTTAAATTGTCCTTAGCAGTTCAGTTGTAATGAATGTTAGCATATGTTAATGATTTTAGTTTGACAGTAGTGTTGTCTTTTCGGATTGTGATTTATGAAAGACTCTGTTTCTCGAGTCTTTGCATGTTTATTCCTTTCTGTGCCGTTTTTAGTAATATGATATTATGTTGGTTTTAGAGTTTATTTTCTTCTAAGAGTCACGTGCCGAGTCTCATTTCTGAATAAGAATTCGGTATCCAAAAACAAGTCTTTACATTAATTAATTGTATAAAAGTATTTTGTGTCCCTTGTTACTTGTTGTGCCCAGATATGTTAGTTTTCGTCGTTGTAGATTTGTTGTATCATAAATAGTGTTGGTGTCAGAACGCCAAATGACACAACATATTATTACACCATTAATTATCATATACTCCCTCTGTTTTTTTATCTGTCGCAGAAAGAAGAATCACACAGATTACGAAAGTAATAAATATGTCTAAATGTAATATAAAATGACTAAGTTGTCATTTGATTTTTCGAACATATGCATTAGTAATAGTGAGTCAAATTGACTTTTAGAGTTTTTAGTATTAGAAATGTATTTTTTATTGGAGATGTAAATACTTTGTTGGTAAAGAAGGAAAAAAATAATAAATGATGCATTGAAAATGTAAAATGATAGATAAACAAAAACAGAGCAAATCCTGAAATGTGACGGATAAAAAAACGGAGGGAGTAACATCTAGGGGAAATCGTATGTGCACCACACAAATGTGTAATGCGCATACCACTACATGTTTTATTCCTATTGATTAAAGTGATGAATTATTTATTGTGATAGGTCCCAATAAAATCAATGGTCTTGATTGTGTTGTGTAGGATGTTGTGGTAAATGAGTAGTGGATGTATCACTACTCTAAATCTAGTAATTGATACGAGAACTCCCTCCGTTCCACAATAACTGAGGCAGTTATCAAAAACACATAGATTAAGAAGGTAATTAATTGTTTTGACTTGATTAGATAAAGACTAGAATACACTTATAGAAAATAGAGTATATAATGTTGGTGCGTTTAAAACAATGTATGTAAAAAATAAATAGATGGGTAAAAAGGGAAAAATACATTAAATTTTGTATTGGAAAATGTTCCGCCTAAGTTATTTTGATACAAAACTTTTTGAAAAATGCTTCAATTATTTTGAAACGAAGAGAGTACATTGTATCATTTTATTGTGATACTTTCGTAAGTGATGATACATTCACTATACAATATATGCACTATAGCTTCAATATACATTTCTATCAATTGATTATGATAAAACAGACTTTAACCAACGACCTACATTTTAATCGATGACTAGAAAATACTACCTCCGGTCCAAAATATAAGTCATCCTACACTTTTCTACTTGTCATTCCATAATATGTTTCATTCTACATTACCGTCGCAACATTTATTCTTTTTTCTATCTTTACCCTTAATTTATTATGAATTCAACAACTTTTCATTACTTAACAACTATTGCATTAATGATAGTCAAGGGGTATTTTAGACATTAACCTTCAAATTAATGACATTCAACCAATTCCTTAATCTGTGTGAAAATTCTTAGGATGACTTATATTTTAGACCGGAGGTAGTATATAATAAATATATATATAGTGCATATATTATCTGTAATGCGCGTGTCATTTTCCTTCCTTCCTTACAAACTGGATAGTGTATTTATATAAAAAAAAACGAGCAGCCATGATCAACAACTGATGGTTGTCATGGGATCAACCACAATGAGCTTCCATCACTCCATGGCCACTCTTCCTTCTTCCTCCTCCCTAATCCCCACCTCTCCCTCTTCAAATTCATCTTCTACAACCTGTCTTTTGCCTTCATCTCGTCTTTCCTTATCCTCTTTCTCTTCCCCAAACCGCCTCTCTTCCTGCTTATCCATCTCTCCATTTCCCCTCTCCTTTTCTACAACCTCAAAGCGTGTATCTCATGTACCCTCTTTCTCTGTTATTAAAGCCTCTGCTTCAGAGAAAAAGAAAGTGCTTGTAGTCAACACTAACAGTGGTGGCCATGCTGTCATTGGATTCTACTTTGTTAAACAACTTTTGGGTTCTGGACATGAGGTCACCATTCTTACAGTCGGTGAAGAGAGCTCTGATAAGATGAAGAAACCCCCTTTCAACAGATTCTCAGTTAAGACATCATCTAATTAAACTTGGTCTTTGCAATTATTTTTTGAAATTATAGTTTCAATATGAAAATATTGTATGAGCTGTAATTGAGTTAGATCATAATTGAATGAATTTGGGGTTGATTTTTGTTCAGGAAATTGTGAGCGCTGGTGGGCGGACAGTGTGGGGTGACCCGAGCGATATAGGGAAGGTTTTGGAGGGTTCTGTTTTTGATGTTGTTTTGGATAACAATGGCAAGGACTTGGACACTGTCAGGTTTGTTCATTACAGTTTGAGGAGTCTTTAGTTGCACTGCCTACGTGACAATCGATTTTTTCATAGTTATAAATTCTTCCGATAAGTAATCGTTTTTTTTTACGATTAATTGTGATTAATCAAATGGCTGAAACTGGGTTTATTGAGGCATTACAATGACAATCCACTAATTCACAGTTAGATCCTAAGATAAAAATCGACTTTTCGACGACCCATTGTGACAATCAATCGGGTGAAACTGGAATAATTGTGCCTATTACATAACGATTGACAATTTAACAGTCGATTTTGACGATCAATAAGGTGAAACTCGATTCTAGAACTAAAAATAGATTTTCTCCTTGTTGATTGTTTTCGTTATGGTGACAATCAAAAAACCTTGAGAATTTTTCTTCATAAACATATTCTTACTGATACACAGACCGGTTGTGGATTGGGCTAAAAGCTCTGGTGCAAAGCAGTTTCTATTTATCAGCAGTGCTGGTATATACAAGACAACTGATGAGCCTCCTCATGTTGAAGGGGTAAGACCAACCCCCCCCCCCCCTCTCCCCCCAATACATATAAAACTGAAACCCTTTAAAAATGTATTATATAACTACAGGATCCAGTTAAAGAAGATGCTGGCCATGTTGGAGTAGAGAAATACATCTCAGAAACTTTCGAAAGTTGGGCAATCTTTCGTCCACAATATATGATTGGTTCCGGCAACAATAAAGATTGCGAAGAATGGTTCTTTGACCGTACGTTTAATCTTTTAGGAAAGACGATAATTTAACAGTTACGACTTCTATTCATACTATTTACATTCTACACTCTTTAGGTATCGTACGAGGAAGGCCAGTTCCAATCCCAGGATCCGGTATACAGCTAACAAACATTGCACACGTGCGGGACCTGTCATCCATTCTAACACTAGCTGTTGAGAAACCAGATGCAGCAAATGGAAATATATTCAACTGCGTCAGCGACCGTGCAGTGACACTAGATGGAATGGCAAAGCTATGTGCCCAAGCAGCTGGTTTGCCTGTTGAAATAGTGCATTATGATCCTAAAGTTGTTGGTGTTGAAGCCAAGAAAGCTTTTCCTTTCCGCACCGTGGTAAGAATTTATGATATTAAATCGATGTTTGACACTGTTAAATAGAGAATCGGTTTTAAAAAAAATACTGCTTTCGGGTGCTCTTAATGTATGTATTGTTTGTTTCTATGCAGCATTTTTACGCAGAACCGAGAGCAGCCAAGGACATATTAGGGTGGCAAGGGACAACAAATCTTCCTGTAGATTTGAAGGAGCGATTCGAGGAGTATGTTAAGATTGGGAGAGACAAGAAACAGATAAAGTTTGAAACAGATGATAAGATATTAGAATACTTTAAGGAACCAGTAACTGTATGATTTGGAATTGTCAAAAGAAAAAACTGAGCTTTTTTTTTTTTTTCTTTAAAGAAATAGTGGGAAGCAATTTCCTGCATTCTACATTGCAATCTTGGAAAGTTCATATTACAGTCAATTTTAAACAAGACAAAGGGTTTAGAGTTAAACTTTTGTGTTCTTTTGGCATTTGAGAGTTTGGTGAGTGAAACAGGACAATAAAGAGCAATATTAGGTCATAGTATAATAATAAAGGAGATATGTAATGCCTACCTTCACTTAATGAGTATTTAACCGGAAAAAGAATATTTATCGGCTCACTTTTGACATGATCTCAAAAACCATGCAAGCATATAACGTCATACATATAGATATAGATATTAATCGGAGAATGAGGAGGGGATTTTTAAGACCACAATGACCGAGTTCCGACGTAATTTCTGAAATTTACTGTCGAAAACTCATTGTTGTTCGAGATTCATTGTCGAAATTCACTATTGTTCGAGAATTACTATTCGATACCTCGCAATAAACTGTCCATTCATGATCATAGGAGATACTTTTTGGGAAATATTTTTGTAAATAATTATTTCATATATAAATACAACATTTGATTAATTAATGATCCAACTGATACTTCTAATTCCTTTCATGTATCAAAGGTCTATACAATTAAATTGTGAGACTTCTCAAAAAAAAATTTGTGAGTACTACAATTTGTGTCCAGACTTTGGATTCCATTCGATTGAGGCCGAAACTGATTCTTTTGCATTCACGGATAACGATTTGTCATCTCTTGGTTTTTTGTTGACCATTTTTTAAATATTTCTAAGGCCTTTAGTAGATGTTTTCTTAGTACAATGTTTGTTTGTTCGGGGCTTAGTTACATGGGGTACAATTCGGTAAATTCTTACATAGAGATGATGCCACGTAGGCAACTCCCTACGTAGAGAGTCCCTACCATAGAAAGACCCGTACAACTCCCATGCAGATGTAATCAATGCCTTTTTAGCTGATTTGACGTAATAAAAATTCATTTTTCCTTTGTTTAGTTTTTTTGATCAAGGTTAACCTTAACCAGATTAATGAAATGCAACTTCTACCAGATTTATAATTATTTTGTTTACATATCAAAATAAGTAATCAAACTTGGGGAAAAAAAACTAAACTTAGGCAAGTAGTTATCTATGTTCTGGTCCTTATTATGTCGGCCCATATTGTAGCAGCCCATTAGCCTTCAGGAATATATACATGTGGCTTCTATCGGCAACACATATTTAATATCATCAATTTTTTTAATTATTTTTCATTAACTTATGTTATCACACATGTTTTTCTTTATTACTTTCGACGCCGCACTAAGAACGTCAGTGCCACTGATATTCTTTTTCAATAATAATGTCACTCACAAACGTTTTTCAACCGTGACACTTTTATAACTATAATGTCAATGTCACCGACATTATTATTGAAAACCAACGTCAGTGTCAATGACGTTGTTATCGAAAATTTACGCTAGTGTCGTTGATATTATTTTGCATAAAAATAATCGTGATGCTCGAATTAATTTTTTGAGTGCGGAAACCAATTACGGTCTAGCATTAACATGTGGTGTAGAAACCATATATATATATATATTCAACAAAAACACATGAAAAGAACTTGGAAAAAGAGAAATTGCGGCTCTCACGGGGTTAACTAGTAATCATTTATTCGGGAGGAAATTAAAGAAAATAATATGTTCACTACATTTTCCACCACTACATCTTTTTTATCTATTGATTAAAGTGTTTTTCCTTTTGTTCAAATTAGTTCCACAATCATCAAGGGTGATGATAGTGTTTTAGGCACATGTAGGGAACAAAATGTAGTAGATGTATCATCACCCAGAAAATACATACATTTCAGAAAAGTCAGGCTCAAATTCCATTTTAAGCACATAAAAGTAAAAATAACGGCTTAATGAGTGAACATAATTTTTGGTTTAGGTTTTACGGGATTCAAAGGATCAATGTTTCAGACGAAACTTCTTGCACCGTTAATTATGATAAGCTTACATCATTATCAATTTAAACTCATTGTGTTAGATTGAGTCTAGAAAAAAATGTTTTTCTTCTTCAATAAGGTGGAAAGTAGGAAATGGTAAAAGGGTTAAATTCTGGACAGATCCTTGGGCAGGGAACAACAACTTAGAAGTTCTTTTTCCTAGATTGTTTAGGCTTGCTAGTGACAAAACTTGTGCTATTAATGAAAGGGGTTCTTTTCAGGAGAATGGGTGGCTTTGGAGGAGGGAGTTAAGGGGGCACGAGTTTGGGGAGTTAGAAAATCTTTTAAGTATGCTTTCTAATTTTGAATTACATGCAGATATGATTGATACTCCTGTGTGGAAACATAGCAATAACGGCATATTCTCGGTTGTTGCACTAAAAAAGGCGATGGTATCTCAAGAAGCCATTTTTTCTACACATCATTTCGCTAAATGGAATTCCTGGGTTCCTTTTAAAGTCAATATTCATGTTGAAAAGCGGTACTCAATCGACTTCCAATCGGCATAACTTGGTTCAACATGTATACAAATTGCGGATGACTCATGTCCTTTTTGCCACATGGTGCCGGAAGATGCTCCTCGTATATTTTTACATTGCGCCTACTCTCTTCTAGTTTGGCAAAAGATTATTGCTTGGCGCTTTTTATCTATTTCCCTTCAATTGCATTGGACAGCTGGTTATCATATCAACTCGGATGATGCTCATACGAAAGTTGTTTATAAGATTTGAGAGGCGATTCGAAAGGTAGTGATATGGGTGTTATGAATTAAGAGAAACAACATTGTTTTTAATTCTAAGATGGTTACTGCTGAGGAGATTTTCAAGGATATTCAGTGTTGTAATTTCTCTTGAATCATTGGAAGGAAAAGTGGTTGTTCTACCAATTGGGATGATTTGAGGCAAAATCCTTTTGTGTCACGCACCCAGTAGATCTGCTTTCCTTTTGTTTGAGCTTGCTAGTTTTTGCTAAAAGACTTTTGTTGGGTTTTGTAAGACTTGACAATCTTGTCTTGCTCCTGGCTAGCTTCTCTGTAATAATAATAATAATATATCTATTTGCCGTTAAAAAAAAAAAAAAAGCGATATTGTTTTGTTGTCAAAAAAATATCGTTTTGGCGTTGAAAAATATAGTTTTACACTACGGTGACCTCACTGAAACAAATTTCTGGATAAAAAATATAGTTTTAGGTTCCGATAACTCCACTGAAACAAATTCTTAAATCCGTACATCTTAAGTAAGACAACAATTGTATTCGTATCATTAATTACTTTTTTTAATCACTTTTACTACATCTAATTAGATATTAATGAATGTTGAGAGGTGAAAAACCACACGAGGGGCTCACGAAGAATCCAAGAGAACATGATTTTATCAATAATCTTTCAGCTCAGGATATGTAGCTGCATGCAGACGCCCTGCTTTATGTCTTTCATTCCCAAGTAAATGTATGCACATGAGAGTGACTCACTATCACTAGTATTATATTAGTACATACTTTACTATTTAAATAAATAAATAAATAATAAAAGCATCAATGTTTTGTGATTGAGAAGACAACGCAGTCTCAATACGAGACGTTTGATTTAAACGATGACACGTTTGATCAAATCAGAAACGCTTAAAATATATTGGTGATGTTTCTGACTTATTTTATTTGCGTGCTTGTAGTCAGTTCCTTTATAGGTGAATTGTACTTCATCCAAAATGAGGTACAATTTCATGAAACGTAGCAGTAGTCATTTCATTTCGTCCTAAGAGCTATATCTCTTCGGCTTAGTTGAGGTACCACCATTTTATAGCAAGTGGCATTTAGGTCAAACCTCGTTTTGTTACGAAAACATTAAGCTGAATAGCAACTCAGATACAAACGATCACTAAAATACGTAATTTATGAAGAAAAAAAATCTAAAATTGTGCCAGTTGTTATTATAGAGTTATATCAAGTGAATGCTTCTGACACATCTAATTCACACATATACACCATTACTGTGTAAAAGTTGATGAGTTGGATTCATCACGTACATCACTCCATTTGGTATAACTCTCATATTCACCGATATACAGTAATTTCTCTATTGTCTCACCGGTAGATGTGACGTTCCGTTCTTCATGGTTACCGGGTCCTTAATAATGACTCGGTATCACAATCTAACTGTCAACGATTATAGCTCAATTAGCGTTACCCGACCTGGGGTTTGGAGCTCTTACACGCACGAGATGCGCAAATAAAACTATGGAAGATAAAAACGAAGACACGGCAGGATGGGGTTGACATATCTGCATGCTCACCACTCGTTTGGGAATGGGCAGAAGAAAAAGGGTTACGTGTCGTCGTCCGGCCAGCCACACCTACCGACAAGGACAAGGGTTACATGTACCCATCATCATCTCTCTCAAATCATTTACCGCCGCTCAAAGCTAGCTAGATTAATATACGTCCAACTAATGTATATATTAATTATTGTATGTTTTTTTCGTATCATATTCTGTGAACAAACATAAACCGACAGTCTTGTGCTTGAACTTCATGGAGACTTTTACAAGTGTTTTATTCATTAAAATACTGCATGCAATGGTACGTAGTAGTAGGTGTTTTTTTATTCAAGGGATGGTGGCCCTATGCACCAGATCTGGAGAGATCCAGATTTTTTCCGACTATTTTATTCATCTTATTTATTTATTTTATTCATCTATTTTGATGTGGGTGCAGCATTACTCTTACTGTTAATTGAACATATTATTTATTTATTTTTGTAATTAACATGTGTTTTAAAACATACTATTATAATTTTATTTTTTTTGGTAATTTACTTGTGCAAATAATATTTTTCTTATTTTTATAAAACGATAACATACAAACTTTACATACAAATTCCAAATTTTTACCTACAAATTTTTTTTACTTACAAATTTTTACATGTAAATGCCCACGAATCATTGAACCGGTCTTAATTACTTATTCCCTCAATCCGGAGGTCTTCGGTTCGAGTATCAATGAAGACAAAAAAATGATACGTATATATATATATATATTTCGTATCCGTGAGAGTAAAAAAAAAAAAAAAAAAAAAAAGAAAGAAAGTTTCAGTCCAAAAAAAAATATTGATCCGTGGACAGTGGACTTATGCCAGATGAGATGTGCTTTGTAATTTAGCTCGTGGACACTTTCTAGGAAATTTACCTATGCATCAAATTTACAATTGATGTACATCTTTTTTTTTTTTTTTCTTTTTTTTATTTGTTGTTTTTTTGTCTGGGAAAGTACACTAGCCAATAAAAAAAACAAGTACTAACTACAATCCTATATAGTGCAGATACACGTTGACATTTGGAGGAATCTCATGGCGAAACAGGCTGGCTGCACACGGTTAAACCTGTGGTAAAAGCCACAGGCAAAGGTTACTATGAGCAGCAAGTACGTGTCCATAGCCCTTCTTGATAGCGCACACGCACGTGTACACACACGATTCTGTTTAATGCTAGCATTTTACTAAATACTACCTCCATTTCAAAATGTAAGTCCATTTGAGTTTTTTCATACATATTAAGAAAGTTAGTTAAGTTTGTTATTTGTCATTAATTTTGATTAAAAAGACTGAATTGACCTTTCATTGGTATTAATGCAAAGTAGCAAAAAGTTGTTGAGTATAATAAATGAGGGGTAGAAGGAGAAAAATTTAATAAATACTTTATTGGTTTTCTAAATAGACTAATATTTTGAGACAAAACTAAAAAACTAAATGGACTTACATTTTGGGACGAATGTAGTACTTTATTGGTGGTTCTCGCTATATATTTTGTGACTTTTATTGATGATCACTTAAGAAAACTCTGGGTCTGCACTTTGAAGACAAAAGATCAAGTGTTAGACGTGTTCAAGCAGTTTCAAGTTTCAGTTGAAAGGGAAACTGGAAAGAAGTTGAAGTGTGTTTGGACTGACAATGGAGGTGAATACAAAGGTCCATTTCATTACTACTTTGTAGCGGTGGGTATCAGACATGAGAGAACTCCGCCGAAGACTCCAAAGTTTAATGGCTTGGCAGAGAGAGGATGACGAGAACATTAGTGGAGAGAGTCGGATGTTTGCTTTCACAAGCCGGATTCTCGATCGAAATCCTTTTGGGGTGAAGCTTTGAGTACAGTGGTTCATGTACTAAATCTGTCTCCAGGTGTTCCTTTGCAAAATGATGTTCCTCGGAAGGTATGGCCAGATAAAGGTGTCTCTTACCATTATTTACGAGTTTTTAGTTGTAAAGCATATGTTCACATTCCTAAAGATATGAGGTCTAAGCTTGATGCTAAGACTAAACAATGTATTTTTTTGGGTTATGGTCAAAATAAGTTTGGGTATCAAATTTTATGATCCTGTTGACAAGAAATTAAGTTATTAGAAGCCGAGATGTTGTGTTTGCAGAGAGAATGAGACTTTGCAGGATGTTGATAAAAATCGAGTTCAACACTTAAAATTTGGTGATGGTTGGTGACTTGGAGATAATTTTTCCTACACCTATAGTGGAGCATGGTGCGATTGATGACTGTGGTAATCGGCAAGATGATCTGAGATGATGCATTTGATTTTGATCGTAACAATCGACGATGATATGATTGAGGAACCGAGATTAGATAAGGCTCCACCAATTATTCCCGGAGATTTACTAAAGAGAGACACCCTTCTACTAGATATCCGGTGGATCGAGTATGTTTTGCTCTCGATAGTGGAGAGCCTGAATGTTTTGAGGAGGCCATGGATGATGAACATAAAGATAAATGGCTTGATGCTATTAAATACGAGATGGAGTCCTTGCATGACAATCACACATATGAGTTGATGAAACTGCCTACGGGGAAGAAAGCTTTGAAGAATAAGTGTGTCTTCAGAATTAAGAACGAATACGGTAACTCTACACCTCGGTATAAGGCAAGACTAGTAGTCAAAGGTTTTGATCAGAGAATGGGCATTGATTTTGGTGAGATTTACTCTCCTATTGTGAAAATATCTTCTATCCGGACTGTTCTTGGCTTGGCAGGTAGTCTTGATTTGGAGGTCGAGCAGATGGATGTTAAAACAGTTTTTCTTCATAGTGATTTGGAAGAAGACATCTACTTGGAGCAACCAGAGGCTTTTCAGGTGAAAGAAAAAGAGGATCTTGTGTGCAAGTTGAAGAAGAGTCTGTATGGGTTGAAGCAAGCGCTGGGCCGTGGTATAAGAAATTTGAGTCATCATGGAGAGCGAGGTTACGGAAGACTACTTCAGATCATCGTGTGTTTATTAGCAGATTCTCAGAGGATGATTTTATCATTCTTTTACTCTATGTTGATGATATTTTGATTGCTGGCAAGAATGCTTCAGGGATTGACAGGATGAAGCAGCAGTTAAGCAAGTCTTTTGCCATGAAAGACTTGGGCCATGCAAAGCATATTTTAGGGATGCAGATTACTCGTGACAGAGAGGCCAGCAAAATTTATTTATCACAAGAGAAGTACATAAAAAATGTGCTTCAGAGATTTAGCATGAGTGATGCTAAAGCAGTGTCCAGTCCACTTGTATCTCATTTCAAGTTGAGTATCAAACAGTGTCCTTCTAGCGATGATGAAAATGAAAAGATGCAGAAGGTCCCGTATGCTTCAGTAGTGGGTAGTTTGATGTATACCATGGTATGTACTTGTCACGGATTTTATTAACAAGTAATAAATTTATAATCCGATATACCTCAAGTGCAAGGATCGTAGTAAGAGGTTGATACCGGGTCAATCTTACGGGGAATCGGAGGTTGTTAACTCTAGTCTTTATTCTAACCTAACTATGTCACGATTACTAAACTAAACAGATACGAAAACGGTAAATAATCCACAAGAAAGATAACTATAACGTAAACTGGACAGAAGATCAATGACCTAAAGCCAGGAAAGATAGTTTCGAACCAATTTAAACTAAACTAAACCTAGTATGCAATAAAAGACTAACTAAGCTAAACAATTCAAATTCAAGGGGTTTTAAATCAATAAGTTACGAACGAACAAGCAATTGATCCACCTATCCTATCAACATTCAATTTCAATTCAGATTATTTCGTGATTACTAATCAAGTTGTGATTCACCTGATCAAAGGTATGAACCCTAATTTCTTAGGCAAGTTCGTCTATTAATCTCTATCTTTCGATCTAAAGATTAACGCTTTTCTAACCAAAGGTGTAAACTTTAAACGTTTCTAACCTAGAAATCTAACCTAATAACTTTCGTTACTTAGATCAAATATCTATTCTTTATCATGGTGATCTAAAGTCTAACATGATTTTCATCAAATAAACGATCAACAAAGCAAACATCTTTCGATATAAATTTGCAATAAACAACATAAAGCATGATAAAAGAAACAACTCGTAATAGATACTCACAAAATAATCACTTAAAAGAAATCGAATTGTTGATCGGACGGCTTCACAACGCTCGTTCAATGGAGGTCTAGCCTCTTAGCATCCTCTTGAAGTTTTGAATTGTATAAAAGACATAAAAAGTAGCTAATCTAATCTAAGAATTTTAGAACATAAAAGTTGATGAAAGCGGTAAAAACCGCAGCCTAAGCCGCTTTAGGATTAGGGTTTGAGTATTGTGTAATTGATATCTTGAGGGTTGAAAAGCGCCGCCTATATATAGATTTTCAAGTCGGTTCACTAAGTCGGACACTGGACGCCCGTCGAATCTTGAACGCCCGCCCACTCTTCCATACAAACTTGAATCGGGCGAGTCATGATCAGGACGCCCGTCCTTCTTAAATCGGTCGCTCGTTCGGCAATTTCATCCAAACTCGAATCAAAAATATCATCCTGGCCGCCCGTTTGAATGGTAGACGCCCGTCCACTCTGGGACGGGCCTTGGACTTGATTCGGTGACTTTGAAAACTTGATTGCCTCATCTCTATCTCTTTTTAATTCAATCCATATCCATCATTATCTCTTCTTCATCATAAAATTCGTCTTTTATCTTCTTTTGATCATCTCTTGAGCCTCAAATATGTATCTATAACACATCAAAACATCGCAAAATGTAATATCATCCAAATAATCATGAAATCATCAATTTTACACATAAATTAACCAATTTTGCGATTAAACCGTTAAAAATATCATTTACTCAATAAACCAATTAAACACACGTTTCTTATGCAAATTATACGAATATGAGGGAAAATATCATAAAATATAGCGTTATAAATCGTATAAATTCACCCTTAACAATGTACTAGACCAGACATAACTTATGCAGTTGGTAAGGTCAGTCATTTTCTTTCTAATCCTGGTAAAGAGCATTGGAATGCTGTGAAATGGATTATGAGATATCTCAGGGGTACTACAGATTTATGCCTTACTTTTGGTGGTGAAAAAACCCGTGTTGGTTGGTTTCATTGATTCTGATATGGCTGGAGATGTTGATTCTTACAAGTCAACTTCAGGATATTTGATTAAATTTGGGGGGCAGAGAGTGTCGTGTCATGGCAATCGAGGTTGCAAAAATATTGCGCTTTCAACTACTGAAGTTGAGTATATTGCAGCAATTGAAACGTGTAAAGAGTTGTTGTGGATGAAGAAGTTTCTCCGAGAGCTTGGTTTGAAGCAAGATCAGTATGTGTTGCTAGCACTTGAAAAAGTGCACACGGATGACAATGGTACGGATATGTTGACAAAAGCGTTGACAAGAGAAAAATTTGAGATATGTCGTTTTATTGTGGGAATGACGAATTCCTCCACAATGTCGTGAGGGAAAGATTTGTTGGGTGGATTATTCCTTTGTGGAGCCTACTAAATAATAGAAAAATAAAAAAGGAAAAAAATATATGTCAAGTATTATTTAAGGGAACAAGCTACGCTATTTTTTTCCTAATCTTCACAATAGATAGGAGGCAAAAAGGGGAGAAAATTCGCGACTTCTTTGGTGTGTTGAGTTGGAACTTTCCGCGACGATCGGCATCGAAATAGACTCCGATCGGCATAAAATTTTGAGGGCTTGTTCATCTCTCATTCTTCTTCAATCTGAACGGTGGAATCTGCGTTTCTACTGCGTTTTCGGTTATATTTTTCAACAACTCTTGTATTTTGCATTCTTAGTTGATGTTTTGGTGTAGTTGAGTTGGTTGATATGATGTGTTTGAAACACTTTTGTATCATCGTTTGGAGTTTTTGTAGGCCTCGGCCACGTGGTTTTTACTCTCTCATATTGAGAGGGTTTTCCACGTTAAAAATTGTGGTGTTGATTTTCTTGTGTTTTCGTTTCGCTTTATTTGTGATTTACCTTCGTTGAGGCTGACTCGTTAATTCCGTTGCATGTCATTGGAAAGATTTTATGGGTATTTATAATACCTGTGGTATTACAGTTGTTTGTTTTCTCGACATCATCAACGGTGTCTTCATCAAAAGGGTGGCAAGAGATTGTTCCGGCAATCCCACTACAAGAAAACCTGTTTAAAGGGACGACATTTTGTCGTCCCTTAAAAGCATTTGTCGTCCCTTTAAATGTTTAAAGGGACGACACGTCGTCCCTTTAAAGTCGCCCCTTCTATTTCGTCCCGTTAAAGCAAGGGCGCCTTTAAAGGGACGACAAAATCGTTCCTTTAAATGAATGCTGACGTGGCACGGACTTTTCTAAGAAATTTCAACGAGCTGACATGGCATTATTTTAAGGGACGACATTGTAAATCGTCCTTTAAACATAATTCATTTTATTTTATAAAAAAAATTATGAGGAAAAAATTTAATTTTTTATTTTTAAAAAACATTTAAAGGGACGACAATGTCGTCCCTTAAAAGATTATACATTTAATTTTTATAATAAAATTTAATACGAAAAAAATAATTTTTTTATAAAAAACATTTAAAGGGACGACATATGTCGTCCCTTAAAATATATTTTGGAAAAAAAAATTATAAAATTTCCAGACGCCCGTTCAGAAAGTCCAGACGCCCGTCCACCCAAAACCAGCCCCATTCTGTACTAAAACCTGACCCTTGGACGCCCGTCCAGATACCCGGACGCCCGTCCAAGTTGCAGGAGGAAGCAGACGCCCGTCCATGAATCTGGGCGCCCGTCCACAGGATTAACCGGAAAATCTGCAACTTTTATCTGCGATTTCCAACCCATAAACACCCCAAAACTCGACTGCAGATTAAAACCATGAAAAACAATCATACAATTTGCTCTACCACTTTACGAGATCTTAATCATACGATAAGAAAACCACGTTACAAGCTATAAGGCTCACCTTTCAAGCTATACTCATGGTTATAACTTAACATACAATGGTGACCATTCAAAACAGCAAAAAATGACAAGTAAACTTCTCAAGATACCACATTAATCATAACACATTTGTTCCTTCTTTCAAATTGTTCCTTCTTTCAAACTAACTTCCTAACCACACAAGAGATACAAGAAGAAGAAGGAATTGTGGGTGGCCTTCATTTTGACAAATTTCAAACTAGAAATGACCTAAGCCGCACCTAGATTCTTTGGGGTGGCAACTCGCCCGATATCAATAACAAAGTAACTGTAAATGTTATACACAATAATCTAGAGATAAACCTCACAAAATCTAAAGTAGAACGTCATATTCAGAAAACCAAACAAGGATTGGGGACACTTACATGCCTCGGTTCTTCTATCAAAATATTAAACTATGAAACCAATCAAATAAACGGAGATGCTCAATTTTTATTATGTCACTTAAATAACAACTACAATGAATTCACATAACTACGGGTAAAATGGGATTTTCTGTAGATCCCACAACTACGGGATTTGCAATAGATCCCCTAACTATGGGGTTTTGCGAAGTAGTACCCTAACTACACTCACCTTAAGTGGTAGTTATCTTGTTTGTAAAGGTGAGAACTCGGCAAGCACGATGACCTTGAGTAGAAAAAGCTGTACAAAGCATTAGGATGATTAGCTTCAGAACAGGCTAACAAAGCATTAGTTTAATTTCGAAATTATAAAGATGATGAGAGGAACAAATGAGCGTAAGACAAAAAGAGAGTCTAAGACAAAAGCTGAGCTTCAACATCAAAGCTACTAAAACAGGCTACAAAGCTCATGTTTACTAAAGGAAATAGCATGCATTCTTGATCATACTAGATTTCAAAAGAACACATACACATCGAACATGGTGGGATCAATAAGACTTTAAGATCAGTACATTGATAACCTGGCCAATGACAATAATGCTAACCTATTTTTGGAAGTTGGCGTAGTCCATAACGGTACACATTCAAAATTTATACTGAAGGCTTGTCTAAGTTAAGATTCCTTCTAAAGTGAAACTAAGCGAAGACGAAACAAAACCCACAAAATGGAAAGGTGGTTATGTGGTTGATCAACATCCCGCCAAGTTGGAAAATAAGGTCTAATATTGACAATTCCTTTAAACAACGATTCAACAATAATTGACAATTGACACAAAACATGCTTTTAGTTGTAAACACAAAACCAAAAGTCAAAATTGACAATTCCTTTAAACAACGATTCAACAATACATGCTTTTAGTTGTACCATTATCTACCAAAGATGTTAGACAACCACGTCATTTCACGATGATAACAATCATCTTATATCCAACCACGTCATTTCTGAAAAAGTGATTGAAAGAAAGGCATAGCACCATTCGACAACCAAATATAACAAACTAACAATGTTTTGTTGCTCAAACACCATTAACAAAGATGCAGTAACAATCAAAAAGGGTATCACAGGCGTCATAAATTATTTTCCTTGATGTATAGAAAGTGAGGGTAAAAAAAGTGAAAAGCAACCAAGATTTGCGAGAGGCTAACCTCCACAACATCAATGAAATCCTGTTTTTATGGAAGGAACCAATCCATTTAGTATGATCTGCACTCCTACATAACAAAAAGATGGACAGAGAAATAAATCATGGACTCGAATACAAGGGAAGAGGAGAAGTCATACGATGTCGTCTAGTTGGAGACAAATTTCCTTCACTTTTTACCATTGTATCCCTGTAATTTCTCATTCAAAATACATGATATATGGAATACACAAAATCTCAGAGAAATTTGAATCAATCACAACGAATTTATCTCATCCAAATCAATTTAAAAATCCTATCTTTTAGTTTCCTTATACTAAGCGATAGCTTTGTTTTAATTTCGAATTTCAGTTATCTAAACGTGGTAATATTAAGATGATCAAAGAATGGAATATGCTTATAATATTATGACTTATAACCCCTCAAATTTGCAGCTCGTTTGGACTTCAACCCGACATTCAAAAGGCCCATGAAGCCCAATTAACTCCCAACCGGATGAATTGATCATCCGTTTTGTAGCTCGTTTTTACCTATGATAATCTCATCAAATTGTTCATCAACATGATGTAACATGATGTAAAATAGATTGTGTCCAAAAATCAGCTCATTTTGAGCTCATCTTGATGCTCAAAACGCTTAACAACATTTGTTCATCATGATGTAAAATAGATTGTGTCCAAAAATCAGCTCATTTTGAGCTCATCTCGATGCTCAAAACGCTTAAGAACAGACATCGAGACATACTGTGTACACATATAATGGCAGAGCCTATTGAGCTCAACTTCTTGCCATGATAACTAGCTCAAATTAAGATGATGTCAAAACTAAATTTGTACCTTATGATGTGAACTAGAAACCCTTAAATTTTCAGCTCATTCTAAGTAGTGTAAGGTACTTAAGCTACCTGTTTTACTAGGCTTGTACCAACATTCTTCACTTTGTCTTTAAATTCAATGCTTTTAGCAACAGTTAAACCATCTTTTGTCACTTTAGGAGCACCCCAACTTTGTTCAATTACAACATTACGCCCCTTCATGAAACATAACAAAGACCAACCAAATCATACACTTCACTTCTTATGAGAATAACTAATTAATAGCACAAGATAAGAACCATAACATCAAAACACATCTTTCATAGTAAAAATTAGTCATTTCAATGTACATAACTATTTTAAAAGCTCCTCCATTCAAAGCAAGTGACAAAAGTGTGTTCGATCATAGTCCAATCTCGCCTCCACACGCGTCTCCCAACCCCTACTCCACCGTCTCCCGACCTTCATCCAACCACCAAACACACCTGGCCCCGACCAAAATCAAATTAGGCTAAATTGCGAGAGAGGAAACATGCTTTAGTTCTAAGAACTTATTCATCAAGTCTAGCATTTAATTAGACGATTTCATAGATAAAGGAAAAGATAAGAAAACTTCCCGATGCAAGGATTCACGGGCCGAGTTGTTGATTTAGAGACATCATAGCCTCTGAAATTCATCATCATCGGCTTAGCGGTCATTTTCAAACATCAAAATCGACGTCTTTCTTCAAATCTCGCCATCTAAGCACCATTAGCTTTGAATGCATAAACACCTTTAATTGATCAACACAACTGAGCAATTGATACCACATTTGCAGAGATAGAAGCTTTTCATTCAGAGAATCAATAGCTATTTTGAGGATGAAGGGAGGGAGACTTTAATCGAAAACAGAGAAGGTTTCTCATGGAAGAGGAAAGAAATGAAGAAGGAGAAGGCTGCCCGATTTATTTAATGACTGAGGTTTGTTGGGACGACAGGTTCTTTTTGGGGACGACAATGTCGTCTCTTTAAACCGAAAAAAAATTAGCGCCCAACTTTCCCCGCCAAAATTTCATAAAAAATTTGATTTTTTGTTTAACGGGACGATAATGTCGTCCCTTTAAATAAACTTTTACAAAAAAATAATTTTACTAACCTTAATATTACATTTTATAAAAAAATTTAATGATTATGATAAAAAAATTATGAAATTTGTTTGTTGGGACGATATTGTCGTCCCTTCAAAAAAATTAATTAAAAATAAAATTTAATAATTACGATAAAATATTATAAAAGGGACGACTAGTGCCATTAAACCGTAACATAAAAAAAAACTAATTTTAAATTACGTCAAAACATTAATTTGAATAATTAACGAGCCAGGTTCAAATCGGTACTCAATAATGAACATCGAGTTTGAAATCTACTCTTGAATAACGAAACTCGTGCTTGAAATCTTGAATGAATTTATGAACCTCGGGTTTGAAGGCATCAATCGACTAATTAACGAGCCTACGTTGAAATCACTACTCAATAATGAACCTCGAGTTTGATTCACTACTCAATAATGAACCTCGTGTTTGAAATCTTGAAATAACTAACGGACCTCGGGTTTGAAGTCATCAATCGACTAATTAACGAGCCTAGGTTGAAATCACTACTCAATAATGAACCTCGAGTTTGATTCACTACTCAATAATGAACCTCGGGTTTGAAATACACTACTCAATAACGAACCTCATGTTTGATAACGATCGCCATAGTCGATACTACTATCACAATGATCGATAACGATAACGATGTAACTCATTCGCCGATAACGAACCCTTATATTCAAATCAACCTCAAAATTCAAATCGATTGTTCATTAACGAACCCCAACTCTTAACTCATTATTTCGATAACGATCGATCGAGCCATAGTAGATACTACTATCACAATGATCGATAACGATCTAACTCATTCGCCGATAACGAACCCTTAGATTCAAATCGATTGCTCGATAACGAACCTCAAGACATAGTAGATAGTACTCTCACAATGACCGATAACGATGTAACTCATTCGCCGATAACAAACCGTTAGATTCTAATCGATTACTCGATAACGAACCCCAAAATTCAAATCGATCGTTCAATAACGAACGCGACTCTTAACTCATTCGCTCGATAACGATCGATCAAACCATAGTCGATACTACTATCACAATGATCGATAACGATAACGATGTAACTCATTCGCTTCGATAACGAACCCCTTATATTCAAATCGATCGCTTCGACAACGAACCCTGGAATTCAAATCGATCGTTCAATAACCAACCCCGACTCTTAACTCTTTGCTCGATAACGATCGATCGAGACATAGTAGATAGTACTATCACAATGATCGATAACGATAAAGATCTAACTCATTCGCTCAATAATGAACCATTAGATTCAAATCGACCCCGGAATTCAAATCGATCGTTCAATAACCAACCCCGACTCTTAACTCTTTTGCTCGATAACGATCGATCGAGACATAGTAGATAGTACTATCACAATGATCGATAACGATAAAGATCTAACTCATTCGCTCAATAATGAACCATTAGATTCAAATCGACCCCGAAATTCAAATCGATCGTTCAATAACCAACCCCGACTCTTAACTCCTTTGCACGATAACGATCGACCGAGACATAGTAGATAGTACTATCACAATGATCGATAATGATAACGATCTAACTCATTCGCTCGATAACGAACCATTAGATTCAAATCGACCACGAAATTCAAATCGATTGTTCATTCGCGAACCCCAACTCTTAACTTCGTTCGCCGATAGCGATCGATCGAGGCCATAGTAGATACTACTATCACAATGATCGATAACGATAGCGATAACGATCTAACTCGTCATTCGCTTCGATAACGAACCTTAGATTCAAATCGATCTAAGGTTATCGATCGGATGAGTTAGATCGTTATCGATCATTGTGATAGTACTATCTACTATGGCTCAATCGATCGTTATCGGCGAAATGAGTTAATAAATGTGATTCGTTTGATCGATTTGAATTTCTTGGTTCGATATCAGTGATCAATTATAATCTAAGGGTTTGTTATCGAAAGCGAATGAGTTATTTGTTATTGTTATCGAAGAAAATATTGTTATAAATATATTATGAACGAAAAATCAATTTTTTAGAAAATTTCATTTAAAGAGACGAGCGTTGTCTGTCCCTTTAAACAAAAATCAATTTTTAATAAAATTTTATCAAAAATCAAATTTTTATAAAAGTTTATTTTAAGGGACGACATTATCGTCGTGCCTTTTTAAAAAAAAACAATTTTTAATAAAATTTTATCACACAATGTTTAATATTATAATGGGTTAAAAATAAAATTAATTGTATTTAAAGGGACGACAATGTCGATCCCTTAAAACAAAACATTCCACGTGGATTACATCTGCTGGCACTTGGGCGCCCCAAAAACTTACGTATAAATCCCTTTAAATAATTTACCCTAAAAAAATTAGATTAAAAATAAGCGGGAAAAATTAAGTTTTATTGGGACGACAATGTCGTCCCTTTAAAGTTTTCCTCCCATAAATTTACAAGCGTTTGACTTTTCTAAGAACATTTAAAAGGACGACATGTCGTCCCTTTTTAAATATTTGTAAAGGGACGACATTTGTCGTCCCTTTAAACATTGTCCCTTTAAAGCCGATTTCTTGTAGTGTCCACCGGTTGGGTCAATTTTGTTTTTGGTTTTATCAATAAAATGTATATTAATAACATTCCGAGGTACTACATGGCATACCAAGCTTCAGAAAGCAACAGGCCAGCTGTGTTATCAGTTATTCATGCATGTCTTAGAAAGCAAACCGTGCGTCTAAGTAATTTAATTATAGGTGTTTTAGGTTTTTCACCAATAGTATCGGTCTTCAAAAAAAATTAATGCAACCTTTTTCATTATATATACATAATACTACTGCATGTAGGTTTTAAATGTATTGATAACGAAATATTTAACTGCATGTAGTAATATTTAACTGCATGTAGGTTTTAAAAGTAGTAATATTTAACTGCATGTAGGTTTTAAATGTATTGATAACGAAACTGAATTGTTTTGTCTAATTACATTAAAACAAATTGGATCATTAATTAGCTTTTCTAATTATATGTAAAAGCAAGTGTCAAAAAAATATATATATATATATGTAAAAGCCTAAGAAGGAGTACTACTGAAAAATACAACCAACATTGGCCAAGGATATATGGTCACTCTCAGTGGAGCATTACGATCTTGCTGCTGCTGTTGCATTTAATTGATCAGGAGCATTTTAGAGGGTCAACGGAGAGAAATTAATGGCAACCGACAATTTGCCTCAAATCTTGTACTCGTTTCGTTATCATACCTCCGTTCCAAAATATATAAGTCACGTGTTTTCATACAGATTAAAAAAGTGATTGAATGTCATAAATTTAATGGTTAATATCTAAAATATCAATTGATTATCATTAATGAAATAGTTGTTAATTAATGAAAAGTGGTTTGATTGATAATAAGTTAGGTGTAAGATAGAGAAAAGAGTAATAAAGAGTGTATTGGTAATGCATAATGACTTATATTGTGGGACAAAACTGAAAGTGTAGTATGACTTATATTTTAGCACGAAGGTAGTACAATAACTGATGCAGTTATCAAAATTATCAATAGTTTCATTTTATACGAAGCAGTTATATTTTCAATACATCATTTATTGTGTATTTGCTAAATGTAACTCTATTTATTAAAGAATAAAAGAATAAAAACATTGCATTATTAATTATAGTGTAGGATCGAGATTTTTAGTCATTTTGGTATTCAAAATGAAGCATTAGATCACCTTCTAAATATGCATGTTTTTATTAACTATATTAGTTATTTCGAAACAGAAGCAGTATACTTTGAGCCTTCTCCAACAATGGATTCAAGGGCGGATTTAGAAATGTTTTTCAACGGGGTCCGAAATAATTTTCTATAGGTAAAATGTAGAGTTTTATTATTTTTAACGGGATCTAAAATATTTTTCTATAGATAAAATATAGAGTTTTATTATTTTTATCGGGATCCGTGGACCCCTTTACATACATGAAGATCCGCCTATGAATGGGTTTGCTTGGGCTTACTAATTGATTGATTTGTTTCATCATTATTCAAAGTTTATGCAACATTTAGTAGGAGTTGTGTGGGCGAGTATTGTGTAACTATAAAAGAAAGGATGTAGTCTTCTCCAAAAAAAAAAAAAAAAAAAAGAAGAAGAAAGAAAGGATGTAGTAGGATGTTCGGGTGGTGTTGTATTACCAGATTTTTATATCTTTAATATTTCAACACGTATCACAGATCTATTGATTTCATATATCAAAACAAGTATCATGTCCATAACAAATAAAATCCAATAGACATGATATCTAGACGATATAACAGATTTTGAATCATTTTGTATTACCAACTAAAACATAAAAATGATCACCCATCATTAAAAATCCTAAAACATGATATTCAGTCATTAACAAGTCTGAAAATTAGCACGGAATACTCTTACAGATTCAAAATCATATTATTTTAGTTCCGAAATAGTAAAACTTTACTGCAGGTTCATAAAACGGAAAGAAGGTTGCCACTAGTCGGGTACTTCACTCTACCGCTAAGCCGGTGGCCAACAAACAGTTTAATTCAAAAAACAGTTATTATATCATACATCATTCTTAAGTAAGACACATACCCGGCCAGTGTATAAGAGTTTAAAACACATAAACAGTAGCACATAGCATGAATATCACCCAAAACACATAATTGCATACAAATGATATAAAAACTTTGATGCATCACGCCTTACCTTGATAGATAAGGAAATGATCAACAAAATTAGCTTCATCAGTCACAAAATACTTCTCTCCTACCATTAGGGTTTAACATAAGCCGAATTTTAAACATGAGAACCCTAACTTGTACATATTAAAAAGGCATGATAGAACTTAATGAAAACTAAAGTAGAACTAACAATACTTATAAGGGCTGAAAAATTAGGATGATACCAGCCTGAAATGCAGCCGAGATTTTCCTAGAAACTTTAGAAAGATAGGTGGAAACAAGGTACGAATTGAATACACGGTTTATGTAGGTCTCAAACTTTAAGAGTTGTTGCTGTTTTCATCGAATTTGGAAGGCCAAGAGCTGCCATAATGATCCATTAACAATGTGGAGTAGCAGAATTTGAAAAGACTCTGATATTTGATTCAGAGTTGCCGGTACACCTTGCCACTGAGCCGGTGGCTCTCTTTCTTCTAGGACGCATGTAATGTATTTCATATGTATCTTGAACAAACCTGATACATTATCCTTTATTCTAAATTATATATATATGACGTTTCTTCATAAGTCACTTGACCTGTAAGTGACGTGTTGACAAAATTAGAGACGGGTAGCACACTTATCGACTTCTGAGTTTTTGACATATTGCGTCTTGATACCACATGTTAAAGTAAACGATAAATTCAGAGTACCTGAATAGCGGAAGAAATCATCAAGATCGTTTCTCTACATCCATTGTTGTTCGACTTCTGCTTCGTTTTGCCATGACGTTGTTGCCGTCTGGATGAGGATTCCGATATCTCTCTCATTGCCTACAACCGTGATATGTTGGTTTCTTTCATATGATTTATGATGGAATAAAGCATTACTTTTATAGGTGGAAAGAGAGCCGAAATCCGAATGACCTAGGGTTTCGCTTTAATCTCGGCCGTCCATCAAATTAAGCCGAGTTTTAATCCGATTAAAACTCCTTTTAAATAACCAATAAATAATAAATAACATATTTTCTAAAGAAAACGAATTTCCTATAAGAGTACTATTACGAGAAATGAATTATTCAGGCACAAGTAATGAACCGACATAATTTTTTTACATCGCATTGATGTATATATATATACCCATAGCGTTCTAAAAAAACATACCTATAATGTTTCTTTTTATATATAAGGTATAAGACGCTTATAATGTGATTTACTGATGTCATACGCCGATCCGCGTCCCTCTGCTGCTAGAATTACTTCTAGTACTTGTAAACAGAGGTTGGATACTCGGATCCTTTGCCGTAAAAACATGGTGTAGTGTATGCTTTGATAATGTTAAATATCTAAAACAATATCGTTTTAACGTATTACACTTACACAACATGACATCAATTCCTTCTGAATGTATGTAAAGCAACTCGTTTATTTATTTTATAAATGGAATTCATAATAAATCGATTCTCAAATAAAAAGTGTACATTAAAATTGTCAACAACGTGAGCTCTTGTTGATTAGATAATGAAGTTGCGTAAATCTCGATGCTAAAACTTGCACTACTAGTAGTAATTCTGACAAAGCCTTCTTAAACTTAAAACACAACTACGTACTAGTAGTATTAATCACTAATTTAAAACTAAAAAAGCAGCTAATTAAAGCAACTACTACTAGCAATGGTCAAAAGGTAATTAACCATAAAAGGAAATAAAATAAAAACAATTAACGGCCATTAGCGAGTGGGCTGACAGCAATTTCCTTGCAAGGGCTAGGGGGCACACTACTCCTACCCGGAGCAACCAGCCGGGGCACCAAACCCGTGATCCTCTGCCCGTTATTTTCCGTCAATAACCGTTTCCCGCCGAACGGCAACGACTCCACCCCTCTCTCTTTCATTAAATCCTCTTCTTTCGTCCCTCCTTCTCCACACCCGTTGACCTGTCAACCATTAATTTATTTAAAACATTACAATAATGTTGTGAATATTACACTAATTTAATTATTAAATCATTTCATTTATAGTATAAACACGTATCACAAATGCTACAGTTCTAAATATAAAACAAAGTATGCGTAACATTTATTATAAAGTTTCATCAAAACAACCTAGGGTACCTGAATTCTGACGTAATCATTGCGATGCCAGCAGAAGGCGTTTCCAAGCATCTGATCTACAGTTTCAGAGATGCCGTCAATGGCAATGCTGACGACAGCAGACGTGGAACAATCGCCATTACGATTGAGCTTCAGAGATTGTGGAGTAGTGGAGGGACCACCACTACCAAGGGAGAGAACCAGGAGGTCATCCACGCCGGTGACGGAGGGGAAACCTCGTTTGTTATTGAGAACGTGAGTGACGGCGGCGGCGGCAGGGTTATTCATAACAAGGCCGCCGTCGACGGCCATGCAAGAGGTCTTTCCGTCGAGGGAAGTGAGTTTGAAAGGCTTAAACAAGGACGGCGTCGCTGAGGTTGCGCGGCAGACCTTCCAGAGCTCGAAATCGTAGCTAGATGACTCGGTCGCATCGGCTCTAGAGAAAACGAACGGCGCAGAAGTGTTGAGATCGAAACAAGGCACAAGGAGAGGCTTACACGTGTCTTTCAAGGTCAGCTGTTTGCCGTCGTATCGCTTAAACACTTCCTTCAAAGCCTTCTCCATACTCTTGCCAGAAAACCTACGTTTCCGGCGGAACAGTCCAACAGTCTTCAACCTAAAAATCTCCGACTGTTTCTCCATAATTAACTTCACCGCATCCCTAGCCGTGAACAAAGGACGACCAGTGCCGTCATCAGCAGTAAGCATCGCGGCATAAAAAGCTCCTATTCCTGTACCAGCAACAATGTCAAAGTAATCAGAAATACGAGATTGAGAATCACCAGTCCTAGCTTGAATCTGATCTTCAAGGAAAATCAAGGAGGCGGCGGCGACATTGCCAGTGGTTCCGCCGCCGTCGATGCTGAGAATGCGCGTCTTCCTACCATCACATTGGTAAAGCCATTTCTGTTCCAGCTTATTGAAGATCTCAAGCGTCATTTCACTAAACGCCATTGAAATAAATTCACAAAAGAAATATCGAATAAGATTGCGAAAACGATTTGCTGATAAACTAGAATCTAGCAAGTGAAGGCTAGATTGTTGATAATAGGGATGAAAGAGTGTGAGAGAGAGAAGGGAGGGAAGGGAATTGCAGATGCAAAATCGATGAAAAAACGGAAGGAGTCACCTAAAAGCACTGAATTGCATTTATTTCGCGAGGCGGATCAATGCTGGCAGGAAAGACAGATAGGATCGGGGTGGGGGGGGAGGGGAGGGGAGTGGGGTGGAATGGAACAGTGTGAGGGAGTGAAACGAGAGTTAAACACACAAGTGCAGAGGAAAGAGTAATGAGACACTATATATACAAGCAGATTCTTGCCGGCTTTATTTTGTATAGCTAGTAAGTACTAGTACCTTAAAAAAATGTGAAAATTTATCATACAACGATGATTTTATGATTGATATCAAGTCGATGTGTGAGATGTGTTTTAAGATATCATCTCTCACATAGTAAGAGTATGTATGAGTGAATTGGACATATCTCACCCCTCCATTTGGTATCATTCGTCAATCACTGCTGTATAATAATAACTCTTCTCCTAAAAAAATACTACATAGCATAAAAAGAAAATACTACCTACCAAACCTGCAAACGGTCTTAAGGATCTGACATTCGACCCGAACAGAGGTCATACGTCACCAACATGCCACAACTGCCTTCAGTCAGCATGAATGTATGTCGGATCAGTCCGCAAGCCGCCTGCTCAAGCTACCCGCAGAGGCTTCATACGCTGGGGCCAGACTCCAGTCCCTCTCAACTCGAGCCTGCCATATACAGCGAACATGATTCACACTTGACATTTATCAGGCTAATACATAAGACGATCGGGACATTGGTCTCGCATTAAGTGAAGTCGCAGTGCAAGACTGACGGGATGTTTAATTCCTTGATTGTACGTAATTATGTCGCATCATAGTTAATTATGTCTTGTCATACTTAGACTAATCGTCATTAGCAATCCGCATATATGTAGTGGCACCCTTGTAACTCATAAACGATCGAAATATAGAAAAGCATACCTGACTCTGCCAATTTGTCGACTCTAGCATCATTTTCTTCATATCGTGAGTCCGACCACCATTATTCATCACCCCCACCACATTTCACCGAAGAAATCAATTAAAATCAGCTAGATATCCACCTATAACTACTTATAACGCAACCGTGATATTTCAGATAATATCAGCCCTAAAATATAATTCATTATACACTTTTGATTTCTCTTACAATATAAATAATGGTACATTATCAATGCAATTAATATTAATTATCATTTTCTCTATCTTACCACTAATTTATTATCAATTCAATCATTTTTCATTACTTAACAACTATTACATTAATGATAATCAAGAGAAATTTTAGACATTAACATTGACATTCAACACTTTCTTAATCACATCTGAAAACCTTTAGAATGACTTATATTTTAGGACGTATGTAGTATTAAAGGGGAGAGTAATGATACAGAAACAACCGTTGTGACACAACGAGCTCGTGCCACAACGTGTATTTTCATCGTTGATCATGATGAATATAATAATTATCAATGAGTTAACATTAGGAATCAATGGTGTAGATACACGTTGTGGCACTAGTTGTGTCACAACGGTTATGTCTGTATCATTAATCTAAAGGGAAACTTAACGGCGTCTATGGTAATCTCTACGTTATTAAAATTGTGTTCAATTTTTCGAACATTTGTAGAATGCTTTTACGGTGTTTTGTGCACCGCAAACACCCTCTAAGGTCCTTTACACCCCGCAAAGAACCACAAAGCACCTCTACGTCCCATAGAGGAGCGAATTGATGGTTTGAAATAATTACCACAAAAATTAAGAAAAAATAACAAACTAGTATCATATATAACCAATGGAAAATTAAATGTAAGCAGTTATTGCAGTATATATATGGATAAAATCCGAATGCATACCCTAAACTTCAACTCTTGTCTTCTAAGAATATCACGGAATCAGCCCGGAATCTGAAAAATGAATCATAAATGTGCTTTGAGTTAAACAACCGAAGAAATGAATCAGATCTAATGTAGAAAGATTTGTATTATGAAATTAATTGATGAAAGGGGGATGAGAGTGGAAACAGCGGCCGTCGGTCGCCGTTGCTTTAGCTTTTTTTTTTTCCTGTTAGATGGAGGGAAGGGGGAGGTTTTTGTGTGGTGTGTACCTACGTGATAGCACGTGTGGCACACCACACACGACACACTTTCATTATGTATTTAAACTGTGTGGTTCTGATCGTTTCACCCGTCACATCAGCTCAAATTCTCTCACCACACACTAACTTCACGTAGAAGGGAGGATGAAAAGCGGATGGGTTAAACTCTCATGGGAAAGGTTAGATAATTTCATGTGAACTTGAAATTTCTGTGCACCTGTCCGCTCCTCTGCGGGGTGTAGAGGTGCTCTGCGGTCCTTTGGGGGGTGTAGAGGGCCTTAGAGGGCCTTTCGCAAAACCCTACAAAAGCATTTTACAAATGTTTGAAAAAGTGAATATACATATCATAATATGGTGGAGTATGATGTAATTAACACACTTCAATACTTAATGCAACTTGCTCAAGCTGAAGAATTAAGCTGAAACCTTTTCATAATGCTTGAGTCTCTCTCTCTCATAAACCAAGTTTGTCAAAATTCTTTTTTTGTTTCTTGCCAAAATAGAACATCCAACAAGACACAGACAAGGAGTTCCATCTTTAATGTTGTTATTTTTTTCACTTTTTCCTATATAGGCATTTGACATGCTAGTCAAATTTTGCTTTTGAGCATTATTATTAGGCTTATTAGTGAAGCTCTTCTTGTGTTCTTTTTTATTTTCTTTTTCTTTTTTCAATCCGTTGGTCAAAGGGAAACTGACAAAGAGAATAACAATATATAACAAAATCACAAAAGAATACTGAATAGTACAACCACATATAAAAACATGAAAAATACAAAAAGAAGTTAAGATAGCAAAAGACAAAATTGTGCTTTAAGCTTCACTACTAGCTAGGCGTCTTGATGAAGCTATTTCTTCTTCATATCATACAAATAACTTCTATGGATGCTTTCCCGCGTTCCCCTTATGAAAAATACATGTACGGTGTGGGTGTTAATGACACCACATACGATTTGCTCGGGCACCGTATTTCGGAAAAAATTCGATACTGTAGAGTTCGAAATTAATTTGCTTTCGACTTGTTCAGGGTCGAAATTAGACTCTGGAGAAGTTGAATTTCATTGTGGTGCCCCAAAAGTAGATTGATTGTGATATCATTATATTAACGGTGCCCAAAATATATTATCACAAATAGGCGGTTGCTAAAGGAACTACGGTGAATCTATTTGCAAGGAACATAATGACATTCGACTACTTTAAAAATCGAATATTAATTTTAACATTTGACTTTACAGATGTCGAATGTCAAGGTAACGCTCCCGAATATAAATCAGTAAGGATCCGGTTAACTACTTAAACCGTCATCATCGTTTGACCTAAAATGACTAATATAAGTTGACAATATTTGTATGGCTCTCAATTATACAAGATGAGAATTCTATTATTTTAACTATGTGAGACATTACGGTCAATATTCATTCTAAATAAAGTATAACCTCGTCTGAAATGTGATGTCACGATTAATTTGTAAGTGTCTTTAAGAAACATCTATCAAATAAGTAAGTAATTTGCTAGTGATCACCGGTTCTCGATTTTCGCAAATATATTCAACCAGCATCATTCTGTTTACTTTCTTTTCAAAAGAAAATCCTGACATTGATCCAAGTGAGATGGCATTGGATAAAGTATTTTTCAATGAAAACTTAATTCGTTGATTATAAAAAATGAAATTTAACTTGAAATCCTCAACGATTTTGGCCTGTAATCCTTGATGATATTCGATGTTCTTGACAAACTAAACAGAGGGCTTCCATAATTTTATCAAAATCTGTGAATTATTTATATTGCAACATCTATAGTATGTATAATGACAAAGGCATAAGACACCAAAGACTCATAAACTGTTGTAATTATAACATTTTAGATCCTGAATTTTCTTTTTTATACAAGTTATAATCCCTAAAGAAACTTTTATTTCATGCTGTCAATAGCACAAGCATTGCGTACATCCAACGCAGAATTTCGCCCCCGTTCTACGGCGGAATCATCACTTAGAAGCAAAGAATGTCAAGCTAAAATATCGGTGGGAGCATTCAATCCCCGTGCGTTTGATCAATGATCAAGCCAACATCCGACAAATCTTCACCTTCAGCTTGCAATTTTTGGACGACTAAGAGAGAATCCGATTCTAGAACTATATGATGGTAAACATAGGACAAGGCAAATGACAAACCATGGAAAATAATGATTATATTAAAGATAAATACCCCCTTAAAAAGATAAAAGTGTTATCTTTGAAATTAGCATCCCATTGATTACACACTAGTAACAAATTCTCAAAATGATCACACGAAAATGAAATCTCTGCAGAGTAATAAGGAAAGTGTAGTAATGTTTCCACTTTGTATCATAAAATATCTA
This sequence comes from Gentiana macrophylla, assembly GCA_026214975.1. NCBI lineage: Eukaryota > Viridiplantae > Streptophyta > Magnoliopsida > Gentianales > Gentianaceae > Gentiana > Gentiana macrophylla. The sequence goes on from CM047811.1 coordinate 103,190,769, forward strand.
TTATGTTTATATATATATATATAATACGATTGGTGGTGAAATAAAGGGGTTAAAAGCTGGAGAAAGATTAGGTTCTATTGATTCATTTTTTAAATTGACTAAATCTACATTCTCAAACTAATTTCATCACCAACTCAAATATATAAGGAAAAAAAAATGTAATGTGTCGACGCATCACACATATGTCCAATACAAAAAAAACGTTATTAGCTAATATGTGAATGTTATAACAACATTCACATATTACACTTACTATGTGAATGTTTGATGAACACTCGGTGCAAAATTTCAGTGCAATAATTTTTCTTCGCCACTCCTTCATCTGACTGAACATTCACATATTTAACTTACAATGTGAATGTTTGGTGAACAATCGGTGCAATATTTCAGTGCAAGAATTTTTCTTCACCACCCCTTCATCTGACTGAAAAAACTGCTACCCACGGTATCAAATAAATTATCACAATCCCCCTCCCCCCAACAAAGGAGTATTTATCAAGGTCCCAACGGTCCTTGCTTTTTAACAAACTTAGCATATTTTCCGCAAATTGCATCCTCCGATCGCAAATCCCACAACTGCAGAGAGAATAAATAGCCCCTTATTAATATATATAAATTATTAAAATTTTGAAAATCGTACAATCGGAAAATAATAGGTTCACATAAAATTTTCACAGAATACACACACAAACAAACTAGGTTTACTTTGTGTATATTCTGTGAATATATTGCAATTGTTATTAGGTACCTCCAATTTTCCCTTTGATCCACCCACACCAAGCAAAAAGGGGCTATCCTTTGAAAATGACACAGAAAATACAGCTCCCTGATAAGATATATACATACAACAAATGAAGTTATAGAATACCGTAGTAACTCATAAAACTAGCATAAATTCAAGTCAGCCATTAAAATGAACTAAAAGGCGAAGATAATAACACATACAGCTTTAGGATTCTTAGATGTGACACATGAGGGTTGATTGTTTGATAAATCCCATAGTTTGACCTGCATTGAAACAAAAGCCGTATGCGTTCAGATAGTTTTATAATCGACCAAATCATGTCAAAGAGCTCAAAACAGAGACAAAACTGACTATACCCATTTGTCTTTGGAACCAGTGGCGAGTAGCTGTAGTAATAATAATTCACATGAAACGGTTAGCATGAGCGTAAAAGATTGCAGAAAATTTAAGGGAAATAGAAAACTAAGACGCTTTACATTTGGAATTAAAGGATTATATGAAACAGAGCAGACAGCTTGGTCGTGTGCATGGAGAGTAAAAGTTGGTTTAGACTCTGAACCACGAACATCAAAACCCGAAACCATACCATCCTCAACACTAACCTGTAATCCAAAACATAAAATTCCATTGTTCAGTAATAAGACAACCGAAAACTGCAAACCAAACCAAAGATTTTAGACCAAAGCACAAACCACAAAAGAGTGCTCGTTATGTGGGTCCCAAGCCAAACTTTCAACATCAGCAGTAAGTTGCCATGTCAAACCGGTATGTGAAGGCTTCCTTCCATCTTTCTGTAGCACAGACAAAAAAAAAAAGGGTTCAGACCCTGTAACAAAAAAAGACTGAATAATTCAGAGGCCATAAAGAAACTAATATGTACCAAGACTACTGTGTCATCAAATGAGCCACTTAGAAGAACTTGTGGAGCAAAATGGTTCCATGCCACTGCTTGCACCTGAAGTGAAAATTCGGATGTAAATTATTAGGAGGTATAAAAGCACTTGCACTATAATCAGCAAATGATGGTAAATCTGTATTTTACAAATTCAAATCCTTCATATCCTATCTGTCAACAGAATTTGTTGCTTCATACTCTACACCTACCAGTAGATTTTAAAACAGTCATGATGCTTTGAATGAATAACGGAATTGTACACCCTTGTACCCTTCAGCACGAGTCACATAAACAACAAAAGGCTAAAGCTGTCCTTCACTAAATTTCTTTTTACTTTAACACGTTATTACTGTTTTTTTTTAAGATGCTGTTAATGTTTTCGAAGTGTTTGTCATTTATAAAGAAACAAAATTCTTGCCTTATCTGTATGGTGATCCATGGTGATACTGCACTGTCCAGTGGCCACATCCCAAATCTTGACCAGTTGGTCGGCACTAGCACTTGCAAGTATGTTCCTGAACATATGATAACCAGACACGAACAGTGAAGTGAGGATACTAAACCCCAAACAACTTCCCATGACGAAACCGAAGAACTTCAGACCTGTACTCCTTGTTCCAAGCAAGTCCAAGTACAGCATCAGTGTGACTGTCTTCTTTGTACTTCGTGGATTTCTGGAGGGTAAAAACAGATTAGCAGGGCATGCGTAAAGCATAGGAAAGTTTCACAAGTACACAGTTACAAAGCCCATTAGTGAAACAAAAAGGCCATTAAAACATCTTATCAACTGCTGATCACAGCTTCAAGAAGCAAGATAAGTAATTGACAAACCTTCTTCCCCTTCTTCTTCTTCTTCATCTCAATTATTCCACCTAATATAGCTGAAGGTTGAACTTCATCCATCTGAATAAAAATCAAAGCAGATACGGTCATTAAAAATTTGCATTAAGGCCGATTTCACTAAGATATCAGGCAAGATTATTAACTCAATATACATACCATATCTAGGTCCCAAATTTCAATGGCAGGATCCATGGAGCCTACAGCTATGAAGTTACCTGGCAACAACATGGTGGTATATCATTAAGAAAATTATTATATAAAAAAGGACAAAAACACCGGAATTTGACAGAATTATGAAACTGTCGGATCTACCTTTTTCTCCTCCTTTAATAGGACAATCAAGCCAAGCCATACAGAGAGGAAAGGCTGGAATGATAATATCATGATGGATATACATGTTTGAATCACTTTCTGACTCCTCTAATATCCATACCTATATGAAACCATCGATCTCAAATGCACAACTAATTCAAGAGCTGCAAAGGGGATATATCAAAAGATTACTGAACCAAAAACCTCCAAAAGTGACTCCTACATACCTCCAGGTGACTGAAGTCGTCCTCATTACGTGCACAAATTATTACGCTATCCTCAGCTTTTATCGTGATATCATCAAGCTCTTCGGAATCATAACCCTGAGATGACAACAAACACGTGTTTCTAAACAGCAGGTGGAGAAATAATTGATGGTTTAAAAAAAATCATAAATGTATAACCTTATCTTTTAGATACGGATCCATATCATTGCTTGGGTAATACACATTCTGGAGTCCTGAGGCTGAATCAAAAAGCTCTAAGCCTGATATCAATGACAGTGAGCTCACATGAAAAAGTTCACAATACAATAACCGGAAAACGATAAAGAAAACCTTAACTATACAGCTAATATGCACCCAAGAATGCTATTTCAACCTAGTTCATCTGGAAAGAAGTGAAATTACAAATGCCACTTCTTGTAGCTTAAGTTGAACTGGAATATATCACACAAACACCGTATTCGACAAATGGCTAGACGAAGAGGGAGAAAAAGAAGAACTTGCATTAGATGAAAAGATACACAAGTATTTATAAGTAGACGAAGACATACCATCATCTTCGTCATCATAGTCGTCCATATTCAGTTCCTTCAAGGCATCTGCCATGCTATCAGTGTCAAGGTCTTTACCCACAGAACCTTTTCCAAGAGCACCTGCAGCAGCAAGTGCTTGCGCAACATCATCATCTTGATTAGATGTATCAGCATCTATAACTTCTTCATCGTCTTCGTCTTCGTCTTCATCATCCCCGCTGCGAAAACCAATAAGCCCCAAAATTACACAACCACACGTAGTTCTATCACCACAAAAATCAAGGTCTCCCTTTACAACATGCCAAAATGCATCCCTAAGAATAAGCTAAAAACGAAAAACATGAAAAGGTAGATCAATGGTAACTAGTAGTGATAAAAAGGACTCCTAAGTTCAATGTGCAGCAGCAAGACACTATTGAGGACTATTGCTTTTGCCTAGAACCAAAAAACGCACTTACTAATTTAGAACTTACATTATCCCTTCAACGCTGTTTTTCAATATCTCTTCAATCACTTCCTTTGAAGGAGGATCAGCTTCTACAGGCACTGATTTTAATGCACCCTTTGGTACCCACGAAATTGCTGATATCATTCTTCCAAACTAAATTCGTTAAATTAACTCTGGACTGGCGAAACAGAATCCCAAAATCGCTCTGCAATTAAAAAAGAAAGGAGCAGAAGGAAGGGGCAACGCGTTACATACAAAGTTTGAGAATTTTCTACCAAGAAAATGACGATGCAGAGAAATCACTAAAGCAGAAAAACCAGCACTTATAATCACTACAAACTGGAGACCCCCTATGGGTAAAACGATATAAACAAGATTGAATGATTTACTTCAAGCATACCTAATTTTATGGGAACGGTGAAATAGGAAATCAGTACCCTGCAATGAACGCGGGGATTTCAATTGGTAGCGGCTTACCAAACACACAAAGGGTTTTGGCACATAAGCGGGGTGAGCTGCGTAGAGAACAGGGTTTAATTTCTATTTTTCGATTGAAAATCTCATTGGCTTTTATTACAGCTAAAATATTATTAAGTCTTATTGAACAATCCAATAAGTTTGCCTCAACGATTAAGTTGATTTTTTGTTAGTAAAAGATTGTGGGTTTTCAAATCTTCTTATTTGTACGTGTGAGTTATAATACTTTAAAGTAGTAAATTTCGTTTTCTACTTCGGTCGTCACAAATGTCAACAAAAGTGGTACTCCATAGAACAATGGTAGCCTCACAAGTGTTATTTTTGCTCCACCTGGACCTACTTCATATGCCCCTAGGTTTTCATTGTTTACATCTCTTCTTAATTTCTTATGATTATGATTTTTATTCCCTTGATATTATGAATGTTGATGGCACACCCCTGATATTGATTGCCATTGGTACCATACGCACTCCACGCTTCTCTCTTCTAGTAGGTAACAAAAGTGCTAGTTCTCGATGGATGTATAAAGTTAAGATTAAGTCAGATGGTTACATTGAGTGATACAAAGCTCGTTTGGTAGCTAAAATGTTTGCTCAAGAGTATGGTATTAATTATAAGGAATCATTTGCTCATGTTGCTAAGATTGCATCTATTCGGGGTTCTCATTGTTCTTGCATCTATTCGTCAGTGGAATATCACTCAAATGGATGTTAAAATATTTTTCTTAATGGGGTCCTATAGGATGAAGTATATATGGTTCATTCTCGTGGTGTTTCTTACCCTCCATGGCAAATTTTTACATTATATGGCCTCAAACAAGCCGTTCGAGCATGGTTTGAAAGATTTTCGCATGTTGTCACCTCTCTCGGTTTCGATTCTAGTCCACGTCATTCAACCTTGTTTGTTAAATTGATTTATATAAGTCATATTTGCTTCTTACATTATGTAGATAATATGATCATTATTGACATTGATGGTATCGTTAGTTTGAAAGCAACAATGTCTCAATGTTTTGATATGAATGGTTTTGATCTTTGCGTCGCTTTTTTGGCATTGAGGTAGCTTCCTCAACAAAATACGACGAGGTTTCAAAACCTACGTGGCATCCTAATTGGCGGCTAATTTACTCTGCCAAATGGAATCAATACCATTAGCCACGACACTCGTGGCTTATATTATTTTACAAATTCCGTATTATTTTGAAAATGATAGGTGTTATCGGTACCACATTTCTTGTCATGCTGCCACTCATATGTTTCTAAAATTACATTATATAGCAGCACCTCCAACATTTTTTTGATTGCAAAAAATTTATAATATTATCACCCCTCACCCAAACACAAAATAACACAACCATTATTGACATTTTTCATATAAACACACTTATCACCATTGTTAATATGAAAGCCATTTGATATCATAACATCATCAAATTTTGCATGCCATTACATTGGAGCTTGTTTTAATCCGTAAAGAGATTTAACAAGTTTACACACTTTATTTTCTTGTCCACTCACAACAAAACCTTCCGGTTGGTCAACATAAATTTCTTCCTCTAAATCACCATTTAAAAGGCAGTTTTAACATCCATTTGATGGATATTTAATTTATACACAGAGGCAATAGAAATTAACATTCTAATAGAGGTAATTTTAGATACCGACGAATAAGTATCAAAGAAGTCAACTCCGCCCCTTTGCTCAAAGCCCCTAACGACTAGTCTAGCCTTATATTTTTCTATAGAACCATCAATCCTTAATTTCCTTTTAAAAATCCACTTACATCCAATTGTTTTACATCCAGGAGGAAGATCGGTCAAAACCCATGTTTTATTCGTTAAGAGGGAGTTCATTTCATCAATTATTGCATCCTTCCAAAAAGGAGCATCTAAAGACATCATAGCATCTTTATAAGTTTTAGGGTCATCTTCAACCAAGAAAGTATAAAAGTCATCACCAATTTTTTTAGATTTTCTTGTTCTTTTACTCTTCCTAGGTTCATCCGGTTCTCTATTAAAAAGAGACGAGGAAGAAGCAACATTATCATTAGAAACAGAGCATGTATTAACAGGTTTGGACAATCTATCTTTCAAAGGAAAAATATTTTCAAAGAAAACAGCATCTCTAGATTCAATAATAATATTATGGATATTTGTTTATAAGGACTAGTTTGAACACTTAATAGGCATTTAGGATACCCTTAAATCTTATTTGGTTATAAGGACACATTTCATTTGTTTTTCCATTATTACCTTTAAATCTTATCTCTCGATCGAAACGTTTCCAGTTGCTCAATAGAAGATTGAAGTCGTTGTCGAGTTCTTCTCCACTCGTGGCAATGGATCCAAAGAGCTTCCGTCAATGGTTGTTGAACTTCTTTTATGCCCGATTCCGTTGACGTAAGACGAATCCGGTCAGTCTGAGCCCCCGAAGTGTGAGCAGCAAATCTCTTGTTGATGTTTGAACTCATTTCCGGCCGGCGTAAGACAAATCTGATCGGTCTGAACCCTCCTAGCTTGAACTCTCGCCGATCTGAGCTGCCGCAATCGCCGGAGAATAAGATGAAGAGTGTAAGATTCAACGAGCCATCAACTGGGGTATTGTTGAGAAGAAAATGGATACTATAAACTTGAAATACTTGGGTCTTTTTGTTGTCTCCTTGTTTTTGGTATTCAATTTTTTGTCAAGAGTGAAATTGTTATGTGCTTCAAGTTGTCAAAGATTATCGATTTTCTAGTTTTATTCTTTCTTCTTCACACTTAATGATATTATCCCTAAAATTTACTTTTGTTTTAACTTGGAACTAGATAGAGACCAAGGTCATAAGCAGCTGCCTTAATCCTGTCTAGAATGAGGAGTTTGAATTCTCTTTATCTTAGCTTTGTTGGGATTCTCAAATTGGTAAGCCTTCTAGGCATCTTGATTAATATCCTGAAAGATTTGTCTTGTATATGTATATATACACTTGCTACTGAAAGATGCTTTCTTTTTCTTTATGTGGCTTAATTGTTAATCCATCTCCACTACATCTGAATGTCGTCTTAGTTGCACATGTGGTCATTTGACTTTGAAAATTCAAATGTTTAATCCCATAAACCTACCTTTTGTAACTTCTTCTGGCCAGAATTAGTCGGTGCCTTGGTGGCATGTCATTGGACCGGTTAATTGGTATATTCCGATGGATGATAATGTTCATTTAGTTTTCTACTTTCTGATAGATTGTCAACATTGTGTATGTTCTTTCAATCAAACTATGTTCAGTTTATGAATGCATTTTGTGATGGAAAGTACAATCACGGATAAGTTAATTTCTTAAATTATGCCCGAAAGCACAATGTTGTTGACCTACTAATCCTATCAATAGCGAACTCAGGGACAAGTACTATTGGGTCTCAGTTCTTTGTACTTATTGTTCAAACTACTTGGTTGGATGGAAACATGAGGTGTTTGGTAAGGTCGTGGACGGATACTAATGGTGCATTGACACCCGATGTCATTGCATAAAATGTTGATGTCACTGCATATATGATTACCGATTAGGGTTGTAAATGAGTTGGACTACTCGTGAGCTATTCGTACTCGACTTAATTCGGTTTTTTTCGAGTTCAAGTTCGGGTCGAGCTACTCGAATAATTAATAAAGCCGATCTCGAGTTTTAAAATATAGTAGAGGACGGAAAAATATGAACCAGGGTGAAATAATTATGTTGTTCGTAGTTTTATATCAAAAGATATAGCATTTTGAAGTCGATTTTATAAAGAAAAGAAATCGATTTTCAAAAATTAAGTCGGAAAAATATCAGCTCTTTACACCGAACCAACAGTGAGAATTGAGTTGTTGCTGTCACTGCATATTTGATTGTCGATGTCACTGCATAAATTGTTGATGTCACGCATATATGATTGCCGATGTCACTGCATAAAATGTTGATGTCACTGCATATTTGATTGCCGATATCACTGCATAAATTGTTGATGTCACGCATATATGATTGCCATGTCACTGCATAAAATGTTGATGTCACTGCATAACAAGATCGAGCTCAACTAGTCTACTACTCGACTCGAATAATACTTTTTGAATTATAAAAAAATATTTTATTATAAATTTGATAAATATAATTATTTAAATATTTAATTAATGAAGCCCGATTAGCTCGTGAGGTACTCGACGAAAAAAATCGAATCGAGACAAACTTTCTTGCGAGTCTAGTACGAGCACTTCACGAGTAGCCTGGCTCACTTACAACCTTAATTTACATGTCATTTCATCGTCAAATGTCACTGCATCGTCAAATGTCATAACATCGTCAAATGTCACTGCATCGTCACATGTCTCTGCATCGCTGTGTCTCTACATCGGGGGTGGTCGATGCATCGCGGTGTCTTTGCATCGGGGTGGTCATTGCATCACGGTGTCTCTGCATTGAGGGTGGCCACTGCATCGCGGTGGTCAACGGATCTAGGGTGGTCAATGCTTTGCGGTGTCACTTCATCGGGCGTCTCGCATCGCGGCGCAACATGCGATCGGGGTGGTCAGCTGACTTTGTGGTGTCTCTGCAGATCGGGGTGGTCGCCGATCGCGTGTGTCTCGAATCACGGTTGTCGATTGCATCGCGGCGCCTCTCAGATCGCGGTGTCACTTCATCGCCGTGTCTCTTCATCTCGGTGTCATTTCATCACGGTGTCTCTGCATCGCGGTGTCACTTCATCGCGGTGTCTCTTCATCGTGATGTCTCTACATCGTGGTGTCATTTCATCACGATGTATCTGCATCGGGGGTGGTCACTGCATCGCGGTGTCTCTGCATCGCGGTGTCACTTAATCGCGTCGATTTTTATGAATAAAAATTTGATTTTTCATAAATCAAGTCGAAAAATATCAAATGATATATTAGAATAATAAAGACTAAAAATTATGAATTATGTTGAAAAAATTACGATGATCGGAGTTTTATATCAAAAGATATTACCGTTTGAAATATTGATTAAAAAAGTTTTTTTTTTTTTGGTTATTTGTCAAATTTTCAGCGCTCCTTAAATAAAAATAAAAAGAATAAAAAAATAAAATAAACTTAAGTGCCAGCGTTTCTTTCAGCTCCAACGTTTCCTTCAGCGCGCGTTTTTTATTTTATTTTAACAGCGCATTCCTTTTTTTTGTATATACTAATTGAGGGTAGATTGGTCCGTGTAGTAATTTTGTGTCCTTATAACCAAATAAAATTCATTAGTGTCCTATTTGCCTAATTAAGTCTATTTTGTGTCATTTTGGACCATTGCCCCATAATATTATTAGAAATTTCAGGAATTTTCGAATTGAACACAAAAAATCTATAAGTAGTACTCCAACAATTTAAAGAATACCCAACAAAGGCACAGTCAACAATTTTGGGACCTAATTTTCTTTTCTTGGTAATAGGAATATTAACATTTGCAAGACACCCCCACACTTTCAAATATTGTAGTGAAGGTTTTTTATTTTTCCAAATTTCATACGGTGTTTTATCGGAATTTTTGTAGGGAACTCTATTTAGGATTAAACAAGCAGAAAACAAAGCTTCACCCCAACAATTTTTAGGCAAGCCAGAACCAAGCAACATAGTGTTCACCATATCTAGTAAAGTCTTATTTTTTCTTTCCGCAACACCGTTCGATGCAGGGGAATAAGCTGGAGTTACTTCATGTACAATACCATGCAATTTACAAAAATCAACAATTTCATTAGGAGCGTACTCGCCACCCCTACCGGAGCGTAGAATTTTTATCTTTTTTTCTAGTTGATTTTCTACTTCAGCTTTATACTCCTTAAACTTATCAAACATACTACTTTTAGCATTAATTAAATACACATAGCAATATTTCGAATAATCATCAATAAATGTAATAAAATATTGATTACCACCACGTGACAGAACATTATTGCTATCACATATGTCACTATGAATTAATTCAAGCAATTTAGTTTCTATTTCAACAGATTTATATGGTTTACGAGGTTTTTTTGCTTGCACACAAATTTCACATTTTTCTTCATTAATGGGAGACTTTGGAATAAGGTCTAAAGTCATCATCCGTTTCAAAGTACCACGGTTAACGTGACGAAGTCTAGCATCCCAAGTGTCACAACATTCAACATTTTGCAACAGATAAATCGTAAGTAAAATTTCATTACCGTAAGAGGGCAACAAGCTTAAACGGAACAAGCCATCTAACATAAAGCCTTTGCCAACAAATTGACCAAGTCTAGTAATTACAACTTTATTGGATTCTAAAACAACCTTATAACCATTTCTAACCAACAATGAAGCACTTATTAAATTCTTTTTAATATTTGGAATATGATAAACATTATCAAGTGACAAGATTTTTCCAGATGACAATGTTAAATTTATTTGGCCTTCTCCAACGACGTGTGCCACACTCCCATTCCCCATACTCACATTCATTGTGCTTGATATATAATATGATGAAAACAAGATTTTATCAGCACACACGTGAACATTAGCCCCAGAGTCAATCCACCAATCATCAGAGTTAAAAATAGCATTTGTTTCAGGGTTAATAACACAATGTCTGTCAGAAGAGGAATTAGAAGTGGCTACCACAGACAAATTTTTACCATTAATTTTTTCAAACTTATCATAAAGGAAACTCATATTAGCACTTAAGAAAAAAAAAAAGGAAAAACAGATGCAGACAGCTTTTCTTTTTCCTTCCTGTTCGACTATTTATTTATTTATTTTAATCACCTTTTACTCTCTAAACTTGTTTGAAATAATTGTCAAACAACACAACATAGAAACGAAAAAACATCTGCAACAACAATAATAAAGTGCTCAAAAATAATATTAGTCAAAGTTTAGAAAAGGCCTGGGTCGAAGCACGCAGTGACGTTATCTTAGAGAGTAAAACGTCCTCACTGCACTGGTAATTTATTGATAATGTGTTGCTCTCCCAAGATTCGACAACCTGTTGGGTACGATCGTGTGCAGCGAGAAGTACCCAGAACCACCGTATCACTCAATGCTCAATTTGCAGGGAAGAAATATATATATGTAAAAATACTCTCCTTTATATACTGTTTTTATTTGACAACTCTGCACTGAAAAGCACAGTCGGCAAAAATGTAGAAGGAAAGGTACATTTGTTACGTGTAAAAGCAAAAAGATGTTACAAACATACCAACAGAGAAAGGTGATGTGAATTTAGGACCGTTAAAGATAACCTAGACACGACGAATATGAAGAACACGGAGAACAAGCCTCCCTCGACCCCTGACCAACCTGTGATCAGACTCCTTGGGGTGCACCTTAGACTCCTAATCAACCCATGATTAGACTCCTAAGATATGCGGTTGCGCACAGACCTACGGCTCAACAGATCTGATAAACCCAAAAGAACAAATTCCTCTCGAATCCACGAGATTCACACGAAAACACCGTAAAGGCGACAATTTATAATATCATTCAACTTCTGTTCCAATAAAATACATTGAAAGAGCCTTTATATAGGCTAACACAGACGGCTGCTGCTACAAAAACCCTAAAACATCTTTTGGGCCTTAGATGGGCCATAATTTAAAATAAATACGAAAAATACCTAAAGTAATTCAACACACAAATTAGGCTAAATGAGGCCCACATTGACTCTCTAAGATAATAATATAATCCACAAAATAATAAAAATACTTGGGCGAATAATGACGACACGTTAGGCCTAAATCATCAAAATACGAGCAAATTGGCGTGCCACGGACCTAGATCGATCCTCATCATTCCCTCCTTCTTTGAGATGATTCGTCCTCGAATCAAAAGGATGTCGTATAGTTGATCATTAATTGTCATTGACGGACAAACCACATCAATCATTGAAGATATTCTGGGATCAAACACAAAACGTGGTGGTAACTTCTGACAGATGAGACCTTCTGATGACGAGCTATGCTTCATGAATGGATCTTGAAAGATGCCTGTAGGCCTGCCATCAATGTGAATGCAGTCCTCTTGAGTAGAAACATAATCATGGTGACTCAAATTTGGAACAAAACCACAATACACTGCAAAAGGGTTAATAAAAGAGTGTTTCGGCTTCCCATCAACGTTAACCGGATCAAGGACTATGAAATGCAATGCTAGGGCTGCTTTGCATGTACCCAACAATACAAAATTAATCTCCTGGATATGGTCTAGTGGTGAGGAGCGAGGTGTTATAATAACGATGGACTGACCCTGTTGGAGGTCGTGTTCGATTCCCGTAAAAGGGTTGATTTCCGATTGATAACACCTTGGTGATTGGGAACCAGCTAAGCCTCGATTTCTAAGATCTAGGTTCACTGATTAACCTCTCCCCACATTCCTATGGGATCGGGGGTGGGGGCCCTCACGGCATCATAATTTTTGGGAGCTGGGAATTGGTTTATTTCGAAATGGTTCTAGCAATATCTTTTGTTCTGGTTATCCATTTGGCTGGGGTTGATCCCGATGTGTTCTGATTAGATATGTGTGGCTTGATAGTTTAGTTGTTTTATTTTCTTAAACCAAATGTTGTAATTTTTTAGCATCTTGCTGATATATGAGAAGTTTTTGGCTGTTCAAAAAAAAAAAAAAAAATATATATATATATATATACATGCGTTTTTTCTTCCTCATTGCCCATGGTTGCAACATCATTCCCATACACATTATGCAAATCTTCAACGTCTCGGGCTGATTCAAGGAGTTGAACACTAGACTTAAATAAACACATAACTTCATCAACCTTTTTCCTCTTGCTCTGAATATCATTTGTCACCGATTTCAAATCCTCTTCACAGCCTCTTTAGTCATCAATAATCTTTTATGCAACCCTTTAATCTCATCCATTGTGCACGAATATGACTTTCTTTTTTCACGAATATTTTTTTTTCCTGCTGAAAGGTATTTTTTTTCTTCCCCTTTTTTTGTTTTTTGCACGAAAAAAATTGCTGGATTTTGAGCAAAAGTCACAAGACAAATACAGGAAACCAAAAAAGAATGAATTTCGGACAGGTAATTAATTTTTTTTTTTTTTTTTTGTGTCACCTAAACTTTACGGGTTGACTATTGAAAAAGAAAAGTCTTAGGCTAATGCAAAGGGGTGAAGATGAAAGTGCCTATTGCGGACACAGTACTGAAGTGACAAATGAATGATATTATTTCCAAAACAACTGGTGCGATGAGAAGATTTTTTTCTTCCTTTTTTTTCTTTGGATTGAAACAAGAATTGAAGGAAATTTGATGCTAACAATACGGTGGAAAAATAGGGCTAAGAGCCGTGGAACGATTACCTTTAAAGCTAATCTCTGATATCAATTGATGTGAATTCGGGACCACTAAAGGTAACCTAGACACGACGAATACGAAAAACACGAAGAACATGCCTCTTTCGACTCCTGACCAACCTGTGATCAGACTCCTTGAGGTGCGCCTTAGACTCCTAATCAACCTGTGATTAGACTCCTAAGATACGCGGATGCCCACAAACCTGCGGCTCAATAGATCTAATAAACCCAAAAGAACGAATTCCTCTCGAATCCACGAGATTCACCCGGAAACACCGTAAAGACGACAATTTATAATATCATTCAACTTCTGTTCCAATAAAATATTACCTCCGTCCCAAAAGGTAAGTTCATTTACTTTTTTGTTTTGTCATATAATATAAGTTCATTTTGATAACCAATAAAGCATTTATTGCATTTTTCTCCTTTTACCCGTTATTTATTATTACTCATCCACTTTTCACTATTTTGCATTAATAACATTCAAAGGTCATTTGGATTTTTTAATCAAAATTAATGACACATAACCAATTTAACCAACTTTTTTTCTGCACAAAAATCAACTTTCTTAATCTGTGTGAAAACCCCCAAATAGATTTACATTTTGAGACAGATGTAGTATATTGAAAGAGCCTTTATATAAGCTAACAAAGATGTCTAATGCTAAAAAAACCCTAAAACATCTTTTGGGGCCTTAGATGGCCCATAATATAAAATAAATACTAAAAATATCTAAAATAATTAAAGACACAAATTAGGCTAAATGATGCCCACATTGACTCTCAAAGATAATAATAAAAATACTTGGATAAATAATGACGACATGTTAGGCTTAAATCATCACATACGAGCTAATTGGCATGCCACGGACATAGATCGGTCCTCATCAAAAGGTCTTTTGCGGCTCCCTCCAAACATACTGTTTTCAATGCCTGCTCGAGCAATGCGTTACTATTAAGCAAAAGGTTCAAAAGAGAACTTTTATCTAAAATGTATAACATTTTATTTTATTTTTATATAGTTTTATAAAGGGACTATAATAATCAAATCAATCATGTTACAACACAGAAAGAGAAAGAGAAAGAGAAAGAGAAAGAAAAAGAAAAGAACAAACAGAAAAACAAACAAAAGTTTACAATTTAACATTACAGAAATAATATGTGTGTATATATAAAAAAGGGAAACTTGAAAAAATATGTTGAAAAGAAAAATATGTTTTAAAAATAAACATTTGAAAATTTTGTCCGTGTCCGACGATGATCAAGAATAGCAAGACGCATTACCATCGCATTGACGATGCGTGATGAGGTGACGACAAGACAGCGTATGAGTGGCCTTGCGAGGCAGCGCACGCGTCGGCCGGCATATTTTTTTGTCAAATTTTTAACTTTACGGACATAATTTCTCAAGTTTCCCTATAATAAAAAAGGAAACAGATGTTTGTGTGTACACACAAGTAAATGGGTCAAAAGTCATAACAATTATCAGCCAAATTAAATATCTCCTTCCCCCTCCATCAGTTATCCTTACTTTTTCCACGTTACTTTTGAACTCTACGTTTACAAACCATTTCGGCATTTTATATCTACAAAAATAATATCTTGTTCACTGCCAAGATTGCAAACAGTATTCCATGTGTATCCCCCACCCCCACCCCCACCCCCACCCAAAAAGACAATGTCAATATAATCAACAATACTAAGAGAAGATAACTCCAAGGCATTAGTGTATGGACTGTGGACAAGACCGGTTACACTACAAATATAGTCTTTCGAGAGAATGCTGAGGAATCCAACATACCTTCAACCTCGTTGACTATATAGCATTCCAAAATAAGCAAAAGAAAGAATCAGTAGTCTTATGCCCACCCCAAATCGCAACAGTTTTTGTTCCTATTGTGAATTATCAGAGTAAAATTTAACATTTGAAATCTAATTTGATTAGTACCACCCAAAAAGTATATAACAATGCTTAAAAAAACAAAGAAAGAGATGACGCACCAGATGCACCAGATCATTCTTCCTAACTACCACACATAATGAATCTATGCCGTGCAGAGCAACTCACGTGATCCCCAACCATTTGTCTGTTTTTCGAAAAGACATATTATATCATGAACAAAAACTGCACACATATCTAAACAAGTATATAAGGATGGTTTATAAATCGATCGAACACCATGGCCACGGCAAAAAGTCGACGGTTAAGATTGGATTATATGGTCTGAATTGAACTTCTAAAAAGCCCGATGGAGTATAAAAGTTGGAACACAAAT
This sequence comes from Gentiana macrophylla, assembly GCA_026214975.1. Taxonomy (NCBI): domain Eukaryota; kingdom Viridiplantae; phylum Streptophyta; class Magnoliopsida; order Gentianales; family Gentianaceae; genus Gentiana; species Gentiana macrophylla. The sequence goes on from CM047811.1 coordinate 103,206,816, forward strand.
AAATTGCTTACCCTTCCACAGACGCTCAGCACGGACACATGTGCAAGCTTTTATCACTTTCATGTCACCAATACAAATCATAATGAATCAGGAAGAAAAAATAAACTGAGATTATATTTTTAATTAACATTAGCAAAAGATTTAGTTTTTACCAGGGTATCATTCTAACATTTGGCGTAGTAATCCAGGAAAAGTTTGGCATGCCAACTTCGTCCTCTCTACTACGAAACTGAGATGGGTAAAAAAAACAGGAATAAAGTAAATAAAAGAATTCAAAACAACTTTGAAGCAAGATTGAAGGTTGTGAAGAAGGAAAAAAAATGATGCAGTAGATAATTGGAAACTGTGTCCAAGGACGTAAACGGCTCCCTCCTCCGTGTAATAACAAACTGCACTATCAACGTACACATTTGTGTAGTGCAAATTCCATTTCCTTTACATTATCAACGGCATAAAAAGCAAAACTTAGCTCTTAAAACACACACACAAAAAAAAAAAAAAAAAAAAAAAAAAAACATTCAACTGGAAAAAATCCTTGCATAATCAACATCATTTTGCCTCAACCCTGTAGACAAACAAAAATTTACAAAGACCATTTACAAAATCATAATTATAGAATATTCGTTTTTGATAAATGCCGGGGCATAAATGTCTTTCATATGTTGAAAGTAATTAAGACGCTGAAACATGTTGAGTTCGGACTTCGGAGGAAGAAAAAAAAAAAGCAATTTACCAACTTATACGGGGAAAATCGTGTCAGATACGATGCATATTTGTAAAATTTCAACGGAACAAAATGTCCAAGCTTATGTTCACGTAAGCTACCTGCAATGGTTAAAAAAAAAAATTAATCCGAGGAATAAAGGCACATTTTTACCATGTCTATGGGCTATCATTTAACACACATTTGTTTTTAGTTCGCTGCAGTTAAAGAATAAATATATACATATGAATGAATGAACAATAAACTGAGGAAGGTTAGAGATTAAACCTAAATCCCACGGGAACATGTTGGATGCGATGGCGTCGCAAAATCAGCTCCGATATCCTCTGCTTTTCAATTCCTCAAACAGTTATTTTCAATTCCGTCAATTTGTTTTCTTTCTTTTATTTTCACAAGATTATTGTGGTGTGGCTCATCTCTACATACATTACAAGAGAGATCGATTGTCCGTTTATAAAAGAAGGAATCGGTCAAAAACTGTTGGATAAAAGAAAAGCATCAAACCTGATGATATTCACGGGTTCTGTAAAAGTAAGGAAAAAGGACTTCACGGGTTCTTAACGTGGTCAGGGGCTAGCTCTTAAAAGGGACTGAGGATCCCCAACGGTGCAAATGTGAAAGGTGCACCCAACGGTGTATCAAAACGACGTAGATTGACGCCTCACAGATGTCGGAGCGGTGTAGTTTCGGATCGAAACGACGCCGTATTGATGTACTGTTGCACTGGCGGGGCTCATTGCACCGGCGGGGATCAGCTCTCCTTAAAAGGGGGGTCACGGGCAAAGACTATGATATACACAAAACCGAGTTAGGATTCGTTGGATCTCTTTTAGTGTTAAATTATATTTAAAAAAAATATTTAAATTTTTAAAATTTAACAATAGAACTCACTCGATACTTATAATATTTTCTACTCGAGTGAGATTAAATTATTTGTAGTGTTATTTTACGTGCAAATTTTTTTTAAAGTTCATAAAATTACAACAAAAAAATTCATTCAATACTTAATATGAGTATTCAGATGAGATCTGTCATTAAAATTGAGTTGTGCCGAGTGAAATTTAAAGGTGAGTTGAACCGGATAAAAAATTAAATATAGATTTACGTGTGTTTCATTGACATCACGAAATAACTTCTAACAATACGATTACACAAGGGGTTAGGCACCCCAGCCTACTATACTGCAACGTGTTTGGATGTATAGACACTCCATCTGACGGCGTGTATGGACGCGGCACGCTGGCGTCGGACACGGCATCACGCCAAATTTGAATTTTCATAAAAATTGGACACGCTAGTCGAACACGGTGTCCGGAAACATGGATATTTTTCCTAAACTTTGGATACTTTTTCCAGATTTTTGGACAATTTCCATTTAAAACGACATAGTTTCGTTTAAAAAAAATCTCTACCTACCCATGGAAGTCAGATCTAGTCTCATTTGAACCAAATGAAACACCCCGCTCATTTGGTGCTTATAGTATTTGATAATTACATTTTAGTCCCTATATTTTTAACAATTACATTTTGATCCCCGCACTCATGTCTTATTTTTTCCAAAACCCCTGTATCCTGTGCCCGTGTCCGCATATCTGTGTCCCTGTATCCGTATCCGTAGAATCTAGGTAAATGCACTACACAAATGTGTAGTGCATTTTTCACTACATGGTTTATTTCCATGGATTAAAGTGATGAATTATTTATTGTGATGGGTCCCAGTAAAATAAATGGTTTTGATTGTTTTGTGTAGGATGTTGTGGTGATATAAATAGTGGATGTATCACTACTCGTAAAAGAAACTATAACAAGATAGAATAAAACAAAGAGAAAAAAAAATACAAGACAAAGAAAAATGAAAAAGAATAAAATCAAATAATGATTAGATAATTCAGATTTTCTTCAAATTTGTATGAAGAAGAAATGATTGATGTGAGAATGAATGAAGTAACACTAGAAAAACAAAAAAAACGTGGAGGGAATAAAATGAAATGGTAATAGTTAATTAATATTTTTTAGGCTTTATTATTAAAAAAGACAATTTGAACATAGAAATATGTAAAGAGGACAGTGGAATTTTTTCGGGTAAAAAGAACATGTCTTTATTTCAATGTGATAGTAAAACATTAGATTTAAGTCGGGCCTAATCATATAAACAAATGGATTTGGGATTATGAGCAATGATTTGATTTCTTATTACCCAATTTATATTTCCATCTATCTTGCCTTCATTTCCTCTTTTTTATCTTTTTAAATCACTCTCCCTATTTTTTATTTATAGATAAAAGTTGATTTGTGAGATAAATTGTAATTTATGAGTGAAATGAATAAAATAATAAATTAAGAAATGGTTTGGTTTGAACAAACCATTTCCAAACAAAGCCTTTGTATATTTCAATGTTCAGAGGTAAAAGCGTATTTATAATACAATTTACAATATGAATAATAATTGACTGTAATTATAATTTACATAAATCAATAAGTTATAACAGATAACCCCCAAAAAAATTACTACTATTTTTTAATCAAAATATAAGTCACTTTAAGCATTTTTATATAGATTAAGAGAGTGATTCATTATCATAAATTTAAAATAAATGATTAAAATATCATTTTACTATTAACAATGGAATAGGTATAAAATAATTAAATGTAGTTGGATCGTTGATAAATTAAAAGTAAGATGGAGAAAAGAGTATTAGATGTTCATTGGTAATATGAAATTACGTATATTTTGAGACAAATAAAAAGAGGCAGAGTGACTTGAATTATTCTACGTCGTCTGGAATTTCAATGTGGCAAGTGTGTATCGTACACAACTCGTGCTAATATGTGCATGAAAGAGGAGAAGAGGGACTGGAAGACTATTTGACCTTTTAAAGTGCCACAAAAATGTAATATGTTGTTATGGCTCATCCGTTGAAAAGCCCTAACAGGGGCGGACACACGTATACTCACCTATTCATAGAAAATCGTAATCTGGATGGTCGTCCACTCGTCCTTTCCTTCATGTGGGAGCTTGCCCTTAGAAAAGCAGCATCCACTTCTTCTTTCTTGGGTAAGTCACCTCAGAAATAACTTCACTCTAAGGCTCGACACGTGAACGTTTACCGGCTGGGCATATGGCAACTCCTTTCTCTTTAGAATCTCCGGCCCGTCGCGACCAGCCATGCAGAAGACCATCACTAAGCATGTGTTTGTTTTCGTTGAAGTTTTTTATGGAGTTTTTTTTATATCAATTCATCAATCCTTTCTTACATTTCTCTCAACAATCATTATTTTAACTACAAATGAAAAATAATAAATTATCTTTCACTATTTCAATTTATCTACTTTATTACTTTTTTAACCATTATTTTTTCATTATACTACTTTATTTTAATTTCTCTCACCAATCATTTTTTTATTTACACAAATTTTAAAAAAATATTTTAACTTTCTAATAATTACTTCAATTATTTTTATCATATTTTATTATCCGCTAGCATATAAAAAACCTCCAAAATAAACTCCAACCCAAAACAAACGGAACCTTAATTGCTTTATTAATCAGGAAGGTAACACCTTGGGCACACACAAAAAAATAGAAAATGTGATAACGGGTCACCTCGGCGAATACCTCGTGAAGGAGCCGAGTGACGTGCCACCGCTACTAATTGAGTGCCAAAGACATAGTTGTCTTTGTCGAAGAAAGGTAGCCGGCGCGCCGGGGAGCTACTCCGGGGGTTCGCACTTGGAATCATGAAATGCTCGTTCTACCCGCCCATACTTACGGCCGTGACGACATTGTCTGGCACTACGATTACGATAAAAGGGGTAATTATTTTAGGGTATACGTTTTCCAGGCAGCTAACTAATAGTGGCTTGAACCCACGTTTTCCCCATCTGTGTGACATGTCCTATCACATGGACTTGGAAGGCAGGAATACATCAAGTGTTAAGTTTGACGTGACCTATGGACTTTTTCCTTGGCGTACGAGTATCTCTTGACGACAGCACATATCAGTTACTACCCGAGAGTTTCTTGAGAAACTCTCCGAACAACCATTGCTTGAATCTCCATATTTAAAGGAATTCCTACCAAGATGATGGATCCTGCCGACCGAAAGAACACACGGTCAAGACAACCCCTTACCCGCCTGAATGTATCAAACTATGATTACTAGATATGGCCTCAAAATAGAAAATAACAAGGGTCGAGGTCGGCAGTGAGACGATGGGGGATAAGCTACATCGTCGAAAGAGATCGTACATTTCCCTACCAAGACAAACTCTCCATGGTCCATCTCTACGTCTGCTCGATTACGATGCCTATTACACATGAATGGATGGGAGGCTGCCTTAAAACCAAATCCTCATAAAACCTTAGAGGATAAATGCACCATAGGAGAAGCAAAGGTTTTACTTGCCTGTTGGCGGGGAGGATACTATAATCGTTGGTCGGATTACCGAACAATGCAAGGGAATTTGAGAGGTACGAAGTCTCTCTCCTCATGAGAGGTACAAAGTCGCTTGGCAGAGGTGCGAAGCCACTCGACTGAAAGGAGAGGATTTTAATGCTCGAATGCATGTGAGAGATGTGAAGCTACTCGATCGTAGGGAGAGGTATTTAAACTCAATAAAAGAAGTACCGTGGCACCATATAGCCCTGGCGACTTCCTCCCAGGCAACTGTTTCAAAGCAGCACAAAACTAACGTGAAAGACATGCAATGAGATGACGTTAGTCAAAAGGAGCTCATGTGTGCTCGGCGTGGAGGTCATGAGACCTGATGTGATGGTGCCGAACCTTCCTTCTTCTTTGATCACTGATCTACTTATATGTATGCGATTTCCGTTGAGCTATCACCATATCTCATTGTTGAAAATGATCCACTCAACCATGCAATACAGCCTAACTTGATTTCTCCTCGTACATTAGTTAGGTTCCTTTCACTACTGACCACAAGATCGGAATCGTGGATTCAATAGTTATGGATTGCATTTTCATCAGTCTCTGCTTGGGTTGGAAAAATACACTAGTATATATAAGATGTATTTTGTTTGTCCCCCTTTAAAATTTATTTTCACCTCAATATTCATGTTGTCACATAATATAATTGAATAATTCAACATTTTTTTACTAATAATTACTGATATACCCGAACCGGATTGGACCCTGTTCATCCAGATTGGGCCTATCTCATAGCCCAGTAACATATCTTGGGCCTCCATCCTCTTAGTCCACAACCCATAAGCCGGACCCTGTCCGCAATTCATAAGCCGGATCTTGTCCGCTGATCGTAAGCCGGATCCAGTTTCTCTCCGATATCTCGGTCACAGTGGAACCTCCCATACTATCAGGCTGACATCAAGACAAGGAAGATATGAGTCCGACCTACATATGAGTCCGATGCCTGCCATACTTATCCAGACAGCTGGCCGGTCCACTTGTATTTATTTGTATGATTATCCTTAATTATATCTCTTAATGTCTTGTCATGAATAGTCTCGACCGACTTAGTCTATGCCTATATATATGGGATCACAATGTAATCTGAAGGGATCCAAGAACTAATATACACAGAGCTACTCTGTCAATTTGTTGACTCACTTCTCTCATAAGCATTAGTCCGGCAGCCTTGTTCTTAATAGCCACCACCTTCTCTCCAGAGAAATCACTCATACACAACCTTATATCCTCTATATATCACTGGTACGCAAATCTGGTATTCCCCGCAATATCAATTGGCTCCGTTACCAAGAAAATCATTATCATTCAGCCTCTTTGGATCATTTGCTCCGCCGTAAATTCGAATCCACGGCGTCGCCGGCGTAAGGAACTTGGGTATTTCATCAGAATCGGCTCAACTTGAAGGAACGTCTTCAACGCCATCTTCATAACTCGCACACAAGTCCCTCATAATACCCAGGTTGGTATACGTTTTTGGTCAGTTTCAGCTCTTCAAGTAATAAGAGAATTGGTTGCTTGTTGAAACCACTTGGAGATTGCACATCTTGAACTGGTATTGGAATCTCAGTCGGAAAAATATCTAGCCAAAATATCAACAAAATATCTTGGTCAATATGACTAGAGCGAAAAACATGACGCCTACTACACCGACTAAGGCGGGCAATCAGGGCCCTCCACGTGGTGCGAACACGCCGCGCGAGGAAGCAAGCAGGAGAGTATTGTTCACATGGGATGATGCCGGATAGGACATCACACCCGATATACGGGCTTACATAAGGGAAAGGACTCGAGCCCGCGAGATACATGAAGCGGTGGTCAGAAAAAGTCGCGGGAAGGGGCCTCTCATCCGAGTCAGGAACATGGAGTGGTCTCAGCCGGGGGAACGCCCCAACAACAAAGTTCTTACACGGTAGCTCTTCAAGCACATATGGATTACGTTGAGCAAATGCGCATAGGTAACATGCTACTCATTGCAAAGGGTTTACCTCCTCAACCCGTCAGCAAATTTGTTCCCCCATACCCGCTCCAACGGAGATACAACCCACTCAGAATCCATAAAGAATAGTTCAACCTCAGCGGACAGAGGGTGAGGGGAGCAGTCATGCCACTTCTCTACCCAAAGTGGGAAGGTGGTCAGCTTTGGTTCGTCTAGGGCCCGGGTCGAAGACCGTGGTGCAGTCCTAGGGCGACCTAGGAACTTTCGACAGGTCCGCACCCGCGTAGAAGGACATGGAGAGTCACAGGCCGAGGAAAGTAATGCTCAATTGCCCACCATCCCAGAAAATCAGGATGAGATGGGCATAATGAGAAAACCGATAGAGTTACAGAAGGGTAGGAGCGGAAATGAGATCAATCCTACATGGGGTACCAGCGTCCTTCATCCTAATATCCTAAAGGCGGACCTAAGTGTTGGCACTCACTACCCAAATTTTACCAACTATCATGGAGCTACCGACCCTTTGGATTGGCTTTCAGCTTTCCAAAATAAGATCAGTCTATGTACGCCTAGCAATGAGGCATGTTGTATAGCTTTTGTGGCGTCGATGCAGGATAGAGCTGCGTCCTGGGTCCACGGTCTTCCTTTAAGTTCAATCCTATCTTGGGACGATTTGATAAGCAAGTTCATAGCTGAGTTCAAGTCAGTAGAGGGCCTAAAAAGACACACATCGACCTTCACGAGGTCCGATAGGGTGAGAATGAAGGCAACCGTAGCTACTACGAGCGGTTTTACAAAGTGTATGAGCTAACCAGGGGTTTAGCGGACAACATGGTGATGAGCAGCTTTGAAACGGGTTTGAATCCCGGTTATCTGAAATCCTATTTTGCTCTCACGCCGCCGTCGAACCTCCAAGAAATGCTGAGTTCAACGAGGAAGTACATCACGACGGCGGGTAATGAGGGTTCATCAACGTCCAACAAGGGCAAACAGAGGGCTGAGCGTAGCCCGCCCCGGGATAGTCGCAGGAACCGAGATCGGGATATCAAAAAGTCTGAGAGATTTAAGGATGATGCCTTCACTCCTCTTAGAATCTCATACACTCAGATGCTAAATGAAGTAAGGGACGAACTCCCTGAGCCTTATCCCATGATACCAGACCCCCGCCGCGATACCACCAAGTATTGCGGATATCACAGGGACAAATGGCATACCACCGACGAGTGCATGCAATTCAAAAGAGCGATTGAAAAATTACTCGGTCACGGCAATCATGATCATTACAATAGAGATGCTGGGGGGCCGGACAGAAAGAATCAACAAGCCCGTCAGTTCAACAGACAAATCCGTATGATCACGGAAACTCCCCCCAGCAACAATCAAATCAAAAGCCGCATCGGATCCATTAGCAAACATATGGAGAAGCTAGCTGTCCTGCGGGGGAATGAGCAACCTCTTGCTTTTACCCAAAGCGAGCTGGTGACTTCCATCAATGTGGAGGACATGTATCTTTGTGTTTCAATAGTAGTCAATCGGCATGCGTCAACACAGTTATGATTGACATCGGAGCATGTCGAGACATCTTGTACTATAATTGCTTCAAAGAACTAGGGTTCAGCGACTCCAATTTGAGGTAGCATAATGGCACCCTTTAGGGTTTCACCAATCACAGAATACAGGTCAAGGGGGCCATCGACCTAGATGTACAGATGGGAGATTATGCACCTTCCCGAACTGAAAAGGTAACATTTCTCTTGGTCGATCTTCAATCCAACTACAACATGTTAATCAGAACGCCGGCTTTGAAGCAGTTTCAGATGGTTACTTTCATCTCGCATCAGCGGGAAAATTTTATGTCAGAGATAAGGTTGGGGTGTCGGTCAGCGAAACTGCGACCGTTCTCACTTACATTCAAGAAATGAGAACTGGAAACAAGAAGGCTCGTATTGAACAACCTGATGTTATGGAGAACATTAATATGATCAGAGCGGTAAGAGAACCCCTGCCCGTCAAGGTAGAATGTGAAACATTGCAAGTCAGGGATGAGCCCGATTTCACCACAGAGGATGAGTTGGTCGTGGTGATCATTAACGACGAGTATCCCGATCAAAAGTTCAAGATAAGGGCCCGCCTAAGCCCATCCGAGAAAGAAGTTCTAATTAAGGTGCTCAAAGAAAACCTAGATGCATTTTCCTGGGTGGTTATGGATATGAGAGGAGTTGAGGCCGATGTCGGCCTTCATCATCTCAGCGTCGACTCTACCTTCAAGCCGATACAGCAGCGAGCTCGGCAGTTCACCACCGAAAAAGAAGCCGCGGTTAGGGTAGAGGTCGGGAAACTTCTTCAAGCAGGTATAATCAAAGAATTAGCCTACCCCACTTGGCTAGCGAACGTAGTTATGGTGAAGAAGCACAATGGTAAGTGGAGGATGTGTGTCGATTTCACGGACATCAACAAGGCTTGTCCGAAGGATCCGTAAAACTCCCTAGAATCAATCGGTTAGTGGATTCCATCTCTGGTTTTGAGGTTCTTAGTTTTCTGGACGCATATTCGGGGTATCATCAGGTAATGGCTGAGTCCGACAAAGAAAAAACGGCCTTCAGAGCTGCTGAGGGCTTATACTAATACGAGATGATGCCATTCGGGCTAAAAAATACGGGTTCAACTTATCAGAGGATGGTCAACAAAATTTTCAGTTCGCAGATTGGTAAAAACATGGAAGCATACATAGATGATATGGTTGTCAAGTCCGCAGGTGACGGTCACGCCGCTGACCTTCAGGAAACTTTCAGCAATGTTCGGAAACACTCTATGAAACTCAATCCGGCCAAATGTACATTTGGTGTCCAGGCAGGCAAGTTTCTGGGGTTCATGGTTAGTTGCCGGGGGATCGAGGCTAACCCCAAAAAAATTCAAGCTTTGCTCGATATGCAAGAACCAACCACGATCAAGGAAGTTCAGAGGCTCAACGGCAGAATCATCGCGTTGGGTCGTTTTATCTCGAAATCAGCGGAAAAATGTCTTCCCTTCTTCAAAATACTCAAAGGAGACAAATCCTTTTCATGGAATGCGGAATGCTCTCAGGCTTTTCAAGCCCTCAAGGAATATCTGGGGAAGCCACCTCTTTTGGTTAGCCCTGTAGAGGGGGATGTTTTGTTTTTGTACTTGGCGGCCTCGGACCGGGCTGTTGCCGCCATTCTTGTCAAGGAGTCCGGACCCCTCCAAAATCCCGTTTATTATGTAAGCAAGGCTCTCAGTCCGGTGGAGAGTCGTTATTTTAATGTTGAAAAGTTAGCCTACTCGCTTGTTATCGTTGCCCGCAAACTCAGGGGCTACTTTACTTCGCACACTATAATTGTCTTAACGGATAGCCCAATGCGTCAGATTCTACACAGACTAGACCTTTCAGGTCGGCTGCTCCGATGGGCAATCGAAATCACTGAGTTCGATATTCGGTATCAACCCAGAAAATCTATCAAAGCTCAGGCATATTGAATAGGTGTCCTAAACCCAATCGGGTTGGACCAGATCCGACCGGGTCGGGTCGTTTACGGTCTATTTTCGTTCATGTAATAACTTTATTATGATTAATAAAAGCACTTCTATTATTATATATTGTTTATCTTCATGTTATTGGTTGTGTGTGTGTGTGTGTATATATATATATATATATATTGTAATGTCCCTGGTGTCAAACTGTGATAGAGAAACCATGATAGTGATTATGGTTTATGAGATCTATAATCACTCTAAACAGTTTGATACTTAAATGTCTCTAGTCTTATGTACTGTCAAATGGGATATTGATAGTATGATTAGACTAGCACGTATTGGATGTTTTCTATCTTATTGAAGATAGGGATAGATCTAAATCTCTATCGAAGTGTAGAGACACTTGGGTATGACGTGGGCGTGTATTAGAGAATGCGACGTTAGATCGACCCACTTACATTAAGTGTCACACTATGTGGCGGTTGTGTAATTATCGTTAAGACCGGAGTCTTCATGGCATCACGGTGTGGAATGTCATGCTTTGACACTATTGAGATTTCCTCTACCCTGATGAGAGATAAATTTATGATCATTATTACGACATTTTACCCCAATATTGATACCATTTTGAGCATTATTGTATCAAATCAACTCAAAATTCCTTAGTTTTATTCAAATGTATAAGTAGTAGTTATTATATAAATTATCGTATTTTTATAAGTTTTTATTAGTTTTTGTACCGGTTTAGTAACCGAGTGTCGTGGTCGGATTCGTTTGGTGTTTTGGTGGTTCATTGCAGGATTATATATTGACCAAGATTCCACGTAACGACATGTTTTGAAGCCTAAAAGATGGATTTTGAGGAAAGAAGAAAATGCCACAAGCTTACGAGTTCAACGGATCAATTGTCACAATGCTTCTACCAGTAAAATATCTTCGACAGACATTTGACCCAACTTAGAGGCATTTTCTGGGAAGAGTTCTTCATAAAAGTTGTAGATATTCAAATGAGCTTTCCAACGCATTTTGAATCACGTCAATTGGAGGTCTACAACTCAAGTTATGGCTATTTTATCAATAAGCGCCGCTTATAGAAACGCCGGGAAAAGTGGAGATATTTTCTCAACTTGATTATATTCTCCCATGTGTGTAGTGCATGTTACTTGCAATGATGGATATTCCTCCCATGTGCTTGATGATGGCTCCCATGTGCTATATATATATATATATATATATATATATATATATATATATATATATATATATATATATATATATATATATATCTCCTATATAAACTCCTCCATCTCCATTGATCTTTCTGGCCCCATCTTGGCCACTCTTGGCCAAGATCTCTCTTCTCCACCTCCTCCTCCTTTCTTCCATTCCCCTCTTCTTCATGTCCCTTCTTCATCTCTTTTCTCTTTTTATTTTGTTTTTACCCGTATATACATATGTACTATGTATGTATATATGTTTGTTTAAATAAAAAGTAGTAATGTTGTAATGCTTGAGAAAATTATCGAAGAAAATGCTTTGGGAAAAGTTGCTATTTTCAAGAATACGACTTAGATCTCAAGTAAACGGGTAATTTTATTGAGTTTTAATTTTTGTTGTTCTATATTTATATATCTATATGTTTGTTTCTATATATGTGAGAATTTGATAAGTGTTTGGATCGAAAGGCTAAATTTGGTTGTAATAGAATTTTGTCATCTTGATGAAGGCTATTATGGAAAACTTCAAACCGTTTAATCCATGACATTTTGATGAATCGATATATATATCTATGTATAACTAAAAATATATCTAGCCAAGATATGAATCAATTAGTTAATCTTTTGGTAAAATGAATGATCGACTCGTAATAATGATTAAAACCGATTATAATGAATCTCTTTCTATTTGAACGTAATCTAATGAATTGACAACTCACGATTAGAATACGAGATCGTAATAGAAAGACCGGAGGGTAAAATTGGTGAGTAAAAACGTGACAACGGAATCCTATTTCCTACCCGGAAGCGATTTGTCCTAGAAAAACAAATCTTATTAAAATTGTGCTCAAGATCGTATTACGTTAATTTATCTGTTTTAATCAAGATCCGAAACATTGCTCGTATGACAAAACGGGAGTGACCTATGCTTTGGATGACATTGGACTGATGACATTTGACATATGACAATTTCATACGCTCGTGTGAGGAGGAGTTGTCTAGCTTAGAGTACACCGATTCATATATAATTTACACCTTGAATAAAGGAAGATCTGTCTCATTTATTTCTACTAAAAGATATTGATTCAAGAATATAATTCTTGGCTAGATCCAAAATATATATTATATTAGTATTTATTTGTTTTATTTTCTGCTTTACTAACATCTAACTCTAACATTACTAACTAATCTAACTGATCTAACTATCTAACCCGAGGAAAAGTTAAAAACTGCGACTTAGATCGAGTTAATAATAGCTTCTTGGTGTTTAACCCCACTTAAAAGAATTACCATGTTTTCCCTAGGTTTGGGCGATGTCAGTATTTTGGTTCCGTTGCCGGGGAAAACGTCGCTAATTTCTTTCTTTGTGTCTAGGCGTTACTACTTGTATTAGCTCAAAATTCTCGAGGATAAGTCAACACTCTTCTTATCACATTTTTTTTTATTTTCCGTTGGTATCTACCTTCTTTTAGTTACCAATTTTATTCTTCTATAAAATTCGAGCATTTTCTATTTTTGTTAGTTGATGACCAGAAGTGGTAAGGCCCCACTCAATCCTTATAAACCTGATTTAAACACGAAAGCAGTTAAGAGTAGAGTGTAAACGCGGTCATATCAGTCAGGGAAATCGACCAAGTATCATCTTCAAATCGAAATACGAGAATGATCAAATCGATAATGAAACACGGAACAAAGGGCTTGATCATGCCCGAGGAATAGAAATAATCGAGAATCGAATAAGCATAATCACCCACCAAACCCGAGACTTATTTGTGATCAGACCGTAAGAAGGTACCAGATTAATAATCCAATTCGTTTACCCAATAAAGGAGCAAATAATTTTGAAATAAAATCTCATCTTTTTGGTTTAATTGACACAAGAGCCCAATTTCTAGGAGAAGATGATGAGGATCCACATCATCATCTCTATCTTTTCAAGAATTGTGTAATACTGACCAAAAGTCATGGTGCTCATCGGGAATTAACGAGGATGTCTTTGTTTCCTTTTTCTTTAAAAGGAAGAAGAGCACGAGATTGGTTTCTCATCACTTCCACATCATTCATCGACTAGTTGGGAGGATATTCAAACCGAGTTTTTAAAGCAATATTTTACTCCTGGTAGAAAATTGGAATTAATAGTCGAAATTGCCAACTTTAGACAAGGATCTCAAGAAACGTTTGGGAATGCTTTGGGAAGATTTAAAAGCTACTAAGAGCTTGTCCCGATCATGGTTATTCCTTAGATATGCAAATCCAACTTTACGTCGTAGAATTAAGGAAAGACTCACGTGCGAGATGTAGATCACGCATGTGGTGGTTCGTTAATGATGAGTGAAGCTCGATAGTTTACGATGCTATTGAAAAGATTTCCAAAAATAACAGAATGTGGGAAACCGGTTCTAGCACAAGAAAAGTAGCATTTGCAGGAGAATATACATCGAATACGGAAGTTCTAGCACACTTGGAGAATTTGAGTAGGAAATTTGACGGCTTATTAGCCAGTAAAAATGTAAACTCAGAAAATATCTTACCAAATGAATACTCAAGTCATGATAATGTGTCATTAGGGATGGAAGAACCAGAAGGCTATTCAAGGGAAAAGGTGAGTTTTTTAAAACAGCATAGGAATTTGAACGACGCGTATTCAAACTCGTTTAATGCTTTTAGAAGAGATCACCCACCCTACTTTTCGTTGGTCTGAAACCCCTAGTAAGCCAGGACAACCACTGTATCCAGTTCAATATAAGAATCCATATCAAGGTTATCAAGGAGATACCTCGAATCAGAACCTACAATCATTACCTAGACCGTATCCACAACATACCACTCAAAGCATACCAGTCACTCAGAGTTCAACTCAACCTGAAGGAGTTGATAAATGGGAGAAATTAATGGAAAATCTGATAGGTATGATATCTACTCAAGCTCAAAATATGGAAATTATGATAACTTCTATAGTGCAGATCTACTAAGGATATGAGAGTGCGTTGAAAACATCTATGAGTGGACATGATACGAGAATAAGAATTATAGAAGCTTCATTAAGGAACGGAATATCACTTGAGTAGAGAAGTAGAACGTAAAAGCAAGAAACCCTCGGAAGGATTGCCAAGTAATATCGAAAGAAATGAGTGGGGTAAATCTTTGTTATTACTGTAAGTGGAAGGATCTGTGGAAGTAATGGATTAGAAAAATTCGGGAATAATGAAGTAGATGATGATTTAGATGGTAAATATAAGAAGAATATGGAATCTAAAGTGCCATTTCAAACCGAACCTTATCCGGCTCAACCTAAATTCACATCGGTTCAATCTCGGAAGGGCATCACCACATCCTTTGCATATTTTGAAGAAAAAGGTCTTGAATGATGACACACTATGTCTTCAAAAGGCACAATCATTCAAGGAAGCTTTACCATCTTCATCTAACGACAAGGTAAAGGAGGTATTCATTCTAACCCCATCGATCTTGAATTACTTCCCATTCCCGAGAAATGAAATGAAAAAGATGAAGTTGGATAATAAGTATGCATATTTTCTTGACACTTTTCGGCACTTAACTATTAATACCCCTTTCATCGATGTTTGTAAGGGAGAGCTTAGTTTGGGAGTGAATGATGAGCGCGTTATCTTCAACATTTACAATTCATTGAAATATCCATACATTACACTAGAATCTAGTTCTTGTGTAGACACTTTGTGTTCTCTTGTGGTGGATCGTACTAACACGCAGGTAACTGAAGAAGATGACTTCAGTAATAATGTGAAAGCTCGTAAACCAAAGCTCGAAAATCAAAGGAAAAGGTCAAGAACCGTTGGATTCGACGGCATTCGTCTAACATATGTTGGAAAGCAATATTGATAAAAAAGACGGATGCAATGCGTGAGGATGACCCACCACCAGTGCCTTAAAAACTGAAGCACGGTAAAGTCTCGGCTATAGACTATAAATGTAGTCAATGACGGGTACTATCCTTCCTTTTACTCCTTAAGCATTTATTTTTAGTGGATTATGTGCTTAATTGTTACGTGCTTTTGTGAGTAATTGTTAGAAGTATCCCGCTTTATTTAGTATATTATATTAGTTAATCCTTATCATTTTGGTCGAGCAAACGACGTTAACTAAAAGCGCTACCGAGGCGGCCGAAAAAATGTTAAATATAATAATTACTCATACTTTGGATGATACTTTATAATACTTGGATTGATTTTCATTTTGTTTCACCAAGTCTTAGGATGAATGTTTGAATGACATTAAAAGGAACGATTAGCGGTTATCCGAAAATCCCGATGGAGAAAAAAGAGAAAATTCAAATGCATCATTTCTTAGACTTAGATTGTTAGAACGATTTGAAATAACCTTGAGGATCCGGGTATAAAAGACTCGAGTTAATACTTTGTCACATATTTCATATCATGATCTAGTCTGTTTTAAATTTCAAATAATGTGTGACATGTATTAGTTCAACTACTGTGGAATATTGTGTGTTTTAAATCAATAAAAGTTTATGTGGTGTGTTTATCTACCCTTTTGCATTACAATTGTCACACTCCACATACTTTTATTTTATTTGCACACACAACGGTCATAACTTTGACCCACCCACCCACCCTTTTTATCATCCGAGTATTTGTTTTGACTTGTTTTAGTGCACCATTGCTTTCCCAACAACTTAATTACACTCACTTTACATTGAGGACAATGTAAGTTCGTAAGTGGGGAGTGGAGTCGTTGGTCTGAAGCAATGGCATTAATGCTTATTTTGTATCAATAAATCTCTTAGTTTTTGATTTTTTTGAGCATTATTTAGTTGATTAAAATAAATTGTATAAGGTATATATTTCACGGATTTGAAGATATAATGATCAATTTGGATGTGTATAACCAACGTGAACCGTAAGTGCATTGTAATTCCAAATATATTTGTGTAACATGAATTCCTTCACGTAAGCATTTGATATTGAAGCGAAAAAATTTTAAATCTGTATCCATTCAAGATCCTAGTGGTTATTCTAGATAATAACAAAGAACTTAGTACCTAACTTTTGAACGTAATCGTGAATATCCGAAGGTTTGAATGTGATAGAAAGGATATAAGTTAAGTTTATGAAAAAAAAAAAAAAATAAAAAAAAAAGAGAAAGAGATGAACTATATATATGTCGGTTGTAGCTACCAATGATTTGAGTGCAGAGGCGTTATCACTAAACGCCCTATATCACTATGAGGTTCTGACCCGATCGCTGATGATAGTAGTCCACTAGGGTGTTATCACGAAATGTCCTATTCTTTGGGAATGAAGGCATATGCTACACATGTGAAATTAAGTTCATCAAAAGAAAAAAATAAAAATAAAAATTTAAGCGTGGTTGAAAACTTAGCTATCTTTCGACTATCCCCAAAGATAAACTGAATGATATGCTTTAGGGATTATCCTAATAAGTACTCGGAAGAACTTTGTGTGGAACTGTTACTGCTTATACCTAGGAAAGTCATTAGGGCTGTCTGAATGGATATTTGTGTGTTTTGCTTGATTTATTCAAGAGAGGATAGTGGAAATTGAAAAGGCTTGTCACACACACACACACTCTGTTATACACTTATATTGAGGTTAAAGCCTGGTTGTAATTCTAATGGTTGTATTATCTAGTTGTTCCTTATACCTTCTATCTTCATGAATTTATCTCTCATTCATTTTGTTTTATCGCTTGTTTTGATCGAGGACGACCAAAAGCTAAGTAGGGGGTTGTGATGAGAGATAAATTTATGATCATTATTACGACATTTTACCCCAATATTGATACCATTTTGAGCATTATTGTATCAAATCAACTCAAAATTCCTTAGTTTTATTCAAATGTATAAGTAGTAGTTATTATATAAATTATCGTATTTTTATAAGTTTTTATTAGTTTTGTACCGGTTTAGTAACCGAGTGTCGTGGTCGGATTTACGTTTGGTGTTTTGGTGGTTCATTGCAGGATTATATATTGACCAAGATTCCACGTAACGACATGTTTTGAAGCCTAAAAGATGGATTTTGAGGGAAAGAAGAAAATGCCACAAGCTACGAGTTCAACGGATCAATTGTCCTGAATGCTTCTACCGTAAAATATCTTCGACAGACATTTGACCCAACTTAGATGCATTTTCTGGGGAAGAGTTCTTCATAAAAGTTGTAGATATTCAAATGAGCTTTCCAACGCATTTTGAATCACGTCAATTGGAGGTCTACAACTCAAGTTATGGCTATTTTATCAATAAGCGCGCATTTATAGAAACGCCGGGAAAAGTGGAGATATTTTCTCAACTTGATTATATTCTCCCATGCACAGTGCATGTTACTTGCAATGATGGATATTCCTCCCATGTGCTTGATGATGGCTCCCATGTGTATATATATATATATATATATATATATATATATATATATATATATATATATATATCTCCCTATATAAACTCCTCCATCTCCATTGATCTTCCTGGCCCCATCTTGGCCACTCTTGGCCAAGATCTCTTCTCCACCTCCTCCCCTTTCTTCCATTCCCTCTTCTTCATGTCCCTTCTTCATCTCTTTCTCTTTTATTTTGTTTTCGGGCCCGTATATACATATGTCTATGTATGTATATATGTTTGTTTAAATAAAAAGTAGTAATGTTGTAATGCTTGAGAAAATTATCGAAGAAAATGCTTTGGGAAAAGTTGCTATTTTCAAGAATACGACTTAGATCTGAAGTAAACGGGTAATTTTATTGAGTTTTAATTTTTGTTGTTCTATATTTATATATCTATATGTTTGTTTCTATATATGTGAGAATTTGATAAGTGTTTGGATCGAAAGGCTAAATTTGGTTGTAATAGAATTTTGTCATCTTGATGTAAGGCTATTATGGAAAACTTCAAATTGCTTAATCCATGACATTTTTTGACAGAATCGATATATATATCTATGTATAACTAAAAATATATCTAGCCAAGATATGAATCAATTAGTTAATCTTTTGGTAAAATGAATGATCGACTCGGTAATAATGATTAAAACCGATTATAATGAATCTCTTTCTATTTGAACGTAATCTAATGAATTGACAACTCACGATTAGAATACGAGATCGTAATAGAAAGACCGGAGAGGTAAAATTGGCGAGTAAAAACATGACAACGGAATCCTATTTCTACCGGGGCGATTTGTCCTAGAAAAACAAATCTTATTAAAATTGTGCTCAAGATCGTATTACGTTAATTTATCTGTTTTAATCAAGATCCGAAACATTGCTCGTATGACAAAGCGGGAGTGACCTATGCTTTGGATGACATTGGATGATGACATTTGACATATGACAATTTCATACGCTTCGTGTGAGGAGGAGTTGTCTAGCTTAGGAGTACACACCGATTCATATATAATTTACACCTTGAATAAAGGAAGATCTGTCTCATTTATTTCTACTAAAAGATATTGATTCAAGAATATAATTCTTGGCTAGATCCAAAAATATATATTATATTAGTATTTATTTGTTTTATTTTTCTGTTTTACTAACATCTAACTCTAACATTACTAATCGATCTAACTATCTAACCCGAGGAAAAG
Organism: Gentiana macrophylla; assembly: GCA_026214975.1. NCBI lineage: Eukaryota > Viridiplantae > Streptophyta > Magnoliopsida > Gentianales > Gentianaceae > Gentiana > Gentiana macrophylla. The sequence continues at coordinate 103,226,228 of CM047811.1, forward strand.
TTAAAAGCTGCGACTTAGATCGAGTTAATAATAGCTTCTTGGTGTTTAACCCCACTTAAAAGAATTACCATGTTTTCCGAGGAATACGACGACTCACCGGACTAGAGCTACAATTTGACCGGTACACACGCCGGTTAGGATCAGTATAGCCTAGGTAATGTCCGTCGACTTTACGGCGCCCGTTCAAGGTTAGGTTTAGGTCCGCATCATACCCACAAAGGCGCGATCATGCGGTAGTGATTGGGTGTGATATTGAAGCATGCGGAGTATACATGTTTGGTCGTCTGGGAATCGCGTATCCTATGATTGGGATTGAATATCCGAATATAAGGAATGTCCAGCTTTCGAGAATCTTTGCAAAGTGGGAGTAAAAGTGTTATTCCAAGAGAGCATGATATCCAGATTATAAGATACGATCGTTATTGTATTGACACTCGAGAAACGATCGTATGGATATTATTACAGCGGTAGGATTGTAATTTACACGGTAACTGCTTCACATGAAAGGTAGTAGTCATTGCATTTGACTCTTCCGATGATTGGGGGTCACGGTGTGTTGCTAGATGATATCCCGTGATCGTTAGGTATGAAGGGCATTTTCGTAATTCGCACTTTGTGTCTACGGCCAACATATTCGGAAGTCTATCGGGTCACACACATATGAACATCGAGTCGGATTAAAATGCGGTTATAGTTGATAGCCAAATAAGGAAAGTTTATCTCTAGACTATAAAGGTTATAGTGGTAGATTAATATGGTGGTATTTATTTATTATGAATAAATAAAATACAAGATATTAATTATACATAAATTATATTAATTAAAGAATATTCCGGATGCCAATTAAATGACATTTGAGGTGCCACTTTTAGGTGTATAAGATACACTTGTATTGTGCACTTTAATTAATAAGATTACCATAATATTAATATTGGATATTAATTGATTTTAGAAAAATAGATTTATGGCAATAAGAAAATGTATTCAATATAAGATATTGGCAATATTTAGATTTTATTTAATATAAGATATTATAATAAAACAGACAAATCAATCTAAGTGATTTTCCTTATTTTATTGGGAAAATGTTTTTCTCTTTCATCTATTTTCTATGAAGCTTCTCCTAATCAGATTAGGGGTATATGGGGCGCCACTCACCCTATATAAGAAAGTGGTTGGCTAGCTCTTTTGTACACCACAATTCTAAGTCCTAATAGTTCTTGTGTAAAATAAAGAGCTTCCTATAGAGAGTTAGAGAGAGAAAAAAGCCGGTCAAGCAGCTGGATTTTTCTGATAGCAATCCAAGGAGGATTCCGGCGAGGAGTTCGTGTGGATTATTGATAGAGGCCATGCGCGTGGACGGCTTGCCCACAAGACTACTCTCAGTTGACTGTCAAAGCGACGATCTTATAGATCATCCAAGGTATATTCCGTCAAACTACTTAACGTGTTTATTGCATTAAACGAAGAACCATTTGAGCCCGCAGCGGCCCCGAACAAGCCCGATCAGTGTTGGCAGTTATATGTTGACGGAGCGTCAAGCCGGACGGATGTGGAGCCGGAGTTATTCTGATGGAGCCCGGGACATCAGAGGAAATCGAAAAAACTCTAAGATTCGAGTTCCCGGCCACGAATAATCAAGCCGAGTATGAAGCAATTATAGCCAGAATTAAGCTTGCAAAAGAATTAAAGGTGGAAAATGTTGAAGTCTACTGTGATTCCCAGCTTATCGTCAACCAAATCTCAGGGGACTATGGGACGCGTTGCGGCATCCTTGAAAAATACAGTGAGATTGTCAGACGACTGAGATCGGACTTCAACTATTGGGAATTCATCAGAGTTCGAAGAGAGGATAACGAGCGGGCGGACTATCTCTCTAAGCTATCTTTGGAGGAAGAAATCGTGGACCCTTCCATCATGGTGGAATATCTTGCCGTACCCACCATCGAAATAACGGAAATCATGGAGATCGATGCATCAACGCCGACTCCTTGTTGGATTGACGAAATACAAGCTTACATAGAATTGGGCACCTTGCCCGTTGAGGAGGATAAATCTCGCACACTAAGGAAAAGAGCAGCTAAGTACATCATACACGACGGAATGCTTTACAGAAGGTCCGCCACTAAACCTTTACTAAGATGTGCTCGAAAGGTGGAAAGCGAAAAAATACTTATCGAACTTCACCAAGGAGTGTGTAGGGGCCATCCCGCTAGCCGCTCCTTGGCCCCGAAGGTTATAACAGCAGGGTATTACTAGCCGACAATCCATAAGGACTCGGAGAAGTTAGTCAGAGAATGTCCAGAGTGCCAAAAACAACGGACATCCCAAGACTACCGTCGGTCGAACAGAGCATTGTGGTCGCACCTTGGCCTTTCGACATATGGGGACTCGACCTCACAGGACCCTTTCCACAGGAAGGAGTGGATGCAAAGTTATCATAGTGGCGGTGGATTATTTCACAAAGTGGATTGAAGCCAAGATTTTGTCAAGATAGGGGCGAAGGATGCGGTGTACTTTCTACACGATCATATATGGTCTCGCTTAGGCATCCCGCAGGCAATGGTGTCGGACCACGGACCGCAATTCAGGAAGGAATTCTCAAGTTTTTGCGAGGAGTACAAGGTCAAACACTGGCAATCATCCGTGGCCTATCCCCAGGGCAATGGCCAAGCTGAGGCCGGAAATAAACAAATTATCAAGATGCTCAAAAAGAGCGTAAGTGAGAAAGCAAAAGCAGGCGGTTGGGTCGACGAGTTGCCCGCCATACTATGGGCACTCCGCACCACAATTAAAACACCCACCGGAGAAACACCGTTTGCTCTAACCAACGGATCGGAGGCCATGACTCCTATCGAAATGGCGCTCCGAAGTATCAGGGTTGCCCTACACGATCCAACGGACAATTAGAAAGAAACTTCATACATTCAGAAAGAGCAAATAAGAGAAATGTCATTACAAGTGCAGGTGAAAGAAAGTTATACAAAGCAATGCGAAATCAAAATATTGTTTATACAAAGTAGAATCAATAAATTTAAGAGTCTTCTGGTCGCATGTCTTCATCGCCAACGTTTTCGGCTCGAAGGGAATGATGCATCATATTATCAGCATTTGCGTCCGACTCAGTTTGCTGTGTTTGCTCGGCATCTTGTGCTTCATCCTCGGCCGGTCCCCAAGTAGCACGAATCACTAACTCCCTGAGATTCTCTTCTTCGACTGGGGGTGCCTCCCAACCGTCAGCATAGCTTTGCAGCCCGATCTCGGAGAAAGGAATCTGCAGATGGAAACCCCTCAAATGGTCGGAGAATGGAGGAGTAAGGTTCCAGTCCCGCAAAGTTTCCAGGTCTGGAACGTTGTCACGGATTTTTGCAATGAAAATAAACAAGTAATAAAATAAATCCGGTTTACCCCAAGTGCAGGGATCGTAGTATAGCGATTAAAAACCGGAGTTGAATCACAGGGAATCGAGGTTGTTTATCTAGTTTATCAATCTTTCTAAAGATTTGTCACGAAATACACAAAACAAAACTAAAACGAATACAATAAACTGGACAGAGGGTTGTCAATCCAAAGCCAGGAAATATGATTACGAACCTAAAATAACTAATTCTACTTTATAAACTAAAACGAAAATAAAATTCTAAGATAACAACGAAGAACAAGGCACAAAGATAATTTCAATTAATTTTAACGAAGAACAAGCATTGATCCACCTATCCCGCAACCCTCAATTTCTACTCTAGATCGTTTAGTGAATATTTAATAAAGAGGTGGTTCACCTACCAAAGGTATGAATTACTACTCTCGTAGATAATTCGCCTATTAATCTTTCATCTCTCGATATAAATTGCAAAATCAATACAAAACGTAATAAAGAAACAACTTTAAATAAAAACTCACAAAACAATCCAAGATTCGAAATCAAAACGCTGCTGAGAATTGGCTTCACAAAGCTCGTTCTAGGCTTAGCCTTAGCTCATCGTTGGAATGCAAATCATATAAATAAAAAGAAGATAAAAAGATGTTTATGATGGTGGGAAAACGCAGCTAGGGCGCCCCCAAGGGGCCTGGGGTTGCCAGGGATCGAATTGTGTTGATTAGGGTTCAGAAAAACGCGACTATATATAGGTTTTGAAGTCGGTTTAGGCTGAGGCGGTGGTTGGACGCCCGTCCAATACCTCTGGACGCCAGTTCAGTCATGCATAAAAACTTCGAGTCGGGCCGAGCTAGATCAGACGCCCGTCCTATGTAATTTTGAACGCTCGTCCACAGATAATCTGAACATCCTGAATCCAAAGGCTCCTCCTGGACGCCAGTCCATGCTGAACGGAGATAAACGCGCGTTTAGTTCTTCAAAGCTTCCTTATCTTCACTCCAAGTTCAATATGCATCTTTCTCTCAACTTAATCTTCAGTTGGACATCCTTTAAGCTCATTCATTGCCATGCAAATGCACCTACAAGTTGATAGAAAAGTGCAAAGTGTAAAACCATACAAAAATCACCAATAAAACCACGTAATTAGCTCGATTTTGCACTTAAACCAATTTCATATGCATTCTCTCAATAAATCCTTTAAACACTTACTTTTCTATAAAAAGTAATAAAACACGAAGGAAATTGCTACGAAATAATATCATATATATCGTAAAAATCACCGTTAACAACTCCCCCACACTTAGCTTTTGCTCGTCCCGAGCAAAACAAAACGAAAATCAAGGCTCGGAAAAAAGATAGACATCTCAGCACATATAACACATATGCAATAACTTAGAGGTTCACCCCGGCTTCACACGCTTGTTCGAATTGCTTAGCCTCTAATCATCATCACGATCGAACAAAATAAAATAAAGAGAAAGAAAAGTGTTTCTTGGTGTAAAAACCGCAGCCCCAGCCGCCCCAAAGGGGCTGGAGCCGCCTAGGGTCGAATTCTTATCGATATGTATCAGTAGGTATGTTCTAGGGTTGAAAACACGCGACTATTTATAAGTTTTAGAGTCGGTTTCAAAGAAAAGCGGTGGTTGGGCGCCCGTCCAATACCTCTCCGACGCCTGGGCCTTGATTCGATCATGCATAAAAACTTCGAGTCGGGCCGAGCTGGATCAGACGCCCGTCCTATGTAATTTTGAACGCTCGTCCACAGAAAATCTGAACATCCTGAATCCAAAGGCTCCTCCTGGACGCCAGTCCATGCTGAATGGAGATAAACGCGCGTTTAGTTCTTCAAAGCTTCCTTATCTTCACTCCAAGTTCAATATGCATCTTTCTCTCCACTTAATATTCAGTTGGACATCCTTTAAGCTCATTCATTGCCATGAAAATGCACCTACAAGTTGATAGAAAAGTGCAAAGTGTAAAACCATACAAAAATCACCAATAAAACCACGTAATTAGCTCGATTTTGCACTTAAGCCAATTTCATATGCATTCTCTCAATAAATCCTTTAAACACTTACTTTTCTATAAAAAGTAATAAAACACGAAGGAAATTTCCACGAAATAATATCATATATATCGTAAAAATCACCGTTAACAACTCCCCCACACTTAGCTTTTGCTCGTCCCAAGCAAAACAAAACAAGAAGACATAGGCTTACTCATGCAAAAATCCCATATTCCATATCACAACCGGTCGACTAGCATAAAAAACATACATCCAATGTAATAAACGATTACTCAAATGTGTAGTGTGTGCAAAGCCTTCTTCAACTTCCACTGGTTCCACACTTGACAATTAAATTCAAGCTAACCGACCAATACCCATTAAAGACAGATAATGAATCACCCTGACTAGACATACGCCCTGCAAAACTACTCATGTCATGACTAGAGTAATACATGTGTTTTCGAAATCTTTTCAGTTGAACCCAGAGGATATTCCCTACAACATATACCTTGGCCTATACTGGGGATAAGGTAGGCGATAACTAAGTCTTTCACTTATTCATACCAAATTCCTTATATAAGTTGATTTAATTAACTTCACATATAAACACACATCAGAAAGAGCTTTTGCCCGTCATAGTAGAATAGGACATTCGAGATATACCCTACCTTACTCAAATCACAAGGCAGCTTCTTCTGACTGTCGTGAGCTTTTGGTCATCATAGTGGTATAGGACATTCGTGATATGACCTACCGCACTCAAATCATCGACCAGCTTTCGACACACCCAATTATTTCATTTATTTTTCTTAAAACAACTTTTCCAAAGCACAGTAGTTACGTTTCACTTATCACATTCAGGCTTCGGTATATTCACGATACTTCCTACTTTAATTCCAACTACGCACATATTACAATTTCCATGACATGAGCACTAAGTGAACGGTCTGATAACCAGAATCAAACATCATCGGTTTAAATGGGTACAGTTTCCTAAGTTCAGTTCGTCATCGAAGAGGTTTACGTGAAAAGAATTCGAGTAAAGGCTTATTTATCAAAGGTCTATGCTAAAATGCTAGTCAACTTAGCACAAGTATAGGAATATAACAAGTAAGTAAGCCAAAATAAAATCATGCTCGGGACGGATTTTTAAAAAAATTTCAAAATTTGTTGAATTTTTGAAGAATGGTGGTAAGCATAATAAATTAAGCACATTGTAGGTACAAACAATCCCTCCCCCACACTTAAACCACAACATGTCCTCAGGTTGTGCAGAATTAAAGAAAAGATAAAGTACTTAGCTGATTGTAGTTCGAAGGTGCAAGTCTGGAAGTGGTCATGAGTCGAGATCGAGAAATGCTTGAAGAAATCGATGATCGTGGACCATCCACCGAAAAGCGATATCGTCTAAAGCGCTCACAATTGCTATCGCAAATATCCTGCACACATGAAAAACAAGACAAGATCTCGGGGATAGGGGAATATAACATATTGCGCAGAAAAGTTTGATATAAGCACAGGATATAATTGCTCAGATGGAAAAAATCACCACACAGGGAAAACACAGGGCATCTAAGCGTCAAATATAACCACAGAGGTTTACAAAACAAATATGGTCCAACATGTGCTTACAAAAATACCAAACTCTAACTGAAAGTGCAAATGCGCGTTAAGGCTTACAAGATTCATCAGAAAGTAATAGCAACGGAAAACCGACAGTAGCTTCAACTAAAGTTCAGATGAATAAAAAAAAACGACAGTAGCTTCCGCTCATGCAAGTTACCTGGCCACAGAAATCGACTCCAAAAACCTAGACTACACAGGACAAAACTAGCCCCCCTTATTCAACAAAAAACAAAATAATCCTAAATAATAAAAAAAAAACTATTCTTATTATTGGGTTGCCTCCCAACAAGCGCCTTTCATTAGTGTCTTTGGCTAGACACGCTTACTATTCAGCCTGGATCAGGCCACTTAATCTTCCTTCCGGCCACTACTTCGTGTAAGCTCTGGTCATTAGTGTGGCTACAGAAACAACATTTCACACATGGGGTCAGGTTCTTTACCGCTTTCCAAACATTCTTAAATTTCCCCATTGCAGACTTCTTCTTCTTCAATCTTCTCTTTAACTGTGCCTCCCATTTAAACTCTTCCATATCCCAACTACCAGCCAGAACTTCCTCTACTGGACCACTGCCGTCATTCTCAGAAAACAAATCGGGCGAAAACTTGTCAAACTCATTGACTTCAGGAGTACCACACCCGAGGATGTCGAGGAAGTGAACAATCAAAGGCTTCTCTTTGGTTTGACCGATATAATGCTTACACCTTTGACCATTCACTCAACGGCAGGTGGTCACAATGACCTCTTAGTTCTAAAACACCTCCGGGAATGATTTGGAGAATTTCAAAGGACCGGACCATCGTGTCCTCACTTACAGAGGGAACGGATGTAACTGGAATTGTACAATAAAACTTGTTCCCCTACTTGGAATTCTCGCGCTTGAGTTTGGCATCGTGAAGGAGTTTCGTCTTTCCTTACTTATCCTGGCACTTTCGTAGGCTGAAGTCTAAATTCGTCTAACTCATACAATCATTTGCAATCGATGTTTTCCACAAGATTGGGTATCGAAGTTTAAAAACTTCGTGGCCCAATACGCTCTATGCTCTAACTCAACTGGCAAGTGGCCTGGTTTACCATAAACCATTTGATAGGGTGATGTACCCATGGGGGTCTTATATGCAGTTCGATATGCCCACAGTACATTGATGAGGGAAAAATTCACTGTTATTATTATAACAATTTACCCCACTTCTGATACCATTTTGAGCGTTATTATATCATTTCGAGTCATAAATTCCTTAGATTTATCTAAGTATGTTAGTAGTAATTATTATATAAAATATTGTGTTTTTACTAGTTTTTGTACCGGTTTAGTAACCGGAGTGTCGTGTCGGATTTACGCTTGGTATTTTGGTGCTTTATTTCAGATTTTTAGGTAAACCAAAACCCCGAGTGACGATATTTTTTGAAGTTAAAACATATCTTTTGAAGGGTGTAAGAATGTGCCACAAGCTTAAAAGTTCAAGTGGATCAACGTTTCGTAATGCTATTATCGAATTATATCTTCGACGAGCAAATGGCCCATCAAAAAGGCATTTTATGAAGAAGAGTCCTTCATGAAAGTTGTAGATATTTGAAAGATCTTTCCAACGCATTTTGAATCATGTCAATCGGAGGTCTAGAACTCAAGATATGAATTTTTCAAGTTTCAGCTCAAAACTGGATGTTTTTTACAGTCCCGGATCGATCCGGCGTAACTGAAAATCGACATAATGATGATTTTGCACATGGTTTTGCAGAGGATAAGCCTGGGATAATATTTTTTATTGTTCCCGGATCGATCCGGCCTGTCCAGTTTTATCTATAAATAGGCCTCCATTTCACCTTCATTTCTTGCCCCTTATTCCCCCATCCCTTCTTCATCTTTTCCCTTCATTTTTCTTTCATTTTGGGGCCTATATATATATATATATATATATATATATATATATATATATATATATATATATATAGTTGTAATTTCGTTATAATTTCGAATAATTATCGTTATAATATAGTTTCCGTTTTTCGTTCTTTCTTTCTTGTTTTCTTTCATTTTGTTTTATAGTTTCCGTTTTTCGTTCTTTCTTTCTTGTTTTCTTTCATTTTGTTTTATAGATATATATATATATATATATAAGTATCGAGAATCTGGCAAATGATTGGATTAAGGTTTTAATTTGGTTTAATAGAATTCTCGGCATTGTGGAAGGCTATTATGTAAAACTTCCCGCCATTTAATCCATGACATTTTGATGATCGATTACTTGTAATATCTATATATCTACATATATATATATATGAGTAGCTAAACTTATTATAGTCGAATCATGTAAAATTTGGTGAAATCAACCCTTGGAAAATGAAATAGGGAGTGTGTAGTGTTTTTTTTATTGTTATATCTCCCATATTGCACGTCTTAGAACTTGTTATAAAGGATTTGGACTAGATTGACAACCTAGGTCAAAAATCACACACATCACTCTTGAGAGTTGTTCAAAGAGAGTGGTGTGGGAAAAAGGGTTCTAAGATCGGGAGGTAAAACATACCGGGTTTTAGGTCGTGAATTTAGGCCCGCGCTCATCGATGTATTATTATCAACGTAATAACTTGAATGTGGTAGTTTAGATTAGTGTAATTTAGTGTTAGACCCCGGGGTTGAACTATGAAGTGCCGGGTGGTTCTTGAGCCAACGATGACAAGTTGTTTCACGGAGTCTTTCGGACAGACCATGGATTAGGTAAAGCTTCGGTTTACTGCTTTGACACATTCTCGTTAAGATGTTCGGTGTAGTACATTGGTGAGTATCGGGGGTAGTAACGTCAACCGAGTAATTTCGGACTTGTTTCCTTAACGAGGTTTTTTTTTGTGAAAACGGAGCGTCTCACAGCACTTAATCATGTTAGATTAATCGGTTTTCTAAAAGGAGAATTAGTTAACCTCGCATAGGATGTTGAAGGAGAGTTGTTCGGATTTTAGCATCAGAACTAGGAGCACGCACCCGTGAGATTGAATGTGAGAGTTCATTTGTTATAATGCACACTTCCAGTTTTGTCTATCCGTGGGGTTGAAATTAACTATTTTGATCATGGTTCGGCTATGTCTTTTAAAACCAAGTAGTTTAATTTTACTTCTTTTCTATCTTTAGTATAAACAAACCAACAACTTTGATCGCCTAGACTAAGAAACACGTTCACTTTGGTACTCACAACCACATTTCTCTTGGGATCGACCTCGTACTCTCTGTAGCTATTCTAACAATCGACCGGTACTCTCTTTGGTTAGAGAGTTGGTTTACCCACGATTCTGAGTCCTTTATAAATTGTATTTTTGAAGGGGTAAATTAAGCTCATCAAAAATTGGCGCCGTTGCCGGGGAAATGTGTGATATTGTTGTGATATCTTGTAAGTGAACCGAAGGCTTGGGCCTAGGTTTTTATTTTCTTCATTTTATTTAGATTTCGTGTGTGTGTGTGTAAAAAAAAAATAAAAAAAAATAAAATAAAAAAAAAGAAATTTTTTTTTTATTGTTTTCTGAAGATCTTGCAGATTGAGCTTAAATGGATGGATTTTTCAATCAATATTACTCACACGAACAACAATACTCCTACCTACCTCAGGCACTGAGCAATACTATCAACAACAAGATATGTGCCTCGGCCTCAAATATCAGCAGAGTAACCAGGACCGAGAATTATGGTTATTCGGGTTATGAGCCACAATATTATGAGGTTCTTGAACCCTAGTGCTTATCAGATTACGGTGATCATACTCGGCATGTTGATAGCTTCACCATATATTCAGCCACGATCGGTGTTTGGAGCGGCAAGAAACACCGCTACCCACCTCCGATGAATCAAAGTCAATATGATCAGTTTGTTCCCGAGCCACAAGAAAGTTTTACCGGCAGTCAAATGGAACAAATGGAAGCGATTGGACGAGATCTTGCAAGAAGCGATTACTTTGGACATGCAAGAGTTCAAGATAAATCTTGACTCCGCCCTAAGAAATCTTCAAGAGAGGGTGGTGCTATTGATTGAAATAATGGGGTTTGAGCAGGAAAAACATGCAATAGAGGTGGTTAAGGATGATGATGTAACCATTGAAGAAATTCAGGTTGAGAGTGAGGTTGATGATTCAGTTTGCTATAATAAGATTTCAGAGTTTGAGGAGCCTACGGGATCGCCCATTTCTCTATCACTTCCAAGTGGAGATTTCCATAAGGAGTGTATGAGAAAACCTAATGAGATTGATCGGCCATCTTTGGTAGAGCCACCGGGAGAGTTGGTAATATTTGATATAACGGTCCCGGATTACTACATTCATCCACTCTGTGAGGATGAATTTTCTCATGTCGATTTGTGTACTCCCGACGGATGAACTTTATGGAATAGTAAAGAAGATGGTTCGACAGTGATAATGAAGATTCTCTCGGGTGGGAGGAGGTGACATCGAGAATTAAAAGAAGTACGTTTAGACAATACAATTTCAATGGTTCTCGCATTGTTAATTTTTCTTAAGCTATTGATCTTCTTGAGTTCGGATTTTGGTTGATTGAGTCTGTTTAGAGTCACCCTGTCGAGCAAACGACGTTAAACAAAAGCGCTACCGGGAGGCAGCCCGTTAAATAATAATTTGGATAAGACTAGTCTTAATGGAATGTAGAATCTGAATACAAAGCATAACCAAGTCCCAGGATGAATGTTTGAATGTCATTAAAAGGGAACGATTAGGTGGTTATCCGAAAATCCCAAGGGAGTACAAAGAAAACATTCAAATACATCATTTCTTGGACTTAGGTTATTGGACTATTTTGACAGAACCCTTGAGGATCTGGGTATAAAAGACTCACATTCACTACTTTGCACACATTTCATTTTATGATCTAGTCTGTTTCAAATTTCTGGTCGTTGTAGTATAGTGGTGAGTATTCCCGCCTTAATAAAACTGTGTGTAATAAAAATAAATCTAGGAATAGCTGAGTTGACTATGATATGTGCTCATGTGATATGATACGTATATGCTTAGATGTTCTGTGCTTTACCCGTGTGGGTTATTTTTCCATCTAAAGCTATTATATTGCCTATCGAATTTTCTGACGTGACAGGGCCATTTTCTTATTTTTCTCCTATCCCTGTTCGATGTCTTGGCACGAGGACCATGTCCCGTGTTTTCTTTGTTTTGGTTTTATATAGGGATTTGGGTCGTGCTTTCTCATGGCTGTTACGAGATTCGGTAGCACCTTTCTGCCAGGTTTATAAGCTAAGTTTTCTTCTCTATCTCATTCACACGCTTGGGATATTGCAAGTTCGTAAGTGGGGGGTAGAGTCGAGGTTGGTCTAGTAATGACATTAAGTGTTTATTTTGTATCAGAAAATCCCTTAGTTATTGATTTTTTCGAACATTATTTAGTTGATTAAAATAAATTGTATAAGGTATATATTTCATGGATTTGATGATGTAATGATCGATTTGGATGTATATAACCAAAATGAACTGTAAGTGCATTTTAACCCCAAATTTATTTGTGTAACATGAATTCATTGTTCACATAAGCCTTTGATATTGAGCGAAAATTTTAAAGCTGTACCCATTCGGTATTCTAGTGGTTTATCCTAGAAATAGCGGTAGCTTAGTACCTAATTTACGAACATGTCTTTGTGAATATCCGAAGGTTTGAATGTGATAGAAAGAATGTCAAAATAAGTGAGCTATTTATATGCCGGATGTAGCTACCAATGATTTGAGTGTAGTAGGCGTTATCACGAAGCGTCCTATATCACTATGAGGTTTAAAAGCTCCCATTGCTGATGATAGTAGTCCGGCTAGGGTGTTATCACGAAACATCCTATTCTTTGGGAATGAGGGCATATGCTACACATGTGAAATTAAGTGAAAAGTTAGATAGGTATTGATGTATTCGATCTCACCTCATGACGCTTGAAAGATAGTCGATTTTGGCAATGAGTTCGGATATGTTAGTGTCCTATGAAAAAAAAAAAAAAAAAAAAAAACCTAGTTATCTTGACTATCTCAGTATATAAACCTGAATGATATGCTTTAGGGATTATCTAATAAGTACACGAGGAGGGCGTTGTGTGGGCTATTCGCTTATACCTAGGAAAATCATTAGATTTATGCGAATGGATATTTGTGCGTTTGCTTGAATTATTCAAAAGAGGATAGTGGAAATTGAAAAGGCTTGTCACACACGCACTCTGTTATACATTTATATTAAGGTTAACGTGTAGTTATGATTCGAATGGTTGCATCATCTGATTGTCATTTATATCTTATATCTTCATGAATTTTTCCTCATTCATTTTGTTTTATCGCTTGTTTTGCTCGAGGGCGACCAAAAGCTAAGTGGGGGGTTGTGATGAGGAAAAATTATTATTATTATTATACCAATTTACCCCACTTCGATACAATTTTGAGCGTTATTATATCATTTCGAGTCATAAATTCCTTAGATTTATCTAAGTATGTTAGTAGTAAGTATTATATAAAATATCGTATTTTTACTAGTTTTGTACCGGTTTAGTAACCGGAGTGTAAATGTCGGATTTACGCTTGGTATTTTGGTGCTTTATTTTGATTTTTAGGTAAACCAAAACCCGAGTGGCGACATTTTTGAAGTTAAAACATATCTTTTGAAGGGTGTAAGAATGTGCCACAAGCTTAAAAGTTCAAGTGGATCAACGTTTTCGTAATGCTATTATCGAATTATATCTTCGACGAACAAATGGCCCATCAAAAAGGCATTTTCTGAAGAAGAGTCATTCATGAAAGTTGTAGATATTTGAAAGATCTTTCCAACGCATTTTGAATCATGTCAATCGGAGGTCTACAACTCAAGATATGAATTTTTCAAGTTTCGACTCAAAAGCGGATGTTTTTACGATCCGGATCGATCCGGCGAATCGAAAATCGACATAATGATGATTTTGCACATGGTTTTGCAGAGGATAAGCCTGGGATAATATTTTTTATTGTTCCCGGATCGATCCGGCCTGTCCAGTTTTATCTATAAATAGGCCTCCATTTCACCTTCATTTCTTGCCCCTTCTTCCCCCATCCCTTCTTCATCTTTTCCCTTCATTTTTCTTTCATTTTGGGGCCTATATATATATATATATATATATATATATATATAGTCGTAATTTCGTTATAATTTCGAATAATTATCGTTATAATATAGTTTCCGTTTTTCGTTCTTTCTTTCTTGTTTTCTTTCATTTTGTTTTATAGATATATATATATGTATATATAAGTATCGAGAATCTGGCAAATGATTGGATTAATGTTTTAATTTGGTTTTAATAGAATTCTGGCATTGACAGAAGGCTATTATGTAAAACTTCCCGCCATTTAATCCATGACATTTTGACAGAGTCTGATTACTTGTAATATCTATATATCTACATATATATATATATGAGTAGCTAAACTTATTATAGTCGAATCATGTAAAATTTGGTGAAATCAACCCTTGGAAAATGAAATAGGGAGTGTGTAGTGTTTTTTTATTGTTATATCTCACATATTGCACGCGTCTTAGAACTTGTTATAACAGATTTGGACTAGATTGACAACCTAGGTCAAAAATCACACATCACTCTTGAGAGTTGTTCAAAGAGAGTGGTGTGGGAAAAAGGGTTCTAAGATCGGGAGGTAAAACATACCGGGTTTTAGGTCGTGAATTCAGGCCGCGCTCATCGATGTATTATTATCAACGTAATAACTTGAATGTGGTAGTTTAGATTAGTGTAATTTAGTGTTAGACCCCGGGGTTGAACTATGAAGTGCCGGGTGGTTCTTGAGCCAACGATGACAAGTTGTTTCACGGAGTCTTTCGGGCGAGACCATGGATTAGGTAAAGCTTGGTTCATCGCTTTGACACATTTCGTTAAGATGTTCGGTGTAGTACATTGGTGAGTATCGGGGTAGTAACGTCGACCGAGTAATTTCGGACTTGTTTTCTTAACGAGGTTTTTTGTGAAAACGGGCGTCTCACAAGACTTAATCATGTTAGATTAATCGGTTTTCTAAAGGAGAATTAGTTAACCTCACATAGGATGTTGAAGGAGAGTTGTTCAGATTTTAGCATCAGAACTAGGAGCACGCACCCGTGAGATTGAATGTGAGAGTTCATTTGTTATAATGCACACTTCCAGTTTTGTCTATCCGTGGGGTTGAAATTAACTATTTTGATCATGGTTCGGCTATGTCTTTTAAAACCAAGTAGTTTAATTTTACTTCTTTTCTATCTTTAGTATAAACAAACCAACAACTTTGATCGCCTAGACTAAGAAACACGTTCACTTTGGTACTCACAACCACATTTCTCTTGGGATCGACCTCGTACTCCTGTAGCTATTCTAACAATCGACCCGGTACTCTGCTGGTTAGAGAGTTGGTTTACCCACGGTTACGAGTCCTTTATAAATTGTATTTTTGAAGGGGTAAATTAAGCTCATCATACATCATCCAACTTTAGACTCCAGTCTTTTCTATGACTGTTAACTGTTTTCTCCAGGATCTTCTTTAAACTTTGGTTGCTTCACTCAACCTGACCACTAGTCATAGGATGATATGTTGTGCCAATTTTGTGCCGGACACCATATTTCTCAAGCACTTTCTCCAGAGGTCGGTTGCGAAGTGTGTCCCTTCATCACTAATCAAGGCCCGTGGACACCCGAATCTCACGAAGATGTTTTCTTTAGAAACTTCATGACCGTCTTATGATCATTGTGAGGCGTGGCTTGAGCCTCCACCCATTTTCGATCGTAATCCACGCAGACTAAGATGTATTTATTTCCACAAGATGATGGGAATGGTCCCATAAAATCGATTCCCATACATCAAAGACTTCACATTCTAGGATGGGTTTCAATGGCATGTCGAAGCGCCTTGTTAAAGTGCCGGTTCTTTGACACCTATCGCAAGCTTTCTGAAAGCTTACGTATCTTTAAAGATCGTGGGCCAATAGAAGCCGGATTGAAAGATCTTAGCAACGGTTTTCCAAGGACCAAAGTGACCGCGCGGTGGGTCCAGCGTGTGGCATTGCTCAATAATTTCACGTTGCTCGATTCAGAACACATCTTCTCAAACAAACCGTCTTTACAAATCTTGAAGAGGTAAGGTTCATCCCAAACGAAGGTTTTCACATCAGAGAAAAATTTCTTCTTCTCCTGATATGAAAATTTCGGATTTAAGTACTGGGAATGTAAGAAGTTGGCGATAGAAGCATACCAAGGAATATCAGGAGTGCACTTGTCTAGATGCATAACATTCTGGAGAGGAAAGTAAAGGTCTATCCCTTCAGGTTCTTCCTCTTCTTCATCATTCATTCTAGACATATGATCATCTATTTCGTTTCCACCTTCCTTACCAGTCAGGAGATCAGCCTCCCGACTTCCACTAAATTCTTTATTTCTCAGGGGCTCAGCCACCTGAGTACTCTCATCCAGAACAGGGAAACCACTAAGTTGAGTGTCGGACCTTACATTCATAGCACTAGCCTCTTCTCCACCATTGTATGTGGATGCATAGTTAGATTGAAGTGGATTCTCATAACTTGCATCATAATTGCTATTAGTATTCCCTTGGTGGGGTGAATTACCTCCTTTGTGACCGAGCCTCATAATGGCTTCCACCACAATCTGAACATCTCACTTGAGCGTTGTTAAATCAATGTCCATAAGAATTCTCATAAGTTGAGGGTATACGAGCATCGGATCCAAAGACAGATGAATCCATTAAACTTGACACTTCTACTTTTGGGGGACCACTGAATTGAATGCCGGATCCTAAGTTCATGGCATTGTCCTCTTCTCTATCATAAGGAAGTGTGGGAGCTAGGTCAATGCCTTGGTCTTGAGCCATTTGCCCGAGCCGTCTCTCAAGATTCTTGAGTGTCCTGTTTTGCTCCTCCAATTTAGCTTCAAGATCGTCCGATTGAGAGGGGACTTGATAGTTACGAAAGTTCGTGGGAAAGATTGGCTAGGATCGACTTTGAAACATAGGATCGGATCGCTATTACATTGAACCACCGATATTGATTGGAAAAATTGATATTGGTTCGGACTGAAGTTCGGGTTTTGATATAAATTCGGATTCTGAGAATTGAAACCACAGTTCAAAAGCGCTTTGGCGAGAACCGATTAGTAAATCTCTCGATATCTGCTGGCCACAGGAAGCATTTTTCTTGGCGTTACTGTCACCCATAGGATGTAAACGAAGCAAGCGATGTGTCCCACATTGTCACAATTTTGACATGTGACTAGATTAAAATTTCCGATTATGGGCGGTGTTAACTTGATACGCAGCAGGAAAAAAAGCGACACGGCCAACAACATGGCCAGGTCGACAACATCTTCCACGTAAGCAGAACTTGTGAGTTACGTGGAAAAACAGTTCGATTCATAGGATTAAGCGACATTTGCAGAGGTGCCATCTCTTTGTTTCAAAGATAAGCGATCGATCTTGCATAATCCTAGTTGATGACATTTTTTATTAATTTTTTTAGAAAGATAAAGCAGAAAAAAAGCGGAAATAGAAGCAGAAACCTACCTACGAAAAATTTAAAACAAAAACAAGAAAACAATAAAAGGGAGGAAAGCGTGTTGAAAGCTTACGAGCCCAAAATGGAAGGGAAAACAGTAGATTTTGACCTTGAAAACGGCGTCAAACGGCCTTTGGCTGTTCACCACGTTGTCGGCGTCGGAACGAGCTTTCCAAATTGGGGTCCTGCGCGCCAAACGGACACTCGAGCCGAAAGTTACGGCCAAAATACTACCATGTGCCCTAACGATCCCTTTTATCCCAACTTATAACAGAAAATCAGAAAAATTAATAAACTAGACAACCGTACCGATTCCCCGGCAACGGCGCCAAAAATTTGTCACGGATTTTTGCAATGAAAATAAACAAGTAATAAATTTATAAATCCGGTATACCCCAAGTGTAGGGATCGTAGCATAGCGATTAATACCGGAGTCGATCTCAGGGAATCGGGGTATCTAGTTCATTAATTTTCCTAAGATTGATACCATTATTATTGAAACCTAAAATAACAAAACGAAAAGATAAACTGGACAGAGGATTGTCAGTCCAAAGCCAGGGAAGATCGTTGCGAACATAACTAAACTATAAACGAGAAAAACAATAAAACTCATAAAAGCATGATAATGACTATAGCGATTAAACATAGAACAAGCAATGATCCACCATCCCGCAACCCTTAATTTCCTCTCTAGATTATCTTATGATGATTTAACTAAAATTGTGATTCACCTATCAAAGGTATGAACTCCTAATCTCTTAGAAAAGTTCGCCTATCAATCTTTTATCTCTCGATCTTAAAGATTAACGCTTTCAAACCAAGGTGCAAGATTTCTCAATCTAACAATCTAGATATTCTAACCTAGCAACTCTCGTATTTTTAGGTTAAAAAAAGATCTATTCTTTCCTATGGTGATCTAGTTTTACACCGACTCTCATCACACAGTAAATATCAATAGCAAAACATCTCTCGATACAAATTTGCATAACACATAATCATAGAAAAGAAACAACTTAATTAAAACTCACGAAACCAAATCCAAAGTCGAAATCAAAACATCGCATGATCGGCTTCACACGCTTGTTCGAATTGCTTAGCCTCTAATCATCATCACGATCGAACAAAATAAAATAAAGAGAAAGAAAAGTGTTTCTTGGTGTAAAAACCGCAGCCCCAGCCGCCCCAAAGGGGGCTGGAGCTGCCTAGGGTCGAATTCTTATCGATATGTATCAGTAGGTATGTTCTAGGGTTGAAAACACGCGACTATTTATAAGTTTTAGAGTCGGTTTCAGCAAAGGCGGTGGTTGGACGCCCGTCCAATACCTCTGGACGCCAGTTCAGTCATGCATAAAAACTTCGAGTCGGGCCGAGCCTGGATCGACGCGCCCGTCTATGTAATTTTGAGCGCTTCGTCCACGAGAAAATCGAACATCCACGAATCCAAAGGCTCCTCTCCGGGCGCTTGATCCATGCCGAACGGAGATAAACGCGTTTAGTTCTTCAAAGCTTCCTTATCTTCACTCCAAGTTCAATATGCATCTTTCTCTCCACTTAATCTTGATTGGACATCCTTTAAGCTCATTCATTGCCATGCAAATGCACTACAAGTTGATAGAAAAGTGCAAAGTGTAAAACCATACAAAAATCACCAATAAAACCACGTAATTAGCTCGATTTTACACTTAAACCAATTTCATATGAATTCTCTCAATAAATCCTTTAAACACTTACTTTTCTATAAAAAGTAATAAAACACGAAGGAAATTGCTACGAAATAATATCATATATATCGTAAAAATCACCGTTAACAAACGTCGCCGCCGCAAGCTTACGTACACCTGGCGATATGATAAAAGCCTTGATTCTATCTCATCATGAAGTTCTCACCCACAGCAGCCTTTCTTGCAACCTCTACCTGGGCCTCGACTCCGGAACTCAAATCCGCCAGCTGCTTCTTCAGACCAGCGGTTACTTTTTGTTTGGATTCCAATGGCCTCTGGCCTCATTGACCCGCTGCTGCATCTCTTTCATAGACTGAGCAGCCGTTATATCCTTATCAGCGAGTTCAGAGTTAAGCTTCTCCAGACGCTTGGAGTTCGCTTGAACCTCTTGCAGTGTTTTCTTCGCTTCGGCGAGCTGCTTCTTCAGATCATCGCTCTCAGCGAGCTGCTTCTTCAAATCATCAACCTCAGCCAGCTGCCTCTTTAGTTCAGCATTTTTAGCTTCGGCAGCACTAAGTCAGACTCACAGATCATCCTTTCTCTCTGGCGGCATTCAATGCCCGGGTAGCATCTGTTCTTGACGGTATTGTGCTTCTATAATCATTTATGAACTGAAGGAGACCGATGCCGACCTGAAAAGCAAAATTTAAGCGAGCGGATTGAAAAAACAAAAAACAAAAGGAATAACAAAGAGGGAATGAGTGTTTACCATGCTTACCATGGCCCCATACAAGCCCCACAGATCCTCGATATTTTGGAGAAAGGTAAGGTGAGAATCGGTCTGATCTGCCAGCACAATCCGGTTCGCAATGCCGCGACCAATCTTCAATTGAACTGGAATAGGAAGGCTCCACCTCAAATGTCTCGGTGGGGCCACATCAGAGATCCCTCTAGAGATCGTGATCACCCTAGGCATGTCAATAGGTTGCTGGCGCATGAACTCCCTGTCTAGCCAGACCGCAGAAAGACCCTCAGGCCCAACGGGCAAACCAGCATGAGGCACCATTGCAGTTGTGCCCGCCGAGGATGACTTGTCGGCCAGAGATTTGCCTTTATCAGCAGCGTCCTTCTTTTGAGCACCATCGACTTTGGATTTTCTTAGGCGGGAGAGCCTCCTGCTCGCCATCCCCACCGCCAGTGGGGTCGACCTCTTCAACATCGGCTCTCTTCTTCTTCTCACCAGCCGGAGGCTTAGTCAGGACTGTCTGCTTCATAACTCGGCCCGCTGCTTGCTTTGCTGATGGCTGGGTCAACTTCCCAGCCTTAGATCCAAAGGCTCCCGCCGCATCAACCTGAATGTCGACATAGGGAGTGTAGTCTTAACTCCCTTCAACTCGGCGGCCCTCTTCACCCCGCCTTCAGTTTTCCTACCGCCTAGCAAATTGCACTGTGCCAAAGCATCCATGGTACCTGCCAGAGACAATATATATCAAAAGGCAATCAAAATAGTAATAGAAACAACGCGGTCAATCAAAAACAACAAGTACAAATCGTACTCGATGCTCACATAAAGGGATTGCCTAAACAACCTTACACGGGGAGGGCATGCATATGCCAAAGTGGCACTCCACATACCAATCGGGATCAGTAGGCAATGGATCGACCACCACCAAGGGATCCCCAACACCTGCTCCGGAAAGCCCTGCCCTTCTAAGATAAGGTTCACTGACATCTAAGAGAAGCCTCCAGTTAAAGGCCCGGGCTTGTTCCTGTCCCCTTCGGGTATACCCGAGCAACTCCTTGAGCTCGGCTATAAACCCGTCATCGGCCTCCTAAGTTTTGATGCCCTTCAAATGGTCGGTCTTGACCGAGTTCGCAGGTATCTTCTCGAATGGCCATCCTACTCGAGACTCCACTTTCATGCATCTTTTGTTCTAGTCCGTTACTTTGTCAGGAGATCAAATAAAAGACGAGGTCTACCGCTGCTCGATCTGCTCCTTGGTTGGATTTGGCCATCTCCTCATTTTTTGTTAAAGCCATAGAAGTAAAGTAACACCGGCATCGACGGCTCGTGACCATGAAGCCGACTTATTATTATGAACTACATCACCACCCGGACTACCCCCAGGGTAAGATCGCAGGCCATAACCTTCAGCCCCTTCATGAATTTGATGAAGAATGGATCAAGGGGCGGCCGAAGTCCGGCAACTAGGTGGTCGTAATGCAACCACAAATAATCCTCGGCCTCTCGACCACAAGTCCGTGGCACGTTCGTCGCACCCATACTGACAAACTGATAGTCATCCGGAATGTCAAAGGCGGTCAGCGCCGTGGTATAATCAGCCTGATTTCGAAACTCCTTCCATCGAGCTCCGAGATCGCTATCAGAACGCTTTTGTTCTGGCAACTCCATCTCAACCGCGATTGATCTCTTCTAGCATGGCCTTTTATTTTTCTCGGGGGCCTTAGATGCGGCCGTTTTCTTGGACACCGCAGCTTTATTGGATGTTACAATCCTCTTCGACATCTCCACGGCTTCCACGGATTCCTTGCTCTCCACGCTGCGAGTAGCAGCCCCGGGCGTCACCACCCTTTGGATTTTATGAATAAGGTCGCTAATTTTCGTTTGGTCATCATCATCAACCTCACCCCCTACTGTACCTTCACCAATGAGCTCGACCTCCTCAGCGCCTGAGTCAGACTCGACTACGATTGCCTCTCCTTCATCTTCGACAACCTCCTCCTCATCGCTTACGTCGACCTCCTCCATGTCGACTTCATCAGATTGGGTACGTGATTCCGACGACATTCTGGAAAAGAAACAGGGTGAGGTGGATCAGTCAAATCACCTAGACGTTGAAGTCGGGCTGAGGTGAGCATAATCACACCCCGACACCTCGCCCCTCCATTCTCCCTAACTATCAACCCAGAAAAAACCCCAAACCAAACTCTCAAATAAACAATGGCAACAGCCTGGGCGTCTACCAATTGATGAATTTCTAGGAAGGGGTACAAGCACATCGAAGCATGATACAATTAATGTACTATTCACAATCAGTGGAACCCTAAATTCTATCATCATCTCAATCAAGTTCAACCCTTAAACGAAGAGGAAAAGCATAACTGAAATCGAAAAGCAGAAAATCCATACCTGAATAGGTGGGAAATGTGAAAGGAGTTGAAAAATACGAGCTTTCACCGGAATCCTCTTGCTTCACTTGTCGGAAACTGCTTATCTCGCCGGAATCCTTTTGCCGAAAATTATATCAGAGGAGGAAAAAGTGTAAAAGTGAGGGAGAAAGCCCCTATTTAAACATGAGAAAATGGGTTGAAACGTCGGTTCGAATTCGAAATTCAAACCTAATTATTGCTGGGAACGGTTTTCGGGGTAGCTCAGCCAAACAGAAGAGAGGACGGTTCAGGTCAAACGTCATGTCAATTAATGTAACCGACGTGACGTTTCACGAACCCATACAACCGCTCAACTGCTCTGGCCTACGGCCTTAACTCAACACGGCTTACGACCTCTTTTGGCTTATGGCCTCAACTCAACATGGCTTACGGCCATCTAAACCCGTTCGTTCCATAGAACTGTATCAAAGCCTGTTCGCTACAATGCACAACACATATCGGTAATTCGCAATGCGATACTAACACTGATTCAAGCCCGATTAACATTATCGGCAAGCAAGCCTGATAGTCAGTGTCGGCACCTAAGCCTGTTCGCTACTATGCACAACATATATCAGTAACTTGCAACACAATGTCAACACTGATTTAAGCCCGATAGTCATTATCGGCATCTCTCTGTCACAAACGACAACATTAGGGTGCGGTTTCCTACCACTTCTTTGACCTCTACTCTCCGCCTCAACGGGCACACCGGGCACATAGTAGGGGGCCATTAAAATACCCGAACCGGATTGGGGCTCTGTTCATCCAGATTGGGCCTATCTCATAGCCCAATAACAGATCTTGCGCCTCCATCCTCTTAGTCTGCAATCCATAAGCCGGATCCAGTTCCTCTCCGATATCTCGGTCATAGTGGAACCTCCTATACTATTAGGCTGACATCAAGACAAGGAAGATATGAGTCTGACCTACATATGAGTCCGCTACCCGTCATACTTATCCAGACAGCTGGCCGGTCCACTTGTATTTATTTGTATGATTATCCTTAATTATATCGCTTAATGTCTTGTCATGAATAGTCTCGACCGACTTAGTCTATGCCTATATACATTAGATCACAATGTAATAAGAAAGGATCCAAGAACTAATATACACAGAGCTACTCTGTTAATTTGTCGACTCACTTGTGTTTTCTCTCATAAGCTTTAGTCCGGCAGCCATGTTCTTGATAGCCACCACATTCTCTCCGGAGAAATCACTCATACACAGCCTTATATCCTCTATATATCACTGTTACCGTAAATCTGGTATTCCCCGCAATATCACTTATATGTAGAATATATGTGGGTATTGCGTGGGTAATTTTTTATTTTTTTTAATCAGCGACGGTTATTCTTGGGCGGATACCGAAAACCCACGAATTTATGTGGTGTGCTATGCAAATCCTACCGAAGCATAATTTTGAAAACATTATTTACAGAGCATACTACACAAATATTATGCTTTTAAAACATATTTTCTCAAACTTCCCATAAAAGAATTCATAAATATTTTTTGTAATAGCGCATATGAGTTGCCGAACGAAATAATGTTATCGTAAGCTAAACGGGTTCGCCATTAACTCATGTGGGGTTGGGGCAACGCCCCAAACCTAAACCAATACATGCATCAGTTCATTAAGGGATATGTATTTTCGGATTTTGAGATACATGCATTTTTGAAGCGATATGTATTTACCATTTTAAGTGTAAGGGTTGCATGCTTTCATCCGTGAACAAGTGACAACCCTACCATTTCGTGCAAAGTGGCACTCCATTAGTTTATGTGGTACTTGCAGCCTATAAAAGACACAAGTATGCAGACGGAAATTCATAAGTTCTGACAACATCTTCAGAAAAACTTCGAGTGTCAAATTCTTATTCATCAAAATTTTCCAACAGAAACTATCAACCAAGTCAGAAAAGATAGTCATTTTACATATGAGAGTCTTTATTTGTATCACGGGCGATTATAGATGCATCGCACCTAAGCCAAAAACTGATTTTTAAAACACAATTCTCACAATATACATACGGAAAACCGGTTTTTACTTCTAAAAGCCGACTTTTAAATAATCGAATATAATTTGATAATGATTGGTCATTCGGCACAATGGAAATAATAGCTTCATTTACATGTTTGTCTGCAAATCTTAGTTTTCCATTTTCCCAAATATATTTTACATTTTTGGTTTTTGAGAATCATATTTTACATTTTACGACTACTCTAGTATTCTACAAAGCAAGGTTTAAAAACGAAAAAGAAAAAGTAAAAAAGATACAGATCATCTGAAATGCGTGTTCATGCATATGGACAAATGATCCAGTATTATTTTTCAGGAATCCAAAGAGAAAAAGCTGCTTGTTTCCTTAAAGACTCACATGGCAAAAGTCCTTTTCATTATTGTTGCAATTGAATTGTACAACGGAAATTGTAACCTAAGGACTCCAATGAAATTGTGTGGTCCAGATTATACCATACGAGTCACTCTCCATGGCCATTATTCACACCAGTTTCACACCGGTAAAACATGTCTTTTGTTCTATCACAGTCGCACAGTCCCTAGCAAAAATCTACAATGGCATGGTAAGCAAGATCTCAAAATTTAGTAATATCAATAAAGTCATTGAATGAATGTGAGAAGTTAGCAATTGTGCCTTAACTGTGCTTCAATGCAACTTTTTGAATTATATCCAAGGTGCTGACTTCTGATGCCAGTCATACCTAGTAGCAGCTTCTTCAAGACATAATGCGGGTCGGGTAACTACCAGTCATACCCATTTTCTACCCATAGGTCTGCTAGGTGAAATATTTCACACACAAAACACACAGAGACATAGTAAATACAAAAGAAGGGAAGACCGCTATGATGATGAAGAAGAAAATCACATTAGCCAATTATAATGACGGGACTACTGAAAATACATAAATAACACCAAAAGTTCAAGTCTGGCATTGTATTCATTTACACAGAATAGTATGCACAGGAGGATACAATTCAGATTATTCACGAGCACCCATGCTGCTACCAACCACATTGTCCATACACTTCAATGAAAGATTAAGATGCTCAAGCAGGGCACAAAGAACACAGAACCCTTCAAACCTGTGAACTGCAATAAAAAAAAAAAAGGGGGACAAAGTAATCCGAAATGAACACCCTTAAAAATAATAAATCGGAAATGAACAAATTATGCGCCTCCTAAAACTTATCAGAGCACATTCAGTTTCATCGTGGCAAAGAATCTAAGAATCTATGTCTCTTTTGTTCCATCACAATGAATGGTTTAATTTCTGAGTCTAATTGAATCGCCACCCAAAAAACCCCACTGAATCATTGAACAATAAGGTTATAAATTACGAAAATGATTTTGAAAGACAATAAAAAGGAGTGAGAAGAAACTGGAGAATAAAATGAGATAACCTGTTGCAAGTTTCAAGGGGTGTAAGGAAATTTACGAATTGCGAGCACGAAATGGTGAAGAACCACGGCGGTTTTGTATTTTTGTTTAGTTTTTTGAGTTCCAAGTGTAAGTATTGTACCTACTTTTCATACACAACACTTTTCACCTTATTCTGCAATAGTTTCTCTTCTTCTCCTTGCATCTTCCCCAAACATAGAAACTCTTGGCCTTTCAATTGTTCACTTTGCTCGTGTAGGGACAAATAATAAACTGAGCCTACTTCTTTAAAGCTTGGATAATTGAGACTATTTCTTATCTTCTTTAAAGCTTTTCCACTTCTGACGGTCTGATTTGATAATCTATTATATGTCAAATGTGCACTGCTTTGAATCACTATCCTCGACCATTTTGAAAATCCATGGTGTCACACGGATACTATTTCTTGAACTCAACTGTGTGATAATTGTCACACGGAGAAATTTGCAATGTTTTATTTGCCAACTTTACTATATTCACATTTTTCTTACATAGTTAATATTCCAAGTCAACCTTTTCTATGAACTCTAAAGTTTATTACCAGCTAGGGAAACGTTTACAATTAATAATGACTCACCTGAAAACCTTTGACCTTGATGAGTTCTTTAATCCGGTCGACCACAAATAACTGTCCTTCTTCATCAGAACATCCAAGATCTCCGGTATGCATCCACCCATGTGTATCAATAGTAAACATCTAACATATAATTCATTTTCAAGTAAAAATATACCCTGCATAATATTAGGACCATGAACCCAAATTTCTTCTAATTGGTTAGGAGGTAGAGCTTTTTGTTTATCTGCACTAACTACTTGAGCTTCTTCAACTCTTGGAAGAAGCATTCCTGTTGAACCCGAGTGCCTAGGTTCCACATGTCGATTCTTTATAGATATAACATGTTTCTGTCATACCATAGCCCTGCAATCAAGTAACTGACTTTTTTAGAACTTCGGGCATCACAATTCAACCGACTGATTTCAAAATAGTTGAAAGACATAAGAAACAATATCAAGCACTTTATGTTAGCATTCTTTACCTGCAAAACCGCAACATGAGGAAATTTATTCGCACACTCATGCATCACTTCCTTCCCTAATGGGGCAGCCCCTGATCCAATTTTCCTCAAAGCCGACAAATCATAGCTCTTAACCACACTATTCTTAGCCAAGGTCAATAAAATTGGCGGCAAAATCCATAGATGTGTTACACTGAACTTCTCAATGGCTTCCAAAAACAAAAGTAATTCAAACTTTCCCATAGACACAACTTCATCCCCCATTTGCAACTGAGCATATGTAAATACAGCCCGAACACATGAAACATAGGAAAACCATAGAGGATAACAGAAAATCTTCATATCTTAGCCAAGGCCAATAAAATTGGCGGCACAATCCATATCTTAGCAGCATTGCTACCCGTTAGCTGCGCTACACCAAACAAGTGCAGCCTCACAAGTGTTATTTTTGCTCCACTTGGACCTATTTCATATGCCCCCAGGTCTTCATTGTTTACATCTCTTCTTAATTCCTTATGATTATGATTTTTATTCCCTTGCTATTATGATTGTTGATGGCGCACCCCTGATATTGATTGGCATTGGAACCATACACACTCCACGCTTCTCTCTTCTGGTAGGTAACAAAATTGCTAGTTCTCGATGGATGTCTAAAGTTAAGACTAAGTCAAATAGTTCCATTGCTACAAAGCTCATTTGGTAACTAAAATGTTTGCTCAAGAGTATGGTATTAATTATAAGGAATCATTTGTTCATGTTGCTAAGATTGCATCTATTTGGGTTCTCTTTCTTCTTGCATCTATTCGTCAGTGGAATATCACTCAAATGGACGTTAAAATATTTTTCTTAATGGGGTCATATAGAAAGAAGTATATATGGCTCATTCTCCTGGTGTTTCTTACCCTCCATGGCAAAATTTTACATTATATGGCCTCAAACAAGCCGTTCGAGCATGTTTTGAAAGATTTTCGCATGTTGTCACATCTCTTGGTTTCGATTCTAGTACACGTCATTCAACCTTGTTTGTTAAATTGATTTATATAGGTCATATCTTGCTTCTTATATTATGTAGATAATATGATCATTATTGACATTGATGGTATCGTTAGTTTGAAAGCAACAATCTCTCAATGTTTTGATATGAATGATTTTGATTTTTGTGTCACTTTTTTTGGCATTGAGGTAGCTTCCTCAACAAAATACGAGGTTTCAAAACCTACGTGGCATCCTAAATGGCGGCTAATTTACTCTCCCAAATGGAATCAATACCATTAGCCACAACACTCATGGCTTATATTATTTTACAAATTCCGCATTATTTTAAAAATGATAGGTGTTATCAGCACCTAGTGTTCTAAAAATCGGCCAACTCGGCCGCCTAGGCGCTGGGCGGCCATCATCCGACCCGACTTTACACTACTCGGCTCTGTCTAGGCGGGAAGGTATCTAGGCGGGCTAAAAATCGGACTAGGCGGGTTCAAGGCGGCCAACTCGGCCAAACTCGGCCAACTCGGTCAAAGTGGTCTTTCTATTTACTCTTAAGCCTAATTTAATTATTAAAAAAAATCATTTCTGTTTCATCCCAATTTCCCCCCTCCCTCTGCAAATCAAAGCAAGCCCCAGCCCTAGCCCCATAGAAAATTGCTCCGGCCACCCTCCAGCTGCACCGTCGACCACCGGCCAGCCGGCAGCAACCACCGACGACCACCGGCCAGCAGCATTTCCGGCGTCTAAGGAGTTTTTTTTTTTTTTTTTTTTCTTTTTTTCCTCAAGCAGATTGACATACCACTATAAGTTTAAAGATGGAGGCCGTATAGGCATAAAATAAAATAAAATTTATTTCTCACACTTCTGTGAACAAGAAATAGATAGAGTCCAAGTTCTACGATTTTACATCGCACTTTTTGAATATGTCAATTGTATGTGTCAATTGTTGTGCATGTGAATTGTTCACAAATAATTATGCTTATGCTTGGAGAAATGCTTATTTGTTCACAAATAATAGGCTATTCTCATCACTCCAATGCTTATGCTTGGAGAAATGCTTACGTATCACGCGTGTGTTTGTATGTGTTTATTTTATGACTTGAATTTTTAGAGTTATGATATGTTACTACTTAGTATACTAGAGTGGTATTATTATTATTTTTGGGGGTTTGTAGTAGTATCTTTTTTTTTGCCATGTCCATTATTATTTATATTAATAAAATAAATTAAAAAAATTCTACATCCGCCTAGTCCCCGATTAGTCTCCCGCCTAGCCGATTACTCCCAACTCCCCACCCGGCCGCCCGACTAGCGCCTAGCGATTTTTAGAACATTGTCAGCACCACATTTCTTGTCTTGCTGACCCTCATATGTTCCTAAAATTACATTATATACCAGCACCTCCAACATTTTTCTGATTGCAAAAAATTTATAATATTATCACCCATCACCCAAGGATTTTGCATCCGCCATCGAATGTAAATTTCATTAACAGAAAATTGACCTAAGTTTTTCTCATCCGCCTGGATTTTGCTCTCTCCATGGCGATTGAATTGTTCTATCCATGGTAGTCTTTGCCATCCTTTTTAGTTTGCCTTTCTCTATTCTTTGTCAACCTTTTTATTCCAATGTTGCCTTTTCAATTGTTATTCTTAGCATATCGTCTTATTCACCCTTTTTGTGTTTCCCTCTTGTGGTGTGTTTTTTCTCTATTCCACCTGATGGACAAGAAGATTTTGTTTAGGCCCACCATGGACGATATTGCGGTTTTACAGACTCAGAAACATGGGTCTTATGTAAAGGTATGTGTCTTGCAAGAGTTGAATGAACGGAACAACCCGATACGTGGTTCCCTCGTCATCCACCAAATCGACGGTGCTTAGAGGGTTTTGATAAATATATGTCGCTTCAAACGTGAACTTGTTAATTCTTTCAACCTCAATCAGTCCAGGTCAGGTCATGGCTTTAGGCCTGTAGTGTCTTTTTCGGCATAAATTTGGTTCATCCTTCTTAAAAGGGGTAGTTTTTTCACCACCAACAACTACTTCTTGTGGTTCTCTAATCAGTTATGTAAATGGTCATCTAGAATGGATGCATCCCATGCACTTGAGGCAAACCGAAAGTTGTTGGTTTCAAGTTCAATCGCAACTTTTCCAAAGGACGTATTTGCTACTAATAATTATGTTATTTGAAAATTTGTTTTTATTTGGGTAAAAAAAAGAATATTGTCAGTCATCATGAATCGGCTAAATACACCGCTAATCGCCCATTGACATTTGTCTTTTTTTCCATTGGGTTATCGAAATTAATAGGAACAATGTAATAAACTTTTCAATTTAATGCAATTTCTTTATCCTCATCAAATTAACAACAAAAATAAATAAAACCAAACAGGCCCATTGAGCTCGACAAGAAGTCAAATTTAGTTCACTTTCAATATACAAAGTCAAAATGACACCACCAACACCAAGGTGAGTTTGAACTAAAATAGCAAAAGACTAGATAGGGGTGAGCTATTACTCTTGTTCCATCCTTTCTGCAAGTGATACCAAACCACTTGCAAACTGGGACAGAATCATTCCAACCAAAAGTTATGTAAATGACGAACGGATGCCCAAAAGGGCTCGTCTATTCAGAGTTTAGATCTGCTATAATTTGAGAAAGAACTGAAAATGCTAGAAATACAGCTAAGATAACAAGAGGTTTCATTTGTTCAGTCAGAGAGAAAGCTGCAATTAGAACAAAAAAAGATTGAAGTTTGGACAATGCAGATTCTTGGTCCTAGCCTAATCCACCTGCAAGAACAAGAAAAAATCATGGAATCAAATCGAATTATCCAAGATACATAATTCAACAACTGTAAGCGACATATCCTTCTATACTATTGCATGTACTAAACATACACAACAATGATAACAATTTTCGAGAAAGATGCATTCAGAAAATAGTATCTTTTATTTTCAAGAATGGCATTCTAACCTCCTTCCAGTATGCTCATTTTCTATCAAAAATTACAGTAAGTCGATCACACTAGAAATGAAGAACCCATGATTGAAACTGTCCGGTTAGACAATGGACCCATATGTTCTGTAACCGGGGCTTCAAAAAAAGGAAGGAAAAAAAATTCTAGAATAAGGCAATACAAGTTGAACAGGCAACTGGCTTAAGTCCAGAAATGAAAAGCTGTGTTGATTCATCGATAGCCAAGGCAGTGCGTTTCCAGTCCAGGCTGCTGGCTAACCACGTACGAATACACGCTCCTTACCCTCAACCTAACACCAATACCATCCCGTACATCACCTAAAAAGTTGCAGCAATGGACCGAGCATCGATCTCAATCGCGATGTCGGAACACCGGTGATGAATCGACACCCACCGGAACGCATGGCTGCAAACAAGCATTTTTCAGAATGAAATGAACTAAAACACAAAATAGGTGATGATCTCGAGTAAAAGGGAGGTTAGGGGACTGATCCATATGTCCAATAAAACATGCAAGAGATGCTAAGTCGGCGGTTAATCATAAATAATTTTGAACATTCTTCAATCCAAGTAGCACATAGATCATCGTACGTAAATAATGCAAGACCATAGATCCTTTTTGGGATTTTTAGCAGTTTACCACTCGCTTCGGCCAGATTTGTGATACCACCTGGCAAAAAAACGCGATTTTGATTCGCGATTTTCTCCCGTTTTTTCCACCTTTGTGCACGATCTTAAGGGTGTACGATCTTAAGGGTGCATGAATGGGAGTGGTAGATCGACAACACAGTGGTAGTCGCACAAATAGACTCCCAAATTAGTGGTAGATCGGCAAAGCTCCCGATGTTTTTTAAACTCCATAATGTTAAATTTTGACAAACAACGATAGTATCAAATGTGTTTTTTTCTATCCTCCATTCATCACCATGTCATCATATTTAGAAACCCTACAACTCATCAAAATACCATATCTGTCCTTTAGTTTAAATAATATCACTAAATAATAATAATAGGAATAATATACCGTAATACCTCCCTCAAGTTGAAGCGTGAAGATCTCGAACATCCAACTTGCCCAATAAGAATTCAAATTGTTGTTTCCCCAAAGCTTTTGTGAAAATATCCGCCAGTTGGATCCGGGTAGGAACATACGTGGGGGCAATGACGCCATCCGTAATTGCATCGCGAACAAAATAACAATCAGCTTCAATATGCTTGGTGCGCTCATGGAACACCGGATTTTGAGCAATATACAAAGCGGATTGACTATCACAATGAAGTGGAATACCTGCCGGAATTCTAACACCCAAGTCACCAAGGAGTTGCCGAAGCCACTTCAACTCACAAGTAATTGCGGCCATAGAGCGGTATTCATCTTCCGCCGAAGACCGAGAGACCGTCTGTTGTTTCTTGGTCTTCCACGAGACCAGAGAGGTTCCAAGCAATACGAACCAGCCACTTAAGGACCGACGGGTAAGGTAAGCGTTTGATTTTATCATGGTATCGGAGCCAGAGGTCAAAAGATCAAACCCTGGTTGGAATATTATTTTTAAAAAAAATTATACAAGTGTTGGGACAGATTGCCCACACTCGAAGGGTCTGTTGGGACAGATTGCCTACACTTTTAAATGAAAAATTGTGCAAGTGTTGCACAGATTGCCAACACTAGAGAGGGTGTTGAGACAGAATGTCACACTCTTAATGTATAAGAATTATAGTAGCACTTTTACTAGCATCAATTGGTTTTAATACAACAGTAAGCACTTGATCCTAATACATAATAAATAAAAAGGATAAAAATGCATTTCTTAACCCTTTTGTTTCTCAAATTTTACATTTGTATCAATGTTTTATCTCGACACTTTTACCCCCTGTGTATATGTATTTTCTTTCACATTTTCAGTCTATTTTTTCATATGTCAAATTGTCACTGGCTAGATCATTGTATCTTCAACGCTTGATTTTTGACAAATGAAATTTTTTGACAACGCTTGATCATTGTATCATAGTCTTAAGGCACGAGCAAAATCAGACCGTGTCAGGGTCATTATCGGGCTCATTCATGCTAGCTAGTAGCTCCTCAAGGTCAGGGTTCTCATAAATCTGCCGCATTTCCTTTCCAATAATATCAACGTCTTTCTAAACAAAAACCAGATCATTTCTTTTATGAACATTAACTGCATGAAACAAAAGCAAAAATGAATGGAAGAGGGAGTAGATATATTTGTCAAGTGTAAAAGCAAAAAGATGTTACAAACATACCAACAGAGAAAGGTCTCTTGCAGCTCCCTCCAAACATACGGTTTTCAATGCCTGCTCGAGCAATGCGTTAACTATTAAGTAAAAGGTTCAAAAGAGAACTTTTATCTAAAATGTCAATAATATTTTAGTTTTTCTTTTTTTAGTTTTTTAAAGGGCCTACAATAATCAAATCAATCATGTTACAATACACGTAGAAAAAGAAAAAGAAAAGAACAAACAGACAAAAGTTGTACACACAAAAAGGAATAATATGTGTGTAAATATAAGAAAAAAAGGAAACAAACATCACAAAAAGGAATAATATGTGTGTAAATATAAGAAAAAAAAGGAAACAGATGTTTGTTTGTACACACACAAACAAGTAAATGGGTCAAAAGTCATAACAATTATCAGCCAACTTAAATATCTCCTTCCCCCTCCATCAGTTATCCTGACTTTTTCCACATTACGTTTGAACTCTACGTTTACAAACCATTTCGGCATTTTATATCTACAAAAATAATATCTTGTTCACTGCCAAGATTGCGAATGCAGTATTCCATGTGTATCCCCACCCCACCCCACCCCACCCCCACCCCCACCCCACCCAAAAAAACAATGTCACTATAATCAACAATACTACGAGAAAATAACTCCAAGGCATTAGAGTATGGACTTTGGACAAGACCGGTTACACTACAAATATAGTCATTCGAGAGAATGCTAAGGAATTCAACATACCTTCAACCTCGCAGACTATAGCATTCCAAAATAAACGGAGCGGAGGAAAAGTCAGTAGTATGCCTGCAACAGTTCGTGTTCCTATTGTGATTTTTTCAGAGTAAAATTCAACATTTGAAATCTAATTTGAGGAGATAAGTACTCTACCACCCAAAAAGTATATAACAATTTGAGGAGATAAGTACTCTCCCACCCAAAAAGTATATAACAATGCTTAAGAAACAAAGAAAGTGATGACGCACCAGATACCGTATCGAATGACGGGCAGAAGCATCTGGAAGTCCAACCAAATCAAATTATACAAGGAAAATCGTGTAGGCTGTGTATTGTTCACCAGTAAGACACCTGCTATGATTTAAAAAAAAAGAATTAAGATAAATCAAAATTTATTTTCTTCCCATCCCATCCCTCCTCCCCTTGGAGGATGAAAAGAGCTCTACGGATTACATTCAAACTCTCCGAATTACATCCAAACTCATTCCAGAATGAATTTATTTTTTTCTCAATCCATTTCCTCCATAGCTACTTCAAAAGAAATACCAGAATCGAAATTCAAGGTGAAGTTAGCAAAGGATTTAAGGGGGGGATTAGAAGAGAAAGAGGAGATGGTGGGAATGAGGTATGAGAGGAGACGGGATTACAAGACCGGTTAAACACATATCTAAACAAGTATATAAAGATGGTTTATAAATGGATTGAACACCATGACCACAGCCAAAAGTCGACAGTTAAAATTCAGCCCGGATCCTCTGATTTGAAGCTCCGGCTTCTACCCAGCTTTGGGGACATGGCCGCATCTCGACACACAATGTGTGTTCTCTCTCTTCCCGATTGGAATGGGCGGACATGATTCCGCCACGTCACCCAAAACAGGGGAAAGCCAGGATTTCAAAAGCGGAGGATCTGGACTCGTTAAAATTGGATTATATGGTCTAAAATTGAACTTCTAAAAAGCCGGATGAGGACATTTTTAAAGTAAGTTGGACTCCAGAAACGGTCACCACGGAGCCAGGTGCAAGCTTTTATCACTTTCATGTCACCAATACAAATCATAATGAATCACGAAGAAGAAATAAACTGAGATTACATCTTTCTTTTATAGCTGAAATTAACATTAGCAAAAGATTTAGTGTTTACCAGGGTAGTCATTCTGAGATTTGGCGTAGTAATCCAGAAAAAGTTTGGCATGCCGTCTTCGGGCATCTCTACTACCAAAAAAAAAATAATGAATAAGGGCAAAATGACAAAACAGATTTAAATAAAACAGTTGGCAAGACTGAGGAGTAAATTCATTACCTCAATGGAACAACGGGCAGAAGATACCGCATCTGATAGTTCGACCAAATCAATTATACAAGGGTAATCGTGTTAGCTGCGTATTGTTCCGATCTATCTCGCCTACTTCCGGTTTATCTTTCCGCCTTCCCTTGCTTCACCGTTCCTTATACTTATGTAAAGTGTGAAAATATAAGTAACCAAAAAAACTGAGAAAGTAATTATAACAATATTATATCATACATGGCACAAAAACATCTTCTACCACACAGATAAAAGCTTTTATATAATAAAAAAAAAAGCTAAAAATATATTTGTTTCACAAATAATCAAGATCTTGAAAGCTTATGGTTAAAAAGCTATGGAAATTTTAGTACAAAATGAGGGAGAACCAAATGCACAAGAACTATAACATACGGATATAGATAAAAGGAGTGCAAATAAAGAATAAAGAGCACAGTACAAAGTAAGTATAACCATACGGTTCTGGTAGTAGTTGAAGTGAACTAAAAAAAAACTAGAAAAAGAAAATGTTACCCGAAAATGAGAATGTTTCAAATAGTTTTACTATGCGTCCCAAAGTCACGGGACAAAAAGGTTCACGAGAAAGTTTTACTATGCGTCCCAAGTCACGGGAATCTCTTCGCTTTTAAGGGGAAAGAGACGTTAGGCAATTAATGGATCCGGTTGATTCGAGGAGGGGATAAGGACAAGAGAGGCATAGGAACGTTCTAGGAGAGGCTTTTTCAAAAAAGAAAAAAGAAGAGCGCACCACCGGAAAATGCTGAAATGACTGTAGCAGAAGATCTGCTCCGATCTATCTCGTCTACTTCCGGTTTATCTTTCCGCCTTTCCTTGCTTCACCGTTCCTTTAAAAAAAAAAAAAAATTCTCCCCTTTAATAAAATGGGGCTTGCTATTGGATTAGAGATTTATTGTTGTTGTGTTTAATTGAGGGGAAGGGAGTTGGTTTGAATGTTTTGGTTTTGGAAGTTGCAGGAGAGGGTTGTTGTTGGGGGAGAGAAAGGGAAGGGAGGATTACGAATAGGGGGATTAGAAGAGAAGGAGGAGATGGTGGGATTGAGGTATGAGAGGAGGCGGGATTATAAAGGAGATATTCAGCTGGTCTTTGCTTGCTGGATAAGGAGGAGGAGGAGATTCAATGCGACAAAATTGTACATAGACTTGTGAGTGGGTGTGTTCGTAAAAATAGTGCTACCATCGTTCCAAAATTTAAATCCATGTAGTATTCTGGATTTGTTTTAAAATATAATTTCATTGATAAACTAATTAAATATTTATTAAATTTTTTCATTTATCTCTTATTTATTATATATTTATTTTTTTTATTTATTACTTTATATTAATCATGGTCAAATGTTATTTTAGTTTTTTTTTATCAAAATTAATAACACATAGACAATTTAACCAACTTTCTTAATTTATATGAAAAACTCAAACGGAATTACATTTTAGGACGAAAGTCGTACACCTGTAATAGTTGTGGGTTTATAGAAACAAGAACGATGATGCAGGCACAAATTTAGTCCCCCGACTTTATGCACAGAATTTTTTTTGAGCCACACACTTAGAGTTAGAAAAAATAAAAATAAAATGCATAAACTTTGTGCACCACAAAATGCTTCATTCGGTGGATTTGTTGTGTAATTTGTAAGTTACTAAATCATTTTCCTAAAAATAAATACTATAAAAATTCAGATATTTTATCTAAGAAAAAGAGGTTCTTTTGCAAGAAGTTTTTGTGTGGTATATCCACATGCATCGAAATGACCGTTCGGTAGATCAGAGTCACATTGTTTACCTCCAACATGTAAACTGTGTGGCTTTGATCAATTTATCGGTCAATTCACTACAAAAACACCCACCACACAAGAACTTTCCCTACGAAAAATGCTCGTGTAAAGACACCGTATGATCAATATTAACCACAAAGTTTTATTTTGTAATTTGTATTTCCCTTTATCTAGGCCCGTGACCGAAAATGAAAGGACGAATACAAGGCAAGAGAAGTTACACACATATTCATAAGTTTGATTTAAATTTTTAATATTGTACTATTATAATATTATTATGTTTTCGGCATTTTATTTCATTATATTACATTCTTTTGTTTTGATTTTTATATCGAATAACACTTAACAGGTATCATATTATTTCACATTCATCTTCTTTAACATTGTATAAATAAGAAAATAAGACATACGTAATATGATACAATCTTGCTTCCAATTCTTTTTTGACCAACAGTTATACTCTTTCAGTTTCAAAATAATTGATACAGTTGTCAAAATATTTTGTTCCATTTTATGTGAGGCAGTACGATTTCCAATACAACATTTATTGTGTTTTTACTTGATTTACATTTATTTATTACAATATGAGATATAAAAAAGAATATCATATTAATTATATCACAGGACATTCTAGTTATTTAATTGTAAAAATTAATACATTAACACATCTCCTTAATATGCGTTATGTTGGCAACCGTCTCAGATAAATTGGAACGAAGGGAGAATAAAACGAATCTGGTACTAATACAATTAACCTTTGCTATTTGATTTTATTAATTTTATCCCAGTATCTTATCACTATTAAAATATACGGAGTATGAAATAAATATGGTAGTTGAATAGTACAACTATATAATAATAATAATTTAATGCCAACTACGAGTAGGTGTGCCAATATGCACCATTGAATACAAATTAAACTTGCACCATAGAACTCCTCAACCTCAACCTTCTTCCTCAAAGAAAACAGTCTGCAACGGATATTTTTTATGTCGAGAATCTTTATTAGACTCGATCGTTAGATTTTTATACCACACCTATAAACAAATAAAGCAGTATTGTTTTTTATACACATAACACATATTCCACGATTCAGTCACCGGATATTTCCCTCTACAAATGTGTTGGAGAAAAAACCGAATCGACTAGGTCAAACGGTCAACTTTAGCGTTAATTTTGGATAGGTTCCGATGTATATTATCGAGAGTTATTTATATGATTAAATTCTACTCACGGAGTAGATAATGGTGGGTTTTTGAATCACTCGATTCGGATATCGAGTGAATGAGAAATTAATGTCTAAAGTTTGTGTAAAATACGTGCGATCGGAAAACCGAATCGACTTTTACACATATATGAATAGGATCCACCTATTAAGGTCGGCAGATCCTATTAAGTCGACAAATAATTAATTAATTTGACAATAATTAAGTCGGCTATTGACTTGTCTTGAAGGACAAGAAAATTGTGTCATTCGGCCAATAAAAATCGAGTATTAGAACCTCATCTCCACTATATAAAGGATCTCTATGAATGAGAATTACATCATCAAATTTCCTCCTTTTCACCACAAAAAGAGTCTCTCATATACATCTACATTTTGGGTCGAAGAGAAGTTGGAGCACTATGTAAGTTCGCCGGAGCTCGGATTTTTTAAGTGCCTCGAAATCCGAGACGTAAAGCCGTTGTATCTTGGGAGACATTTGCTACTACCGTGGGCACCATACCGGAGCAATTTGTCTTAAGGATTGAGTAACTACTCGCATCGGTTTGATCTCTAGTCCTTTATCTTCTGCACCGTATTTTATTATTCTTTGTTTGAGTTAGATCTGTGCAGATATAATTATTTTGTTAGATCTCTTAGATAATACGAATTAATTCAAGTTATTTATTCTCGAGTTTAATAATCCGTAATTACTGAAGAATTGAGGAACACAGTATATAGGGACAAATGAACTGTATTCAATGATCAAACCATATTACATTACAACCTTTAAATAAGAACTAAGTAGATGGTAAAGCCCTAATTGTGCCCTAATTATAAAAGGACTAATATGCCCTTAATTGTGAAATGATTAAAAATACATAAAACTTATTTTTGAAAATCTATTTGTTTATTCCTTTCCTTTAATAAAACTCGTCATGCCCACCTTCTTCTTCTTCTCAGGTGGCGTGGAAGAAAGCGCATCTGCTTAACATCCCCTCAACTCGCGTGGGGGTGGCGACACGAAGATTGTGACGAATAAGCTGGAACGGAGCTTTTGGAAGAGCTTTGGTGAAGATGTCCGCTAAATTGGAAGATGAAGGAACATGGCGAGTGAGAAGTCGTTTTAATCGCAACCTTTTCACGAACAAAATGGAAATCAAGAGCAAAATGCTTAGATCGGGAGTGAAGAGATGGATTCACGCAGACATATACAAAGACTCGAGATTGTCACATAAAAGTTGAGGAGGCCGAGACAATCGTATCCCCAAATCACGCATGATAAGTAGGTTACCCGTGTGAGCTCGGCGGTGGCGAGGCCATGGAGCGGTATTCTCGCTTCGATTGCTCGATCGAGAGACAAGTGGGTTTTTTTTTGAAGACCAAGATATGCAATTTGCCCCCAAGAAGATACAGAAACCACCGGTGCTTCTTCTAGTGATCGGGCATCCACCTTATCAAGATCACTAAACGCATACAAGGATGGAGGAGAACGTGCTGTAATGTAAGCCGTGATCTAGAGTTCCATTCACATAGCGAAGTAGTCTTTTGACTTCCTTTAAATTCTTATTTGTGGGTTGAGAGAAATGTTGACACACCTTGTTTTATCTTGCATGTGTAATATCCGGCCTAGTGAATGTTAAATATCGTAGGCACCCACTAGACTTCGATAAGTATAAGGATCCACGGGGTTGAGTCATCGGACAATCTTGTACCTTGAGTGCAAGAGGAGTAGATGTTGCCGCACTATTTATCATTTACGATCCTGGTCAAAACAGAGTGTGCATACTTTGCTTGACTTAGGAAGATACCATCTCTTGTAGGTTTGACTTCCATCCCTAGAAAGAAATGAAGAGACCCCAAATCCTTGACTCGCAAATTCCTTACTCAAAGTGTATCAATTAGGTTGTGGGTCGACCGCACATGATTCCTCGTGAGTAGTATATCATCAACATAGATGAGTAGGACAAGGGTGATCTCGAGATTGATGGAAAGTGAATAAGGAAGGATCTCGCCTTGCTACATAAGAACCCCAAGTGAAGTAAGAAGAGGGATAGTCTGTCAAACCAAGCCCTGGGGCTTGCTTGAGTCCATATAAGGATCTCTTGAGGAACATACATGATCCGGAAATCTTTGATCCACAAAACGGTGAGGTCGTTTCATAAAAACAGTTTTCTTGAGGTACCATGAAGGAATGCATTTTTATGTCCAATTGTCTCATGGTCCACCTCTTGTGATCGCCACCGCTATGACTAACTGATGGTTGTAGGTTTAATTACTGAGGACTATAAGTCTCCTCAAAATCAATACCGGAACTTGAGAGTACCCTTGAGCCACCAACTTTGCCTTATATCTTTCTATGTCCCCATGTTCTGTAGTTTTGATCTTGAAAACCCATTTAGACCCAATAATGTTGGCATTGGGAGGTCTGGGGACTAGATCCCAAGTTTCATTCTGATATAGTGCTTGCATTTCTTCCTCCATAGCTTTTTGCCAGTTAGGGTCTGTCTGAGCTTCCTTCCAGGTCTTTGGTTCTACAACCATGTGAGTGGCTAGGGTTGCATAGTCCTAAAGATATGTAGGGTCTCCTTTCTCGACCGGGTCTTTGAACGGTATAGAAGTGCATCATTGGATGGTGCATTGTCATTTTGCTGCTCATCTTGAGGTTCTGCCTGATCTTGTTGTTGAACCAAATCATCACCTATCTGTTCCTGTATTTGTTCATCAATAGTTGGTTCCTGCACAGGATCAGAAACACAAGTAGGATCAGGCACAGGCATAGATGTACAACAGTCAGAACTAGGGGCACTTTCATCAGACTTTTGTGTGAGTCCTTCATCGTAATCACAGGTAATCAAACATGTCAAATAGATCCTCGAGAGTCTCAATAAATTGCTTCCCTTAAAAGGAAAACTTGCTCATTAAACACAACATGTCTTGAAATGTACACTCTTTTAGAGATTGGATCTAGGCACTGCATTCTTGTGAATCGGGCTATACCCTAAGAAAACACAAGGATAACTCCTCTTGCAAACTTGGATGTGACCGGTTCTCAAAAGAGGAAGCATTGGCATCCAAACACTCTTAAGCCACTGTAATCAGGATGCCTCTTGTACAACTTATAGTAAGGAGTTTCAAACTTTATCACAGAAGAAGGTAACCTGTTAATAAGATACACTGCTGTGTTGAAAGCTTCAACCCACAGATTAAGAGGTGTGCTTGCATCAAACATCATTGTTAACCCGCCTACACAATGTGCTGTGTTTTCTCTCCGCCACACCATTACGTTTCGGTGTATAAGGGCAGGATATGTTTAGTTCTATCCCACATTCTTGCAAATGATGTAAGAAAGGTGTGGATGCAAATTCTCCACCACCATCACATTGAAAGATCTTGACCTTTTGGTTCAGTTGATTCTCAATCGACTTCAAACTTTGATGAAAACATCAAAAAACTCTGATTTTTTCTTTAGGGGATACAACCAGGAGAACCTTGAGAAGTCATCAATGAACACAACATAATATTTATAATTTTGATTAGATAAAACAGGGGCAGGTCCCCACAAGTCACAATGAATCTTTTCCAAGGGCATTTTTGAAACAAAAGTACTTTTATTAAAAGGTTGTTTACAACTTTTCCCTAGTTGACAGCTAGTACATAGTCTGTCCTTATTTTCCCATGAACTGAGATTTATTTTTCCTAACTGCTTGAGCTTGGTCATCAAATTCTGATGTGGATGTCCCAACCTCTTGTGCCATATAGTGGAAGTGGCTTTCCCTGTTCTTACAGCTGCCAGGGCTTCCTGAACTCCTTGATCCAAGGCATACAGATTGCCTCTTTTATGCCCCTGAGCTATGATCCTCTTGTTTTTGTCCTTAACAATAAAACCAGATTTGTCAAATTCAAAAGAACATAGATTATCAGCAGTGTACTTTCCAACAGACAACAGATTCTTAGTTAAATCAGGCACAACTAGAACATCATTTAGGTGTAAGTTACCAATTTTTGCATCACCGAATGAGAAATCTCAAGTCCTGTGCCATCACCCACAAAAACTTTGTCATAACCAGTATATTTATTAGAGAGATTAGATTACCTTCCGAGTTTGTCATATGGGAAGTAGCCCCAGATTCGCAAAGAATTCTCGTGGTCGACCTGGTCTCATCATTGTAAGTGCAAACAAATGCTTTTGAGTTTCCTCGATCGATAGGCATAGTCAAATCTATGCCAACAATCAATAGTCGCATGGTTGAACTTTCCACAGATTTGGAGACTAGGGTTGATGACTCGATTTTGCCTAATTTTTCGATGTGTTGCTTTTGTTACGCTCCTGGGGGTTCGGATCTCCTCTGGTTGCCTTGTGAGTTTCAGATCTCCAGCCAGAGCAAAACCTCGCCCTGGAGTTGTATTGGCTCCTACCACCACCTCTTTCGCTTTCCTCGCCACGGCCTCTTTGTGTGAAGAAGGCTGCAGTTGATCGATGACCGATTTTTCTTGAAGTTTCGGGTCTGAATAGTTTGCTCACGACCTTGGAGGCCATGACAAATTGTGCAAACGTAGGTATGGTGCCTTGGTAAGCATGGCATGCATTTAAAACTAACAGATTCATTGCCTCAACCCATGTGCAAACCGGAAAACTTTATCCATGTCCGCCAAAGTTTCTTGATAGTCGCTAGATTATCACAGCATTGACTTAAACTCCCTTAAGTATTCATCCATCCTGTTACCCTTTTTGATTCCCATCAAAGATGTTCTTTAGGTTTCCTTCCTTTTCTACGGTGTGTGGGAGCAGTTGTTGCTCTAGACTCCCCCAAAGCTGATGTGCAGTAAACTCCTCCTCATGGATCATGCTGATAATTTCTTCTTTCATGGTGCCTAGCAACCATGACACTAGGAGGCCATCATTGACCGTCCAAGTGAGATAATCGGGTTATCAATTTCTTCCCACCTGGTTTTTGGTTTTCAGACTGGTGTTCACTAGATGAGACATGGTGGTACACACCAAGGCTCTTGATCAGTGGAATCACTGTGATCTCCAT
The DNA here is from genome assembly GCA_026214975.1 of Gentiana macrophylla. Taxonomy (NCBI): domain Eukaryota; kingdom Viridiplantae; phylum Streptophyta; class Magnoliopsida; order Gentianales; family Gentianaceae; genus Gentiana; species Gentiana macrophylla. The sequence continues at coordinate 103,269,351 of CM047811.1, forward strand.
AGTAGGAAATTTGTGAAATTGAGTTTGATTGAAATCAGACTCGAGCATTGATGGAATTGTTGTATAGTTAATCCAGATTCCTTGGCCATAGTAGCACAACGAAGGTGGAGAAAAAAACAACAGAAGTTATGTATGGCTTAAGAGTGTTTTGGCTCTGATACCATGAAGAATTGAGGAACACAGTATATAGGGACAAATGAACTGTATTCAATGATCAAACCATATTACATTACAACCTTTAAATAAGAACTAAGTAGATGGTAAAGCCCTAATTGTGCCCTAATTATAAAAGGACTAATATGCCCTTAATTGCTGAAATGATTAAAAATACATAAAACTTATTTTTCGAAAATCTATTTGTTTATTCCCTTTCCTTTAATAAAACTCGTCTGTCCACCTTCTTCTTCTTCTTCTTCAGGTGAGCGTGGAAGAAGCTGCATCTGTTTAACAATTACTTCCCCTAATTGCGGATACGTTCCGTAAATCACTCCACACACAACACCTATCCCAACAAGCTTAAGAGTGATTTACGTTCGTTCTTTTTTATCTTAAGCTTGTTGGGATAGGTGTCGTGTTTGAGAAACCAATATTTTAGACCTCATAACTACGTATATTACGTGGAGTCAGACACATAATTCCATTTAAACAGAACGAACAAATTGTGAATGCTCACAATTTTCACCAGAATTTCTCAACTTTACAAATAGTCTATATATTTGTCATTAATTGTTGTAAACTAACACACGTACCGTGTCCAACTCCAAGTAATTGATATATTGCACATAGGAACTGTAAATAATTATTTCATTCCCTTTTTATAGTTAACCACGTATATTGAAAACGTCAACAGATCAGCTCCATTAATGACAGAAAGATTCTGAGGGAGTGGATATGTTATTTACTAGTAATATAAAGACTTCAACAATAAGAAGAGAACACACGCAGGTATCAATATTGATTTACGAAACCAATCAATTGTGCAACCAAAGATAACATATCCAAATCCAAACTATTAACAACACACGATAGAATTTGTCTTTAAAACTTTCCTTACAAGGAAAGATATCCGCAAGGCACACCATATTCTTAGACTCGATGATGACATGTCCATGTACATCATTGATGTCTGATTTATGCACCCAAAACAATAGGCACTAATGATTTTAGGTATCACTCACTTTGGTTTAGGCACTTCGACCTTAGCCAAACACCCCCACATTTTCAAGAATCTGCAGCTAAACCACAGCCTTTCCACAACTCATATGGGGTGTCATCCTTCTTCACTGAAGGGATCTTGGTCAGAATGAATTTTGCTGAGATGACAGCTTCCCCCACAAGTTCTGAGATAAACTCAAACTTATCAACATAGCACTCATCAACTCTTTTAGAGTTTGGTTCTTGCATGCAGCAATACCACTAAACTGATGTGTGTATGGTGTAGTTGTTTGATGAATGATGCCATGCCTTAGCAAGACTCATGGAACAATACATCATATCCACCGCTACACTCACTACGGATACATCTCATCCGTTTGCTATGTTTATTGTCACCTTCATTCCGATCACTCTCAAGGCATCACGAGCCTTATTTTCGCTTTTCAGCATATCAATATCTGGTGCTATCATCAATAAAAGTAGCGAGATACTTCTATTACCTCTAGATTACATGAATCTAGAGGTTATGTGTTCCTTTCTACGGTCAACCGGTGAGTTCGCCAACACGGCTTTAACACATACTTGACACTTGTGATTATGATCAAATTTCAAACTCCATGTTCCTCAATGGATAAACATATTTGAAATTTGCAAATCCTAGTTATAGTGTCACAAACAAGATTCTTCAAGCAAGTAAGCAGATCTTAAAGCTAATCTCACTAGCTCTATACGGAGCATTACTTTTGTGCCCAACAGACAGTTTCACTGTCATCACACTGATCAATCCAGTTTGACCATCGTTCGTTGCACAAGCAAACTTCTCAGTCCTTTCCCAAGCATAGGAAGGGATGACCTAGTCAGAGAAGCAACACGTATGTCTACCTCAATAATTAATTCGACGGCCGAAATTATATCACCGGACCAATAGGACAAAAAATATTTGCCCACCGAATAATTCATACGTTCCGTAAATCACTCCACACACGGCAACCGCCTCAGATAAATGGAAACGAAGGGAGAATAAAACGAATCTGGTACTAATACAATTAACCTTTGCTATTTGATTTTATTAATTTTATCCCAGTATCTTATCACTATTAAAATGTATGAAATAAAAATGGTAGTTGAATAGTACAACTATATAATAATAATAATTTAATGCCAACTACGAGTAGGTGTGCCAATGTGCACCATTGAATACAAATTAAACTTGCACCATAAAACTCCTCAACCTCAACCTTCTTCCTCAAAGAAAATAGTCTCCAACGGATATTTTTTATGTCGAGAATCTTTATTAGACTCAATCGTTAGATTTTTATACCACACCTATAAACAAATAAAGCAGTATTGTTTTTTATACACATAACACATATTCCACCATTCAGTCACCGGATATTTCCCTCTACAAATGTGCATTACTGCCTCTGATGTGTGTGTGCTTTTTCCTTCAATTTGACTAGAGAGTGGGTTTGTAAAAACAAGTTTTGTAGTACACCCGTGATAGTTTTTCTTTTTTGGAAAAAATAAATACTACTCCCTCCATTTTAAAATAACTGTGTTTTTGTATAAAACACGTATATTAAGCATGTGAGTTAATTATTTAATTTTAATGTCAAAATAAGTATAAAAAAACTTATTCTATTAATGTATTATTGTACAATATTTATTTTTTCACTCCTCAATAAATGTTGTATTGAAAATTTAACTGCCTCATTTATTTTGAAACAAATTTTTTTTAGCAACTGCCTCATGTATATTTTACTCTTTGAAATGTAAGATTTTATTTAAATCTTGTAATTAATACGAGTGCATAAGTGGAAAAATAATTAATGTTGTATTGGAAATATAAAATGACAGATAAATGTAAAAATTGCAAATTGTGAAAGTGACGGTTAAAAAAACGGAGGAAGTATATGTGTAAAATATTGAACCATTTAATGAGATTCAAAACACTAAATACATTTTTTTCTTAATTTATGTGAAAAGTTAAATCAGATAAATAAAATGGGACGAAGCAACGAGGGAGTATTAATTCTTGTGAATATGTATTTTACATATTCAACCCCTTCATATCCATCGAAAATAGACATTCAACATTTTTAAAGTCAAATGATGATATATCATGATATTATGAAATAATTTGCAATTAATATTTCAGAACGGATTCGGTGCAAATTACCTACGAAATCGGTGATATTACCTTTTATTGTCCGCATCCGCCTTTTAACTTTGTTTTTTTTTTTTTTTGATAAAGCTCCTTTTAACTTCAAATGTTACAAAAATGTATTGTCCACATCTACCTTTTAATTCACCCTACAATTACTAAGTTTTGCTTTTCGTACAAGATTCTTTCTATGGAACAAATCACTTGCAAGGTGGTCCACCAACGTGATGCTCATTTTCACTTTACCCGTTTAAGCAACGGTGATGATACATCCACTGCATAAATAGACAACATCTTTCACAATACACTTTTAACACATTAATTATGTTGGACCCATGTCAATGAATGTGTAGTACTACATTTCATTTAATGGTGATAAAGTATGTAATGAAAAATGCCGTGTCTACGTGTGTAGTGGACATATCATTTTTGTTAGGGGTTGGACATATCATTTTACTTAACTAAAACCGCACAATGATATATATATATATACTTTAAAATATTTTTGTTTGTGTGATATGCCTTAAAAGATAACATTTGAAACTAAATGTCTGAATCATTATATCTGAATTGTTAGCGGATCGAGTTTTATCTTACATTTTACTGCTCGTGCGAGTTCGAAACGAGTTTTGAATCCATAATCTTTTAGATGAGTCGAGCCCCGGTAAGTATCGACTCGATTACACCATAACGCATTATCAACAGTCATTCGACTTTAAACTAGCGGATAATGTAGGTTCAAAAAGACTGACATGTGAAGCATATGCACAAGCGATTCACTTCTAGAAAATATTGGTATTTCAAGACAAGTCATTACAGTTGATATCAAATTTCGAGTTAAACATTCTTGTAATTGCATTGCATGCATAGGCGTCCACATATAACCATGAGGCAACTGCCCCTTAATCCGAAAAAAACCACTATTATATATATTACATGTGTCATTTGCTCCACCAACCGGCCACACCCCCTTAAAATAATCATTTGTTATGTTAACTTACTACCTCTTAGTTAAGATATGCATCCGTCACTGATTGCATGAACGATTGTTTAGGTTTTTATTTATTAGACAAAAAAAATAATTTGTAGGGAATTACGAAAATCATAATAAATATTGTTTTATAATATTGAACTTAGTCAAATATAAAAGAACATATCTTTATGATCACATATCAATCACTTAAATTGAAAAGTAAGAAGTACATGAATAGATACGTAAAACAATATGCAACGATTAGAACACTAAAATGTTGTAATCTACTGAAAATCTTACTTGCATTCTCTGTTATACATTGCTCGGTTGGAGTGTACTAGAAGATAAATATCATCTTACCTTCTTATATAAATGTCATAAAGAATTTCTTGTAAATTACACCGTTCAAAGTTTACTTATTTTATCCTTTTTCTATATCATTGTACATCATATCTACTTGATGGTGATTTCTCAATACATCAAATATATTTTCCTTGTCTTTTACCTTTTTTTTTTTTTTTTTTTTTTGAAGGAGTCTTTTACCTATGACTTTTATTACTTTGTTTGTGATTCCCAAACGTTACTATTGCTTTTTAATATTTTCTTGTGATTCTCCCGGCCTCTGTACTATTTAGAGTGAGTGAGATCCTCTCTGTAATTGATGATAGAGTATTTAATCAAATTAAAATACATCCTTATGATTTTTTTAATCTCTTTTGTTTATAAAATACAATACTCAATATATATATATATATATATATATATATATATATATATATATATATATATATATATATATACACACACACACACCGTATAAAATTGTTTCATTTTAAAAACAGAAAAAACCTATCAAACCGGATCATGTTAATCATCCCTATAAAGATCCGCTATAGTATAATACTCCTCATGTTCTTATTTAACTGTCGTACCTGTGAAAAATAAAATTTCTTTTTTATCTGACGTAGTTACATTTTTAAAACATTGTTTATTTATTTTTCTACATCTATCATTATTTATTAATGAGTATGAGATTGAAAACAACATTGCATTAGTTATATTCAAAAAATATGTTATTGACATTTTGATGTTAACTCAAAACATACGACAATTAAATAGAAACAAAGAAAGTAGATTTGTAGATGTATTATTTTATTTTATTTTAGGATAAAGCATACTAGTATATGTATTAGTCTCATCATATTGTCTGATTTCAAAAGCTCCTTTCAGTGTGGCTTTGTAAAAATAAATATAAAATAAACAAGTCAGATATTTATCTACACCCCTAAAAAAAAAACATTCACAAGGCAAAAGAAGTTACAAACATATATTCATAAGTTTGATCTAAATTTTTTATATTATAATATTATTATGTTATCGGCATTTTATTTCAATGGATTAAAAAAAGAATACGTTTGAATTTCATCGAATCAATAATTGTGTAGAATAACATGTATTATATTCTTTCGGTTTGATATTTATATTAAATAACATGTATCGTTTTCAACTTCATCTTTTTTTAACTTCATCTTCTTTAACACGGTATAAATGAGCTTAAAATAAATTCTCCCCTCTAATAGTAATTTGTTTATTTTGTTGAGGTCTTTGACCATTGGATAAGGAGATTCATGTGAAAGTTGAATTACAATGCGACAAAATTGGTCCGAGACTTGAGAGTGGTTTTGTAAAGACAAGTTTAAGTGACTCGTTATGGCTAATCTTTCCATGTGTGTGAAAGGATTTGGAATTATATATTCTCTGCTATAGCTCAATTAAACACATTACGGTGATACATGGTGTGGGAGGTGAATTAACACATCTACTCTCACATTTATTTTCTTTAAGTGAGGTAATATGAGTTATAGTAGTAAAGAAATGTGTCTCATTAAAATATTAATAAATGTGTGTCATTTTTTTGTTCACAATACAACCGCATCCACTTTGCTATAACCTATAGTGGATACTCTTATGTACTATACACCCGTGATAGGTTCATAATGTTAGGAAGGTAGGTATTAATGTGTATAAAGAAGGAAGTACATATGTGTCTAAAAACAATTTGACGGGTGAGGAAGAAACATATATCATGGTGATGCATCCGGTACACATGATGTGTAGTGGATGTATCACTAAACAATCTTGATCATTCATTTTAATGGGTGCACTTTAATCATTGAGGGATTTGGTGGTAGTGTATATGCATAATACATGTAATGCCCATATCATTTTCCATATATCATGCAAAAGGACGGGATGGATAATGACAAAATTAAAAGCAAGGGATACGTGATCTTTTATTCTCCAGAATTGTAATAGGTTTTTCTGGAAAATTCTAATGAAGTGGGTCTCTATTAGACTCAATCGTTGGATCTGTGTCACGTGTATATAAAACAAAAACTATTTTGTTTTTTTTATATGCCAGACATATCCAACGTGCCAAAAAGGCGTCCTGTTTAAATTTTGCAAGTAGGATATTATTTTAAATTTCTTCTAAAAAATGGGTTAACAAAAAAATATGTTATTATTATTTATACAGGAAGAATTGAACCCTGATTACTTGTGAAGTTAAACTTGCCAACTTACCATTAGACTAATACCATATTTATTTTTTAAAATGCAATATATATATACTATTGAGTTAAAATTTTCATAGCCTTAAATTAATAGATTTTGGAAATTACAAGTATGGCTCTACCAGCCTCTCAGAAGCGCCTGCCAACGGTTGAGTACAATAGACTATATATATAGAAATTACCTGTTTTTCTGCTAAGACATATGTAAAGCATCGAAAGGAATCATCCTTAAATAGGGGGAAAAAAAAACTTGAAAAAATATGATTCAAAAATAATATATTTCGGTTTTCAAAAAAAAAAAAATAATAATATATTTCAAACTTAAGTAGTTAACATTCGGAAAAAATATGTCCCAAAATAATATTTGTGAGGAATCATAAGCGAGCTGATTTTGGTGAACAATTTTCTAAATTTAACTTTTGAATTATATTTTCATATATGTTATTCTTTTGGAACACATTTTTTCAACTTTCCCTAATCGATTTCATTTGGCATCCGGTACAATGCTAAATGTTTGAAAAAGTATGTCACGATATCGGATATCGTCCGGGTTGTAATTCGAACATAATACAAGTCGCTGGACCCAGAGGCGGCTTTACATAGTTCTTCAAACAGTCTTGTACCTCTTAAAATAAAAATATTATGTACAAATAGTGTAGAATTTTTTTTATAAACGCATATATATATGTGTAATTGACCCCCTGTCTTTATCTATTTCTTTATAATTACATATATAAAATTGAATATCCAAGTATATGTGAGATACGGGGAAAAAAAATTGATAAATTTTTGACCTCCATAGTAAAAATACTACAACAGCCCCTGACTGGACCTAGGGAAGATGATTTTAATAGGATCAATGTATATCGGGATTCTTAACAAACAAGAGGGGTGAATGGTTTTTGCCAAACAGATCCACTTTTCTAACTTTCTTTAAAATGATGCCAAGTGTTATGGTCTTTTGGGAAGAATGTAACCGAAAAACTTATTTAATGTAGTTAGTTAATTTATAACACACATGAATTGCATTGTGTCATTACATTTAACTTATAAGCACTGTACATATTAACCATCACTCAAATAATTCTATCATAATAATCAATGTAAAGTGTAGCTGCTTGACAAAAAAAAAAAAAGTGTAGCTGCAAGTTTTGGCATAAAAAATGGCTTAAACCTCTTTCTTATAAATTTAAATGGTTTAAATATCATTACACTCTTTCTTTATAAGCACTAGAAGATTCATTTTTTTTTTTTCGTTTCATATATTGTCAACGAATTTCATGACTAACATATCCCTAAAGATTTCTTATTTTCGGTGGGAAAAAATACATATCCCGGACTAACATATCCCTACAGATTTTTTATTTTCCATTGGAAAAAACATATCCCTAAAGATGCTGTTAAAATAATAATAATAATAATAATACGACAAGGTGAAAGCAATAATATCGTTTATTAATTACCACGATTACACAATAAAAATAAAATAAAAGATAACATCTCCCTCTAATAAACTGATGTACGTAATTCTAGCATAACAGAAACATAGAAAGCATGAATAATTTAATTCATCTAAAGACCAACCACCCCTATAATATGATATTATAATAATAAATATAACTCATGTATTATGATAAAGAATTACACATTGTATAATCATACGTTGTATAATTCATTTAAAATATTTAAAACCAACCAATTCCCATCAACACTGATGCTAAAAACATTGTATAACCAATAATGCCAGCATATTGTGAACTGCCGGAATTTGCCAGGGCTGGCACGGGTGCATAAGGATCCGGTGAACCCCCTGGGGCGGGCACCGGTGAATAAAGAGGTGGTTCGACTGGGACTGGAGCATATAAGGAGCCGGTGACGGTGGAACATGAGGAGCCGGTGACGGTGGAGATATAGTTGGCGGGTTAGACGGTGGAGATATAGCTGGCGGGTTAGTTGGGGGTTGGACTGATCTGGCTACCCGAATGTTAACACGTTGACCGTCTCGGTAGTGGTCGCCGAAGCCGCAAATGAAGTAATAGAGGCCAGGCCTCTTGACGGTGAATGAATTGTAGCCAGAGTTGAGGGTCTTGTATGGAGATGTGGAATTGCAGCGTTGAAATTCTTATTAGACACATGAACCACGTTGTGGAATTCCTTGTTGTACTCGAGACTCCACTTTCTTGCATCTTTTGTCCCAGTCCGTTACTTTGTCAGGGAGATCAAATAAAAGTCGAGGTCTACCCCTGCTCGATCTGCTCCTTGGTTGGATTTGGCCATCTCCTCCTTTTCTGTTAAAGCCATAGAAGTAAAGTAACACCGGCATCGACAGCTCGTGACCACGAAGCCGACTTATTATTATGAACGACATCCAAGATCTCCGGTATGCATCCACCCATGTTTATCAATAGTAAACATCTAACATATAATTCATTTTCAAGTAAAAATATACCCCTAGGGTAAGGTCGTAAGGCATAACCTTCAGCTCCTCCATGAATTTGATGAAGAATGGATCAAAGGGCAGCCGAAGTCCGGCAACTAGGTGGTCGTAATGCAACCACAAATAATCCTCAGCCTCTCGACCACAAGTCCGTGACACGTTCGTCGCACCCATACTGACAAACCAATAGTCATCCGGAATGTCAAAGGCGGTCAGCGCCGTGGTATAATCAGCCCGATTTCGGAACTCCTTCCATCGAGCTCCGAGATCGCTATCATAACGCTTTTGTTCCTCCAACTCCATCTCAACCGCGATTGACCGGATGCGGCCGTTTTCTTGGACACCGTAGCTTTCTTGGACGCTACAATCCTCTTCGACATCTCCACAGCTTCCTTGATCTCCGCGCTGCGAGTAGCAGCCCCGGGCGTCACCACCCTTTGGATTTTATGAATAAGGTCGTTAATTTTCGTTTGGTCATCATCATCGACCTCACCCCCTGCTGTACCTTCACCAATGAGCTCGACCTCCTCCTCATCCTCCTCAGCGCCTGAGTCAGACTCGACTATGATTGCCTCTCCTTCATCTTCGACAACCTCCTCCTCATCGCTTACATCGACCTCCTCCATGTCGACTTCATCAGAGCCATAGCCAGCCGCAGCACGAACTTCTTCATCAGATTGGGTACGTGATTGCAAAGACATTCTGGAAAAGAAACAGGGCGAGGTGGATCAGTCAAATCACCTAGACGTGGAAGTCGGGCCGAGGTGAGCATAATCACACCCCAACACCTCGCCCCTCCATTCTCCCTAACTATCAACCCAGAAAAAACCCCAAACCAAACACTCAAATAAATAATGGCAACAGCCTGGGCGTCTACAATCGATGACTTTCTAGGAAGGGGTACAAGCACATCGAAGCATGATGGAATGAATGTACTATTCATAATCAGTGGAACCCTAAATTCTAGCATCATCTCAATCAAGTTCAACCCTTAAACGAAGAGGAAAAGCATAACTGAAATCGAAAAGCAGCAAAATCATACCTGAATAGGTGGGAAACATGAAAGAAGTTGAAAAATACGAGCTTTCACCGGAATCCTCTAGCTTCACTTGTCGGAAACTGCTCCTTTTGCCGAAAATTATATCATAGGAGGAAAAAGTGTAAAAGTTAGTGAGAAAGCCCCTATTTATAGATGAGAAAAAGGGGGGAAGCGTCGGTTCGAATTCAAAATTCAAACCTAATTATTGCTGGGAACGGTTTTCGGGGTAGCTCAGCCAATTAATCAGAAGAGAGGACGGTTCAGGTCAAACGTCATGTCAATTAATGTAACCGACTTGACGTTTCACGAACCCATACAACCGTTCAACTGCTCTGGCCTACGGCCTTAAATCAACAAGGCTTACGGCCTCAGATTATTTTGGCTTATGGCCTCAACTTAAAATGGCTTATGGCCTCCACTCAACATGGCTTACGGCCATCTAAACCCATTCGTTCCATAGAACGGTATCAAAGCCTGTTCGCAACAATGCACAACACATATCGGTAATTCGCAATGCGATACTAACACTGATTCAAGCCCGATTAACATTATCGGCATGCAAGCCCAATAGTCAGTGTCGGCACCTAAGCCTGTTCTCTACTATGCATAGCATACATTAGTAACTTGCAACACAATGTCACACTGATTTAAGCCCGATAGTCATTATCGGCGTCTCTCTATCACAAACGACAACATTAGGGTGCGGTTCTGTACCACTTTTTTGAGCTCTACTCTCCGCCTCCACGGGCACGCCGGGCACAGAGTAGGGGGCCATTGATATACCCGAACCGGATTGGGGCCCTATTCATCCAGATTGGGCCTATCTCATAGCCCAATAACAGATCTTGGGCCTCCATCCTCTTAGTTTTCAATCCATAAGCCGGACCCAGTCCGCAATTCATAAGCCGGATCATGTCTGCTGATCGTAAGCCGGATCAAGTTCCTCTCTGATATCTCGGTCACAGTAGAACCTCCCATACTATCAGGCTGACATCAAGACAAGAAAGATACGAGTCCGGCATACATATGAGTCCGCTATCCGCCATACTTATCCAGATAGCTGGCCGGTCCACTTGTATTTATTTGTATGATTATCCTTAAATATATCTCTTAATGTCTTGTCATGAATAGTCTCGACCGACTTAGTTTATGCCTATATATACGAGATCACAATGTAATAAGAAGGGATCCAAGAGCTAATATACACAGAGCTACTCTGTCAATTTATCGACTCACCTGTGTTTCCTCTCATAAGCATTAGTCCGGCAGCCTTGTTCTTGATAGCCACCACCTTCTCTCTGGAGAAATCACTCATACACAGCCTTATATTCTCTATATATCACTGTTACCGCAAATATGGTATTCCCCGCAATATCACTTATATATATGTGGGTATTGCGTGGGTAATTTTTTTATTTTTTTAATCAGCGACGGTTATTCTTGGGCGGATACCGAAAACCCACGAATTTATGTGGTGTGCTATGCAAATCTTACCGAAGCATAAATTTGAAAACATTATTTACAGAGCATACTACACAAATATTATGCTTTTAAAACATATTTTCTCAAACTTCCCATAAAAGAAACTGTTAGATATTTTTTCATAAATATTTTTTGTAATTGCTTGCATACGAGTTGCCGATCGAAATAATGTTATTGCAATGAAACGGGGTTCAGCGCCAACTCGTGAAGGTTCGGGGGCAACGCCCCCGAAACCTAAACCAATACATGCATTAGTTCATGAAGGATATGCATTTTGGATTTTGAGATACATGCATTTTCGAACGATATGATTTACTGCTTTCATGTAAAGGTTGCATGCTTTCATCCGTGAAACGATGACAACCCTACTTTCGTGGAAGATCTCCATTCGTTTATAAGACTTACTGACTATAAAAGACACAAGTATGGAGACGAAAATTCATAAGTTCTGACAACATCATCAGAAAAATTTCGAGTGTCATCGGGTTTGATTCAAACAAGTCACCGTTTGAATCAAACACCTCCATTGTATCCCGAGAGAGATTTTCGTTTGATCCCTTAGTGACAATTCGTGTGGGACGAAGCATCTCTTAAAAGATAATGCTTTACGTGCCTTGGAGTCTTCTACAATTTCTGTCAAATTCTTATTCATCAAAATTTTCCAACAGAAACTATCAACCAAGTCAGAAAAGATAGTCATTTTACATATGAGAGTCTTTATTTGTATCACGGGCGATTATAGATGCATCGCACCTAAGCCAAAAACTGATTTCTAAAAAACGATTCTCACAATATACATACGGAAAGCTGATTTTTACTTCTAAAAGCCGAGTTTTAAATAATCGAATATAATTTGATAATGATTGGTCATTCGGCACAATGGAAATAATAGCTTCATTTACATGTTTGTCAGCAAATCTTAGTTTTCCATTTTCCCAAATATATTTTACATTTTTGTTTTTTTTGACATATTTTACATTTTACGACTACTCTATTATTCTACAAAGCAAGGTTTAAAAAAAGAAAAAGAAAAAAAGATACAGATCATCTGAAACGCGTGTTCATATGGACAAATGATCCAGTATTATTTTTTCAGGAATCCAAAGAGAAAAAGCTGCTTGTTTCCTTAAAGACTCACATGGCAAAAGTCCTTTTCTTTTCATTATTGTTGCAATTGAATTGTACAACAAAAGGTGTCCTATGCATCAAGTCAGTCTTTTCTAATTTTGATTTTTTTAATAAGGAATTTATGCAAGTAAACCTTCCATCTACAATGATTTGGTGTAGTTTTTACATTACTCCACTAAAACGTTATAGTACTGTGCAAAGGCTGATCTAGAAATTATATTCAACGAAGTTTGTAAATATTTTATAAAGTAAATAATTTTTTTTCGAGATGTAAAATATTTTTTTATGAATAAAATATAGAGTATTTTTATTTTTAACTGGGTTCGCAAACCCATTTACTCCCATATAGTTCCACCTATGGTACCAGTAGAAAACCCATGCAATACACGTGATGATATACAATTTGAAATAGATTATTAAATTATGATAAAAGTGTATTCGTTCATAATCAACAAAGCAATCTCACTTTTCTTTTTGAACTATTCAAAGATGTAACATTCCAGGAGCGCAATTGAATTATAAAAAGGGATATATTGCGAAATTTGTTGCTTGATTATGCAAAGAAATAAGAAGATAATAATGCAAATTGTGTGTAGGTGTGAATATGTATACGCAAATACATACATACCAAAAGCAATGTCCTCAAATGAAAAAATTTACATACCTCCCACACAGAAATCAAGGAAGATATTTGTGTTGTATTCAATACAAAATATTCTGTGGTACACCCACACATATACCCAAAAGTATAATTACAAGATAAGATGCCACAGGGCATTAATAGTAAAAGACTGAAAGGACCCTCAACTGATAGCTAATTACTTAACACCCTCTCAAACTAAAAGGTGGTAGGTATGACATTTAGTTTGCTTTTGAAATGATTATATTGAGAACTGGAAGTGCTTTGGTGAAGAAATCGCCAACTGTGATTCAGAGGAATGTAGTTGATTTTCAATTCCTTGTTGATGACTTTGTCTCTTATGAAGTGCACATCCACCTCAATGTGCTTGGTCCAAGCATAGTACACAGGATTTCGTACAATAAAGCGAGCTCTCCAGGTGTCGACCATGCCACAGGGATGCAGTGGTAACTTGAGTTTCATTTCTTTCAAAGCAATTCCAAAGGTCCAAGCCACCTCGCACTCAAGTTGGGCGGTGATCGTATTCGGACTCTGTCTCAGATCCGGAAACAATCGCTTGTTTCTTGGAACACCAAGAGATCAAGGAGGATCCAAGAAAAACACAAGAACTCGTGGATCGATTTTTATCGGATGGAAAACAGCCCAATCAAGATCGTAAAACCCCGCAAATTCAGGTCGAAACAATTTGGTATGAGCAGCGGTGATCTAAGGTTCCTTTGACATATCTCAAAGACTTTCTTCAATGCGGTCAATGATCAAGCTGTAGGAGATTGCATGAATCGGCTCGAGATAATTAACAACATAAGTGAGATCAGGCCTAGTGGAGGTCAAATATTGTAGACCACCCATAGCACTCTCTGTAGATCAAGGGTTTTGTAAGTGGTTCACCTTGATTAGGACTTAGATGATTACCACCGTGCCATAGGGATGTTGCAAGGCTTGATGTTCTCCATATTCAATCTTTTCAATAAGCCGACTGCATAATGTTTCGAGATAGTAGCAAACCAGCTTGTATCTCTAAAGGCTTGCATTCCCAAAAAGTGGGAGATTGGTCCTAGATCCTTTAGTGGCAAATCTGAATTGAGAAGTTCAATGAATTGTTGTATAAGTCTATCGAGCCGCCAAGAACTGAGGATGTCATCAACATAGATAAGGACATACATCATCCGATTTTGGTTTGAAGAATAAGCAGGTGAGTTGTCACTCTAGATCAGATGAAGCCCCACTCCAACATCCGAGATCTTAGAGCACTAAACCAGGCTCTAGGTGCTTGTTTCAAGCCATATAGGGCCTTGTTCAATTTACAAACAAACAAAGGATTTTTGAGTCCCGAAAGCCTTACGGTTGTGCCATGAAGATGTCTTCACTAATAGGACCATTCAAAAGGCATTGTTAATGTCCACTTGTCTTATAGACCATTTGAAGCTCACAACAATGAGATAGCACAACCACGATAGTAGAGGCTTTAGCAAATGTGACTAAAGGTATCTCAGTATAATCAATGCCATAGTCCGGTGGAATCCCTTGGCAACAAGCCCGGCCTTATGTTTTAGGATAGTACCATCCGGTTTGAGTTTCAACTTGAACACCCACATTTCCTACAAGATGTCGCTCACAAGCGAAGGTGGTACCAGGTCCAGTCCGATTTTGTTGGAGAGCTTGAAATTCTTCAACCATAGCTGCCTTCCATTCTGGACACTCCAATGCATCAGACACTCTCACTGGTTCAGTAAGATGAGGTGGAGAATTGGTATGAGTGAAGAGAGGTCTTGGAAGCAGCTTGAGCTCCTATAACTGGAATTTGGTATAATCCATGCCTAAGAACCCCTATTTGCAGCAGTTTCCTTGTGTCCTTGTCCTTAACATAAACACATTTATCATCAAATTCTATGACAACAGGATAATCATGAGTCAACTGAGAGACACTAATAAGATTTTTGGTCATGCTAGGAACAAGAAGAGAATTTTTTAAGTGCAAGGGTGTGCTATTTGTGGGAAGAATACAGGTTCCAGAGTTAGAAATAGGTAGGAGCTCACCATTACCAACAAAGAAGATTGTGCGATCCGGTGTAGTCCCGGTCAGGTGCAAATTGTTGATATACGAGGTAACATGATTGGTTGCCCCACTGTCCATGTACCAAGCAGGATCTGAAAGAGTTTGTGGGCCAGCAATCATAGCAGATGCCTGTTGTTTTGATCCATTATTAGCACTAGGAGGAACAAAATCCTGTTCAAACCTATGCCAGCAAGCTGTAACAATATGCCCTGTCTTACCACAAAGTTGACAAACAGGCCTATTTCCATTGTTGGTATTTCTACCACCACCTCTACCCCTGTTATTTCTTCCACCTCTACCTCTACTAGCAGGATTTTGAGGATTAAAGGGTCTTGGTCCAGGTGAGGTAGGTCTTTGGCTAAAACCACTAACAAATTGTGCAGAAGGACCAGTAAGAAGTTCACCAGTAGGGTTATTAAACCTGGCAAGCAACCTTTCATGGATCAATAGTTGGGACTGAACCTCTTGCCAAGTCATGGCACCAACCCTAGCCGTCAGATTCACAATAGCAGCTTCATACTCCCTTTCAAGACCTCCTAGGGTAGCCAAAATCAACTCGATTTGGATATGGGGTAACCCGCAAAATTTGCAAGGTTGTCAAAGATAGGACTTCATTTGTGAGAGGTAATCAGCCATGGATTTGGATCCCTTAGTAGCCCTAGTCAAAGCACTTTTGTATTCTAACATCCTGGCTTCAGCTTGACTGTTAAAAAGTGTTTCAAGTGTGACCCAAATTTCTCTGTTTGTCTTTGCATCCAACCAATTCCTCGCAACACTTGCTCGGTCCATGGACCCTAACAAATGACCAATAAGCAATTGATCGGAAAGATTCCACTCATCCGTGGTTTGAGGTCTTTGATAGGGTGAGGATGAAATTGAAAAGGAGAGTGCAATCTATGAGCATTACCATCCTCAAGAATGTGTGCTTCCAATCTATGACCTCTAATAATAGGAAGCACAATAGATTTCCACAGAAGATAATTGGATCTCACAAGTTTCACACTACAAATCGACTCAAATTACCGGTGAAGGGCATAGAAGATAAGGTAGGGGCATTCGGACCTCCTGTGTTTCGGTGATCGGTGCAGTGAGGTAAACCAAGAAAAGGCATGGTACCAAAATTAGGAAAGTTCATACCGTAAGACATGGGATGAGTTTGCATGTAGCTGATCGGCATGAAGGAACCCGCAGTGAGACCGATTTGAGCAGCCAAGGTCGGAGACATGGTGATTTGAGGTGGAAAACTAGCGGGAAATCCGGCGGCGGGTCCTGAACTTCCATGAGCACTGTCATTCCCGACAATGGTGCAGTTGACTCTCTCTCCGGCGGATGAAACAGAATGTGGTAGTGAATGGCTACTCCTGTAGATGGAGGAGCTGAGTCATGAGGAGCGGATGAAGGCGGCGCTCCGGTGGCCATAATGTCGGCACACCTGGCTCCGATACCAACACAGAAATCAAGGAAGATATTTGTGTTGTATTCAATACAAAATATTCTGTGGTACACCCACACATATACCCAAAAGTATAATTACAAGATAAGATGCCACAGGGCATTAATAGTAAAAGACTGAAAGGACCCTCAACTGATAGCTAATTACTTAACACTCCCAAAAATAAAAATAAAAATAAAAATAAAAATAAAATAATAGGAAAGACCAGAGGCACCAACAACATCTTGACACACATGTTTATAGATTAGCGTTAAACTCAGCCCTCTTTCCTAGAATCTCCTTGCTCACTAATCTGCATATCCATAAACAGGCCATAGTTATTGCATGATGGTAACCATTGTATAATAGCTATGAGCAAAACAACTTTATATATAACACCACGTTTTACCCTACCTCCTAAGCAGAAACGAAAATTGAAAGACTCCTTTAAAAGGTCCTTTAAAAGGTAACCATGATGAACAATGAAGGACCCTGGTTACCTTTTAAAGGATTTCTGGATGGGTCGGAGAAAGCAATACCTAATTCTTGCCAATTCTCTTAACAACAAAGATTGATTGTATATAACCAAATCAACTATGTCCCAACAATTTCTCAATCATATACCTCTTAACAAAATATACTTATCATATCCATAACCCTCCAACAATTTATATTACATCACTACTTTTAAAGGGCAGAGAGAGAGAGAGGGATCCAGTGAGGAGGAAATATTACCATTCATCTTTGACCCATGCCTGTGATAGCTGCAAAATGAAAAGTGAAATGAAGATAGTGAAGTAATTGTAAGCATAGATCCAAGGGAAGATTCACATATATTACATGAGTAGTACAAAAATAAGATCCATGGTCACCTTTTGCCCTTAAAATATCCAAGCAATTAACTCAGTGTATAAGGATATGAATAAAACAATTTATGAAAAAATAATGGGAAATTAGGGATAAGGACACGATCTGGAATATTTTTAAGTATCATGACAACTACATATTTTTTATAGGAGGAACGACAAATAGTGAATCCCGAAAATCAGTGAATCTCCCTAGTGAATCCCGAAATCAGTGAATTTCGACAGTGAATTTTGATAGTGAATCCCGAAAATCAATGAATTTCGACAATGAATTTTGAAAATTAGTGAATTTTGATAATGAATTTTGGCAGGTGAATTTAAAGCAATGAATTTTGAACACAAGTGAATTTCGATTAATGAATAAATAGTTTTGTCCTTTATGCAAAAGTTTCAAAAGATTGTCCTTCTACTCAATTAATGAAATATTTCTGTCATTCTCCCTCATTCCTCCAAAAAAATAATTCCGTAACCATTCTGAACCTTCTAGTCCCCAAGCTACACAATGATTAGCATGATAACAAACATGCCCAAAACTTCTTTTTCCATTGAAGCTTAAACAAAATCGACATTACCATACCATTGTCACATGGTCCAAAGAGGTCCGGAGGTCCACCGTTGATGAAACCTAACAAAAGCAAAGGATAATATTCAAGCAAACTAAATAAATGAATTCAGTCAATGAACTACCAAGAAAAAACAAGATATATGTTTTGACATGTTTTCAAACAATCATCAAGATAGAACCTTTAACTAAACCATGGATTAACGAAAATGAGAGGGAAAAAAAACTGATTCTCTATTTCATTGTTAGGATGAACCAAAGGTGTAGATGGCGATAGCCGATAGGACAATTTGAACAAATGATACCAAGCTCTCTTCATATTTGGATTGAAATTCGTTGAATTTCTTGGTCGTCGATTTCAAATTTATGGCCATTATTCACACCAGTTTCACACCGGTAAAACATGTCTTTTGTTCCATCACAGTCTCACAGTTCCTATCAAAAATCTACAACGGCATGACAGGCAAGATCTCAAAATTTAGTAATATCAGTAAAGTCATTGAATGAATGTGAAAAGCTACATCTCTTTCGCTATGACACATTAAATGAACATCATCAAAGATAAGCCAAGAAACATCTGTAGCAACTTATTACCCAAACATCCGTAGCAACCGAAAATACTTCATGCTATGTCATCTTTTAGCCGTCATCTCCTGTCATCATAACCCACGTTTAGTTACCAACCGAAAATACCAAGACATCTCAAAACAAATAAATTCTAGAAGAACCATAATATATGCAATTAAGATAAAAAGTAACTTCCCCATCATGAAGCCAAAATTAGACTATTGTTCCTCGAACTATATATACTTACGATTGCTAATGTTCGTTAAACTACACATACTTGTTGCTTATTCAGCATTGATATAATTGCCTATAAAGGCATCAGTGTTATTCCTCCGGATAATGCCATGGCTTCCTCCAATATGGCATAAGAAAGGGAGAAATAGAACATTATAGGAAAAAACAACACTAAAATCAGACATATGTTCCAAAAAAATGAATGAAAATGTATAACAAACCTCTGTACTGAACTCCATTCATGATCAAGGTTGGCAAGATGGTAACATCACCTCAAGATCCCTTGCCAATCTTTATTCCAACGAAATCAAAAGTTGAAAGGGATTATGGTTATCATTCTTGATACAAATATTTCATGCAAAGTATTTTACCCCTTCTCACCTCCCCAAAATAAACATATAACACACACATATATACATATGAACAGGCCTGATAAAAAATACAAAACCTGAAGATATTGCTCAGATTTTAGAACTTCATTTTCTGCAACAGCTTCCGGATCACCTATGCACTTCTGGATTTTATCAACTGGTAGATCAGTATCATATTTTGAGGTGAGGGAACTAACTATCTTTCTTAAAAACAAAACCATATGAAAATGAAAAAGGAAAATCAAAGAATTTTCCCTCAAATTAAGAACTACTGAGTGATTTCATGAAATCTTCCGCACAATCTTTGGTATATTTCTTTTCTTTCATTGAGCACTTATAGTGAAAATCTGTAACATAATCTCACCAAACCCATGAGCGATTACTCTCATTAGCAATTCTGTGCACACACAATTGCCTCAAGTTCTCGAAGACCACGTCTTTCCCTTCATATCTTGTCCCAACTTGTTGCTCAGGATCAGGTGCACAGTATCACCCGTGATTAATGCACTGAGACTTGCATTGACTGCTTTGATGGTACGTACATATTATATCTAGTGAGGTATAGTTTTCTTAATCTGCCCACACATTAAGAAGAACATACCTTTTGATTTCCTATAGAAAAGAACGAATACAAAGACTAAGAAATGCAATCTGCAGAAGTGAGATAACCCAATGACTCCATGTATTTATACCTTAATATTCGTTTAAATCGGATACAACAAAGTTCAACGGATGTAACTGTATTATCGTCCAGGTGTAGTAAGTTTGCTCCAAATAAATTCCCTTAATTTTTTTCACGCTTCTAAATCAAAAGTTGAGCTTCTGAACCTAGAAACTTCAATTAAATGTGTATTTCAGCATGCTCTGCTGAGGCGGTGAAGAAGAAACAAACTCAAAAGTTGCAACAAATTCATAGAATAAAGGACACTAATATAGTCATGAGAGTATTAACCAAAGTAAAAGTTTTCAAAGAAACAGAGATTTACTTCAACCACGGGAACACATGAAGATCGCTGAAGTCTACCGAATTAACATGCTTCATTCCTATCTGCATAGAGCAATATAAAAGAGCAATAAATATAAATATGGATACGAAAAAGAAAAAGAATAGTTCGATCATGGAACATGTCCAGAACATGAAATGCGAGACATACCTTTTTTATAGTTTGTAAGAGGAGGGGAAGGCTCCATACAGACTCGGTTACTTCCGAGTTCCGACAAATGAGAATTTGCTAACAACATGATGATTGAATGAAACATATAATGTAAACAATATAACAGATTATGTAAATAAACAGTTTATGCAAACAAAAACGCAGTTCGACTGGAATTTCAAAATCCCCGGATGAAATTTTGACCAGAAGATGCTTTACCTTCGGGCGTATACAATACTGCACCAAAGTTATAGGCCACTGGATGTAGTATTTTTTTGCTTCAATTCCAAAGATCTCAACCCGCCCCGTGCACCATGTGACCACAAAGAAGAATATTTCTAAAATTTTGTTGACATCAATAGAGATGAGAAGAAGGTTGATGACAAATGTAAGAGGACAATGCGACGAATGAGTACATATTGCACGGGTTAGTTTCTAGCTGATACATCAAATGAATTGGAGTTAGCTTCTAGCAGAAAGAATGTTTATTCATACCAAACTTGGAGCTAGGTTCTAGCTGATACATCACAGAGTATGAAAAGTCTTTCAAAAGTGCTTTTTACATTTAACTAGCTCAAATTGATGAAAGTTATGAGAAAGAATGTGTATTTATACCAAACAGGACGTAAACCAACCTCGTAATGCAAGTATTCATTCTCACTTTCGCGTTGCATCTGCCTTGGTGTCACTTTCGCGTTGCATCTGCGGAGTCATTTTCGCAGGTTCGAGAAGAAACACAACTTGTAGAGAAATCCCTTGTTTCTTGGGACTCTCAAGAAGGAATTATGTCATAATCAACTCGATCTTAGATGCTCCCTTGACATATGCACCTCATCATCTACATTACTTTTCCATGGAAGCTAAATTTCCTCCTTCTAAGTCCACTGTAAGTACTTAATTCTCCACATCCTCTCAATATTAGACATGGGACTTCCCAATCACATGAAATGATAAATCAGTTATGATACAATGATAACAATCTATAATTACCCATGGTAACCGAAAAAAATAACAAAACATTCGTCATGTGATTTACAGAATCATTAACCTTCAAATAGTCAAGTGGGAAAAAAATTTCAACAACTTATGAAATTTATTGATCCCTGTAAAATTAAAGCAATCAGAGACCTCCAAAACTTTTTACAAATGAACATAAAAGGTGTTATGGTAAGTAAAATGCAAACGAAAAAAAATGAAATGAACATGCATTTGACCCACTCAAAACGATGAAAAAATTATTAAGTTACTTCGACTTTACTGGGTGTAGATGAATAAAAGAAACTTTACTCGGTGTAAACGAACATCTGGGAAAAATAAAAAATCAACATAAAATATATTAGGTAATCGAAATTATCGCCTAAAAAAAATCGGATTTACAACCAAACATGAACACAAAAGGAAATTTGAGAATCGAGGGACCAGCTTTATATTGTTTGCAGCCGAGATGGCATTAAAGCATTTCCAATCGGGAATTTGAGAGCATGATTAGTGTAAGAATCGCATCCACGTAATATTTGACGGAATTTGTTCACATAATTGGGTAAAGAATAAAAAGGGTAAATACGGCAATGTCACCTATGATATGGAGAATGAATTTGTTGTGCTACTACAAAGACAATGAAATCAAAACATAACTGCGATAATCAGAAGAGGAGTGGGAACATGAGTTTTGGGTGGTATTCGGAGGGTGGGGAGGGGAATTTGTTCATGCGAAAGTTTTTTATTTTCAAAAGCGTCCACGTTTTTGCTCGAATCCACATTTTTGCTGTTTTTCCTTCTTTTATTTTTTTAATCGTAAGCAAACCGGGGTTTGGATGCAGAATCACAAGAAATGGGTCAATTTGCAGTTATTTCCTCTTAAATATTATATAAGATATATAAGATATATAAGATATACACAACTAGCCCAATCAAGTACGTGGGTATAGCAACAAATAAGTGGACCGGTTCTTTTAAAAAAAAAGGATTTGAAAGGGTATTATTGTCTTTAAGTATATAGTGTCATTTTTTATAATTTTGTAAATGTTTTTGTCTTTTTCAATAAATCTTTTTTTTTTTTTGCTTAAAAAATCTTTTATTTTTAATGCATCTTTTAACTTTCAATTCAACATTTTTTTTCTCTTAACAATCTCACAACCAATTTCATTTCAAAAATTGTTTGTGTCACAACAAAATACCACAACAACATTTTCTACGATAGATTTTTACGGATCTTATTCGATCAATAGGTCCCACATTATAATCAATGATCCAAAAGTGTGTTGTGTAGTAATTTTTCGTGTCTATTTTATTGTCGCACTATCAATACTATTTCATTTCATCCTCCCTTTTCAAGAAATTAAACCACATCAGAAACACTATATTTTATCAATTAAATAATATAAAATAATGTATATTCTTGTTTTACAACATCACAATTTAAAATACTCCACATCAGATCCCTGTCATTATCCCTATTATAAGGCATAATTGAAGAAACAAAATGGTTATAAAAAGTATAATAACATCATATGGAATTGATCCAATAACCTTCATCATTAAAACAAAGAGTTTAACCACCCCACCGGCCATTCTATTACTCATTATTGGCGACTGACAAATAAATATATACTTAAACTAAGCTAATATCAAAATACATAAAAGTATACCAGTAATTTCTTAAAAAATCGAGGAGGCACGCACCCCCTATGCCCTTAGTAGCTCCGCTCTAGCTCTTTAAGCCACTTAGAGCAATTTTTTATTGTTGAAATTTTATGTGGTGCCATTTACATGTTAAATTTTATGCGTAATTGTGGTGCCAATAAATAGAATCCGCCTTATTATTTTAGCATTTTTTTAGTATTTATTTGTATATTTTTGCTCAATTAAAGGCCTATTTATTTTGTAGGAAGCCCTGTAGGCATCAGTCAAACCTATACAAAGGCTAGTCGTTGTGGACGGCCTCAATAAATTTACCTTTACCTTTTGGCGCATCTCGCTTAATGCCTATTTTTAAACAACGTTGTCGCGCTTTAAGAGATTCTGGAGGTGGCTTTAAAAGCCTTCTTTCAAAAGAACCGTGATAAATATTTGTGCCTTTACGCCCGTTACGGTATTTTTGGGTGAATCTCGTTGATTCGAGAGGAATTCGCTTTTCTAGGTTTATCGATCTGTTGAGCTGCTAGTTTGTAGGCATCCGCGTATCTTAGGAGTCTAATCACTTACATCAAGCCCATCAGCTCTCAAAGTGCCCCAAAACTTAAGCTTTTCGGTTACATATCTTTCCCAAAAGATCATAACACTTAGCACCATTTAAAGAAAGTTTGAAAAGAGGATGTGTTTGGCCAAAACCATTCACCCTGGCCTCTTGTTTGTTAAGAACCCTAATATATATTGATCCTATCAAAATCATCTTCACGAGGTCCAGTCACTTGTATTACGTTCAAATTACAACCCGGACGATATCCGATATCGTGACATACTTATTTTTTCAAACATTTAACTTTGTACCGGATGTCAAATGAAATCGATTTGGGAAACTTGAAAAAATGTGTTTTAAAAGAATAACATATTCCCTCAAAAAAGAAGAAAAAGATAGAATAACATATGTGAAAATATTTTTCAAAAGTTCAATTTAAAAAACTATACACCGAAATCAGTTCGCTTAGGATTCACCACAGAAATTATTTTGGGACATATCTTTTCGGGTAATGATAGTGTTACTCTCCCAATACACCATGTTTACACCCATGATAATCGGGTGTTTGTGATTGTTTCAAGTTTTTTTTTATTAATTTTTTTATAAGTGAAAAATATATGGTGAGATGATGATTGTATAAAAATGGTATAAGCTTGAGAGAGTGAACCTATGAGTCCCCTGTTTTTTTTTGAATGTAAACTATTATTTTGTTTACATGTGTTATTAGGGAAGTTATTGAGAGTCGATCCACCATATACTGAAATAAGATACGTTTAGAACCTGACACCTTTCAATGTTTAACATAATTCAAACTGTGTGGTCCAGATTTTTTTATCGGTCAACTTCCCGTGTTATTATTTTGAATCATATTTTTTCAAATTTCCTATTTAAGGATGATTAATTTTTTACTTACTACAGTCTTTGCAGAAAACCCTATTACTATTTTGGGGAAAAAAATATCACAGTATCTTTGCTTTTAATTTAACCATCCCGTCCTTTTGTGTTCTCCTCACATCCTCCAATCAATCATCGACACGCAAGTACTTGTCTGTCGATACACAGCTAGCATGCTTTTAATGAAAGACCGTCAAAGCTTTTTTTTAAATTTATTTTAAAACAAAGAAAGCCAATCTATCTTTCATTCTTCTCCAACATATCTTCAAACTTTATCTTCTCCAGCTAGCT
Source organism: Gentiana macrophylla (assembly GCA_026214975.1). Classification (NCBI taxonomy): domain Eukaryota; kingdom Viridiplantae; phylum Streptophyta; class Magnoliopsida; order Gentianales; family Gentianaceae; genus Gentiana; species Gentiana macrophylla. Next base: position 103,294,547 of record CM047811.1, read on the forward strand.
TCCTTCAAAAACACTTCAATGGATACTTCACACACTACGATTCTGGCAATGAAATGTCAGGGCTTTGCACTTGTTGCACTTGTTGATCCTGATTGCAACAAAGCTTTTAAAGCATATCAAAATATCCACTATGGTTGTTCAGGAGATATAAATTGTGTGAAAGATGTGGAAATTAACTTTATTATCAAATGTTGAGTTTCCACACGTCAACTCAGTGGAAAATGTAGCGAGATTCATTACTGATCATATCAATGCCAACCATTCCGATAGATGGGCCAACAACGAATTGAGCTTAAATCTTCTTTTAGTTGGAAATATTATTTCCACAGACCAATATCACATATTTAACATCAGGAAAGGTGGAGCTAGAGATTATGTGATGGAGGAGATCAATGAACCAATTGTATCCATAGGATGTGGTACACCAGTGGTAAGTCCTTTGTTTGGCAGCTTCCGGCAAAACTTTACTCCCGAGCAGGCATTTGACTTTGCCTACAAGGCTATCCGCAAGGCCACCCTGCAAGTTTGGGGAACCGGTGGAGATATCCGGATTATCATCTTCCACAGAGATCATGTAGACACTACTGTGTTGGAACAAGATCAACCAGAGGACTGTAACTCGCCCTATGCAACTAGAACCGACACCAGAGACGACCCTAATGATCCCAATGCACTTAGCGTCACCTACAGAATCATTTGATTGAGGGTGGACTGGAGCAAGCTGAAATTAAAGGTACCAGGTATAATATTTTGTGATTATCTCTATATATGTTTTTTTCTTGGTTTATTGTGCATAGGGCTCTTGAAGTATCAAAGTGTATTATGTCATTTTGTTATTATCATAGCAACATTGCAGATGAAATTACATTCGATTTACACAAACGGTGCATTTCATCAATAAGAGTGAAATTTCAGACATACATTCATTATATATGTGGTAAAGGGGTCAACATGAGGGTTAAAGAAAGAGGAAGAAAAATAATAAAACATGTTGAAATAATTATATATTTTTTTTATTAGATGTTACTCAGTGGAAACAAATATCTAAATGTAGATGATAATAGATAAGGAAAATGATAAAGGCACAGAATTTATATGGACCTTGGCCCCCAAAATTCAAATCGCCATTCATAATTTTTTGTGTTATTTTTGTTTTTCTTTTAAAAGTTAAAATGTATGGTTATAAAGTGTTGTGTGGATAATTTATGTGGATGAGGGTGGTGTCTAAATCGGGATGAGATCACCTGTCCAATTCAAGTTGTCTAATTTGATTATTCAAGTAAAACGACGTCGTTTTACGATGCTTTATTTCTTCAAGAAAATAAAATAAAAATAAAAACCAAAACCAAAAAATAAAACATACATGAAACGACGTCGTTTTTACTTAGACACCGAAATTAGACACACAAATTGGACAGGTGATCTTATCCCGTCTAAATCAGTCTCCAATAGATAATGTGGTAAAGGTTTTGACACGGGGGGTAAATAAAGAGAGAAAAATAAGAAATATATTGAAATAGTACTTATAATTCTTACCTAGATCTTTAATCAATTGTAGATACAAGTATCTAAATGTAGATCATATATTATCATAATAGAGGAAACTATATTGAATATCATCATCAATTTTGAACCATCGAACTTAAATGTAGATGATTGTTAGATATACCGAATATCATGCATCAATTTAATTAAGGTATTTTTGTAATAAAAAAGTATTATAGTTTATGTAACGCCTCAGAATTTGGGCACAGTGACGCAACTTGAGAGCCATAATAGATCCAATAACTACTTAGCGTCCTCGCTTGATCTAGAATAGTCAATCCAAGACGCTTATTCTAGAATAGTTAATCCGATTCTTCTACGTACCTCTTATCAAATACAACTATACTTACTTATACCTATATTGTGTTTGTCCCTTGCCCGTTAATCCGATTCTTCTACCTCTTATCGAATACAACTATACTTATCCCTATATTGTGTATGTCCCTTGCCCAAGATTGACAGGTACGATGAAGGATGGATATGATGATGGATGGGTACGTGACTTGATTGTCTCTTTTCTATTGAACCACTTGATTGTCCTTTTTATATTAGTATTAATTTCATGTTTGGATTTGTTAAACGTTTAATTAGACTTTAATCTAGTAAGTTTAAGATTTCGATATGGTGGTATCCGGAAAGGAAGCATTAGAGATATCTTAATGATCGTGGATGACTTGATTAATTGTCCTTTTATATTATTATAATTTCATGTTTGGCTTTTGTTAAACGTTTGATTAGACTTTAATATAGTAAAGTTTAAGACGCTTTCCTTTGAGTAATTTCTTGTTTCAATATGGTTGTATCCGGACACAAATACTTATTGAAAATAAATATTATGAAAGTGAATTGATACAATATATATGACCCTTAATCACCCACCTTCTCCTTAATTTGCCCCAACTCTGATTGATTCGTTCCTAAACAGTAAACATCAACAACACTCTAATTGATTCCTCTCTTTATCCTAATCCGTCCCCGGCCATTTTCATAAGCGAACTTGAAAATAAGTAACTCGAAAAATAAGGATTTGTTAATCGATCTTACTCGGTGCGTGTACATTACAGATAAATATAGTCCTGATGTCTTGGCTAATAAGTTAAGCTAACAGAATTTCAAATATATATATGAAAATTCAAACACTAGAGTTTTTCTAAAACTAGCATATCTTATTTTGAAGGCAAGAAACTTATAGGCATGCTCGTGTTTTTTTAATGCTAATTACGGTAAAAAAAAATTAAAAAAAAAATTGTTTTGCACATTCATATGAAGGAAAAAGCTTTCCCCAAAGCAACAGAAAAAAATAAAATAACTAAGAGATGATTATCACAATACTACTCCTCCGGGCAGTACTAATTAAAACAACCCAAAAGACATTGTAATACTATTTGACACTACCATTATCACTACTCGAGTTATTATATATATATATAGATATTACTCATTCTTTGAAGATAGCAACAACCGATGAACTTCAGACCTGTACTCCTTGTTCCAAGCAAGTCCCAGTACAACATCAGTGTGACTGTCTTCTTTGTACTTCACGTGGATTTCTGGAAGGTAAAAACAGATTAGCAGGGCATGCGTAAAGCATAGGAAAGTTTCACAAGTACACAGTTACAAAGCCCATTAGTGAAACAAAAAGGCCATGAAAACATTTTATCAACTGCTGATCACAGCTTCAAGAAGCAAGATAAGTAATTGACAAACCTTCTTCCCCTTCTTCTTCTTCTTCATCTCAATTATTCCACCTAATATAGCTGAAGGTTGAACTTCATCCATCTGAATAAAAGTCAAAGCAGATACGGTCATTAAAAATTTGCATTAAGGCCGATTTCACTAAGATAACAGGCAAGATTATTAACTCAATATACATACCATATCTAGGTCCCAAATTTCAATGGCAGGATCCATGGAGCCTACAGCTATGAAGTTACCTGGCAACAACATGGTGGTATATCATTAAGAAAATTATTATATAAAAAAGGACAAAAACACCGGAATTTGACAGAATTATGAAACTGTCGGATCTACCTTTTTCTCCTCCTTTAATAGGACAATCAAGCCAAGCCATACAGAGAGGAAAGGCTGGAATGATAATATCATGATGGATATACATGTTTGAATCACTTTCTGACTCCTCTAATATCCATACCTATATGAAACCATCGATCTCAAACGCACAACTAATTCAAGAACTGCAAAGGGATATATCAAAAGATTACTGAACCAAAACCTCCAAAGTGACTCCTACATACCTCCAGGTGACTGAAGTAAATCCTCATTTCGTGCACAAATTATTACGCTATCCTCAGCTTTTATCGTGATATCATCAAGCTCTTCGGAATCATAACCCTGAGATGACAACGAACACGTGTTTCTAAACAGCAGGTAGAGAAATAATTGATGGTTAAAAAAAATCATAAATGTATAACCTTATCTTTTAGATACGGATCCATATCATTGCTTGGGTAATACAAATTCTGGAGTCCTGAGGCTGAATCAAAAAGCTCTAAGCCTGATATCAATGACAGTGAGCTCACATGAAAAAGTTCACAATACAATAACCGGAAAACGATAAAGAAAATCTTAACTATACAGCTAATATGCACCCAAGAATGCTATTTCAACCTAGTTCATCTGTAAAGAAGTGAAATTACAAATGCCACTTCTTGTAGCTTAAGTTGAACTGGAATATATCACACAAACACCGATTCGCAAATGGCCAAACGAAGCAGGAGAAAAGGAAGAACTTGCAGTAGATGAAAAGATACACAAGTATTTATAAGTAGACGAAGACATACCATCATCTTCGTCATCATAGTCGTCCATATTCAGTTCCTTCAAGGCATCTGCCATGCTATCAGTGTCAAGGTCTTTACCCACAGAACCTTTTCCAAGAGCACCTGCAGCAGCAAGTGCTTGCGCAACATCATCATCTTGATTAAATGTATCAGCATCTATAACTTCTTCATTGTCTTCGTCTTCGTCTTCATCATCCCCGCTGCGAAAACCAATAAGCCCCAAAATTACACAACCACACGTAGTTCTATCACCACAAAAATCAAGGTCTCCCTTTACAACATGCCAAAATGCATCCCTAAGAATAAGCTAAAAACGAAAAACATGAAAAGGAAGGATCAATGGTAACTAGTAGTGATAAAAAGGACTCCTAAGTTCAATGTGCAGCAGCAAGACACTATTGAGGACTATTGCTTTTGCCTAGAACCAAAAAACGCACATACTAATTTAGAACTTACATTATCCCTTCAACGCTGTTTTTCAATATCTCTTCAATCACTTCCTTTGAAGGAGGATCAGCTTCTACAGGCACTGATTTTAATGCACCCTTGGTACCCACGAAATTGCTGATATCATTCTTCCAAACTAAATTCGTTAAATTAACTCTTGACTGTCGAAACAGAATCCCAAAATCGCTCTGCAAATAAAAAAGAAAGGAGCAGAAGCTAGGGACAACGCGTTACATACAAAGTTTGAGAATTTTCTACCAAGAAAATGACGATGCAGAGAAATCACTAAAGCAGAAAAACCAGCACTTATAATCACTACAAACTGGAGACCCCCTATGGGTAAAACGATATCAACAAGATTGAATGATTTACTTCAAGCATACCTAATTTAATAGGAACGGTGAAATAGGAAAATCAGCACCCTGCAATGAACGCGGGATTTCAATTGGTAGCGGCTTACCAAATACACAAGGGTTTTGGCACATAAGCGGGGTGAGCTGCGTAGAGAACAGGGCTTAATTTCTATTTTTTCGATTGAAAATCTCGTCGGCTTTTATTACGGCTGAAATATTATTAAGTCTTAAAACATTCATAGTAGAACGAAAACGATGTTAAATCTATAGTTTAAAGATTTAATTAATCGATTCATCGAAAAAAGAGGATGCATTAGAATCAGTATGCCAATCTTAACCTTTCAGATTCGGTAGATAAAGCGTTACATCTCCTGCTCCAAATAGGATCTGAACGATCCAATAAAAAAAAAAAAGTTTACCTCAACGATTAAGTTGATTTTTGGTTAGTAAAAGGTCGTGGGTTTTCAAATCTTTTATGTGTATGTTTGGGTTATAATCCTTTAAAGTAGTTAATTTCGCTTTTACTTGGTCATCACAAACGACAATAAAAGTCAGACTCCATGTAAACAATACTCATACGCCTCGCGCCTTTATTGTTTACATCTCTTCTTAATTTTTTATGATTATGATTTTTATTCCTTGATATTATGATTGTTGATGGCACACCCTGGTATTGATTGGCATTGGTACCATACACACTCCACGCTTTTCTTTTCGGTAGGTAATAAAAGACAAGCTTTCTCGATGCCAGATAAAGTTAAGACTAAGTCGGATGGTTATATTGAGTGATACAAAGCTCGTTTTGGTAGCTAAAAGATTTGTTCAATAGTATGGTATTAATTATAAAGAATCATTTGCTCATGTTGCTAGGATTACATCTATTCGAAGTTCTCGTTGTTGTTGCATCTATTCGTCAGTGGAATTACTCAAATGGATGTTAAAATATTTTAAAATATTTTTCTTAATGGGGACCTTAAGGAAGAAGCATATATAGTTCATTCCCTGGTGTTTTTACTACCCATGACAAATTTTTAGATTATATGGCCTCAAACAAGCCTCTTCGAGTATGATTTGAAAGATTTTCGCATGTTGTCACCTCTCAATTGGTTTTGTTTCTAGTCCACATCATTCAACCTTGTTTGTTAAATTGATAAATATAGGTCATATCTTGCTTCTTATACGATGTAGATAATATGATCATTATTGACATTGATGGTATCGTTAGTTTGAAAGCAACAATGTATCAATGTTTTGATATGAATGATTTTAGTCCTTACGTTATTTTTTGGGCATTTAGGTTCCTCAACAAAATATGAGGTTTCAAAATCTACTTGGCATACTAATTGGCATCTTTATTCTCCCGAATGGAGTCAATACCAATAGCAACGACAGACGTGGCTTATATTATTGTACAAATTCCGTATTTATTTTAAAAATGATAGAGGTGTTATTGGCACCACATTACTTGTACTGCTGACGCTCATATGTTTCTAAAATTACATTATATAGTAGCACCCCCTGCATTTTTCTAATTGCAAAAAAATCTATAATATTATCTACATCCGTCATTGAGCGTAAGTTTCAATAACAGGAAACCGAACCTAAGTTTTTCTCATCTGCTTGGAATTTGCTCTCTCCATGGTGATTGAATTGTTCTATCCATGGTAGTCTTTGCCATACTTTTTAGTTTGTCATTGTTCTATTCTTTGTGATCCTTTTGGCCGTCTTTTATTCCAATGTTGTCGTTTCAGTTGTTCTTCCTAGCATATTGTCTTATTCACCCTTTTTGTGTTCCTCGTAAGGTGTTTTTTTCCGAGGAAACACAAGAAGATATTGTTTCGCCCACCCCGACAATATTGTGTTACATGACTCGTAAAATAATTGAGTGCGTGGAACAAAACACAAAATCAACATAGGTCTTGTGTAAAGATATGTGCCTTGCAAGAGTTGAATGAACGGAACAAAAATAGACCATCTTCATCCTAATGCGTGGTTCCCTCGTCATCCACAAAAAAAAAAAAACATATAGGAACAATATAATAAACTTTCTATCTATTGTAATTTGTTTATCCTCATCAAATTAACAAAAATAAATAAAACCAAACTGGCCCATCGAACAAAAGAAATTTGACTCAAGCTAGTAAAGTGACTGGTAACGCCAGAGAGGCCACCGGTTCGATTCTTCTCTGGGCGCACCACGTTGAAAGAAATTTCTTGGTCGCGCTTTACTCGAATAAGAGCCGACTGGCAGACACGACACGCCAAACTCCTGGATTAGTCTGACCACGGTGGCCTGGACACCAGAAAAAAAAAAAAAAAAAAAAAAAAAACCTGGCCCATTTAGCTCGACAAGAAGCCAAATTTAGTTCACTTTCAGGTGAAATTTCAATATACAAAGTCAGAATGATACCACCAAGGTGGGTTTGAACTAAAATAGAAAAGACTACATATTTGAGTTCCTCAAATTAGTCAAGGGAAAAAAAAATTAGTCGGAGGACAGATGTGCCAAGATAAGCACAAGGTCAAAATAGGGTTAACCACGAAGAGACAAAAATGTGTCTATCCCTAAATAAAATCTCAAATCCATAATACTAGTATAATAGTCTTACGGCACGATCAAGATCAGACCGTGTCAGGGTCATTATCAGGCTCATTCAAGCTAGTTAGTAGCTCCTCAAGGTCAGGCTTCTCACGATCTCGCCGCAATTCCTTCCTAATAATATCATCTTTTTCCAAGCAAAACCTGATAAAGAGTGAAGTTAGATTAATAGGCAATGCAAAACACGCACTAGCAGTATATGGAACCAAATAAGACCTAATAAATTGAATGATCATAATACACTAAGCCATCATCCAAAGTAGGTCTTAAAATGTTCTTATTGGGTTGATGAAACGATTAAAAAGAAGTGGATTAGACAAAGTCACTCCCAAAACAGTACCCGTATCTCATGAGCTTCAAACTCCCGGCGTAACAAATGTTGAAAAGCCAGAAATTGTTGTCTGCAAGAAGAATAATAATAATAATAATAATAATTGTTATTGTTAAGATCCAAAATAAAGCTATTGATTGTATGTATGTATGTATAATATGCTGAATTCAGAGCAATATCCAACTAAAAATGGTTGGCATTCGCTATACGTTGATAGTGGGTAAAATAACATTTTGGTACTTGAACAAGCTCACAAAATACCCAAGTTCCCAAGTTTAGTTGATTCTATTTACCTGTACAGTTTTATCAAAGGTAAAAGTTGCGCCGCTTTTCATTTCCTCCTGTAAAACTTGCTGGTCTTTTTTGCATGATACTCCGCCTTGAGGCCTGTTGAGAGTGCCAACATTTTACCCCAATGAGATCAAAGCGCCTTGTGTAAATAAACAAACAAAATTACAACTTTTGGCGGTGGATGAATGGGTAACTGATGAATCATGGTATGCTGCTACCAGGCTCCCGAATTTTTCGCAGGAAGCAAGAAATAGAGGCAATCCATATCCAAAGTAACTCTTACATACTTATTAGCTTTCATATGCTAAAAAAGAGAAAGGCATCCAAGAAAACAAATGCTAGCTGAGTACCTCATGACCACTTCTTTTACGAACCTTACTAGTGCCTGAAATTACTGAAACTGCATGAAACAAAAGCAAAAATAAGTGGAAGAGGGAGGAGATACATATGTTACGTGTAAAAGCAAAAAGATGTTACAAACATACCAACAGAGAAAAGTCTCTTGCGGCTCCCTCCAAACATACGGTCTTCAATGCCTGCTTGAGCAATGCGTAGTCTATTAAGCAAAGGTTCAAAAGAGAACTTTTATCTAAAATGTTAATACCAATTAGTTTTTTTATTTAATTTTTTAAAGGGACTACAATAATCAAATCAATCATGCTACAATACACACAGTGAAAGAAAAAGAAAAAGAAAAGAAAAAACAAACAAACAGACAAAAGTTTACTATTTAACATGACAAAAAGGATAATATGTGTGAATATATATAAGAAAAAAGGAAACAGATGTGTGTGTACACACACAAACAAACAAGTAAATGGGTCCAAAGTCATAACAATTATCAGCCAACTTAAATATCTCCTTCCCCCTCCATCAGTTATCCTTACTTTTTCCGCATTACGTTTGAACTCTACGTTTACAAACCATTTCGGCAGTTTATATCTACAAAAATAATATCATGTTCACTGCCAAGATAGCGAACAGTATTCCATGTGTATCCCCCACCCCAACCCCACCCAAAAAACATGTCAATATAATCAACAATACTAAGAGAAAATAACTCCAAGGCATTAGTGTATGGACTATGATCAAGACCGGTTACACTACAAATATAGTCATTCGAGAGAATGCTAAGGAATCCAACATACCTTCAACCTCGTTGACTATAACATTCCAAAATAAGCGGAGGAAATAGTCAGTAGTATGCGTGCCTCCAGATCGCAACAGTTCTTGTTCCTAATGTGAATTATCAGAATTATCAGAGTAAAATTTAACATTTGAAATCTAATTTGATTAGAAAAGTACTCTACCACCCAAAAAGTATATAACAATGCTTAAAAAAAACAAAGAAAGAGATGACGCACTGTGATGCACCAGATTTGTTCCTGGCTACTACACATAACTAATCTACGCCGCAAAGAACTCCACGCGATTCCCAACCATTTGTCTGTTTTTCAAGAAGACATTATTATATCATGTACAAAACTACACACATATCTAAACAAATATATAAGGATAGTTTATAAATGGATTGAACACCATGGCCACGGCTAAAATTGGATTATATGGTCTAAATTGAACTTCTAAAAAGCCGGATGGAGTATAAGACATTTTTAAAGTAAGTTGGAACACAACCAAAGCAATAAAGTGCTTACCCTCTGGAAACGGTCACCACGGAGCCAGGTGCAAGCTTTTATCACTTTCGTGTCACCAATACAAATCATAATGAATCATGAAAGAAATAAACTGAGATTATATTTTTCTTTATAGCTGAAATTAACATTAGCAAAAGATTTAGTGTTTACCAGGGTAGTCATTCTGAGGTTTGGCGTAGTAATCCAGGAAAAGTTTGGCCTGATATCTTCGGGCATCTCTAGTACCAAACTGATCTGGGTAAAAACAGGAATAAAGTAAATAAAAGAATACAAAACAATTGACGCAAGATTGTCTAGGAAAAAATGCTGCAGTAGATAATTGCGTACAGATTGTGTCAAACGGCGTAGAGATTGTGCCAAGCTGCATTGTGTCAAGCGGCTCCATCTTCCATGCACCAATATCAAGTGGAAGCGGAGCGGATGGATCGATTGATGGGTCAAACGGCTCCATGCTCCATCTAATACCAACACCAACATCAAGTGGAAGTGGAGCGGATGGATCGATTAAGAGGGGCGCACACGGTGGAGAATCCGTCATCGATGAGTCAGACCTTTTGAGAGGCATGGTGATTACGCTTTTGAGATCCATACCTAATTCAAAAATAAATAGATTTCTATCTACCGGCAAAACGTAATAATTAGTACTTACAACAAATTTTTTTTTTTTTTTTTTTTTTGTTTGGCAACATTTATAACGTACGTATATATGTTTGATGGTAAAATATTACTCCCTCCGTCCTATAATATAAGCGATTTCACCATTTCACACGCTTTAAAAAGATAATAAATGAGCTTATTTTTAATATTTTAATGTAAAATAACAGATTGCTTTTTTGATCGACTAATAATATTGCATGCTTAGTGTGAAAGTGAAAATAATGTATTTAATATCAGATTGAATTATGAGAAAGACTTATATTTTGGGCACAACACAAAAAGCTTAAAAAGACTTATATCATGGCATTTATGAGTACACAGGATAGGGAGGGTAAAATGCTAAACTTAAATGAGTAATAATAGAGGCACAACAAAAATTAAACAACGGATGCCACAACGTGATCTCCACATTTGATTTTAATGAGTCTACACCACAATCAATTAAGACTCATCAAAATCAAGGGTGAGAGATCACGTTGTGTAATTTTTGTTGTACCTCTATCATTGCTCAAACTTAAATATACGTGGCAAGTCTCAAACTTGACCTAAAGATAGAGGTGTTTTGCGCTAATTACTCTAATAAATAAAGGAAAATTTAGTTATAAATCCACTTTTCTCTCCTATATTAAGGTTTAATTCACACTCCTTTTTTAGTTGCAATAAGGACAATAATTTTACTCGGATTAAAATACCCTTCTTCCTATTTCCTGACCCTTAAAGCTTATGATAAAATCACAATGCGTTTTCTCAGCCAAATTACGTAATCGGGACAAGGAATTGTAAATTAAACAAATAACGGATCAAACAAATAACGTTGTATTATAATTTAGCACTCTTAAATGTATCAAAGATGCCATGTGTACGTAAATTACGCAACAGAATGTATTTAGTTTTAATGGCAATAGAACAACTTCCCGTAACATAGATACATAATAAAATTCAAGCCTTAGTAAATTAGTAGCCGATAATTATTGCCACAATAATACAATTAAGAATAAGGATCACCGACCGCATGGGAAATTTCAACCCAGAATAAGCATTGAAGTTGAGCCAGACAGCGCCACGGGTCGGACTCAAGTAGCCGCAACATAAAGGGAGAAAATCCTTTGGGGAGGCTCTCACAGACGCACTTCTGCAAGGCAAGACGGCCATACTCTGGCTGAGCCACCACGATTTACATCCTCTCACAACCTGGTCGGGTCTGGGGGTGGGGGGCGCCTGGGGTGGGCGATTCCACCTTTTGGTACAAAGAATAAGGATCACTGTATTCAAATTAAAATAAAATTTTATGACAGCTATATCATTTTTCCTCATGCTCCTGGACTGGCTTGATACGTATTTATATGCTATTTATTTTATCTTATTTATTTATTTATATGCTATTTATTTTTGTAAATAAACAAGTAATTGGAAAAGCTAATAATAATGAAATAAAACCAGACTGTAAATGGGACCATGCCTGTGGCCATATACTGCGGCGGAAGACCTTTTACGCAAATTTTTTTTTTTTAATTTTTTTTTTTTGGTCGTACAGGAATAAGCAGGTTAAATAAATAAATAAATAAGAATTCATCAACCCTAATCTCTTCAGCCGCCGCTGCTAATTTGTTATCATCAATGCAGCTTCGAAGACCTTTTAGATATTTATTTTCATCAACCCTTGTAACCGCCGATCCTTACGTTTCTTATACATAATTGCATTTGTTGCATACAGGCCAATATATTAATAATTTCGACAGCAAATTAACCAGCATATTAAGGCTAAAGTTTTCAGCCCGTAAACGGAAAACTAAAACATCAGGCTGTAGGATTTTGTATATGATTTTCCAATTTTTCAATGTAGAAATTTGTTGTGTAATTACATTTTTAAAATTCACTAAATGAATTCGCCTGATATCCTATATCATCTTTTGTAAATTAAGCATTATTGCCTTTTCGCTCAACACGAGTGCATCCGCGACATACCTGCATTTACGTCACTTAAGTTTTTAAAGCGCCATGGAAAAATCTCTTCCAAAATTAATCTGCATTTATTGATAATTCACAACGACTTGTTATTTTCGCATTTTTAATGAAGTTCTATTACTAATAGCTTTTTAGTAGAAATGGAGATTTAGTTGTAAAATAAATATGACAGAAAATTAAATTCAAAAATAAATTTTCACTACTAAATTTTTATTTTAGGAATAATAAACTATAAAAAGTTTATCCTACCATTCCAAGGATTTAACCTCGCACCTCAGTGCCGCCGTAGGGTAGGTCAAAAACCAAAAAGGTGACGGTTAGACGGAAACAATCTCTCTCAATGATTAAACTTCGAGAATCGAACATCTCACGGGAATTAGATATCCCGGACCTTAATCATCGATTACCTTCCTTTTTCTAGCCTAGATATTTCGAAAATATCCATAAAGAGTGTGACCTTCTATATCAGATCTCAAAATACGCCCCAAGCTAGTATGCCGCCGTAGGGTCGGTCAGTGACCCGACGAGTACCCAAAATTATATCCTTTCGGAGACCAAGCCTTGAATTTTGATAGGTGAACACCATCCGTAGGAGGTCAAATCAAAGCCGCTCGAGGCGCCACCCTCTCTCACGTGCTTGCATCTATAAGAGGCCGTGGGCGGGTTACCGTCGCCTTCCCGCTCCCACTTAATGTTTTGAAAAAGTGGTGGGTTTACTAATTACGCTTTTGGTCTTGACAATAAGAAACAATAAATCATGTACTCCGAATAGTGGTCGGTTAAGTAGCAAGCCTCACGCCGCCTTATTCGTTGGAACATATGTGGATCGCCGGTCGGATCCGGCAAGAGAAGCCCCGTTTAGCCCGAAGGCTTATCGGATATGCTAAGTCTTGTCGAACCCCCGTGCAAACATCACACGTGGAGGGGAGGCAATCGAGCCGTAGCTCGGTTTTAACTCGCCCAACCATGGTTAGACCATTTCCGAACCCGTGTACAATGATTTTTCAATTTCTAAATTGTCAACTAAAGCGTAATCTCGTTTCTGTTTAAGGTAGGTTCACCGAAAACTCAACGATTTACCTAAGTGGGATTCACCGAGAATCCATCACTAAAATAGTAACGATTGACAAAACCAGATTCCTCGGTTTTAATAATTAGTTACTTAATTAATTAATTACCACATATTAATTAAAAAGCTTTTTAACTAATTATACGAAGTTATACATGCCTAATTTATTCGAAATAAACTAGCTACATGTATGCATTGGAGTTGAATCATGTAGATGCATGTCATGGCAATTTCCGGTTATATCATACAATTTTCGATCATACACGAAAAAAAAATAACGGAAAAATAAACACCGAGATGGATCGTTGGTACCTCGTATCTAACCTATTAAAAAAATTTATACACAAACCCTAACTAGGGTTTACTATTTTCTAATCTGCTGCTGCGTTTTATCGACGATCGGACATCCAAACGAACTTTGATCGTCACGAAACTTTATGGACCTGTTCTTCACTCCTCCTACTTTAACATGGACGGTTGGATCTGAGTTTTGACGGCCCAATTGTTCCAAAGAAGTCGCCGCCGATCCAATCGCCGTGATCGCTTTATAATCGCAGCGCAAAGAAGAATGTCTTTCCGGCCGATCGGGCAGCGAGACAAATCCCGATCGACTTGAAATTTTTAGGGCTTGTTCATAACTCCATGGTAGTCGATCTGAACAGTCGAATCGTCGTTTTAACGTTCCAAACTCTTCCAGAAAATCGACGAACTCACAGCTAGGGTTTTTATGGCTGCTGCTTTTCTCACATACAAAGAAGTAATTTTATAGCAGCGATCTGATATCGAGATGGACTCCGATCGACACGAAATTTTGAGGGCCTGATCTTCAACTTTTATTCTTCATTCTGACCGGAGGGATTGTCGTTTCAACGGCTCAATCTCTGGGAATAAAATAAAAAACGGAACAACAACAAAACAGATATACTTCTAGGAAACTAAAAAATACAAAATTTCCTATACTCATATAAACGAATTTATATGAGTTTACAATAGATGTAACGAATAAACAATACCAACCCCAATTCATCTCTTCAACCACATATCAAAGCATTCATCATCATGATTTTCGAAAAAAAACAATGCAATCTAAACATTCAATTTCTAAGGTAGCATATCGAGGAGGTCCGGCGGCTTGAAACACTTGCTTGGAGATACACGTCGGAAGACGGTGGCATCTCATTGGATCGAGTAGCTTGGATTGAATATTGTTCTTGACGTTTATACACCATAAACCGGTAAGCAATCTAAACCCCCTCGTAGGTTTAGATCTATATTTTATGTATTTTAATTGACTAGATCTAGATCTTGTACTTTCCGTTGCGTAATCGGGTGGATCTATGATCCATCCGGCGATATTACATCTAAGAGGAATAACAAGTAGTCTCAATATCAACAACAAACTCAATAGAGTGCACCTCCGTAGGTACAACAGTAGGGCTAAACGAAGACGAAATAGACGACTCAATGGATACAAGATTTATATCATCATCGTAGCTTAATTTCCTCACGGGGGCCTTCAAGCATACCTTCTTGTTCTCTCCTCTCAACCTCCTCTAACAGCTTGGTTGCACTTTAAGCTCCAAGTTCCGTGATGGTCGTTTGTGTTGTTATGAGTCATCACTTAAACTCGTTGAAATGATCTTGAACTCATTTTACTTAACTTCTCAACGGTTTGCTCAAGTGGCACCTGCTGATCGCTTAAGATCTCTCGATTCCGAGGTGGAGAAGTATCGAGTTGTTGATCATAGTAACTTGGGGCATTCCCCACTCGCTGTTGTATGATGGTGTATGGGTTGAACTGTAATAGGTTGTGTTCCGAACCCATAACACCGTAGTTGTAATATCCGAATGAAAGTAAGGATATGAGCAGTGAATTGTTGTATGGATTCATTATCCGCAAATCGTGAAACAACACAAACACAATCACGGTATCTTCACTACCACTACCAAATAGATGGTGTGACACTTCAACAACAACAAAATAAAACAAACTATACATAAAAAAACAAATAAGAAAAACGACCTAATCCTAAAAACTCAACTAACTTACAAGATATCAACCCGATTCCCCGACAACGGCGCGAGAAAACTTGATCGGCCGTTTCCAAGTGTCCAATCTTACCGGAAGGGTATCGGGTCAATTGTAGCCTAGAATTGGTGAGTCAAGGTCGATCCCACAGGAATCTCGCCGAGTACCAAAGTCGGTCTCGTTCTTAGTTTAGGTCAACACAATAATTGAACGTGGTGAGTTGTCAATCACAGGTTCTACAAACTAAAATGCACAAAATAAAAGAGTTAAAACTATATAAAAGAGATAGCCGAGCTATGATCCGATCTAATACTCACAAACCTTAGCTGAACCCGGAAGTGTTCTCGACTTACCTAAACGTTCTCGATGTCACCCGAAGGGTGTCGTCTCCTAATTCCGAGAATAGACATTATTTCAATATCTACCCTCCAATTTCAGGTTCAACAGTCCGCTGACCGGATTTAACTGACTTAACACGGTTTATGGTCGATGAAACGCTCGACGAGCCGATATAAACCTCACACACGAAACCGAATCTGAACAACTCAATCGGTTTTACAGGGTGATCCTAGAACCCTGGTTCCCTTATCCTCTGGCAAAATACATCTATAAAGAAGATACGTGAAATACGATTATCAAGTCACGAGTTCATTAAAGGTCATTAAGAATAAGTTATAGAACTAAGGTAACATCGAGAATTAAAAGTCAAACATCAAGAACACCACAAGAACAAGCTAAAGCTCGATTTCATAGACTATCATATAACTCGACTATACAACAAAAACAAGAAATCAACAATAATAGTTAACAAAAATAAAGATCAAAGCAAGAACAAGAAAGGAAAACTAAATACCAAATATATTAGGCCGTAGAAAATCGAATCTCCGAGCTTAAATCCCGCCAATAATACGCCAAGATATCACCGAGATCCTCCGAATATAACATCTACGACTAAACTAAGCTAATCTATCTACAGGGGTGAAAAAGTGCGTAAAATTCGATCTAGAGAGATGAGAGAGATGATCTAGTTCATATAGGGCGGTATTTATAGTGTTTAGTGAGATCTAAATGCTAAGCGTGTTTCTAGGCTTTGCTAGGCATACGCCTAGCATGTCAAAACTCGGATCGAAACTTTCTCGACTATTTAACCAAAGAGGCGTGTGCCTAGCATTTCCCAGCGCACGCCATCGACACATCTTCAAGAATCGGCCATAACTTTGTGTGTAGTCCTCCAAATCCAAAGTGATTCAAAATGAGTTGGAAAGCTAATGAAATTGTCTACAACTTTTATGAGCATGTACAACCCAGAAAATGCCTCTAAGTTGGATCAAAATGCAGATGATTGGAAGGTGTGATTGTAGTACCAACAAGTTTTGATCCGCTTGAACGCTTAAGCTTCGCACACGCTCCAACCTCAGATCTCGCCTTCCAAGTCATCTCAACACCCAATACCTGTACAAAATCACAACAAATACCACACGTGAATCCCTACAGACACTAGGGTGACCGAGAATACATTGAAAACACCTAAAACATCGAGATTTCTCGACATTCCGCCCTAGGTCTCAAATTATAACCAATGTGTAAATACATCAAAATACAACCAAATGTCTCCAAAACATATAAAACGAGGTATAAACGGGGTATAATCACATACTAAATGATAGTCAATTTGACTCTCATCAAATTTCCAAACCCTAGATTGGTTAGATGTTTCGATTCCTCTTTAAATGTAGAGAAATTCTTTTGAAAGTAGCGTGACTCTCTTTAATGGCCTCAAATCTTTGCCCTTCCATCCAGCATTATTTGGTGCAGCTTGATATGAAATGCGCTGACTAAAATTGCCCATGCTCATTTTGCTAACGGACTCGCAATTCCGAGATTGTACGCGATTAGGATGTTTTAGTCCATTAATAAATTAGTTTGTCCTTAATGACGTGTTTTCACAACCCATGTCCTTTTTACCAATTTTTTTAATCTATTATGTCCTGCATACCGACGCCCCTTTCGAATATCAATGACTCATTCGGGCATCTAGCAAATTCACTAATAAAAACATGAAATTTTATAGAGACTCCTTAAATACATCGAATACATCTGCGCTTAAAAGAGTATTTAATGACTCGATGCTTTTATAAAATGTATTTAATGACTCGATTTAGAAAACATGAGCTTTTTATTTTTCCACTACGTGGACAAACACATCAGATAACGATGCATAACTTTCCTCTTTAAAAACATGAAATTTTACGAAGACTCCTTAAATACATTGAATACACCTGCATTTTGAAAAGATTCCTCCGTCCCAATTGTTTTACATTTTTAACTCTTCAAATTTAATGAAACATCATTTATTACATCGTCTCATTATTAAATACATGACTAATTTACAATTACACCCCTTTATATTGTCCTCATATTTTTCACTAAATGTTGATATGCAGATTTTTTACATTTAACAAACAAATTTATGTTTAAACATTAATAATGAGATTTATTATGTGACATCCATAAAAATAATACGTCACAAACAAATCAAACGAAAATGAAAGATTTAATGACTTGATTTAGAGAGAAATTTGGCTGCATACTCCTCAAACATCCTCCTCATATAAGACTAACTCAAATTTAAACCTACGACCTTCTGGTCTAATGACCTGAGCTCCGGCCCGTTGAGATAGACGTCATCAGCAAACATCACCGTTTTTTCAATTAAAGAAGAAGTCTATGTAGAATTTAATTTTCACCCTAGAAAAAAAAACCTACGGTGTCTAGTTAAAAATAAAAATAGCAAAAAATAAAATAAAAACACACACACACTATATCTTGCAATTCTCTGATAAAAGAAAACTGATCTTGCCGTTAACCCCTAATTTTATCAGTAGATTATCGTATTCTAGCTCATTTAACCTTTCTTTTACCCGATTTGTTATCTTTCTTCCTCGCTTTATCTGTAATAATAATTCACTGTTTGACGTGAAAAATTCCGAGATATCCTTCGAAAGTATATCCTCAAATAAAGGTATCAATATGAGTTTTTTCTTCAACATAGTCGATTGATCTGAAGATAACCCAGGGTTTACCTTTTATACCATCTGTATGCTTCACTCTAATCGGTAGACCTGAAGATAACCGCGCCCCGTTTTCACGATAAATCTGAAGATTGAATTTTTTTTTTTTTGTTTTTGTTTTTGTTTTTGTTTTTGTTTTTGAATCAGGCATGGAAAATTTCGAAAGCGGAAGAAGCCAGTTTGACCATGGTTTGAGGGGCTATCCGTCCGGTAGCCACTTACCTAACATCTCTTTTTCTAAGACACCCTCAATCTTGTTTGCATTGGTTGACTTGATTTCCTTTATTTGTTTTTTTTTCCTTCCTATTTTTAATCAGAAATGTATAGTAGACGCTTTGATGCCCTTAGTCTCCAAAATAGCCGCCGTGCTTGTGGATGTACCTTCGGTATACCCTTGCATCCTTTTGGTTTGACAAATTTATCTAGTAATCTCAGTTTATCTCCTTTTTCATGATTTGTTCTGATTTGTGTCGGTGACATGGAAGAGGAAAAAATCTGCATCTCGGTCCGTGGTATAGAACGGTGGGGATTTTTAGCAGTTTACCACTGCTTTTGGGTTGGAATTGTGAGAATACCACCCAAGGCAAAAAAAACTGATTTTGATTCGCGATTTTCTCCCGCTTTTTTCACCTTTGTCACGCACGATCTTAAGGTGACACCCTTCCCTATCGTTCCCTCTTCCCAATTGTGTTTAGTTTGGCTCCAAAACACCTAAAACGCGCGAAATGAGAGTGGTAGATCGACAACACAACAGAAATAAGACAACAGCTCCCAAAGGAGTGGTAGATCGACAAATGCCCCCGTGGTAAGCACTTCATCGCTTTGGTAGTGTTCCACACACACAAACCAACTTACTTCCCGGCACCATGCTGAATACTGATAAGTCGATTACATTTAGGAGAGTGATTTAGGCACAGAATTCATCAACATAAATCATCCACAGAACATTTTATAACCATACATTTTAACATTTAAAAGGAAAACAAAATAACACAAAAATTCTAGACCACAAATCCACCTTTTATGTGGATGGGTTGGGGATGAGGGGTTGTGCCTTAATCATTTTTCTTACATTTAATCTCACTTTTTTAAAGTTGCCCTATGATATACTTTTAAAAGGTTGATTCTCACAATAAATTTTTTTGTTTTTTATTTTTGCTATGGTGGGGGTGTTATGTCTCAGTAAATTGTGTTTGGTGATTTTATAGACCATCCGAACATGCCTTGTTAGATATGTATGCTTTTATGCGCTTGATAACATCGTCTCCTTGGAAAGCAGAGAAACTGTATGGATTCACACGGGTTGTTGTGCATTTATGACTCACTATGTGTTGTAGCTAGGACCGAAGATCTGGAGCATGTGATACGTGAGGTGCGTTGGCTCTTTCTTTATTTCTCAAGTAATGCTTTTCAGGTGGGAGAATACTTTTCTTCTAATTTTAGATTTTAGATGTTATCTTTAACTCCAATAATTCGTAATAGGTTAAGGAAGTTGACCCATACATGTGTAACCTGAACAATGCTCTAATCTATGAAGCTGAAGGTATGTTGATTCCTTAGCATTGTCTCGAGTTTCTGTTGTATTGAATAAGTGTGTAGTGTTGATATATTAAATTGCATTCGCTGTATTTTATTTTCCTTGGTGGAAGTTAGAAAGCCATTTTTTGTAGTTGAAGTTAGAAAGTCACTTTAGTATGACTGACGTAAATTTATACAGAGCTATGGAACCATAAAAATTTTCGCCATTTTGTGATATAAACCGCAAAGCCTAAAAATCTAGGAAAAAATAAAAAATTTTGGTAATGACTGAACTTACAACCTGTAATTATTGAGACTTAAAAGGTTTTGTTTTTAAACCACTAGATATATGCCTTTGCTCAAGAAAAGACACATAAAGATACTAATATTAACACTACTACTACAATAATAAAAATTTGGGGGCTTGGACCATATAGGGGAGAGGGGCTCATGACCATTTGAGGGGGCTTGAGACCACCCCTGCATAAGGTGGGTCCGCCCTGTTTATAAGGGTAGTTTTGGCATGTTTCACGTAAAATTAAGAGTTTTAATGCATTTCTTAAACCGTGTGCAAAGTCAACTGGGACATTTAAAGGGACGTAGGAAGTAGTAAGTAATAAGTAGTAAACCTTTATTTGAGTTATTAGCATTATAGGCAAGTCCTCCTTGACTAATTTTCATTTTTGTACTTCATTAAAAACAAGCAAACTAAGTACTTCATTTTCTTCGAGATCTTATTTGCATTCTAGTCAAAAGTCCTCCTTGAACCTTTGGCTAATGGTTAATGAATTGTCTAGCAGACCTTGCTCTCCAGTGTGATGAACCCTTTAAAATGACTAGCCGGAGCATCGAGAAACCTTTTGTTGCTGGTATGTTTGCAAGACCCTTTCCTTTGACTCAGGCTTATCTCTCTCCGCCTTCCACTCAGTTTTGCTTTTGTTTCATGCAGTTTCTGTGATCCCAGACACTAATAGCGGTCATGAGGTACTCTGCTCCCATTCGTCTCTTGCTTCTTGCGAAAGATTCTGGAGCATAGTAGCATCATACAATTATTTAGCTGTTACCCATTCATCCACCGTAGAAGTTGTAATTTTGTTTGTTTTTTTTTTGTTTTTTGACATGACGCTCTGAACTCATTGGTAATGTTGGGCACTCTCAACAGGCCTCAAGTGCTCAGTATCATGTAGACAGTGCCATCAAGTTCTTACAAGAGGAAATGGACAGCGGTGCAACTTTCACCTTCAATAAAAGTGTAAAGGTAATTGGAATCAACTGAATTTGGGAAATTAGGTATTTTGTGCGTTTAAATACTGAAAGATTATTTTACCCTAAAATCAACATCTCATGAATTCCAACCATTTAAAAACCCTTAGTCTATAGTTAATGGAACGTCAGATTTATTCTCTCACTTTAATAAATAAGGGTAGATGTAGGAAAAACAAAATAAACGCTTCATTGGAAATGTGAATTACCTCGCTTATTTTAACAAATTCTGACAACTCCCTCGCTTATTTCAAACGGAGGGAGTATTAGAAGGGAGGGGAGATTATATGCTTGCTTTGATGCAGTTTAGAGTACTGATAGTACTGATAATTATCATTATTTTTATTTTGACAGACAGCAATTTTCACTCTTCAACATTTGTTCGGCAAGAAGTTCAAGGCTAATGAGATTCAGGTACTTCTTTTGATAAGAGTAGACCATACCACTTGTGCGGTCTCGATTGCATTTTTATTTTTTAATGACTATATGGAAGGAACATTATTCATTGGTACCTGTCACATTTTGCTACAACTCCAATCGCATACCATCATCGAAGTGGAAAGCAAACAAGGTGCATGCGGGTTACTGAACGGATTTGGTTAATAAATAAATAAGACAATTTTCATATGGTGCACATGGATGGATGTGTAATGATCATTCAGTTATTTAGGCTTTGCTTTGTTTCCATATTCAAACACTCTGTTTTGCATTACCTATTATCTTACCTATTAAGCATCTTCTTTACTCTTTATCAGGTTTATTTCGTGAAAAATACAGAGGTAGAGTAATGGGTTCAACGAGGCGTGGTCTTCCAAAGAATGAATTTCCGATCCATGGGGAGCGAGCATCATGGATCATTTAGCTGTCATTAACAAGCCATGTAGTGGAGGCTCCTCTAGTAGAAGGAGGCTCGTTGTCATTAACAAGCCACGAGCGGAGGCTCCTCTAGTAGAAAGAGGGGGCTCGCTGTCATTAACAAGGCACATAGTAGGAGGCTCTCTGTCATTAACAAGCCACGAGCGGAGGCTCCCAATGAGAGTATTATTGAATTGGTTAGATCATGCTCTTGCCTTAAGTGTGTGTCATATCCCTAAGACTATGTAATTTTAGTATTTATGGATTCGGGATTTATTTATTAGGAGTTTGAAGTCCGATGAATTTAGGTTTGGGATTCATTTATTGAGTTTGAAGAATATGTGTTGGGGTATGGCTTTACATTTAGTCCAATGGGGTATCATTAGTAATATCTTGCTTCTTATATTATGAAGATAATATGGTCATTATTGACATTGATGGTATCATTAGTTTGAAAGCAACAATGTCTAAATGTTTTGATATGAATGATTTTAATCTTTATGCTACTTTTTGGGCATTGAAGTAGGCCAAAACTCTATAATATTATCGCCCACTCACCCTGTGATCCTCGCAGATCCGCTATTGAGCGTAAGTCTCATACTTTCATTAACAGGAAATTGACCTAAGATTTTCTCATCCCCGTGGAAATTGCTCTCTCGATGGTGATTGAATTGTTCTATCCATGGTAATCTTTCCTTCATGTTTGATTAGTTTGCCTTCCTTCTATTCTTTGTCTACCTTTTCGGCGCCATTTATTCCAATGTTGTCTTTTTTTTTCCAGGGTAATGTTGTCTTTTCAGTTGCTATTCTTAGCATATTGTCTTATTCACCCTTTGTGTGTGATGTCGGGTCAAGTAATAAAATACTCGATACCTAAATAACACACTAAAGCAAAGAGAACTAGTGCTCAATCGTAGAAGATATAGTTGCAGAAATGAGGTCGATCCCATGAGACTCTGGCTTAAAACAAGTACAAATGGCTATTAAACTAAAAATAGATTAAAAGGGCAGCCTACGACCAACTATAACATGTAGATAAAGGTTGACAAGATAGAAAACACAAAGACTAACAATACGACAAGAGACACTAAAACACTTATTTTTATGGTTTTATAAGACTCTAACAAATGGTATTGATTACGCTTAGTAGTAATTACTCCCCATATATGTATATCTAAGCCGAGACAGTAAAAGACATTAGATTGATTAAATTTTGACTACGGGAGTCATCCCCAAACTCGATCTAATTCGTGAACGGATAGAAGATCCCTATGCTTAATTACAAATCCTTCCTGGACAGATAGAACATCATATAACAAGCATGCTATACCAAACTAGTGGATGCCGATCTAAAATCGCCACCTCGCTCTAGCAACCACCGTGGACGGGTTGGCACACCTCCTAAACGATCGGGCTAACTAATGTCCTAGTAACATGACAATTTTCACAATATATCATATTAATTTACGAGAACGATGTAACAAATTGGCCGGATCTATTACATGTTTATATGAAAACAGAAGCACGACGTAGTCGAAGTCGCTCACAGAGAAATCGTGGAAACGGCCTGGTCAAGCTACAATGAGACATAGGCTCGCCGCCAATGAGACCAAGGTCGCCTGCATTCTCTCGTGAAACGCCTTCAGACGCTCGAGCTACATGAATACGGGTTTGTTAATTAACTACATCACTAAATCAATACACAAACGACTACTCCATAACTAAATAAAATAGATCTACTTAATAAAAACAACATATTTGATAGGCATTACCTCGTAGACGGAGGGTTCTCCAATCCTTCAATGCGATCTCTAATCGATGAATCCATCGCCTCCGTGATGAAGAAACATAATAAAATAATTCTAAGATATAGTATTGTATTTTGTAAAGCGTAATCTAAGGTGTTCTAAAAGTGTCACTAATAAAATTCGTGCTCAAAGCTTTTATATATGAGTTTAGGCCGACCTAAAAATAGATTCGAAACCCTAAAACGTAGTAGAGATAACCTCACCGATCCTCGAGATTTCGCAAACTCGCCTCAAATAATCATATGGGCTCGCCGCCAATGAGCTCACCGCCTTCCGATTGGCTCGGGCTTTTCTTGTTCCTTACTCCACGCTTCGTACTACGCCAATCTCGATCTTTTAATGAATCCGATTTCGCCCGATTTACCTTGAGATTTACTTTTGTCGGTAGAAATCCTCCGATTCACCGTGAATCTATAAAATCAATAATTAACGACAAGAAACTACATTTTAATAATAAAATAGATAAATACCAAATTATATCTTATAAATCATATAACATTAAATAAACACTATAAACATGTGATTTAATATAAAGTATATATAATTAAGCTCGGTTTAAGGATAATATTGATGACTTTACTGTGTATAATTCGACCACATCGCTGTGTTTCATGTGGTGTCTTTTTTCTCCATTCCACCAAATGGACAAGAAGATTTTGTTATGACCCACCTCGACAATATTGTGGTTTTACTGACTCGTAAAATAATTGAGTGCGTAAAAAAAAACACAAAATCAACATGGTCTTGTGTAAAGGTATGTGCCTTTGCAAGAGTTGGAATGAATGGAACAAAAATAGTCCATCTTCATCCCGATACGTGGTTCCCTTGTCATCCACCAAAACGCCGGTGCTAGAGGGTTTCGATAAATATATGTCGCCTTCAACTTTCAACCGCAATCGGTCCAGTCATGGCTTTCGGCCTCTAGTGTGAAGGAAATTTTTTTTTTTGGGCATAAATTTGTCTATCCTTCTTGAAACAAAGAGTGATACATCAACTACTCTTTCAACCACAACATCTTACACAATACAATCAACACCACATATTCTCGTTGGGATCCATCACAAAAATAATTGATCACTTTAATCCATGGCTACCACACATGTATATTTGTGCACTACACAAAAAGTGTAAAGTGCATCATTCTTTTTTTTTTTTTTTTTTTTTTTTTGAAGCGGTAATAAAATTATGCATTAAGGTCACCAATAAGGCAGTAGAGTACAGAAACGGGGGGATTAGTGCCCCGGTTACAATAATGGGATTGGGCAAAGGGATATCAA
Organism: Gentiana macrophylla; assembly: GCA_026214975.1. NCBI lineage: Eukaryota > Viridiplantae > Streptophyta > Magnoliopsida > Gentianales > Gentianaceae > Gentiana > Gentiana macrophylla. Next base: position 103,320,081 of record CM047811.1, read on the forward strand.
ACCCTAATTTAGCTAACTGGTCACCGGACTGCTATAAGTTCTGGCTTAACAAGAACAAACGAGCAAGAAGCAAACAAACGCACTATCCTGGATACTCTCAATCGTTGAGCCAAAAATCGAGAGGTCTTCATCTTCGATTTTATTCGTGAGATACGATTGTTGAATCCGATTCGATTATAACATGTCCACTCCAAAGTCTAATGGGCTTCTCTCGTGCCAATAAGGATGGCTTGTAGTTCGCAAATTCCACCGCCGCAACTGGGCCCCAATCTCACTTAAATGGCGCTTATAAGTTCGCCATCGTAATTCGAATGGCAATCCCACTGCTCCAAATCCATCTTTATGGCCAAAGATCAACATTGACTTTGATCGATCCAATTTTTGGTTTAATCCAAGAGGAGGGAAAAGGAGCCAGAGAGGAATCTAGAGATTCAGAGGCTCTAGCATGATGGAATTCGTCTATGAGGGAGGCAGCTTGATGGGAGATCCTGGCCGGATCAGCCGAGACCGAGTTGAAGACCATTCGGTTCCTAGCAAGCCAGATAAACCATATGAGGGTGAAGAGAAGTTCAATTGATGGTGTAAAGTTGTTGGATAGAAAAAAAGCAAAGATCCAGGAAGGAGTGATGGTTTAGTGGAGACGAGGTGAGAAAATTTCTGATGCATATTCCATAAGTCTTCCAACCAATGGCAATCAAAAAAACAAATGGGACCAAGTTTCGTGGATATGTCGATAAAAGTGGACAAGCACCCGTGGAGATTTTCCGAGTGTGAAGATTGTTTCCAAAAGGTAAGGCATTAGTGAGCAACTTTCCACACAGAAGGACTTGATTTTGGGAGGTACATCAATCGACTGCAGGTAATTCCAAGTTTTCATGTCAGGCATGTTTGTGTATATCCCATGCCCCTCAGATTGTTTTTTGCATTTTAGGCTAGTTATAACTAGACTTTATGTTGTAAATCCCATTAGTGTTATAGTGCCAAATTAGGAGTCTCAGATGGGTTCCTTGAAGGATATGAATGCCGAGAATGGCATCAATGTCATGAGGAGAAACAAATGTTGTAAAGAAAGGGTATGTTCCATTCACCATTAATGATGAGCTTGTCCACCGCCTGGAAAGCAGTGAGAGGTTCCCAATCGCTGACTTCAAGCTAGATTCCAGAGGAATCCAGGGTCCATCCAGTGTTTTAATGTCGCAACCATCCCTAATCGACCATCCGAGACCTCTATTCAAGAATCGCCTACCATTTAGAGACTTTTCCAGATAAAAGATGGTCTATGACCGAGTTTACCGATAAGAATGGAACTTTCTTGTAGTATTTATGCTTTAAAATGGAGCCGACAAGGAATTGGGGTTTTTGATTATTCTCCAACACCGCTTAGTAGTAAGCGGCTAAATTGAAAAGTCTTAAGTCTTTAAAGAAGAGGTCACCCCGATCCTTTGGTTTACAAATCTTATCCCAAGCCACCTAAGTCAGTAGATTTATTATCACCGCTCTTGTCCCACCGTAATCTTCTCGATCATAGATAGAATTTCATCCAAAGAACTTTTTGGGAGAGAGAAGCATTGCAAAACATAAGTGGGGATGGCTTGTATGACGGCTTTTATAAGAACCTCTTTCCCTCGCCGATTTAAACATAGTCTTCCAACCATTTAGCTTTTTCCAAATCTTGTCCTTTAGATATTTAAATATCTCATACCTTGTCTTCCCAATCATAAAAGGTAGACCCAAGTATTTTCCTTTATGTTGCTCATCAGTGGATAGCCGACTTTCCGCAATCAGAGCACCAAGAGTAGTGGTCCATTTTATTATCAAGTACAAGTTTGACTTTCTAAAGTTGACTCGCTGACTAGACATCCTGCTCGCAGAGGTATAGAATTCTAGCTATCTCTTGGGCATTTGGGTTCGTGGCTTTGGTAAACAGGATGCTATCATCCTGCAAAGCAGAAGGTGGGAGAGGCATGGTCCAGCTTTTTCCGAATCTAAAGGGGTGAGGGATCCAGATAGGATAGCTTTTTTATGATGGTCGCCACCTTATGCACATAGAATGAAGAGGAATGAGACAATGGGTCTCCTTGTCTAATTCCTCTAAAGAGGCTCAAGGTTGGTGATGGCTTTCCATTGACCAGACATCAAGGAAGCGGTTGTAACACATCTCACGACGAGGTCGATGATGGTTGTAGGAGGATAGTTCATTCTTTGCAAAACATTCTCTGTGTAGATCCACTCAATCCTATCAAAAGCCTTTTCATGTCCAATTTGATAGCCATTTGCATCTCCTCCTCCTTTTGCAACTATTGAGGGTATGGAAGGCCTCAAAGGTCGCAATAGCATTGTCAAGTGACAAGCTTCCCTTTGAAAAGCAGATTGGGCTGCATCAATTACAGAGGGGTGGTCTTTTCAACTGCTTGCAATGGTCTTTAAATAACCTTGTACACAAGATCGTAAGGTCGATGGGTCCAAGTCCTTAGATGGTTTGCTCTGGCTGGATTTTTGGAATAAGTGGTAATATGGGTATTATTTATATGGTCAAATCGCTCCATTATTAAGCACAAATTTAAGAAAAAGGGAAGAAGATCACTTTATAGATATGCCAATGTTTTGAAGGAAAATACCTTGCATACCATCGGGCCTGTGGCTCTTCTTTCCCGGAAGTTGTTTCATAGCTTTGAAAATTTCATCTTCAATAAAAGATCAGGCAGGAAGTTCTTTGAGCCTCACTTAACTCATTAAAGGGGAGGACCCTAAGGAGAGATCAATGTGACCACCATGGTGGATATTAGTACCGTGATAAGATGTAAAAAGATTAGTGTAAAAATCAGCAGATGAGTTCTCAACTCCTCAGATCGCTGATAGTGTTCCTTCATCGCTTATCAATTCTGATCTTGTTCTTGTTAAGTCGGATAGAGGCTTTTTTATGGAAAATAAGGTATTTTGGTCCCCGTGATGCTAGCCAATTAGTTCTCCTCTTGTTTCTAGTATTCTCCCGCATATTCAACATAAGATCAAGTTCCTTCATAATGCCTTTCTCTTAAAGTGACATCAGAGAAATATCGTCAGAAATGAAGGAGTTCATTTTGCAATTCTTCAATTCTTTTGCAAGTTTGCCATATTTGTGAGAGCTCTGTGCTTTGAGAGAGTCCCTTACCTTCCCGATACCATTAGCACACTCTAAGGCAGAGAGTGATCCTCGCCCAGTTTTTTCGGCAATCTCAGAGCACCCCGGATCCCGTGAATAAGAAGGGTCAAACCTCGAGAGTGCCTTTTTTATCGACTTCTTCAGATAAGCAAAGAGGACCATCAAGAATAAGGATTGGCACATGGTCACTTCTAGACATAGTAAGATGTCGGATTTTGTAAAGGGAAGAGATTCATCCAAGCACAATTAGCCACAACCCTATCTAGTCCTGCCTTGACATTACCTTTGATCCACCTATTGTCCCAAGTAAATCTTGCTCCAAAGGAACCCTGCATCAATAAGATTGCATTTTCTGTAGATCTCCGAAATTTTCCATTAAGTATCTAGGCTTTGGGAAGAAGCCTGACTTTTCATTTAGATTAAGGATCTCATTAAAATCTCCCGCATTGAGCCGGGAAGATCGTAGAGGAGCCGAGTCTCCCGAGGAGGTTCCAAGAATATTTCCTATGGAATGTTTTGGGTTGCCATAAAACCCAAAGTGAATCTAAACTTCAAAGTTGTTGTAAGTTACAATGGAGTCGATATGGCCAATGTAATTACCAAGAATCTTAACACGCATGTAATTGTTCCAAAGTAAGCGAGAGTCCTCATCTAGTTTCCTTAGAATCGACGTGAAAACCTAAGGCAAACCCGAGCTTGTTTTTAACAGAGTTCATAGCAGAAAGAGAGTTTGGTTTCAGAGAGAAAGAGAAGAATGGGAGAGGAGGTTTTTATTAGGTATTTAAGGCTTGGAATCACAGGCAGCTGTTTAAGCCCTCGCAGCTCCAACTTAGGATATTCATGATTGTGCGGGTCATGCAAAGCAGCCTTCCACCGGAGAGGTTTCAAAGTTTTGACTTTTTGAGAGTTTCCATGTTTTCGCTTCCAAATTATTTCTTTTTCCATACACATGCTCAATATTGTAGATGTCACAAAGTGGGTATAATGGGTCTTGTTTGTGTCTTTTGAAGGTTTTTGGTGTTTTTGGTCGATTATTGACGGGTTCAAGGACTTGTTTGTTTTCGTGGTGCAGGCCTGGAAGTGTGTGAAATAAAGGCTTGCTGTGGGCAGAGTGGTGGATTTAGACAATGGTGTTTCCATGAATGGAGTCGCAGATAAAAGGTGATAGTGGTGGAACGAGGAAGAGCAACAACGCTTTCAGAGGTTCGTGAGGTTGACAGGAATGGAAGTTGGTGGTCGATGGTGACTCGGGCTGGAGAGAGAGGTGCCGAGTTTGGTTGGGTTTGGTGAGGTAGCATCGAGGTGTTCTTAGCTGAGCGACAAGTCCGGCTTTTTTGCAGATTTTTTTGGGAATGTTGATTGAGGTCTGATTGTCAAAGCGTATCGGTTTTGGTGTCATGGGACATGGTGTTGTGGTTGTGATAAAGGACAAGAGCTGTGGCAGAGTCAAGTGGATGGGTTTTTTTGGATGGATACAAGTGGGGTAGTCGAGAGTCCTGATGTTGCTTTTGTCGAAAGCGAGGGACGCAGAGAGGGTCTTCGATAGCCGTGACATCCAAGGTTGACTGATTTGACTTTGTCCTATCCTGAGTGTTCAAACAAGTTCCTTCAGCCCACTTTGAAGATCAAGTGGCCGGAAATTGCTAGATCTCAAGTGTGAGCAAAGTGCATTCTGCACATCCATGTCCATAATTTCAATTCCTTGATTAGTTTTGATTTTGTTTTTGTATGTAACCACACTCCATAATTGAATTTTCCTTCATCATCCTCGATTAAATTCTTCCGTGACTCGAGGGCGTGTCCCGCCATGTGGTCCGCAAAGTCCACAAAAATAGCAAATGATGGAAGTCTTTCATAATCGAAAAGTCCAAGCGGTGGCTCGATCTCGAACTAAAAACCCTTCTTCATCCAGGTGAATAATAAGGAGTTTGAGGATGGGTTTGTCGATGTCGGTGGTCGCCTCAATCAAGAGGAGCCGATCTGCAGAGGTTTCTTCCTAACTGCAAAAAGGAGCAATCGAGAGATTTGTCGCTATTTTTTTCCCCACTTCCTCTCAGATGAGCATACATTGGAAGTCCAATGAGTAGGATCCGTAAATGAACGGAGGAAAAGGTAATGCTTTCGCTTGTTAACTCCGCCTCCAAAGGTTTGAGGACCAAGAGATTATCATCGAAACACCAAGGCCCGCCTTGCACAACTCGAGCAGATCTACATTATCATCAAAGAAGAATTGGAAGAAATTTTGCTTAGCTTTGTAACTTTAAATTTGTTAGTTCCCCAAGACTTTTCCATTGCAATTCTATAATTTTTTGCTTGAATTTCCTTGGGTGTAATGAACTTTCCAAGAAGACTTTTTTGGCTATGTTGCATTCCAAGAGACAAATCAGTAGATCTAATTTTTATAATTTGAGGAGTTATATCCTTGAGGGAGATCTTAGAAAGTATCTTGAGAATGTCTTGTTTTTCCATGGATGCAGTAGATGAGAAAAGTGGATAGTAAGGTCAAGGAGAGGAGGGTGATGCATATATTAGATCAAAGAAAAAAGTGGGGGAAACAAAGCTGAAGAAGAGCGAGATGAGAGTTTAGATAACGGATGGAAAGTGGTGAAAACAAAGCTAAAGGATTAAGGCAGAGAGGCAGATGCAGTGGTGTGTGGAAGAAGATGAAAACTCCAAGTGGGGAGAGAAAAACTCCTAGAGAGAAGTGGAGAGCTCCTAGAGAGCAAGCTTCCAAAACACATTCACATAACTAAAAACACGTTATTCTTCTTGAAAAAGGTAGTTTTTTCGCCATCAAGAAATGAAAAAGAGTCACTCTAGAATGGGTGCAACCCATGCACCTGAGTCAAACTAAAAGTTGTTGGTTTCTGAGGTCATTCGCAGCTTTTCCAAAAGGACGATTTGCTACTAGATATGTTAATTGTAAAATTGTTTTCATTTGGGTAAAAAGAATATTGTCAATCATGAATTCGCTTAAATACACCGCTAATCGCAAGACAGATGACCATTGACATTTGTCTTTTTTTCCATTGGGTTATCGACACCAATGGGAACAATGTAATAAACTTTTCTATTTAATGCAATTTCTTAATCCTCACCAAATTAAAAAAAAAAAACCAAACTGGCCCATTGAGCTCGACAAGAAGCCAAATTTAGTTCACTTTCAGGTGAAATCTCAATATACAAAGTCAAAATGACACCACCAAGGTGAGTTTGAACTAAAATAGCAAAGACTATATATTTAAGTTCCTTAAATTAGTCAAGGGACAAATGTGCCAAGATAAGCACAACGTCAAAATAGGGGTAACCACGCAGAGACAAAAACATGTTTACCCCTTAAATAAAATCCCAAATCCATAATAGTCTTAAGGCACGAGTATGATCAGACCGTGTCAAGGTCATTATCGGCCTCATCAATGCTAGCTAGTAGCTCCTCAAGGCCAGGGTTCATCTGCCGCAATTCCTTTCCGATAGTATCATCTTTTTTCCAAGCAAAAACCTGATAAAGAGTGAAGTTAGAATTATAGGCAATGCAAAACACGCGGTAGTAGTATATGGAACCAAATAAGACCTAATAAATTGAATGGTCATAATACACTAAGCCAGCATCCAAAGTATGGTCTTAAAATGTTCTTATTGGGTTGATGAAACGATTAAAAAGAAGCGGAATAAACAAAGTCACTCCCAAAACAGTACCCGTGATCTCATCAGCTTCAAACTCCCTGGGGCGGAACAAATGCTGAAAAGCAGAATTGTTGTCTCATAAGAATAATAATAATAATAATTATTATTATTATTGTTACGATCCAAAATAAAGCTATTGATTGTATGTATAATATGCTGAATTCAGAGTCATATCCAACTAAAAATGGTTAGCATTCGCCATACGTTGACAGTGGGTAAAATAACCTTTGGTACTTGAACAAGCTCACAAAATACCCAAGTTCCTGAGTTTAGTTGATTCCTTTACCTGTATAGTTTTATCAAAGGTAAAAGTTGCACCGCTTTTCATTTCCTCTTGTAAAACTTGCTGGTATATTTTGCACGATACTCCGCCTTGAGGCCTGTTGAGAGTGCCAACATTTTACCCCAATGAGATCAAAGCGCCTTGTCTAAACAAACAAACAAAATCATGGGTAACTGATGAAACATGGTATGCTGCTACTAGGCTCCCGAATTTTTCGCAGGAAGAAAGAAATAGAGGCAATGCATGTCCAAAATAACTCTTACACACTTATTAGCTTTCATATGCTAAAAAGAGAAAGGCATCCAAGAAATAGATGCAAGCTGAGTACCTCATGACCACTTCTTTTACGAACCTTACTACTGCCTGAAATTACCGAAACTGCATGAAACAAAAGCAAAAATGAGTAGAAGAGGGAGGAGATACATTTGTTACGTGTAAAAGCAAAATGATGTTACAAACATACCAACAGAGAAAGGTCTCTTGCGGCTCCTTCCGAACATATGGCCTTCAATGCCTGCTCGAGCAATGCGTTAACTATTAACCAAAAGGTTCAAAAGAGAACTTTTCTCTAGTATGCCAATAACATTTTAGTTTTTAGTATTTTTTTTTTAGAGGGACTACAGTAATCAAATCAATTATGTTAGAATACACACACAGAAAGAAAAAGAAAAGAAAAAACAAACAAAAAAACAGAAGTTTACTACGTAACACGACAATAAGGAATCATATGTGTGCGTATATAAGAAAATAAATAAAGGATGTTTGTGCGTACACACACAAACATACAAGTAATGGGAAATAAGTCATAACAAAACAAAACAAAGGATTACAATTTAACACGACAAAAAGAATCATATGTGTGTATATAAAAAAAGGAAATAGATGTTTGTGTGTACACACACAAACGAGTAAATGGGTCATAAGTCATAACAATTATCAGCCAACTTAAATATCTCCTCCTCCATCGGTTATCCTTACTTTTTCCACATTGCATTTGAACTCTACGTTTACAAACCATTTATGGCTGTTTATATCTACAAAATATTATCTTCTTCACTACCAAGATTGCGATTAGTATTCCATGTGTATCCCCACTCCCACCCAAACCCAAAAACAATGTCAATATAATCAACAATATTAAGAGAAGATAACTCTAAGGCATTAGTGTATGATGGACTATGGACAAGACCGATTACGCTACAAATATAGTCATTCGAGAGAATGCTAAGGAATCCAACATACCTTCAACTTCACTGACTATAGCATTCCAAAAATAGCGGAGGAAAGTGTCAGAGTATGTGTGCACCTGTGTCGCGACAGTTCTTGTTCCTATTGTGAATTATAAGAGTAAAATTTAACGCCTGAAATCTAGACCGTGGAGAAAAGTACTCTCCCACCCAAAAGTAAATAACAATGCTTAAGAAACAAAGACACACCAGATGCACCAGATCATTGTTCTTGGCTACTACACATATCGAGCCTATCCCAGCAGAAGAACCCATGTGATTCCTAACGATTTGTCTGTTTTCCAAGAAACACTATTATCATGAACAAAACTACACACATATCTAAACAAGTATACAAGGTGGTTTATAAATGGATTGAACACCATGAAAACGGCAAAAGCAGACGGTTGAAATAGGATTATATGGTCTAAATTGAACTTCTAACAAGCCGGATGGAGTATAAGACATTTTTAAAGTAAGTTGGAACACAACCAAAGCAATAAAGTGCTTACCCTCAAGAAACGCTCACCATCGACACAGGTGCAAGCTTTTATCACTTTCATGTCACCAATACAAATCATAATGAATCAGGAAGAAGAAATAAACTGAGATTATATTTTTCTTTATAGCTGAAATTGACATAGCAATAGATTTAGTTTTTACAAGGGAAAAATTTGGCCTGCCGTCTTCGCCTTCGGGCATCTCTACTACCAAACTGAGCTGAGTAAAACAGGAATAAAGTAAATAAAAGAATTCAAAACAGCCTTGAAGCAAGATTGAAGGTTGTCAAAAACATTTTTAAAAACGCTACAGTAGATAAGTGCGTACAGATTGTGTCAAACGGCTCCCGGCTCCCTGTAATACCAACATCAAGTTGAAGCTGAGCGACTGATCGATTAATGGGGGCGCACACGGTGGAGAATCCGTCGTCGACGAGTCAGAGATTTCGCTTTTGAGATCAGGCATGGTGATTACGAGATCCATACATAAATCAAAAGAGTAACGATAGAAGAGTAACGAAATAGAGACACAATCAATTGATGACAATAAGTGACAACCCCTGATCATTCCTCTTAATTAGGTTGTGTTAGGTCTTCAAAAATAAATAGATTTCTGACCTCCACAACGAATTTATTTATTTATTTATATATATATATATATATTTTTTTTTTTTTTTTGGGCAAATAGTATGTATCCGTACTCTCCAGCATTTATAGCATACTATCTATGTTAGATAATACGCACTAAAACAAGTTCTGCTATATTAGTTCTGATATCGTTCGATAATATAATATAAATTGCCTCAAGTACGCTAATTTATATTACTAACCAGAATCAACCGAACCGAACTTTTCGGTTTCTTCGCAAAGGCAAATCAAAATCGAACCGTATTAACCGAACATAACTAAACCGAATTACTATAATTCGTTCGGTTTTTTGAATTGTTCATTTCCGTGTACCTCACGTAAAATGATGTAGAAGGTGAAGAGAGGAGAAAGGTCGGGGAGGGGTATAATAACTGAGGCTCATTTAAAACCTAATGCTTTTTTCAGAGTTAAAACAAAACAAAACGACGCTGCTTCAAAAATAAGTAAGATCAAAATTGTACAACATTACAAAACTGTCTCTTGTTATGTCTTGCAAAGGCAAAATTTGATAACACCAAAGGAATGTAAAGTGTAAATTTAAACAATTTGTCTTGCATTACCATATTTAGACTTGGCAATACCATTTGCCCTTGTTATATATGTATGGTCTCCGTAATCCTCTGATAATGTATTTAATGCAATGTTTCATAAATCAAACGAAAATCTAAAATCAAATTTTAATTCGGAATACATTAAGAATCGAACGAATTAATTCGTGTACCATGTGCCTAAATCACTATATTTAATAACATCCGCCTAAATCACTATATTTTTGGTCCAGACTCGTGGTACCACGCGCCTAAATCACTATCCTGAAAAAAATTTGGTCGGGCGCTCATTTTGTCGACAGACTCGCAATTCCTGTGATTGTACGATTAAGGGTGTTTTATTCCATTAATAAATCCGGCTTGTCCTTAATGACATGTTTTCAGGATCTATGTCCTTTTGCCAATTCTTTTATCTTTTATGTCCCGCCTCCTGCATACCCACGCACCCATTTCGAATATCAATGCTGAGCCGAGATTCTAGTAAATTCCTAATAAAAACATGAAATTTTATGGAGACTCCTAAATAGACCTAAAACACCTACTACCTCCATCCCAAATATAAAGTCAATTTAAATATTTTTACACGCTTTAAGATTGTAGTTAACTAGGATGCACGGATACGGGATACGTAGATATCTGATTTTACAAAAATATAGTGATACGGATACAATGATGTATTTGTAAATAATAAAATACAAGGACTATATCAGTAAATAATAAAATAAAATGTTTATATATATATATGTATATATATATATATATATATATATATATATATATATATATATATCCAAGGGAGGATCCAATACGATTGGATAACGGGATACGCTTGAAGGATTTAAGTATCCGTGCACCATAGGTAGTTAACGTGACATTAATTTTAATGATAAAAATCTAAAATACTTTTTGAGTGTTATTAATAAAAAAGTTGTGTAGTAGTGAAAAGTGAGTGGATGATAATAAATTAAAGGTAGAGAAAGATAAATGTAATAAATGCTTAATTCAGATTCAAAACATACTTAGTATAAATCAAAAAGCCTTAATCGATTTATATTTTTTTACTTTAGATTTTAAATAAACACACGACACACACTTTTTGTCCCTAATTAGACTCAACCCGAACATCCGGTTATGAACCTCAGAGATTACCGGGTTAATCGATTTATATTTTCGTGATCGGCGAAGACGCTTTAAAATGTATTTAATAACGCTGATTTAAAAACACCAGTGTTTTTTTTCATTTAAAGAAGAAGTCTCTGTATAAATTAATTTTTTCCGTAAAAATTTATAGAAAAACAAAACATACTCCTCTCGTCCCAAAATAATCGATGAAGCTGCAGAAAAACACGATATTGGGGGATGAAGCATCGCTTCAACTCAATGCCAAAATGACCAAAACCCTTAGTCTATAATTAATGAATATTGCTTTCATTCTTCATTCCTTAATAAACGCCGTATCAAAATGAATCGTTTAGCTTATTTTTAAAACAAATTTTTTAAAGAATCGTCAGCTTATTTCAAACGATGGAGATCTTGTTGCTTTCATTCTCTCACCCTTAATAAATAAGATGTAGGAAAATCATAATAAACGTGATCAAAATGAATTGTTTTATTTATTTTGAAACATTTTTTTTTAACAATCGCTTCAGCTTATTTCAAACTGACGGGAAGATCTTTGCAATTCCATGATAAAAATCCGATCTTGCCAAATTCTAGCTCATTTAACTAATTTTTTTACCTACCAACAAGTCATTGACTCACCACAGGTTAATGTTGTAGTTATTGAGATTCGGATTTGAGTCTTACCGGATAAAAGCGCACCGGTGATGAAATTTATGTTTTTTTGTACATTTTACATAGGCAATATGCCGCCATGAATGCAGCAAATAAATACAGATTCGCTTTGCTCATACCAAAAACACCCGCTCATACCGGTCGCCCGAATAAAATTGTAAAAAGCGGTCCAGAAAAAGAGGGAGACTTGAAAATACGCTAAAGTTATTATTTACGCTGATATGATTCAAATAATAACATTTAAAATATATCCGAAAAGATTTCGTAAATGATTACGAAGAAATCGATAAATGTAATACGTAATCTAAATGCTTTTCGTAAATATTTTCCAAACGTTATTATTTTTGCATATATCACATAAATAATTAATTTTTAATGATATTTTTCAAGTTTCCAAAAAAAAAAACTTTCTTTTACACTGATTTGTTTTCTTTCTTCCTCGATTTATCTGTAATTCACTGTTTGACGTGCAAAATTCCGAGATATCCTTCGAAAGTACCTCAAAGAAAGGTATCAGTATGAGTTTTTCTTCAATATAATCGATTGATCTGAAGATAACCCAGGGTTTACTGATTTATTTATTTATTTTTTATTTTTTTGAATCAGGTATGGAAAATCTTAAAAGCGGAAGAAGCCAGTTTGCCCCAGTGCAGCAGATGGGTAACCGCTCACCCAGTCCGGACTTGGGTTTGAGGGGCTATCCGGCCGGCAGCCACTTACCTAACATCTCTTTTCTAAGACACCTTCGATCTTGTTTGCATTGATTGACTTGATTTTTTTTTTTTTTTTTTTTTTTTTTTTTTTTTGGGTTCCTATTTTTAATCAGAAATGTATCATAGACGCTTTCATGCATTGAGTCTCCGAGATATCCGCCGTGCTTGTGGATGTACCTTCGGTATACCCTTGCATCCTTTGGTTTGACAAATTTATCTAGTAATCTCAGTTTATCTCCTTTTTTCATGATTTGTTCTGATTTGTGTCGGTGACATGGAAGAGGAAAAATCTGCATCTCGGCCTGTGGTATAGATCAGTGGCATGGTAAGCACTTCATTGCTTTGGTAGTGTTCCACACACACAAACCAACTTACTTCCTGGCACCATGCTGAATACTGAAAAGTCGATTTATTTAATCTCACCTTTTAAAGTTACCCTATGATATACTTTTAAAAGGTTGATTCTCACAATGGATTTTTTTTTATTTTTATTTTTGCTATGTTGGGGATGTTTTGTCTCAGTAAGTTGTGTTTGGTGATTTTATAGACCATCCGAACATGCCTGCTTAGATATGTATGTACTTTATGTGCTTGATAACATTGTCTTCTTGGAAAGCAGAGAATTTGTATGGATTCACGATGTTGTTGTGCACGGATGGACTCACTATGTGTAGTAGCTAGGGACCAAGATCTGGAGGGTGTGATACGCCAGGTGCGTTGCCTCTCTTTCTTTATTTCTCAAGTAATACTTTTCGGATTGGAGAACACTTTTCTTCTAATTTTAGATTTTAGATGTTATTTTTATTTTTAATAGGTTGATGAAGCTTATCCAATATGCGTAACCTGAAAGATGCTCTAATCTATGAAGTTGAAGGTATGTTGATTCCTTAGCCTTGTCTCTTGAGTTTCTGTTGTAATGAATATGTGTGTAGTGTTGATATTTTAGAGTTATTTTTCTTAGTATTGTTGACTATAGTGACATCGTGATGAGGATGCACATGAATGAATGTTTTTTTTTTTTTTTTTTTCAATCTTCAGAGTGAACTAGAAATTCTTCTGTAGGCATATGCTGCCAGAACAGTTAGTAAAAGTAGAGTTGGAAAGCTAGATAACTGATAGTGGTGGTGGTGGTGGGGGGGGTAGTGGGTGATGACTGTTATGACCCATTTATGTGTGTGTGTTTGTGTGTGTACACACAAACATCTGATTCCTTTTCGTCATACTCCTCCCTCCCATTTTAAGTGTCCATCCTTGTTCCTTTTGGAAATATTCCAAAACTGTTGTCCAGTAACAATAAATTTCTAATTATACCTTTCAACGATATCTATCTAATTAATACAAGTGATAATCATTCTCAAATTTTGTTTTGTTTTGTTGAACTATTGCTCTTTATTATCATTATTAGTGTCTAATTCTAATTAGCCTGATTATATCTCTTATTATGGTTAATATTAGCTCTGAAGTCTTTTAAGGCTGTAAATTGTTTTTAATCTGTTTTACCGTACAGTGTCTCCACAGCCACTGTACAGGACCGTTGGCTACTTTAAATTGACAGTCTTTGTCCTATAAGTAGCATCTCTTTGTAATAAGGTTCATACATATTGAATAACAAGAAATCTCTCCTTTTCTCCTACTTTCTTCTAAAATTCTACAAAAATATGAGTGATAATGCTAACCATTAATATACTTAGATCAAATCGAGCAACTTGCCGCCATTCACTATTTGGGGCATAAATATCGCACATCTACAGGATTACACACCTTGGAGTAAATTGCATTCGCTGTATTTTCTTTTCTTAGTGGAAGTTAGAAAGTCATTTTTTTATAATTGAAGTTAGGAAGTCACTTTTAGTATGACCTATCTAAAAATATTTATAAGGGCAGTTTAGACATGTTTCACATAAAATTAAGAGTTTTAATGCATTTCTTACACCGTGTGCAAAGTCAACTGGGACACTTAAAATTGGGTATAGGAAGTAGTAAGTAGCAAACCTTTTATTTGAGTTATTAGCATTATAGGCAAGTCCTCCTTGACTAATTTTCATTTTGTACTTGAACATATTTGATTTGTTTAATGTGTGATGGCGTGATATTTATTAGAAACAAACAAACTAAAACTTCATTTTCTTTGGAAATCATATTAGCATTCTAGTCAAAAGTCCTCCTTGAACCTTTTCGCTTAATGGTTAATGAATTGTCGAAAGCAGACCTTGCTCTCTGGGCTTTTGATGAACCAAATAAAATGACTAGCCGGAGCATCGAGAAACCTTTTGTTGTTGGTATGTTTGTAAGACCTTGTCCTTTGGCTGTGTGCATATCTATCTATGTCTTCCACTCAGTTTTGCTTTTGCTTCATGCAGTTTCTATGCATCCCAGTCCCAGGCACTAATAGCGGTCATGAGGTACTCAGCCCCATTCATCTCTTGCTTCTGGAAAAATTCTGGAGCCTGGTAGCAGCATACATTTATATAGCTGTTACCCATTCATCCACCATAGAAGTTGTAATTTTGTTTGTTTGTTTGTTTAGACATGACGCTTTGAACTCATTGGTAACGTTGGGCACTCAACAGGCTGAGTATGATGTAGATAGTGCCATCAAGTTCTTAAAAGAGGAAATGGACAGCAATGCAACTTTCACCTTCAATAAAAGTGTAAAGGTAATTGGAATCAACTGAATTTGGGAAATTAGGTATTTTGTGAGCTCGTTTAAATACTGAAAGATTATTTTGCCCTAAAATCAACGTGATCACGGAATGCCAACCATTTTATACTCGGATAAATAGTGACTTTATCTTATTATTTGGGGAGTGGATAATATTTCCCTCCGATAGCGCTATGGAATCCCCTACATTGTGCAATATCGAAACTTTTTTTTCACCTTCGATGAAGGTGGTTCGTTAATTTACATTTATTTTTCCTGTTCATATATATATATACTAGTTTTTTTACACTGCATGAGCAAGACAAACAGCACGCCCAATGCAACCATGATACATATATGGAGTTGGTTAATGTATCGCTTAGCTTAGTAGATATGTTATTGTAAATATCATTCGCTTGTTTACGGGGTAATATTTGTATATGGGTGGCACAGGAATGTAAAGGAATTTTGAGTATGGGTGAAAAGGATATTCAAATGGAAATGAACGAAGTGATACGTGAGTCAATGCATAAGCGGAATTAAGCATACAAGTGCGTATAGTGAATTCTAAACAAAGTAGAACGCCAAATACATATAGCTAGCAAGTGATAATAGAAATCCAGTGCCGTTGTTTGGAATTCAGATTCTAAAACAAAACATCATACATGCTACGGTAATACCAGAGATGAACGAGATATGTTGACTTTCCGGACTATGTCGCAAGTCGAACAATAGGTTTTTTTGGTTGCTTATACAAATTATAAAATGAGCATAATATATTATTAATCATTAATGCATCCTGTATAGAAGTTAATGATATAATATGTTGTCATAGTACACATAAAAACACCGACTTTATTTAGGATTTCTCAAAAGAGGCGTGTTATCCAAACCTTAGTAAACAGAGAGGTCACTTCTCGGGTCATCATTGTTTTTGACTTTTGATTGAGTGAGTCACTGTGTTTGTTCGATATGGTAATGGTTTCAGTCGAGGTGTAAGATTTTAGACAAGGGTAGCCGCTTCAATTATGCCTGGTTTGATTCAACAATTTGACCTTCTTCAAAAGTTAGCATCTCTTTAGTACGTGACGGTTGGTCGGTCTCGACCGCCGGGCGGTAGGATGTATAATCACTCTCTTCGAGTACAAATTTCGTGTAGTGTAAAAACCGCTTCGATATTTTCATT